>CM057451.1:227933333-229195416 GCA_016271365.2 Neoceratodus forsteri
TTTTTTCACCATGACATGATGACCCTGTTCCATGGGCAGTATCATTTTTTCATCATGTCTCTGTTTGTTTTTCCAGTGAGTCTGTGCCATATTTCTGGCAGCATGGGGCAAATAAACAGCTAACTGTTTTTGTAGCTGTTGCAAGAACACATCAATTTTGATGAGGTCTAACACAGATGTAGACAAATCTAGATCCGATGGATAATACAGCTGCAAATCCCGTCCAGTCATCAATTGATATGGGCTATAGCCAGTACTCTTGTTTTCCGTACCTCTA
Source organism: Neoceratodus forsteri (assembly GCA_016271365.2). Lineage (NCBI taxonomy): Eukaryota > Metazoa > Chordata > Ceratodontiformes > Ceratodontidae > Neoceratodus > Neoceratodus forsteri. The sequence continues at coordinate 227,933,611 of CM057451.1, forward strand.
ATATACATTAGGATTCCTGGTAAGTGCATCGCCCACCCTTTACCAGTATTCAACACTGCCTTTTTCAGTGCGTTTTTCAGAGTGCAATTTAACCTTTCTACCATTCCAGATGATTGTGAATGGTAGGGTAAATGCAAGTGTTGAGTGATACCTATATCATCACACAAAGCTGTCAATATTTTCACTGTAAAGTGAGTCCCTCTATCACTTTCAAGTATTCTTGGAAAACCCAAATGTGAGAACACTTGTTCCCACAATGCTTTTGCAGTAGCTTCTGCGCTATCATTATGCACTGGTAGTGCTTCTACCCATTTGAAAAATATGTCAACAATGACTAATAAATATCGGACCCCCCTCCCTTTTGCAGTAGGCAAGGGCCCCACATAATCAGTTTGTAAGCTGGACCAAGGACTGTCCACTAAGGGTATATGCCCTAACTGAACCCTCTTACCAGATACTGGAGGATTCATCTGTGCACAGATGAGGCAAGCCTCCAGGCATTGTTTGATATCTTTTGCCATTTTTGGCCACCAATATTTCTGTGCCAACATTTTACATGTTTTCTAGAGTCCACAATGACCTCCAATTTGATGATTATCCATGGTAATATCTTTTCTAAATGAAGTGGGTGGAATATACTTCCTAATCCCAGGTTGTTGTTCCCATACTACAGTATCTTCCCCTATGGTAACATGTTTGGTTGCACACTGTCCAGTGTCTTTCCATTGGTTCCAACAACCCACTATCCAAGCATCTGTATCTTGGATATGCCCCAAACTTGGGACTTGTGAGATGGCAGCTATCCATTTAATATGTCAAATTCATCCATCTCCCATAATTGTGTAGAATCACCTCCTAGAGGGTCTACCCATAAATTTGTTTGTTTGCCTGCAACTTGAGCCAGGTTGTCCACTAAATTATTATTTAACTCATGGATATCCTTCGGATTCTTTTGGTGAGCTCTTACTTTACAAATTGCTATTCTCAAAGGTGTCTGAGCTCCTATATCCCATACATGTTGTAATATGGGAGCAAATGCGACAAGTCCTCCAGATGCTGCCTGCATTCCTCGTTTTGTCCAAATTGGCAAAAAGTCCAATAAGGAATTTACCGCAAAGGCACAGTCTGAGCAGATATTAATAGCCTCCTGAGGGTAAGCCATAATAGTGCCATGGACTGCCTCCAATTCCACTCTAAGGGCAGAAAATGATGATGAACATCGTACTAATATTTCTTGATTAGTACTCAGTGTCCATATGGCATGTCCTCTGTGGAAATGTCCATTCTCCCAAAAACAAGAGCCATCTACATAAACATCTCTTGCTTCAGTATTTGGTTCTGCAGCAAATATTGGTTTAAAATCAATTCCCATTACAGTTCCACAATCATGTGCCTCTCCCTTCAATGCCATTAATTCAACTAACATAGGTGAGGTACATTTTTCTACAGTGATATTTTTTCCTTATAAAGCTGAAGTCCATTTAACCAATCACTGTGAAGACACATCTCTCACATTCCTTTCAAGTAGAAATTTCACTGGAGTGTGAGACTTTTGCTGGATAATTCTATTAAACCCCATAATATGTTCTGTAGCTTGGATAGCCGAATGTACAGCTAACAAATGTTTTACACATTCTTCATATGTTTCTTCCACAGATGCTAATACATGAGCAAAATATCCCACACGACGTAAAGTCCCTATTGTCTTGTGTAACAGTACTGCATTGATTACCTGATCTGTCGCATGTACCTGTATTACATGATCAGAGGATTCAGAAGGACTAATGAGAGCTGGAGCAGTCATTAGTGCTTGCTTTAGAGCCAGAAAAGCTATCTGATGTTCTGGTTCCCATCTGAGGATATCAGTCTCTTTTCCTCCCTTAAGTAGATCATACAGAGGTTTTGCCATACTAGAGAAGGCTTCAATAAAATCTCTGCAGAATCCGACCATGCCCAAGAACTGTCATAACGCAGTTTAAGTCTTGGGTCTCGGCCATTGTTGTATTACCTGATTTTTATCAGGATCTATAGTTCTTCCTTCTTTGATAATACATATACCTAAAAAGGTAACTTGTGACTGTCCAATTTGTGCTTTGCTAGGGTTCATTTTTAACCCTCCTTTACCTAAGATGGTTAGCAACTCATTCAATAAACTAACATGCTCTTGGTACGTATCAGTCTGCAATAAAATATCATTAACAAATGGTATTATTGCTTCAGGAACTGAAAAACCCTATGATATTTCTGCCAAACATTGATGAAATAAAGTGGGTGATGAGTGAAAGCCTTGTGGCAAACATGGGAATATGTATCATTTATCCTGAAAGGTAAAAGCAAACTTATACTGACTATCTGGATGTACAGGGATGGACCAAAATCCATTTGACTCATCTAGTACAGTATAGATAGTTGCAGTGAGAGACAGCTGAGATATTAAGTCCGGTAGTCTAGATACCACTGAGGTGACTAGAGGCATTACTTTATTCAAGACCCTATAGTCTATAGTCAATCTCCAAGTACTGTTCGATTTGCGAACCGGCCAAAGAGGGGAATTGACAGTTGAACATATCGGGCGAATTATCTTTTGTGATTGTAACTGTTTCAAAATCCTTCCTACCTCTTCATGTGCTTCCTTTGGAAATGCATATTGCTTTTGCAGCAGTGGGTCTGGTCCCTTAATTTGAACCTCCATAGTAGACACTCGTCCACACTCTGTAGCATTTTTAGCCCAAACTGATTCATGCCTTTGTACAACAGATTCTATCCATTGTGACACTTGTTTCCATAGATCACTCATGTGATAAATCTTTAATGACTTTATTGTGTACACGCTATGTGAGTCATCTACATTTGGTCTTGGGTTAGTAGTGCTTCCTTGACATAAAATCATGTTACTAAGATCCACTACTAAACCATGTTGTGCTAGAATGTCCATACCCATGATGGTACCTTCATGTGTATTACATTTCCAAAACATACATTTCAATTGTTGTTCACCTATCTGAACCAAAGCTGTTTGGTCAAATATACTGTTAACATCCCCCCCCCCTCGAGAAACCTTGCAAATTAATGTGTCATTTTCCGTTAGTTGTTAAAGGCATATCACTATCTAAAGGAGAGGGACTGCCTCTTGGAAAAAGTCTTAAACTCCGGCAGCAAGCATGACCTACAGTGCTACAAAATGGCTAGAAATTGGTGCACCAAACTTATCAGGTTCACAAAAGCCAATTTCCATAAGACCCAGCTTAACAACACATGGGGAGAAGGAAAGAGGCATTGGGACAACATCAAGAACATCCTTGGTAAAGATCAAAAGCAGCACCCTAAGATGCTCAACATTAATAACTCATCCTCCTCAGATCTCCTAGCCATTGCTAATGCCTTTAACCAGACCTTTATAGACCTGTCCTCAGTGCTGTCTCCAGACTACCTTCTGCCTGTGGAGGACCAAGGTTGTGCCAACCTGCTCATAACTAGCCACCCAGCCTTCTACTTTAACAATGGTCAGTAAAGTCCTAGGCAAAACCCGATTGGGGAATGATGGGCTAGACATGAAGTTGCTATCTCTCACCCTTGATGTTTGTATCATACCCATAACAATGCTATTTAATAAATCCTTGGCCCTAGCTCAATTTCCAGAGATATGGAAGCAAGCCCTGGTAACTCCAGTGCATAAGAATGGTGATGAGGCACTGGTGTCAAACTACAGGCCAATATCTAGCCTCTCCCCACTATCCAAAGCATTGGAAAAAATTGTGGCAAGTCAACTCACAGAATACCTCAATACATACAATCTGCTCTGCCCAAACCAACATGGCTTCAGGCAAAAACACAGTACCACCATGGCGCTGCTGAAATGCACTGACTATGCGCACAAGGTGCTGGATGAAGGCAAATTGGTGGGGTCCATCTTCATTGACCTCACCAAAGCCTTCGACACCATCAACCACCTTCTACTATTACTCCAGCTCCAAAGATTGGGTGTGGCACCAAACACTGTGAATTGGTTCAATGGCTACCTAACACACAGGAGCCAGTGAGTCAAAATCAGGCAGACGTTATACAGCTCCAGAGATGTACTTGTAGGAGTCCCTCAAGGATCAATTCTAGGGCCCCTGCTTTTCAGCCTCTTTGTAAATGACCTACCCACAGCCTGAGACACCAAACTTATTCTGTATGCGGACAATGCCATGCTGCTGAGCTGCAGCACCTCTCAGGTTGCCCTACAAACAGAACTACAGAACTCTTTCAATAAACTCAAGGACTGGTTCAGTAGGCAAAAGCTGCTACTGAATTACAAGAAAACCAAGGCCATGCTACAATCCAGCCCCTACAACAAACACAAGTATGCTCCCCTAGTAATCACCAACAAGACTGGTGAGCAGATTGAGCAGGTGCACTTGTTCAAGTACCTTGGTGTCACCATTGATAACTCTCTCACTTATACGCACCATGTAGACTCCCTGGTCAGAGTGATAAACACAAAATTAGGGCTCCTGTATAGGCATAAGAAATCCCTCACCCCAGAAGCACTCTGAATCTCAGTCTCCAGCTCCATACTCTCCATGATAGACTACGGGCTGGTGGTCTATGGAGCTGCAACTGATACAGTGCTCAAAAAGGTCCAAATTGCACTCAATAAGGCATGCCGCCTTACCCTGTGTGCAGATCACGACACTCATACTTGCACCCTGTATGAGCATACAAACTGGCTTAACCTAAAAGACATGATCAAATACCAAACTTGCCTCCTGGGAAAGAAGGCACTCCTCGGAAAAACCCCACCCTGTAAAGGAAATGTGCTCGAGGCTTCTCTCTCAACACACATCACCAGATAGAAGAAGAATGGAGTACTGTCCATACCATTCTGCCGAACCTCACTAGGGCAGCGTGCTGTCTCCTATCGGGCCCCACTCTGGATAAATGAATTCCCAAAGAAATTACAAACAAACAGCCTGTCTCAGTTCAAAGTGGGTCTCAAACAGCACCTAATGTCTAACTCAAAATGCACCTGCTTCTCAGACCCCACTTGATAGACAGGCCTGCCCCCAAGGTTACACCCAGCAGGGCAACCTAGAGAATCCTGCCTCCATTCCAGCCTAGTCAAGGGCTTAAGTAAGCTATCAGTCCTCTTTAAATGCACTTGGTACTGCCCCTCCCAACCCCCCCACACACACACACATACTTGACAAAGTCCTCTGAAGCTGCTCCCCATCACAGCCCCCGTTTCACTATCCCCCCATCTCTTGCTCTCAGTGGTTGGTTCAAACCCAATCTCCCCTTGTTTCACTGTCACCAGCCTCTTGCCATCTGGGATAGCATTAAAACCTATGCAGTTACTCTGCCATAGTCTATCAATGAATTTGGAAGTTTCCAAGGGTGTGCTACCTAGGGCGACTGATTAGAAATAGCTTAGTATTCAATTACTACTGCTCAGTTTTTTTTCTCCTATTGTATAATTGTCATGTAATCGCTCTGTAATGCCTAATGATCAGGCCTTTGTAACCACTGAATATGTGTATTGTCTTACTGTCCACCCTGACGTGGAACCTTTGTAAAAGAGCTCATGCTCAAAGGTCTTTCCGAAATACTAATTAAATAAACTAAATAAATAAATAAAAATTACACTAACAGTAGCACCAGTATCAACTAATATCACAGTCTAGCAGCCCCTTACCATTGCTGATATTGCTGGACGCCCTTCCCGATCCTCTTGTAATTGACCAAGGATTTAGAAGGTGGGGGCTTCATCCCGTCATTTCTTTTTCTTCTCATTTTTAGCAAGAAGCTCTTCCTCTTAGTATTAATCAAATCACTAAGCACTTCAACACATTTTTGTAAGTCTGCCTTACCACCTGGTTTAGCATCATCACCTGGATTTTGAGCTTGTCTCCTCTCTAAGACTTGCTTCTGTTTTCCTTCCATATCTCCACCTTTATCCCAACAATTGCATTTAAAGTGGCCTTCTTTATTGCAGTTGTTGCAGGTTAACCTACACTTACCTTCTGTTTTGACAACAGTGGCTACCTTTCATTTATCCTTCCCTTTCTCTGGAGAATCATCCTGTTGCATACGCCACCAATCAGTGAGCTATTCCTCCTTTCCTGCAGCCTGATTTTCTCTTTTACATAACATACGTATGGACGCAGGTACAATAGTGGCATGTCAATCAGTCAAACTCAGGAAGGGTTCTGTATGTTTACTTGGGTCTGCTATGCCTCCATATGTTGCATAAGCAGCATAGAAATGATTGATGAATATAACTGGGGACTCCCTGGGCTCTAGAGTGATCTCATAGATCTTACTCCTGTCTGTATGAGATACACTGTGCATTGACTGCAGTGCGGTTTGGATCTCATCAACACTTGCCCAGTCATCGTCAATTTCTAGTTTAGCCTGTGTTCCTGTCATTTTTGCAGGCAAGTTTTGGAATAGAACTGCCGTAAGGGACTAGGTTACTATTTTACAGGCATCTTTATTAGTTAAATTAAAATTTGCAACTAACGTTTTCAGTTTGCTACAATAGTGCACAGGATTTTGTCCTGGCTCCCATTTTCCTAACAGATCCACTAACTGCATGGATTCCTGAATGGAAAGGTCACGTTGTGACAATTCCATGTGTACATCCACATTTTCCATAGCTTCTTTCAAACTTTTTTATTTGCCTTTTAGCTTCTTCATCTTCCTCATAAGCTTTTTTTAATTTGGGCTAGCTTATCTCATTTCATCCTAGCCTGTTTTTCCCAATATTTTTTATCTTTCTCACTTAAGGTTTCTTCTTCGTCCTTAAGTTTCTTCCTCAATTTCTTTAATGTTTTGATGTAACTTATCCTCCTGTTCCATGGTCTCTTTCTTTCTCCATGTTAATTTCTTTAAGCCCTTTTTCTAGCTTGCTTTACTTTAGCTCCTTCTCCTTTCACTTTAGTCATGAAAGGAGCCATTTTTATTTTTCACCTTCTAGGGGGCTCTTCGTCACTTTCTGAAGTACTAGATGCCGAAGAGTCTTTTATAGCACACCCTGGATAAGGGGGGTGCATATCCATCAGTTCTATGGATAGGTGTCATTTTGTACTTTTGTGCTTGATGACGTAACTCTAAAGAGATCTGGCAATGCAACTGTGATTCTGTTTGCATAGTGTACAAAGCTTGTTCTTTATATGCCAGACCCTGAGCATGCTCTTGATTGGCATGATCTGATCTTTCTATGGCTTGTTGTAACTGCCGAGATAGTTCATTAATCTGGGCTTGACGTTGTTAATAAATTTTACATTTTCTTCCAATTGGCTGTTCTTAATCTTTAGCCCACATACTTCTCCCTGAGAAATATTTAACTTATATTCGTATTCTTTAGCTTCAGTAACATACTTAGCTACACCTAGAAAATACTTTTTTTCACTGTCAAGTAACTGCTTTTTTAATAGACAGGTTCTAGTTGTTATTTCACGCTGATACTGTACATACATCTGACAGATATTGGCTAATTTGCTTTTATCTGCCTTTAATTTCTCATTTCTTTCTAGGCATTGAGTGGATAAACATAAGTATGCATCTTCCTGTTCTTCAGGAGAGTGATACGGACCTTCTTTATGGTGTGTCTCTAAAAATTTATGTAATATGGTGTCCATACTTACATTGGTTATCTAGCTGGCAAATCATGTCTGACTTCACACCAGTCTGTTTCCTCGAGTTCCTCTTTTGACTGTCTTCCTTACTTGATTGATCAGATCAGGTTCTGTAAGGCGTTCCTTGCAGTGACTTCCTTCTCGGTTCGTTTGATGTCGTCAGCAACCATATAGACTGTCTTCACACATCTGAATCACGGCACCAATTGTAATGTTTGTGTTGTGTTTTCTACTTTCAAATAAGTCAAACCACTCAGAATGAATGTTTTCCTTCTTTATTTTCTTGCAAGGTCATCAATTCAGATACATGTATATTCTTTCTTCTTGTTTGGTGCTAGCTCATTCAATTTACATACAGTGCTTATATAAAGATTTCTTATCTTGAATAATATCAACACCCCATTATAAGCCAATCATATAACAAAGCAACATATTAATCTTAGGGTGTGGTGAATTTATGTCAAACCATAGGTATGACTGCATTTCATACACACCATCAAAAGGTGTTTACTACATTTCTTACAAAATCTCATAAGTGTTGACCACACTTATAAAAGGTTCTTTATGTGCACACCTTCCTTAACAGGTGTCTACCATCCTAATAAGGGCACACCATTCTAATAAAGGTTTATTATAGGACATTTGATATTACATGTTGTGAAATATAAAGTGTTGTAAAACTGTAAGGTTATCACAAGACAAATCATTAGATATTATTATAGGTCACACTTAAGTAAAAGTTATAGTTTAGTAAAATGTCACACTACACTTATTAAGTTTTTAATCATTTTATACAGTCTTGTTTTAAAAGCCGTAGCACTACATCTGCTTACGGTTTTCCCTGAATTTGGGTTTTTTCATGGTCTTGGGGACTTTATAAGTAACCCATTGTCATGCACTGAGCCATTTACCTTTTAAGCCGGCAATGCTAGCATGGCAACACAGAGGTAATGGTTTACAGATGGAAAGGAATTGCTGGGTTTTGGTTGACCAATGCTTGAGCAAAAGCCAAAGATTGTTTCAGTAGGGCCACTGCCTTGATGTGGAGTGTACCCCATGTCCATGGGACATCTTTCTTGAGAAGCTCATAGAGTCAGGTGGTCTTTTGTGCAAAATCATGGATAAAATCCCTGGAATTATTTGCCATTCCCTGGAAACATCTCAGTGTTGCCACACTGATAGGTAGTGGCAGATCCTGTAGGCCCTGGGTTTTGTTCCAGACTGGGCTTCTACCTTTCTCAGTAATGCATAGACCAAGAAAGAAAACTTCCCTTTTGCAAAGTTGTACTTTGGCTGGGTTGCACTTGAGGCCTGTCCTCTGCAGGAGGGCCAGAAGTTCATCAAGGAGGGCAAAGTGTTCCTCCATGGTTGTTGTGGCTAAAAGTAAGTTATACACATATTGCAGAAGGCACTGTGGGGTAGAGAAGTCCTGTAAAGCATCCATCATGAGAAGGCAGAAGAGGGATGGGCAGTCATGAAAGCTCTGTGGGAGGCAGGTCTACGTGTACTGGTGACCCTCAAAGGTAAAAGCAAACTTGTATTGACTTTCATGGGCCAGTGGAAGTGACCAAAAACCATTGTAAATGTCAAGGGCACTAAACCAAATCTGATCCGGTGTTAGCAGTTATAGCACATCAGGTGCTGAGGCTACAGCGGGCGAGCAGCTAGGAGTAACTTGATTAAGTCTCCTATAATCAATTGCGAGTCTCCAAGACTTGTTGAGTTTCTTTACAGGCCATATAGGTGAGCTGAGTATTGAAACACATGACCTAATCACTCCTTGATGGAGAAGTGATTTGATGGTTTCTCCGAGTGAGGCAGTGCCTCTGCAGGAAAAAGATACTGTCTTTGCCTGAGTGGGTCAGGTCCTGGGACTTCAGTGCTAGTTTGCATTCTCCTGCAGTCATGTTTTTGTTTGGCAAAAACATCAGTGTGTTTCTGCAGAAGGAGCAAAAGATGTTCTGAGAACTCATGGGACTGGAATAGAGTTATGACGTCATATTCCTGGTTGTTGACTGAAATGACAGCCACAATGTGAGAGTCTAAGATGCATGATATTGACCTTTGATTTGGATTAACAGCCTGTTGGCCAACTCTACTACCCAGTCATGTAGTGCTAGGAAGTCAATTCCTAGGATGCTGTGGTGGTGATGTAACACCATAAGGTCAAAGGTGAAATCAGTGGTAAGGGTCCCCAAAACCACTGGAAGTACAATGGAATGGTAGGTTTGGAGTGTGGTCCCATCCACACCCTGGGCACTGGTCCTCCATCTGGAGGACCAAGATGATGACTCTGGGGCCTCATCATGTAGCACAGACATGGCTGTACCTGTATCAAGGAGTAGAATGAATTGGTGGACAGCGACCATGGCCTTGGTGCAAGACAGTCTGTTTGTATCAGTGGTAAGAGTGGTGATAATCGGGACCGGGACCTGTAATAATCAATCAGAGCTATCAGTGTCACAGCTATTTTCTGGTGGTTCTTGGAACTGTAAGCCAGGAGGGTCTTTGCAGGCCTCTTCCAGTCCCTGTTTGGGATGCAGGTGTTGCTGGGTAATGGTAGACACAATGGACAATGGATCAGGGTTTGGACCTGCTGCGGCCTGGTCAGAGGAGACTGCAGTGTCTCCCTGGCCTACTGGAGGCAACTACATAGGTGTGAGCACTGCCATGGCCTGATTCAGGATGGACTTGACCACAGATTGGACTTTCCCAAGTAGCTTTCAGAGTTTTTGTTAGCCTCCATAATCTGGGTGTAAAAAGGGCCTGCTCATTTTCGATTGCCCGATCCTTATTGGGTTCTGGTTGTTGGAATTATTCCAGTTCCTTTTGTTCTTGTTGTTATTGCATTGCCCCCCCCCCATTGATAGGATTGTTTGTCATTTGAGGCTGGGTCTTGCCTTCCATGGTATAGTGGGTTGTGGACTTGCTGGCAGGTTGTACCACAGCCACCTTGGTCTTCTGGACAGAATTGAGATCATGGAGGTAGATGATAAACTCATTCTGAGGTCACGAGGATGTCGGTGAACTTGTCGATCTGGGGAAAAAATTCAGGTTCGACCTTATCCCGTACTGCCGGAAGCATGTTCTGGATAAACAAGGATTTGTACTCGATTAGGTCCCTATCTGCTACCTCTTGTGAGTGCCAAACATAACTGCTGACGGTATGACGCCGGACTTTCCTTGGCATATTGCTTGACAGGTTAGGTCAGCATGACACCAACCACACCTGGGGAGTGAGTGGCAATGAATGCCAAGGTGATGTCATCAAAAGTCACATCTACCTCTAGGTGGACTTTCTCTGGGAGTTTTCACCCAGAGGCCTGGGTTGGCAGTCTGTCGAAGGACTTGTACTTGGTAGTCTGCTGGGAGATGAAGCATATCACATTTGGAACAAACTTTTCTGAATGACAACTGAGATTGCCACTGGGGCCCATGCTGCCTACACTGTTAGCAATCCACTGAACAGAGTGGGCTGCCTGGAGGGGATTAGTGGGTACTGCTGGATGCAGGTCTGGGAAGGGATTGGATTGTGTGCCGCGGATGTTGGGTTCCACTGTGGTGTCTGCCACAGATAGGAACAGCCCTCCAAAGTAGCAGCTTCTTTAGACATTTGTTCCATGTTTTCTCAAAAGATTAGTTTTAGCTCCTCAGTCATCTCGGTCCTATTCAGGGCCGTGTCTATCATTTGATCGATTTCCAATTTGTCTTCCTTTTTCAGGACAGCAATCAGAGGTGGATACCTTCGGCCTCCCCCAGTATCATAGGGGTCACCATGTTGGTGTCGCACTTGACAGTCACCATATTGGATATGACATAGGGTGCAGCCAGCTTGTGGATGGCAGGGGTTGGAAGTGCCATTTTGAGGATGTGGCTGGGCATCACCATCATGGGTGGCTTTGTGATCTGAGTCATCATCGCCCGATGACACAATGTCAATGGGGGTGTAGTAAGCTCGGCCCATCACTTTGACGTGACTGACCAACACCTCTTGCTGATGATGCAATTACTCCATCTTTGTTCTACACACTTTGTGACTGACTTTTGTGTTGTGCTTACAAAGACCTTTTACTATCTCTTTCTGTAACATTTTATACATGGCACTTAGTTCACAGTTGTCCCTAAGCTCCTTGTCCAATGCACACCACTTACCCTTTTCAGATCCTCTCATAACTCCTCATTCTCATCTCGTAATGTTTCATTTGTTTCACTCAACAAATCATTCATTTGCAATAGCTACCTCTTGTCCTGCTTCAACCTGTTACAGTCCTTTCTCAACATATATAACTCTGGAGTAGAACAGTGAAACAGTCTAGGGAGGTCAAATCATGGAAAGCCATGTGTGCAAATGCCAGGAGCTTTAGCAACAAGATGGAAGATCTGGAGGCTGTCATGGTACAGTCAGACCTGGACATTGTGGCCATCACTGAAACCTGGTGTAATGATAACCATGACTGGGAGATGGCCATACCTGGCTACAACATATTCAGAAGAGACAGAGCAGGCAGGAAGGGAGGAGGTGGCACTGTATGTGAAAAATGACATAAGGGCCACAGAGATCCAGGAGGAACAAAATGGGGAGAGATACTGTGGGTTAAGCTGGAAAGGAAAATGGGGACAGCCATCTGCACAGTGTGGTCTATAGACCACCAGCCCAGGAGGAAGAAACAGATAGGAGTTGTTGCTAGCCATCCAAAGGATGGCAGACAAGGGTGAGGTGGTACTGGTTGGAGACTTCAATATTCCAGACGTGGACTGGAGCATCCCAGCAGCAGCATCAACTAGGAGCAGATTTATCCTGACTCCTCTCAGGGTGCCTTCCTCAAGCAACTGGTCATGGAACCAACTCGGCAGAAGGCAATACTGGACCTTGTGCTCACAAACAGGGACAGTGTGATGGGGGTAACAGTGGGGAGCAGCTGGGAAACAGTGACCACCAGTCATTGTGGTTTGAAATCACAGAAAGAGCAGAACCAAACCACACAAAACACGTATCCTGGATTTAGGGGGCAGACTTTGGGAAAATGGGGAGATACTTAAAGAGGCATTAAGGGAATGGGACAGGAATCAGGGGTTGAGGAACAGTGGCAGTATTTAAAATGGGATTACAAGAACAACAGAATTATGCATTAGTTGGTTAGCAAGAGGAAAAGGAAGAGGAAACCATTATGGTTTTCCAAAGAGGTACCAAAGAAAGTGAAAGCTAAAAGGATTGCATTCAGGCAATACAAAGACACAGGCAGAAGGGATAGGAGAAGTACCAGGAGAAGCAAAGGAGGCAGGAGGTCAGTAAGGGAAGCCAAAGCTCAGACAGAAGAACACATTGCAAAATCAGTGGGAAGAGGGACAAACCTTTTTACAGGTACATAAGTGAAAAAAGAAAGACAAAGGGAGGGATAGTGAGACTGAAGGGGGAGGATGGGGGCTGCGTGGAGGATGACAACAGTAAAGCTGACATATTGAACAAGTATTTCTGCTCAGTCTTTACTGAGGAAGAGGAGGGTAATGGGTCTGAAGGGAGTACAAGGGGTGAGAATGGTGCAGAAATGGACACAGGTCCCTTTACATGAGAAAGGATCCTGAAGGAACTGGAAGTAATAAGGTTGATAAAGCAATGGGGCCAGATGGGGTGCACCTAGGGTCCTTAAAGAACTAAGAGAGGTGGTGGATGAACCTCTGGCTATCCTGTTTAGCGATCACTGGAAACAGGGGAGGTACCCAAAGACTGGAGGACAGCAGATGTAGTCCCCTTATACAAAAGTGGGAACAAAGAGGAAGCAGGGAACTACTAACCAGTCAGCCTCACCTCGGTAGTGGGGAAGATCATGGAAGCACTACTGAAGGAGAGATTGGTGGAACATATGGTTGTCAATGGACTACAGGACCCAAGGCAGCATGGTTTCACCAGAGGGAGGTCATGTCAGACCAATCTCATTGAATTTTTTGACTGGGTGACTAGGGAGGTGGATCAGGGGAGGGCAGTGGACATGGCCTATCTGGAATTCAGCAAGGCCTTTGACACTGTACCACATAGAAGACTATTACACAAACTGGGGAATATGGGTGTGGGCAGGACAGTAGTGTGGTGGGTAGGTAACTGGCTAGGTGGCAGGACACAGAGGGTGGTGGTAAATGGCTGTCACTCCACAGAGGAAAGAGTGACCAGTGGGGTACCACAGGGATCAGTGCTGGGACCGGTCCTATTCAACATCTTCATCAGTGACATTGCGCAGGACCTAGAAGGCAGAATTTCACTGTTCTCTGATGACACAAAGCTCTGTAACAAAGTAGACACACCAGAGGGTGTAGACAGAATGAGAAGCGACCTGCAGAAACTTGAAGAGTGGTCAGGGGTTTGGCAGTTGAAATTCAATGCAAAGAAGTGCAAGATAATGCATATGGGGCACAAAAACCCTGGCACAATATATCAGTTGGGGGGTGAGGATATAGCATGCACCAAGCAGGAAAGGGATCTTAGGGTTGTCATCTCTGATGACCTCAAGGTAGGGAAACAGTGTGACAAGGCAGCAGGTAAAGCAAATAGGATGCTGGGATGTATAGGCAGGGGCATCACCAGCAGGAAAAGGGAGGTCATAATTCCGCTATGCAAGACACTAGTGAGGCCCCACCTGGAGTACAGTGTACAGTTCTGGAGACCATACCTACGTAAGGACATAGACAGGGTAGAGAAGGTTCAGAGGAGGGCAACAAAGATGGTGCATGGATTGCATCACAAGTCCTATGAAGACAGGTTGAAGGAACTAAACATGTACTCCTGGAGGAGAGGAGGAGAGGGATATGATAGAGACATACAAGTATCTTACAGGGAGGAACAGGGTGCAGGAAAACACTATTTTTAAGTGAAAAAGATGTTCCAGGACTAGAGGGCATGGGATGAAGTTGGAGGGAGGACGATTCAAAGGAAACATGAGAAAGAATTTCTTCACAGAACGGGTGGTGGACAAGTGGAACACCCTGCCAGAGGAAGTGGTGGGGGCTGAAACAATCACAGGATTTAAGAATGCAAGGAATAGACATAAAGGAATTCTGGAGGTCAGGGGTAAGGGGCAACAGACTTCTAGGAAAACAAACTGAACTTACAAGCTCAAATGGGCAGACTGGGTGGGCCTTAGGCCCTTATCTGCCGACACTGTCTATGTATCTATGTATCTTGTTCACTGTCTTGTACAGCACAGTACAAAAGAGTTTTGTTGTTACTATGCAGAGCTTGGAGTTGTCCATCCAGCTGCTGCTCTTTCCTATACGTCTGTTTCCTGCAAGCCATCTCTTTTTTTAAGAGAGGAGTTTTGCAGTTCAAGAGAACAGAACCTCACTTCAGAGGCTTCCAAAGCGGTGAAAAGAGCCACAACTAACAGCCCTTTTTGGGTATGTTTCTTTGGTGTAAGTCTCATCTCCATGTACTGGGTTGAAATTCCCAGTACGGGGTTATTGGAGAACTTGGCTTCCAGCGTGAGGTCGCTCCACCCTCCATGGGAGGTAAGAAGGTTAGAGATATCAAGTCTCAGGTCTGCGCAGATATTGGACATGTTTCTGGGAAACTCAGATTAATCCATCAGTGGTGCCCCACCTCTATCCACAGTGATTAAACCTAAAGACAGTCAGGCATCTGTACTCAGTGCAATCCATCAAGTCAAAACTGCTGTAGAGCAAGACGAGACTGCATCCTTCTTGCTCTTTAAATAGACAGAATTCCGCAGGGAACCACAGAGTAGAGAATGCCAAATTAAAAGTGAGTTGCTGTTTAACTCGTACCACCTACACACGGTCACCAATTATGTCAAGGTGAATCACTTCTCAGATTCTTGGTGGCTACTAGTAAACAGAAAACAACACAGACAAAAGGCATAAGGTGTAATAAACAGGTTTATTACATAAATCAGACTAATCCCTATCAGGGTCTTACCAAGAAGTTAGACACTGGGAGCCAGAGTTTCCCAATACCCCAGGGCATGAAGACAGTCTTGGGGACAAAATGGTGGACATAACCTTATATACTATGATAATCACCATAACAATGGTTCTTAGTTGCGTATGTTAGATACAGAAAATGGACCCTATTTGCCAAAAGATAGGTGGCTCCACAGTGTGCATAAAAATGATACATTTGGTGCAAAGTCAGCTAAACTGAGAACAAAGAGCTCATACAGAGTACAAAGAAATAACAGGCATAAATGCGGTCTTACATAAATCCAAATGGTAGCAGTATTGTACAGAAAATAAGGCATTGTGCATATCAGAAGCTCATAGCAATGCAATACAAAGAATACAGGCATGTATTGCTGGCAAAAAATACTTATACATTTCCAACAGATCAGTAATAATTATTGATGTATTGTCCTTGGTATTTACTATTATATGGTAGGTACCTGTGCCCTATAGGTTAGTAACGATTCTATCTCACTGGAGCTGCAATTAGGTAATATTGTAGATGCTGTATGTGGAGTACAATGGGTTTCCAATATGGGTGAGGGGACCAAGCCTAACAAAGGAGAGAGTTTGTGAAAAGAGTGGAGAGGGGGAATGGGTGGTAGGGGAAGCAGAGGAGAATGTGGTGGGTCAGTTGCAGGTACAGAAGGGAGGATAGAGAATGAAGGGAGGAGGCAGAATGGATGGGTAAGGGGAGGGATTTTCAGAGTTTAGGGAAGCAGATGAGAAAGCAGCCTCGCTGGCTGATGAGGTCCTGTGGGGAGAACAAGGCAGCAAGAGTTAGGGTTGCGAAGGGTATAAGAAGAAGAGGGGGACTTCGAAAGGATAGAGATGAGATAAGAACAGAGAGAGCTAAGCCAGTATTTGGCTAAAAAAGAAGAGTAATTAGCTAGGAGCCTGGCTTCGAGAGAGTGAAAGGAGAGGGAGGTTTAGAGAAAGAAATGATGGGGATAATGGGGACAGTCCAGGGCAAAATGACAGAAGGAGTGGAAGAGGCAGTCCAGTCTGCCAAGGGTGGACTTAGGGGTAGCACTGTAGACTATATTGTCATAGTTGAATATGGAGAGTATCATCTTCTGTACAACTGCTCTGTGGGTCAGCAGAGGGATGTAGCCATGGTTATGGTACAATGCTCCTTATCTGGGGTGTCATGTTTTGCGAATGGCATCCATGTATTCAGAAAAGTTGAGGTGCCTGTTAAGCCAGACCCTCCAGGTACTTGAATGATACATATTTGATGGTGGACCAGTCCAGGGTGTGGAATGAGGGGAGAACAGCAACCCTAGAGAGTTTTTGCCTGGTTCCAAAGGTCATGGAAACAATTTTCTTGCTGTTAAGAACCAGCTGACTAGAGCGGAATCAGAGCTGAATGTTATCAAAGTCCAGCTGCAGTCTGGTCATCAGATCAGCAGGGGAAGGGCCAGAGGCAAATAGACTGTGTTATCAGGGTACATGTGGATGGACACTGAGGTGCAGGTAGGTCATTTAGGAAGACTGAGAATAAAATAGGGCCAGGGATGAAGTGTTGGGTGACACCCAGTGCAGATTGGGAGTTGGGGGGAAGGGAGTCACCAGTTCGAACTGATTGGGACGTAGTATCAAAAACAATTAGTAGCTGAGGTGGAGAGCCCTGCTGCAGTGAGCTTGGTGAGGAGAAGGTGGTGGGTGACATATTGAAGGCTTTAGCCAGACCAACAAAGGTGGTTGAGGTGAATTGGCCCTGATCCATACCTGTGAGAATGGAATCAGTTAGCCAGAGAAGGGAGGACCGTTTCATTTCCTTCATATGGTGCACACCGCTAGCAATGCTTAGGATACTGTAATATTTAGTTGGTTAAGCATAGGAAGTGTCCACTTACCCTTCTCAGTCACTGGACATCTGTTTAGCAGAACTTGTGCTGCTACAATCTCCTAATCCTGGGACATTGTAATATTCAGTAAGTCTTGGAATCTGCTTACTCTGTGGCATGAGATGTATGCAAAAGAAATTTAGTAAAAGTAACATCAGCCTTAATTCAGCAAAACTCAGCTCATAAATAGTAGAGGCTGATCCTTAGCTGTCCATTCCAACTCAGGTCTGGTGTCTGAGGATAGAGGACTACTTTACCACTCTGATACTACGGCCGGAATGACATCATGTATGAACCAGAAAGTTGGATGCTATTTACCTGTCCAATCCAACTCAGCTTCCTGAGGATGGCAGACCATGGGTACAGTATCCACAAATTGTATGGATATCAAAGTGTGAGCTTAAGTGTGCGAGCATGTCCCCCTGCATTTGTGTGCGCGTACATGTGTATATACTGTACTCAATACTCACATTTGCATAGCCAAGTCGACATAAAACTAATTCTGAAAACAAATGTGCTTGTCTGTTACATTCTTTGAACAACCCACACCCGAACACAAACTAACCACAGAGTAAGAAATCACAGTAGGAAGCATTAAGTCATGCTTTAGAATGCACTGCCATTGCAAATTGGAATAGTAACCTGTAGGAGTTGTGAATCGGTCTCCTACCATTCAAACTGCCATAAAATGTCTTTTTACATGAAAACAACCCTTTTATTTCTTTGCTCTGCTTCATTTGCATAACCCTGCCTCTTTTCAAGGGACACTGTCAGTTTTTAGCTGACTCTTTACATCATTTGCAAGTAGCTATATGTAGCATTATAACATGTATAGAGAAAGTCTAGTGATTTGATTGGCTGAAAACAGCTCAGAGCCATGTAATCATTGATCCATAATCACACTCCTGAACTACTTACAGTCATTCAGGCCCTATAACATTAACATAGAAAGGTATTATCATGCTCCTAAATTCTGACAGTAGCTGTCACTTCAGACCTGTCACTTCACCAGCAGGCAGTAAAAGTGAAACATCTATACAGACTGGCGGATGATCTTTTTGGCTTATCTGCTTTACAAAAACATTTTTCCTGAATCTTTTCTAAAGATCGTACTGCTGTAAACACTACCTAACAGAAGACTGCACTTTGATTAGGGAAATAGAAAACTCAGCTCTTTACTGTACCCACAATGCCTCACTATGTAAATTAGTATACAGGATATTACATTTCTGTGCACACTACAGACATAGGAGACTATATCACTCAGTAAAGAAATCTTATCAGCTACAGTACATACTTTATGCAAAATGCCTTGTTGTGAAAATAAACATGTGAGAGTTTATATTGTTGAAGCCACTACATAAATATGAGACTGCACCTCACAGTAAGGAAATTGGAAAACAACTTCTTAATGTATCCACAATGCCTTGCTATGTACATCTACATATTAGGTGCTATGTAGCAGTCACCACTACCAAAATAAGAGCTTATACCTCTGAGTAAGGAACATTTACTTACCCTGAATTCCTTGTTGCTGTATGTAAAACATTGACAGCTCACTTGCATGACATCATTCTGGGGGTATAGCTGCACGCAGAAAACAACTGGAGGTTGGGCAGAAACAAAGAGCAGATAAAACATAAAATAAAAATCAACTGGAAAATGACTGTCATTTTTTTTTGCAAAACAAATTGCAGCTTCAACATCTGAGGCATGACTGGCAATGGCATACTATGTGGAAAAGGCATTTGGGGAACTTCCATAAATCTCTCTAAGGGCTGATAGTATTCTATAAAGTAGGTGGAAATTAGCACCTACTGTATCATGACAGATAAGGTCAGTTTGAAACTGACATTTTCACCTGTTGTGCTGTAACTTCTACCTGATGCACCTATTAGCCACTGCTAATGTATCATGAGTAGGATTAATCACATTTGGTCTCATATTTGGAAGTGCCATTACTAATTACTTAGTAGACAAAAGGATATTTTTGTGTACAGTGTGTTGCATGGCCCGCCTCACTGTCTGAATCACTGAACTATCACTCTCATCTTAAAACCACAGTGATAAGGGAAGGGACATTGTATTTTACATTTATAGAGTGCCCATTGGGAAGGGCTTTGAAGTAGCAGTACTGCTTTAACCAGTGCTCCCCAACCCATCCCTAAGACCTTAAAGTGAGAGCTCCCTCTCATCTAGCCTACAGCATACATGTAAATGTTGCCATAGTTAAATATATACTTTAGAAATGTAAATTCCCCTAAATAAAGCTTAATACTTTTCATGAACAAAATAGACTTGGTTAACATTTGGGTTACACACACAAACCCTGACATCTTAGTAGTAAGAGAAACCTGGCTCAATGGCAGCATTCCTGACCAACTAGTAGAATTGCCATCCTACAGTAACTTTAGGCTGGGTAGGCAGACAAGGGGTGGAGGAGTAATTATCTATATAAACTCCAAACTCATTGCCACTGAAATCCTTGCTATTACCTGACCAAATAAGTGTGAATGCTTGGCCACCAGACTCTCCCTTCACCTATCCGAAGCAATCAACATCATTGGCTGCTACAGACCACCAGCAGGGGGTACAGAACTAAGGACAACACTTAGAAACATTATTGAAGCTAATACCAATGAATCCATCATTCTTGGTGATCTAAATTTGGACTGGTTGTCCCCCAAAGCAAATACACTAAAGGACATGTGTAATAATGAGTTGGGCATCATGCAGCTAATCTCTGAAACAACAAGACTCAATGCCTAAAATAGTGCTAAAAGCTCCATTTTAGATCTAATACTAACAAACCACATAATGTTGCACATACAGCCATCTTTCACAATAATCTTGGTGACTGCAACATTGTCTGTACGAGAAGCCTAGCAAAATGACCGTCCTACTCCACATTCATTGCAAATTGATGCTTCTGCAAATGCAAACCTGAAAGTTACCTAGCAGACCGATGAGTTACAAACTGGCAACATTTCTACCTGGCTACTTCAGTAGATGAGGCTGTCAATATTCTTAACACTAAATTAACAAATATAGCAAACAAGCATGCCCCATTTGTCAAATGTAGAGTGAAAAAGGCTTCATGTCCTTGGTTCACACTCAGTTTGAAAGCAACCCTAACCCAAAGGGATAAGTTGTGGGCTAAAGCAAGGTGGTATAAGCCCAAGGTGGACTGGCTGGCCTTTAGGACCACAAGAAATGCTTGTACCAAACTGGTCATAGCAGCTAAATCATCCTACTATTTAGAAGCTTTTGATTGTACCAAGGACACCTCAGCCAGAATTTGGAATACCATCAAAGTTGTTGAAGGCCAGAGAACCCCGCCTGCAATCCCCACCAAAATTGCAACACAAGGAGCCACGATCTCTGACCAGGGCATCATTTTAGAAAAACTAAATGAGCACTTCACGATGGCAGACCTAGCGTTTGACTCCTCCCCAGCCACCGGGCTAAGCATCCATCCCCCCACCGCTGACGACCCCTTGGACCCAGAACCTTCCATTTTCCAGTGTCAAGCAAGTTGAGGACCTACTTCTAAAACTGGACATGAAAAAAGGTGCAGGTGTCGATGGAATAGAGTCCTTCTTTCTAAAACTAGGGTACCACTTTCTCACTGCTCCCGTAGCACACATCTTTAACCTATCGCTCACAACTGGTAATGTCCCTTCCTGCTTGAAAACAGCCCTTTATATTACCCTTGTTAAAATCAGGAGAACCTAGTGATTTACATAATTACAGACTGATCTCTATTCTGCCCATCCTATCAAAGCTCCTAGAAAAACTGGTCAATAACCAGTTAAAGGAACACCTAGACAAATCAGATTTATTTAACCCACTCCAATCCGGCTTTTGGCAAAGCAATAGTATGGTGTCAGCCCTAGCCAATGTGACTGATGATTGGTTCACTGCACTGGACAACAAAAACTTTACTGGATCTGTCTTCTTAGACCTCAGCAAGGCCTTCAACATGATCGACCACAACTTTCTGTTAAACACACTCAAAGATCTTGGTCTAAACAACTGCTCACTAAACTGGTTTATTAGCTACCTTTCTTGTAGGCTCCAGTGCATCAGAGCTAATGGACTCCTTTCTTCACCCACTATGATAACTAGAGGCATACTCCAGGGATCTAGCCTTGAACTCCTGTTATTTGCAATATGTATATCAGATCCCTTAGTGACAACATCCACAACTCCAGACTCCACTTTTTTGTGGATGATACTGTCCTGTACACTTCCAAACCCTCTCTGACCAGCGTTGTAACTGAACTCCAAAGAGACTTTAAACAGTTGGAGTGCAACCTGATAAGGTCCAAATTACTGCTAAATGCCAAGAAAACTAAACTTCTGTATTTTTTACCTCCGCATCTCCCTTCTTCTCATTTATAGGCCACACTGGAACATATCATAACCTTATTAGGAGACTTGGTAGAGCCGGTTGACCAGTTCAAATACCTTGGGGTATGGTTAGATAGCAAATTATCCTTCTCATGTCACATTGAATCCCTTGCTAAGAAGCTAAAAATATGTCCCGGCTTTTTCTACAGAAACAAATCCCTTTTTCCACTAGACATTGGGAAAAGACTCGACCAAGCTACCTTTCTCTTTCTACTTGACTACGTGGGTATCATTTGCAGTAGTAGCACAGCACCAAACCTTCAAATGCTAGACACTCTGTTTCACTGCGTAATCTGGTTCATAACCAACGCACCCTATCGAACCCATCACTGTGCCCTCTAATGAGCGGTAGGCTGGACATCCCTGACTGCAAGAAGGACACACCACACTAGTACAATATCTGGGCTCTTTAAACACTCCAGAACAAAGTTCCATCCTGTATCACCAATACAAATGCATGTACGCTTTTAGAAAAAATGCTTACATTTTATTTGAAGTGCCCAAATTCTGTACATTCTACGGCAAAGCTGCACTCAGTCAAATGAATATACATACGAACAAATGAAATTGCCAACAGATAAGGCCCTATGGTCTATCAAGTCTGCTCGATTGTGCAGCTAGCATCCCTTATACTACAGCTGCCTCTCCCTCCCCCTTACCCTGTCCCACCCCCTTTTGAAGCATCCCACTGTTCTACAGGATACCACTTCCTCTGGCAATGCAATCCACCCAGACACCACCCTGTCTGTAAAAAAGGATCTCCTCATTTCCCTCCTGAACCTTCCCCCTTCCAGTCTCAGATCATGCTCTTGAGTGTACTTCCCCCCTTAATTTGAAAAGCCCCTCCGTGCCTGTCTTATTTATTCCATTCATGTACTTGAAGGTTTCAATCATGTCCTCCCTATCTCTCCTCTCATCCAGGGAGTGCATGTTCAACTCCCTCAGCCTGTTCTCATAAGGGAGGTCCCTTAGCTCCTGGATCATCTTTGTTGCCCTGTGCTGCACCCCCTCCAGTAACCTTATGTCCTTCTTAGGTACGGTCACTAGTACTGCACGCAGTACTCCAGATTTGGTCTGACCAGTGATCTATAGAGTGTCAGGATCACCTCCCCCTTCCTGGAGGATATGCCCCTAGCAATACAACCCAGCATCCTGTTGGTCTTTGCTGCTGCCTTTCTACATTGTCCTGAGTTGTTCATTGCTCCTGTCATGATCACTCCCAGATCCTTTTCCTCCTCCATCTTGGCTAGTTAAATTCCCCCTAACTGGTAGCATCTCCTTAGGTTTTTTGCACCTAAATGTAGCACCTTGCATTTCTTGGCATTGAACCCCAGCTGCCAAGTGTTTGACCAGGCCTCCAATTTTGCTAGATCCTATTGCAACCCTTGCCACCCACCCAAGTCATCCATTACTGTTCTCATTGTGCTGTCATCTGCAAATAGACGATCTTGCTCTTGATACCTACTGAGCTGTCTCCTATGAAGATCTCAAACAACACCAGCCCCAGTACAGAGCCTTATGGCACCCTGCTTGTCACCATCCTGGGAGATGAGAGCTCCCCTCCCACAACCATCTTCTGCTGTCTGCCCTGCAGCCAGTTAACTACCCACCCTACCATCTTCACCCCCAACCCTGTGCCTTCCAGCTTACTTCCTAGCCTCCCATGTGGCACTGAATCAAATTCCTTACTGAAGTCTAGGTACAGGACATCCACTGCATGGCCCCTGTCCAATTGCCTGGTTACCCAGTCATAGTACTCTACCAGGTTGGTCTTACAGGATCTACTTGAGACAAACCCATGCTATCTATCATCCTGCAGCCCACTAATCTCAAGGAGGGAAAATAGCCTCTCCTTCAGGATTGTCTCCATCAGCTTTCCCATGATAGAGGTTAAGCTTACTGATCTGTAGTTCCTTAGCTCATCCCTGGGGCTGCTCTTGTGGAGGGATACCACGTGCGCCATCCTCCAGTCCTGTGGTATACTCCCTGAGTCCAAGGAAGCATTGAACAGGTCTGCCAAGGGTACTACCAGGACTTCTGCCAGCTCACTCAGTACCCTAGGGTGTATGCCATCTGGGCCAGGTGCGTTGTCCACCCTCTGTGTCCTCAAGCCCTCCAGTACCGTGCGCACTGGGATTTCCCAGTCTTTCACCCCCTTGCCTACCCTCCCACCCCCTGGATACAGACCCCCTACTCTTTAGTAAACACCGAGCAAAACCATTCATTCAATGCTTCTGCCTATTCTGCCCCATTTCCACTACCCCCATCCCTCTTAATCCTTACTGTTTGGTCCTTACAACTCCTTTTCTCCCTGGTGTACCTTTACAAATGTTATCCCTTTTGTTTAACAAAATGAGACCTTGTCAACTATTTTACTACTGTATTCCTATGCCCATTAAATCATTTAAGTATAAAACAGAGTAGCCAGTAATAAGTTACAGATATCTAGTACACACTCTAAATCCAAGTCTGAGGCTGTGCTAGAGTGCAGCAAGTCAAATGGAACAGGTTTGCAAGCGAGACAGCCATGATAGGACTTGAAGAGCTAGTATACTGCCTAAAATTAATATTAGTTTTTAAAAGCAGACAACTATTACCTTTTATATCTGAGGTGCTTTTTCCTTTACCTTTGGGTAGTTAAAAGATATTTTACCATATCATTTAATCATGTTATCCCACCCACTTGAAATAAACTTCAAACAATACTAAAACTTCCTGAACTGATTTCCTTGAAGGCATTCAAAACTATGGCCAACAAAGCACTTGCTGAAAGTTGTCATTGCCAAAATAGCAAGCAGTCCTTGCCATTGCCAAAACAGCAAGCAGCTCTCCTAGTGAAGAACAACCCTTACAACCCTTAAAGCAGTTCTCTGTAAACTCTTCTTATGTCTCCTCATTTCTACCTTCCTGCCTGCTAGCTAGCCCAGTTCCCCTCTTTTTCCCTTCTTGCCTGTTAACTCTGCTTCTTTAGCTCTGCATAAACATTAATGTACCTCAACTCTTACTGTACCTTGTTTACGTGTCAAAAGAAAACAGAATTCATGTACAGCCGCTGTGTTGTACTGTACTGTATGCTACTGTGTGATTGTAACACTTTTGTACAATATACTGTACTAAGATGTCCTACCAGGACCTCCTTGTAAATGGGCATGCTCAATGGAGTTTTTCTGCAAATAAACTTAAAATGCCCCCAGAAAGGAGATTTACAGACACAGTGGATTAAAATACCCCACCACCCCCATATTACTCTGGTTACCATTCAAATGAAAAAACAAGTCTCCATGGCAAAATAACTTAAAATGCCCCAAAACTAAATTACCACACAGGTAAATATTCTCAGTTTCAGACCAGCTTTCACACAGTTGACTACAAAACCTCACAATGGGGCCAACAGGGGGCCATTGTGTCATGAAGATGAGGCACTCCGCTCTTGTCTCTCCTCAAACACAGAGTGATACCACACAATCTCTCCCTGGCAATGTACTGCCCTGAGTTTGAGCATTCCCTGCCAGCCAACCGGAAAGTGCCACTGACATTGACTGTGATGTCAGATACTTTCCTGCTCTCCTGGCCAAAGAAAGGGGCGTAGATGGAGTGATTCTAGTTTTTGGGATGTGGGCACAGAGGAGAACTGAAGAAAGAGAAACAACTAGGGAAATGGTAAAATAAAAAAGGGCAGATTTTCTGAGATGGTAGCCAGTTAGGTCTTGCTTTATTAGTTTGTTCTTGTAACAATTAGTGTTTCAAATACTAATCAGTAGATAATAATGCACCGCAAACAGACACATTATTCTGGGTGCCTGGGTTCAGTTCCTAGTTATAGTAGATTCTAGTCTTACTTTCTCTCATCACAAGTTGTGTTTCACATGTGGTGTTGGCAGAGGCATGACATCATTCACTACAAAATCCAGCAGCTTATCCTGATTCAGTAAGTTAGTTTGCATCCTGTATTCCCCCTCCCACCTCAGGATGAGGCTGTAAATAGGCAGAAATGCCTAGCCCTCCTTTTCCGGTCAACAAGAACTAAACAAACACATACTGTCATTGTCAGAATCATTTCTAAACAATGGCTGGTGTATTTATCATAAATAGCAGTACGTGCTGCCTTGTGCTGGGCACTATGAGTGAATTACAGC
Organism: Neoceratodus forsteri; assembly: GCA_016271365.2. Classification (NCBI taxonomy): domain Eukaryota; kingdom Metazoa; phylum Chordata; order Ceratodontiformes; family Ceratodontidae; genus Neoceratodus; species Neoceratodus forsteri. The sequence goes on from CM057451.1 coordinate 227,959,579, forward strand.
CCACAGTGTTGTTTCTAATAAATGCTCCAGCCGCTGCTATAAAAGAAATTCAATGATGCCATGTCTGTGCCGTGTCCATCTGTGCGCCACAGTCAGTTGGAATTTTAGTCGTCATTATTAAATCACAGTTCATTGAAGAGGCCACACCCAGAAACACTGTGGTGCACAAAGGGCTACGCACTCACAGTGAAGGAGACGGCAGCCATAAGTAAAAGTTATTTTTATCTTTTTATTCCATGTGCTACATGGTGAAGACATTTGGGACAAACAATCCACGATGTACCAGGAAACCAATGGAAAAGACGCTGATCGATGCCACATGGGGCATCTTACATTTTGCTAGGATGCTGCCTAGATTTGTCAGAGGCTGCATTCCCATATTTAGTAATATACAGTCCATGCCACACTGACTAAATACAGACACAGTGAGAATACCCATCATACTGCAGAAAAATAAAGTGCACTGTAAAAGCAAAAATACATGAACTCCTTCAAACTGGCCTTCTGTATAAGCAAGCCACACACTGGCTGGCACCACTGCAACGTGCTTGTTCGCATGCTGTATTGGCATCAGCATGGCAACATTGCCAGAAATAGTTTTAAGACAAGGCTAATGCATTTATAATGAACTATTCTATATGTTGCCTGGCATTGGGCACTGGGAGGGAAGGGAATTATCATAGCACATTGCATTGTTTATAATGAATGATCAAGACACTGGCAAAAAGAAATTCAATGATGTCATGCCTTTGCCAAATCTGTGTGCCACTCCAACTCCCCATTCAGTTATCCAAATATATAACTTCCTTCTCATCTTTCCTGATGATAAACAAGCTATTGGTGATGTACCTCTCTCAGCAAGAATCGCAGCAGGCACACACTGGCTAGCAACTGCCTGACAGTCTATACCTGAAAAAAATCTGATTCTGCTTGTCTCATCTGCTGTGCTGGCAACAGTGATTTTGCTCTTTTTTTGTATAATATATGTGATTTATAGCTCTTCTAACCTCAGGCTAGTAGCATCGGGCACTGCTGGTGGTGGTAGTTCATGCTGATGTGATGTGACCTGATATGACGTGCAGTAGTAGGAGTAGCTGCTCTCTCTCTAACTGTCCTGATCTCTCAACTTAGCGGCTTCTATATGAAGTTCCTTTGTGGTATTCTGGAACTCTGCTCAGCTGTATGAAGTCCAGGAGTGCTGAAGTGGGGTTTAAAGGCTGTTCATGGACCAGAGGAGGGATGATGAATTCAAGGCAGGAGGGGGCAGTGGTGACAAAGAACTGAGATGGATTGAGCTGTGCAGGTGAATGCACTGATTGGCTGATGGTGCACTCATATCATATGCATACTAGGTCTATGCAACAGGATATGATGGCCAGGGAAACAACAAAGAGATGCCACTGCTGATGGTGTCTTGCTAGTTGCATGTGGCCACCAGATTAAAAAACAGGACTTTTGGGGGCAGAATCTGGACTTCAGGACCAGACAAGTAAAAAAACTGAAAATGTTATTCATTTTTATTTAGCTTTTGTTGATTGGGTAAGTGCACTAGACAAATCCTGCCTATTTTCAGGCATGAGTCGGAGGAGGGGGATACAGATGAATGCCGACTGACCTTGAACCAGATTAAGCTGGACGTCCCAGAAAAAATGGGATAGTTGAAAGGAATGCATTAGAGCCATAGTCTTGTATCACACTGAAAAGCCTTCCAGGTTTGTGGCCTCTCTTAATCTCTGGTTAAAGAGCCAAATTGGGACTTGGCACTCCAATAAGAACAGTCTCTAACATTCTTCCTCCTCCTTTTCTGCCTTATCATCCTATTAGAGTGCTTCCAGATCACCCAGACTGACCCAGCATTTCACAACTGGGAACACTACTTCTTATAATACTTACACCAAATAATGTCTGGTTCCACCATTAAATCCTTCATCGAGTTCATTACATTTATTTTTTTATACTGGAAAGGCATGTGAGCAAAATAATCAGTTTTCATAAGCATCCAATGACAAACAAACATACAATGAAACAAAATAATCCTAAATTACACATTTACAAAGGTAAACAACAAGGAGTTTAAAGCATTTACATACATTTCTGTTTAATGTTTTTAAATAACGTTAATGTTGGACACCGAACCAAAGATAATGGTAAGTTATTAAAAAGTTTAACACCTCTGCATGAAAGGGAAAGTTGTCCATGTGTTGTATGACAAAATGGAATTGTAAAAGAATAACCTGAAGTAAATCTAGAGACATGTGGTCTCCATCCAGCACACTTTTTTTGATATTTGCAATTCAGGCTTTATAGTCTCAGATTTCTAATGAGCACCAGTGCCCCACATTTCTATCCATCAATAGTCACATTTTTTATTACTTTCTATCAAACCAAAACTACAGCCCAATTGATCTACTATCTCTACTGCTTGCTAATGGACTCTTCTGGAGACACCTCCCTAGACATAGCCATGAAGTAGGAGGAGGAACTAATCCCCCCCCCCCCAATTGTCTGACCTCACTTGGAACAAATCCTGCCAACTATCTTGCAGAGTGACAAGTTCCAATCAGTGGTGGGAGCATTAATGGAAGCATTTAATATGGTTCTCTAGTACCCCAGTCATCACTGCACACACTACCTTCTGACACATGACTCGTCATGCTGGCAACACTGTTGTGAGCATTATGCTCATATAATGTGGACATGCCCTGCCCTACATCCCATTTAAGAACTGGACAGTGAACTACAGGAACTCATAGAAACATAGACTTTGACAGCAGATAAGGACCGCTTGGACAACCCAGTCTGCCCATTTCCCTACCTATTGGATAAGCTGCAGATCCTAGTTTACCAACAGCCTACTTCCTCCTACCCCCCCACTAGAATTGCTTTATGTCTGTCCCATGCATTCTTGAATTCCCCCACTGCCTTCTCAGAAAGGCCATTCCATGTGTCCACCACACTCTCTGTGAAAAAATACTTCCTCTGTTGCCCTTAGCTGTCCCCCCCAATCTTCAGATTGTGCCCCCTTGTTCTTGCACATCTTTTTCTGAAAGATGCTACTCTCTTGGACTCTGTTGATTCCCTTGAGCTACTTGAAAGTTTCTATCATGTCCCCTTCTCCCTCCTTTCCTCGAGGGTATACATATGAAGTTCGTTTAATTTCTCTTCATATGACTTCTGGCGTAGACCCTGCACCATTTTAGTTGCCTTTCTCTGGACTGCCTCCATCCTGTGTATGTCCTTATGGAGATGGTATCTCCAGAACTACACATAGCACTCCAGATGGGGTCTCACCAACTGTCTGTACAGAGGGATAACAACTTCCTGTTTTCTACTGATGATGGCTCTCCCTATGCATTCTAGTACCTCCCTGCCCTCCTTGCTGCCTTTTCACATTGTTTGCCTACCCCCCCTTCCAGGTCCCTTTCCATTTTTGCTGTTGCTAGTACCCCCCCCCCCAATTGTGTACTCTTCCCCTGGGTATTTGTTTCCAGGTGCATTACTTTGCACTTCTTTGCATTGAATCTAAGTGGGCATACCTTTGAACGTTCCTCCAACCTTGCCAAGTTCCTTCTCATCCTTTCCACCCCCCCCCGTGTATCACCCCTGTTGCAGACCTTGTGTCATCTGCAAAGAGGCATACTTTTCCTTCCAGTCCCTCTGCAATGTCACTTATAAAGACATTAAAAAGGACCAGACCCAGTACTGAATCATGCGGTACCTCACTAGCAACCCCCTTTCTTCAGAGTGACCTCTGTTTACTATTACCCTCTGTGTCTTGTTGTCCAGCCAATGTTTTACCCAGGCTATTACCCAGGGATCCACTCCCAGGCTGGCTAACTTGTTTATTAATCTTTTCTGTGGGACTGTGTCAAATACCTTGCTAAAGTCTAGGTAGGTCATGTCCACAGTCCCTCCCTAGTCTACTACTTTGGTCATCCCATCAAAGAACTCTATACCAACAGTTTCTCTCTGTGCAGATTTATTCATTTTACTCTAGTTTACTAGGGGATTGTGAGATCCTAACTCCCAATACCTTTTGGGTATCCTGATAACGACTGCAAAAAAAAAAAAAAAAAAGCAATTACCAGTCTGTGGCTCACCCCAAGGATCCCAACAAATTCCTCATGGCAAGACATGATTAACCAGATATACCAATTGGAAAAAAATCACACATTCTCCGAAAGATAGAGTTGAGCTCGGTTCCTCCAGTTGGTCGGGATGGCTCCTGCATTTAATGAGCAAGAAGGAGAATTCCATATCAAACTGGCAAACCCATACTGAACCCCCCCCTGCACCCCCAGACTGCTAGTGATTAAACTGTTGGTGATAGGACTATTTTCCACGATCTTCAGGAAGTGCCCTACTCTCTTATTACAACCTATATTCATCACTCCCTATAGTACAATGCTGGCCCCCTATCACCCTCTTCTACTGGTTTCCTCTCTCATGACTGAGGGTTTCATAGGATATCAGAATTATAACTGTGCTTGACCGGTCAGATGAATTTTATGCCTTATCAAATGGCTGGTGCTCCCTCCCCCACATGCTCTCACAGAAGGGGAGGGAGGTGGCTGATACTGCTATTGTACTGCATTATGACTGCCTGTCTGTGAACGTTTATAATGAAGACCCAACACCAAAAATATATAACATGTATGTCTGTAATCATGTACACTGTATGCATAGACTGGTTCAATAAAAATACATTTACCAAAAATAAAAAAATGGCTTTGTGGGACCGTAATATGTTGCAGCCTTTCTGGCTTGCTATACAAAAAAAAATAGATGCACAGTGGGCCTTGCATCATACTTCAACTTTCAAATATGCTTAGTTGGATTAAGTATAAATGAGCTTCCCAGTTATAAAACATACCTCATGCCCCTTATAGTAATGACAGCTAAAAAGGTTAGCATGAGACATTGGATGGATCTGGAAATACTGTACCATCATTTATAGAATAGCACTGCAACATTCTCCAGGATTTAGGCATGGAGAAAATGTTTGCCTCCATGAGACACTCTTATGGTCATATTTAATAAGTGACCTATCCTATAAATCAGCTGTTTGCCTTTAGAATTAGAATGGTGTGACTTTGTTCCACAAATGTTAATTTAATTTTGGGGTAGTTAATGTAGAAACATGGACAATGTCAGCAAAAAAAGACAACTGGTCCATCCAGTCTGCCCAGATTTGCTCTTGCTTGCTCTGATGCCTACGGTGTATATGGAGATTTTGCCTTCATTGTTCCACTTGCTCCTTATTGCTATACCCCCAAGTAACAATTAAGTCTGTAACTCTGTCTCATCCAAGCTTGAACCTATTAATGGTTTTAGTGACCGCCACATCAACTGGTAGGCTGATCCATGGCTCAACCACTCTTTAACACTTAACATGGCTTAAGATTGCAGTATAATGATAGATCCAAGGTTTGGGGTGAAAGAGGACAGGACACAGAGGAGCGGATATTGTGCTAAGGTTTTTTTCTGTATTCATCCCTAACTTTATTTTTATTGAGTTTTGAAAACAATCCAGCAATACAAAACTGTATAAACAAGAAATGCATCTGATCCTCTAAGGGTTAAATTTACACCTCACATTAATACAGAATGCACGAGAAACATTTCTTAATTCATACCAAAAGGTAGGCAACTAAAACATGCAGCCGTATTAATAACTAACACTATGGCTATATAATGCATTCAATGCCCAGACCAATCTGAAAACAAAATTATGATAGGAAACCTTGACCGAACCATAACAGCTTCTGTAGAGAAACAAGTGTAAACAAGAATCGGTGTAATGCCTGAACTGAGCTCAAAAGCATCTAAATATAATCTGAGGGAAAAAACTCTATTCCTGTATTGCTGTTTGTTGTGATGGTTTTTGCTCATATTTATAAGATATTGACCTTTTATTGTTATCTATTGCATATTGACTAAATGATGTATGTCTTACTTTATGAAAATTATAATGAAACATATTATTTGAAAAAGAATAGTGTCAATCCATGCATTATATCATCTTACTTTTTCAGGGCATTTTGAACTGCATGGAGATTGGGGCTAAGAGCCATCAAAATCAGATTACAAGTTATTCTCCAGAAATCCTCAGACAAGAAATTTACATGACCATAATTTATTGGACTTGACCATTCTGTCTGTCCTACTGGTGCCTCTCTCCCCAGCAGCCCTCTCTGGTGCTTTTCTTTCACTCTGGTGCACATCTTTCCCAAATGTGGAGCCTGTCTCTCACTCATGCTCTACCCACCCAATGTCCATCTCTCTCCTTAGGGTGCCTATCTCGACCTATCACTTTATTTGTTGTCCACCTTTTCCTTTCCAGCACCTGTACCAAGTGAAATGAGGTAAGTGGACTGTCAACCAGAATGGCTCAATAACATCTTACCATTTTAGAGATTTTTCTACTGCATGGAGGTTGGGCTTGAGTAGCATTTGAACTTGAATATTGGTCAGTTTCCACAATCTTCTGAAAAGAAATATATGAACATGAGCATCAGGAACAGGAATTCACCATTCTCTGTCTTCCCCACTGTTGCCTGTCACCCTCCCACCTCTCAGTCTGGAGTCAGTCTTCCCTGTTCCTCCCTCTAGTGCCAGTCTCTCTCAGTTCCCCAAATCTCTGACACTCCCTTCTTTGGTCCCCATCTATCCCTTTTGTGCCCATCTGGTGCCCAAAGGATGGAAATGGACTGCATAGAGGAAGCTCAGGAGGCAGCACAAATACTGAATGATTACTTTCTGCTTAGTCTTCATGGTGGTGGAACACAGACCAGGATGCTGCAGTAAGCAATAGGGAGGAGGGAGTGGACACAAGTCTAGTCTCGGTATAGAGGGTCCAGAAAGGATCTGGAAGCCTTAAAGGATAATAAGGCAATGGGGCCAAATTGGATTCATCCAAGGATCCTAAAAGAACTGAGCATGGTGCTGGCCACCCTTCTGATGGTGCTTTTTAGCACCTCACTGGAGATGGGGAAGTTCCAGAGGACTGGAGGAGGGCCAATGTGGTCCCTCAGCACAAAAGAGGCAGTAGAGAAGATTCTAGCAACTACAGGCCAGTCAGCCTCATGTCAGTGGTGGGGAAGTTAATGGAGACACTACTAATGGAGAGGCTCATGGAGCACCTGGAGGCAAAAGGGCTGCAGGACCACTGGCAGCATGGCTTCACAGGAGGGGGGGGGTCATGTTAAACTAATCTCACAGATTTATTTGACTAGATTACCAGGGAGGTGGATCGAGGGAGAGCAGTGGACATGGCCTAGTTGGACTTCAGAAAGGATTATGATGCTGTGTCACGCAGGAGAGTAGTTAAGAAATGTTAGGTAATATTACTAAGTGTTAAGAAGAAATTGATATTAAGTAAATAATAAATAAATCAATATATTGAGAAGTGTAATAGACAAGGGATAGGATGTGACTTGTAACATGTTAACTGACAACTATAACCTAGACAATCACTAATCATTATGTATGTGTTTATCATTGATCCTAAAGCCCCTGAGGAAGCCCATCTGCTTGAAATGTTGGGCATTATCAGGGGATCTTTGAGTTACAATAACAAAAGAATAAATTATGTTTGAATACAAGAAAGGTGTGGCTGGCATTTGGGCATCAATAGAACATTGAACTTTCCATTTTTACCATCCCCAAGTAAATAAGAAGGCTTTAAACAAATTGAAGGGTACCCACTGATGCTCTTTTCGTTCTACATTAGTTAAGAAACTAAGCAGCATGGGGGTGAGAAGAAAGTGACAAGCTGGGTTTCAAACTGGTTAAAGGATAGGAAGCAAAGGGTGGTAGTAAACAGTCGCTACTCAAGTGATAGGATAGTGACTAGTGGGGTGCCACAGGGTTCAGTGCTGGGGAAAGTCCCCTTCAGTGTCTTCATAAGCAACATTGAAGGGAAGCTTGAGGGTAAGGTGTGTCTCTTTGCAGATGATACAAAGATCTGCAACAGGGTTGACACTTAGGAAGGGGTGGAGAGAATGCAAAGGGATCTGAGGAAACTGGAGGAATGGTGTAGGGGATGGCAGCTGGGTTTCAATGTCAAAAAGTGCAAGATTATCACAGAATCAATACAAGTCATCAGCCAGAAGTCATATAGACTCCACATATGCATTTCTACCCTGTACAGTATTTTTTGTGGCCCATAAAATTGTCCAGGGATTTTTTAAAGCCTTCAAATGATTCACTAGTCACCACATTTGATTTAATCATGAAATGTATGTGCAATGGTTGATGTGTCTAGAAATAGACAGACTGATAAATTTGTATATGAAAAGTTAGAATAGATTTTTATATTTGGATGTGTTTCCTATAGTGGTTTGAAACATAGTAATGTGTCTTAGTATATATTTTGACTTATATGAGAATGAAAAGGTGTTATGATTTACTTGTTTGGATGCATGTGTTACATGTTTTTAAAAATGTTGATGTGTAACTTGTTTAAAACTTGCTGAAATGTATGCAACAGGTCCATCTTGAAATAAGGTTTTTCAACCCAATGATGTTTTCAACACTGCTACCTGTATAAAAATAAAATTTTACTACTACATTATTAGGAGAACTATTCCATATGTTGATTCCACTTTGGTTTATCCATTGTCCCCTTTGGTTTGTTTTATACTGTTCACCTTTTAATTGAAACTGGTGGAACCTACTGTGACTCTTTGTATTTCTTCTTAGACCTATAATTTCCCAGAGATCTCTGTCAGCAAATGCTCTATATATCAAGCACAGGTCTCCCCTCAGTCTCCTGTATTTAAGGCTATACTGTCCAAGGTGTATCAATCTGTTTTTACAGTCTACGTCCTTAAGTTGTTTAATGTTCCTGGTCATTCTCCTTTGCACTCCCTCTATTAGTCTGATGTCTGAAATTTTATGTGGTGATGGAGGAGGAAGATCTGGATATCATGGCAGTCACAGAAACATGGTACACAAAGAACCATGACTGGGACATAAACATACCAGGATACACTATCTACTGGAGGGACAGGGAGGGTAAAAGGGGAGGAGGAGTAGCTCTCTACATAAGAGAAGAAATCAAAGCAACAGAACAAAAGGGTAAACAGGATGGAGAAGAAGCACTGTCGGTCAATTTGGAGGCAGACAATGGCACCACAATCCACACAGGGGTTGTATACAGACCCCCCCCCTCTCAGGGGGAGGAAATGGACAAGGAAATGATAGAAAGTATACTTAGAATGGCAGATAAAGGGGAAATATTGTTGATGGGTGATCTGAATATGCCAGATGTTAACTGAAGTGCAGTTGCAGCAGCCACTTCTAAGAGTGGGATTATTCTAGACGCCCTACAGGGGGCATGCCTTAGACAACTAGTATTGGAGCCCACTTGAGAGGGAGCAATCTTAGATCTGGTTCTCTCAAATGGAGATGAAGAGAGGATCACAAATGTAGAAGTGGGTAGCCATCTGGGGAACTAGCGACCATCGAATAGTATGGTTCACAATAAACACAGCAATAGAGTCAAGCCATACAAAGACAAAGGTACTGGATTTTAGGAGGGCTGACTTTGCCAAAAGGGTGAGTACCTAAGGAATGCACTAGCAAATGGGCAGGAAGGAGGTGGAAGAACAATGGGGAATAATAAAAACTGTCATCACAGAGGTAACAAGCCTTTGTGTAAAGCAAATAAACAAAATGAAACGAGGTAAGAAACCACTATGGTTCTCAAAGGAAGTGGCAGTGAAGGTTCAAGAGAAAAACAAAGCATTCAGGAAGTACAAGGAATCCCAGAAGGAACAGGACAGAGAACTGTATCAGTTAAAGCAAAAGGAAGCTGGAAAGGCAGTCAGAACAGCAAAGGCCCAAACCAAGGAAAAGATAGCCAACTCAGTTAAGAAGGGGATAAAACCTTTATAGGTACATCAGGAGCCAAGAAAGACCAAGGGAGGGATAGTGAGGCTTAATAAAGGGAGGGAGGGTGGGCAGAGGGTGACTGTGAAAAGGCAGAGATACTAAACAAATATTTTTGCTCAGTATTTACAAAGGAAGAGGGGAGGTACCTAAAACAAACAGTAGAAACACTCTGGATACAGAAGTTGATACCAGCCCATTTACAGAAGAAAGGGTTCTGAAAGAGCTCTTAAAACTGAAGGTGGAAAAGCAATGGGGCCTGATGGGATTCATCCCAGAATTTAAAAGAACTATGGTAGAACTAGTGACACCACTGACTACCTCTTTAACAAATCATGGGAGGATGGGGTGGTACCTGAGGACTGGAGGAAGGCAGATGTGATTCCACTTCACAAAAGTGGGAGCAAGGCAGAAGCAGGAAACTACAGACCTGTTAGTTTAACCTCAGTGGTAGGGAAAATAATGGAATCACTCTGAAGGAAAGAATTGTTTAGTATCTAGAGGCCAGAGGGTCACAGGACCCAAGGCAGCATGGATTCACAGCAGGAAGGTCATGCCAGACAAATCTGATAGATTTTGACTGGGTGATCAAAGTAGTTGATCAGGAGGGCTGTGGACATGGCCTACCTAGACTTTAGCAAGGCATTTGACACAGTCCCACACAAAAGATTAATATACAAGTTAGCCAGCCTGGGAGTGGGTCCCAAGATGACAGCCTGGGTAAAGAATTGGCTGAGAATAGGACACAGAGAGTAATAGTAAGTGAGTCCACTTGAAAAAAGGGGGCTAGTAGGGGCACCGCAGGGTTCAGTATTAGAATCGTCCTCTTCAATGTCTTTATAAGTGACATTGCAGAGGGACTGAAGGAAAGTATGTCTCTTTGCAGATGACACAAAGATCTGCAACGGAGTTGATGCACAAGGGGGTGGAAAGGATGAGAAGGACTTGGAGGTTAGAGGAATGGTCAAATGTATGGCAGCTTAGATTCAATGCTAAGAAGTGCAAGGTAACGCACCTGGGAAACAAAACCCAGGGAAGAGTACACAATGGGGGTGAGAAACTAACAACAACAAAAATGGAAAGGGACCTGGGGGTAGTCATATCAGATGACCTAAAGGTGGGCAAGCAATGTGAGAGGGCAGCAAGGAGGGTTGGGGAATACTGGGATGCATAGGGAGAGGCATCACCAGTAGAAAACAAGAAGTTATTATCCCTCTGTACAGACAGCTGGTGAGATCACATCTGAGTACTGTGTGCAGTTCTGGAGACCCAATCTCAAAGACATAGACAGGATGGAAGCTGTCTAGAGGAGGGCACTAAATGGTAGGGTCTGCACCAGAAGACATATGAAGAGAGACTTAAGGAGCTTAATATGTATAGCCTCGAGGAAAGGAGGGAGAGGGGGACATGATAGAAACTTTCAAGTACTCAAGGAATCAACAAAGTCCAAGAGGGTAGCATCTTTCAAAAAAGAGGTGCAAGAACAAGGGGGCACAATTTGAAGATAGAAGGGGAGCTGCTCAGAGGTAATTTAAGGAAGTATTTTTCACAGAGAGGGTTGTGGATGTATGGAACGGCCTTCCAGAGGAGGTTGTGGAGTCAAAAACAGTGGTGGAATTCAAGCATGCATGGGACAGTCATAAGGCAATTTTAGGGGGTGGGGGTAGGAAGAAGTAGGCTGCTGGTTAACTAGGATCTGCAGCTTATCCATCAGGTAGGGAAATGGGCAGACTGGGTGGGCCAAGCGGTCCTTATCTGCCATCAAATTCTATGTTTCTATGCCCCCATTTGGACACAGTACTCCATTTGTGGTTGAACCAAGGACCTGTACAAGGGGACCACAACTCTACTATCTCTGCTCTTAAAATTCCTGTAGATTTGTCCCATAATTTTATAGGATTTACTAGCTGCTGCTTTACCTTGTTTTGATGGTAATAATTATGTACATAGGGTGTGGAACCCAGGGGCTGTGTATGGATGGGAGAATGGAACTCACAGTCACCAAACAAGAAATAGACCTAGGGGTCATCATATCTGATAATCTCCAGGTAGCTGGGCAGTGTGACAAAGCAGTAGGAATGGCTAGCAGGATGCTGAGGTGCATTTGGAGAGGGATTTCTAGCAGGAGGAGGGAGGTGGTGCTGCCATTGTATCACTCATCAATGAGGGCCCCACCTGGAGTACCATGTCCAGTTCTGGAGGCCACACCTCTGCAAGAACATTAGAAGTGTTACAGTGGAGGGCAACCAAAATGGTGAGGGGGTTACACGAAAAGCCATATAAGGAAAGGATGCAGGAGCTCAACGTGTACTCCCTGGAAGAGAGGAGAGCAAGACGAGACATGATTAAAATTTACAAGTACCTCTCAGGAGTGAACAAGGTGCAGTGGAGGGTCCTTTCAGAGAAAGGAAGGCACAAGAACAAGGGGTCATGCAATGAAGTTAAGAGGGGGAAGTCTGAGAGACGTGTGGAAATACTTCTTCATGGAAAGGGTGGTGGATGACTGGAACAGCCTACCAGAGGAGGTAGTAGGGGCTAAGATTGTGAGGAGCTTCAAGCATGCATGGGATAGGTACAGGGGCATATTAGGTAGATGAATGGGGAGGGAGTGACACCTATGACCAACTAGGGTCAGTGGTGATGGAATAGGCAAGGACAATGGACAGACTGGAGGGGCCTAAAGGTCCTTTTTTGCTGACAAAATATGTTTCTGTATTTCTTTTTTTCTAACCCTTTGATGCCCATGTCTTCATATGCTCCTCTAGTACCCTTCCAGTAGAAATGCATTAACTGATTCTTACCTTTTTACAGATTTTCATACTGCATGGAGGTTGGCACTCTGCATAATCAGAAATGGAACATCTGGTCATTCACCACAATCTTCAGAAAAGAGCATAACTGACTGGTATTACCAATTTTCATTTATTGCTTTAGTGTCTCTCTTCTGTAGTCCTTTCATTTGCCCACCTAACACTCTGGTGCTAGTTTATTCACCACACCACTTGTATGACCATGTCTGTCTTTCCCATTGGTGCCCATGTCCCTCCCACCCCATTGTTGCCTGACTCTCCCCTGCTCCAACCTCTGGTGCCCATCTCTACCTCCCTTCTCCTCTGTTGCCTGCTTCTCCCCCTTCTGTGATCTTCTAAAGTACATTGTCTTGTGGATTCTCAATGGGAATGATGGCAAATTCTTTGGATCTTTTCAAACTGCATGGAGGTTGGGTCTGAGCAGCATCAAAACTAGAATATATATCATTCTCCATAGTCTTCTGAAAATAAATGAATAAATATGTGTAGTCAACTGAAGTTTATTGTTTCACTTGTTGCTTTTACAAACTATAGTACATGTACAGTATAAAACTAGCTACAAGCAATCTTTACACACAGTATTTGCATACAAAATGATAATGATAATAACCCTTAATAAACTTGAGCATAAAGCACAGCCATTTACCATTTTCTATCTCTCCTGTGTTGTCAGTCTCTCCCCCACTTCCCCTCTGGAACCAGTCTTGCCTCTGGGACCCATGTCTCCCTCTACCTTCTTGTTAATGTGGTCATGAAGGAGGGTGTTAAAGGGGAACAGTCAGCATAAAGGGTGTCCCATTCAAGTGTGAGGCTGGTCCCAATGTGCACTTTTTTCAGCAGAAACATTTTGGTTTACTTACTATTTATTGTAATACAGTAGATGATAAACTAATTTTGGTTAGTTCTGGGCTGACAACTTATGTAACTACAAAACCCAGAATCCCCTTCAGCTGACATCAGAGTAGTAGATAGTGGGAGATTCATTTTTATTTTATACTGGAAAGGCATGTGGGCAAGATTCCCATTTTCATGAGCTTCCAGTTATAACAAAAACATGGATGAATATATACACAAATACAGAAAACACATTTTTTTCCCAGAAAAACACTTATTACATACCTGGGTATATGCACAATTACAGAGAATACACATTTTTCAGAAGTACACTTAATACATCGATACAAGGCATTAACATTTTAACTGTACAGAGAGTATGTCAATAACAGACATTAAGATGCTGTATAACTATGAACAGCATCGAAAAAGCAAGAGCCTCACTGTACATATGCAGAAAACAGAACCTAACAGTTAGAGGATGGGGTGAAAGAAAGAGGAAGGGGAGAGATTAGAGTAAGGAAGGCAAGTTAAACAGAAAGGGAAGGAGAGTGGTAGTTTACATATCCTGGAATGGAGTAGCTAGAAACAGTTGCAGGGTTTTTTTTTTGAGCAAGTGTTTTTTCAGGTTAACCTTAAAGGAATCGATGGAGGGGCAAACCGCAAGGTTGGGTGGTAGGATGTGAAACAGTTTGGGGCCCTTGAACAAGAGTGATCTCTTTCCTAGCGAGGTGTTGAAGAATGGGACCCTAAAGAGGGAGGAGGAGGAGATGCTCCTAGTAGGACAAGTAGGATCCGATCTTATAAAGAAAGAGGAGACACTGGGAGGGAGGAGGTTGCTAAGGATTTTGTTCATGGACATATGTGTTTTCCAGGAAAACCCTCTCCTAGCGAGAACCATTTTATAGAATCATAAAGAATACAGCTATGAGTATGACAGGGGAGCCCAGTAACAAATCTGATTGTTATTGTATGCTGCTTTTAGCTTAGAGAAATTGGTGGAGTTTGGTGAGGGCAAGAAAATAAGGGACCCGTAGTCAAGGAGAGGGAGGAGTAAGCTGGAGGCAAGCCGCATTCTTGTCTCTGGGTTGAGAAATTGATGGATCCTGTAAAGCAGCCCAAGTCTTTGGTGTATTTTATTAATCAACTGGGTTATGTGCAGTCCAAAACAGAGGTGCTCGTCCAGTGTTAGCCTGAGGTATTTAAATTCCCAGACCCGCTCCATGGCAATGCCATCATTGTCCAGAAGTGTGAAGTTGAAGTTTGAGGGTTTCCAGGTGCTTGAGAAAATCATACATTTTGTTTTTTGGGAGTTTAGGACCAGTCTGCGAGAGGTAAACCATGAAAGGAGACTGTAGAAATCCTTTTGGAGTTTAGAGAGGAGGACGGTAGGGTTATCATCATTACAGTATAAGGCGGCGTCATCTGCGTAAAGGATGATGTTAATATGTAAACATACTGAAGGGAACTTGTTAATAAAAAGAGGAAATAGGAGAGGCCCCAGGATTGATCCTGTGGAACCCCATATTTAATAAGGCAGTTAGGTGAGGATTGGACTTAAATAACCGTTTTGTGGCACCTAGGATGAAGGAAGTTCCCAATCCAGTTGACCATGTTTGTAGGGAAGTTCATTTGGGAGATGGTCGCTAGGAGCAGATTGTGGTCCACCAAGTCGAGGTCCTTGGTTAAATCCATGAAAATGGAGCCTGTATATAGTCTGTCATCCATAGCCTTAAAAATGTAATTGGTGGCCTCACGGCGGCAGTTTTGGTATTGTTTTACCCTGAAACAATGTTGAGCCCCCCCCCCCATGAGGATGTCATATTTATTTATGTGCTCTGTGACTTATGCATGGACTACTTTTTCCATGATTTTGTAGGGCGGGTAGTAGGGAGATGGGTCTATAGTTACTGATTTCCTGTTTAGAACCTCCTTTATGCAGTGGCATGATGGAGGCAATTTTCCAAGCCGCTGGGAAAGTAGCTGAGCAGAGTGAGAAATTAAGGATATTGGTGTGGGGGATAGTAATGTCCTTAATGGCTAGTTTAAGGATACAGTAGTTGAGGCCATCAGAGCCAATGCTGTGTTTAGGGTTACTCTCCTTAATGAGTTTGACAGTGTCCATAGGGAGAGTGCTTTGAAATGGAAGGTGGGGTGATTGTTAATGGTTGAGGGGTGAGGAGGGCTGGGCGGGTGGGCTGAATGGAAAGGACTCTTGTATCTGTCAAGATCCCCAAAAAAGGAATTAAACATGGCAGACATGCTTACAGGGTCTTTTGATGATTTCTCATCTGAAAGAAGGGTGATCTGCTCGGATTTCCTATCTTTGCCCAGTAAGGGGTTTAGCTTTCCTCAGAGTTGTTTAGAACTGGTTTGTTATAAAGTTGGCTGTTCTTGAGATGATTTACCCTACCAACTCAGACATCAGGCTTACATCTATTGTAGAGGGTTTTACACTCCTGGAGCAGTATGGGTGAGTTAGAATTCTTGCATTTATACCAAGCCTTGTCCTTAATGTGCATACATCTAAGGAGATCCAGAGTAACCTATTCATTTGGGTGCCCACGCACTCTATTCTTTTTTTGGGGGGATAAGGGAGTCACAGATAGAGTTGAAAGTGTTGGAGAAAGCTTCGATGGTGGAGTCTGTTATAAATGTCAGTGGCAAAAGGCCAGTCTGTGGATTTGAAAATGTGTGAGAGTTCTTCCACATTAGGCTTTTTTAATTGCCTCATGAAAATGAAATTTGGTAAGGATTTGGGGGCTCTGACCGATCAGTGACAAAAAGTCACGCAGTGGTCACTGATGGAGTCTTTGAGTACTCCCGAGGCCATTATTTTGGAGGAGTTTCAAACTACTATCCAGTTGATGGTAGAGCTGTAGCCTGTTTTATAGTTGGTTCTAGTAGGTGTGGTAATGATCTGATGCAGCCCATAGCTGACAAGCAGGTCTTTGGTACCGTCAGACTGGCTGCTATCCCAGTTAATGTTAAAAGTGCCTAAAATTATCCAATCCCTGTTATCTGGGAAGAACAATTTTGTTGAGAGGAAGGATTTGAGTTCTCTGATGAGGGTCCCTGGGAGTAGGTAGACTGAGGAGATAGTTAGGATTTTGTTGTTTCCAATGATAAGGTTGATGGACAAAGATTTGAGAATGGACATTTGCAATATCAGGGAGAGTTCAGTGAAGGGGAGCCTTCTTTTTTGAATATTGTACGCTGTCACTGAATCCCTGTATGCAATGTCCTTCTCTGTATTACTTGATAGTACTTGCTCAGCTCTATGTAACTAACTCTGGGTCGCCCCTGAAAAAGGGACCTTCAGGGCCCGGTGGGCTTACCCGGTTAACAAAATATAATAAATAAAGAAGAAGTAGCCACCTCCTCTTTTATCAGGTCTGTCTTTTCTTATCAGGGAGTAGCCTTTCAGTGAAAGTTTCTGAGAAGAGATTTTATGAGACAGCCACATTTCAGAGAGGGTGATGATATCGAAATTCAACAGCCTGCAATGCATGACAGAGTTTATATAAGCTATGATCTTTTGTTTGTTGGTCCCGGTGTCCTCACTAGGCTAAGTATAGTCACAGAGGACTGTACTTAGCCCCTGGAAAAAGGCAGAAAGGTGAAAACATCTGGGGCCAGATATTCAAAAAGCATAAAAGCGGGATGCGAAGGTTTGCACTGTGCTTGCGCCCAGCCCATAGGCTGCTATATTCAATGGGATAGTGCACCGGTGCTATTCGATTGAATATCTGCCCATGTTGGTATAGCACTAAGTCCATCTGCACTGCCCTAGCCTAGCCCATAGAAAATTGTGCTCCAGACCAGATAGCACTGGGTGCCATGGCACGATATTTAGCTACAAAATGCAAATGAGTTCATTGGGCATACAAGGTGCTAAGGGGCCAATAGCATGCCATTATGGGCTCATTTGCATTGGATGCAGCAGACCATTTGTGCGCATACTATGGGCACCTGCTATATCAGCCTTCATGGTGAGCAGCACCCTCCACCACCCACAACATAATTCCCCCTATGTAAACATACTCCCATGTGTCTAGTGGCCCCCTCCTGCACACCTATCCCGGCAATAGTAATGTCATCCCTGGTGTCTAGTGGCACCCTCCACTCTCCAATCCCCCATCCTGTTTGGTAGACATGCTGTTCTGGTGTCTAGTGGCAACCTCACCCTCTAATCCCCCATCCTGAGTCACAGATATGATGCCCTTGTGTCCAGTGGCACCTCTCCAACCCCCCATCCCATTGAATGCAATGTAGTCCCTGGTGTCTAGTGACACCCACCACCCTATCACCCATCTGGGTGACTATCACCTTAGTCTTAGTGTCCGGTGGCTTCCCCCACCCACAAACTCTTAGTCCATGTCCCCAGTACAAACCCTAGTGTCCAGTGGTACCCCCACCCCCACTGCACAAATGACAGTTGCCAAATGCACCACCGCACATCAGCAGTCCAGTGGACCACCATGCACCCCACCTGCACCAAGCACAGTACCCGCCTCACCCCCCTTTACTGGGCAGGACAGAGCCATGTGGTGCAACATACTGTGGTGACCAGTACAGCCCTCCTCTCACCTCTACAGCCAATCACCATATGAGCTTTAGTGAGCATATGTACAGTATATAGTATATAGTATATATACTAGTGTTGTTCAGATACTATCCCAGAAATTAGGGTACCAACAGATACCTTCCATTTGGCCAGATAGTTATTGTGGTAGGATAGTTGTACTATCTCACTGTGGATCCTACCCTCTAGGATCCACGGTCAGATCCTAATTATCTGACCTATGATCCCTGGATCTGACCTCGGATCCATCGCTATATGACTCTGGATCCTAACTATCTGACCTAGGATCCCTAGATCCTAACTAGGATCCATCGCTCTCTGACCCCAGATCCTAACTATTTGACCTAGGATCCCTGGATCCTAACTAGGATCTCTGGATCCCAACTAGGGTACCTGGATCCTAACTAGGATCCATCACTATCTGAACCTGGAGCCTACATCTGTCTTTTGTAGGATTTATATTAGGATCCAAGGTAGGATATCAGCACTATCTGACAGAAAGTGGTAGGATCCACAAAAGCACTCTCTGAGCAACACTAATATATACACTACGCATGCTCACTGCAGCTCATATGGTGGCCAGCCATGGAGGTGAGAGAAGGGCAGTGCTGGTCCCCATGGAGGGCTCTATGGCCCCGTTCTGCCCAGTGGGGGGGGGGGTTGGAGTGGATGCTGTGCTAAGTGCAGGTGGGGTTGGTGAGGGGGGACATTGTAATGCCATTGTGCGCCAGTGCATTTGGCAACCAGAATTCAGGGAGTGGGGGTGAGAAGATACCACTGGACACCAGGGCTTGTGTTGTGGATATGGACCAGGAGATCAGGAGGTGGGGGGAGTCACCAGACAACAAGACTAAGATGATAGTCACCCAGATGGGTGACTGGGGACTGGGGGTACCACTAGACACCAGGGCAGCATGTCTAACACACAGGATGAGGGATCGGAGAGTAAGGGGCTGCCACTGCTCATCATGGAGCCTTGTGCTTATCACAGGATGGGTGAATGAGGGCAGGCATCTGCAGTACAGCCATCCTGCCATCGGTGGTGTGGGGGCCCAGTCCTTACAATCAGTGAAGACTAGTTTCTGGAGGCAGTAAATAGCATCACTTTGGATGCCATTTACCACTGATGCAAACCTTTGAATTTGCCACTGCACCCATATGCAGAAGAGGACCCTATCCCCCCCACTCATTGGCATGGTTACAGTGTTATGTTAGCACTTGGGTGCTAATGGGTTTAATCTGTGCTACAGGGGTATACAGACCCCACCCCAAAACTGGACATAAAATCTGGTTAGAAGCTGTGCTAACTTTTCAATATCTGGCCCCTGATCGGAGATTAATAAAAGTTCTAACATGTTCTGCAGGCTACTGAATCTTCTCCTGCTGCCTACTGCTGTGATAGAATTTGCTAGCAGATAAGGACCACTTGGTTCACTTAGTCCACCCATTTTTCCCTGCCTCTAGTATCACCACAGATCCTACTTGATCTCTGGACCATTAACCCCCCCTTCCCTTCCCTTCCCCTAAGAGTCTCTTATTCCTATCCCATGTATTTTTGAACCCCACCACCTCTGCTAGAAGACTGGACCAGGAATCCACCATTCTTTCGGTGAAGAAGTACTTCCTCACATCTCTCCTGAATCTACTCCACCAGCTTTTTATCCTGCCCCTTCTTTCTTGAGCAACTCTGTTTCTTAAAAATACTTCCCTCTTGAGGCTGACCTACCGGTGCAGTGGTAGAGTTGCTACTCGTGGCGCCAGTGACCTGGGTTCAGGAATGGACTCGGGCACTGGAGGGTCAGCCGGGTGGGAAGATGATCAAGCACCCATAGGCTGCTGTCCTCCTTCGGGGTTGGTGGGTTGCTTGTCCCGCTGCTATACCACCACTGGGGTGACCACGGGTGGAGGTGCAGCAGGATGAATGGAAGAAGGGAGGGAGGACATTCTGACATGCTCCGCCCCTAGGCTGTCCCAGTGAGCTGACATCCTGGGTGGACCAGAAAACCAGGAAACCCCCTGCAGCACTCCCATTAGATGGAGCTCCAGGCCCCAATCTCCAATGCCCCTACTGGTACCAGCGACAGCATCCCTGATGATATACAGACACATCGGGGTGTAAGTGCTCCCATCCCATACCCGCCTGGGGGGTAAACACCAAGGCTCCATGTGGGAATGGACTGCACTGGTGGCCGGCTAGAGGAGCGGAGATGTACAAGGCCACAGGAGTCTCCCAAAGAAGGGGAGTACTGTGGCGAGAAGGGGGCATAAA
Organism: Neoceratodus forsteri; assembly: GCA_016271365.2. Lineage (NCBI taxonomy): Eukaryota > Metazoa > Chordata > Ceratodontiformes > Ceratodontidae > Neoceratodus > Neoceratodus forsteri. The sequence goes on from CM057451.1 coordinate 227,979,971, forward strand.
GAGAAAATATTAAGAAAAAAACAATACTTTCCTCTTGTACCTTGTTTACCATGTGAGGTTTTTAAAAGTCTCTATCATATCCCCCTCTCTCCCCTCTCTCTTTCAAGGCGTACATATTTAGGTCCTTTAATTTCTCTTCATAGAGCTTCTGATACAGACCATGCACCGTTTTAGTTGCCTTCCTCTGGACCGCTTTCACTCTGTCTATGTCCTTTCTGAGATGTGGTCTCAAGAACTGGACACAATACTCGAGGTAAGGTCTTACCAATGATCTGTACAGAGGAAATAGCACCTCCCTCTTTCTGCTGATGATACCCCTCCCTATGCACCCCAGCATCCCACTTGCTCTCCCAACTGTCTTGCCACACTGCCTGGCCATCTTTAGGTCATCTGATATGATTACTCCCTGATTTCTTTCCTGCTTGGTGATCAGCAGTACCACCATTCCCATTGTTGAACTCCACCCAGAGGGATCTGTGTCCCAAGTGCATTATCTTCTATGTTTTTGCATTGCAACCTAGCTGCCATTCCCTTGCCCACTCCTCAAGCTTTCTCAGGTCACTGCTCATCCTTTCCACCCCCATGGAGTGTCCACCATATTGCAGAGTTTGGTGCACCTGTACAGAGGTAGACCTTCTTCTCTTCTAGCTCCTCTGGAATGTCACTTAGAAAGACAGTAAAGAGGACCGGCCCAGCACTGATTCCTGAGACACCCCACTGGTCACCTTCCCTTCTTCTGAGTGAACTCCATTTACCAGCGCCCTCTGCCATCTGTCCCTTATCTGTAAGACACAGGGGTGCAGTAGTTTGGAACTTCATTCTTATTAAACTGAGAGACTGTAATCTACAAAACAAATCCAAAAAAAATCAAAAAAATGTTTTTACGAACAGTCACCTTCCTGCACTATGCTGTTCCTCTGCAATAACCTGATCCATTGATTGTATATTGTTATTACTTAATGACTAGCATCGTATTATTCACACAATCTATGTTTTATTGTAAGTGTTATTTACGTATGCTTTTTTCTATGAATGGTAACTGTAGGAATGTATTTTGGACCTCCTTGAAAATGAGTTCACTCAATGCAGTGTTTCCTATTCATGGTCTTTGAATAAAATATACTACTACTACCACTACTTAACCAATTTCTTACCCCATTTCCCTCCTTTGGACCCACTCTGCTTACTAGTCTCCTATGTGGAACGGTCTTGAATGTCTTACTGAAAGCTAGTTAGGCTAGGTCTGCAACTCTGCCCTGATCTAGTTCATTGGTTACCCAGTCAAATAACTTTGTCAGATTCATTTGACATGACCCCACCCTCCCCCAAAAAAAATGAATCCATGCTGCCTTGGATCTTGTAACTCGTTAGATTCAAGATATTCCACAATCCTTCTTTCAGCAGTGAGTCCACTAACTTTCCTACCACCAATGTCAAGCTGACTGGCCTTTAATTGTCAGCCTCTTCCCTGCTACCACTTTTGTGAAGTAGGACTACATCTGCCTTCTTCCAGTCCTCTGGGACCACTCCTATTTCCAGTGAGCTATTAAATAGGGCCATCAGAGGTGCTGCCAATATCTTCCTGAGCTCCCTCAGTACCCTTGGGGGGACCCCATCTGGCCCCATTGCTTTGTCCACTTTCAGGTTTGCGATTACCGTCAGGACTCTCTCCTCTGAAAATGGACCAGTGTCCACCTCCTTCCTCCCTCCAATGCTCCTGTTATATTTTTGTGGCCCCTCCCCTGGCTGATGTCAGCTGCAGGGGAATTCTGGGATTTGTAGTTACAGATCTCAGCCTAGAACTATGCAACATTAGTCTGATACTGTTTTTTTACTGTAGTATAGTAGATTGTAAGTTAAAAGAAAGTATGTTGTTGTACAAGGAAATGCATGTTGTGACCAGCTCTTGCTACTGACTGTTCCCATGTATCTTATACTTTTTTAAACATTTGGCAAAATGTATAAAAACTGCTATTGATAAAAGAAAACAAGTCTGAGAGAAATAGGCCTCCGCACATGTGCAGGTTGCAGTTCTTATGACAGTTTTTTACCCTTTTTTCTTCGGTCTCAGCAAGCTTACCAAGACAGCACACAGCCACTGCTCCCAGTTAGTTAGTCTCCAGCCAAGATGAAGGCAGGGCTGTGCTGACTGCTGCCATTGGACCAGCTTGTATGCTTTTTGGTGGCTGTGGGGGGTACAGTAAGCACTAGGTGGGGTGCACCACACAGTGGGAGAACGATGGTAGTTTCTTTGAACTCAGTTGGACTGGAGAGAAGACGGATGTATGAGGGTGGAGGTTAGGGTTATTTATTTGTTTTGTTTATTTCCAGATAGGCGCACAAAACAGTACAATTCCAAATTTCAGGTGTAACTCACTAGAACACAATCAAAATCTTCTAATGAGCTGCAAAAAATATACCAAATTGTTATACCTACAATGTCAAATACAGAGCAATGGTTCAGTAAGCACAAGGTGGAGAGATTGAGAGGCAAGGTAACATAATCCAACTGGTATGCATATCAAACAATGATATATGACCGTAGAATTCAGAGCAATGGTTACTAGGAGCATTTGATAAGAAACACAAAGGAAGGTAAACATTTACAGCAGAGCAACCATATAATAAATGCCATGTGCAATTATTTACAGAAAATTAAGCAGGGTACAATGTACAGGCATATTTATCAGTGAAACTTAAATATTTGTATAGCTTCCTTTTAAAATGCATGTAAGAGTGGGAGTGTATGAGGGACACTGTAAGGGAGCTCCAAAATGTAGGAGCAAAATAGGAAATGGCCTGTTTTTCCATAGTTGAGCATCTTGGGACAGAAAAAAAATGGGTCACAGAGCACAGGAGTAGGCCTGATCAGTGTGTTGCAGGACAGCCAGGGAAGTGGATGCAGCAGGTCTGAGAATTCTGTCAGTGCGTCAGCCTAGGGCAAACAAATGTCGAGTGGGTGGAGATAGCTGGTTTAGTCCGGAGCAGTGCAGACAGTGTTGCATGAGTTGGGTCAAAGCTGAGGCAAAGTGACATAATAGTCTTGTACTTTGTATTCCACTTGGAAACATAAAACATGAAAATTGTCAGCAGAAAAGGTCCACTCGGCCCACCCAGTGTGTCAAGGCATCCCTTGCCTATTCTGCCTTTGCAGACCCAAATTGGTCTATGGTGAGCCTCCACCTCTGTCTATTCTAATATGCTCCTGTGTCTTTCCCATACGTGCTTGAAGCCTTCCACTGTTCTAGCTTCCACCACTTCAGCTAGCAGTCTGTTCCATGCATCTACTGCCCTTTCTGTGACTAAATATTTCCTCACCTTTCCTGAACTTGCCCCCTTCCAGCTTGATGGCATTCCCTCTAATCTGGGAGCTTATTCTTATTTGGAAAAGGATCCCCTCCTGCACACTATGTACATACATATGAAACTGCCAGCAGATAAAGGCCTTATGACCTATCAAGTCTGCTCAATTGTGCAGCTAGCAGCCCTTATACTGCTGCAGCCCCTCCCTCCCTCCCCCAGTGACCTTCCTCCTTATCCTGTCCCATCCCCTTTGAAGCAGCCCACTGTTCTACAGCATACCACTTCCTCTGGCAATGCATTCCACCCAGACACCACCCTCTCCCTAGAAAAGTGTCTCCTCATTTACCTCCTGAACCTTCCCCTTTCCAAACTCAGATCATGCCCTCAAGTGTCTCTTCCCCACCTTAATTTGAAAACACTGTTCAACCCTGTGATGTACTTAAAAGTTTCAGTCATGTCACCTCTTGCTGTCCTCTCCTACAGAGTGTACACATTGAGATTCCACAGTCTCTCCTAGTAGGGCTTCCTTTGGAAACCCCTACAACATTTTGGTAGCCCTCTTCTGGACCACCTCCACTCTCTCCACATCCTTTCTGAGGTGCAGGCTCTAAAATTGGACACAGTATTCCAGGTGGGGCATACCAGCAAGTGACACAGAGGCAGCAGCACCTCCCTCTACTGTACCTCCTCTTGCTGGTGATGCCCCTCGCTATGCACCTCAGCATTCTCCTAGCCCTGTGCATGGCCTTGTCACTGCACTGCCAACTTGAGGTCCTCTAGTACAGTAACCTCAAGATCTTTTTTTTTGCCAAGTGACTGCCAATACCTGCTCCCATCCTGTACTCATCACCTGGGCTCCTGTGCCCTAGGTACTTCTTTTTGCAGTTTTTGGCATTGAAGCCCAACAACCATACCTTTGACCACTACTCAAGTTTCCCTAGATCCCTGAACATTTTCTCCACCCACTCCTGGGTGCAGCTTGAAGGTTCTACTCCATACCTGGCAAGCATGCCAAGTAAAACAAAGGGAAGCAGGTAAGGCAATGAGGGGAGTAAAGGCACAAAAAGAGCAAAGGACAGACAAAGAGGTTGCTAAAAGGGATAAGACCTTCCTCAAATGCATAAGACAGATGAGAAAATAAAGGGCGGGATCGTGAGGAATTAGGAGGGTAGCAGGAGGAGACTGTGCAGAAGAAGACCAAGAAAAAGTTTCCATCCTGAATGGGTACTTCTGCTCAGTCTTCATAGTGAAAAGAGGGGGTACAGACCACCAGGAGCAAAGGGGGGGGTGAGGTGGACACAAGACCATTTTCAGAGGAAAGAGCTGTGAAGGGACTTGCTGCTGTAAAGGTGGACAAGGTTGGGCTAGTTGAGTGGTGCTGAGGGTTGAGGCGCTTGATACCACACCTCACACCATGCTGATGATCTGAGTTCAGGAGCGAGCTCGAGCCACCAGGGGTTGACTAGGAGGAGGACTGGGAGATGATTGTAGCTGTCGCTGGGCTGCTATCATCTCCCGGATTTTGGAGCCACAGTTCTTTATTCTCAGTTGACACCCAGTGGAGGCCGGGTGTCAGAGCAGAGTCAAGGAATGATGTAACATAGGGGAGAGTGGAAGGAGCATGCACACACCTCCACGCATACACTCACCACATCTGCAGTTACTCTGGGAGGGCAGGGAGAAAGCCAGAAAATAGCCTGTCTCCCTGTGGCTGTATGGGATGACCCCCTCTGTTCTCAGGCCCTGCTCTTTGCAGATCCCCACCATTGTGCCAGTGGGAGGACAGGCAAACAGGGCTGGGGATGGTGAGGGGCCCAATGGCAGGAGTAGGTAGCCACAGGCAGCAAATAGCTCAATGGAAAAAAAAAGGTGGACAAGGTTAAGGGGCCAGACAGGATATGCCTAAGGGTACTAAAGGAACTTAGAGAAGTGCTAACTGTCTCACTGACAGCCTTATTCAAACGTTCACTGCAAACAGGCATAGTTCCAGAAAACTAAAGAAGAGCAGATGTGGTGCCTCTGCATAAAAGTAGTAGCAGGGAGGAGGCTAGCAACTATGTGCCAGTCAGCCTCACTTCAGTGGTGGGGAAATTAATGAAAACCCTGCTAAATGAAAGACTGAGAGTATCTTGAATCCCATGGATTACAAGACCACAGGCAGCATGAAATATTGGGGTGTGGGGAATGGCAGATGAATCTGATGAATTTCTTTGACTTGGTGACCGGGGAAATAGATCAAGGGAGAGCAGTGCACGTGGCCTATCTGGACTTCAGCAAGCCTTCAACACTGTGCCTCACAGGACACTGATAAAGAAATTGAGCAGCTTAGGGGTGGGATCCAAAGTGGCGAATTGGGTTAGAAGCTGATTAACGGATAGGCAATAGAGGTTGATGGTTAATAGCACTCACTCTAATGATGTGAGAGTGATCAGCAGGGTGTTACAGGGCTCAGTACTGGGACAAGTCCTCTTCACTGTCTTCACCAGTGACATGGTAGAACTGAAAGAGAAGATATGCCTTTTTGCAGATGATACCAAAATCTGTAAGGGTGGATACTCAAGATGGGGTAACGAGAATGTGCAGGGTTCTTAGAAACATAAAAACATAGAATTTGATGGCAGATGAAGACCACTTGGCCCACCCAGTCTGCCCATTTTTCCCTGCCTACACTATCACCGCAGATCCTGTTTGATTTCCAGCCCATTCTTCCTCTCCTGCTTCCATTCCCCTAAGATTCCATTATGTCTGTCCCATGCATTCTGAAACCCCACTACTGCCCCCCAAACCCCTGCTGGAAGGCTGTTCCAGGAATCCACCACTCTTTCTGTGAAGTACTTCCTTACATCTCTCCTGAATCTACCCTCCTCCAGCTTCAGAGCATGTCCCCTTGTTCTTGAGCACCTTTTTTTCTGAAAAATACTTCATTACTGTACCTTATTTACCCCCTTGAGGTATTTAAAGGTCTCTATCACATCCCCCCTCTTTCTCATCTCTTCTAGGGTGTACATAGTGAGGTACTTAATTCTTTCCTCATTGGGCTTCTGATGCTGACCCTGCACCATTTTAGTTTCCTTTCTCTAGAGTGTCTTCACTCTATATTCTTCCAGAGATGTGGTCTCCAGAACAGGACACAGTACTTTAAGTGAGATCTTACTAGCGATCTATACAGAAGCAATACCACCTCCCTTTTTCTGCTGGTGTTACCTCTTTCTATGCATCCCAGTATCCCACTAGCCTTCCCAACTGCCTTGCTGTACTGCCTGGCCAACCTTAGGTCATACAATATGATAATCTTCAGCTCTGTTTCCTGATTAGTGCTCTTCAGTACCACTTCTCCCTACTCTGCTCCTGGGTCTCTGTGCCCTAAGTGCATTACTTTGCACTTTTTGGGTTGAAACCCAGCTGTTATACCTTTGACCACTCCTCGAGTTTTCTCAGGTAGCTGCTCATCCTTTCCACACACATCCCCCCTCACCCAGAGTGTCCACACTTTAGCAGATATTGGTGACATCTGCAAAGAATCAGATCTTCCCTTCCAGCTGCTCTGCAATGTCACTTATGAAGACGTTAAAGAGGACCAGTCTCAGCACTAATTCCTGAGGGATCCCACTGGTCACCTTTCCTTCCTCGGCATGGACTCCACTTACAATCACTGTCTGCCAAATATCCCCTAACCAATTTCTTACCCAGTTTACCACTTTAGAACCCACTTTTAAGCTACTGAGCTTGCTTGCTAGATTCCTACTTGGAATGGTGTTGATAGCCTTACTGAAATCTAGGTGGGTCACGCCCACTGCTTCATGCTGATCTACTTCCTTGGTTACCCAGTCAATGAAGTCTATCGGAGTCGTTTCATGTGACCCCCCCCCAATGAATCCATGCTGCCTCAGGTCTTGCAATCCATTGGTTTCAAGATATTCTACAATCCTTTCCTCTAGCAGTGACACCATTAAATTTATCACCACTGATATCACACTGATTGGCCTGTAATTGCCAGCATCTTTCCTGCTGACACCTTTGTGAAGTGGACTACATCTGCCTTCCTCCAGTCCTCCAGAATCACTTTAGTTTCCAATGAGCTGTTAAATAGGACTGTCAGTGGTGCAGCCAGTACCTCCATGACCTCCCTCAATATCAACAGATGCACCATATCTGGCACCATTGTTTTGTCCACTTTCAGATTAGCGAGTCCCATCAAGATACTCTCCTGTGAAACAAACTAGAGTCCGCCTCCCTCCTTCCCATGCTTTTGTTATGTTTTTGTGGTCCCTCCCCCTTGCCATTCCTCTGTGAACACTAACAAATGCATTTGTTCAGGATCTCTACCTTTTCCTGGTATCCCTCTGCACAGTTTTCCCTCTTCCCTTTTTAACCTTATGATCCCACCCCTAGACTTCCTGCTTTCAGTCACATAACTAACAAAATGTGTTGTCCCACTTCATCACTGCCTGGGCTAGTCTCTCTTCAGTTTGCGCCTTTGTACCCCTTACTGCTCTCCCTGCTCCCCTCTGTTGGTTCCACCAAGCCGCATCGACAACAAAGTTGTTGAAGTGGGGCACAGCTGAATCCCCGACACCAACTGGCAAAATTACACGTCAGTAACTCCCGGTATTCTTTTGTGAGGGGCTATGCCATCCGCACCCCGACCCCCGATTTTAATATAATCAACTCCGAGTCAGAGTTGACTTGGGGGGGCAAAATACAGGCGAAACTGGTGCTGGTGTACCCACAATCCATTACAGTGACAATCTCGAATCCATTCAAAGTTGTCACTGAAATGGATTTTGTTGTAGTATTGTGGCTGCCAGAACTGGACACAGTACTATAGATGGGGGTCTTACCAGTGATCTATACAGCAGCAACACCACCTTCCTCGTTCTACTGGTGATACCACTCCCTATGCACTCCCACATCCCACTAGCCCTCCTAATTGCCATGTCAGACTGCCTGGCCACCTTTAGGTCATCAGATATGATTACCCCTAGGTCTCTTTCCGGCTTAGTAGGTGAAATACCAGTCCATCCAGTTTACACTCCTCCCCTGGGTTTCTGTGCCCCAAGTGTATTCTTTTGCACTTTTTCACATTGAAACCCTGCTGCCATACCATTGACCATTCCTCAAGTTTTCTCAGGTCTCTGCTCATCTTTCCAACCCCACCTCCCAGGTGGCCACCCTATTGCAAATTTTGGTGTCATCCACAAAGAAGACGACCTCCCCTTCCAGCTCCACTTCAGGGTCACTTATAAAGACATTAAACAGGGCTGGTCCCATGGCCAGCTTGCTGGCACAGAGGTTGGATTTTCATCTGTGATACCAATGCCCTGGGTTTGGAAATGGACTCAGAGCATCAGAGGACCAGCCTTGGAGAGGAGGATTGAGCACCCTAGGAAATGTTCTCCTCCGGGGGTAAGGGGAAAGTGATCAGCCCATGACTGACGCCTGGCGGATGCCAGGGGAATACAGCCACCAGAGTCAAGCTGTTAGAAAGGCATACTGGATGTTGCACATAGCACATTACATCATTGCACACCATTCCTCCCAGGGAGCCCACCGTTAATTTAAAAAAATTACTGCAAGTTCTGTTCATGGTGCCCTGGCTGTCTGGCTCTATGCCACCCTCAATGCTGCTTGGCTGGCGACTGAGCGAGAGTTCCCATCGATGCCATCCGGTCCCACAGCCCCGCCCTAGGGGGAAAGTCAGGAAGGCCCTCCTGGTGGTGTTCCCGCCAGAATCCTTGTTCAGTCATCCATGGGGGCCATGCCCACCTGATGGTCCCACCCAGAGGGGGTAAGCTTGGGTGGATAGCCGCTCCAGGTAAATCCGGTGGGTGGGCGGTGGTTGGGGGAGTCAGGGGCTGAGGACTCAGAAGTCTGGCACCTCAAAAAAAAGCATAGTACATAAAGAGGGACAGTCACAGCACTGATCCCTGAGGCACCCTGCTGGTCACCCTCCCTTCCTTGTAGTAAACTCCATTTATCACCATCCTCTGCCACCTACCCCCCTAACTAATTACCACCTTTGGACCCACCCCTAAGCTACCCAGGTTGCCTGCTAGACTCCTATGTGAAACAATGTTAAAAGCCTTACTGAAATCTAGACAAGTCACATCCACTGCTCCACCCTGATCTATTCCTTGATCACTTAGCCAAAGAAATCTATCAGATTTGTTTGACATGACACCTCCCCCCAACCCGTGAATCCAATGTGCCTCGGGTCTTGTAACCCATTGGATTCAATATATTCCATAATCCTTCCCTGAAGCAGTGATTCCATTAACTTTCCCACCATTGATGTCTGGCTGACTGGCCTATAATTGCCAACCTCATCCCTGCTACCATATTTTGTGAAGTAGAACTACATCTGCCTTCCCCCAGCCCTCCAGAACCACTTCTGCTTCCAATGAGCTGTTAAATAGAGCTGTCAGAGGTGCAACCAGTACTGCCCTGAGCTCCCTCAGTACCCTTGGATGCACCCTATCTGCCCCCATGGCTTTGTTCACTTTCAGAATAGTGAGTCCCTTCAGGACTCTTGTCTCTGAAAATGGACTAGTGTCCTTCTCCCTCCCTCCAATGCTACTGTTACTTTTTTGTAGCCCCTCCCCTTCTACTTCCTCTGTGAACACAGAACAAATGTATTTGTTCAGGATATCTGCCTTTTCATGGTCCTTCTTTGCACAGTCCCCCCCCCTTCCCTTTTTAACGTTAGAGTCCCCCCCTTGGTCCTCCTTTTTTGACTTACATACCTACAATATGCCTTGTCCCCTTTTATTACTGCCTGGGACATTCTGTCTTCAATTTGCCTCTTTGTGATCCTTACTGCTCTCCCTACTTACCTCTGTTTCCCATGATTCATCTCACTATCCTCCTCCTTCTGCAACTCCTTATCTTTTGAGATCTTGGGAAAGTCGAGGAGTGGTCAAGAAAGAGCATGGCAGTTAGGGTTCAGTGTTAAAAAGTGTAAAATCATGCAACTGGGACATTGGAACCCAGGAGCAGAGAAAAGGATTTGGGGGGAGGTACTGACAACCCCAAGGCTCTCTTCCTGCTTGTGAGCTATCATAACCGATTATCTCAACGTGGCAGGGCAGTGACAAAGCAGTGGGTAGGGTTAATGGGATGCTGGGTTGCATAAATGGGGTATCACCAACAGGAGGACAGATGTTGTCTTGCCACTGTATCACTTGCTGGTGGGATCCCACCTGGAGTGCTGTGACCTGTTTTGGAGGACACACCTTAGAAAGGACAGACAGGGTGGAGCTAGTCCAGATGAGGGCAACTAAAATGGTGCAGTGGTTGCACAAGAAGCCTTACAAGGAGAGACTGAGGGATCTCAACATGCACATCGTGCAGGACAGGAGCACTAAAAGTGACATGATAAAAACCTGCAAGTACCTTACAGGAGTGAATATGGTGCAAGACGGGAGTCTGTTCAAATGAAAACAAGCACTAGGATGAGGAGGTGTGTGATGAAATTGGAGGGGCCAGTTTAGGAAGGATGTAAGGAAGTACTTCTTCACTGAAAGTGTGGTAGACACCTAGAACAGACTGCCAGCAGAAGTGGTGGAGGCAAAAACAGTGGATGGCTTCAAGTATGCATGAGATTGACATAGAATATTAATAAATATGCAGGGGGGGAGGGTCACTGGAGACCAGTTAGTGTCTGTGGAGGCTAATTAGTCAAGGAACAGCTAGGCAGACTGCATTGACCAAGCGACACTTATCTGCCAACAAATTCTGTTTCTATATTTCCAGGTTGAAATCCCCAACTAATGGCACCTCATCCTTTCCTAACATCCTGATGATAGCTTTCTTTAGTGCCCAGTCCACATCTTCCCCTTATGCAGGGGGACTCTATTCTAGCCCCATTCAGATAGTGGTCCCAGAGCCTTTCAGGATGACCCACAGCACCTCCTGACCCTCCTCACCTTGATGCGCCAGCACTTCAGTGGCTTTTATTCCATCTCTCTCACACAATGCCTCTGCTCCTCTCTGCCCTGTCTCTCCTGAATAGAGTAGCCTGGTGTGGTAATGTCACAGTAATGGTGCTTGGCACTCTGCAGTTCTGTTATGATCCATAAGTACAGGCTGGCTTTTGCCATTATATCTTCACATTCTGAGAGTTTGTTTCCAAGGCTCCTAGGATTAGCACACATGGCTCTCCATACCTCACCCCTTAGCTGATACCCTGCATTTTCCTTCCCTTCCTGCCTATGTTGCTACCTGATGCTGCCTTTGACATATCCCCTCCCATTTTGCTATCTCAGTTCTTGGTAATTTTGTTACACTCTCCTCCCCATCTGAATTGTATCCTCATTTCTTTTTTCTTGTCCGTGTTCCTGAGACTCTGTCATTGGAGTGTGTACACCCATTGACCCCCCCCCCCCCGTCATTCTACCATATGGGGGGAGGCAATTGTTGCCTCCCTAAGATTTGCTGCCTCCTTTTCGCTAGTTTGAATTCTCCTCTAAGTAACATGTAAACCACTCACCCACCAAGAACTGTGGTGCCCTTCACAGAAGGATGCAGGCTGCTTCCCTTATAGAGACCCTCATCTTTTCAGGTTCTTGCCCAGTCTCTGATATAGACAAAGTCCTTCTCCATGCACCATGCCTTCAGTCAGTCATTAAAGGTCCTTGTGGGGCATACCCTTACTTGTCCCCTGACCTTCACAAGTAGCACCTCAGAGAATGCCACCATATGTGCTATCTGGTTGAGGTCCCTACCTAGCTCCCAGAAGTTACACTGAGCTACCCCTTGCTTCCCCCTTGCTAGGTTATTAGTCCCATGGTGGGAAATGATGTCCAGCTCCCACTACTCTAACGATCCACAAGATCTGCTTACTGACTCTCCGAGTTGAGGCACCCCTCAGACTCTTCACCCCCTATGCTTCCCTGTGCTGGCTCCCATCTCTATGCCCCTCACTATAGAGCTTCTTACCAGCACGTGCTTCCTCCATGGCTGTAGGTCTCACGCTTCCTCCTTAAGACCTTCACTCCTGAGAACTGCCCTCCCCCCAACTGTGATGGGTACCTCCTCTTGGTTGCCCCATTCTGCTAGTATGGCAAATGTGTTCCACAGTGGTATTGGTGCAGGAGCATGCACCTTCCCCACCCCACCCCACCCTCTCAAAGCCCACCATGGTTTAGAGCCACGATGTCTCTGTTGAAGCATCATCTGGCAGAGTGATACTGGACCTGGTGGATCCTGAATGGGACACAAGGTCTCCTGTACCCTTGCTAGTTTGGCAGAGTCCGTTTCCTGTGCCTGCAACCCAGTAAGGTGAGTGCAGGTGGGGCAGCACTTCAGATTCCAGAAGGTCTTCTGAAAGACTGGTAGCACATCCATTACACTGCACCACTCCTGTGATCACCACTCCTTCCACTGTTGTTCAGTTAGTGCATAGATACATAGAATTTGACATCAGAAGGAGACCAATGGTCCATCTAGTCTGCCCTTACTAAAATTACCTCACCACACTAACCTATTGTCATAGTTGGCATTTCCCTTTCCCTCTGCTGTATCACCACACAGTCCTCTATTACCCATCATTTGGCATGTTTTTTTTCCCAACCATACTACAATCTGTTCTTGGTTGCTGCCTGACTACTTCTGATAGTAGACTGTTCCAAGGATCCACTACCCTCTCTGTAAAATAGAGCTTCCTCTAATGTTTCTTAAATATACCCACAACAGCCTCCAGTCATGACCCCTAGTGACTGCATCCTTCTTCCTTACAAATATATCCCCACTGTTTACCTTATTAATGCCTCTAAGAAACTTACATGTTTCAGTCATATCCCGCCTCTCCTGTCTGGTCTCTAGTGAAGGCATGTTTAGATCTTCCAATTGCTTTTCATATGATTTAATCTGTTGCCCCTTTTTAAGATAATTACCTTACCCTAGTTTGGATTGACCCCTCTAACCTCTTCCTGCTTCACAGGGACTTCTACCCCACTGTTCTTTGCTCCCCTGAATTCAGTTAACAGCCTACTCTATATATAGTCTACTCTGCTTTCCCCTTTCCTGATTTTGTTTCTCCCTAGGTGTTAGCTGTCTGCTTTCTTTTTACACTGCTGCTACACAGGCTCTGAACTGGTCTGTTCATTGGATTGTTGTTGTCAAACTGTGACAGAGCAGTTACAGTGTCACTTTCTACCTTGTCCAGTGTCTCATCTCTAGAGTTCCTTGTAGTAGTAGTAGTAGTAGAAGTAAAATCTTTTATTCATGAAGTAGAAACATGAACCGGGATAAAACTCAATTGAGCGGCAGCTCATTTTCAATGAGGTCCCATTGGATGTAGTCATACAGTTGCGAAAGAAGTGTAAACATAGATTCATATTAATATATCACATAACACAGGTGATAAGTGCTTTAAAATATATTACATTCACAATCATACTAAACATTCTTCAAAATTATCACCCAAACATACAACTTCCTTACAGTGTTATACAGTTTAGTACAATTCAATGCCCCAAACTCGACAATAGTGTTAAATTATTCAAGTGATTGCTTCTGAATCGCAGCTTCTGTGGTCCTTCAGAAACCCTACAGAAGGCCTATATAGATGCCACAGTTCTGTGTCATGGCACTCATGCCTGGGGGTGGCTAATGAGAGGGGTCTCTTGGCCTTCTGGGATTTTAATAGTGAACTGCAGTCACATGCTCATCCTCTTCACCAGCTTGCTCAGGTTGCATTTGGATTAGGTAGAGTAGGCAATGAAGCCAAACGTCAGGCTTGGTAGAAAGATGCCAAACAAGATATTGTGCTCTGGAAATGGGGTGGTGTAGACCATGGTGGCTAGCCTGCTGCACATGAAGAACAAAAATGCTTTGCACTCATGGAACTCTTAAAACCAGGGTCTTAACTGGGCTGTTCTCCATTTGGTGCTAACTGAATCAATGAAATACACATTTTTGCCTTTAATATTTATTTCTGGTTTTAACAGTTCCACAAGTGTAGACTATTTTTATTTTTGTAGGTAGAAAGATGCCCTGTACTATGGCTAACTAATGAAAAAGCTGCTCAAGAAACCGACCCTCTGCCTGTGACCAAGTTGAGGAGGTCTGTGGGCTCAGGGATGGTGGCAGGATCATGTGGCACTGGTCCCCTGTGGTAAAGTATCAGGATCCAACCAGGTTGCCAGAGAAGAAGTCCCCTGAAAACATCAGATTGTAGGAGGAGGACCTGGAAGGAGCCTGTGAGAAATGAAAGATCAAGTAACCTGATGACACATGGGATTAGTGGAGGACCACCCCTCAAGGGAAGTTGCCAAGATCCATAGGGATCCACTCCCACTATCTGCATACAAAGGAGAGTGCAGATATCATATTTATCAAGTTGCTCTTTTAACATTTATGGTATTTTATTTTTATTTAGTTAGTTTTTAACCAAGTGGCTACAGCAGTCCCAGGTACCATTTCCAGGCAAGGCCCCGACAATCAAGGTGTTACATAATACTGAACAGTAAAAACCCACACTTGACAAGAGATGAATAGTATGGAGAGATATAGCTGATTACTCAATCAGGGGAGTACATAACACTCAATAATTAATTACAAGAGTACCAGTTCAAAAGACACGATTAACACAGCAGGTCAGGAGAGTGACTCCCAACAATAAATAAAAACAATGCACACAGAGAACAGAAAATGCAAATGTCACAGATTTGCTCTCTTCCAGAACTCAGCCTGTGGCTACCAGCTTCATAACCCCTCAGACAACTGAAAGGGTTACCTTGGTATACTGCCACCATTCACTGCAACCTTACTTGGGGTATCTCTAGGTCTGACCCCCACCAGAGCCACTACTCACACAGAGTACTGTGCTCCTTACCAAAAGGCAAACAGCCCATCCCTTCTGTTACAGCTGAGATATGGTAAATGTAGCTTGCCTCTTCGAAGATGGATCATGGCTAGTATACTCTGGTAATCCATATCTGAAATGACCCAGTCACAGAAAACATGAAACATATAAACATAATATTTAATACTCAGCCTGCAATGGTTACCAGACTCATAGCCCCTCAGAAGCCTGAAATGGTTACGTTGGTATGCTGTCACCACTGGCTGCAACCTCACTCAGGGTATCTGTAGGTCCAAATCCCACCAGAGTCACTGCTCACACACAGTACTGTGTTCCTTACCAACGGGCAAACAGCCTATGCCTTATGCTACAGCACGCAACACTTTTGCTTAGATATGGTAACTGTAGCCTGCCTCTCCAAAGATGGATCACAACCTTGCTAATATACCCTGGTTATCTATACCTTAAACAGTCCAGTCACACAAAGCATGAAGTATATAAAAATACTATTTAATACTAATGATAGTTACATATGTTACAGGATAACGCACACTAAAGAGACACGGGAATACTGTATTTCTACAGAAGTACAAATACATTTTTGAAAATGTAGAGAACACACCAAAGATTCTAAATCACAGATATCTAAAGCCTAAGAAGAGTAGAGCCAATGAAGGAAACGTATAGATACTGTTGTAGGTTGTGTTGAGTCTAGACAGGTTAGGAGCTGAGAGCTGAGTATAGATAGGGGTTCAGTAGTCCATAAGGGGGAGTAGCCAACCACAATTCATGAGTCATAAAGTTCTTAAGCAATGTGAATCAGCAATGTGACCCAAGGAGGTCAGGGAGGGGTCAAGTGTGACCCCTATTTGTTTATTTATGTATTTCAAATGTTTTCACCAGGAAAGACATACTGAACTGAAAACAGCTTGTTTCCAGATGTGTCCTGGGGAGTGGGAGCAAAGAAGGGCAATGAGAGCATACTAGACAAAAATCACATAGCCAAACATGTAAACTTATACAAGTATCATAAAAAAATTAGAAATAATAAAAATGTATACAACATAAGGCCAAAGCCTATATTCCAGCAGATATCAAGAAGTATTGTTTGTGAAACAAAGTGCAATTATACAGGAAGAAAGGCAGGGAGAGCTAATTCAGTGAGAGTCAAAGGAATATAGATGGAGTGTAGAGGTAGAGGGGGAGTGAAGGTGCAAGCCAGGACAGGAGGCATGGAATTGGAGGAAAAGGAGAGTAGTGGGTGGTAGAAATTAAGGGTAGTGGAGCAGAGTAAGGTAAGGTATGGTATCAGGTGCAACTGCAGGAGTGCAGGGTGAAGTTGTGAAGAAGAGAGGCTAGAGAGCAATGAGAAGTGGCAGAGCAGAAGCATTTAAACTTATAAATAAGGGGGAGATTGGGATGATCCTAAATCTCTAAAAAGGGGTATACCACCAAATGACCTCAGCATCTGTAAAATGTTGTCCCTTAATGCAAAATCCTTAAATCTCACTAAATTAACTCATTTAGAAGCCAAATGCAGATTATCTAATATTGTGATTATAGCAGTCACGGAAACATAGTGGGACTCTTCTTCAGCCTGGATCAAGAACATTCCTGGCTATCAACTGTATCATAAGGACAGAGCCTTAAAGAAGGGGGGGTTGCATATATGTTAGGGACCACATCCCCTCATTTGAGGTTCCCTGTCAGTCTAATTCAGAAAGCATTTGGGTAAAAATTCAATTTAAGGGATTCTCTCAACTAACTATTGACAATTGTTATAGACCTCCTTCAGCAGATTTAAATTATACTTCGCAGCTTATTAATGATATCTCATCTTTATCTAACAAAGGTGACACTATAGTTTTAGGGGATTTAAATATGCCTCACATTAACTGGAAGACATTGTCTGGCAGTTCTGAAGTTGAGAAAAGCTTAATTTCCACGATAACCAGCCTAGGGATGAGGCATCTTATTTCTGAACCTACTAGGGAAGAAAACATACTGGATCTTTTATTTACAAATATAGAAGATCACATTTCTAACATAAAGGTTAGGGATCCCTTAGGTAACAGTGACCACAACTCACTTAAGTTTAATCCATCTTATGACAGTTACCTTCCTGCAAATTGTCTGGTTCAGCACAATTATTTTAACAGCCAACTTTAAGGAGATTATTAAACAGTTAAACCATATTCATTGGGAACAAATCCTGTCTAATCTGATAGTGGATGAGGCATGGAACATATTTAAATCCATTCTTGCCGCACTAGAAACTACACATGTGCCCTAGAGAAAAAAGTATGACAAAAAGGGTAAAATACCAATTTGGCAAAATAAAACAATCAAATCCCATATAAAAATCAAAGAAAACTTATTCATTAAACTTACGTCATGTAATGATCAAAACAGGGATGGAATATACATAAAATGTAAACGGGCACAAAAAAAACCTCAAGGCCTTAATTAAATGTTGAAAAAGGAACCTAGAATTTAGAATTGCTCATTCCAAAAATAGTCACAAGGCCCTTTTCTCATACCTAAATGGTAAAAAAGGGATGTACTAGGCAAATAGGTCCCCTTATTATAAACAAAGCCCCATTAACCTCTGATAAAGATACAGCAGATTCTTTCAACAAGTACTTCTGCTCCATGTTTTCTAATAAGGTGATGTCCAAACCCTCTAGCTCTTCTACCCACACACCTTGCCCATACCATATTACCACATCAGACATAGCTCAAGCATTAACCTACTTAAAGATGAACACTAGCCCAGGGCCCGGAAAAATTCCTCCTAGATTAATATTAGAAGTGTCAGATGCAATATTGCTCCCACTATCTATAATCTTTAATAAATCCCTGCCCACAAGTCAAACCCCCCTAGACTGGTTGACTGCAACCATAACACCCATTTTTAAAAAGTGAAACCGGTCCAACATTGAGAACTACTGACCCATTAGCCTCACCTTGACTATATGTAAAATAATGGCAAGAATAATAAACTCATATTTAGAGTCAGAAATGACTGAACTTAATATTAAGGATTCATCACAGCATGGCTTTAGACCAGGCTATTCGTGTACTACCAATTTAATCTCCTTTTATGATCATGTTAGTCATGGATTGAACTAAGGTATTCCAATGGATGTGATTTTTCTAGACTATAGCCACACTTTCGATAGAGTGTCCCATCACTTACTAGTCCAGAAACTTTCCAACTTAGGCTTCTTTCAATGCCTAGCTAAATGGGTGGAGGCATGGCTATCAAATAGATTGCAGCGGGTGTCAATAAACAGAATTTTGTCTATACCTGGTTCAGTGACTAGTGGAGTCCCTCAGGGATCAGTATTGGGCCCAATATTATTTAACATTTTTATTAGCGACATGCAGGCTGACTCGCATTGTAACTTGTCTAAATTTGCAGATGATACTAAACTGTGTGGGAGACTGGATAATGCCTCCAATCAGGCAAAACTTGCTAACAATTTACAACAGATTGATTACTGGGCACAAAGAAACAGAATGTCCTTTAACATCGAAAAATGTACTGTCCTTCTTTATGGTAAAAAAAATCTAAAAGCAACATACTTCTTAAATAATTCTCCGATCAAGTCCTCCAATACTGAACACGATCTAGGTATTTTGGTAGTAAACAATGAACTAAGTTCATCTGATCAGTGCTCTAAAGTCACAAAACTCGCAAATGAGTAGTAATACTGAAAAAGGCATACGTTTGTTGATAAATTAGAACGATGTTTAATATCACTATACAGAACACATGTGAGACCATATTCTGATTATGGTTCCCCATTCTGGAGCCCCTACCTCAAGGGCGATATTGCTCATATAGAACAAATTCAGAGAAAGGCTACCAAGATGATTCCGCACTTGTCTTGCAAGGAGTACCCAACTAGACTACAAAAAACAGGCTTACACTCACTTTATACTAGAAGGATTAGGGGTGATTTGCTGTTTCTTTTTAAAACTCTTAGAGATCCTAACTTGATATGTCAGTGCGGGATTAGCTACGCCTTTAGACGAACTTCCATGAGACTGCATAACAAACAATTAATAATGCAAACAGCAAAAACAAACAAGAGGCACAACTTTTTCTCACTAAGTGCACCTAGAATTTGGAATATATTACCACAAGACATAGTAGATGCTACCACATTGGAAAGTTTTAACGCAGGTCTGGATTTGTGGCTTTGCCAAAATCAGTATCTGGGGTAATATTCCACATTTGTTGTGGGGTACAATCACGATGGGCTGTTAGTCTTCTTTTGTCTAAAACAAACCGAGTAAAGAATTCCATAGTTTGTGGAAATGGTAGGAGAAAGCAGCCTGGCCAGTATTTGAGGGAAGTTACTTGTTCAAGGGGGATCCTTTCTAGTGTTTGGATGTTAAAGCGGTATGAGGAACCAGTGCCTACTAGCCAGTTAGCGAGTTTGGGTTTGGACTTGAACAGCATTGTCTTTGTTTTCTTGGCATTCACTAGTCATCTATTTAAGATGAACCACCTCTGGGTGGTGTTAAACTTCTCTGAGAGTGTAGTGGATAGTTCAATCAGTGAGCCTTGGCACAGTGATAGAGAATCAAGTCTTATGCATACATAAGTATGTGGCAACCCTTGTAATCCATGGGGAATGAGTTCACAGACAGGGAGAACATACTTGGTCCTAGTATAGATCCTTGAAGGACCCCACTAGTGACACCCAGAGTGTAGGTGGTGTGTCCCCCCCCCCCATGCATACCACCTGGGTTCTTCCTATAAGGTAATCGCAAAACCAGCCTGTGGTCATGGCACAAAACCCAGAGATGTAGTTTGTCTAGTAAGATAGTGTGGTCTGCTAGATCGAAGGCCTTTAATAGAGCTATGAAAATGACACCAGTTAATTTGCCTTCCTCCATGTCCTTGACAGTGATATTGGATTAGTGAAGAGAGGCAAGACAGTGGGTACTGTGGCCATTTCTGAAAACATGCAGTTAGGGACAGAGCAGGCTATACCTAGGGGATTGCTGGGGTTTTGCCAACTGTGGCTTTGTTAAAGTCAGTGTGTATCTGTGGACTAGACAGCTCGAATGGAGCTGCTTTACTGAATTCTGGTAGATTGTGCCAGATAGGAGTTGATGTTTTTTTTTTACCGGTTTCTGTAGTGTTGTACAAATCAGCGCCCACCTGCTGTATTGAAGGAGTAGACAGCCAGGATGGAGTTGGTATACCATGTGCCAGTGTCATGTTCCAAACAGGAACTGCTGGAGGGTTGCACACTGTTGCAGCATTTTAGGCACTGTATGTGTGATTTAGTGTCTGCAGCTTCATCATGTATTGTCTGTTGCTGCAACTGTGGCTACAGAGGTCTCTGGATGCTGTGTTTGGTCCTGCCAAGTGGTCGTATGCATTGGTGTTTCTATGTGACTGGGCCTACTGGCATTTCCCATTGTTGCTGCTGCATTTTCCGTGATGGTGTCAGCCATGGTTTGTCCTGTTCTTTCCAGTCTGGGTTTTGACTGTTGCATGTTTTAAGTTGTGGTGTCCAGTGTGTCCGAAGCAGTACTAGCTTTTGTTGTTTTGTTTTCTGTTCTTTTTTTGTTTGTATTTCTGTTACAACCTTTGAAAGGATGCTTGAAATTAGTTTGTGTTTGTCCTCAGTGAGTGTTGACTAGTTGTTGATGGATTGCTTCTGTGCCTAGGTATTTGTGCTATTTCCGTAGGTGGAATATTTGAGTTCACTAGCGTCACCGGAGGTTTTCAATCTTACCTTTGGAACCACAGGGAGGCCTCTGGTGGAGGAGCGGAGTGAGTGGATTGGAGTGGCAGGAGTAAGGAAATCTGTCAGGTAGCCAGGGCTCGAACCATACAGGTCCTTCTAAGTTAGCAAGTTTACCTTGAAGATGATCCTCCACCTGACAGGCAGCCAGCGCAGATCACACAGGACTGGGGTCACATGACATGAAAAAGATAGGCCCATCAGTAACTTGGCCGCTGCATTGTGCACCAGCTGCAGTCATTAGAGGGTCCCTCCAGAGACCCTGAAGTGTAGAGCGTTACAGTAATCAAGCCTGGAAGTAACAAAGGCATGTACTAGTGGTGGCAGATCTTCAGGTGGAATGAGGGGTTTAATCCTAGTGACATTCTTTAAGTGGTAAAAACCACTTTGGACAATGAATGACACCTAAGCATCAAGTGTCATTCTGTCATACAGGAAGATGCTCAGACTCCTCACCCTAGGGGAAGCCATCAACGGAGTGGTTCCTAGGACCATGCCTGTCGCCACTTTGGAGGCACCCCATCATGCCCATGCCCAGCCAGGCTTAATTACCAGGACCTCCGTCTTGTCTGGAATTAGCCTCAGGCCACTGAATCCTGAATTTCAGCCAGGCAGTTGTTAATCACTTCCATGGCATCATTTTTTAAAGGGGCAAAAGACATGTACAAATGGATATCATCTGCATAGCAGTGAAAACCCAGACTGTACCATCTAATGATCTCATCTAGGGGTAGCATGTATACCATGAACAACATCAGCAACAGGATCAACCCTTGAGGAACCCCACATGGCAGAAGCTTTGGGGAGGAGAAATTCCCCATCACCACACATTTCATCCTGCCCAAGAGATAGGACTCAAACAAGTCGAAGACAGTATCGGCGAGTCCACAATATTGTCTAAGGTGATCCAAAAGCACAATGTGGTCCACAATGTCAAATGCTGAAGAGAGATCAAGAAGAATGAGAATTGACCAGTACCCTATATCTCTCACCCTAAGGTCGTCATTTTGCACCCTGACCAACACTGTTTCAGTGCTATGCCTAGCTCTAAAACCAGACTGGAATGGCTCATAGATGTCATAAGTCACAAGGTGAGCCTCGAGCTGCAGTGCCACTATTTTCTCAACAACCTTCCCTAAGAATGGGAGGTTGGAGATAGGTCGATAATTCGCCAGGACATCAGAGTCCAGTGATGGTTTCTTCAGAAGGGGCTTCACCAGTGCCTCCTTCAAGACATATTTTTTAAAATGTCTGTACATAATGTTTGTATTCTTCACCATGTGTTACTCTTTTCTCATCACTGTACACTCTGTACCTGGGTCGCACCTGGAAATGAGCCTTGGCTCAGTGTGCCTTTCCCAGTCATCAAATTTTAAATAAATAAATATGGAAAGTCCCCCTCTGACAGTGAACACCGGATTATCCTGGCGAACACTGGACCAATGACCTCGGCACATCCCACTAGGAGAAGGGTTGAGGCCAGGTCCAGTTCACCAGAAGTGGGTCGCAGCTTCAAGATCACCCCTACGAATTCAGCCACCACCACTGGCCTAAACTCCTCCTCCTAGACAATATTTGTTTTGCACACTGTCTTAGCCTCTAGTTGCTTTCCACCTGCACTCCCCTTCCAATGTCCCACTTCACTTTATTCTGTTTTTATAGAACTTCACACATTGGGAATTATGATTTAAAATGTTTGATTTATTACTATCTTTTTAAATCATGGACATATAAAATTTCAGACTAATCATTTTACTGTGTTCCTTTTATAAAAATCTGTTGCTTGTTTCAAATATTTTTTAGTTCGTTTTGTTCTTTCAGTATAATGCAGTTATGTACTTTACCCAACTTGTTATGATTCTGCTTTCTCCACCATGTCCACATTCTCACAATAGCGTTTCTGTTTATTTAAACTTCTTGGTGCAATTGCCTATTCCACTCGTAACCCAAGGTCTATCATATTCAGCGTAACTGCGTGTCAACACCTTTTTTGTATTTATTTTCACCCGAAATCCAGAGTGCTGTTCACTTTTTAGCAGTGCAGGGAGGTGCTTAAAAGATGCCAGTCTCATGTTTGTTTAGCGCTATGAGCACTTGCTTTCGCCATTGCCTCCTTCATCCTGCTCCTTCCTGATTAGAGTTGCCCAGCCTCCTCGGTGCTTCCACGAATCAACCAGTGATGACGCATTCTAACCAGCTGATGTTTTGGAGAAAAATCTCCATCAGAGCTATGTGTTTAAACATTTGTGGCCTTTTATACCTCACTTCTACGTAACCTCCTTCAAACGTACTCTTTGCACTTTCTTTTCTCAATACCTTCATATTTCACATATAACAGATTTGTTTAGACTCTCTTATATACGGACATGCTTATGTTTATTTGTGCTATCAGGTGGGGCCTCAAATGAGAAATCTATTGTGCAATGATCACACCAAATAACCTGATCGATCTTGAGGTTCATAAACTAAAACCCCAATAAGAACACCAATCCAAGGTGTGGCCGTGGTGATGGGCCACAGAAGCAACTGCTTGTGTCAGGCCCAATGATGTAATCAACTGGATGAGGATGCATCCAAAATTTGATGACTCATCATCAACCCAGGCGTTGAAGTCTCCCCAAATTAACCACCTGGTGGACTCCAACACCCTATTGATGATGAAGTCCGTGACCTCCTGCAGGAAATCTTTCTTCCCTTCCCAGAGGGCTCTAAACAAGGAGAATCCTGAAATCTGCACCTAGACCCTGACACCACACATTCAAAGGACGAGGAAGAACCCACTGGGTACACGGCAAAGTTCGGGTTGGATCTAAAACAGATGGCCACAGCCCCACCCCTGCATCTCCTCCTCTGGTAGTGAACCACAAAGTATCTGGTGGGGACAGATGCCTCTAAAACTTGCCCAGCATCATCTCCCAACCAGGTCTTTGTAATGCAAGCCAGATCAACAGGCGAAATCAAGTCTGCCATAATTGCGGTCTTGTTCCTCATCAATCTGGCATTGCATAGCATGGCTCGAAGGTGACAGGTGGAGGCTGCAGATCCACCGGCTACCTGCCCACTCAGTCTGGTGGGAACCCTGGGAATGGATACTAAGCATGTCAGGCCACTCTCCTGGCATCATTTAACCCCAGGGCGTCTCCTGCTCCTAACCACCCCAATCTTGTTCGCCTCCACTATGCCTTCTGTCCCTCCACCAATCTCCTGGCTCCCTAGTGATATCAAACTCCCAGCAGTGTCTTACCACTGCTGTTGGAATAGGGAGGTCAATAAAGGGGAAGAGGTCATGCAGCAGAGATGCTGCATAGGCAATATGAGGGGATCTATAACACATCTCCCAGTGCTAACCACAGTCAACCTTATTTAAACTAGACTAAAAATAATGTAAACTAAAAACCCTTAGACAACCTAGGCGATGACAGCCAGCCCCAAATAACAATAAATTAAAATAGATAAACAAAGCAACCCATACCCTGAAATAAAATTCCAAGACCTATCTCTGAACATACACCCATCATCTACACCTAATACAGCATTTTACTAATCACACACATACTGTACCACAATCAAACTCTAACTAAAAAACACACCCCTTCCAAAAACTCCAAAAAGAATTAATTAATTTATTTATTTGTTGTTTAATTAATTAATGAGAGTATCCATGATGGCTCTTTGTTCAGAGGGCAGATAAGCCCAAAGCAGTTTATAAAGTAACCGAAAACCAAATCCAAACAATCAGTACAAAGTTTGAGGCTTAAAAGGTACCAGGCCAAAAGAAAGGTGCTCTCGACACTTTCTTAAAGAGCAGGTGTTTAGTACAGGAGCATGACAATTCACTCTCAGCATTTCATTTCATGTCATTCTGCACCCGACAGGTCACTCCTGGGCTGTAACAATCTGCTCCTATGACAACCCGCCCCCTTCAATTCGTCCCTTTGTCACAACTACAAGATGTGCATTCAGTGTATTACAAGCACAAAACAACAGTATTTTAGTTTATAAACTATAGCTCCAGCTCTGCCTGAAAACAGCCACAAGCTCGAAACAACCTGGTGATACATTTCAATACACAGAACCACTGGATGTCTTACCTTGCAGTTTTACCTTTTATTAAAAAAAGAGTGCTGAAACAGTTGGTTTACCTCGTTATAGCAATATCTCTGCCCGAAACAACAACTAGCCTGAAACAACCTGGTGAAGCATTTCAATAAATAGAACCACTGAATGTCTTACCTTGCAGTTTTACCTTTTAGCTTCCTGCTTACATTGTTGCATTTTCTATTTTAGAAAAATGTTTACATTACCAGCAATGCTTGTGTAGTTTCGGTTGCATCCTTAGTACTTTGCAGCACCCGAAGCTAAAAGCAAAAAAGTTGGGTCAGTTTTTGAAATCCTCAGTCTCTAACAGTCCCAGCATTCCCAGCAGTGCACCCTAGCAACCACAGCTCCTGGCTTACCTGCGACATTGGAATGAAGCACATTATTACCTCCCTCATCCGCCCTCTTCATATTCAGGTAAAATAAAATTCCTGTGCAGAAGTAAAATAAGAAGTAATCATTTCAGCTTCTAAGAAAAAATGATCTTGTATTCAGGGAAGTTTACGGTTAGAGGACTTATCCTCCGGTCGCTTATTAATTCAGCATTACTTCAGCATGAGTGTTGCACCGCATTTAAAAAGTCTTTATTTCTTAAATTAAAAGCTTGTGAAGGAGTTTCTGGCTCTTTCAATACGTTGTAACATGATTAATACTACTGTGTGCAACACCTGAGCAGCAGCACCTCTCAGGTTGCCCTACAAACAGAACTACAGAACTCTTTCAATAAACTCGAGGACTGGTTCAGTAGGTACAAGCTGCTACTAAATTACAAGAAAACCAAGGCCATGCTACAATCCAGCCCCTACAACAAACACAAGCATGCTCCCCTCATAATCACCAACAAGGCTGGTGAGCAGATTGAGCAGGTGCACTTGTTCAAGTACCTTGGAGTCACCATTGATGACTCTCTCCTTATCGCACCACTTAGACTCCCTTGTCAAAGTGGTAAACACAAAGATCGGGGTCCTCTATAGGCATAAGAAATCCCTCACCCCGGAAGCACTCCGAATCTCAGTCTCCAGCTCCATGCTCTCCATGATAGACTATGGGCTGGTAGTCTATGGAGCTGCTACTGATACAGTGCTCAAAAGGGTCCAAATTGCACTCAATAAGGCTTGCCGCCTCACCCTGTGTGCAGATCACTACACTCATACTTGCACCCTTTATGAGCGTACAAACTGGCTTAACCTAAAAGACAGGATCAAATACCAAACTTGCCTCCTGGGAAAGAAGACACTCCTTGGAAAAACCCCACCCTGTATAGGAAACCTGCTCGAGGCTTCTCTCTCAACACACATCACCAGACGGAGGAAGAATGGAGCACTGTCCATACCATTCTGCTGAACCTCACTAGGGCAGCGTGCTTTCGCCTATCGGGCTCCCCTCAGGATAAATGAACTCCCGATGAAATTACAAACAAACAACAGCCTCTCTCAATTCAAAGTAGGCCTCAAACAGCACCTAATGTCTAACTCAAAATGCACCTGCTTCTCAGGGCCCGCTTGATAGACAGGCCTACCCCCAAGGTAACACCCAGCAGGGCTACCTAGAGAACCCTGCCTCCATTCCAGCCTCAGCGAAGGGCTTAGGTAAGCTACCAGTCCTCTTTTTAAATGCACTTGGTGCTGCCCCTCCCAACCCCCCACACACCCCATACTCGACAAAGCCCTCTGGAGCTGCTCCCCCATCACAGCCCCCGCTTTCACTATCCCCACACCTCTCACTGTCTGCTGTTGGTTTCAAACCCAATCCCCTTTGTTTCACTGTCACCCAGCCTCTCACCGTCTGGGATAGCGTTGAACCCTATGCAGTTACTCTGCCATAGTCTATCAATGGATTTGGAGATTTCCAGGGGTGTGCTACCTAGGACAACTGATTAGAAATAGCTTAGTATTCAATTACAGCTGCTTAGTTTTTTTTTCTCCTATTTGTCTAATTGTCTTGTAATCGCTCTTTAATGCCGAACGATCAGGCCTCTGTAACCACTGAATATGTGTATTGTCTTATTGTCCACCCTGACGTGGAACCTTTATAAAGGAGCTCATGCTCAAAGGTCTTTCCAAAATACTAACTAAACAATTAAATGATTAATTAAACAATTAAACACCTCGTAAAAACTCCTCGGAGGTGCGGTCTGTGCATTTTTCAGTAATGTACTCAAGTCTTTGTGCATTGTCTCTATACACTCGTTTGGAACAATTAGGGCCATTTCCAGCTATTAGTTGTTCTATTTATGAGTCTTGCTTGCATTAAATATTGCATACCCTGTCTATAAATTTCCAGATGGTCGGGTGTACCATGGCGAGAATGCTTTGCATTCCTCTGTGGAATGCCTTTACAGCATTGTTTGTTTTTGAGCGTTTATCTCTAACAGTTGCACTGTGATTCCATAATTCTATTGTAAACTGAGGATTGCATCTACCAGTGCCCCTTCTGTTCCTCCTCCCGATCCAGTTATCTTCAAAACAGTCAATTATTGTCTCCAGTTCTGCGGGAAGGGCACCCAATGATTCATCCATTATCTCCTCAAAACGTGAGATTGCCTGGTCTGGGGGATAAAACGCCAGTGCTGGAAGATAGTTGCATTTTAATGCAAATTCAGCATCTTGACAGTATCATGTTGCAAGACCTTTACTTTGAATTTTCCGATAAATACATTGAGTGAAGTGAAAGAAACACCCAACCTGACATGCATGTGGAAAAATTGTTTTAAAGGCAAGCACTGCATCTTTTTCAAAATCTATCACAATGACCTTTGGATTCAGTGCTGGGTTAATATCTTTAAGCCTCATAAGCATATGCTCATATATGTCTCTGCGTTTCCCTGGAAGCAAAGCGTAAATAGCTGGTTGCATGTTGCCGCACCTTTCCCCAATAATTATGTACATCTGCTGAAAGAATGGTGGTGCAACACTAAATCTTCCATCAGCAAACCAGTATTTTGACTTTTCTAAACATGTTAAGTTGGACTCAATGACGAAAATTAGAATTCTGTCTTCACCAGATCCACTATCATAAAGCAGAAAATTAACTGCTGGTCCACCACTGCTTGGCACATGTGTTTGGTACTCAAGAGGAATCACAAGCTCTGTGAGATCCTTGGGGTTCAGTGGTGCACCATGAACTCTAACTCTCTGGATGGTACGCTTAACATTTTTGCCAACCATTGTTCCCTGAGCAGCTAGTGAGACATTTCTTTGGCATATAGCAGTACCTGTGCTGTTCAATCTTGAGTTTCTGCTGTCCTCTGTTCAGTTCTCTGCATAGCTTCACTCCTTTCAACAGCTGCAGGATTAGGAGCATGGGTATGTTGGCTAAAATGAGTTATTATGACAGACTCATCATAGCTAACAGTGTGAACTCTGCCATTACAGGGTGTTTCCTTCTTAACTGCATGCACACATCGCCATATTGATTTACCATCAACACCCCTTTTGTGGTGGGTGCATATAAAGTTCTGCTCATTATTTTTAATTTTTTTATTTATTTCATTGTTTAACCAGGAGTAGCACACTAAGCTGAAAGCTTTTTTACAGGAGCGACCTGGGAGCACAGGGAAGTTAAGTGACTTGCTCAGGGTCACACAGTATGCAAGTGGAAGCTGTGGGATTCAAACCCAGGTCTGGTCTGCTAGATGTCACCAGATTTGCAGCTCAGAGCCTTAAACCACTGTGCTACACTGCCTCTTTTAACCAACCAATTTAACCAACTTTCTGTTCTGCTTCTCTGACAGAATGAAGCGAGCCATGATGTTGCATAAAGATTCAAACAGTGTGACAGAGGCTCACTGTGGCTCTTACAGCATGGATAATTGGGCCACACCTGTACTTCCAGTACTTAACTTAGTAATGCATTTAAGGTGGGCTGGACAGTTACAGTGTTACAGCTGCACCTCTTAAGGTGGTAAAGTGAAGTTACAGTGTTTATGACATTGTTTATGGGAGTGAATTTGACAGGAGTGAATTGTCACCAGAGTGAATTGATGGGAGTGAATTGACATGGACCAGTTTAGTACTTAGTGTTGTCCCCCCGACCCCCCTTCAACAAATAGGGTGCCTTACCCTCCAGTTAGGCAATGCCTCCAAAAACTGTAATATTTCTCCTGCTGCATTTTGAATTATATTCCTCATAAAATACAGCTGGGCAAGCCGGAGCAGGCCTGAGCCTGGCTCAAGCTTAGTACCTGGCTTAGCTTGGCTCGACCTCTATAAGCAATTGAGAGCCAAGGTCAAGCCAAGCCAGTCATGGTCAAAGTAAGTTTTTTTGTTAGCCTGAGCAGTTAGTGTAGTGTGTGAAACATTCAACTCCTATGTAGAAAACAATCTGCAGTAGCCAGGGCTCGGCTCACCTTTTGGCTCATAGAGTCAAGCCAGCCCTCTGGCTCAGCTCTGGCTTGGCTCTAGGTGAAAAAATCCTTGCTTGCCCACCTGTATTGTAAAATAGCTCCATTGGCATTGTTGTGAAAATGGTCGCATAAGACCACCCAGAGTAGTGCCCCCCACACTCACATGTTTTGTGACATCAGTAGAAGAGACATAAGGCAGCCATAGATTCTTTATAAGTGTCTCTTTACAAGTTTGTTTTATATTTTAAGTACCATTTGAAGGAAGGCCACCACTCAACTAACAAAGTCATTGTTAGCTGGAGGGTGGCCTTCCTTTTCAAAACTGGCACTTAAAAGTATTAAAAAAAACTTATAAAAAGTGCCCCCATAGAAGCCTATGCAGTGCACCCCTACATGTTCTTGTACTGATGTCACAAAATATTTGTGGACGCGGCTCTGGGTCGATTTATGTGACCATTTTCACAACAATGATATCTGAGCTATTTTACGAGGAATATAATTCAAAATGCAGCAGGAGAAATATTAACTTTTTGGAGGCATTACCTAACTGGAGGGTAAGGCACCCTATATGTTGAAAGGGGGGAGAACAGTAAGTAAGTATTAAACACTTGCTCTTTGAGATGTTTTCAGTGATCAGCACAGTCCCAGTTCAGAGAACAAGAGCGCCAGAAAACAGCTGTGATTTCACCACTGCTGGGGAATTGTAGCAGAAATCAAAGGCACTCTCACTGCTCTCTCTCATAGCAGATGAACCAGCAACAATTTTACCAAACAGGGGGATTTCCAAAAGTGGGGGTGACTAAGCAGACAAGGTTGTAAAGCGCTCTCACCACTCTCACATCCAGGGGGAAAAGAACAGTACTCACTCAGAGGTTCAGTTGGGAGAAATCCAGCTCCAATAGATGGTAGTCCAGTCTCACAGCCCACTGGCTGACCAAGAGACCATTGCGGATCTTAACTCCAGGGGAAGCCGCTTCAAACATCCGTAGTGCAGACAAAAGGCTGCCACACCTCCTGCCACTGTTTCACTCACTCCACGGCTCATCAGCCAGCCAACAGACAGTGAACCAAAATGAGCTATTTAGCTAGCCACAATCCATAGAAGGATCCTCTCTGACTTGTGATCTTCTTTAACTTTGCTCCCCAGATAGTATCACAGGTGCTGCGCAGCCAGCATACTAGAGCGCCGTTCAGAATTGCCGGCCAAATGTCTCCTTCTCACTGGAACTCCCTCGCCCTTGGTTCACAACCAGCAGGTTCTCAGTTCTGGAATGGGTTACTCTTTCCGTCACAGACCCCTAGCTCAGTGGTCAAATAGATGTTGTGTAAAATAAAGCCCTCTGAACAGAAGCCAACGGGAAAAATCTAAGTCTGAAAAATAATAAAAGTGATCCGTACACTTTCTCACTAAGTCCCTTACCTGAAGTTAAAACCCTACCCTAAACATTATCACCATCACTCTCACAACATCAGTAACAAACAAACAATGTTTGCAACAGAAGAAATAAACAAAACAAAATAAAATATATCACTCCCCAAAATGTTTGGGAAGTGACCACTAACGGATTCTCCTAAAAATCTCAGAAGAAAATCGCATTTAAAAGTGCCTTGGTGGTGAAAATTGATCCAGTGCTACTAGGATAGTATTTTTGACTGCTGTGCACTTTATAGTTGCATTATATGATACAGTCAGACCTGGTTAATCTGTGCCTTGTTATTACGTATACCTGATTATCTGAACAGGGAACCTCTGAAACAGATTTTTTGCCATGTTAATTGCCTCTTTAATATGGAAACCTTTGTTTCTGAATCTGAATCCTGTGTTCAGAGTAGAGAGCCCATTATTCCCATTCATTCTTACCTGGATAATCCATTGCAGGTGTTAATGAGTGTGCTAATGGCAGTCTTCTTAATCTCGTCTGTTATGTAAAAGGTGATAGGAAATGAGTTTTAGATATTTAACAGCCCTCCCAGTTTTCTTTCCGTGCAAGTATGTGTTCTGATATGCTTTGACTAATTTTTGAGTAATACATAACCTAGTTTTGGGATGTACTCCACTCCACCTCAAGTTGCACTCTCTTTACCAGTTACTGCTCTTTCTTTTCATTTCCTAAGCATTCCATGGAATCAGTGACACCATTCCAGGCTATGCATATAACTGGCCTGGAATAGTGTTATTAATGTCATAGAATATCCAGGCAGTTGAAAAGAGAGAACAGCAGCTGCTGAGGAGAATGGGATTCAATGTAGTTACAAAGGCAAACAATACATTATTAATTTACAAAACATTCAAAACATGGAGACTAGAATATTTTAACTGCTCAGCACTGTATTACCAAATTTCCTCAGCAACGTATTACCACATTTCCAATTTTCTAATAAAGTAAACAAGCAAAAATCCTTTGGTCATTGTCTGGTTACTACGTATATTATAATATGTTAACAAAATGGTCAAAAACAAATGTTTATTAATTAACCAGGTCTGACTGTAATTGTCTTTATCTGCACCTCTATATTGTTGAATTATTGCTTTTCTTTTCTTTTTTTCTTTTTTTTTTTTGGAGGGGGGCTTGTATTTTTGGCCCTCAGACAATGCCAGGGGGAAAAGATCCACCCACCAAATTAGCTAGGTTCTAGCACATGCTGGGATCTGGGATCCAGGTGTCATGGGGCTTGAACCGAGGGTTTTTTCCCTTGTGCAACCTCCCTCCCCACCTGTCCAAGGTAGGGCCACTTGGGCAATGACCTTGGCACATGATCAGGTGTGCTCCTGCAACCAACCTGCAAAGGTCCACTGGTTACTGCCCCAACAGGCTCCTAGTATGGTCCTGGGCTGCCACACTCCCCTTTCAAGACTAGGGTTGGCACATGCTGGGTACCAAGTTTCTTCCTCCCCAGAGAAGGCGAACAGTCTCTGGAATGTTCATCCCCTTCCCCGACTGACCCTCCAATGTCTGAGGGTCCGCTCCCGAACCCCAGTCATCGGTGCCACAGATGGAAGTGCTTCCATTGCACCAGCAGGCCAGCTGAATTGTTACTTTTGCATGGTTACTCTCTGCTCCCTTTTCTCCACAGGATGCATCCAGAGATGAGCTGTTATTAGCTAAATATGTCTTTCCTGGTAACACTTTTGAAATACGTACATACACACACACATGAATGAATGAATGAAGCAAGCTCCCTCCTTTTTTATTCTTTCTCTTGTGCCACTCTCAACTCTAGTTGCAATGAATTTGAACTTCACCAGTGAAAGTGGTGCAAAACCAGTAACTTTGCACATTGCAAAGTGAAGGCAAAGTTTGCCAACTTTACCCCAACTTAGTGCTGTGACTTTTTTTTTTTTTAAAGGAAAGCTGTCGAAATTGGAGTCCCCCTTCCCCAAAAGCCTTAGCCTCTGATTAAGCATTTTGCAAGGGAAACGCTGTTTTTCACTTACTGAAGCATACTTTATTTTTATTTTGTAAAGTCTGTGGTTCTACAAAAGGTCAGAACCTGCGTGGTTCCATTTCATCAGAAAGCATAGCGCCGCACCACTCACCTCAATGCAGTTGCATTGAGGCAAGTGGTACGTTACATAGAAACATAGAAACAGAGAAGTTGATGGCAGATAAGGACCGCAAGGCCCATCCAGTCTGCCCATTTCTTTTTCTACCTTATGAATGTGCCATAGGCCTTTGCTCCGTCAATGGTCTATCTATTCATACTCATCTGTATTGCTCCCTTATGCCTATCCCATGCCTGTTTGAAGCCCTGCACTGTATTCATATCCACCACTTCCTGAGGTAGTCCATTCCATGCATCCACCACCCTTTCTGTAAAAAAGAACTTCCTCACATCACCCCTTAATTGGCCTCCCTCTAATCCCATGCTGTATCCTCTTGTCCTGCTATTTTTCTTATATTGAAACATGTTAGACTCTTTCACCTTGTTAATGCCCTTAAGGTGTTTGAATGTTTCAATCATATCACCTCTCTCCCTCCTTTGCTCTAGGGTATACATATTAAGCTCAGTTAATCTGTCCTCATATGTTTTCTAATGCAGCCCCTGCACCATTTTGGTTGCTCTTCTCTGGACTGCCTCAATTTGATTAATGTCCTTGTGAAGGTGTGGCCTCCAGTACTGCATGCAGTACTCCAGATGGGGCCTAATCAGTGTCTCATAAAGAGGGATTATTACCTACTTCTTCCGACTTGTGTACCCCTACTAATACACCCCAACATCCCTCTAGCCTTACCTACTGCTTTAGAGGTCTGCTTGGATGATTTTAGGACATCAGTGAGGATGACGTCCAAGTCCCTTTCTTCCCTTGTGACTGCCAGCAACTCCCCTCCCAGTCTGTAGGTGGCTTCAGGGTTTCTCTTCCCTATGTGCATGATCTTGCACTTCTTTGCGTTAAACCCCAGTTGCCACTCTTCCGATCATTTTGCTAGTTTATCCAGATTTCTTCTCATTCTGCCCACCCCATCTGGATCATCTACTCTGTTGCAGGTCTTGGTGTCATCTGCAAACAGACAAACCTTACCCTCTAGCCCATCTGCAATGTCACTGATGAAGATATTGAAGAGGACTGGCCCCAGGACTGATCCCTGAGGTACCCCACTTGTGACTTGCATCTCTTCTGACTGTATACCGTTTACCACCACTCTGTTTTCTGCCCGTCAACCAGTTTGCCACCCAGTTGACCATGTCTGACCCACTCCGAGCCTACCCAGCTTATTAATCAATCTTCTATGTGGAACAGTTGCTGTGCTTTCCAGTGAAATAGAACCGCGCAGGTTCTGACATTTTGTAGAACCACAGACTTTACAAAATAAAAATAAAGTATTCTCCAGTAAGTGAAAAACAGCATTTCACTTGCGAAACACTTAATTGGGGACTAAGGCTTGTGGGGGAAGGGGGGACTCTGATGTTGACAGCTTTCCTTTAAAACATTTTAAAATGAAGACCCCACCATCACCCACTGTGGCATACTGTGCCCCCTCAACCCCCCCCCCCACACACACACAATCCTGGCAAAGCTTGTCAATTTCAGATTATTTGCCATCTGATTCCATGCATCTGACAGAATGTACACTGTCCACCACCCATATCTCCTACCCCTGTTCATGAGGGATACAGTCAAACAAACACCACCACCTTACCCCCTCCAGCACTTGCCTTCCCTCCTCTCCTCTCGTCTCCCTAAAGTCACATGAAAATAAAGGCTACTACTTCTGGTAATACCTTTAAAGAAGAAAACCATCCTGAACTGTTCAGTATCCTGCTACAGAATGAATGAATGAATGAAGATGTCCTCACCTATAGTAACACCTGATTGGTCACGTGTCATTAATAACTTTATCCCTCCCATTCATTGCTCTTTACCTAGAAAGAAGGAAGAGATTGCACACAAAATGATAAATGTTTTTAAATACAAGATTTTCCCATAAAATTACAAGATCAATGATGATGAGGGAAAGACATGAGAAAAAATACAAAATAAACAATATCATTAAACACAAGCATAAATTTAAAGCAATCGTCTAACCTTTAAAGTCATTAATGTGTTTAGTTTTAGCAATGTAACGTTCCTTATATGATATTCAACCTCTTTCAGAGGTGGTAGTCTGGGAGATCTCTCTCTTTGTACATATGCCTCACTGTGAAAGAAAAATTTGCATATGAATTCAAGGACTCTTCAACAACGTATATAGATGACTATTTTACTGTGATGCCATAAAAACACAAACACAAAAGCACACTGTATTTATCTGTCACCATCAGCTCTGACATCTAGTCATGCTCCATCCATCTGAAGCCCTCTCACTCCCTTTCATACCCAATTCTTCCACAAAAATAAGTCACACAAGCATGCTTACACAGCAGAACATGGAATTTCTCAGCAGTCAATTAAGGAATCCTTCATGAAATGGTGTCCCTAAAACCAATATCCTTTAAAAGTAGAAATAAATTAAAAACATACTGTACTGCAGCAATTTTATATAAGAATCCTAAATAACGTCCTGTACAAGTTATGTGAGCAAGGTACTGAATGAACTGTTTTAATTTCTGTATGCCTATGGAGATGGAGTTGTCTGTAACTATTTTTTCTTGCCCAGTAACAGACCTGGGGGGGCAAGGGGGGGCAGTCATCCCCCTTTGGCCCCTGTACGTGGAACTGGTGCTTCTCATCAAAATGTGTGCTGGTTCCCAACATCATCTCTCTCTGAGATGATTTAAAGGGACACATTCATAAACAGTGCCCATTGGAATTTAAAAGCCCATGAAAAGCTCTTTCAAATGAGGTATTGGGCTCACTTGCAGCAGAAAGCACTCCAGAAATATAGATGACTGAGTATGTTCAACATTATTACTACACTGTGGCCATTTTTAGAACAATGTAATGTCACAGAGACACAAGCTGTGGTTGAAGTAGTGTAGTTTAGTACAGTTTGTTTTTCAATTACAAATGTTGAACACTCAGTAATCTAAATCTCTGGAGTGCTTCCAGCTACAGTTTAGTTCAATATCTCATTTGAAAGGGCTTTGTATGGGCTATGCAACTATGTCTGCCTCAGAGCATGAATATGTCACTGTAAGTCATAAATCTTTGTGGTGCTGTATTTGGCTACTAAATGCGTGCAGCAGAGGGGACTGGCCATATTTGTGTGAAAACACAGCAGCAGGCAGGTAAGGTAGCTGTGAATACATGTGCACATGTAGAATGACATGCTTGCTCACTTTCAGACAGTCCAGGTTGCCTTTAGTCTGAAATGAAAAGAGGCTTTGTCTGGATGCCCAGTGATGTGGAGTAGGCATCACACTGTCTGTTTCCAGCCTCACTACTTTAAAATGTACATCTCTTACTAGAATCTCACATTTCCTTTTAGCTCCTACCCTGTTGTTAAACTTGGGACTCAATTTGTAAATGGGGGTAAGGGGGAGACATTGTTACTGCGCCTATGTTTCCAAGAGGACATAAAATTAAAAAATCCTACTGGCATCCTTTTAATATGTCCTACATTCCCTCTTTTGTATGCCTGGACCCGGTCATTCAGGTCATTCAATCTGGACCACCTTCTGAATGAGTTGCAGTCCTTAAACTGATCATCTTTTATCTGCTGTTCTGACATCAATGTTGCTTTTTCACTCTTTACATCTAACTTTGCATCTGCCTTGGTCATGCATGCCCATCTGAGAAAGTCTCCAGTACATAGTATCCACCAACCTTGGGTCACATCCAAACACAACTCCATCTTCAGGGCTCATGAGTCAGACTGGTATCTCTACAACTCTTCTAGGTGACGTGAGGACTGGCTGAGGTATTGACAAGTATGAAATAGAAACATAGAAGGTGTTGTCAGATACATGCCTCTTGGCCCACCTAATCTGCCCTAGTTTCTCTAGCCACTCACTGTCTAATATCTGCTGTATCACCTTGACCTACTCTGTCACTGGTCTCCCCCCCTTTTACTTCTAAGATCATACTGTGTCTGGGATAGACACAGTATGATCTTTCTTGAATCCTGTAATTGTCTCCGACCCCACTGCCTCTGCCAGAAGGCTGTTCCACTCGTCTACCGCTCGTTTCATGAAAAAGTGTTTTCTCACATTTCCTTTAAACCGTCCCCTTCTAATTTCACAGTGTGCCCCCTTATTCTTGAGCATCTTTTCCTTAGGAAAATGTTACCTTCCTGTACCTTCTTCTTCCATGTGATGTATTTGTATGTTTCTGTCATACCCTCCATCCACCAGTGAGTACATGTTCAATTCCTTAAGCCTTTCCTCATAGGTTTTCTGATGCATGCCCTGCACCATTTTGATTGCCTTCCTCTGAATCACCTCAATCCTAGCTATGTCCTTTTGAAGACAGTGCCTCAAGAATTGGACACAGTATTAGAAGAGTGGTCTCACCAGTTATCTATACAGGGGTATTATCACCTCCTTCCTTCTGCTGGTAATACCCCTGCTTATGCATCCCAGCATCCTGCTAGCCTTCCCCACTGCCTTATCAGACTGTTTTGCAACCTTTAGATCATCTGCAATAATCACCCCTAGGTCTCTTTCCTACTCTGTGACTGTCAGCACAAAGTCTCCTAGGGAGGCAAAAGCTAACAATTTTGCCTACAACCTTCTGAACAAACTTAATTCCCCAAATATTCTGGAGGGTTATTCACTCTATCTGTAATCCCTCCACCCACATATCCACACCTAGCCACAAGCTCAGCAACCTACTTGTTGTCATGTATAAGCCTGCCAAAGTGGCTGCTGTTTTTAAGAAGGACTTCACTCCCTGTGCCATCTATTCTCCTCCTTCCTCTACCCCATTATCTCTTGCTCCCTCACCTTCCCCGGCCTTTATTTTCTCACTGGTCACACCCTCAGATGTTTTGTCTTTCCTACTCTCCTTTACTCACAAAAGGCCATAGTCAATATGATCTAGATGCTAAACTCCTTCACCTCTCCACTGCTGCCATTGCTGCCCCTCTCTCATCTTCTACATCTCTCTTTTTAGGTTTGTTTTGTTCCTTCCTGCTGGATGCTGGCTAAAGTGCTCCCCCTCTACAAAGGGGTGACAGCTGTGCTCCTGAGAACTATTGCCCTGCCTGTATTTTCCCTTCCTGGCTAAACTGCAGGAAAAGCTGGTTTGGTCCCAGCTCTCCAACTTTTTTGACTCTTTCACCTTTCTATCTCTCTTCCAGTCTGGCTTCTGAAAAGGCCACTCAGTGGTCTCTTCTCTCCTATATGCCACTGATTCCATGATGCAAGGGATGGGTAGGGGTTTATTTGTTGGCCTCTATCTTTTTAACCTGTCTGAGGTTTTTGACTCCGTAGTGCATCCCTTACTCTTAGATGTTAATGTGCACTGGGCTTTCAGTCTCTGCCTTTGACTGGTTCTGTTTCTACCTCTCTAGTCATAGCCAGTCTGCCCAGTTTGGGGATTTCTTTTCCTCTCCCCTCCCAGTCAAGTCTGATGTGGATTGAAGCTTTTTGAGGGTTCCAAGCCTCTTCTCTGTTTTCCTTAATGACCTTCCCTTGGCCTGTGTCTCAGTGAATATCCATATGTGTTCTGACACAGTTCGTTATGCCACTGGAAACTCCAGCCTGGTGTTGGAGCAGTCCCTACAGTGTGACTTTGATGATGTCCAGCACTGGTTCTGAGCCAAGCAGCTCTCACTGAACTTCAAAAAAAACAGTCACCATGCTATTCAGTACACATCAACTGTTTAGCAGATTAACCAGACCCCTGTTTTCAAAACCCTTGATGGCACTTCCCTTGAGGCAGTATCCTGCTTCAAATACCTTAGTATGTGGCTTGACAGTTTCCTTAACTTCAGTCTATGTTGATGCTATCATCAAAAACTATGCTCCAGACCATGCTCTTACAGTAATAAATCCTGCCTTCCACTCCCAATCTGGCCTGAGATCATTATGAAAATGATCCCCCTGCTGTTTGACTATACAGGTGTAGCATAGAAACATAGGATTTGACAACAGATAAGGACCAATTGGTCCACTTAGTCTGCCAATTTTTCCCTACCTACAGTATCTCTGCAGACCCTACTCAATCTTTGGTTCTTTCTTCCCACTTTCCTTTCTGCTAAGATACCCTTATGCCTATCCCATGCATTCTTGAACCTCCCACCTCTGTCTTTGCCTGCACCACCTCTGCTGGAAGGCTGTTTCAGGAATCCACCACTGTTTCTGTGAAGAAGTATGTAGACCTACCAGATCTGCCATCCCTAATGTGGACTACCATTTTCCATTATACAACATAAGGTATACCAGTATTTACTAATGCTTGCTATGATGTACTTACAAACTACTATCTAGAAAATATATATTTGTGGTCTTAGCATGCCACTTACAGGTATTAGACATAATGCTATGATCAGCACAATATAATGAATCATTCTGTTGTAATGCAAAGTAGCTATAGTCAGCATAATACTTATTACTGTGCATGTGCAACATATAACAGCCTTGGGTGTGGGTCACCCACCATGTACACCAATAGAAATATTTTGCCTTGCATCCCTACTATGCAAATAAGCCCATTACCAGGTAACGGGACCCTCTTATCTCTAGGTATATAACTTTGTGTAAGAGTTTTGTTCTCCAAGTTTTGTTATGATGACACCTGGTGTTCAGAGGTTATAGACTCCCAGCAGGTATTATTGCTGTCCTTTTTACATGTTCTTGGGAATAAACCTTTATTCTGTAAACCTGTCTCCTGCATTGTGTTTTGTCATCAGGTTAAGATCCTGCTAAATCCAACAAATAGTGATCAGGGCAAGACCTAATTGGTCAGAGCTGACATAGTCAAGCAAAAGGTATACAAGCAAGGAAATGGGCATGAGAATCACAAAAGCACTCAAACCTACACCCACCTGTTCAACCAATATGAACTATCTTCCAGGCCCTCCCTGCCTGAACATTATGGGAATCACAAAGGTGTTCGAACCTGTGCCCTGCATTCAACACTGGTCTAGGGGAATCTGTATCCCAAATGTGTAACTTGTCTAATTGTGGAACACAGAGTGGATCAATACCCCTTGGATTCCCAGCTAGTGTAGGAAGAGGGGAACCTTCAAAATGGCACTGAGTTTAAATTGGATGTCTCAAATTTTCTAACCTCCCATGGAGGTTGGGGCGATTTTGCACTGGAAGCTAAATTGAGCGGTCACTCAATACAGTATGTGTGCATGCTGTATTCAGAAACCAAATCTACAGCCAAGAAACATGACCAAAAAGGAGTAATGGTTGCCACCCTGAATGCTGCACTACAGGCAGTAGAAATGGAAGTCCAACCTCTGAAAAAGGAGCTGGGCTCCAAATCCCGAGAAATGGGCAAACAGTAGAGAGAGTTGGAAGAAGAAACTGAAAGTCTTAGAAATGAAACTCAGAATGAAATGCAATGTACTGTACAAGAGAGCAATATAGATATTGCTAGGCTGAGAGAGGATTGCGAAAGGTTACAACAGGAATAAGAAGCAAGCATTACAGCTGAATGATGTGTTAACTGATTTGAATGAAACGTTGTGGAGTGAGAATGAGAAGTTGTATGATGAGATAGGGAGATGTCAGGAAGCACTTGACAGGGAGATCAGAGAAAATTGCTATGCAAGCACTGCATATAGAGTTTTTTAAAACCATGTTAGCAAGGGACAGTACAAAGGCAGAGTAGATAATAATATGTATAGAGCAGAGATGGTGAGATTACGTCAGCGGTTGGCAGTCCAGAAGGGTCATGTGAAAGCTTTGCCTTATGCCCTGCCTATCGATCTGGCATCATTGGAAGATGTCCAAGATGGTGGTCCTTGAGATGCCAGAGGGTTGAGGCCTTGCCCACCTCAATTAGCCATCTTTTTTTTTTTTAAGATTCTTTTTTCTTTCCCTTCTGTCCGGAACTCTCTCTGGCTACCCCCCTAACCGCTCTACTGCCTGCTGTGTCCCCAGTCATCTTCAAGGACATTACAACTCCCCAGGGACAGGGTCCTACAACCCCCAGGGAGATTGAAGGGGCAGTAATGGGGAACCAGCATTGGACTTGTGGTGGCAGCACTGGAGGAGCCATCACCTATCTGGCAGGTGGTGACTTTTTCTCCTTTTATGTGCCCTCTTCCCCCTTCCCCATGCATGGTGCATGCCCCCAACTTCTTGGCACACGGCCAACCTGCCAGGATTGGGCCACGCTGAGAACATGAAGTCCAATGCTCTGCAGCTCACCCTGGTCTCCACTAGGGGCCACCAGAGTACCGGACATCCCCAGTACCCACCCCTGGGAAAGGAGAGCAGCCAACGGGTGCTCAATCCAGTCCCTCCCCTGCCAACCCATGGTGCCTGAGCTCGCTCCCAAACCCGGGTCGCCGGCATTGCGTGAGGTGTGGCATCCAGCGCTTCAACCCTCAGCGCCATTGGGCCAGCCCCACTAGCCATCTTGAGTAAGTCCAACAAGACTGAAGTTGAGGCCTTAATCGATCAAGTGGTCACCAAGGCAGGAGTCGCTAAGGCACAATTGCTGGCCAATCTGTTGAAAAGGGAGGTGGAACAGCACATCTTCCTTCAGAGTGTGACTACCACCATGGCTGAGGCAGTGTTCAAGTCCATGCAAGTGGAAACGGGGGCCCACCCCAAATGCTCTGCAATCCACACAAGCCATCCAAATGAATGTGGATAAAGTAGGCTGTATGGTCTGTGGCAAAAATTTGAGTTGCCATTGGGAAAAAGTTCAAAATCAATGCGAAATGCTCAGCCTTCCAGCTGAGCATAGAGCTCAGGTTTTGAAACAAACTTCAGATCCCGCGTTGTGGTCCAAGTTACCAAAAGCAGTGCAGATCAACGACATGGAGTATGATGTCATCCTCATGCTCCAACACCATGAGCTCTTTCCTCAACTAAAGCCAATTCTGGAAAAGCATAGCAATGTCTTTGCCAAACACAAACATGACTGTGGAAGAATGGAAACCCTTATACAGTGCCCACCACTTATATTGGGCATGTTTGTCAGACCCCTATTTGCCAGATATAGGCAATGGATGTTGTAATCATTTGTCGACATCAGTACATTATAGCGTGGCCAATAAATCTTGATGTGCATAAAAACTAGTGGACACATCAGTTAGAGTTAGAATAGCGTTTAATGACAATGAATTAACTTTATTTAATGTTTAATTCTGAAAAAGTAATGAGTAATAAAAATAATTAAATGCTGTGCTGTATTTCTAAAAAGTCACTATAGCGCTGCTACTCCTACTTGCTCCCCTTGAAGTATGCTGTAATCTGTGTCTGAGTGGTCTGCCTTCTTGTATACAGATACCAGGTTTCCTCTACCCTATGGAGCATATCCCAGTTTGGGTGTGTTTCAGCATTTTGCTCCATCATGCACCACAAAGTCAACAGGGCCAAACGCACACCTGAAGGAGTCCCGCTGTCGTAGTAAGTCAGCTACAGTAGATTTTGGGAGAGAAAGCTGCTGAGCCAGGTCACGCTGGCTCATCTTCGGGAGCTCATCAATTTTTTTTAAACATTTCGATCTTCTCGCTAAGTGTCATTGCTTTTCACTTCAACATTGTGGCAGGTCACATACAGAATGAGTGAAGTGTGAACAGGTTGTGGAGCTTGGTCTTTTATTATACTACGAGGTGCTAATGGAATAATTGTATGACAGTCTAGATTCAATGCAAAGAAGTGCAAAATAATGCACCTGGGAAACAAAAACCCAGGGGAAGAGTATACAATGGGAGGTAAGATACTGACAACAACAAAAATGGAAAGGGACCTGGGGGTAGTCATATCAGATAACCTAAAGGTGGGCCAGCAATGTGAGAAGGCAGTAAGAAGGGCTGGGGGGGGGATATTGGGATACATAGGGAGAGGCATTACCAGTAGAAAACAGGAAGTTGTTGGCCCTCTGTACAGCTAGTTGGTAAGACCGCATCTGGAGTACTGTGTACAGTTCTGGAGACCCCATCTCCACAAAGACATAGACAGGGTGGAGGCTGTCCAGAGGAGGGAAACCAAACTGGTGCAGGGTCTGCACCAGAAGACATATGAAGAAAGACTAAAGGAACTTAAGATGTATAGCCTCAAGGAAAGGAGGGAGGTGGGGGCATAATAGAAACTTTCAAATACCTCAAGGGAATCAACAAAGTCCAAGAGCATAGCATCTTTCAGAAAATGAGATGTGCAAGAACAAGGGGGTACAATTTGAAGATGGGCGGACGGCTCAGAGGTAATGTGAGGACGTATTTCTTCATAGAGAAGGTTGTGGATGCATGGAACAGCCTTCCTGAGAAGGTCATGGAGTCAAAAACAGTGGGGAAATTCAAGAATGCATGGGACAGACATAAGAAAATTCTAGTGGGGGTAGGGGGAAGTAGGCTGTTGATTAACTAGGATCTGCAGCTTATCCATTAGGTAGGGAAATGGGCAGACTAGGTGGGCCAAGCAGTCCTTATCTGCCATCAGATTCTATGTTTCTATGTTGATTCACTGACAGTTGTTAGTAAGTAGGCATGAACACTGTCAGAGCATGCTAAATGAACAAAAAGATGCCTGAAATAGCAGGCACTACAAGATCGTTATAAACAGCAATAGCATAATGACATTAAATAGAAAATGGAAACTGGTTTTCAAAAAAATGCCTGATGTAAATGGTTGCCCGTTTGAACCGCGGTCGATATAAGTGGAATAGACTGCACAAATCACTGGTGATGAACCACCTTGCCAGAGACAATGCTCATTTCCAGCAGAAGCCATACCCTCTTTTGAAACAAGGGGACATCAGGTCTTGTGTATCCACAGTCAACTCTCCCATTTGGCCGGTGAAGAAGACCAACAATAGTTGGAGGCTCACCATCAATTACCAAAGACTTAACCAAGTCACTCCTAGTTGTGCACCAACCGTGGCCTCTGCCCCAAATGTGCTCAAACTTCTAAAGCTTGAAAACAAGTGGTTCAGCACATTAGATATTCCCAATGGTTTCTGATCACTCCCACTGGCTTCAGAGAGCCAATACAGGTCAGTACATGTGGAAATGCTTCCCACATGGATTCAACAATAGCCTTTCCCTATTCCACATCCATATGAGGGATACCATACGTAGCTTCTCCACACCAGAATGCCTCCTTCAATATGTGAATGACTTTCTTCTGGCAACAAACTGGCTTGGAGAAGCACCTGGAACTCCTAGATGAGTTCTTGACACTCTCATAGAGTGCAGGTCTCAAGTACAATCATGCAAAGGTGCAGTTGTGCCTACCAGAAGTTTCCTTTCGGGGCCTGTGCATCACTGGAGAGGGCAAAAGCCCCACCTTGAACAAAGTCCAAGGTATCCAGGATTTGACACTACCTACTGTGTGGCTACTCTGAGATGTTTCTTGGGAATGGTCAACTATCCCAGGGATTTCATTGGCAATTTTGAACAAAAGGCTGCACCACTGTATGAGCTGCTAAAGAAAGATGTTCCCTGGTAGTAGGGATCAGAGCACTCAGCTGCTGTCACTTCACTGAAAAAGGCTTTGGCCTCTGCTCCAGTATTGGTCAATCCTAACCCAGAATTTCCATTCCACTTGGAAACTGCCACCTCTGAGGTGAGCATGTCAGCAGTCCTTGCACAAAAGGCCAATGGCACCTTAAAGTCTATTGCCTATGCCTCACATGCTTTCCTTGATACAGCAAAAGTACTCCCTATGTGAGAAGAATCTGCTGGCAACCTTTTGCCCATCAAACACTTCACCTACATCATCGGGGTTTCCCATATTGTACCGCACACCAACACACCCCTACCAGCTTCCTGTTGACAGATAGAATCAAGGATGGCAATGTGTCTAACACCAGACTCACCCATTGGTCTCTCCTTTTACAGGATTGAGACATCACTTTGCTTCCCACCAAAATACCCTCAATTTTGTCATATGGTCTC
This sequence comes from Neoceratodus forsteri, assembly GCA_016271365.2. Lineage (NCBI taxonomy): Eukaryota > Metazoa > Chordata > Ceratodontiformes > Ceratodontidae > Neoceratodus > Neoceratodus forsteri. The sequence goes on from CM057451.1 coordinate 228,024,701, forward strand.
CTATACCAAGGAGACTCAGATGAGTGTGCCTGGAGCCAGCCACCCACCCTGCCAGAAACAAGCCTTTTGCTCCCTGCCGCAGACAGCAACCTGAAAGACACTGCACTACATTGCATCTTCACAGATGGATCCTCCTCCTACCATGAAGGAGAACAAATTGCAGGCTTCGGGGTTCTGGTCCTTCTTCCAGCAGGTGACACCTTGGCAGTGTCCAGGAAGTGCATTGTTAAATCTTCACAGTATGCAGAACTTGCTGCAGTTGCCTTTGCCTGGAAATCATCCATGGCTAAGGAGAAGAAGCTACCATCCTCTTCTCAGATTATTCCTGAGTGTGCAGTTCCTTGATGGAGTTCCTTCTTTTCTGGAAGACCCATGATTTTGCCTCTTCAGTAGGTACCCCTTTGAAATACAGGGATCTGTTCATTCACATTGACAGCCTCACTGAGCAATTCATTTTTAAGCTGTACATAAACACAAGGCTAAGGCCCACTCCAAGGCTGAGCCTTTCCATGACTACAATGATTGAGCAGACACCTTAGCCAAAGATGGTGCTTGGGGTAAGATATGGACCATGCCTCCTCCCATTGCAACACTAATGATGGCTGCTCACGAAGTGACCAAAGTGGTTCCCCTGGATCTAACTGAAGTACAACTGGCAGATCCAGAGATAAAGGAGGTATACAAATACCTCTCCAAGGAGAGAGAGAAAGAAATGTCTTTGAATAACCCATTCAAAAGACATTCTAACAACCTTCATCTTTCTCGGGATCCGAAGTTTGTCCTGCATCATTCAGGTGATCAAAAGCTTTGATCCCCCAAACACTCTGATAAGAATTCATCCATCAGGTCCATGACACCCCTACAGAAAGACACCAAGAGGTGGATAAAACTCTACAGAGACTGAAAACCGTGGGCTGGTGGTCTGGAATGACAGCAGATGTCCAACACTATGTGGACAATTGCATTACCTGTGCACAGAACAACCCTATCCTGGGCAAGAAAAAGGCCAAACTGCTTCCTCAAAGACAATCGGGCTCCTGGAATGCAATTCAGATTGATTTCATTGGACCCTTGCCAACCACTAGCAGAAATAACAGGTACGCACTTGTGACCACTGACCTGTTCTTGAAATGGGTAGAAGCCTTCCCATGTAAGGCTGCTATGCTGAAAGCCACTGCCAGAATCCTGGTGGATCACATATTCACTGGGTGGGGCCTACCTTTCAAGGTGGACTCTGACAAAGGGACTACTTTCACAGGAGAACTAATGTAAGAATGTTTGGATTTATTAGGAGCTAGCCAAAAAAATTACATACTATACCATCCTCAGTCATCTGGACAGGTGGAGAGAGCCAACAGACAAATAAAATTGATGTTGAGTAAGTTTGCGAATGCAAATGCTAAAATTTGGGATACTTTGTTGCCCTTACTCCTAATGACAATTAGAGCTACCCCAGCTACAGCAAACTGGTGCACAGCTTGTGAGGTGACGACTGGTAGGCAAATGAGAATACCAGAACATCTGTGGATTGATCTAAACACCCCCACTGCAGACAGAGTGTCAGTGAATGCTTATGTCACGCAACTGAAGGACAATCTTGTTCAGACCTACCTATTTGCTGCCAAAAACTTGGGCCAGGCTCAACAACAGTCTAAAATGTACTTTGATAGGAATGTCAAAGAAGTCGATTGGCAAATAGGAGACCAGGTAATGGTACTAACATTTTCCACCCCTGCCCACCCATTTGCAAAAAATGGGCGAGTCCCTATGACATAATCAACAAATTGAGCCCTGCTGTATACCAAGTGCTGATCATAGACCACCAGAAACATGTAGACAAGTGGTACCATGCCAATCAGCTAAAACTGTACAAAGGTGATTAAATTATTAGTAAATGCTCCTTGTATGTTTACCTTTTTGTTTTCTTTCATTTTAGGAAAATGATGATTCTTCTCTACTTTTTGCCATGCATGCTGGCAAGCGTGCCAGACCAAGAGTACCAGACTAATCTTTGTGCACTTCTTCATGACATGAATCCTTCAGATCTGGCATACTTCCTTTCTACCCCGTTACACCTCCTCCAGGTACAGGGGTGACCGTCAACATCCCATCTACCCATGTGACTGTCCGTGAAGTAAAAGATGCCTATCTTAGCATCATGGTGGTATCTTCAGACCACTCCATTCTATGGGTTGAATGGAAAACTGACAATCTCACTGGAAAGCAACTTCCAGTAGCCTGCCTTACAAAAGGAACTTACCAAGGTTGGCCCAACACTCTTATTTGCCCCATTGGAACTTTGTGAATACACCAAGTTACTCAGCAAAATAACGGCCTCTGCAATTTTACAGCCCTAACGAATAAACACTTTTGCACTTGATTTCATAACACCACCATGCACAAACTTTGTTTCAATCACACATTTACAATAGCTGCTGTTTTTCTTACAGTTATTCCAGCATCAAAAGACAAACCTCTACAATGTCCCACTGTGGAGCCAGGCCCATCCAGTGGCCTGGCAGCAACCTCTATCCCTGGGACCCTCATTAATAATGTACCGTTTATGCATGTTCCTGTTGTTTTAAGCCTCACACATTGGAACATGGCTGAATGTGGTCATTGTTCCTCCACTAATGTATTGCAGTTCCATACCATAATGTTGTTAGATTTAATGGCAGCATATCAAGCACATGCCCAGGACCCTGTAGCTGGATATCACACAACTGAACATCGAGGGTTGTTCAGACCTAAACACCTGAAAATGACTTTAGGTGTAGCTGGCGTAACAGGCATAGCAGACACTGTTTCAGGTATGTTTGGGACAGGAATGTCAATTTGGAACCAAGCCGACCTGGCTGATATTCAAAGACATACAATTTTCAACAGCAAATTAGGCCAGGATGTGGTATAGCCCATGCTACATGTTATTGAAGGTATTTCCCAAGAGGAAAGATTCACGGTGTACTGTACAACCTGCATGATATTGCACATTTATTCAATGAGACCCGCAACAAAATCAATGACTTGATCTTCCAAAACAATAAAGAGATTAAAGAGTAACACATAGGCAGGGGAATAATTTGTTCTGCTTATGGCAATTTTGCTATTAACACTATCACCAATCTCTTCTGGGAAATGGAATCCAAAAGGATCCCAGAGCTGATCCATGATAAACGTATGGCCACATGGTACTCCCCCCCCCATTGTAAAGCCCTATCATGTACTACCAAGCGCACGGATAGGACTGTGTCCTTTTCTTTGGCCACAGCACAGAACTTGGGTTATATGATTCCACACCCAAATCAAGACTCCTGCTACACAACAAGTCAATGTAGTATCTGGGACACTATGTATGTTACCTTCAATGTATCTCTTCCAGTTTTTGATAAAGATTCTTCAGTCTTTGACAAGCTGCGACCATCCACTCCATGGGACATCTAGAGGGCAGCATCTACCGAGAATAGATCAACTTGGCTCCTTTGCTGGTTTTTCGTACTCATCTCTACACCTGGGTGGCCCAGCATACAGACCATTGTGCCAAACGGGGCTACCACTATTTGTGGAGATGTGACATTTTTAATGTAACTGCACAAGTTTGTGGTAACTCGCCAAACTCTATGGACTCAACATATAAGTTTGATGATGACTTATTTGCCAATGAGACTGTTAATGTCACTGTTCCTTTTGACAAGTTGAATATCAATACCTACAGAGATGCCTCCCAAGACGACGTACGATGCCTCACCAGCAAAATGATGAATGCTTCCATTACCTGCCCAGTCCAGCTCATGAAGTGGCAACTTCCTCAAGTTTGTGTGACCTACAGTTCTGGTGGACAATACTGTGTTATAACCAACTACCAGACATTCAACTATGGACCTTTGGTGTGTGACATCACTATGCTCAACTTCTGTTTTGTACTACACCAGCACTCTATCATTGGTCATACGGTTATCACCCCTGTTCTCACCCCAGAACATGGTTACATTGATAGTGACCCTGACTATCTGAATGTTATAGCACAGTATTTACCAGTTGTTAAAGTACATATCGACCCACTCACTCTGAATCTTAAATCCTTGTTAGAAAGGCTACACATCTCATTCATATTAGTAATAATATTACTAAGGCAGGTGATTCTCTAAATGCTTTATTTCATGATGGTGATTTAAGCATCACACTGTCTAGCACTTGGTTGAAAGTCACATTCAAAGGTTTTGTTGTTATTCAAGTTTTCTTAATTGTTTTTCTGATTGTTACCTTATGCTGTTTATGCCGCACGTTCAAACAACATTGTGCAAAATTGAAATTTCTCTATGAAACTCACTCAGCCCACATGTAACCTGCCACACTTTTTCTATTAGTGTTGCCTCTCTTTTCAGGCAATAAAGGGGGAGTATGTAGATCTGCCATCCTTAATGTCAACTACCATTTTCTATTATACAACATAAGGTATACCAGTATTTACTGATGCTTGCTATGATGTACTTACAAACTACTATCTAGCAAGGATATATTTGTAGTCTTAGCATGCCACCTACAAGTATTAAACATAATGCTATGGTCAGCACAATATAATGAATCATTTTTTTTGTAATGCAAACTAGCTTTAGTCAGCATACTTATCACTGTGCATGTGCAGCATATAATGTCCTTGGGTGCGAGTTGCCCACCATTTACACCAATAGAAATGTTTTGCCTTGCGTCTCAACTATGCAAATAAGCCTGTTACCAGGTGACGGGACCCTCTTATCTCTAAGTATATAACTTTGTTCTCTGAGTTTCATTATAATGACACTAGGTGTTCAGAGATTCAGGACTCCCAGCAGGTGTTATTGCAGTCCTTTTTACATGTTCTTGGGAAGAAACCTTTATTTTGTACACCTGTCTCTGCATTGTGTTTTGCCATCAGGTTTAGATCCTGCCAAATCCAACAAGTACTTTCCTGAATCTACCCCACTCCAGCTTCATAGCATGTCCTCTTGTTCCAGAGCTCCTTTTTCTAAAAAATACTTACCTCCTGTAGCTGTTTCACCCCTGTGAGGTATTTAATGGTCTGTATTATATCCCCCTCCCTCTTGTCTTCCAGGGTGTACATATTAAGGTACTTTAGTCTCTCCTTATAGGGCTTTTGATGCAGACACTGCCCCATTTTAGTTGCCCTCCTCTGGACCATCTCCAGTCTAAGTCCTTTCAGAGATGTCTCCAGAACTGGACACAGTACCTGAGGTGGGGTCTTACCACTGACCTACTTCAAACAGAAATTAAACAACTCCTGGGGAGATAGCCGAACTTTTGGGAGAACATAAAAACCTTAACCAGGAAACCTAACAAAACACCCCCCCCCCAATGTTCAGTGTGAATGGGACACTGACCCAGTATCACTTCAAAGTGTGATCTGCTCAACCCTGGCTTTATAAATTGTATTATTTTCAGAGGGGCTTCTGGTTGTGACCAATATCAATGAATGAAGTCCAGTGTACCCCCCCAAAACTGCTCAAACAGGCCTGTAATGGAGGATTTTTTTATAGGGGCTCTTAGTTATTAATTTTTGCCGAAATGTGAACAAGCCAAACCACTCTGTCAAAGTGGCCCCAATCAGTTTGGTCCTGCACTTTAAATAATATTAAAAGTACCTTAATTATTTTCAGAGGGGCTGCTGGATGCCAAAAAAGAATAAAACAGCAGGACAGTTTTTTTGGGGGGGGCACACTGGACTTTATTCATTTATTGATATTGGTCACAACCAGGAGTGCCTCTGAAAATAATTACATTTGTAAAGCCAGGGTTGAGCAGATCACACTTTGAATTGGTTTATGATTAGGGAAAGATGTGACTCTTCCCCAGTGATTTGCTCCCAGCCATGCCTAGTAGACTGTACTTCATAAATGTGAGACAAGGAAGCTGGAGTGTTGTCTTTGCAAACAGAAAATAAAACAGCAGGACTTCAACTCAGATCAGCAAGGTACTTTTAATATTATTTAAAGTGCAGGATCAAACTGATTGGGGCCACTTTGACAGAGTGGTTTGACTTGTTCACATTTTGGCCAAAATTGATAACCAAGAGCCCCTATAAAAAATCCTTCATTACAGGCCTGTTTGGGCAGTTTTGGGGGGGCACATTGGACTTTATTCATACACTGACCCAGGATGCCAAAGTGATCACTAACACCTTCAATGAGGCCTTCACAGACCTCAGTGGGGTGCTCCCTCCTGACTTCCTTAATCCCCATAGTGATCCTAGTCACAGGAGTGGTAGCAAATCTGGATATATCATCACCCCCCCTTCTACCTCAGGATTGTTTCCTTATCTGAGGCTAAAAGGTACCTCACGAAGGCTATCAGAAAATCAAGGGCCAGTGGTGATTCCCTTGACCTAAAACTAGTATCTCTTACCCTAGACAAGGTCATCCGTCCACTCACCTACAACCTAAACCAATCACTTATCACAGCCAAATTCCCCATGATCTGGAAAAAGGCTATGGTCACCCCTATTTTTCGAAAGTGATGACCAAACCAACACCCCAAAGCCCTCAAAAGGATAGTCAGTGATCAGCTCATGGACTACCTAGATAAGTACCGCTCTAATGTAAGGAACAACACGGCTTTAGAAAACAACACAGCACCACCATTGCCCTGGTCGAGTACACTAGTTATATCCATGATGCCTTAGACCATGGGCACATGGTTGGGGCAATTTATATTGACCTTACAAAGGCTTTCGATATGGTCAACCATGAGCTACTCCTGCACCAACCATCCTCAACTGGTCTCTCCCATGAATCAGTGTGGTGGTTCCGGAGCTACCTAACTGGACGTATGCAACAGATTAAAATCCTGGACATCCACTCTGATAATTGCAAGGTATCAACAGGGGTGCCCCAATGATCAATCCTGGGCCCCCTCTTGTCAGTTTATTCCTGAACAATCTCTCCTTGGCCTGTCCTGACCAAGTTCTCTTGTACGCTGGCCCTTGATTTTCTGATAGCCTTCCTGAGGTACCTTGCTGTACTTGAAAAACAGATGCAGACCTGCTTCTCAGCCATTGATTCATGGTTCCTAAACCACAAGCTTCTTCCTAACTACAAGAAGACTAAGGCCATGCTCTTTGTCACACCACAAAGCAGATACAAATCTTATAAACTTCGAATCCGTAACAATCAAAATGAGGTGTTGGACATGGTCCACAACTTCAAATACCTTGGGATCACCATTGATTGCTCCTTCTCCTATTCTCATCAAATTGATCTGGTTGCAAAGGCTGTCAACACCAGGATCAGCCTGCTGCACAAACATAAGCACTGCCTAACTGACAAATCCCTTAGACGCGAAGTGACCAGCTCAATCCTGTTGGTCATAGACTATGCGCTTGTTGTCTATGAAGCAGCTTCCAATTCAGCATTGCAAAGAATCAAGGTTGCCCTTAATAAATACTGTAGACTTATCCTAGGAACCCATTGACTAATGCACACCTGCGAGCTTTACTGTCGAACTGGTTGGCTCAACCTGGAAAACAGGATTCAGTACCAAACTTGTCTGCTAGCAAAGAAGGCCACACTGGGCCTATCTACCCCAAGGGTGCTGGGCCTCCCCCACCCCAGCAACAGTGTCAGGAATACTAGAAGTGCAGGTAGTCTGACACTAAAAATACCCTTCCGGTGGACCTCCCTTGGTCAATGAACCTTCACCTACAGGGCCCCAAAATGGTTGAACTCCCTCAGCACTGACCTCCTGTCCAATACTAAAATTGGTCAATTTAAATCAAACCTGAGAGCTTACCTGGCAGTCTATAATGCTAAGTGCTACTGCAGGCTATAACCCTCCTCAAAATTCCCCCTTTGTTATACCAAGTTACCCCTGAATCACCCGCTTCACCAACATCCTAATCATAGCACTTTATCTCCTACTATAACTGCTCTGCCTTACACTCCTATTCCTTTCCCTAACTATACCCCAAGGCTCATTTGACCTGCTTCCCCTCCACCTCCAGCTCCTCCAGCACTCCTATCTGTTCAACTTACTGCCTACCACACTTTCTCCTTCTTATTCCTTCCCCTACAGTACAAGTCACATTAAACTGTTCTTCCAGCTCACTGCTCTGGCATTGTTTTTATATGCTGGCAATGCAGTAGCAATTCAAAATGCTTAAACTACAGACTCTTTTTTTCAACCAACCATCAACTCTCATGTAATGCACATGCAGTGCACTTTTAGCCATTGTAAATTCCCTTCAGCTTCCCATTTTCAAATGCATTTGAAATGCAGTAATTACTAGCATTCACAGTTTATGAATGGCCCTAAATTTACTGCACCTACTGTACTTTAACCTAGCTTACATTTGTTTTTTATTTTGTTATTCATAGTTTTAGGCTCATCCTTCTCTGGAAAACAGAATTCAAGATGCCCAAACTTATTCCTGTACTGTACTGTACATTACGTGTACTTTACCTCTGAGTTAGATCAATGATCTGCTGATCCTCACTGTCCCATGCCTCTCAGTGACCCACTGACTTCTTAAATTATTTATTTAGTATGTTTACTTTTGCTTTTATTTACTTATAATGCTGTAGTTACAGAGAGTAAGAGGCAGTACTGAGCAGTAGCACTGGCATGGACGGTCACATCAAAGAGAAACCCAAGGTCTCGAGTCACAATAGGGAGGGCAAAAAGAGTAAAAAATAGCAATAACAAAATTGCGAGGAAGAAGAGCACCATAAAATTACAGCAGATGTCATTTCAGTGAGTAGGCTGGACAGGAAAGAACATTATGAAAGCATGTAGGCATGAAATGTGTATGGTGCAATTGTCCTGGCTCCATAGCCTAATGGACCAAGTCAGTGATTGTGTAGTTGCATAAGGGGAACTGTAGACCAAGGTGTGAAACTTGCAGGAGGCAAATGTTTTTTTTTTTCTTGAATCATACACAGCAACGGAGGATATTTATATTTATGTTGAGGGTGCAGGGGGGCATATTTAAGATTTTTCTTCATTTTTGCTCCCTGACTTCTCCTACCGCCTCCCATAGATGAAGAGGGAGAGCTCACACATCGACCCTTAGCACCACTTTCATTAAGGAGATGCGATGCAAAGTCATAGGCAAGCCAGCACACACAAACAGTTTCTTGGTGCTCACTATAGAGGTGACTCCATTGTTTGTTAAACTTATTTTAAGTTAATGTACCCAAGCAGGTCTCTCCCTAATCAATCAACACCTGTCCCTCTCGGTCATCCCTTTTAGCCCACTCCATTGCTTACCTGAGCTCCCGAGATTCTTCCATGCTCACTTATTGTATACAAATGCAACCTGCCATAATTTTAGCTGCACTACAGTATGGTGGACTAAGCAGGCAAAAAGAAAGGTTGAAACATAATTTGATTAGATGCTATTCAAATATGAAAATGAGCCTCGTAACCCTTACAGTGTAAACTAAGAAACTGCCGAATTTTTGGATTTCTGCATGTCACAGATTCCATAGTTTCTTATCTTTCTTTCACAGGGCAAAATGGCTAATTTTTATATTCCAGTAGCAACTATAAACTTATTATGCTTATATATAAACATTTCAGGGGGCATAGACATTTCATAGCTTAGGCATGTACTGTACAGCACTTCACTCTGCAGTGGTAAAATTGGGATCCAACTCAGTGCTTAAGCATTTTTCTTATGGGTTGCTTAATGTGTGTAGTGCTCATTGCACTGCACTGAAAAAAGTTTACAGAGAGCTGCAACGTAAGCTGAAACTGAATAGCAGCTACAGACAAACCATTTGGAAACTTTTATTAATTCATTGCACTGAGCAGTGCACACATTAAGCACCTCATTGAAAAATGCTAAACCAGTGAGTTGGAGGAACAGTTTAATGTGACTTGTACTGTATTCTCATCTTTACACTTCCTCTCCCCTAACCTCTGCTTCATTATCAGGTTCTGTTAAATGTTGTTCAGTGACCACTGTATCTCTATTAATATATTACCAGTACCCTAAGGCATTGTAAACACATGTATTAATTGTAATAAGAACTTCTGCTATCTGCACTTTGTAGTTACACTATGTTAGTATGTCTTTTGACGTGAAACCTATGTTTCATATCAGATACCCAGATGGCCGCCGGGCTGGGCATGCTGCGTGCTGCTCTTTAAGCTCTTGAACTGTTTTTATTTGTTTTGGTTTTATTCCATTTTATGCGTTAAAATTGTTTTATTTGCTTCATCGTTTTAGCATTGCACTTGTCTTATTTTTTGCGTTTTATTGTTCATTCAAGTTTGATCGTGCTTGCAGTTCAGGGCACTCGAGTAAGATACCCAGTCCATTTATTCATAGACGGGATCTCCTAGCACGGTTCTACAGAGTTCCTTACAGATTGTAGGTGGCCTGTTATTGCTTGGACTTCATTGAGAATATTTATTAAACTATTGGCTGCCTGCCTGACCTGTTTTACTGAAGTAGACAAGAGTAGCATTTGCCGCTGTATGGCTGGGAACTGGAATATCTGAGGAAAGGGAGTGAGAACAGCTGACTGAAACTGCGGTCTGTGACTACGGTGTATATCCCGCCTTGCAGTGGACTTTCCAAGTAGACGTTTTGGATGAACTGGCTAAATTTGTCTGCTTGTAGCATGTGGTGTGCCTTTTCACAAACTGGCCTGGATATTTGAGGAGAGGGAGTGAGAACAGCTGGTGCGAAGCTGTGGTGTGTACTTTGCCCTACAGTGGATACTTCTGGTGATCGATCCAGATAAACTGGCCAAATTTGACTTTCATGCTGTGTGATGTATCTTTTTCCTGATTGTTGCTGTAGACTGTATGTGGAGATTTTGTACCTTCCCTGCTGGGTCGGCTGCTGGCGGCATGGGTGGGCCTGACTCTGCCGGCGTCCAACTGCCAGATTTGCTGAGAACACAGGGGACTGGGCTCTAGATCAGCCAGGGAACTGACTGACTAGTCTATTGCACCCCTAGATCCTTGGGGTTTGGGTATGGCCTAGCAATTCCCCTGAGTATTGAGGTGTCCCAGCAATTATTTCCAGTTGTGGCCGCTGGGAGCAGAGCCTGGTGAGCCCGTGCTTTCTGCTTGCAGCTGACCAGATTCTTTGACTGGTCTTTCATGGAATTTGGATCTTTTTGTGGATTATCTACACTTCCTGGCTTTTCTACATGACTCAGCCTGGATTGATAAAACATTTTTGTGCTTGGACAGTGAGAGTGTCCTGTGGCTTTCCTTGGTGGTGAGAGGACCTGGGCATCCACATTTTATTTATTTTCTGTTTTAAGTTTAAAGAAGACTTTTCTGTTCTGGACTTTTAACTTGACTTTGGAATTTTACCTCTGAGTAGCCAGAGTGTGCTGACTTCTCTCATTTCCAGGTTGTGAGAGAACCTGAGGGTGGGGGGCTTCATTTTTCATGCTGCATTCCAGTGAGAGGGGTCTGCAGTAGTTTTTCATTGTTACTTGGCTTATTTATTACTTATTATTTCTTTTTTGGTTTATGTTTCTTATGTACTGAGTTTTGGGTTAGGGTATCCATGTTGTGTAGGGGTAGGTTATAATTTTATAGCATTTTTATTTGTTTCAGGGGGTTGGATTTTATTCTTTGTTTTGTTTGGGTTTTGGGATCAAGTACCTGGGTGTTGTGCAATTTGATTGTGTTCAGCTTGTATGATGTGTAGGCCTCCCTTGTTGGTTGTGTACTGTTCGTCCTCTGCCCTCAATTCCCTCCATCCATTTTTTCCCCCTCCATTGATGCCGTCAACTTACCAGCACTGTCGGCGCTAGGTATTGCTCTTAGGGGGGTGGCGGGGGGCGTGGATATCAGATGATGAATGAGCGGGGCTTTCACATCGGGGTAGTTAGGTCTAGAAGATGCCTTGGGGTGAAATGGAGTCTGGAACATGGTATGCCATGTCTAATCCTCATACCTAAGGGCACCATCATTTCTGGTGGGCAAGTAGCCGGGGCAGCCCCTGAAACCCGTCCAGCTCGAGCGGTGTTATGCAATGTCAGATTGGTTAAGAACAAGACTGCAATTAATGCAGACCTTGTTGGGACTACTTATCTGGCTTGCATCACTGAGACCTGGCTGGATGAAAATGCTGGCCCCATATTGGAAGCTGTAATTCCAGCCAGTTATTCTGTGATTCATCGCTCGAGATTGGACCGCAGGTGGGGGGTAGTGGTTTGTTTCAGGACCGAGTTGGGCCTTACGAGTGTACCAGTTGAGGAGGCTGAATCATTTGACTGTACCATGGTGGCAGGTGTGGGTTGTAGGATAGCTCTTGTTTACTAACCACCAGGGGATGAGAAGTGATTACCGCAGAAAGTAGCAGATTTTGTCATTGACATGGCATTGGAGTCACCCAGATTGATGGTTCTGGGTGACTTTAACGCCTGGGTCGACAACGCACTCTCGCAATTTGGACAGCACTTCCTCTAGCTGATGACATCACTGGGCCTTACACGGATTGTTACCTCTGCCACTCATTGATACGGTCACTCTCTTGATTTGGTTTTCCTCCTTGGGATTGAGGCCTACGACTTGGGAGTGGAACCTGTCAAATAGTCCAATCACTACACCATGAGGGTCAACTTTTGCACCCCCCCTTGTAGGCCTGCCCCTGTAGAGATGGTCAGTTATTGCCCTTTATGGGAGGTGAGCTCCACAGGCCTGGCAGCAGTGATTGACCTCTTGGAGTTTCCTATGGCTAGCATGGATCCAGAGGCTTTGATGTTGGCCCATAATGAGGCCATTTCCATGGCACTGGACCTGATTGCTCCTGTACTTGTTTGTCCTTTCCCCCTTTACCCTCGGGCCTCTTGGTTTTATGGGTCCTTGAGGGAGTTGCGGTGACTAGGACATAGGTTAGAGTGATGTTGGTGGAAATCTGGCCTGTAGGTTGATCACCTTAGATTGGTAGAGCACTACCAGGCCTACCAATAAGTGATCTCTTGTAAGAAGGCAGAATTCCTGTCCAGAGAGATTGCTGCTGCTCAGAACTGACCAGCCCAGCTCATATGGACTGTAGACTGGTTGTGCAACCCAACCTGTCTGCAGTTCCGAAGACCTTTTTCACAAGAGGAGTACGATGAGCTTGCTCAATTCTTTGAGAATAAGGTGGCCGACATCAGGTCAGAGATCCTCATGACTCGCTCTACAGGGGATGCCATTGATTAGTGCCTGGTTGCCTCACCTCATGTTTCCTGGAGTTCCTTTGACCTGCCAGAGTTCATGGATGTCATGCGGATTGTCCAGAGTATGCGTCCTACATGCTGTAGTTTGGATCCAGGTCCATCCTCCCTGATTATGGGAAGTTGTGACATCATTGGCCCTATCATTGGTCCAGGCAGTCCAGTGCTCCCTTGATTTGGGTGAGTTTCCAAGCTACCTGAAGGAGGCAGTGGTAACACCTCTCCTGAAGAAAGTTTCTTTGGACCTTGACTCTCTGGCTAACTACAGACCAACCTCTAACCTCCCTTTCACAGGGAAGGTTATTGAAAAAGTAGTGATGGTACAACTGGAGAACCACCTAACCATCCATAACATCTATGAACCTCTCCAGTCCGGTTTTTGAAAGAGACATAGTACCAAGACTGTGGTGGTTCAGGTGCTGAGTGATCTCCTGATGGTGAGAGATTGGAGAAGCCGTTCCATTCTGGTGCTCCTTGATCTCTCTTCAGCTGTTGACACTGTGGATCATGGAGTATTGCTTGGGCATCTGAGGTCCATCTGCAGCCTGACACATACAGTCCTCAGGTGGTTTACATCTTTCCTCACTGGCAGAACTCAGAGAGTGGTGTCTGGGTTTTTTTCCTCAGGCCAATTCTCTCTGTCATGTGGGGTACCTCAGGGCTCAGTGCTTTCCCCTATGTTGTTTGCAGTGTATATGCTGCCCCTCAGAGACATCGTAAGACGGTATGGGCTGCAGTTTCTCTGCTATGCTGATGATACCCAGCTCTACCTGTCTTTTGCACCCAGCCATTATAATGTCACTCAGTATTCAACAACTGCCTTGCAGAAATTCAGGACTGGATAAATTTGAGCTGGCTAAAGCTGAATGCGGAAAAGACAGAGGTGATGGTGGTGGAGTCAGGTCGCCGGATAGAGGGGTTGAGGACTGGTCATCCCTCTGGAATTTATCTAAGGGGCTCCCAGATCCTTACCTGTGAACAGGTGCGGGACCTGGGGGTGATGCTTTATGACGGGCTGACCTTACGATCTCAAGTGTCAGTGGTCATCAAGTCTTCCTTTTACCATCTTAGGATCATCACCAGGATCAAGCACTTTGTTCCATCCAGAGATCTGTCTGCATTTTTCCACACCTTTGTGACCTTGTGCCTTGATTACTGCAACTCCCTATACTTGGGGCTTCCTGGGGTTGATATCCACCGCTTGCAGCTAGTGCAGAATGTGGCAGCACGTTTGTTGATGGGGGATTCTCGAACATCTCACATTACTCCTGTTCTGTACAGTCTGCACTGGCTACCAATTCAGTGGTGGACCACCTTTAAAGTTGGTTTACTGACTTATAAAGCCCTACACGGACTAGGGCTTGACTACTTGAAAGAGTTTCTGGTTCCCTATCGCCCTGAGCAACAGCTCCGTTCAGCCAATGAGGGGTTGCTAGAGATCCTGAGGATGTTTTTGAAGTCTTCTGGGGCTCGCATTTTTATGTACACTGCCCCTACCCTCTGGAATTCTCTACCCCATCTGCTGCGGGAGTGCACGATAGTGGGAGGCTCTAAGCAAGTGTTGAAAACTTACTTATGGTGTCTGGCCTTTGATGGCATTTAGTAAATGAACCCTGTTGAATTCTGTTTGCTTTATATTGTATTTATTGTTTTATTATTTTATTATCCTCTTTTAATCTTTTGTAACGCGCCTTGATATTTGAAAGGCGCTTTAGTGAAATAAAAGTATTATCATTATTAATAAATCAGCTTTGAGCTCATAGACATTAATCCTGAGAATTAAATAAATAGAAACACAGGGGCAATACCACCTCCCTCTTTCTACTGGTGATATCCCTCCCTATGCACCCCAGCAACCCACTAGCGCTCCGGACTGCCTTGTTGCACTATTTGGCTACATTGACATCATTGGATATGATTAGCCTAGATCTCTTCCCTGCTTGGTTGTCGTCAATACCACTCCACGCATTTTGTACTTCGCCCCCAGATTTCTGTGTCCTAAGTGCATTATTTTGCACTTTTTTGCATTGAAACCTAGCTGCCATACCCTGAACCACTCCTCGAGGGTTCTTAAGTCTCTGTTCCTGTTACCTCAGTAAGGGTACAAGAAGTTGCTTAACAGGGTAAGAGGGGGGAGAAATGATGTAGCTAGGTTAGTTGTTCCAGATAGGGAGGAAGTAGAGTAATAAGGATCCAACAGTCAGAATAGTGGAGTGACAAAGATAACCTGGGGTGTGGGGTTGGGGGTGGAGAACAATAAGTTGAAATAAAAGAGAATACTCTCCATCAACATTATTAGTCCTGCTTGATTCCTGGTGTACTGTGCAAAAGTATGATTTTTTTTTTCTATGGGGAGGCCCAAGATTTTTTCCAAATTTGATGGAGGCTTGAATCTGTTCCATGGCTTGGGGGAGGCTTACTATAACAAAGTGTGAGAACTAATGATCTAGCTCATTAACTGCTGTTATGCCTTGTCATTCCCATTATCATCTTTTTTTGTTTTCCAGACTCTCTATCTTGCCATTTATCGCTTCTTCTCCCAGAGCCTCCCAATTTTTCTTTCCCCACATTTATATCCCATATGTCCCTTCCCTCTACACTAACTTTGCTTATTTCTCTTTTTAGATATATCCTGAAGAAGACCCAAGGTTGAAATGTCAGTTTTTAACTCCATTTTCTATTTTCATCGTGCATTTAATATTACCATTTTGCTTTGTTTTCATGCCACATGCTGATCCAGTGCCTTGTTTTTGTTCTGACACACAAAGGTAATACATTCTGTGATACAATTTGTATCTTTTTCATCTCCTTTATGGCATTTTTTTAAAATTTATTTATTGAATTGTTTCACCAGGAAAGGTACACTGAGCAAATTAATGCTCATCTCACAGTGCGTCCTGGGGGAAGGTGAAGTGGGATATACAGCATATTTAAATGTTACAAGACAATACAGAGACAAGAAACATAAGATACAAGATAATCAATGCATACAATAGTATTACAGTGTAATCGTACAGGGATTCATAATGACTCAATAACAGCAAGGGAGGGTAGCATAAGTAACAAGACACACATAGTAAGTGCTAGGTAATTAGGAGCAATAGGTGTAAGAGAGGAAGAGGAGATGTGAAGAAGGGTGAACAAGTAGGCAAGGAGGGAGTCAAGAGTATGAACAGTTTGTGGTAAGGTAGTTAAGTAGTACCGAGGTGAGGGAGCACAGGGAGGAGGAGGAGTGGTGAATTTGTGGAAGGAGACCACAGTTTAGGCAGATGGAATGAAAAAGCTTTTTTGCCCAAAGTTGTAGATCTGTTGGGGATAGAGAAGGTGCGTAGGTCATCAGATCTCAGAGAGTAATGGGCAGGTGGAGGGGTAGTAAGGGAGCAGAAGAGGTGAGAGGGGAGAGAACCAAGCCAATATTTAGAGATGAACTTGGTACCATGCAGCACATGCTGATTGTGGAGCGTGAAGAAGTTTAGAGACCAGTAGAGGTCGCAGTGATAGGTGAGGTGGGGGGTATCTAGAGCAAAGCGACAGAAGGAATTATAGAAAGAGTCCAATTTGGCTAGGGAGGACTGTGGGGCAGCACCCTAGACTATGTCGCAGTAGTCGAATATAGGCAAGATCATCTTCAGTACTAGCTCACGCCTGGCAGTGAGTGGGATGCAGATGCAATTTCTGTAAAGGGCACCAAGCTTGGGCTTAAGTTTCTTCAGAATGGCCTCAATGTGTACTGAGAAGTTTAGGTGTCTATCCAGCCAGACACTGAGATACCTAAATGAGGAGGAGTCATCAATTACCATCCCATCCCGGGTGTAGAATGTAGGTAGGGAACTTAGCCTAGTAAGTCACTGCCTTGTGCCAAATGACATAGATACAGTTTTCTTGGCATTTAGAAAAAGTTGATGAGAACTAAACCAGTGTTGGACTTTAGTGAAGTCAGACTGGAGCCTGATCATGACATCAGAGACAGATTTTCCAGATGTAAATAGAACCATGTCATCAGCATACATGTGGATGCTGGAGGAAGAGCAGGCCTGTGGGAGATCATTTAAAAAGATGGAAAACAGAATAGGGCCAAGCACTGAACCCTGGGGAACACCAGTGGTTATAGGCATGGGGGAAGAGGTGACATCGGCAATTTTGACTGATTGCGACCTGCTGGACAGATAGGCACTGAACCATCCTGTGGTAGAAGGGGAGAGACCAGCAGCTGAGAGACAGTGCAGGAGGAGAGGGTGTGAGACAGTGTCAAAGGCTTTTGACAGATCAACAAAGATAGCTGAGGTAATGAAACCTTTGTCAAAGCAAGTGTAGATGGTCTCTGTTAGTCTCAGCAGGGAAGTAGTAGTAGAATGTGATTTCTGAAATCCAGACTGGAATGGTGTGAAGAACCTAGAGTCAGATAGGAAGGAGTAGAGCTGGTTGAGGACTATGTGTTCTTGTAGTTTAGCTAGAGAAGGTAGGAGAGAAATAGGATAATAGTTGCCAGGTGAGGAGGAGTCACCCCCCCCCCTTTAGGGAGTGGGAGCACAACTGAATGTTTCTATACCGAGGGAACAGAAGCTGTCAGGAAAGAGAGGTTTAGTATGAGAGAGAGTGGGTAGGCAATAGCAGGAGCAGAGAGGGAGAGGAGTCGAGGATCCAGGCCCTCTGGAGAGGAACTTTTAGATGTCTTGAGAGCAAGGAGTGCCTGGAGGGTGGTATCAGGAGAGACAGGAGGAAAGGAGAAGTGGGAGGGGTCTAGAGGAGGTTAGGAGGACAAGGAAAGGGGAGAGCAGCAATGAGGGTAGGTTGGGAGGACTGAGTAGAGGCATGAGGAGTGCAAGAGAGGAGAGGGGTCAGGGGAAGGGGAGAAGAGGACACCAGACCATCAGAGGAGCCTGGTAGGGAGCACAGTAAAGAAGAGGCACAGGTAGAAAAGTGGGAGTTAAAGCATTCAGAAATAGCCAAGGGGTTCGAATAAACAGATTGGCTGACCTTGAGGGTAGGGGGTGGAGGGTTTGTGGCTGGAGAGAAGAGGGAGTGTACGACCTTCCAGAATTTGGCCAGATTGTTAGTATTAGATATGAAGTTTGATTTGAAGTGTTCAGCTTTTGCTAGGCAGATTGCTTTAGTGCAGCCATTCTGAAGTTCACAGTAGCATTGGAGATCCCGTTGGCAACGGGAGACTTTAGACTGTCACCATGCAAGGTCGCAAGCACGTTGGCAAGCCAGAAGTTCAGGTGTGACCCAGGGGAGATGCCCACCTCGGACCCTTGTTTTGCTGAGAGGGGTATTTGAATTCCAAATGTGGAGGAACTTGGAGTTGAAAGAGGCAAGGCCTATGTCAGCTGAGGCTGCTGTGGAGAGAGAGAGGGGGAACCAGTCCATAGAAATGAGGTCCTAGAGCAGAGAATGGAGGTCAAGAGTTGAGTAGGGTCTAGTGAGAATTATTTTAGGCGGGTGTTTAGTCCTATGGCTCTTATGCACCATGAAGGTCATGTGATGGTCACTGACAGAATCCAGTAGGAGAACAGAGGATACTATTCTATGCGGATGGGAGGTGAGGACAAGGTCGAGCAGGGAATGGTTTAAAGTTTTGTTGTTTAGGCGAGTGAGTTCCAGGATAAGTTGACTGAGATTTAAGGCTTCAATATTGGCATGGGTAGTAGCCAGTGACGGGGCCAGCCAGTTTAGGTTAAGGTCACCCAGGATATATAGTTCGGCCCCGATGGCCAGGGTAGTGAGCTTCGTAAGGAGGGCAGTGACATTAGTATGAGGTAGCCTTGGGCGGCAATAAATCCCAGCTATGAGACTAGGAGCTGTGTAGGGAAAGGAGATTTTAATAAGAAGGGCCTCATGGGAAGCATGGGTAGTGTCTGTAAAGGTAGGGGTGAGCTGGAGAGAAGAGGAGGTATAAATAGCCACTCCACCATCTCTCCCATTCTGATCCTGTCTAGTGATAGTGAAGTCTGGGATAGAGACAGCGTGGTCAGAGATGCTGTTTGACAGCCAGGTTTCAGAGATCACGATGATATCAGGAGTATAGGAAAATTCCATAGTTTGTAGTAGGGAGAATTTAGGAGCAAGGCTTCTTATGTTTAGGTGGATTATTTCAAGACCATGTCGGAGTGTAAGTGGAGTGGTGTCAAGCTGGGCACCAGTTGGTTGTATAGCGTTTTGAGGGCCAGGGTTTGGGTGAATATCTTCAGAACCTAGGAGGAGCAGAAGTAGAAGAAGATGGAGGTACTTGTTTGCTTTTTGTGGGCCATATGTTAGTCTTTTGGCGGTTTGAGATGTGGGCGAGAGGAACATGGGAGAATCTACTATTTTTAAGAGGGTAGGGAGCCAGTCGGGCATGGTGGTAATTGTCGCACAGAGGATCTCTGTGGATATGTTCCAGAGAGACTAGCCATATTGTTTACTACCGTCACTATCAAAGACTGAGTAGGGGAAACCCTGGGCAGTTGGGTAGGTAGAGTTGGCAGTATTAATAGGGACAGTGCCAGGAGTAGGTACCTTTGTTTGACAGCCTGCCAGAACTCCATAGTTGCAGGCAAGGTAGGGCAGTGAGTAGGCAGAGTATTAGCGTAAACCTAACGGGCTGTGGCCAGTAGTTGAGACTGAAGCTAGCAGCTGCCTTTAGTGGCAGAATAGTATAAGCAGCCAATGGGGAACAGGGCTGATAGAAAAAAAATTGGGGCAGAGAGTAGCTATATAAAGAACTGCCGAGCTTCGGAGGGAGGGTGGGGGGTTGGGTAGCTGCCGCAAAGCGCAGGCTGGGAAAGCACTAAGTAGGACCATACCTTCAGAGCTGGAGAGCTGGGCAGCAGACCACAAGTGGTGGCTGAGAGGTTGCCATCCATCCAGGGGAGCCGTTTCTTGCACTGCAGCAGCAGTTACAAGCCCTGATCAGGGGCTGGGAGTCTGGGGAGAGAAGAGACACAGGAAAGTTTAAGTACACAGCAAGTGAGGAAAGGTAAGGCAGCAGGGGGTAAAGATTAAGTGGCTTAAATTTAGCAAGACAAAAGAAAGGGGGTGAGGTGCCTGAAAGTCTGAGCACAGGCACTTGATTAAACTAAGCTGTACAAATTTGCCCTCTAAAGAGTTGTAACACTTGAAAAAAATTAACAATTTGCAGGCATTTCAACATAGTAGTTAGAGAATTTTACACAGGTCATGCTCAGTAATTAGAAAAGCCCAAAAAGACGGAGACAAAAACAAAGGTAGCTCAGCCAATCAGAGAAGGAAGAGTGCTCGCTATCCATTTGGTCCAAGTAGGACCGTACCTTCAAAACTGGAGAGCCGAGCAGCGGACCGCAGGTGGCGGCTGAGAGGTTGCCATCCATCCTGGGGAGCCACTTCTTGTGCCGCGGTAGCAGTTACAAGCCCTGATCAGGGGCTGGGAGTCTTCGGAGCCGGAGATCCAGGCAGCAGACTGTGGGCAGTGGCTGAGAGGTTGAGATCCATCCGTGGGAGCCTCTTCTTGCACCACAGCAGCAGTTACAAGCCCTGATCAGGGGCTGGGAGTCTTCAGAGCTGGACAACCAGGCAGCGGACTGCGGACAGCAGCTGAGAGGTTGCCGTCCATCTGGGGGAGCCGTTTCATGCTCTGCGGCAGCAGTTACAAGCCCTGATCAGGGGCTGGGAATCTTCGGAGCTGGAGAGCCGGGCAGCAGACCGTGAGCAGCTGAGAGATTGCCGTCCATCCAGGGGAGCCGCTTCTTGCACCGTTGCAGCAGTTACAAGCCCTGATCAGGGGCTGGGAGTCTTCGGAGCTGGAGAGCCAGGCAGCAGACCGTGGGCGGCAGCTGAGAGGTTGCCGTCCATCCGTGGGAGCCGCCTGCAATCAAGGCAGGAGCAGTTATGCCCTGATCAGGGGCTGGGAGTCTGGGAGAGAGGAGACACGGGAAAGTTTAAGTACACAGCAAGTGAGGAAAGGTAAGGGAGCAGGGGGTAAAGATTAAGTGACTTAAATATAGCAAGACAAAAGGGAGAGGGTGAGGGGCCCGAAAGTCTGAGCACAGGCACTTGATTAAACTAAGCTGTACAAATTTGCCCTCTAAAGAGTTGTAACACTTGAAAAAAATTAACTATTTGCAGGCATTTCAACACAGTAGTTAGAGAATTTTACACAGGTTCAAGTTCAGTAAATTAGAAAAAGTGCCAAAAGACGCAGACAAAAACAAAGGTAGCTCAGCCAATCAGAGAGAAGGCCAGAAGAGTGCTCGCTATCCATTTGGTCCAAGTAGGACTGTACCTTCAAAACTGGAGAGCCGGGCAGCGGACCGCAGGTGGCGGCTGAGAGGTTGCCATCCATCCATGGGAGCCGCTCCTTGCACCGCGGCAGCAGTTACAAGCCTTGATCAGGGGCTGGGAGTCTGGGATCCTGCAGACCTTTCTAGATCAACAAAAGTCTATGACCACATCAGTAAATATGCCCAAAAATCCACCCTCCAGAGGATCAGAAGATACCTGTCTGGATGTATCAGACCATCCTTCTAACAATTTAGGTAATAAGGATGATCTTCCAGATTTGAATTCAACACACAGATCTGTCCAGACAAGGTTTCATCCATCAGCTAGACAATGAGGGAGGCCCCCCAAGGCAATAAGAATAATTCTGTGGACCTCAGTGGTCAGTCAGAGCCCAGGGGCTCAGACTTGAAAGAAGGAGGACAGGTTAGAGGAAACAATTGATTCCCTGTTGCCAACCCAGTTTGATAATGGTAATACTGCTTTCCTAATTAAAGAATCATGTAAGATTTTTTGGTTATCAGACACTGAAACTCAGTTGGATGTGAACCCAATTTTGTTGATGCCAAAGTTGGCAGATAAATCATTTCTGTAATTTTACATTTTATCTCAATAATTAAAGAGGATGAGCAGGATAAAAAAAAAAAAACATTCTGATCCATGTTTAAGGCTAAATCCCTTGCAAGACCCCATCCTGGGCAAGTGGGAAAAGCAACTATTAAAGAGCACCTTTCCTGCTCTTTTTGCAGTCACCCCCCCAAGAACCAGGAAGGACCTTTGCCTATCCTCAATTCCATGATTTTTAAAGTGAACTGACCATATTTTGGATCCGCTGATCCCTTCCACTTCCTGATACTGAGAGTCGCACTCATTCTAGCATGTTTTCTGATGTTATTATATAGAGGGTGCAGGGGCACACTCTATAGACATTGATGAGACCATTTTTTTAAGTCCATTTTTTTCTATTTTAGATGGCCCCCCTTTGGAACAAGTCAAGGCCACTGCTCAACTAACAAGGACTTTAGTTAAGTGGTGGCCTTGACGTGTTCCGAATGGCCATCTAAAATACAAAGACAGACTAAAAAAATGGCCCCATTAATGTCTATGGAGCACGCCCACATGATCTCCATTTAATGAAATCACAAAAAGTGCTATTGCAGGGGGGCTCTCAGTATCAGAAAGTGGAAGGGATCAGTGGCTTAGCTCCACAGAACCAAAGTACAATCCCTTCCCTTCTAAAATTGCAGCATATATAAATTATAAATCTGGAATCAATGGAATTGGGGCAAATAAAGGTCCTTCCTGGTTTTTGTTGAGCGCACCAGAAAAGGTGCTCTTTAATGGATGCTTCCTTACAAAGATAAAGGCTTCTCAGTAAACCTAATCCTGCTTGGTGGATAAAGGCCTGAAGTATAAAAGGGGGTAGTAGTATTAGGGTAGGGGCAAGGATTTAGGTGCCTTTTAAGGTGTAATTGGTGTTAGGCAAGCCCTGTAAGTAATCTGTCAGGTCAGAGAATTTTGTACCAAGTGCTTCCACTATTGACAGTGGGTTGCAGACTACCTCGAGGTTGGCAATTATTTGTCGGGAACTGGTGAGCTGCTTGAATTGATGAGTTTATTGTGACCCAAATTTTCCTTGGATCCCCCAAGCTGTCAGATTGCTGTTTTGTGAGGAAGTTTGCTTTGCAGAACCTCACTTCTCACTTGTATGCAGGCACCAGTAGTCATGTCAATGTGAAGGAGAGCCCAATTCACTGTATTTCATCTCTTTTCCTCTTGTTGGCTAGATCTTGATTTAGCCATTTGGAGAGGCATCTCTTTCTCTGCTCTAATGTTAAGAATACATTTAATTAGACTTCCCAGTGGCGCTGAGGGTTGAGGCGCTGGAGCCATACCTTGCACCATGCCAGTGACCCAGGTTTGGGAGCGAGCTCGGGCGCTGGGGGTCGGCGGGGGAGGGATAGGATTAAGTGCCCGTAGGGCTGCTCTCCTCTCCCGGGGGAGGGTACTGGGGATGTCCGGAACTCTGGCAACCCCAGGTGGAGACCAGGGGCACTGCAGAGTGTTGGACTGCACGTTCTCAGCGTGGCCCGACACTGGCAGGGTTGCCATGCACCGAGAAGTTGGGGGCATGCACCACACATGGGAGGGGGAAGAGGGCACATACAGGGGGGAAAAAATCCCCCACCTTCTGGATAGGCAACGGTTCCTCCAGTGCCGCTGCCACACTCCCAATGCTGGTTCCCCATCACTGCCCCTTTGATCTCCCTGGAGCTGTAGAGCCTGTGTCCTTGGGGAGTTGTAATGTCCTTGAAGATGACTGGGGGCACAGCAGGCGGTAGAGTGGTCAGGCGAGCGGGGTAGCCAGAGAAAGTTCCGGACAGGTGGGAGAGAAAAAGAATCTATAAAAAAAAAAAAAAAAAAAGAATACATTTAATTAATATAAATGCAGCTTTCTAGCATTAACAATGTTAAAAAAAAGCATTTCCTGTTCTAAAGACCCAATCTAAGAATACTAAAAGGACTACAAGGAAGAAACAAGAAAGTGCAACTCCTGAAGTAAAAGGCAATTATTTTATTCCATTACATTGTCCTCCTATAACAAAGTCACTTGACCTGGCACCCTCCCCACTTTATTCATTTCCAGTTAGTGGGGGTATATAGATAAAGAAATATATTTAAAATAACTCAAAGACCATGGACAAGGATACAATTCTGCTGAATATAATGTCTCTAACCCACCCAATGCCTGCAGAGTAAACAACTGGGTGATATTTATTTATTGAAATGTTTCACCAGGAAGGCACACTGAACAACACGTTGCTTGTCTCCTGATGCAACCTGGGGGGAGGGGAACAATGGGGAATTAATGATAAACAATTACAGATACAGACAACATATACAATAAAGAGCATTTGATTCAGAATAATAAATTCTTCAGAACAGTGAGTAACAATCTTTAGTAGGTATCATTTAAAAGGCGTTACAGTTCAATTTATACAGACAGTTAACGCATAGACAATTGCTTACAACAGTAGGGGGACACAGAATGCATGAGACAGAACCTGTCACATGGTGATGCAACTGAACAATCCTAGTGCAAAATTGTATACAGAGCTGTGCACAGAGATAGGCAATAAGTGCTAGGTACAGGCGAGGGCCAGAGTAGGCAGTTGCCCAAGATTGAGAAGTGAGGGAAGATGCTAAGGGAGTCTGTAAAGGGAGGTAAGGGTAGCTTAAGAAGGGGATGAGGGGTAGAGGGTGGGAGGAGACTGCCAATACCATGTAACCCTCAGGGTGTAAAGAACTCTGCCAGGGGCGAAATCTGAGAGCAGACAAGGACAGAGAAATTTAGAGGAGGGGTGAAGAAAGACTGCTGAGACCAAGGTAGCCCTCCAGGGTGTAGAGAACCCTGCAAGGGGGTGGAATCAGACAGCAGACAAGAACAGTGAAAATATGAAAGCTGTTGACAAGCCACAAAACTAGTTCTAGTTCCCCCCTCAGAATGCATAAACTCTGCAAGGGGGGTGGGTCAGGTAATGGAGCTGGACAGGGTACTTAGGGGTTAGGGTGGATTATAGCAGGTGCAGCAGGAGGAGGAGAAGTAGTTGTGTAGAGCAGTACCAAAGGAGTAGGTGGAGGAGGAGTGACGTATTTGTGGGGGGAGAGCATTCCAGGATTTGGGGAAGCAGTAGGAAAAGCCGGTCTGGCTTGCATAGTTAGATCTGCACGGTTCTGACAGGGTGCAGGTGTCAGCAGATCTTAGGGAGTGAGAGGTATGGGGAGGTGAGAAAAGGAAAGATTGGAGATAAGGAGGGAGTTCCTCAAGCCAGAATTTGGAGGTCTGTTTAGCAATGGGGGTAAGCTGCCAGTTGGACAGCGGAGGAAAGGCTAGAGCATGATAAAGAACACAGTGGTGAGTATGAGGGGGGGCATCTAAGGCAAAGCGACAGAAGGAGTTAAAGAGAGAGTCCAATTTGGCCAAGGAAGATTTGGGAGCAGCACCATAGAGTATGTCACAGTAGTCAAAAATGGGGAGTATCATCTTCTGGACAAGTTCGCACCTCGCAGTGAATGGGATGCAACTGTGGTTTCTGTACAGGGTGCCAAGTTTGGGGCACAGTTTCTTCAAGATGGTGTCTATGTGTACAGAGAAGTTGAGGTGTTGGTCAAGCCAAACCCCAAGGTATCTAAATGAGGAAGTGTCCTCCTGGGTTGTCCCATTTAGGATGTGGAAGGTGGGCATGTCAGAAAGCCTTGAAAGTCTCTGCCTGGTGCCGAAGGTCATAGAGACTGTCTTCTTGATGTTGAGTGAGAGCTGGTGTGAAGCAAACTAGAGCTGGACTTGTCTGAAGTTGTGCTGCAGAGTTACTGCTGGAGCAGAACAGGACAGTGTCATCGGCATACATATGGATGGAGGAGGTGGAGCAGACTGTGGGAAGGTTGTTTATAAAGATGGAAAAAAGTAGGGGACCTAGTACTGAGCCCTGGGGGACACCACTGTTGATAGCGAGAGGAGTGGAGGTGGAATCAGAGATTCTTACTGATTGTGTCCTACCGGTGAGGTAAGATTTAAACCAGTTTGTGGAGGATGTGGCCAAGTCAGCAGCAGAGAGGGAGCCAAGGAGGAGGGAGTGGGAAACAGTGTTGAATGCTTTGGCTAGGTCGACAAAAATGGCTGAGGTGCTCAGGTCATCGTCCATCCCAGTAAGGACGAAATAGGTGAGCCTCAGGAGAGAGGCAGTAGTAGAATGGTTCTTCTGAAAGCCAGATTGGAATGGGGTGAAAAATGAGGTATCAGAGAGAAAGGGGGAAAGTTGGGAAAGAACCAGATGTTCTTGTAGTTTGGCAACTGTTGGGAGTAGAGAGATGGGGTGATAGTTGCCAGGAGCCGATGAGTCACACCCTTGGGAACAGGAATAAATTAAGGAGATAGGGTAAGCAATGGCAGGAGCAGAAAGGTAAAGAAGTTTGGAATCAAGGTCATCTGGAGAGGAACCTTTTGAGGAATTCAGGGAAAGCAGGGCACTAAGAGCATCAGTGGGGGAGATATGAGAGAAGAAGAAGGAGTCAGGTGATGTCTTGGGGGGGGGAGGGAGCACAAGAGAGACTTAGCACAGGCAATGTAATTGGCATTCAATTCACTGGCCACCAAGCATGGGTCCAAAACCAGGGAACCGTTAATTTTTAGAATGGGGGGGAGAAAAGAGCATGCACCACCTGTCAGAATTTGGAGGGGGAATTGATGTTTGTGTGGAAATAGGAATTAAAATAGTCAGACTTAGCCAGTCTAGTAGCTTTGGTACAAGAGTTGCAGAGCATTCTGTATGCAGTATAGTTGCTGGGGAGTCTTGATGATTTGTGTTTTTTTCCAGGCGTGGTCACGCTCTCGTAAGTAGGCCAACAATCCAGGGGTAATCCATGGAAGGTGTAGGCCTCGAACTCTGGTCTGCCTGAAGGGAGCAAAGGTATTCCAGGTGGAAATAAATTTGTCCTTGAAGTAGGTGAAGGCATGGTCAGTGGAGGGGGCTGAAGTCAGAGGGGCCTAGTCCGTGGAGGATAGCTGGGACTGAAGAGGAGCAAGATCTAGGGATTTAAAGGAGCAGAGTTAAATTGTTTTATGTGGTGGTTTTGGACGGTGCACTTTGCAAACCAGGAAGATGGGATTGTGGTCGCTAAGTGCATCAGGGAGGATACCTGACTTGATGATGCAGTGAGGATGAGCGGTGAGTGCCCAGTCAAGGAGGGTGTTGTTTTGAGTTTTATGATTAGGACAAGTTAGCTACTGGATAAGTTGAATGAGGTTAAAGATCATGTGCAACAGTTTTTACATATTTTTTATAAAAGCTTTAAAAGCTGACATTCAAGTCCATGTGTCATGATTAGTATTTCCTGAAAATTTCATGCTGATTGATTCTGTGGTTTTCTTTAAATCAGCATTTGTTAACTTGCTCTACAGTGGCTGAAAACAGTGGAGTTATTTATGTCCTCTCAGTCAAACTTAGAGTGCGATGACATCATTTTGGAGTAGCTTACTGTTTCAGATTCCCAATCAGAGCAGTACTTTGTAGAGTTAATGGTTTGCTGAGCTCTCCAAGTTTCTTACAAACCCAGTCTCTGGTTTGTGTTTAGATAGACCAACTTAAAACATATCATTATATTCTGATAAAGAGCTGATCATTTCAGTTTCAATGCTGAATTGAAGTAGTGGAAATCTTTCTCTGTGAGAAATCAGCTTGTCTGTATCACAGCTTTCAGTTATTTCTAATCAAAAATCTTGTTTTTTTTTCCTAACTATATATCACAGGACTGTTTAATGATTATAAAACAAATCTAAATTTTGTTCATTCACAGAAACAGTTTGTCTTTGATGTAGCCTTCATAAATATGTTCATGTAAGAACATTTTTTATGTCAGATTGACAAAGGGCACATGTGCTTGAAATACTGTAGCAGAGTGCGCCAGGCACCTGTCTGAACTCAGAAATGTCAGTTCTTTGGTGGTTTCTGTGTGAAAATATATCATGTATGTGTACAACTAGAAAAACTATGTGGCATCCCTATGCACCATGTCTCTGCCCCACAGTTGAGACAGCTGCAGTCTACTACCACCTGTCCTGCCCCACAAGCCCCCTGCCTTCTGCTCCACATGCGAGACTGCTGTATCCTGCTTCCCACTGTCTTCTCCCACACAGTCAGAGATTGTGCACCCTGCTGCCTCCATCCCTTGCCTAAAGAATCAGGGCTGCTGCACCCTGCCACCCCCTGCCCAAACAATTGGGGATGACACATCCTGCTGCCCTTTCTCCCTCACCCTCACAGTTAGGGAAGCTGCACCTATTGACCCCTGTTCCTGTCTCCACAGTCAGGACTGTTGTGCTGTGCTAAGCCCTAGTGTGCCAGGTCCCCTGTCTCCACAGCTGGGGCTGCTGTACCATGCTGCCCTAGCCATCAGCAGTGTGTCTTTTGCTACACCCTGCTACCCACTTCCATTCCCCCAAATGGGCAGGGCTGCTGCACCATCTGTTCCCCATCTCATAGTCAGGGCTGATGCCCCCTGTGTACTGCACCACAGTTGAGACTTCTGCATCATGTTGCCCACATCCCTCATCCTAGACAGGCATGGCTGCTGCACCCTGTTTCACAGTTTGGGCTGCTGTATCTTGATGCCACCCCTATCTCCTGCCTGAACATTCAGGGCTGCTACACCCTGCTGCCCTCTGTCCCCACACTCACAGTCAGGGTCACGGCACCCTGTTGCCCCCTGTCCCTGTCTCCGTAGTCAGGGCTGCTGTGCTGTGCTACACCCAAGAGTCTCATGCTGCCTGCATCCACATATGGGGCTGCTGAGCCCTGCTATACATTTCCATTGCCCCAAATGGGCTGGGCTGCTGCACAATGTACTCCCTGTACCTCTGTCAAGTCTGCTGTATCCTGATGCCCACCTGTGTCCCACCCCACAGTCAAGGCTTCTGAACCATGCTGTCCTTTGTCCCCTGCCACCTGTTGTGTCCTGCTGCACCACACAGCCCCTTGCCTTCACAGGCAGGGGGCAGGTTGCAGCAAATGCCCTTACTCTTGTGCTGCACCCTTTCCAAACAGTTGGGTTGCTGCACCCTGCTAACCTCTCTCTCTCACCCTCACAGTCAGGGACACTGCATATGTTGCCCCCTGTTCCTGTCTCAGCAGAGTGTAGCAGATGATCTGACTCTGGTGGCAGTGGGACAGCAGGGCACAACTGCCTCAACTGTGGAGGCATGCAACAGAGTGCAGCTAATGCCCTGAATCATGTGGCAAGTGGCAGCATGGTGCAGCAGCCTTAACTGCAGAGGCATGGGGCTCTAGGGTACAGCAGGCCACAGCAACCACAACTGTGTAGAAAGGAGCAGGGTGCAGCAGCCCTGTCTGTGGTGATAGGTGATAGAAAACAGCATGGTGCAGAAGCCTCAACTGTGGGGCAGGACACATGGAGCATCAGGGTACAGCAGCCCTGACTGTGAGAAGGGGTACACTTGGTGCAGTGGCCCTGCCCATGGAGGCAGAGAACATGGCATTTTAGGGCCTAGTGCAGCACAGCAACCTTGACTGTGGAGACAGGTACAGTGGGTAACAGGTGCAGCTACCCTAACTGTGAGGGTGGGGGAGATAGGGCAGCAGTGTGCAGTAACCCCAATTGTTTGGGCATCAAGCCACAGGGTGCAGTAGTCCTGATTCTTTAGGCAGGGGATGGAGGCAGCAGGGTGCACAATCCATGACTGTGTGGGAAAAGACAGTGGGCAGCAAGGTACAGCAGCCTTGAATGTGGAGCAGAAGATAGGGGGCTTGTGGGGCAGGGGACTGGTGGCAGTAGACTGCAGCTGCCTCAACTGTGGGGCAGAGACACAGTGCATCAGGATGCCACATAGTGGTTCTAGTTGTACATGTACATGATGTATTTTCACACAGAAGCCACCAAAGAGCTTACATTTGTGAGCTCTGACAGTACATGTGCTTGAAATACTGTAGCAGAGTGTGACAAGCACCTGTTTGTCAATCTGACATGAAAAAAGAAATGTTCTTACATGATTGTATTTATGAAGGCAACATCAAAGACAAATTGTTTCTGTGAATGAACAACATTTAGATTTATTTTATATTGATTGAACAGCCCTGTGTTATATAGTTAGAAAAAAATTGAGGTTTGATTAGAAAGAACAGAGCTGTGATACAGACAAGCTGATTTCTCACAGAAAAAGATTTCCACTACTTCAATTCAGCACTGAAACTGAAATGATCAGCTTTTTATAGGAAGATAATTATATATTTTAAGCTGATCTTTCTAAACACAAACCAGAGACTGGGTTTGTAAGGAACCTGGAGAACTCAGCAAACCATAAACTCTACAGAGTGCTGCTCTGATTGGGAATCTGAAACAGTAAGCTACTCCAAAATGATGTAATTGCACTCTAAGATTGACTGAGAGGACATAAATAACTCCACTGTTTTCAGCCACTGTAGAGCAAGTTAACAAATGCTGATTTAAAGAAAACCCAAAATCAAACAGCATGAAAGTTTCATGGAACACTAATCATGACACACGGACTTAAATTTCAGCTTTTAAAGCTTTTATTAAAAATATGCAAAAACTATTGCACATGATCTTTAAGTGCATCGATGTCATTCTGGATCTTACTCGATGTAGGTGACAACAACCAATTTATGTTCATGTCACCCAGAATGAACAGCTCACCTGAGTGTGGGATGGAGGTAATGGAAGATAAAAGATCAGCAGTGACTGTGGGGGTTATGTTGGGGTCAACAGTAGATGCCCACTGCGAAGAGAGGGGCAGTGAATAGGAGAGTAATTCATGTGACTAGGGCCTCGTTGGTTGCAGGGACTGAAGACGAAAGCATTGTAGTAGCTTGCAATGTGGACCAGATGTACATGGCCACGCCTCCACCCCGACCTGCCCTGTTTTGCCTGTAGAGGGAGTTACCAGGAATTGCAATGGAGTTGTCAGGGGATTTTACTGTACCTGTGAGCCATGGCTTAGTTAAAATTAGGATGTCAGATGTGTAGGAGATCACAAGGATTTGGATGAGATCGATTTTGAGTAGCCAACTGCATATGTTCAGGTGTATAAATTTCAGCCCGTTAGGGAAAGCCGATGAGGCAGTGGGGCTGGGACCAGAAGAGTAGAGGGAAGCATCAGGAGAGGCCAAAGGTGGAGGACCAGAGTTAGGGTGGATATTTCCTGAAGAGAGAAGGAGCATGGCTAAGATGAGGTAGTGTATTTTAGGCATTTGTTTTGAAACTTAGAGTTAGAAGATGGGGAAGAGGAGAGGGAGAATGAGAGATGGAGATAGGTAAGATAGCTAGGAGGAGGAAAGACAGAGGCAGGGGGACGATAGGGAAAGTGGGATCAGGATATAAAAGGGGCAGTGGGAGTAACTTCGAGGAGGAATAATGTAGTGGGGAGAGGGGAAAGGGAGTTAGAGATGGGGTGTTGGGGTGGTAGGGATGAATAGCAGGACAAGGAGGGTGGGAAGTAAGAAGAGAGGGACGGAGGGTGGAGATAGAAATTGAGCACCATTTTAAAGGAGGGAGCTGGAGGCTTCATTGTGCAATGAGATAGGTGCAGAACACAGTGCTAGCTAGCCTTTCTGTAGGAAGTGTAAGGTGGGCAGCAGTAAGGAAGGGAAATTATAGCTTACCAAGGAAGAAGTACATAAACGTTCTAAATGGCTCAGATGTAGGAAATATAGAGAGGAAGGAATAGAAGAGTAAGGAGGCACAGAGTGAACTATAGGAGCCAGGGAGTTCCTATTCCGAGCAGCCCTCTTGTGGTCAGGTCATATAAGCTGCAAATGTAAATGTTGGGACTTAGTAAATATCAGCAGTGAGCATGTGACCAGCCAAGGTTATAAAAGGAATAGCCCAGATAGGGGTGGGTGGGCGGTGCTCAATTTGCAGGCTGCCCAAGCGGGAATTTGCTTCCATGATTCCTGCCTAAGCACTTAGGTAAATGCAAGAAGTGAGCCGCACTTGTAAAAAAAGAATATTAGCGTGGCCAAAATATACAGTCAGATTGGTATCAGAGCCCAAAACTGTCTGGTATCCCTACCACTAATCCGGGGCAGAGCCGTGGACTAGGAGGAGGTGCGGTGGCCAATCTGGAAAGGGCGAGTAGTCCGAACTCACCAGTCAGGGCTGATATATAGTAGATCCTGGCAATAATAGATAATTAAATAAGTTGTACAATCAAGATATACTTTTGTGGTGTTTTATGGGTCCATGACCTTGTTTCCCCAGGTGTTATGCCATCAAATTATGTTCACTACTTATAACCATATACTGGGTAGTGACCCTTAATTACATTCTTGCTGTAACTATTATTTTCCACAGTTAACAGTAATATAAACCCACCTGCAAAACAGTAAGCCATTGCTAAACTCCCAGTTCATATCTTTAGAAGACAATGCTATTGTGCCTCTCAGTGCATGATATCTACCCTCATTAGTACAGTTGCTCAAATATGTAATGTTTTTTAATTCAATATGCTTTATTAATTTTCCAGCAATAATATAACAACAGAAAGACACAGAATATGCAGATAAAATCTAACAATACAAAGTCCCCAGACTCAACTAACCCCCAAACCCCCACCCATCTACTCCCAGAGCACCCCCAGGTAATCTATGTAACGGAGGAGACCATGCAAGGCAAGGCAAATTTTATTTTTCTGGCACCCAAACCCAGAGGCTCTGGGCGCCATACAAACACACACAAAAGTTTAAAAAAATCATCTCACAATATAATAAATACTCACATGTCAAAATAGGCAATGTTCTTCATATAAATAATACCCTATTTACTTTAAAAAGAGACAGATAGTCTGTGTTCTCATCCAGTATCCAAGAAAGCCTGGATAAACAGATAGTACTTAAGGTGGGCTTTGAATGCCTCCACAGAAGGGGCCTCCCTCACCAATGGTGGAAGTGAATTCCACAGGACGGGGACGGCGATACTAAAAAGCTCTATCACCGGCAGTTTTCAACCTCGTCCTGGGAATCACCAGGAGGCCCTTCGAGGAGGATTGCAGGGAGCAGACCGAGGAGGCGGGTGTAAAAAGGTCCACCAGGTAGCAAGGGCCGAGGCCATGTAGGGCCTTAAAGGTGAGCAAGACCACCTTGAAGAGTACCCTCCATTGAACCAGCAGCCAGTGCAATTCACGCAGCACCGGGATGGAATGAAAGTATTTCGACTGTCCAGTCAACAGTCTGGAAGCTGAGTTCTGCACCAGCTGCAGTCGATGGAGGGTGCCTCCAGAGACCCCAAGGTAGAGTGCATTACAGTAGTCAAGCCTAGATGTTACAAATGCATACACCAAGGTGGGGAGGTTCAGAGGTGGAATCAGGTGTTTGATCCTGGCAATGTTTCTCAGATGGAAGAAACTAACCCTGACAACGGATGACCCTTGATGTTCTATTGTCAGGCCGCTGTCTAGAACCACGCCAAGATTACGCACCTTAGAGGAGGCCATCAATGGGACAGAGCCTAGAACTAGTCCAATATCTGCCCCAGAGGTCATCCTATCCCGCCACCTGTTCAACTACACCACCTGTTTTATTGGGGTTCAGTCGCAACCAGCTAGAGGCCATCCAGTCATTGATCTTGGCCAGACAGTTGTTTAATACTTCCACCGCATTGGATGTCCCAGGGGCAAAGTATAAGTACAGCTGAGTATCATCGGCATAACAATGAAACCCCAAACTGTACTTCCTAATGATCTCACCCAGGGATAGCATATACACGGCAAACAACATCAGTGACAAGACCGAACCCTGAGGTACCCCACAAGACAGAAGGCTAGGGGAGGAGGAAGAATTTCCCATCACCACCCTTTGCCTTCTGTTTGTCAAAAAGGACTCAACCATCACGATATTAAAATTTTTGCCAAACTATTAGCTGATCATCTGAGTATGGTTCTACCTTGCATAATAGGGGAGGAACAGGTGGGTTTTATGAGGGACAGATCATCAGTAGACCACTTGCGAACCCTGGCACACGTTTTCTCGGCTTCAAGGGATGCTCCAATTCCAATGGCTTTGGTATGCCTGGATGCCAAGAAGGCCTTTGATAGGGTCCATTGGAATTACTTATTTGCTGCAATGGAGGCATTTGGTATTCCCAACCAATTTCTGAGCTGGGTTCGCTCATTATATAGATCACCCTCTGCTAGAATCTTTTGTAACGGAATGATTTCCAGCCAGATTAATTTACATGGGAACCAGGCAAGGGTGTCCTTGTCCCCCTGCTCTTCAATATATATTTAGAGCCCCTTATTCAGAGGTTAACCGATGCTCAGGAAATTCTAGGTATATCTTTAAATGGGCAGGTGGTTAAAGTAGCTGCATACGCATACGACCTTCTTTTGCAGATTACAAATCCAGTTACATCTATTCCCCCCATCCTTAAAATAATAGAAGGATTTAGCAAGGTTTCGAATTATAAACTTAATATCAGGAAAACCACTTTTTTTCCTCTCAATTATAGGGTTCATAAGCAAGAAATCACGACTTTTGGGTTGACCTGGCAGTCTGATTCCATTAAATATCTTGGAATCATCCTGACACGTAATATAACCTGGCTTAAACAATTAAATTTGGATCTTTTGGCTCAAAGGATAGACCAAGATCTTCGCCGGTGGACACTTCTTCCTCGCTCCTTGTGGGGGAGGATTAATTTAATTAAAATGAATGTTTTGCCCAGCCTCTTCTATCCCCTTAATATGTTAAATATTTGCCTCCCGTTGTACTGGCTTAAAAAAATTCATAGTATGTTTTCCAATTTCATAGGGGGGTATAAAAAATCTAGAATGGCCTTTCACAAACTGGCTGCTCCTAAAGAAAAAGGGGGCTTAAGAATTCCGCACATAGGATTGTATTATTGGGCCAGCCAAGTTAACAAATATCTTAGGTGGTTGACACCGGAGCAGTCGTTAGTACGCTCTTCCTACATTCCGGCCTGGCTTAGAGTGGAGTTAGCTTCTATTAAAAAGCATGGGCTGCATCCTGGTACATTGCTGTATGCTAAAGTTGGATCTCTCCCGGAGGCGCTTCGTAATTCCCCCATTGCAGTATCGATTATTGCACACGTACAACTATGTGCGTTTGTCAAATATGATAATGTTAAAGACTTATCTCAGTCAATAATTGGCAGTCCTAGACTACAACTAGATAACAAGCCCTTAACACTTAAATGGCTTCCTCCGTTAGCAAACTGTATGCTGAAAGATTTTACTACAGTTGATACTTATTGGTGTACCTCAGCGGAAATTATGCATAAGTTTATGATACCTGGGATAAATATCTTTAAGATTTTTCAGCTTCCGCACCTTGTGATAAAAGTTTTTGGTGTGGCTCCACCCCTTGTTTCCCACGTCACTTTTCAGGCCACTCTGGCAGAAGTGGCTGGATTGCCCCATGCAGTGTCTAAGATATATAGCATCTTATTTGCATGGGCATACCATGATAATCTTGCCCGGTTACATATTGGTCACCCCTTTTTCCAGAGAAGGAACTAGATTGGCCTCAACTTTGGCATAACTGTCACAAATTTTTGCTTCAGGACAGACTTAGATTGATGCAGTTTAACATTTTGCATAATATTTACTATACCCCGCAGAAGTTGGCCAAACTGGGGGTAGTGCCCTCACCGATATGTTCTAGATGTGAGTTACACCCGGGGGACCTTCTTCATATTTTTTGGAATTGTCCCAAAGTTGCTTTACTTTGGACCACCATCAAACAAAGAGTTGACCCACTGCTGGGGCTTGCAGATTGGTTCACACCTGAAGTATGTCTTCTGGGGGACTTCTCTGGTATTTCAGTAAAGTGTAGAAAATACTATATGGCAATAATCTCCATGTCTGTTAAAAAGGTGGTCCTCAGACACTGGAAAGATTCTGACAATTTGTCCTACTCTGAGTGGCTCCAAGAGCTTCTGGCCAATCTCAGAATGGAAAGAACCATTGCATTCTTTCCAATAAACTTGTCAAGTTTAATAGGATATGGGGAGCTTTTCAAACCCTGTACTCTTTACAAGCCTGAAATGTGTGTCCATTGTAAGGTATGATGTGGTTTGGTTGGTAGGATGCTGCGCTTGGGTTGGGAGGGTAGGGGAAGGGGTAGGGGGGTGGGTAGAGAGAAGACAAATCAGTATTATCTTGTATAGTAATTACAGTTTCTTTATGTCAAATGTTTTGTGGATTTGTTCTCTGTATTGTAAACTTTAATAAAAGTTAAATGGAAAAAAAAAAAAGGACTCAACCCAGCAGATGACAATGCTAGTGAGTCCACAAAAGTCCCTCAGGTGGTCAAGTAACACACAATGGTCCACCATGTCAAAAGCTGAGGAGACATTGAGTAGAATGAGAATTGTCCCCTCCCCTCAATCACTCGCCCTGAGGAGATCATTATGCACCCGAACTAATGCAGTTTCTGTAGGATGTCCTGCACAAAAACCCCAACTGGAGCGGCTCATAGATATCAAATGCCACAAGGTGTTCTCCCAACTGTTGCACCATAATCTTCTCCACAACCTTTCCCAGAAATGGCAGGTTGGAGACCTGTCGATAATTCACCTTGATGTCAGGGTCCAAAGATGGCTTCTTCAGAAGGGGTCTCACCAGCGCCTCCTTCAAGGCATCTGGGAAGACCCCCTCTGACAAGGAACACCTGACAATCAAGGTGAACACTGGGCCAACAGTGTTGACACATCCCATTAAGAAACGAATCGGCACTGGGTTCCGCTCACAATATGTGTGCTTCAGTTTTGAGGCCACCTCAATGACATCAGCCACCTCCGCTGGTTTAAACTCCCCCCAACCAGATAGAGTGCCTCGTCGACAATCCAGGCAACCACTGTCAGCCATAACATGGCTCACTGGTGGAATTCCCTGCCTGACGGTGGACACCCTGTCTGAGAAATAATGAGCAAACTCATTGCACAAGGCCTCAGAAACTGCTTTTTTCATTTGTAGACAGGCTGGATGTAAAAGCCTGCTCACAGTCTGAAAAAGCATAGCTGGTCAGTTTCTCCCAGCAGCAATCTCTCTAGACAGAAACACTGCCTTCTTATGGTTGATTTCCCCCTGGTACACACTATAGTGTGTACGCAGGGCCAGTTTGTCTGCCTCCAACATGGTCTTCCTCCAGCAGCGCTCCAACCTCCGACCTCCAACCGTTGATCTTCAATGCCTTGAGCGCCCCATCAAACCATGGGGACCTCAAGTGAGAAGATCTGGGCTGTACACAGACAAGGGAGTCAAGTGCCTCAGTCATCAACCTATTATAGGCAGCAACTGCTTAACCCACACCTTCCCTGCATGCACTGTCCACACTAGATAGATCGACTTCTGCCAAAAAAACCTCTGGGATCAAACCCCTCAAAGGGTGGTAGCTTACCATCTCTGCAGGGGGAGGGATCTTGGAAGGGGCCCTGAGAAAGAACTCCACCGTGCAGTGATCAGACCAAACTACCCAATCAGTCCTTAGATTCTCAATCTCAAGCCCCAGCGAGAAGACCAGGTCCAGCATGTGGCCACCCTGATGGGTCACGGTAGTAACTACTTGTGACAGGCCCAGAGATGTCATCATCTGGAGGAAGTGATAACCCAATGTAGATG
Organism: Neoceratodus forsteri; assembly: GCA_016271365.2. Classification (NCBI taxonomy): domain Eukaryota; kingdom Metazoa; phylum Chordata; order Ceratodontiformes; family Ceratodontidae; genus Neoceratodus; species Neoceratodus forsteri. The sequence goes on from CM057451.1 coordinate 228,062,285, forward strand.
ACTTGTTGTCAGCCCAAACATTGAAGTCCCCCAGGACCAAACACCTGGGGGACTCCAGTGTTTCACTGACGACGAAGTCACCTACTTCCTGCAGGAACTCTTCTGCCATCTCAGGAGGACGGTAAATCAGGAGAATCCTGCAACCTGCACCTGGACCTCCATGGACAGCCACACATTTAAAAGAACCCGGTGTTCTCACTGGGTGCACTGTGAAGCCTAGCTCAGCCTAAAACAGATAGCCACTCCTCCACCCCTGCATTCCACTCTGGAGCAGTGCACAACAGAGTACCGGGGAGGACAGCGGCCTCTAACACTGGTCCAGCATTGTCCCCCAACCAGGTCTCCGTAATGCAAGCCAGGTCGAGCAAAGAAATCAGATCTGCAATAATTGCAATTTTCTTATTGATCGAACTGGCATTACACAGCACCACACTCAGGGGATTGGTGGACAGTGTAGCCCTTTTAGCTGCCTACCCACTTGGTCTCATGGGAACTAAACACGTCTGGACTCTCTCCGAGCCCTATCGAATCCCAGGGGGTCTTCTGCTCCCAGCCACCTCTATCCTGCTCCCCCTTGACCATGCATGGAGTGCCCTGCCAGCTTCTGCCCAAGCGTCTTTTTCCAATCCCAATCTCCCGGCAATGACAAGCTGTAGTACTAGATACCGGGAGGGCAGTGAAGGGCCACAGGTCATAAAACCGGGACACCCCGTACATGATCCTAGCCGGCGCTGAATTTCCAGACACCCCCCGACACATATTTATCAGTCCTAAGACAAAATATATCCCACCACACTCAACCACTCATGTACTAAATAAATCTTCCCCTTAACCATATACCCCCCACACACACACTACCACCCAACTCCCTCCCCTCCAATCAAATTTAACACTAACAAGAAAAGTACACTCAACAAGTATAAACAATAATAATATAATAAATACAGCACCATATAATTATTAATCCACTAGAGGTCAACAATTTGACACAGTTCTCACTTCTCAGTCAGATTATCACAGTCCAAACCTCCCTCGTTGTTCACACTGTATCAGATTCCCAGGGGAATTATACAAACATCTTCAGCTCTTCCAGCTAGTACAAAGTTGCTCTAAACTCTTTACAGAGAAAATTCTGGCCTCTCGCCCCCCCACACCAGCACACCACTGCAGCCTCAAACTTTTCTTCTCAGGCCACGGGCACTGACACCAAGCTCCTACTCGTTGGAGTCAGATGGGGTTCTCCCAGGGGATAGTGGAGCTCCCACCTCCTGCCACTCAGTCACCTCCACCACTCAACCACCACTTCAGGGCTCAGGATGGCAATCACCCATCACCTCTCACCTCTTTGAGCTGCAGTGTGCACCAGCAGTGGCTCGGGCTTCCCCAGGTCAACAACCACTGGGGAAAAAGGAGCAATCAAGTGGCCCGCTCACAGTCCAACTATATTCTTATGAGGGGAGTGCTTCTGGGAGGGTAAAATTCAAAATTTCTCCCTGCTCCAGCAAACTCTTACTATTCCTGGGGCTACAAGTCCTAAGGGAGCAAATAGTGGTGCAGACTCACCCACTCCAGTCCAATAAAGTTCTTGAGACTGCTCTCACCAGTGCTGGGACAGTTCAGTCAACCTTTAAATGGAAACACCCCTGTCGGAACAACAACCACGAGTGGGCCAATGAATCTGTCCAGGCTTTGGCCTACGGAATGAACCGTTGGCTTAACACTCCTTCATGAGTCCACTAACCATGAAAGATCTTACATCAAACAGAAGGACCCACTTCACAACACTTCGGATCCCCCCTACACAACAATCTCAATCGACAGCCAATCCTCCAAAAGTTAATGAGGTGAAGGGGACCTCCACAGAATCACCTTTCAGGCCAATCAATGGCAGCAAACATCGGCTTTGTTCCTTCATCAGGGAAATGGCAGTCCACACAGAACTGCTCTAAAAGGCTCCTTCTCATCTACCGCTTCCCAGGAGTTCTTCTCTACTCTTCAAAAAATCAGGTTAACACTTTTCCAAACTAAAAAACCAAAACCCTGGCTCCTAACCTTTCTCACTTCACTTAACCCTATCTAACACTAGCACCCCACACCTTGCAACCTAACTCAATTAAAATAATACTAAAAATGTTCCAGACACCGGACAAACTTGTCTCAGCTGTCCACACACAGCCAAATTCACTTCTCCTTCAACAAAGCAGGTACTTTTTTAAAAAGCATCTAGAGAGAGGTAAAGAGCATCTACTTTCCCCAGAGGGGCTGCCTGCCCTGTCCTGTAAGGCCCCAGAACTAAGGAGTCACCTCCTGAGATGGGACGGGAGGTAGAGCCATCAATTAGTGGGTGGGGTCTAGGGTTGTCTCGAAACCAAAAGGAGAGTGTGAAGGGCTTCCAGACCTCGATAATAAGAGCCACCCATCTGTAGATTCTTGGCAATATGCTTTTCTACTGCCAGGGTCTGTAGTAGCACATTAAACCATTTCTGGTATGAGGGAGGCAATTTCTCACACCAGTGTTGTAGAACAACAATTTTCACAGCGATCTCAATAAGGGTCATTTGGGCTTTGCAGCATTTACATACCTCTCAACTGTCCCTGATTTTTAGGGACGTCCCTGATTTTGCCTCGAAATTTTACTCTGTATCTCCCAAAAATTGTGTTTCCGTGACCAAACAGTGGAGGTTGTAAGCACAAAATAATGTCAAACGTTAAAGTTACAGAGTTGTTCTTCCTTAGAAAATGCATTTTATACTAAGCCCCTTATTCTACCAGCTTCACAAGTGGATATCACCAATTTTGAAGATGTGTCCCTGATTTTGGTCCTTTGTCCCTGATTTTTTTAAGCCTCGTCCCTGATTTATGAGGCAGAAGGTTGAGAGGTATGGTGTTTAACAGGGAGAGCAGAGGAATCGCCCAACAGACAAATTTCAGGGGTAAAAGCCTGCTCTAACCCCAATAATGGATCCATGGCTGCCTTAATTGCATTCCATAGAGGCTGGATCTTAGCACAAGCCCATAGCATATGGTACAGTCCCCTTCGGGCAAATTACAATAGGGACAGGTAGGCGTGGGAAGCTTGCCAGTGCGATAAAGTATGAATGGCTTGAATAACAGATCATGGATTACTTGAAATTGGGTCCATCTGTGTCTATCATGCTGAAGATACTGATATAAATTGAGCCAAACTGAATGCCACTGCTGGGGTGTATAAGGTAGGGATAATTTATTCTGCCAATAAAACCTAATCCCAGTCAATGAGCCAGGATCAATTGTTTGCAAATGGGAGTATGTGCCAGATGGTTGCATGGCAATAGTTAAAAGGGATGCTAGAGGGTCCCTTGCAGAGGCCTGCCAAGGACCTGGCCCATAAAATGCATCCAAAGCTTTCCTCAGTTGAAGGTATTTGAAGCTGTGAAAGATAGGAAGAGAGAAGGTGTCTATCACTGCCTGGATCGAGATGGGTCAACCCCCTCAGAGAAAGTGCTAGATCTGCACACCTCACAAGGGGGGAACAGAAAGCCTTTGGTATAGGGAGACCTGCTATGTGGAAGTGCAGGCTACCTAAATTTGGTTGACAGTGGTCAGTGGTCCAGTCTACTTTTAGGTACTGGCACAGCTGCACACATGCCTTCAGGGACCAGATTAAAGGAGGGAATCGTAGGCCTGTGAGCAGATATGCTGGGGTGAGATACAGTAGACTGCGAAGGTGCAATCCCTCCTTCCTACAAAGGTCTTCCCCTATAAGAAGCCAAGTAGGGCGATATCCTTCTGTAGTAGGAGCTATCGTGGGATTAACCCAGTGGAACCACTTCACTCCATGGAAGTCAGATAATAGAGGAAAAGTTTGGAAAGCGAATCCCTCCTATCACTTTTGGCTTTGAAAGTTTAGAGTAGGCACATCGGATCGCACCCCCTCTCCACAAAAATTAATTTAAGATTCATTGCAATTGCAGGAACCAGGACTTGGGAAGGTAAAGGCCAAGCATATTCAGGGGGTAAAGAAGCCATGGTAAAATATTCAATGATGCTTGCCCATCCCCATAAAGACAGTGGCAGAGCAGTCCATCACTGGAGATCATGCTTAATAGTTCAAAGGAGTGGGGCCAGATATGCCCTTCCCAACAAAAGGGAGAGTGCAGTATTCTGATTTCCAGGCAAACCAGTTCTTTGGATACCCGTGCAAGGCCCAGATTCTGGATTTCCTGCTTAGTGACCAGCAAGTTTAAAGGTAGAACTTGGGATTTCTCCACATTCAGTTTATAACCAGCCAACATGGAAAATGTACAGATTTCAGCCAGTGCAGCTGGGATGGAGACTGTAGGATGTTTTATGTGCAAAAGTGGGTCGTCTGCATACGCAGATAATTTGTAATTTCCCCCACCCAACGAGATACTGGTTATGGCTGGATTGTGATTCAAGCGATACAAAAGGGATTCCAAATATATAGTAAATTAAAGAGGTAGGGTAGGGGGAGAGGGGCAACCCTGCCTGATATCTCTGGATAAGCAGAAAAAGGTTGAGGATAGCCCATTACATTGTACCTGGGCCGATGGTGCATCATACAAAAGCTGTATCCACCTGCGATTATTTGGAGGAAGACCAAGCCTCCACAGGACCTCAAACAAAAATGTCCACGACACCTGGTCGAAAGCTTTCTCTGCATCCAGGGAGACCAGAGCTGCAGGGGTCCTGCCCTCCCCGGATGCAGTGATTACGTACAGCAACTTCTGCAGATGGTCACACAAGAGGCGGTTTGCCATAAAACTGACTGAGACGGGGAGACCAGAGACTGCCATACTGAGCTAAGACAAGTTGCTAGAATTTTGGCCAGCAATTTCACGTCCAAATTTAATAAGGATAATGGGCAATAGCTAGAGGGGAGAAGCTCATTCTTCTCCTCTTTGTATATCAAAGAAATCCAAGCTGTTTTAAAAGAGGGGTCAGATGACCCATCTGTGAGAAAGGAGTTGAATAACCTAGTAAGCAACAGGGAGAGCTCAGCTTTGAAAGCCTTATAAAATTCACTGCACAGGCCATCAGGTTCCAGGGACTTATTTAGGGGGAGCTGGTCTATCGCATCAGACACCTCCTGTAGCCAAATCAGACTTTCCAGAATGGTCTGCTGCACTTGCCTAAGGTGAGGGAGTGTGATATCTGCTAAGTAGGCCAAAACCTGTGAGAGAAGCATTGGAGAGGGGGTTCGTCCTGATAGAGATTGTCATAAAAGTCCCTGACAGCTTCCACAATGTCCCTAGAGTCAGTTAAAAGGGCACCATGGGGATCCGGTTTGGTATCCTATCACGACACCGAAGCTGAGGGTACCGACACTCACAGACCTGGCTTCAGTATCCCAAAATTAGGGATGCCCGACATGTGTGCCCGAAAGCCAAATTGCATTTTGCTGGACAAAATCGTATTTGGCACAGCAAAATGCAAGGTTACGCCTGTGGGATATGGTTCTTCCTGGTGTAACCTTGTGAGGGTGGTGGAGCGAGGTGCTGGCTGAACTGCTCCATGGTGTGGAGCACTAATGCTCCTGCAGCTTGGACAGCAAGCTTTCTGGGACAGGGGTCTGTTCGTGGTAGGGGAACTTTTACAAAAACATTTTTTGCACCCCCCAACTTAACTACCAACTCCAAGGTCCACACCTCCTCAGAGTTGGTTATATTAGTTAGGGGGGTGCGGGGGAATGAAGCCCCCCACATAACACAAGTCCCGATTGGGATTGTGAAATTCAGTCTCCCTACCTCGGTATTGAGTAGGTCAGGAGACCGAATTTTGAGAATACATAAGTATTCCTCCGGTTGCAATCTGGGAATAGCCATCTGGACCTCTAAGTGATTAAGGCACCACACCAGCAGTCGTTCTACTCTCTCCCCTGGCTCAGGGTACTGAGTTTTAGTCAGAAAGAGAGCCATATCTGCTTTCTCTGCCATAAGTTCATAATATTGTGCCCCGAGGGAGTTTAACCTCAGCTGGCAGTCTGGGGAATCCGAGGAGGATAGTGAACACTTGCATGAACAAATCTCTCAGAGAAGCCTATCTTCCTCCTGGGCACACTGCTTCTTCCTGATAGTGACCAGACAGATACACTCCCTTTGGACACCGCATTTCGGGGCTCACCAGAGGAGATCAGAGTGAGTGATGGACCTCTCATTGTGTTCCAGAAAGTTGAACAGGTAACAATGCAATTTCTGGTTAGAACCCTGGTCACCCAATAGTTGAGAATTAAGTCTTCATATGCTGTCATGCTCTTCCGAGATGTTCAAGAAGAGGATTAGGGTGACTGGAGCATAATGAGACAGGATTAGAGGCAGAATATCACAAGCCACAAGGCCTGGCAAGGACAGTTTTTACTCAGGAGAGAGAAATCGATACAGGAAGATGATGCGTGAACAATGGAATAAAAGGTATATTGGCATGCTGTAGGATTAAGAAGACACCAGGGGTCTATTAATCCATGACTATCCATGAGGTCTCACAGACCCCACTGAGCAGGAGAGAGGCCTTTCCAGGAAGAACCAGACCTGTTAAGATCCAGCCGGAAAACAAGATTCCAGTCACTGCCCAGCACTGTTGGGAGAGCTGGCAGAGAGGAAAGCTGGTGTCCCAGGAAGGTGAAAAAACTAGGATTGTCTGTATTCGGACCATACACAGAGCTTAAGATCAACTACATAACCCCCAGGCAAGTGTGTAGAAAAAGGAAGTGGCCCTCTGTGTCCCAAATTTCCTGTATTAGGTGGAAGGGAAGTCCCCTAGATATTAAAATTACAACCCCCCACTTCTTGTACTGGAGCCTGCCCTAAACGACCAACCCACCCACCTCCTATGGAAAAGATGGGCATCGTCTCTACACATGTAGCCCTCCTGAAGGATATATTGGCCTGGGATTTTTGCAAATGGCACAAGATCATGTACTATTTCTGGTTGTTTTGCACCCCTCTAATGTTCCTTGAAATAGTATGGTAGGTGACTTCACTCATCAAACATGTTTGATTAAACTAAGATGCCCCAATCTAGGTAATGGTAGTGCTCTTGGAGGAACCATCCCCCCTCCACACCCCATCAGCTGAGTCAAAAGAAACCCCCCCAAAAAAACATCCAAGAAAATCAACCAGAAAAACCCTATTTCAAACCTATAAACAAGTCTCACCCCCAGTTCTAAAGACCATACACCATCCGTCCACCCACCTGTGATGCCAGAAAACCTACCTTCACAGTCACCCCCCAAGTAGAATAAGTGAAAATAGAACACCCGCCTCCCCATGATTAGCCTCTCCCTATGTGGAATCCATCCAAAGAAAGAACCACCCCCTGACCTAGTAGACTCCAAAAGTAAATCATGCAAAGAGCTATGGCACCCCCTAAATATGCCACTAAAGATAAACAATAACATTGTCATCATTAACATTAGAAAAACAAGTTAGAAATATTAAGTCGCAGAACCAGGGTGACATTAACAAAAAGGTCCCTCCAGGAAGGTCCCCCAAAAATAGACGGGGCCACTGAACCGTAATGCCCCCAGGTCCCAGTAGACAAATGGATGCCAATAAATTGTCCACCTTAGAAGGCAAGTAGTGGCCTTCTAAAGGATCAGGAACTAGATAAAGAAAAACATACGGTGATCCCTCCAAGTCAGTAAGGCTGAAATGCAGGCATCCAGGATCAGAAATAAAGCAAAAAGTTATGCAGCACAGTTACATTCGGCAGTATGCTCCTGTTAGGGAGTCTAACCCTGATCAGGTTCTTGGTGATAATTAGAGATTCAAAAGAATCACAGACAAGCTGCATATCAGTAATATATGTGTTTATTTCTATAAAAGGATATCACAGTTGCCCTAAACAGTTCTTACTGTAAGACACTGGGAGCCAGAGATTAGCGTTCCCCTATACCCCAAGGAGTGAAGAAGATCTCTGAGGAGCAAATGTAATACATTACATTATATACTATGATAATTACCATGACGACCAAGAGGCAGAAACATTCTTAGTTATAGTCAGTAAGCCCTATTGGCTAAAAGTAAGGTGCCTCCACAGTGGAGATAACATTATACAATATTTGCTAAGCCAGCTATCTCTGAGAACAATAAAAGTATACATAGTATGTGAAAAACATAGGATGTAGTGTAATTATTCATAAACCCAAAGTGTGGTAGTGCAGACTATAAAAATATTAGAAGATGACAAAGACATGAATGTTATGGCTTACTATGTGCAGTTTCCATGCATAGAGAAAGTAAAGTGTATTACAATCATTGGATATCCTGACACTTAGTTTTATAAGGTAGGTGTATGTGCCCTATATATTAGTATAGCATGTGCATATTATGTGTAACATAAGGTTTGTCTAAGGTGTACATTAGGATGCCAGTTAGGGTGTAGGGACCTCACATAACACTCCTCTCAACCTGGGAGCTCCTGGTATACTGCCACTCAATTCAACATTTTTATGCCGCTGATTCCCATAAATCCCAAGGAAAGTCCAAACCAGAGCAGCATAAGGTAGCCCACATACCACAGCAAAAGTATAAGACAGGGTCGAAACACAAAAGTTCTCAAAGCCAAGGTGCTGTCAGCAGTCTGTTGAAGGAGGTACTCTGTCCGTTCCAGAAGTCAATCCGACAACATAAGAGGTTGGGGTAAAAAAATAGTGGAAAATGTTCAGGTTATCAGCAGGTCCACCAAATCCACCTCACTAGGTTCCAGTCTTGAGAGAAAAATAAATTAAACCAGTCTAGGTCCCTCCTGAGAGTGTCCAAGGCTGAGGATTAAGGCAAATCGGTTTACCTATAGCGGAGTGATACCAAAGTTGTTGACATCCCCGACATTGACAGACACAGTGCAGAGTGTTGGCATTGTGCTGTTGGTTCTCCCAATTCTAATTGCACACGGCTACTTTATGGCTCAAGTTTTTAGTTTACTGTATGCTTGCTTCTGGTTCCTCATGTTTGACTGGCTGGATTTTCCATGGGAGGGAGCTATGTCCCTTGTCTATCTGTGGGCTACTGTATGGAGGGGCTTTGATTTGATTTGCCTGGTATGCCGACCGAACATCGAAACATCCACAGCGAAGACCATTACAGCGACAGAAATTGACAGGTCACTGTAATGGTCCCAGCTGACACTGGCATTGCATCTCCCGGTATATCACCCCCTCCCTGAGACAACTCTGACTCAAAGTTAGTTATTTAAATACTGGGGGATTTGGGGGGGGCACAGCCTCCCACATTGGGGGTTTGGGGGGGCACAGCCCTCCTAAGAAAACAAACACATGGGAGAACCGACAGCACAATGCCAACACTCAGCATTGTGTCTGCCAATGATGGGGATCTGTGGTCAACAGTCAGTGACTGCTTTTTGTAGTGCCACCTACCCAATCAGCTGGGAGCCATAGGAACCACTCGACACAGTTGAGAATTTGCTATAGTGAGATTCATTATAACAATGGAGTACAGTACCAGTGTTCTACATAAATTCCGAAATTTGTCAAAAGGAACCTAATTATGCAAAACCATTATTTCTATGAGCTTTAAAACCATCCCTACACCACTGTTATCGGAAATATATACAAATTTTGAACACAGTTCCTGTCATGGGAATTGTCACCTGGTATCAAATTGGAAAACTGCTTATCATACCTTTAGTGCAGCAAAGGGCTTACCTGGTCCACCCTAAAGCATTGATAAAACTGCATATTGGCTAGAACAAAGACGCTGTACATTGCTTTAATCCGATTTGCTTTATTGTGTCCATTAAACCCCAGCTAGGTTTCATTATTGCAACTAAAATCTGATGCCATTGACCTGCTAATGATCATGTAATGCATAAAAGCTGGAATAGGTATAGGAACAGCGATACCTGAACCATTTCTCAAATGCTTTCTCTTTTTAGATGAGAAAAAATCTGGAAGTATCTTTTATTTAGAAAAAAGAAATAACAATGTGAGTGGTGACATTCATAATTTCAGGATGCTGTTGGAAATCAGGAGGTCAGTGACCATTCCTGGCTGGGTTTACTCACCCTAAGTGTAAGCATTGCTTTCTGAATGCCAGCATGCCAGAGGACTAGGGAACAAACAAATATAATCCATTACAAAGTCTGTAATTTATTATTACTAACTCCGATTGCCCTGGCCTATGCTATTATACAATGGGATCTAAAAAATCTTGTAATATGATTGGCTAACTGGCACTTTTAGCTTTGGATAAATACATGACAACTAACACAAAAAGTACAATCCAACCCATTCACAAAAATGTTAACAAATCACTACACTGTACCCTCTCCAAAAACATTCCAGTCACCATTTTGTTCATGACCACTAAATCCAGAACCAAGAGGCTTCAGTAGGGATTGTGCTAGGATCTTGTGTGATAGGACGCTTCCAGGGTATAACTACACTGATGGTGGTCGGGCTTACTAGTACCAGTGGACAGCACCCATATGGCATTTACTGAATGTCTTGATTTTTCTCCTTAGTATTTGTAATGCCATATCAGTAGAGTGGAAGATTTGTTTATTTTGTTTCATACTGTTGAAATCCTAGATTTCAGCAGCCTTATGTATTGTTCTGTTATGGTTTACGAAATTCTGAAATTTAATAAAGATAGTATACAAAACAAATCCAGAAATGTACTGGCAGGTGATGAGAATTTAAAAAAAAAGTTGAACTCCATTCTCACTGGCAAAATACTGAAAATTAAGAGACCCCACGCACACACATATTTAAGCAATGGAGAACTCACAAGATATTCCAGGCAATTAAAGGGATACAATCGCCAATCCCAAAACAACCAAAGCCGCTGCTCCCACTGGTAAAATTGCTCCTGTCCCAATCCTGTGCCCCAAGATCTGCACATATGGTGTTCTGTGCCTCCCAGCCACATATAACAATATCCACTTAATATACATCCACCAACCATCATGGCACCATCGCCCTCCCTAACAGCAGGTGCTACAGCACATGCTCAGACCGTGCTTCCCTCCCCAATTGCTCTTGCACAATGCTCTCTACTGAGCAACAAGGAGCTAGTTAATACAGAGTGGAAGTATATTTCTATAAAATATTAAAAATCTTAAATACAACACATAGTTTTTGTAGTAGTATCTAAAAAAATCTTTATTTTACTGATGTAACAAATGTATAATCTCTGATGCACTCCAGGGTATGGATTTTTGTGGGACTTACCTACTTCTGGTGTGGTTAATGTTATTCAGCCTGTGACTGCATGACAGACCACAACTGGCATGGGTAAATCCCACAACAACCCACACCCTGTTGTGCATTATTGCTTAAACTGCCCTCAGGTCTATAAAATGGCAACAGTCAATTTTTCTTTTTAGTTTTGTTTTATTTCCTGCAAACACCTTAGATCAAGGGATATGAAAATCAACATGCCAAAAGAAATGAAACTGGGGATTCTTGGTTTTTCAATTAGAGGTATCAGAATTTTGTGAAGCTACAAATAATATCTTGTCTGCCATTATTTTCTGGGGGAGCTGCCGGTTGGCAGCTGAGGTCTGCACAATTACTTTTTCATATGGTGGGATCAAAAAGCTCTATGTTACAACTGCAGTGGCAGAGTCAAAGCTATAAAAGAACTTTAACAAAAAAAAGCAGTGAGGCTGAACTTAACAGGTTTAAAAAAAGGGTGATGGAGAAAAACACACGTTTGCATGCATGTGGGGTGCCATCTCCTGTGCCCAAACAGCAGTGACTGGCTGTCCAACTGTAGTACTCTCTATCTGTGTGATCTGAAGAGGAAGAGTGCTGTCACATGCATGAGTGATGACCTGAGCCACCGCAGGTTACCAGACCAGGACAGTAATTGGAGCCATGGTAAAAACAGCTGTGTCCCTTGCTGACCCCGTTTCCACCTGGACCAAGCTCTGATGAGTTAAAGTAAATCCTTTTAAAGATCGGGCACTGAGAACATTTGTGTGGTGCAAAAACACATTTTGGGCAGGATGGGAAAAATAACAACTGTACTGTTAATAAGAGGTATGCAAAAATGGCAATGTTGAAAATCTGGAGTGAAAATATTAAACATTGGTGAAGTTAAGAGCATGCGTAGAAACTGCACAACGCACACTCATAACGCAGTAATTTTTTGGAATTTTTTCAACAAATTTGCAACATGGGCTTTTTGGGACCCCACCTCATGAACAATGGCACTGTCATTTCATTAATTGGTCCTGAAAGGTGGATCCGCATGGCGACCACAAAATCCTCTTCGGGACTGAGTAATGAAATGACAGTGTTCATAGGTGAGTCCCAAGACCCATGTTGAAAATTTGGGGCCAATTCCAAAATAGCTGATTATCAACCTAAGTTGAACCCCCATTGACTGCTATTATACGGCGCTCACCTTTGATTCTTCAGCTCCCGGTTTGGCTTTGAAGAGTGCAGATGTGTCCCCGTCCAGGGAAGATGACAGCACCAACCTCTGGAGGTAAGTATGGGGTAAGGGGGGTTGCAAGGAGGTGTGTGCCCATTGGGGGGTGAGGATGGGGATGGGGGACTGGGGTGACGATGAGGGACCATTTTCTTTTTTACAGGGAAAAAAACACGTTGGGGGGATGGTTTTCTTCATTTACAGGGAAAAGAAAGCATACATTTGGGCACACTGGGGTGGGCCCCCTGTGTGCCACATGAGTTGTGGGGGGGAGATGCCAACATGGGTATTGAGCAGCCAAATGTTGGTGCAGGGACCACATACATTTGGGTACAATGGGGTGGGCTCTTAGTGTGCCACATGAGTTGTGGGGGATACATAATGCCAACATGGGGTTTGGGCACCCCGATGTCAATGCTGGGACAGGGAACAGAGGGAGCAGGGAGGACAGCAGCAGTGGGAGGGTGCAGGAGTGTGTTCTTTGCTGCCAGTGCTGGGTGGGAGCAGGGAGGACAGAAGCAGTGGGAGGGTGCGGGTGGAGTGCCATCTGAAAGATGGCAACAATGCAACTGTGCATGCATGGCACTCATGCATGTGTAGTTGTGGTTAATGACGTGTTGACATTCACAACATGGTGGTGCCAGCAGAACTGCGCATGCGTGTGAGTCGTGCATGTGCAGATCTTGCCCCGGAATGCAAAAGTAACAGCTGAAATAGTGTGACTCTTATTCCGTAGCAGCTGATCATGGTGGAGTGTTTAAAGCTCCACTGGACTTTCAGAAGGATACTTCCAAAAGTCCAATGGAAGGTTCCACGATCAGCTATTTTTTTGTAAGCTGTGATCAGTCCCAAAATGGCTGTAGGCTCTTCCCACAGCCGTAAAAGGGACCAAGAGCAATTGGGTAACTACAGGCCTGCGAGTCTTACATCTGTTGTGGGAAAACTGATGAAGACCCTACTCAAAGAGAACCTAGTGGACCCTGTACAGAAACAGACTCCAGTATAGTAGAAGAGCGGCGGAGGGAGGAGGACAGTGCAGCCAGGCAGGGCGAGGGCCATCACTGCCCACCTGACTGGCCCAATGAGGGTGAGTGCCATACATCCATGATTACTATTGCATGCTGTGTGACAGGGTGGGCAGCGGGGCATGGCCACCTTTCATTGACACCAATGCCATGCATGCAACTTATTACAGTCAACACTGTCCAGTGGCAATGCATGTCTGGGAGTGAGTCAATGGTGGTCCATGCGTGCACCAGGTGCATGGCTGTGCCACTGCCTTTGCACCACATAGCCATGTTACTAAATGGCCACGGTGGTGCTGTGCATGACTTGACCGGTGGGTGTGTGCAGCATTCCGCATGGCTGTATGCACCTGGGTGGGCATGTCCTGTGGATGTGATCACTGCGGGTGGTCACACACCATCACAGTAGTATGTCCCATGGCCGTATGCCATGCACAGTGGGTGGGCTGTATGGGGTTGTGCATTCACACCTATTGACTGTGCTCCCTTGTCCCAGGTACTTGCCATCTAAGGGACATACGGGATGCCATGAGGGAGATTCTGCAGCTGGCCCGGGAATCCCTAGACATACTCTGCAGACTGGACACGACTGGGGTACTGAGGAGGCACAGAGGCCGGAGGTCACAGAGTGCTGAACGGCGGTCCCACTAGCGGTCCCTCGGTCCCTGACTTCCCCTACCCCCCTGGACCCACCCTCACACCTCTCCTATCCCATCCCATTTGTCCACCCCTGCCCCCTACCCACCCCCACCTTGTTTGTGGCCACCCCAAGCTTGTACATAGTTCTTGTAATCTTGTACATAGTTGACAATTATATTTTTTCAATACATTTGACTTTGATATGAATACTATGGTGGTCTCTGATTTGCAGCAGGCTATAGGTGCTCAGCTGCAGTGGTATGCATGGCATCAGGGGTGGTGCAGTCATGGGTATGTGTGTGTGTCAAATCAAATCAAATCAAATCAAATCTTTATTTATCCAGGCGATCACCGTTGAACAAGCTCATTTACAAGGTGGACCTGCTGTTTGTCAAGGATAGATATACATACATAGAATACATACAAAATGTAGAAGTAAGAATACAGATTTACATTTGAACGGTACAGTATATACATTCCATTGCACTTGTGGGGAACAGGTAAACAACAACACAAGACATTATTGTGGTATGTACATTCTTTCTTATACAAGTATGAAGGTGACACTTTATACTGGTCTCAGCCGAAGGAATGCAGATCATAACCATTTCATCCCTCAGTAACTAATTCTAAGCTTAGACGGTGGTCACTGGCTTGGAAGGTGGCCATGGCTTAGAAAGGGCCTAAAAATTCCACTGAACAACTATTAAAGTGGCATGTAGGAGTAGGTAAAGAAAGGTGCCAAAGGTTCCGAGGGCCAAACAAGGCAGCTGGCTACTTAACAGGTTAGGGAGGGATTAGAAGGGTTGGGTTCAAGACTGTGAGAGGTAGGTTTAGAGATGAGGCCACTAACAGAACCACTAGAAGCTATGGTAACATTTACAAATTTCAGTAAATGCTTTGTCGTAAAGATGCCTGAACATCGCAATACTGACAGGAGTGCTGAGTTTCAGTGAGCTTTGAATCCTTCTCCATAATGAGGGCAAAGCGTGACTTATGGCTGCCCTACCAAAGTGGTTATTAATCCTGGGGATTTTTAAGGAAATTAGTGAGTGGCTTCTTATGCCATAGTTACTAGGTGGACTTAGAGGAAGGCAGACAGCAATGTAGTCCGGGAGTTTATTGGTGAGAGCTTGAAGTGTCCAAATGGCTGCATTTCTATGCCGCCTGAATTATGTGAAGAGCCACCCTACTGCAGTGTATAAGCGCACAGTGGTGCGTGGAGGATGGAAGCCAGTTATAAATCTTAAGGCTCTGTGGTACAATACATCCAATTTGCAAGTTGAAGACAGGACATTGGCCATATATGTCAGCATAATCAATTAATGATAGGAATGTAGAATAAACAAGCTGTCTTTTGCAGTCTCAGTAAGGAGATGTTTAATTCTGTAGAAGAGGCCAAGCCTTTGCCTAAGCTTTTTCAGTAATTCTTCAGTATGTTCTTTAAAAGAGAGTTTGTTATCCAGCCATATACCCAGGTATTTGAATTTCGGCACAAACTCAAGATTTTCACCAAGTAGGGTGGTTATAGGAGGAACAGTGTCAGTGGCTGCAGTGCTGGCCCTGGTGCTAGATGGAGCAAACAGCATTGCCTTGTTTTTTTTTCGTTTAGCAAAAGCTTTTTGTCGATGAGCTGGTTTTGCAGCTTATTGAATTCGTCTTGTAATGCAGCGCATGCGGCTCCAGAGGAGTCTCGACTTAGGTAGAGCACTGTATCATCGGCGAATAAATGGATACTGGCTTCTTCGATTCCTAGGTTCAGGTTGTTAATATAGATATTGAACAGTAGTGGACCCAGTATGGAACCCTGTGGGACTCCTCTCTTTATTGATTTGAGTGGTGAAAGCTCTCCTTCTGCCTTTATTTGTTGCTGTCTGTCTATGAGGTAGTTCTGGAACCAGTCCAGTGTGATTGAGTCCATGCCTAAATTATTTAGCGTGGGGAGAAGTAGACAATGGTCGACGGTATCAAAAGCCTTGCTAAGATCTAAAAACACCGCACAAACAAATTTTTTCTTGTCCAGGTCCCGTTGCCAGTCGTCAGTGACTTTGGCCAGTGCAGTAATAGTGCTGTTTAGTTCTAAATCCAGACTGCATGGGGTTAAGAAATTCTGAGTTGTCCAGGAAGGATCTCAACTGTGTATCCACGATTTTTTCCAACATTTTCAAAAGTATAGGTAGTAGGGAGATTGGCCTATAGTTGTTCAGATCACTTGGGTCCCCTGCTTTGTATAGCGGAATAACATGAGCAGTTTTCCATTCTGCGGGAAGAGAGCCTTGGATTAGAGACAGGTTAAATAAGTGCATTATTGGTGCTGCTAGTATGTGATAAGCTATTTTCAGAAAGTATGGGTCAAGCGAGTCAGCTCCTGCGCTCTTTCTAATGTCTAACTGTAGCAGAAGGTCTTCAACTTCTTTCAAGGTGATTAATGAAAAGACGAAGGTCCTGCCTTTGTTGTTTATTTCTAGGGACTGTGCTTTGGTCTGTGGCCGAAGACTACTTACTGGTGCTTTATCGAAAGCTAAGCCAGTGGTAGCAAAGTGATTATTGAAGGCTTGAAGAATCTCAGATTTATCAGTGATAGAGACATTGTCAATGGTAATTTTAGATGGGAGCACACTACCTGGTGAGTGGCCTGACACTTCCTTAATAGTGGACCAGAACTTGGTAGGATTATTAGATGCAGAGAGCAATTCTGATTGATAAAAAGTAGTCTTTGCCTCCCTGGTTATTTTTGTGCAGGCATTACTGGCTGATCTGAAAAGACACCAGTCAGATTCTGTATGTGACTTCCGGGCCTTTTTCCACAGTAGATCTCTTTTTAGTAAGGCTTTCTTCAAGTCTGGTGAAAACCAGCAGCAGGTCCTGGTTTTTATTCTAGCTTTGATTATAGGGGCATGGATATTTAGAGCACCAGTTATGATTTCGTACAGGACATCATAGGCATCACTTACCGATTTAGCTAGGTAAAAACTCTGCCATTGCATAGAGTTTTTTAGGTAATTGAAATAGGCCAGAGGGTCAAAGTTACGTCTGGATCTTTTGGTGGAGAACTTTGATGTAGATAGTGGATTTGGGATGGTTCTAATGCCAGCTATGAGGCAGTGGTCACTAATATCAGCTGGAAGGATACTGGCATGTGAGAAATGGTGAGGTTCATTGACAAGTAGCACATCCAGAAGGCTGCTTCTCGTTGGATTCTTGTTGTTGATGCGCGTAGGTTCAGATATTAGTTGAGTGAATCCATGTGAATCACAGAACTGTTTCAGGGGTAATGACCCGCTAGTTAACCAGTCATAGTTTAGATCACCTAGTAAAATTGTCTCCATAGAGGAAGCGTCCATTTGTCCAGACAGGTGAGTCAGGAGCTGAGGTCCTGCTGCAGGTGGTCTATAGCAGCCTATCACATGAAAGGCCCCAGAGTGAGGTGGCTCGACTTTAAGAGACAGGCATTCGAAACCTCCCGCAGTGGAGGTAGCATCTAATACAGATACTGTGAATACGTTTTTAACATAAATGGCTATTCCCCCAAGTCCTTCTATCTGCTCTGAAGAGAAGGTAATTGGGGATATTGACCTCACTGTCCGGTGTGGATGCTCGGAGCCAAGATTCCGATATCACCAGAATGTCTGGTGCAGTGTGGATAATCCAGGCCTGGACAGACTCCAGCTTTTTTAACAGGCTGCAGACACTGGCATGTAGGAAACTGAAACCTTTCAGATGATTAACTTCGGATGGTGATGAGAGCAGCCTTGGGGGACCAGGATTAAGTTCAGTGTCTCCTGAGCACAGTAGCAGGAGGAGGAGAATTCTTCTCAGGTTGTGAAAGAAATTTTTAAAGGCACGAGGCTTTCTGCATTTGTTACAGACTAGGGCCCATGGGTCCATAGATCGGGTCATCCTCTTGTTTTGCCCTGTAGATACATAACTTAAGAACCAAGTAGGGTAGTAGCGGCCTGTGCAGTGTTTGATTGCCTGGGGTTTGAGGACGTACTGAGAAGAGCTGGTTACTGTGCCACTATCGGAGGATTCAACAAGCTTCAGTTGAATTAGGGGCAGACAAGGGCAGTATAATAAATAGCTATTATTAATATATGGGT
This sequence comes from Neoceratodus forsteri, assembly GCA_016271365.2. Classification (NCBI taxonomy): domain Eukaryota; kingdom Metazoa; phylum Chordata; order Ceratodontiformes; family Ceratodontidae; genus Neoceratodus; species Neoceratodus forsteri. Next base: position 228,080,444 of record CM057451.1, read on the forward strand.
ATACTGTCAGCTTGGGACATGTCTCTATAGGAACATCATAGCTGTCATGAGGGCCAGCCATACTACATAGCAGAAAGATGATGGCTATTAGACAAAGCCACTTGAGGCCTCCCATGTTTGATTTTACACAAGGGCAGTTGTTATATATATATATAGATGTTACCTCAGCAGGGTCTTATTGGACATTACTCAGTGTAAATAGTAGATTGTAGTTTTAGTGTAGATATATCTCATGGCCTCATTTGGTTAAATTTGGATCTAACTGAAAGGCAATGAGTAATGCGAATGAAGGGAGCACCTCTAGTAAGCAGGAGAAATATTTTTTTTACTAAGGTAATGACTATGCCTAATTATAATGGGCCGGGCCAATGAAAGAGAGGGAAACTGTGGGCGGAGCAATTGGGCTATAAAACAACGCTCAGGAAGGGGGATGGGCGAGTGGGCGAAAAATTGCGGCTTTGCCGTACCTGCCTAGCTGGAGGGATCTGGGGCGGTGGTCTCGAATTCGTGGTCAGAGGCCATCACCAGTGGGCTTGTCCCACGGCCGACGACTCCAAGAGTCCCTAAGGAGACAGAAGGAGGGACTATTAATAGCAGTCCCAGTCGGCAGAGGGCGGGCAGACCAGAGGTGTTGCAGAGCAAGAATTTGCAGGACAAAGGAGGCGATTTCCTGGGCGCCCCTATGTCTCGCTTGTCTGCTCAAGATCCAAGAAAGGGCTGCAATGGCAATGACCTGCTCCCTCCCCTAACACCTGCAGCAATAATATTCAAACAGTCTAGGCTAGTACAGACAATCAGGCATTAAAACACATTAATATAAAGAAGAATACAGCTCCTTTTTGCAAAAATTGGTTTCTAAAAGCAGTTTTAGATGTTGAGCCAATTGGAAGCCGCCAAGGAATGGTGCTCGCGCTCCGATAGGCTGCGGCTTTGCCGTACCTGCCTAGCTGGAGGGATCTGGGGTGGTGGTCTCGAGTGGTGGCTTCAGAGGCGCCATCTGCCCGGTGGCCGCTCGTCCTGTGTGTCCATGTGGAGGTGACTATGGTGTGGGGGTAGCTATCAGTCAGTGTCTGTGGTGCGTGTGTTGTTCCCTGTGCACTGGATGACTGTGTGCAGTGGTCCATGGAGCATGCTCTGTGTCCATGGTGCACCCATTGGCCCATCCATGGCCTGTGCAGCTGACACACATGCATGTCTGTGATCTGCATGGTCCGCTGGCATGTCAGTGGTGGCAGTCCCTGCAGGGCAGCCACTGTACCCGTCACTTTGCTGGGTTGCCCCTGTCACTGGTGTGGTGCATACCTGGCTCAGGTGGCACTGTGGGCACCACAGTCATTGTCCCACCTCCATGCTGTGCCTTGTGTGTGTTGCAGGGGATGTGCCCCACTGTCTGTGGCTGGTGCTCTTGGCAACTACCAGTGGTGTATGGGTCCACAGTGCCTGCGCAGGGTGGCTGGCACTCCAGTGCCATGGAGGACTGTGGGTTGTGTGTACACAGCTTTACATGGGCCCACAATGGGGGCTTGGTTGCCCCACCACTGCGTCCCTGTGTTGGTGTGCCCTTGGGTATGGGTGGGTGTCTGTCTGTCCATACACTGTGTGGCATCCGGTATTGTGCATGCTTCCACGCACCACTGTGGGTGGCTGTGCTGGCTGTTGTGGCCAGTGGTGGGTCGGGATGTGTCACTGGAATACTGTGCAGGGTGCTGTACCACTGGTGGTGGTGTCAAGGGCACACCCTATCCCGTGTGGGGTACCTCTTGTGCCAATGCATGGTCGGTCTCTCAGCAGTACCTCGGGGGGGGACTGTGCGTGGTGGCAACATGTCTGCCGTTGTTGCATTGCCATGTGCTGCAACCCACTGATGGGTGCTCATGGTGGGGCTGGCTTGCATGGTTCTGTGGTGCACAGGGTTGCATTGACACAGTGGGGGTGGTGGCATGCATGGGGTTTCCTGCAGTGGTGGTCACTGCTCGTGGGGAGCTGTCTGGGGGTCACGGTGCAGGGTGTGCTCTGCACTGGGGGGGATGGGTGTGGCACGGGGTGGTCTGCCCTCCTTGTGTGCCAGTCACAGCTTGCCGGTAGGTGTGATGGGGCACCATGGCCAGGCTGTAGGTTGGTTGCTGGTCTCCATGGACCAGTGGTTATTCCAGCCCTTCCCCAGTTGTGCTGTGCTTGGGGTGTGGGGGGATGATGTCTGTTCTGCTGTGTGTTCCTGTGCCCATCTGTGGCATGGGTGGTGGGCCCCTACCTCCCTGATTGTGCTGTTACATTGCTCTGCAGCTGGGGGGGCTCCCTGGTTGCGCTATGGCACCTCTGGACTGCTCAGCTGAACATCCCTTGTTGCACTATGGCGCATCAGATCTTCTCAGCTTCTGCTCCTTAGTTGCACTATGGCGCAGGTGGTGCGATATTCAGTCGTTGGCTGTAGGCGCAATTTGGCCTTCTCCGTTTTTGAATATTGCGTCCCTTGCACATGGGCACAATAGACTTGCGCTTGCTCCTGCTATTGCGCACTTTTTGGGTGCAGTTTGAATATCTGGGCCCATGTGTATGCAGTGTCACATATACACTGATGTCCTTCATGCTGGGACAGTATGAGGCAGTTAGATATAGTTACATACTGTATGGGAAGCAATCAGCAATGAAGTGTCCCCCCATATTATAGACTGGTATCAATATTACCATTTCTGTTACAAACCTCAGCCAGTGAGAGGTGAAAACGCAAACTTTTAACAGTTTGCTCCAGGGCTGCCTGATGGCCTAATGGTTTGTGTTACTGCTTAATCATAGACTCATAGAAGCTTGATGGCAGAAAAGGACCATACCAGCCCATCTAGCCTGCCCCATTATTCCCCCCTACACCTCCCCTTCCCTGCCAGTCCCTGCCCTCCCCGAAATTCAGCCCCATATGCCTGTCCCATGCCCTCTTGAATTTCTCCTCCCATTTAGCTCTCACCACTCCATCTGGCAGTCTGTTCCAGGGCTCTACCACCCTCTCTGTAAAGAAACACCCTCTCACATTGCCCCTGTATCCTTCAGAATTTATTAATTTGTTCAACAAAGTCATTACAAATTTTTTTTAAATCATAAAGTTAAAAAGTTTACATGGTGGGTTACTGGATAAATATGTTTCAGATAACATTACAATTCATCATATTACACTTTCTTAAAACATTTCTAGATAAACACTGCCAACAATATACAGTATATTTATAGGTGAGTTGATTGTAAAAAACAGACTACTTTCTGCAACACTAATACATTTTTATTATTCGTCAGGTATTCAACCATTTTATCAGGGCGGAGGTCGAGGTTCACCATGATGTTACCTAGCCATTTTCCATGTGGCCCTTTGTATAATGGGCATAGGAGAAATATATGCTTTAAATCATCTTCAGAGAGCTTATCACATTTGCAAAATGGTGTCAAAATAGTCTTCCTTTTTCTGTTTATGAAATACATAATTAGCATTATAAATTTCAAGCCTAAATTTCGTTATGATTCTCCTCTCTTTAGGGTTAATTAATTTAACCAAATAGGGCTCCAGACCATAGGTTGTTTTAATCTGTTTATACCATCTATAAAGCTTAAGTTGTTTTAATTTTGTCTGTGTCTCAGTTTTTTTCCTGAACCCTTAATCTACTTTTATCTTTTTCAACTGTTATTTGCCATGGATATAAGAATATACTCCAAAGGACATCTCCTAGCCCATTTGGAAAAAGGAGACATCTAAAGGTCATCAAAGATGGGAAAATCATCCCCATTGAGGAATATTTGATTTCTTCTTCTAAACATTGCCTAGGTAGCCTATTTTCTTCCAAATTAAATAATTTTAAAGATGATGAAATCATTCTATCTTTCACTAATGTTGTAATTGAATACTGGCCCAGTTCTGAGTTTACTATACTTATCGATACTGATTACGGTAACATCAAAATGTACCTTTTCATTTTATTACATACAGTAGTATTTCTAAAACATTTAAGTCTACAGTGCCCAGATTTCTGCAGCATAAAGTATGCTCGAGATTACTTTAGCCTCGAAAACCCTCAGCACTCCTTTAACCAATTTTTCGACCCATCTTAGTATTAAATATTTTAAATGCATTAAATGATTTCCTAACTTTCTCTACAATCTGCCCTATATGATCTTTCCACTTTAAGGTCTGACTAAACCTAACTCCTAAGTAATCCTACTTTTTTATACTTTCAACTTTCTCTGTATTTATCCATATTGATCTATGATGTTTTTCTGTATTCCCAAATATCAATATCTTGGTTTTAGACATATTTATTTTTAATTTATGAACATCACATAATTTTGAGACATAATTAAGTTTTCTTTGTGATCTCAGGGCTGATGTTGAAATTAATACTAAGTCATCAGCATATGCCAGACAATCTACTCTAGTGTCTCCTATTTTTGGTGTATGGAAAATAGGATTTTCTAATTCTTTCAGGATATCATTAATATAAATATTAAACAAGAATAGAGCCAACAAGCAACCTTGTCTAACCCCAAGTGTCATTTGAAATGAATGAGATATATTCCCATATTGATCCTATTGTACTACTCCCCATGTATCTGAATGTAGTCTTATTAAAGTATTAAGTAATGTCAGATATAACCCTAACTCCTTTAACTTGTTCCATAGTGTTACTCTGCTTATGCTATCAAATGCAGATGTAAAATCCATGAAACAACAAAAGAGCTTGGTCTTTTTAATTTTTATATATTTCCAATATTTAAGTGTATAGCAGTGTTGAGATGTAAATCTATTTTTCTGGAATCCATTCTGAGTTTCATGAAATATACTATTAGAGTTTTCCCATTCCTTTAATCTCTCTAATATAATTCTGGTAAATATTTTTTGTGAAATATCTATTAAACTTATTGGGAGGCACATTTTTGGGTCATTGGGCTTTCCCTTCATATAGATTGGATATATGATGCTCCCCTTCCAACTAGTAGGATATTCTTGTCCCTGCACCAAAATGTTATATAGTTTCTCTAACACAGGAGCCCACCAGTCTACATAGTATTTATATACATCCCCTAATATGTTATCCAGTCCTGGGGCTTTGTTAGACCTTAACAGCTAAATTGCCATATTTATTTCCTCTAAAGTTATTATCATGGGTACTGGATATGTTATATTTTTATCTTTTAAGCTTTCAATTTCTCTTAGTAGTAATTCATCTTGTTGAGAATAATACAGATCTGTAAAAAACAGAAACCATGTATCTGAATGAATATATGCATCTACTGTTCTGGTATACTTATTATATAGCCTTGGCTAACCATTAACCAAAATGTTCTACCATCTTTTTCTTTCACTGTCTTTCTCAGTTTTTCCCAGAGTATTTTGGAATATTTATATTTTTCTGTCTCTAGTATTTGTTTATATTTTTTCCTTTCCTTATTTATATCTATATTATCCTTATTATTTTTTATCTGTTTATTCTTTTTGTATTTTCTGATCATTTTATTCAAATCTTTTTTTTTTGCTCTATTACATATCCCATTAAACCATGCCTTGCCATGCCTATTCTTTAACTGACTTCTTATCTTGTTATTTATTCAGTAAGGTCGGACCAAACTATTCAAGTCAGACCAATATTTTAAGACTGTATTATAATTTGTGTTCTCAGCAATCTCTGTTCTTATTTCATTTATTGATCCTTTAAATAAATTATCAAATTGTCTTATAGAGTTCAAATTCCACTTAACCCTCCTTTGATTAACAATTTCCAAACTTTCTGTAATCTCTTGTTCTTTTTTGTCTCTTTATATTACATTTAATCTCAATAGTCAGTTCTATTGCATTATGTGCGGATTCTGTTCTATCTATAATTTTCAGGTCTTTTATTTATTTAACTCCCTCCATATTACTCAAAACATGATCAATAATGGAAGAGCCTTTAGAACCAATATATGTAAACTCTCCATCTTTCTCCCCTGGTGTTCTCCCATGTATTAGAAGCATGTTCTTACCTATAAAATATGGATTTATCACTGTCACTCTCATATTATTCCTAATATCTTTTGAAGCTATTTTCCATACTACCCTTGGCTTTAGTTCGCTTATTATGTCCAAGTATCCAGGGCTTTCCAATTCACTTCCTATCCTAGCATTGAAATCCCCAATTATATAAATTGGGGTATTCAACTCCTCATCTACTAATTGGTCAAATATTGTTTTAACCCTAGTTAATATTATATCCATATCTTTTACCACTAGGGTTAAATATATATTCACAATTATGATTTTAGTTTTACCAATATTTTTCTTATCTTCATCTTCTATTTTCACCATCAACATATCTTCTGGCATGGTGTACTGCCTAGTAATCTTATAATTATTTTTAGTTATTAAAAATATTGCAGCTCCGCCATTCTGTCATCCATAAAATTTCCCTTTAATTGCAGATTTTGAAATATTCACGTAGCCCGGTATTTTAGGGGCTTTGTCTGCCTTAGACCAAGTCTCTTGAAAACATATTAGGTCACATTGTGTGATAAACTTTTCAACTTCAGGATCTGTTATTTTCAGATATGTACCTTCTATATTCCATGGTAAACTTATTTCTGTTTTTACAGTGATATTCTGTTCTCTCCCACAACTAGTTCCTATAATTTCCTGTCAATCCTCTTTCTCTTTTGTTTTTTCCCAAAACATCATATCTGTTGTTACCCATATATCTATTCCAGCTATCTTCCACCTCTCTATGATCTTTTTTCTCTGTCTTGTCTTTCCTAATTTCATCTGTACTATTTTAGTTCAATCATTACTTGAAATTAGGTAAATTCCTGCTTTTTCAAGCAGGTAACCTCTTTTCAGCAAATGATAGACCTCCTCTGTCTTTTTAAATGTCACATCTCTCTGGGATGTTAATTTCCCTCCTTTATGTATCAAAATGTAGTCTATAAGATTTTTGGATTATCTACTTTTAGATGAGATGTTAAATCGAGATCCCATCTCCCTGGATTGGTGGTAGTTCAGGTGGATGTTAAAGATTCCATGGCACTTATCAAAAGAGCGGGGAAATTTTATTAAAACAGAAACTAAATACAAAGTAAAACATAAACACACACATATATATATATATATATATATATATATATATATATATAAAAAACTCCGCTATGCATCAGTTAGGGTTGTTCTACAGCGGCAAAGTGAGGAAATTCGATGTTAGGTTGAAAACCATAACTCAATCACACACCTCAGCACCACACACAAAACACACACACACACACACACACACACACACACACACACATGCAAGTAATGGGAGGACCAGGCAACACGACCAATGACAGACAACCAGCAGCAGGTGACAGAAATAAGAAAAAATTGTCTAAATGTACTACAAGACATCCCCATCCACCTGACCAGGTACTGCATGCTCAGTGGAGATCAACAGCAAAACTGAGGACATGTACACCAACGTACACATCCCTGATTGCAGCTGCACACAACGTACCACACTTAGTAGTTGCATGGCCTTATCTACCGATGCTTCTACACCACAGCACAACTGTTACTGTGCCGTTAGTCATAATAAATGCTGAAGGTGCATGATCACAGCTGTACAAAGGTTTTAACACTAGTGAGTATACATTAATTAAGAGAACTACATAAATTAACTACAAGACACAGCCATACTCAAGATAAAAGTATAGTTGCATTTAGTATCTGATTTACATAGTAGTACATTTACTGCAACTGTTTACTCAAGATAGAAAGGTTGATGTAAACATATGGAAAAGCATTGCCTGTTCAATGCTGTGAAATTTGTACTGCCAGCATCAGATGCATTCTTACTGATGAAGGTGTACTGCTCATGTGCATACATATACCTTAAGTGTGTTTGAATACTAAAGATGCAGTAAGTATTCTTTGTAAGAAACAGTGTCATTGCATGGATCAGGCCAAGCAACTTTTAAATATCATAGCACTACTGAGCCAACAATGGCGTAGCTGTATCAGAGATGTGTATAGGGTAGATTTTCCTGTATGCACTTACTGAGTATGTTGTACCTGATAAAGACAATGTCATTGCATCTGTGATGACTATCTTATTGAAAGAGTGATGCATTTACTATTGTTGCAATGAGTGATCTATGCCACTTATAGACACAGCCTAATTTTTGTAACAGTTGTTTCATACTCAGGCTGTATGCCTAGTGTTTGGGTTTGACACAATTCTGTCACTGATGCTATCAAAGTGATAACTATATTAATTGTGCTACAACAGGAATCAGGTAGGTATAGTGTTGATATAAATAGAATGTCTTTAGTATAGATTTAACTCACAATGGGATAAGTGCACTAGGACAGCAGGGGTTATTCTCTATCACTGACTCTGTCAGTTATAATCACACTAAGGTTTTGATGATCTTCATGAGTTAATATTCGCAGCCATTCTCCAGTAACTAGACATTGGATGGTATAACTGGGTGGGACACTGTGTTGCAAAGCTCCTGCAGTACCGAGCAGAGGGAGAATATCTACACATGAAGGAAATTAAGCAATAAGGCATGACCAATGGTTATGTTAAATGGTCTCAATCACTCTTTAGGGGTTTAATGTTGAATGAGGTGTAGCCAAGTGCCACATGTCTCTAGACAGTGATAAACTGACCATTAACATAATACCTGGGAGTGTCTTGTTGTTAACATAATAAAACTGTTTTTTCAACAACTTTAAACCATGTTCATCATATGGTTAGGCTCTACATGTATGTTAATAAAAACTAAACATAAGGCTGTTAGAATGTTTACAGCCAATCAGAAAGCTGCATTTCTCAAACCCTTGTTATAATCAGAGTGATTATACCTGTACAACTGCTTGGTTTTGCTCAACTGTATTGCTCAACTGGTCCACCACATGTGCTGTGGTGTGGGGCATCAGTAGGTAAGGCCATGCAACTACTAAGTGTGGTACGTTGTGTGCAGCTGCAATCAGGGATGTGTACATTTGGTGTACATGTCCTCAGTTTTGCTGTTGATCTCCACTGAGCATGCAGTACCTGGTCAGGTGGGTGGGGATGTCTTGTAGTACATTTAGACAATTTTTTCTTATTTCTGTCACCTGCTGCTGTTTGTCTGTCATTGGTCGTGTTGCCTTGGTCCTCCCCCATACTTGCATGTGTATGTGTGTGTGTCTGTGTGTGCGTGTGTGGTGCTGGGGGGTATGAATTAGGAGTTAGGATTTTCAACCCTAACACCGAATTTCCTCACTTTTGTCGCTGTAGAACAACCCTAACTGATGCATTAAACAGAGTTTTTTGCTATGAATTTCCCTCCTTTTTGAGAATGGTAAGTATAAGTAGTAAATACAGACATGGCACTGCAGTCACACAATGGCAACAAATCATTCACAGTATGAATGCAGATGTGGTACTATGGTGTCTTTTGCTCCTACGGTCTCAAAATCATTTGTTATATCTATACTGTTCTGTCAGTGTACATCCTACAAGTCATATAGTGACAGTATCTGATTTGGCATATACATGTGGTGGTAGAGGGACAAGTCCTTCAAGATGTACAGTATCACTGCATGATCACCTGCATGACTACAGTGCTGCTACTGCCTAACCTTCTACCGTCAGACTCCCACCACATAATCTGGTGTATGAGTACAGTGGTAATATAGAAATAGTTTACATACCCCACAGTACCAGCAGCAGAAGTATAGGAGAATGGGGTGAGAGTTAGGACCCATGATCCCAATGTGCACCCCAATGCCAGTTGGGGTGGGCAGGGGTCCAAGGGGGTTTTCAACTCTAACACCGAATTTCCTCACTTTTGTCGCTGTGGAACAACCCTAACTAATGCATTAAATGGAGTTTTTTGCCTCTAATTGCCCTTCTTTTTGAGAATGATAACGAGAAATAGTGAATGTATCCCGCCACGTGATCTCTTGTGGCATAGTAACAGGAACACCAACGCAAACAGAACTGCAAACAGTGGCGCACATGGTAACACAAGCGCGAATGAGAACAGAAAGGGTAACACACACGGTGGCGTACACGGTAATGCTCTGCCACGTGATGTGTTGTCACATAGTAACATGGTGCTTGCAAACTGAAATTTCAATGGGCATGGTGATGCAAACTAAAACAGAAAGAGAAACAGTACTGTAGACACAAATGGCAAAAAATAACAGAAACGCAACTGAAAATGAAAACACCAAGCATAACGCACACGGTGGCGCAAATGTCAATGGTAAGTGAAATGGGCATGGAACCACAAGCGGAAAGGGCAACAATAACAGTAATGTATGCACACAGGCTGGTTTTCCCCAAAACCTGCATAGAGAAAGACAATGAGTACAAGTAATGTATGCATAATAATGAGTATCAGAGCAGAAAATGAGAAATTGGAATACTAAATACGTTATATCTCAGAAACCGTACGACGTAGAAAAAAAATTGAAAAGTTGTATGATTTATGGGGGCTAAGAATTTTTCTGACGAAAAGTCCGTATCTTGCACCGTTTCCGAGATACAGGCCCTGAAAGACGCGGCGAACGCCATAATGTTATCTTATGGGAAAAAAAGAGAAGTTCGGAGTGCCATAACTATGCCTCCCTGTAATATTGTTTCACCAAACCACTGAAAGGCACATCTGTGGGCTGCTAGCTGTCTTCCCTCCAAATTTCAGGAAAAAAGACTAAACCGTTATTTTGCAGCAGGGTGCCAAAGGATTCCTGTAATGCGTCGGGTGCCGTAATGTTATCCTATGGGAAAAAATGTCAACTTTGGAGTGCCGTAACTTTGCCGCCGTGTAATATTTTTTCAATACAACACTGAAAGGCACATCTGTGAGATGTCATCTGCGTTCTCTCCAAATTTCAGCCCAAAACTCCCAACCGTTCTTTTGCAGCGGAGTGCCAAAGAATTACTGTTATTTTGGGCATAGTGTCGCAAAGTAGTGTCGCAATTTGCCAAAGCTTTCACAAAAATTTGCGACACTTTTGTGAGTGCGACACTACTTTATGACACTACTTTTTTCCAGAAATTTGAAAAACATATTTCTGGGGTGTTTTACCCCAAAATAAAGACATGGCTGGCATCCTCAGGGCCTGACTAGGTTAATATAAAAAGAATTAGGTTGCTAGAGGGTCTCAATTTTAAATGCCAAGCATTTTTCTGATCACTAACTGAAAACAAGATGGCAGATTTGCGACAGTCACAGGGCCATTTGCGACAGTAAAAAGGGCATTTGCGACACTGTCAAACTTTTTAACTTTTCCCATTGACTTATAATGGGAAATTGTGTTTTGAATAACTTTTGAACCATTTAATATTTTTTCACAAAATCTTTGAAAGGCACATCGGGGACCCTGGCCGCATTCCCTGAAGATTTTAGGCCAGTAGCCATAAACCATCGACTGTAGTGACCGTGAGAATCAGAAAAAGCATAAGCATTATTGCACAGATCCACGCTTAATAACTCTGCAGCCATATATCTGACCAGTACGAAACTTGGCAAATCCCAAGGCCTATGGTTCTTGATCATGTATTCCAAATTTCAGGCAAATCTGTCAAATGGTTGCAAAGTTATTAAGGTGCAAAGTTTTGGAGTTTAACATAGAAATGGCTCCTCAACCCTAACTATGGTAGCACTACCGTGCTACCATAATATACACGTCAAATCCATATATCCCCCCAAAAAAAGAAAATCATGAAGAAAAAGGAAAGGGAAAACCTTAAAGAAAACAATAAATGAATATAACTCATGCTAATGGAATCTTCAAAAGCATACCTAAAAACAAAAATTTGTCACACCTTAACACAGATTTATGTATAAATCACAAAACACAGCTAATACAACCTTAATGCAGGAGAAAAAAAGAAAAAAAACTATCCATCAATTAACTGCATAAGAAAAGAAAATAACAACAAAGAAAAAAAGTCCAGCTGGTATCTACCAGCTATAATAGTCCTTCAAGTAATAGGAGCATCTGAGTCCATGATCCAAAGTAAGCCTCACCATTTGGCTAACCAGATAGTTTCCTGCATTGATTGTCTTTCGGTCATACAAATCCTTTTTAGATCTTCAGTTATTTTCCCCAAAATTGCCAGTGTGTAATCTGCTTTTGCTGTAAAGTAAACAAACATCGGGCTGTCCATATTTGCCACTTACATACAGTAAATATTATTTCTAATGTCTCACCAACCCATGCTTGCCAGGTTCCAGATACCTCACCATACATTAGGTTATCCAGGGATATGACAGCAAAGGTTGGAGCCGGCTATGTGTTAGCCAAAATATCCCCAAATCCTATAATGAAAGAACATTGGAAAAAAAGGTGTTCTATAGTTTCAACCTGAGTAATACAGTCCAATTGACTGCAATATCTGTCACAAAGCTGTTTGTGCTTCTGGTTCCCCTTGACATTGAGCTTGCCATGGCAGCTAAGCCAGTGCAGATCCCACATATGAGGAGGGATCCTAGGATTTCATAAAAACTGAAGAGTCCTCATTCTCTTATCCTCTGGGCAGCGGTCAAACACTACTGGTACCTGGCAGACTGTACTCAGTAGCTCCACATACACATGTTTCCTCTGCCCAGAGATAATCCCCAGGGTTGTCACCTTCCATTGTCTAAGTCTGGTAAATGTCTCTCTCCAATATATAGGGGCTGTTTGTAACTGTTTTACCACCCTCAAATTTCCCCCTTCCCACACCTGAAACCACATCTGAATTGTCTCATAAACCCAAAGCTCCCATCCCTTACCCATATGGATTAGAATGGGGCATAAATTAGCCATAAAAAAAATACTATTGAAAAAAAATAAAGGATGAATCATGTTTAATGCCCCCTGATTAATGGGTAAATACCACTTATTTCATTGAATGGGGTTGAGCCGACTTCCCCATACAGCCTGGAAAAAAATACTCGGTAATCTTGTTTCTAACGTGTTTGGTGGTGGAAAAGTATAACTTATAAACAAAAACACTGGAACCAAGTAAGTTTTAACTAAATAATCTCTCTTCTTTTTCCCCATTTTCCATCTATTCCAGCCATTTACGTTTTGTTGCACTATCTCTAGTTTCTCCTCCCAATTAAAAAGGTCTGGACGTTCCATTCCAAAATGTATTCCCAACATTTTAATTGGACCTGTTCGAAATTTAATGCCCCCAATATTTACTAGGGTGGGGCTATCCTGTCCTAACTCCTGTCCTACACATTTGTGTAGGTTAAGACATGCTCCTGCCACTGATCCAAACGTGGAGCATAACTGCAAGGCCTCCAGTATGGAGGCTTTATCTTGTACCAATAAACAAATGGCATCTGCATAAGCCAGAACTGGGCTTACTTGTAATGTAGAGGATGAAACAATAGGGGAAAGGGCTTGGGAGTACTGTAACATACGCAACAAAGGACCCAGAAAAAAGACATAAAATGGGGCTTAAGGGGCACCCTTGTCTTACCCCTCTCTTAATCCCAACCAGTGGGCCACGCCATCCATTAACCAGTGAAAAACTGTTGCAGTTCTATAGAGCAGTTTAAGCCACTGTATGAAACCTCCTGGAATTTGAAATTTAGCCAAAACAAGCCATAAAAATCATGTTGAACAATGTCAAAGGCCTGTTTTGATCTAAGGATAGGACATACCCATTTAACAGATTAGAATGACCTCTCTCAAAATTTCTCTTGTCAACACCAGATTATCTTGAATACATCGTCCAGGAATGGAGGAAGTCTGACAGGCTGAAATTACCTCTGTGGCTACCAACAGCAGACGTTTTGCCAATATTTTAGACAGTATTTTAAAATCGGTATTTAATAAACATATTGGTCTCCAATTTGTTATGACTCTTTTATCCTCTTTCTTAAAGAGATATATCAGAGAGCCCATATTTAAATGTAATGGCAAAGATTTTTTTTTTAACAGACAGTTATAAACTTGGGTCAGTTCTTCCTCCCAGTATGGAACTAAAAACTTATATAACTCAGATGGCAAACCGTCTAGGCCAGGGGCCATATTCACTTTCAGAGTCCGAATACCCTCCACCACTTCTGCTAGATGTATATCTGTAGCCAGATTTGCACTGTCCTGTAAAGAAATGCTAGGAAAATCAATGTGGGATAACACCTCAGCAGTTCATGCAGTATCAAAAGCGATTGAACTAAACTTTTTCCCAGTATAGGCAGTAACTACTGCCATAATTCCATCCTTAGTTTGTACTATTTGACCCTGATCATCATATAAGGACAACATTTCTTTATGACTAATACGGGAATGACATGCTTCAAAAGGGCATACTGAGTCAGGCGAACCTGTGGTACCAAACTGTTGCTGGTATCAAATAAATTGGGATTTTTCCATATGGAACTGTTGCATTTTCTCCTTAAAAATTTGAATCTGTGGGGTGTAATTGTGTTTAGTGGTAATAGACAATGTAAATAATCTCTGTAGGTGAGTCCAAATTGCTAAGTATTCTTTAAATTTGGTCGTGCATACAGTTTTACTGTATTGTTTCAAGAAAAAAGTCAGGTCCTTTTGGTATCTAGCCACCACTGTACTGCATCCTCCTATAAAATAAACACTGATTTTCTAGCCGCTACAAATTCAGTCAAAAGAAGTTTAAAACTCTTATCCAGTAATATGGATGTATTCATTTTCCAGGCACTCGGTCCTTTCTGAACATTACTAACGTCTCCAATTTCAACAGACACCCTCCTATGATCGGAGAATTCTGCTATCTGCACTTCAACCCTCTTAATGCATAATTGATAAGATATAAACAAAAAAATCAATTCTAGTGGCTAAGTTTCCTTTGTAAAAAGTTGGTGTGTGTTGCTCCGTATATGATGAATAGGAGTCAATGGCCCAGATATTCAAAAGGGTTGCTCCATGCGCAACAGGCTTGCGCATGCGCAAGTCCAACATTGTGCCATTCTGCGATATTCAGCAGGAGGCAGTTGCACCACTGAAAACAGGCTGAGCAACAGCGCAATGCAAATGAATGCATGCTCAACATGAGGAGGAGGAACCATGCATGAACTGCACAACCCGATATTCAGTCGGGCTGTGCAGAGTTGTGCAGGCGCAACCCCCAACCTGCGCCTGCACAACTTTGAGCCCAAAAAAAAAGGATCAAGCTGAGGGCCACCATTGGGTGAGCTGCTGTATTGCAAGTGCAACACAGCAGCTGCCACCCCTGGCTGGCCCCAACTCGGTCCTTGTGCCCCCACCAGCCCGATCACGGGCATAAAGTAACATGCCCCCCCACACATCTCCCACAGCCAGATCCGGCATACAGTAACATCCCCCGCCCACACATCTCCACAGCCCGATCGCGGGCATACAGTAACTATACCCCCCACCACATCTCCCACAGCCCGATCGCGGGCATACAATTTTATGAACCCCGCCCACATCTCCACAGCCGTCCGTGGGCAATACAGTAACATGAACCCCCGCCCACACATCTCCCAAAGCCCGATCACGGGAGAACGTGTTGCCTTCATGCTCGATCACGGCAGATGGGAACCCCTCAACATTTCTCCGGTTCAGTGATCGCAGTCGATCGCAGAATGCCAGCATTTCGAACACTTCGCTGCGCCCCACCACTCACCTGCCTCCACTCCGCCCCCGCAGTCGGGCGGTGGTACATCCCACCGTTCCTTGCCGTTTCCGACCGATCGTCCAGTAGGCTGCATGCCCATTGGTGCAGAGCTTACAGCCAATGGGCGCAGCCCATAGCTGTACATGATAGTTCAGATTTGTGAAGACATCATTCATAAATCTGACTGATCATTGGCGGTATGGCTGCACGCCCATTGGCTGTAGCCTCGGCACTAATGGGTATGCAGCCCCACCGGACAGTCAGTCGGCGGGTGGCGGGCGGCAGGCATGATGCTGCCACCGCCGCAGGGGGGAGCGGGTGAGGGTTCATGGTGGGTGGGGGACACCAGACACCAGGGAGATGTTTGGGGGTTATAACTTGACATTCTGCCCGTGATCAGGCTTTACGGTCCACTGGACCACCAGGGAGATATTCAGGTTGGGGGTTTACATTCTGCCCACTATCAGGCACTGGGGAGTTGATACGCCTTCCCATGATCGGGCACTGGGGGTTGATACACGCTCTGCCCGGCGATTGGGCCTCGGAGATGTGGGTGGGGGTTCATGTTACTGTATGCCCGCATCTGGCTGTCAGAGATGTGTGGGGTTCATGTTACTGTATGCCCATGATCGGGCTGTGGGAGATGTGTGGGCAGGGGGGTTCATGTTACTGTATGCCCGCGATCGGGTTTCGGGAGATGTGTGTGTGGGGGGAATGTAGACACAGAGATACTGCCCGCGATCGGCTGAGGCGCTGTCTCGACGGCTGCTGCCTGGCAGGGCGGCCAGGCGCAAAGTCCTCGAGGATCGGGCGCACTTACATGCTAATGGCATGCAATGAAGCATCAATAGATGCAAATGGCTCCCCTGTGCCTTGCATAAATTATGGCCCCATTTGCATGTCACCTTTTGAATATTGAAATTTGAGCATGGCGCAATGGTACTTTGCCCACCGCAGTTTAATGCTCAACTCTGGCAACTTGCGGTGGTGAAGTTCCACTGCGCCTACGCGCAAGTTTCTGGTTGGGGTGATATTCAAAGAGTTGCTCAATAGCGCAACTCCTTTGAATATCACCCCGGCCACACCCCTGCGTAACTATTTTGAGCAGCGCAGGGGCTTGCGCCTCAGAATGGCGCAGTTTGAATATCTGGGCCAATGAGTTTAGCTGTCTTTATCATGGAGGACAAAAAAAGGGAATCAGAATATATTTTAGCTCTTTTAGAAGTATGTGTTTTTGTCTTTAAGAGATAAGCCGCAATTAAAGTCACCACCAAACTTAACAAACTGCGAAGTGTGTAAAAAATGCTGGATAATTTTTAATGTCTCAACCCGAAGTGCTTTAGTTTGTGGAGCATAATTAATTTATCTATAAGAAACCTGCTGAAATTTAATATGTAGAATAAGAACCTGTCCAGGAATTACATCATATAATTTCACTAATACCATTTTCGTACAGTGGAACAAAATTCCCAACCCTGAAGCTGCTTCCTGGCCTATTGACCAAAAAGATGGACCTGGGTACCATGCCCTAGTGGCTTGCATTACTTCAGGCAACGTGTGAAATCTAACATCTTGTAAAAAAATAATACCAGCAGCAGACAATAATAAATAAGAAAAAACTAAATCTCTTTTAGTTGGGTTCTTGATACTATTTACATTAATAGTATGAAAAACATGTCCTGGGATCAGCATTCAGGAAGAGAATAGAAAAAGAAAACAATGCCATTATTACTTTAATCTGCCCTTAGGAGTAGCAGACTCCTTATGTTTAGTTTTGGCTTTTCTTTTCTGAGCTCCAGTTTTTTTCACTGGTGCCTCCGTATCAGTAGTTTGGTCCGGTACAGAAGACTGAATAGATGAGGAATCTGAATCGTCTGAAGACTCCCCCGTGGACTGTAATACCTCGTATTTGTTCAAGAGGGGGACTGCCACTGGACATGGCTGTAAGTCTAGCAATTTTCTGCTATGGGTCACCTGAAGAGTAGTAAATTGTGATCCTGTTTGTTGAGGTGGAGGAGGTGGCCCCATTATTTCCATTCCAGGCTTCTTTTCTAACCTTAAGTCATCAGAAGACATCACTGTGGTTTGAGGCTCTTTCACACTGTCAGGGGCTCCTATCTGTGGAGTTTCTTCAATTAAACTCCTAACTCCGTTGTCCATCATTTTACTGGTTGAGACACGGGGAAGGGGGAGGAAATCCCTGGAATTATCAAACTGTGGAGTCTGGTTTGAAATCGTAGGAATATTTAGTGCCAGTGTGTCGGAAATAGTCCTCTCCTCCCTTCTCTCTTCAGCCAAATCCCTCTCTTCACCCCCTTCCCCTTGATCCTTCTGGGCAAAGATTCTCTGTTTTTGGGCTAGGGTTATATATAGCCTTTGTTCCATACCATCCGCTAACTCAGGCACATTGCGCGCAGCCCATTGGCAAGACTGAAAGTTATGGCCAGGTGCGTCACATAGGTTACATCTTTCCTGTTCAACACAGTGAAAACCCGAATGCCCCAGTTCCCCACAGACAGTACATTTTATCTGGTCACATGCACTAATTAAATGTGCTACTGACCCACAGCGGTAGCATCCTTTGGGCTGCCCAGAATAAAAAAGGACCCCTCTATCCCTACCCAAAAAGAAACTATTGAGGAGATGAGCCAACCCTGTGTCTGTTATTTTGAACATGACTCGCACCCTCCATCCCCCAGTCCACAACTGTTCAGAATCAAAAATTGCATCTGGATCCGAAAGTACAGTACATCGTGCTTTAACCAAGTGTGTCAGATCATTCATACTGACTCCCTCACTTTTAAATAAAACATATTTTGTCTTCTGGGTGGGCCTAGATAGGGGCAGAACAGAGAAGGGTGTCCATAATGAGGTCTTTTATAATTTATGGTATTTCAGCCAAAATCGTTCCCACCCTTGCTGTGTCTTGAAACTGACATCAAATGTTGTTTCCCTGGACACACAAATCAGTGCATGCACTTCATTTGTGAAAAAATTCAGTGAATCTTTCAGTAGTTTTCTAGCAACATACAACCTATCTGGGGCTTCTGTTAGACCTCCAAGGTAGCGAAGTCTAATCGCATTATGCCATTTAGCTGACTGCACAGGGACTCATGGAGGCAACCTCTTAGGTTTACTGATGGTCCTTGAAGTAACCACAGAATATGACATTTTATTTACTCTAGCTTGGGGCCTAGTGACAGGTGAGGGCTTTAGTGTTGGGTTATGCGGCAACAAAGTTGTCGATGATCCTGGTATGTTTAAGATAGGATTTTGGGTTAACAACAACTCCTCTGGGAGTTCCAGAGGTTAAGGGGTCTCTCCATGATGAGTAGTTGCAGGAACCTCAGCCTGCCTAGTCTTCTCGTCCTCAAATGTTCATATCGGGGAAGTCCCTGAGACACATTGCTCATTTGTAGGGTTTCTTTCCCAGCCCGCTCCGAGTAAAGCCTTTTCGGCCAGCCAGGTTTCATCTTGTCCAATTTCTAATGTTACTGCTTCATCCCAACTAAGACCAAGCTGTAAATCTATTTTTTGTTTCTCTGTACCTTGCACATTTTCACCTCCAGCAAGTGCACCAAGATCAGGTAAGCTATCTGATGTTACTGTGGGCTGTCTTAGGCTGGGTTGTACACCTACTGTTGCCATTCCTGACATGTTCTCCACAGACATTTTCACTGGGTTAGTCATACAGTCATTGTCAGTAACCTGCCGCTCAAATCCCAAGTCTGGGGCAGCAATATTTTGCAGGTTCTGAGATGTATTCAGCTTTGTCGTTTCCATCTCCGTATCTGTTAATGCTTGTGATATTGATGCATCCTTTGTAGAAGTATCAGCCATTTATGCCAGCAGTATCTGACGGGCCTGTAGATGCTGCTCCTCTTCACACTGCAACAAATCCAATACCGTAGGGTTCAAAACTTCTGCAACTGTCTCCTGTTGTCCAGGTAATTTCTCCATTTCTATAGACTGAAGCTGCACATACTCTAGACCCTCAGTCAGGCTAACATGCTCCCTCAGATTTCTGTACTGACCCAGAAATATCCATAAAAGTCTCCATACTTTGTGATGCAGGGACTGAATCCATATCCTCTGTCTCCATAGTCTCCTCAAAGTTCTGTTCCAAACTGTGGTCAGCCATCTCTCCTGCCACATCAGCACTTCTCCTTGGTCCAGCTTCAAACTGTGCTCCTCCATTCCTGCACACAGGAAGAAGAGCCCCCTGATGGAGTAGGGGTAATTTTTATTAGAAGCATAACAATACAATCAAGTAGAATCAATCAATGACAAAAAAAAAAAACATCCGGACAATACATAATTACAGAAAAATAACAAATGAAAGTATAT
This sequence comes from Neoceratodus forsteri, assembly GCA_016271365.2. Lineage (NCBI taxonomy): Eukaryota > Metazoa > Chordata > Ceratodontiformes > Ceratodontidae > Neoceratodus > Neoceratodus forsteri. The sequence continues at coordinate 228,100,384 of CM057451.1, forward strand.
ACCATTCAAATCACAAACCTAAAAGACAGTCCCAAACAACAACTGTCAAGATTTATACAATACTAATAAAATATCTCTATTTATATTTAATAATGTGTGATAACCCTTTCCACCACCTTTCAACCAAATCTGTAGTATATATCTGTAATTCATTTAAATAAACCTTCTGTAATTCAGTCGTGACATAAAGAAAAAATGTTCTCTCGGAAGTAAATTTTTGATACAATACCCATTGACATCTGGTTTTCCAAAGGCAAAACCTTAAAACCACCAAAAAGATCCACACTGTTTTTTTTATATTTTTGTAAGTGAACTGGGAGATCTCCTATAATGAAGAGATTATACGAGGGATTCAGCAACCATGGCAATGACCAAATTTTTGCTAAATAAGCCCATAAAGGAACAGTATTTGAACATTCTAAAAAGAAATGTTCCATAGTTTCTTCAATATTTTTACATTTCAAATAAGGACAGTTCCATTCCTCTTTTGCTTTGTATTTAGCCGTCCCTCTTACATTTATCCTACCATACATAATTAACCATTGCAATTCCCACATATAGTTTGGCAGTCTAGGGTTATTTAGTTGGTCCAGCACCGTCTGATTCAAAGAAGAGGGACAGTTTTTAAAAACTGGACTTACAGGATAGTTTGAATTCAAAATAGTGTTACATAATGTTTTAGTTGAACTACAACAAATTTGAGTTTTAGTCAATGTCCATTTGTATAATTTTTGCACTGCCAGTTTAAAATAAATTGGAAGAAAATGATGGTGGTTCCATTTTGGGGCATACTGCATCCAAGATTTCAAATAGCTGCCAATAACTGCTCCAAACCATTGTGCATCACTCCCAGTAGAAGAATTAAGTAAAGTTTTGAGAGAGTTTACAAAAAACAATGCGAAACAAAACACCACAGGATTAATCATGCCCACACCTCCCTTTTTTTTCCAAATAGGTATACCCTCTTTTAATCGGGTTAAGTCTATTTCCCCACAAAAACTGAAAAAAGAGACTATAAATTTTAGTCTCTAACTGCGCTGGCAGTGGAAAAATGACCGCCATATACTGCATACAAGGTAAAATAAACTGTCGCAAGATATGCACTCTCTTAAGTTTACTAAAACGAAATCTTTTCCAGTATGTTATTTTCCCCTCCACCTTGTTCAAAACTGAGTTCCAATTTTCCAAGGGTAAGTTTTGGGAACCAAACAAAACTCCCAAAACCATGATTGGACCTGTCATTATTGAAATAAAGTGTCTGAGGACTGGCTGCTGAAAGCTACACCCTATCCATAGACCTTTAGATTTTACAACATTCAATCTGGTATTAGAAAGTTTGGCAAAGTTGTGAAACTCTGGAAAAAATGAATCCAATTGCTCCAATTTCCTAAAAAATAGACAAACATCATCAGCAAATGCTTGTTTCAACAGCCGTTGCGATGTACCTGGGATTAATAAACCTTCCCATAAGGGTTTTAGGCTGACAGCTCTTAGCAATGGCTCCAATGAAAAAATAAATAACAAAGGACTTAATGGGCATCCTTGCCTCACCCCTGTCGTAATCTCTAGGGGGTGACCCAAACTACCTTGAATAATGGGGAATACCTTAGTTTTTGCATACAATCCTTCTATGATTCCTAATATTGAGAATGGAATTCTGAAAAACTTTAGGGTATAAAAAAGAAATGTATGATTTACCTTATCGAATGCTTTTTTAAAGTCTAAGGAAATCAAACACCCGCCCGTCCCTAAGTCAGACATGTGTTCAATCACATCCCTTATTGTTGACAACATTGCCTGAATTCTCCTACTGGGGAGTCCGCAGTGCTCTTCCGGTGAAATAACTGTCGTTGGCCAGCATTTTAATCTGATATTAATTAGGGTTGCCAAAATCTTATAGTCTGAGTTTAATAGAGTAATTGGTCTCCAGTTTTCAATCCTCCCCTTATCCCCGGATTTAAAAAGATAAATTTGAACCCCTTGTGTGAAAGAGCTGGAAATTGAACTCCCCAATAAAAAGGAATTAAAGAGTCCTTGCAATCCCACATTCAATACAGAACGAAACTCTTTGTAAAATAAATTTGACAACCCATCAATTCCTGGAGAGGTGTTGTCTTTCAAATGACCTATGACATCTTCAATTTCCTGCACCGAAAAGGGTTTTATTATGTCGGCCATCATGCTCTGATCTAACTGGGGAGGAGGAATAAAGCTGAAATAATCCCTTATATCCTTAGCAGATGGTGATATAGTCGGCCTCAAGTTTTGAAAATAATTATTAATAGCATTACTAATACCCTTTATATCTTTTACCATGCCAAACGATGTATTCAAAAACTCCAATGCGGTAGATTCTTTCAGATTTTTGCACAATAAATATGGGTCCCCAATGACTGACTTCTGTAAATGGTTATTCATAAGCCCTTGCAAGGATTTAGCCCTATCATATTGTAGCTTTCTCATATCTTTCTGAATAATTGTAATTTGAGTGGATAAGTCCTGATTAGTTACATTCGCTATTGAATATAAATCTTGTAAATGAGCACTAAGTTTTAAATAAGCACCAAACTGGGAATTCCTTTTAGAGACTCCATAGAATTTAAACCATTGAGCGCAGTCAGATTTAGTCTCCTCCCACCAACTGCCTAGATCAGTATACAAAAACCTTACAGAAAGCCTAGCTTCCAAAATTAATGCAATTGAATTCTTGACCCTTTGGTCCTGAAGGCATTGAGAATTTAATTTCCACCGAATGCGCCTCGGACCACGACCTAGTAACTCACCTGCTTCTATCTGTACTAGCTGATGATCTGAAAATTCAATAGGTATTATCGAAAAATAATGTACCGAAAGAAATTTAGAAACAAATAAATAATCTATAGTGGAGCCAAGTGGCCCTTTATAAAAAGTATAACCAGCTTTACCTTTTAAAGCTTGATTGCAATTAATCAAGGCAGCTTTTAACAATAAAGTTTTCAAAAAATTTGAATCACAATAGATTTTATTTTTGGTCTTCTCCTTAGAAACCAAGGTACAATTGAAGTCCCCCCCCCCCCACAAAATCGGTAAGTTTGTGACTAAATAAGGTTGTATTTCTTTAAGACATGCTACTCTGGCAGCCTTCGTTTGGGGGTTATATAGATTGATCAACCGAGACCTAATCCCCATCCAGGATCCGTCCAAGATCAAAACTCTTCCTGGAATCAGATCTATCAACTTGTATAAGGAGAAGTGAGAACCATTAAAAAGAATTCCAATGCCATCAGCCGTAGCTCTACCAAATGACCAAAACGACGGCCCCCATGGCCAGTCGTTTTGAAAGGAGAGAATCTGAGTGGTGGAAAACATCCAAGTTTCCTGGAGAAAATATAGAGAAATTCTTTCATCATGCAATAAATGAAAAAGACCCTTCCTTTTTACCGAATTCAGTAGACTATGTGTATTTAATGATCCCCATATAAATCCCATTAGCTAATACTGTTAGTCAGGCAACCACTCACTATAATTTTTTCTGACATTACTTTTTTTTCTCTTTATACTCACTGCAAGTCTCGTCCAAATTCCCCTGTACCGACTTTTGAGAGTCGGAATCCCCCGGATCCATTTCTGAATCCCCCCTACCTGGGAAGAGTGCCACATATTTATTATGTGTATCGATTTCTACTTTTACAGGGGCAGTAGTCAATTTAAGGTTCCTACTAGAACGTCTAGGTGGCAAGGACAGAGAAGTCCCGTCTACCTTTTTTTCCTCAGAGTCTGTATAACAAACCGGTTGTAATAAACCTATGTCCTGATTTTGTTTATCTAGTATGCCACCCACCAACGTCCACTCAGAAGGGAGAGGAGGGGGAGCAATGGGGAGGCGACCGATATAACAGATACAGGGGGTTTTGTTGATAAATCTGTAACAACCTGTATTGGTTTAGAGGGGATAGTTACCAATTGCTGCTCCACGGACCCTGAGTTAAGAACGGCCTCTTGGGCCTGTTGTACCAACAAATCTACACTGCTGTAGGAGGCCTTGTTCCTTACAGCCCATGTACAATCCTGAAATGCATGTCCAAATTCTTCACAAAGATCACATTTTGTGGGATTATTACATTGCATTATTCCATGACCCAAGTCCCCACAATTATCACATCTAGGGTGATCACGTGAACTGGATAAATGAGTCCTAGAACCACATTTATAGCACTCCCTTGGTTGACCACTATAAAAACAAACTCCTCTGTCCCTACCCAACATAAAGGAGCTTGGAATATGCTCAATTCCAGTTTCAGACTGCCTCAATTTAACTTTATATTTCCAACCCCCCGTCCAAAATTGTTCAGAATCTAATATTGGCTCAGGTTCACCTAGTAATTCACATTTGAGGGATAACCAATGTGTGATGTCTTCAACATGGACCCCTTCATTGCGGAACATAACTGTGATAAATTTAATCAAAGGTGTGGAAAGGGGAATAACCAAAAAGGGAGTCCACAAGGGGGAGAACTTTACCTGAGTATATCTCTCCCAGAATAGTTCCAATAAATGAGCAGAACGAAAACTGATATCAAAATTGTCTTCGCCTGAAATGTTAATGAAGGCGAAGACATCCCTTGCAGAAAATCCCAGAGAATCTTTGATCAGCAATTTACCTACGTGATATCTGTCTTGCCTAGTAGGTAAACCCCCTTTATACCTAAGGCGCACTGCATTACACCTTGGTGCAGCCTCTCTCTTGGCATTATAAAAAAAAGAGGACATCAACGGTTTTTCACTATTCAGAATTGCAGCAGAAGCTGACGAAACAGGTTTAACAGCAGATATTTCTGACACCTTTAAAACATTATTCATTTCTCTACCCATAGTTTGTTTTGAATCCATTTCCTGCTTCTTAAGAACCCCATCCCCTAAACCCTGAGGTTGCCATTCTAGGGAACATTTAGATAAGTCAAAAACCGGGTCCAATGCTTGGGTGGGTGTCCATACTCCTTTGCCAGACTGTCCCCATCCCGCAGCCTGTAACGCCCCCTGGGGAGACCAGGAATCGTTGTGGGCTAAAGGGACTTCAAAACGCTGCAGTTTAGTCTGGGCAGCTTTTAACTTTGACTCTCTCTGTGCATCTTGCCGATGAAATTCCCTCATTTCAGAGTTTAAATTCTCCTGCTGACTGGTCCGCGACGGAAACCTAAAAACTGTAACCCCCTCTTGGTTACTGATATCCATTTGATAATGGACTGATTGGAAAAATTGGTGAACCCCAGGTCCTTTTCCAGGGGTTTAAAAATAAACCCCGAGTCCTTATTCAACTGAGAAGTACTTCCAACAGCTGCGTCCGTAGAATCACTCACCATCCCTTGACCAGTCATGTCCAATACAGCAGTAAGCATTGCTGCCACCTCCTCTGCTACTCACGTTACACCATAGGCTTGACTCTCCATTCCCTAAGCTGTACTCGGAACTAATTCCTCCGCTTCCTTCAGTTGCACCTGTTGCGGTTCCACCAACTCCTCATTCTGACTGACTTCCTCCTTCTGACCAACCTTCGGATCAAATCGCGGCATTCCCATCACCAATCCAGTTGAAGTTACAATAGTTTCAGACTCCAGTACTACGTTAGGCTCAGTGGAAGACGTAAAGCAGGTAAAATCCTTAATGACTACAATTGATTCCGGAGTCTCAAACCCCTCTGCAGAAGACTGAGTTTCATGAAAAATGTCCTCGTTTTCCACCTCCGTGTATGTTAAACTTCGAGAACCCATGTCAAACCGAGATTCCAGACCTTGGGTTGCCTGTTCTACAACCACCTCCTCTGGACTCTCACACACAGCAGCCATCTTGCCTTCAGCAAAGCCTCCCCCTACCGAGTAGGGGAATTACCCCAGTGTTCTGGCCAAATTTCCCTCATTCACTAAAAGTACCACCAACAGCTTAATCTGGTTCAAGGTTAGTTGGCATTCATCTGTATCCCTCTCCCTGGGTTGTGCCTGAAAATAGGCAGGATTTGTCTAGTGCACTTACCCAGTCAACAAAATTGAAATAAAATAAATAAAATAATTTAGTAATTCTTGAAAAAAGGATGCCATCTCTTGTTTAATTTGTCCTACAGTATCCCTCTGTGTTATATCCCATCCAAGCATCATCGGGGTCCTATTTTCCCATTATTCCTCTTGTTTACACTCAAATTCTTTGATTTTCTTTAGAACTTCAGCATGATTACCTCTATTTATTTCTTTAGTCTGTTTTATTTCCCAATTTTCTTCTACTATTATTTCCTTAGATTTCTCTGTTCCTCTTCTTATCTCTATATTTTGTTTGAACTCCTCATATGGTACAATTTGTGTTGGCATAATATGCAGTCCCAAAGACTTTAAAGTCTTATCTTGTTTCCAAATATTTTATATCAAACATCCCTTATTAGTATAAAATAATACACAATTTTTATATAAAGTATTAGGTGGTCTCGACACATGTACTTTATCCCTTTCATAAATATCAAGATGTAGAATGTGGATAATCCAATCCTTAAGTTTTCCTTCATTCTCATTGTCAAGCCTAGCAACTCCATAAATTTCCAATAAGTATTCCATGTCTGCTCTCTCTAAATCTATGAATTTACTTGTTTCAGTTTGTTTTTCTTTTGTTCTTGGTGACACCATGGCCACCTCAACCTCCCCCTTATTCATTGTGCTCCTTATTTCCTTATTAATATTTATGTCTGTCACAATCTTCCCTTTACTAGGCGGTTCTTTAACCAAATCCCATCTTAGTCCAACTTTGTCTCCTTGAAGTAGGCATTTTCCTTTATCCTCACCTTCCCCCTCTCCATCTATGGTTAACAGATTTTGCATATAATCCTCCAAAACACTGGTATTCCTGTGTACAGTATTTTTCCCTTTTTTGGGTTCTGACTGCTTAATTCTTATTTTTCTATGTTTTTCTTTCTTTATTACTTCCTGCATAATGGATTCAAAGTGACAAGTATAAGGTTGATTTTTATCAAAGGGTGGGGGTAAATTAACTTGTACAGCCTTATTTTCTATCTGATTAATGTTCCTTTGACTTTGCTTTCCCTCTTGTGCACCCAGAGACCGGAGGGGCTCCGAGCCGCCAGCGGGCGGGCGGCGACCGACAGGCCGACCAGGGAACCAGGAGGCCGGAAGAAGCAGGCAGAAAGGTACGGGCAAAGTCACAAACCAATCGGAAAGTGACCGCTAACTCTGCCTTGCTTCTGATTGGTGTGCCTTTCCCATAGACTTTAGCTGGACTTTGCAACACCATTTCTGGCCGGGATTACTGCTATTATGTTTATTTGTTAAATTTATCTAAAAAGAGCTGTTTTACTTTTTAATGTGCCCTACTTGAGGGTTGTTTAGATATCTAGTTTAGCCTGTGATTTATAGCCTTTTGTGTTTTTGTGTGGGCTAGACGCTTAGGTGCCTAACCCCCCATACCCTCCCAGTCCTTGTAGTGCAAATTCAGGCTTTTGGCACCTTTTGCAGATTGCTGCAATAAAGTGCCTTTTCTCACTGCCTTCTCCTCTGTCCCCTACCTTCCAGCCAGCACAGCCCTCGAGCACCCAGAGACCGGAGGGGCTCCGATCCACCAGTGGGCGGGCGGTGACCGACAGGCCGACCAGGGAACCAGGAGGCCGGGAGAAGCAGGCAGAAAGGTACGGGCAAAGCAGCAAAATTTTTGTCTGCCCCCCCATCCCCCCTCTTGGTTGTTTCTTTTATACACCTTTTCCCGCCAATTATCTAATCCACACCCACAACTAATTCTCTTATCCGCTACATTAACCCATACCTTCCCTCCACAATGCTACTTTGCTTCCTTTTGCTACTTAGCCTCTCATCTTCCTCGATCCCAAAAAATAATTATGATATACCCCATGCCATGGTGACTAAGGCAGTGAATATGGTCTGTCCACCCCTGCCATCCCCAGTGGACACCCATCATTTCCATAATTATATCCTGCTATTTTTGCACTGCAACCCCTGGGGTATCCCACAAAAAGGTTCTCTATCCTTTTAACATTCCTCAAGTGCCCTGCACCCATTTTGGCATTACATTAACCCTCTATGCCTGTCCATCAGATTGTTACTTTGTGATATAACCCACACCCATATAACAGGACCCTTGCCCACTACACATTGGATCCCAACTAAGAAGAGGAAATGCTCTGATTATTCCCTATCCCTATCATTTGGTGCCCTCCTCAAACTAATCTTCTTCCTTCTGATCAGTATTGGTACTATTGAAATCAATCCTGGCCCCACTGAAGTTTTTATCCCCATCTGATCTAGCCTCCATAAATGGCCTAAGTTTTCTTCACTTCAATGCCTGCAGCCTCCTAAAAAAGTTCTCCTTAATACAGGTCTGGGTTGCACATACCCTACCTGACTTCCTGGTTATCTCTGAAACTTGGCTCAGATCTACAACAAAAGATAGTGAAATAAACCTTCCCAGTTACCAGCTCTTCAGATCAGACCGCCCTTCCAGGGGCGGTGGGGTGGCCATCTACGTCAAGAAAACCATCTCTGCATCCTGCCTCTTTAATACATCTGAACCAAAGGAATTTGAATGCTTGTCAATCAAAATAACCCTTCCTAACATGTCTCCCTTTAAATTGATTGGCTGCTATAGGCCCCCCTCTGCAGGCCTCAAACTCCTATCCCACCTGGGAACAATACTCAATCTAGGCCCTGAAGACACCATCATCCTTGGTGATTTGAATTTAAATTGGTTATCTAATGCATCTGCACCCTAGTAACCTTCTGTGACACCCATGGATTCACTCAATTAATCAAAGATCCAACAAGGATTAACCTAAAAAATATTACCAACAGTTCACTCCTGGATATCATGATGGTAAACAAGCCTCACTTATATTCTCATGCTGGAGTGCTACCCAGTGACATAAGTGATCATTGTCCCGTAGCTGGCATAAGATCTACACTCAAGCCATCCAATCCTGCAAAATTTCTCCATAAAAGGTCAAAAAAGAATTTCAACATCTCAGGATATCTCCATGATTTGTGCAATACAATGCACTGGCAAGATTTCTACCTCACAACCTCAGTTGAGACAGCTCTTCAGATCTTAAGGGATATTATCACAAATGCCCTCAATATACATGCACCACTCACCAGTGTCAGAACCAAAGTAAAATCTTGTCGTTGGTTCACTGCTGACCTTAAATCAGCTTTGATAGCCAGAGACAAACTCTGGAAAAAGGCAATAAAAACAAAGGATCCTAGAGACTGGCTTCAATTCATGCACAAAACAAATAAGAAATGCCAAAGCTGCCTTCTACATAGCTGAATTGGATGCCTCCTATACTAACCCATCCAGGTTTTGGGGTACTATAAAGAGAATTCTAGGTCAAAATTCTACCCCTGTCTTACCCTCCAAACTGCTCCTAAGTGACATAGAAATCACTGACAAGCAAGAAATATTAAATGCCTTCAATGACCATTTCACTACAGCTGGCCTAGCCTTTGACTCTTCACCTGCAAATCTCTTGAGATCATCATTAAACCTTCAATCCACTGTGGGCCAAAAGGCTGCCTCAACATTCTCCTTCGAGCCAATATCCTTAAAAGAAGTAGAAGACCTCCTATCCAATTTAGACACATCTAAGAGTGCAGGTGCAGACTCCCTGGATCCCTACTTTCTTAAAGTAGCACTGCACGCCTTAGCTGCCCCCCTCACTCACCTCTTCAATCTTTCCCTAGCTACTGGTTCCATCCCCTCTATATGGAAGACAGCTCAAGTAGTTCCACTACTTAAATCAGGTGATCCCATGGACCTTAACAATTACAGGCCCATTTCCATCTTACCGGTACTGTCCAAGATGCTTGAAAAATTAGTAAACTCGCAGTTAAGGGCCTATCTGGACACCAACAACCTCCTAAATCCAGCACAATCTGGGTTTAGATCAATGCATAGCACCATCTCTGCCCTAGCCAAAGTCACTAATGATTGGCAGACTGCCTTGGATAAAAGAATAGTACCTGTGCTGTGTTCCTGGATTTGAGTAAAGCATTTGATACAGTGGATCATGACTCATTAATATCCTCTTAGCTCCGTAGGGCCTTGATTCACTCTCTCTCAATTGGTTTAGGTGCTACTCTCTGGAAGGTTACAACTGGTAAAAATGAAAATTACCTATCTACCTCTAAACCACTGCTAAGAGGTGTACCAAGAGCTCTATCCTGGGCCCCATCCTCTTGCCATTTATATTAATAACATTGACTCCAACCTCTCTCAATCTAACATTCACCTGTTTGCTGATGATACTGTATTATATGTCAGCAATCCCTCACCATCAAAGCCTGTGAACTGTTACAGTCAGAATTCTCCATCCTACAACACAACCTATTGAAAAAACTACTTCTAAATGCCAAAAACAAAAGCTATGTTCTTTGCCACCAAGAGTTGCTCTTCCATTACCCCATCATTCACCACCCCACAATTATCCACCTTATTTGGAGAAAATTTGGAATTTGTGGATAAATTCAAATATCTTGGAGTCTGGATTGACAATCAGCTTGACTACTCTGTCCACGTCGAAGAGCTACTAAAAAAGTTGAGACAAAGACTTGGCCTATTTTACAGAATGAAACACTACCTTACCAGAGACTCCAAACAAAGATTAATCCAGGCATCATTCCTATCCCTCATTGACTATGCTGGTTTTCTACGGCCATTGCTCCCTCTCCTCTTAAATAAGCTGGACACCCTGTATCATAGAGCCATTAGATTTATTACAGACCTTCCTCCAGCACCCATCATTGCTCTCTTTACATGGCAGTCAATTGACATCCCTACAGCACAGAAGAAAAAAGAATGCTGCAATCTGGATCTTTAAAGCTTTATCAGACAAACTCCCCTCCTATATCTCAGACTGTTTCACCCGAATCACATCCAGGCCATACACCTTAAGGATCAATAAGCTCATTATGCTAAAGATTCCCAATATCTGCACCCGGTTTGGGAGGGCTGCTATCAGCTATTCCCTAGCATTTATCTGGAACTCACTCCAAAAATCTATGAATCTGAATACCCTCTTACCCTTATCATCCTTCAAAAAATTATACACCACCCTATTCCCAGAACTGTGCAACTGCTTCCATGAGGCCTAGTCTCCCACCCAACCTCCACACCTCCCTTCTGTAATCCACTATGTTTAGTTTCCATTCTTCTACCCAGTCAGTTATCACATGAATAAAAGCCTATAGAAGCCCTACTATCTGAATATTATCCTTCTATATCGAATGTCCTCTTCATTTTACAGGTTTAAGTTATTGTTACTGTGCCTTGTATATCTGTAAATTTTGTATATATCTCTCATCTAATTGATTGTATTAATGTTATGTTATTCTCATGTCTTTGTACAAAACTTGTATCCTTCTTTGTATGACCACTCAGGTCCATCTTATAAATGAGCTACGCTCAATGATGTTCACCTGAATAAATAAAGATTTTGATTGATTGATTGATTGATTGATTGTGTTTTTTCTGGAGTCCCAATTTTCTGCTCTCCTTGTATCTCTATCCTGAGTCTGATAATTTCCTTCTGGATAATTACCAACTGCTCTAGTATAACTATGAGCAGTGGGTTCTCCGTTAACCTTTGAGTTTGCTCATAATTTATATAATGAGTTACTAGACTTTCCCTTCTATCCAAAAAATTCCTTTGTGACTCTATCTGCTAACCCCTCCTTTCCTGATGTATCTTTTGAAAGCTGTGGGGTTATAATTTTATCATATAATTCACCTTTGGTTTTATTCAGATATTTCAGGCCATCAATAATGACACTTAGATTTTCTTTGATATTTTGTATTTCAACCTTATTCCCATGTCTATTACCTTTCTCACAGACCCTATTTCTTTCAAAGACATTTCATTTTCATTCATTTTATGCTTAAGATTAGCAGTGCCATGCCCAGACTATTTTGATATACTCAATGGGGAAAAGCATCCATCAACATAATCATCTCTACTGTCACTATTATATGACTCATAGGATTCCATATTATGCATAACAGGAGTTTCTTGATCCAAATTTGTTTCTGAGTAAGAAGAGATAAATTGTGCAAAGGTGTTCCTTTCATATTTATCCATTGAAATCCCATCACATTGTCCCATGGGAGTTGAGGTATTTACCCTTTTAAATGATTTTCCTTGTAATTTCCCCAAAATATTTTTAACTCCAGTATTTTGCATTTTATTTGTTTCCCTATCTAGCTCTTCTGTCCAATTTGATTGGTCTGAATTTAAATCTCTCCATTTGTTAATATTGCCCATTACACCTGGCCACATTTCTGTGATCTTAATTTGTAGGGGATTCTCGAGGGGTACTTTCACATAACTATCATTAGCCTTTTCTCCTCCCTCTTTAGCCAGATTTTTAACCAATTCTTTATATTTGGCCACCTTTGCACCTCTCTTCCCTTTTGGTCAAATTTCCTTTATAATCTTTATCCATTATAGGACAACATAGAAACATAGACTTTGACGGCAGAAAAGGACCACTTGGCCCACCCAGTCTGCCCATTTCCCTACCTACTGGATAAGCTGCAGATTCTAGTTAACCAACAGCCTGCTTCCTGCAACCCCCCACTATAATTGCTTTGTGTCTGTCCCATGCATGTTTGAATTCCCCCACTGTTTTAGACCCAATGACCTCCTCAGGAAGGCTGTTCCATGTATCCACCACTCTCTCCGTGAAAAAGAATTTCCTCACATTACCCCTGAGCCGTCCCCCCTCTATCTTTAAACTGTGCCCCCTTGTTCTTACACATCTCTTTTTCTGAAAGATGCTACCCTCCTGGACTTTGTTGATTCCCTTGAGGTACTTGAACATTTCTATCCTGTCCCCACTGTCCCTCCTTTCATCAAGGGTATACATATTAAGCTCTCTCAGTCTCTCTTCATATGGTTTCTGATGTAGACCCTGCACCATTTTAGTTGCCCTCCTCTGGACTGCTTCCATCCTGTCTATGTCCTTGCGTAGATGAGGTCTCCAAAACTGCACACAGTACTCCAGATGGGGTCTCACCAACTGTCTGTATAGAGGGATAACTACTTCCCTTTTTCTACTTGTGATGCCCCTTCCTATGCATCCCAGTATCCCCCTGGCTCTCCTTACTGACTTTTCACATTGCTTACCCACCTTTAGGTCATCTGATATGACTACTCCCAGGTCTCTTTCCATTTTTGTTGTTGTTAGTACCTCCCCTGCTATTGTGTACTCTTCTCCTGTGTTTTTGTTTCCCAGGTGCATTACTTTGCACTTCTTTGCATTGAATCTAAGTTTCCATATGTCTGACCATTCCTCCAACCTTGCCAAGTCCCTTCTCATCTTTTCTACCCCCTCTTGTGTATCAACTCTGTTACAGATCTTTGTGTCATCTGCAAAGAGGCATACCTTTCCCTCCAGACCTTCTGCAATGTCACTTATAAAGATGTTAAAGAGGATTGGACCCAGTACTGAGCCCTGAGGTACTCCACTAGTAACCCCCTTTCTTCGGCATGTGTTCCATTCACTATTACCTTCTGTGTCCTGTTGTGCAGCCAGTTCGCTACCCAGGCTACCACCATGGGACCCACTCCCAGGCTGGCTAACTTGATTATTAATCTTTTGTGCGGGACTGTGTCAAATGCCTTGCTAAAGTCTAGGTAGGCCATATTCACAGCCCCTCCCTGGTCTATTACTTTGGTCACCCAGTCAAAGAAATCAATTAGATTAGTCTAACATGATCTTCCTGCTGTAAATCCATGTTGCTTAGGGTCCTGTGCCCTGCTGGCCTCTAGGTGCTCAACAATTCTTTCTTTCAGAAGTGATTCCATAATTTTCCCTACCACTGAGGTCAAACTTACAGGTCTGTAGTTTCCTGATTCTGCCTTGCTCCCACTTTTGTAAAGGGGAATCACATCTGCCCTCCTCCAGTCCTCAGGTACCACCCCATCCTGCCATGATTTGTTAAAAAGTGTGGTCAGTGGTTTCACTAGGTCCCCCCTTAGTTCTTTTAGGATTCTGGGGTGAATCCCATCAGGCCCCATTGCTTTGTCCACCTTAAGTTTTAGGAGTTCTTTCAGGACTCTTTCTTCTGTGAATGGACTGGTATCAACCCCCCTACCCAGAGTGCTTCTATTGTCTGGTTTAGGTTACTGCTCCTCATCTTCTTTTGTGAACACTGAGCAAAAGTATTCATTCAGTATCTCTGCCTTTTCACTGTCTCCCTCTGCCCACCTCCCCTCTCCTTTATTAATCTTCACTATCCCTCCCTTAACCTTTCTATGCTCCCTAATGTACCTATAAAAGGTTTTATCCCCCTTTTTGACCGAGTTGGCTATTTTTTCCTCAGTTTGTGCCTTTGCTATTCTGACTGCCTTTCCTACTTCTTTCTGCTTTAGTTGATACAGTTCCCTGTTGTGCTCCCTCTGTGATTCCTTATACTTTTTGAATGCAGCCTTTTTCTCCTTAACCTTCCCTGCCACCTCTTTTGAGAACCATAGTGGTTTTTTACTCCGCTTTGTTTTCTTTATTTGTTTTACACAAAGACTTGTTGCCTCTATGATGGCAGTTTGATTTTTCTCCATTGTTCTTCCACCCCTCCTATTTGGCCATTTGCTAGTGCATTCTTCAGGTGTTCACCCATTTTGCCAAAGTCAGACCTTCTAAAGTCCAGTATCCTTGTTTTTGTATGGCTTATCTCCATGGTTGTGCTCATTGTGAAGTACACTGTGCAGTGGTCACTTGTTCCCAGATGTCTACTGACTTCTAAATTTGTGATCCTCTCTCCATTTGAGAGTACCAGGTCTAGTATTGCTCCCTCCTGAGTGGGTTCCAGCACTAGCTGTCTAAGGTCTGCCCCCTGCAGGGCTTCGAGAATGACCCTGCTCTTGAATGTGGCTGCAGTACATGTCCTCCAGTTAACAACTGGCATATTCAGGTCCCCCATCAACAGTATCTCCCCTTTTTCAGCCATTTTGAGAATGTCCTCTATCATTTTCTTGTCCATTTCCTCCCCTTGAGACGGGGGTCTGTATACAACCCCTATGCGGATTGTGATGCCATTCCCCTTCTCCAAGGTAACCCAGAGTGCCTCTTGTCCTCCCACTTTACTTTTTAGTTCTGTAGCTTTGATCCCTTCCCTTATGTATAGAGCTACTCCACCTCCTCTTTTGCCTTCCCTGAACCTTCTGTAGATTGTGTACCCTGGTATGTTGACATCCCATTCATGGTTCTCAGTGTACCATGTTTCTGTGACTGCCACAATATCCAATTATTCATCTTCCATCAAAGCTACTAGCTCAGAAAGCTTGTTTCCCAGACTATGGGCATTAGTAGTCATTGCCCTCCATTTAATGTTGGCTTGATCCTTTTTTCTCCCATCCCTGCTCTTATTGCTCTTATCCATTTTACCATTTACCCCCGTCCTGCCCTGTGCTGAGCTCTGTACCTCAGTGTTTACCCTACTACCTGCCATGTTTTGTGGGGGAGGCTTGAAATTTCCTGCCTTTATCAGTCTCTCCCCTTAGCTAGTTTAAAAGCTTGCAAGGAAGCATTTAAACCTGTCACCTAGGAGCTTGATCCCCTTAGTGGACAAATGCAGACCGTCATACCAGTATAGACCTTTATCTCTCCAGGTGGACCCCCAGTCCCCAATGAAGCCAAAGCCCTGTGCTCTGCACCAGTTTTGCAACCATTCATTAAACTGCATGGTGTGCAGTACCCTAGCCTCACTCCTGCCATGGACTGGTAGCACCTCTGAGAAGGTTACTGTGCTTGCTACCCATCTGAGGCCCCTCCCCGACTCCACAAATTCATTCTGCACTGCACTGATCCCATGCCTAGCTAGGTCATTTGTCCCAAGGTGGACAATGATATCTAGTTCTCTCTCCTGTGATGCTGCTTCTACAACTGTGAGGATTCGCTTCTTGTCCCTCCAAGCCATGGCACCAGGCAGGCAGCTTACTTCCTTCTCTCCCTTCCCCAATTCTATCCCCCTAACAATTGAGTCCCCTATCAGTAGCTGTTTCCTTCCCCTGTGGTGTCCCTTGCCACCCTTTTGTGGGTCTCCCTTGTGGATGTCCTCAGCATTCTTCTGGGTCTTCACTGAGGGTGCCATCATAGAGGAGTCTTGCTCTGCCAGAATGGCATCTGATTTGTGTAGAGGTACAACTGGGGGCGCGCCTGGTCCACCACACGCACTCTCCCAGAACCCACTGTGGTCCTACTGCTCTTCATACTCCGAAACCTCTGACTCAGTGGTTGTGGCAGTGGTGCTCTTTGGGAGGGGAGGCCTCCTTAGTCCTTGCTAGTTCAGCCTGGAGGTGGGTAACCTCCTCTCTCAGAGCTGACAGTTGCCTACAAATAGGACAGCAACACAGTTTCCAGAATGTTTCCCGGAAAACTGCTGCCCCACAGCCAGTGCATTGCACCACTCCCCACATGTCCCGCTCCCTTATTATATACAATATGTAATTATATATGTATTATTTGTTTTGTGTAACTACTCTTTATGCATGTTGTAGGGTTATTAGGAATATGACTGTTCTGCCCCAAGACCTGTTGAGGAAGTGATGTCAGAACTGTGGCTATTTATTTATTTATTTAGTTTTTGTTAACCGGGTAAGTGCGCTAGTCAGCAAGTGACTGTTTTCAGGCACGACCCGGGAATAAAGGCTATAAAGGAAATGCCACACCTGGGGGTGGGGAGGGTGGTGGGTAGTGCACAGCCACTGGTGACTGTTAGAAACAATCAAATACACAACTGCTCCACCACCCTGGTGAGTACTGTCCTTTATAGTAATACAACTAACACCACAATTTACTAGACCACTGCTCCAACACAAACCACTCTACTGAGTCCAGGGATAAAATGAACTCACCCTCAGCCAGCAGGAGACTTAAAATGTTACAAAAATATCCTTCCAAATGCTAGGTCTCAACCCCCGGACTCAAGCAAATTCAGTTGTATCTCACTCACTCTGGTTATAAAATTACTACCCTTTTAAAGGAATCCTGCAATTCTCTGCTTAATGCCAATAAGGAAAAATAAAAATAAAACTTTTTGTAGAAAGTGTATCTCCCCTTCTTACCCAGTGCTCTGCCCAAGTTTTGCCACTTCTTGTTATAACCATTTAAATTACACTTTGTTTGAAAGAGATAGAAAAATAACAAATATAAAATTATCTCAATAATAACAGCCTTCTCCACTAATTTTAACTTCATTCTAGATGCTTTGTTTCTAAATGCTCAGAAAAAATAAAGAGAAAAATACTGTAAACTTAAGTTAGCAGTTTATCCAATCTACCCAAATGTTTTATGTTCCCTAGTTTCTAGCATAAGACAATAAACAGCATTAAATATTAGGCTCCTGAACTAAATTATCCAAACAAGGAATATTAAAGAGGACAGGAAATAAAATAAATAACTCAAACCTACATAAAGATTACTGCTTTTATTTCTAATAAACCCAATTGTTTGTTTCATTACCAGATGTGAAAGTGTGTGATTTTATTTTTTGAATTTGCCAACATGTTGAAAATATCAAAATGGGTGTTTACTCACCTGGTAAAGGTGATTGTGTTGGTTGGCATCCATGGCACTCCAGACATTACCTCATGGATTACAGCCCACCTGATAGGCTAATGATGCACATGACCCAGATCAGATTTCCAGTATATCCAGGTCCCAGGAACCCCTGCTCTCCAGTTTGAATTTTCCATAGCTGAAAGGAAGTTAGTTAGAACAAGAATACAATACACAACAATATAGTGTAGCAAAGATGAGGTCCGCTACGACATGATAAAAAGCAAGGCCGGAGGCCTGTGTTTATTCCCTATTATGTACCTTCTAATTCGAACCAGGGTTCGACTGTATTAGCAGTGAGTCTGAGTTCTGAGGCACTGGTGTAGGGACCTCCTGTTTCCCTGACAGAGGACACTCCGATCACTCCCGAGGGAGGGCCTTTGAGTGTTAGGGATGCCAACCAACACAATCACCTTTACCAGGTGAGTAAACACCCATTGTGATTGGTTGGCATCCCATGGCACTCCAGACATTACCTCATGGGAGATAAGAAGCAGTTAGGACTCTGTGGGATCCGTGAATCGGAGAGTCCAGGTGTGGAGCAGCTGCCAGAACCTGGGTGGCAAAGGCTGGCCTGAAGTCCTGAAGTTTTTCCAGTCTGTAGTGTCTAGCAAAGGTGTGCAGGGAGCTCCAGGTAGCCGCCCTGCAGATGTCTTCGGAAGACACTGATGCTCGCTCCACCCAGGAGGTGGATACTGCCCTGGTGGAGTGAGCCCTGATCCCCTGAGGCAGGGTCAGTCGATTCGCCGTGTAGGAGTGGAGGATGACCCGTCTGATCCACCCTGCGATGGTGGTCTTGGACGCCACGAGCCCCTGTCTCTGGCCTTTCGAGATGATGAATAGTCCTCGTCTACGGATGGGGCGAGTCCTGCTCAGGTAGACCGAGAGGGCCGACCCCACGTCCAGGGAGTCGGGGGCCCCGCTCTCGGCCTGAGGGGCTACGCGAGGCAAAGTAGGTAGGTCTATAGGTTGCTCCCTGTGGAACCTTGTCAGAACCGTCGGCTGGAAAGCCGGTACTGTTCTGAGCCGGACCCCTTTGGGGGTAAAGATGGTGTAGGGTGCCACGCACGACAGAGCGCCGAGCTCCCCTATTCTTCTGGCCAAACAGATGGCTACAAGGAAGGCTGCCTTTAAGCTGACCCAGAATAGGTCTGTCTCGATGAGCAGCTCGTAGGGTGGCACTCTTAGGGAGTCCAACACCAGAGGTAGGTCCCACGGTACGACGTTAGGTCTGGTTCTGGGGCGCATGAGGTCTACCACCCTCAAGAAGCGGATGGCGTCTGGATGGGCCCCCGGCGGGTGTCCCTCAACGAGACCTCTGGCCACCCCGATGGCCGCCAGCTGCACCCTTAGAGAGGAGGGTGCCAGCCCCTTGTCCACCCCTTGTTGTAGGAACAGGAGGATTGTGGGCAGGTCAGCCTGTTCTGGTATCGAACCTCTCTGATGGCACCACTGAGAGAAGACGGCCCATTGCCTCTCGTAAGTAGACATGGTGGAAGCCCGATGAGATTGGAGAAGCGTGCCTATGACCGACTCGTGGTACCCGGTCGACGTTAGTCGTTCCCTCTCAGGAGCCAGGCCGTGAGCTTTAGGGTTCGAGGAGACGGGTGGAGTACCGGTCCCTGCGACAGCATGTCCGGTCAGGCCGGGATCCGAAGCTGGCTAGTGACATCTCCGTGATTGCCAGAACCATGACTCATGTGCCAGTAAGGAGCCACCAGGATGATGGTGACCGAGATTCCGGATCTTGGCCAATACTTGTGGGATGAGGGGAGCGGGGGGAACACGTACGCATACTCCCGTGACCAGACCTGAGATAGGGCGTCCGTGCCCTGGGAGTGAGCGTCTCTGAACCGGGAGAAGTACCGGTCCACCTGGGTGTTGTCCCACGAAGCCATTAGGTCTTGGGGCACTGGGCCCCATGCCGCCTGGATTGTCTGAAAGAGATCCGGATGCAGGCGCCATTCTCCCGGGTGGATCTGCTGCCTGCTGAGCCAATCCGCCCTGACATTCAGTTTCCCCACCAAGTGCACTGCTCCCAGGTGTGATAGGTGCGTTTGAGCCCAGTTCATCACCCTTGAGGTTTCCCTTGACATGGCCCTGCTTCTGGTCCCTCCCTGCTTTGCGATATAGGCCACCGTCACACGATTGTCGGACCTGATCAGGACCGACTGTCCATGGATAATGTGATGGAAAGCCCTTAGTGCATGGAATACTGCTCATCTCCAGGACGCTGATGGAGAGTTGAGACCTCGTGGGGACCATGTTCCCTGTGCTGACGCTGCCCCTCAGACAGGCTCCCCAGCTGGAGAGGCTCGCGTCCGTCTCGATGGGGATCGGGTGGGAGGCTTCCAGGGGGACCCCCCTTGTCAGATTTCCCGGAGTTACCCACCACTCTAGGGAGGATCTTACCTCGGCGGGTAAGGGAACCATGCATTGGAGGTTGTTCTCATTTGGTGCCCCGCGTGCTAGGACTTAATTCTGGAGTAGTCGCATGTGCCACCTGGCCCATGGCATGAGGTCAATGCAGGAGGCCATGCATCCCAGAAGTTTCGCTACCTTCACCACCGTTGTGTGAGAGTGTGACCTCAACTGTCGGGCTAGACTCCGAAGGCTGCAGATCCGGGCTGGTGACGGTCTCGCCCAGCCTTGGGCCGAGTTGATGATGGCCCTGAGGTGTTCTATCCATTGGGTGGGATGGAGATGGCTCTTTTCTCGGTTCACCACCCAACCGTGGTCCTTGAGGGCCCGTACGGCGAGTTCCGTATGAGCACGCGCCTGGTCCTCGGAGCGGGCACGGATGAGCCAATCATCCAAGTATGGGACGATGTCCAGTCCCCATTCCCTGAGTCTGGCCACCAGGGTGATGGAGACCTTGGTGAAGACTCTGGGTGCCGAGGACAGGCTGAACGGGAGCGCCCGGTATTGGAAGTGGTGACCCATGATGTGGAAGCGGAGGAACTGCCTGTGTGACTTGATGATGGGGATGTGTAGGTAGGCGTCCTTTAGGTCGATGGACATCAGGAAGTCGCCTACCCTGATGCCCTGTAGGGTGGACCGGACGGTCTCCATTTTGAACCGATGCAGGATCACGTATTGGTTCAGGCGTTTTAGGTCCAGGATGGGCCTTAGCTCCCCCGACTTCTTGGGGACCAGAAAGAAGATGGAGTACATGCCCTTCCCCTGTTCCTGAACCAGAACGGGTTGAATGGCCCTGTTCTGGATCAGCTCTGCTAGGATCCCCTGCACCTGATGAGGTGAGGCTCTTTTTCTGGAGATTGGGGACGAGATGAAATGTTGTGGGACTGAGGGATGAGCCAACTCGATGGCGTATCCCTTGGAGACCACGTCCCGGACCCACCTGTCTGATGTGGTGGCTGCCCAGCGATGGGCGAACAGGGCCAGTCGTTGTCCGACAGGGGGATATGAGCCCTGGTGGAGGTGGCCCGGCGAGTCGGAGTCACTGTTTTCCCCTGAACCTGCCTCGACCTCCGGACCTTTGTCCCCGGGGTCTGAAGGAGGAGGATGGGTAACTGTGGAAGGCGGGGTTGCGTGAGTTAGAGGGTGAAGCCCTGCCCCGAAAGGAATGGTTTTGAGAAAATGAGTCCCTACGGGTTTGGCTCTTGGCGCCAGGATGAAACCTCCATCTTGCGGAGGGCAGATGGGAGGATCTTGACCGGTTCCTTAGGAGGTCCCTACCTTCTTCCCTCTGTTTCAGGTAGCTTTGAAGCCCTTCCCAAATACATGACTCCTTAAGGGGTAGATTCTGTAGAAGTCTTAGATTCTGAATCAGTCCCAGAGCTTCAGCCATAGCCTGCGGGCTCGATGATGATGGCGGTGGCCCTGGCCTGGAGGCGAGGGAGTCCACTGCCATGTCTTCCAGGTACTTGGCTGCGCGAGGGTGCAATCTAAGAGTTCAGCCTCCCTGGACTTTGGGCTCGCCTGCTCCTGGAGTTCCTCTAGCCAGTGGATTTGGGCCCAGGAGGTGTAGATAGCAGCTGTCATCGCCTTGGCCGTGGTGCCCTCTATCTCAAAAGTCCTCTTTAGCATGTCCTCGATCCTTTTGTCCGTTGGGTCCTTGAGAGCTATGGTACCACATGGTAGCACAGTCTTCTTGCTCAGGGCTGCCACTTGAGGATCAATGGAGGGTGCCTTGCACCAAGCATCTGACTTGTCACCCTGTACCGGGTACATCTTGTGCAAATTCCTTCGGTTTGGCATTCTGCCCGGGTCTGTGGATTGCCATTCCGCGTGAACCAACTCTTCGATGGCCGGGCAAACTGGGAAGGTCTCTGAGGTAGTGGTTCTTAGCTGGATCATTGGATCGAGCTTCGACTCCATTTTCTCCCCTTCTGGTTCCTCTGTGGACAGGCCCATGGTGGCCTTGATGACCTTCATAAGTCCGGGGATGGTCTTGAACGAACACAGTTTGGACGTCAGGGACGGAGTTGCTTGCTGGTCGATGTCCTACGTGTCGGACTCAAGCCAGGCTCCTCCTCCTCCTCATCATCATATTTGTCATCCTTGTCCCCTTCCTCTGAGTGCCATCAAGGGAGGCTGGGATGGGGTCCTCGGGCGGTTCCTCTGGAGGTCTCTCTGACGGAGGGGCTCCGAGCTGGGTGGTCTCGCTCTGTTTTGGGTAAGGGCCTCCAGCTTCTCTATGATCTTCAGCATGAAGTTCTGCTGACTCTCCATCATGGCCACCGCCACCTGTTGATTCTGGATCAACAGTGAACCTGGGTCCACCCACGTCGAGGTGCTGGGGCCAGGGAGCGAGGGTGCCAGAGGAGGGGTTCTCTCCATCGAAGAAAGTTCATCGTCCATCAGGCAGGCTGCGCAGAGAGGACCCGGGTTTGGGGAGGAGGGTGGCGCTGCACACGGTGCATTTCTTTGCCTTTACCATCTGAAAGAAGAGAGAGAAGTCTGAGTGAAGATCGATATCTCCGAACTTTTCCTCTTGCCCCTGTAGATGTCACGCCTGCAGGCGGGGGCGGGGGGCGGAGGCAGGGACTGTGATAGGGTGCTATGGAGGGCCCTTAGACAGTCCGGGGAAGAAACGGAATTTTCCCTCTACTTTCCTTACCTTCCTTATCCCCTTTTATTCCTTCTTGAAGTAGGCCGAGGCCCACTGTGGGAGGGGGCCGGGGCCACCGTTCGATGGGGAAGGTTCTGCAGGACTCTACAGGGGTCGCTATGGGAGGGACCCGAGTAGGTAGCTCCGCGGGGTCCTACAGGGGTCGCTATGTGAGGGACCCGAGTAGGAGGAAAGCGGTCTCTTCTTTTTTTTTTTTTTTTTTGAGGACTGAGCCAAAAAACAGGAACTGTGGGCTCCGAACCCCTGATCCCCCAAAAATTGGTAACAATAGGGGGAGTGAAGGGAATCTCCCTTGTGGTCAGCTGACTCATTGGCCAGCGGAAGAAGCTTGGGGTGAGGGTCGACGTGGGCCTGAGCCCTGGACCCTCGCGGCTACCTCTTTCTCTCCTTTTCTTTCTTTTTTTTTTCCCTTCCTTGCTGCGTCGCGGACTTTGCGGGATGCTGTCTGGAGCCTCCTGGATTTGAACGGCCAGGGAGGAGAGAGAGGGGGCCGAGGAGGCCCGAGGAAAACAAGGCCTCGCCCTGAGGCCCGAGGTATCGGTGCCGCATGGCTGTGGATCGCCTCTGATGGGAGTGCTTAACTGAGCGAGGCGACCACGCTGCCGGCTTATCCCCTTAGCGGTGAGAGGGGACGGTCCGCTGCGGTAGGAGTTCTCCTTATGAGAGAAGCACTGAGGGGGGCGGAAGGCCCGAGAGGAGGCCGAGAGGAGGGCCGGACTAGGCCCAGGAGTCGAACGCCATGCCGTGCGACGGCGTGCTAGGGCCTCTCCGAGAGGAAGACAGGCGAGGGAGGAGTGGCCAGGATGCATCAGGGCAGTCAGCCCAGAAAGACGCCAACAAGTCGCCGGAGACCGGAGGGAAGCCCCGGGGAGAGCCGAGGAGAAAAGGAGGCTCTCGGGGAGGGGCTAGGCTGCTAGGGAGGCCGCGAGTCACGGGAGGAGAGGCGGTCTCTGGAGGGCCAGGCAAGCGAGCTTAGGAGGAGAAACACTCGAGGTCATGGGCTAAAGGGGAGCAGCACGCTGCCAGGGAGGGCCTGAAAAAGCAGGGCCTGGGGAGGGAACCCTGGAGGAGCACAAGGAAGTGCTAGGCTGCTAGGAACTGGGTTGTTCCATTAGAAAACTTAATCGAGGTGCCATAATTTCAAACCAAAGAGGAATCCCTTAACTAGGGGTAACAGTAAAACGCCAGCACATTAAAATACAGCGTTTTTTTTTTTTTTTTTTATATGAAATTCGATATAATTTTGGGGCAGCATGGCCTGACCCCAGGAACTAAACAAAAATGCATAAACAACTTGTTTAAATCAAGCACAGGTTCCTACCTTATACCTTATAAGAGCAGACAGGGGTTCTCTGGAATGCTTCTTGCCTATTCAGATGCACAAATTACAACTGGAGAGCAGGGGTTCCTGGGACCTGGATATACTGGAAATCTGATCTGGGTCATGTGCATCATTAGCCTATCAGGTGGGCTGTAACCCATGAGGTAATGTCTGGAGTGCCATGGGATGCCAACCAATCACAATGGCTGTTACTGGATCTGCCCATTTTACTTTTCCTTTTTTCTGACCAGGTGTTTGAATGTGCCAGCTAAATGCTGACATTATCTTTCATGCATTCCATGAGATCTGCCTGATTTGCGCATGGTGTGACACATTCTTTTGATGCTGTCAGACAAGTACCACAAGACAGGTCAGTATCAGACCTGCACAAAATTGAAATGTCTGACAGAATTGTGTCCAAGTTAGAATAGGACCACACCAAGGACAGGTAGTGCCTTATTCAAAGAATCAATACTTTGCAGGACTTTGTAGGAGGACCGGCAGCTGCCTAATGTATACAGTATAAATAAAC
This sequence comes from Neoceratodus forsteri, assembly GCA_016271365.2. Taxonomy (NCBI): domain Eukaryota; kingdom Metazoa; phylum Chordata; order Ceratodontiformes; family Ceratodontidae; genus Neoceratodus; species Neoceratodus forsteri. The sequence goes on from CM057451.1 coordinate 228,124,926, forward strand.
AATCCATTTGAAATCCCTCTAATGAGACTCGCAAAAGCTGTTGCAGTATCAAAATGTGCTCTTCTACATTTCAAAGTTTAGCCATAAATATGTAAAAAGTCCAGTCAGTGGTAGTCAGTTCCACATGCATTTTCACAATCACCAACAAACTTCCTGACGGGTACTGCATTCACATATCTAACAGCTAAGAGCATTTACACTGTAAAGATTACATACATGTACAGTTGAAATAATTGACTATTGAGAAACAAAAGTCAACTGGAGTTTCTTGACTGACAAAAATTGGGGTCAGGGATCAGAACAAGGTTTTTAACACTGAGATAAATGTAACTCATCAGACAGCAGTGTCAGCAGTGGGTCTGAAGACCCTCAGAAGTAGTCGCAGTGTCAGCAGTGGGTCTGAAGACCCTCAGAAGTAGTCGCAGTGTCAGCAGTGGGTCTGAAGACCCTCAAAAGTAGTCAGTGGAGACTGTGATGGTGGCAGAGTGGAACTTGGTCTAAGCCAGGAAATGTGCTTGACTCTGTGGCTAGTCCACTATCAGAGGCTGCATTGGAGTCCTGTGGTATTGGGTGGCAGTTGGCTGGTGGGTGTCAACTTGGTCCCACTGGATACTGCTGTCAATGCCAATTGCAGTGGAGCAAATAGCTGGGTTACTACCTACATCAATGTAAATCACATCGGTCAAGATGAACTAACAGAAACATGAATTAGCAAGACAAGCACTCACATTGGGTACATATAAATGATAGAAAAACAAGTTCAACAAAATCACTTAATTTTATTCATGAAAGCAGCGATCTTTATCTGCAATGGTCGTGCAGTCCCTGGAAATAGACAGGAATCGTTCTTCTGTCACTAAGGATATCGAAGAGCTCATGAATATCACCAACTGTTAAATGAAAGAAATGTGGATGTTAAAATTTATATTCATTCCTAGAATAAAAACTACATGAATAGATTAACATCATTTGAGAATGAACACGTACAGTCAATGAAGGTAAATTGGATCTCTCCCATCCTGTCAGCAACACAAATGTCAATGATGTCCTGCTTCTCCCACACCTTGTCACAGCCAATTGAGCAGCTGCTGTGTACACCTATCCCAGCTGGAAGATTGAGTCACAGACTGTCATGGACTAGATAAAAAAAAATAAAGCCGACAGTTTATCAAAAAATATTTTTATTTTTATTGACACAGCAACTCATTCCCATCATGCAAGATTCATAAAATAGTACTGCGCTACAATCTCTTTAAAGAGCCAGCCACAAATTCAAAACTTGGTGCCTTTTTGAAGGGCTTGGTGATTGGCTCATCACAAAAAGACTCCTCATCTTGGCCCAGTGGGGTCAAACTCAGGAGTGGGTCTCCTGTGATTAAATTAATCAAAAGTCCAGTCTTTCATTGCAGGGGAGGCAAATAAACAATCTGTTGAAACCTTTGACCCCCTGATGATGCAGCGAAGCTCCATCATTGACTAAGGAGGCTGCTGGTGTCCCCAGCACTTCGGGAGCCATTCACAAATGGAAAAACCTGTTCCCTTGTTGCAGTACTCAGTGATTGGCTAACCACACAAAGACTCCTCATCTGGTCCCATGAGGTTAAACTCAGGAGTGGGTCTCCTGTGTTGAATTAATCAAAAGTCCAGATTTATAGTTCTTATGTAGAGTGCATACTGCATATCAAAATGAAATATTAGATTCTTATGTTAGGCATTGTGTAAAGGGGACTGTACGTTAGTGATCTTGTTTTATTAATTTGTAATTAGTGCTTGTCACTTTAATTTGGGGCATTATATTGGGATATTGCTGTCTGTCTCATTACACCCCCTGAGGAAGATCCACATGGTCAAAGCACCAGGGCAGTTTGTCTCAGCATCCCGAGTCAGGCAGATGAAATAAAACTCAGCTTTGCATTACATCAGTGTGCATTCATTTTTGTACCAGAAGTGCCACTCATTTGAAGTCTTTGGTTAAAATTAGGATTTAGCAGTCCTGAGTGAGCATTGGCATAGTATCCTGAGCACGCTACTAGTTCTGTGATATTGCTTGTGTAAGTTCATCAGTTGGCTGCTCTCGGAGTGCTGTGGTGTGCAGCTGTAGCATATGGTCAGAAAGAATGCCGGAGCACTGTAGCCAGGGATCATGTACAGTAGGTGAGCATCTAGCTGGCATTTACATTCTTTCTACTGTTCAGAGTTTGTGTTTGTACTACTTATATTTTCTGGAGAAGCTGTGTTGGTGAACAACTGCATCTTAGTGTGACTTGAGATTTCTACAAGATGACAAGTAGCTTAAATCAAACCACGGCACTCCCAGGGTATACACCTGAGAATTCAACGATAAAAAATTACTGTTTAGAGGATGCTGAGATGGTTCACCTTATAAGGCAGCTGGCCAGATCAGCATTATTTGGCGGAATAATAAAATTAAGAGTTTGATTACTAAAAAACGTTGAAAATATAAGAAATATAAAATTCATCCATCTCAAGATAAATGGTATCACTATAAGAAATGTACAAATCAATTCAAATTAGAAATAAGGAAAGCAAAAAAAAATATAAAGAAGTTTTATAATTATATTGGTTCCTTAAAAGGCTCTAAAGCAATTATTGGACCATTACAAACAGATTCTAGAATCCTAACAAAAGAATCTGAAATGGCAGAAGAATTTAATAAATACTTTCATAATATATTCACTCACAAGGAATACTTAAATAAGGATATAGCTAATCCAAATATGGCTAATGTAGAACTTATTACAGAAAAATAAATTTTAACTGAAATACAAAACTTAAAAACCACGTCATCAGCTGGACCAGATGGAATACATCCCACTTTTTTAAAAACAAATTGCCTTACAAATATTAGGACCGCTTAGAAAATTGTTTAATTCATCCTTTGAAACTGGAGAATGCGTTTCTGTATGGAAAGAAGCTGTAGTAGTCCCAATTTATAAAACAGGTCTAAAATCCTGTGGTGTCTAATTATCGGCCTATAAGCTTAACATCTGTTTTTGGAAAAATTTTTGAAAGATTAATTCTACGTAGAATGGAAGATTATATTTCCTATAACAAATTACAAGATAAGACACAGCATGGTTTTACAAAAGGTAGATCATGCCTTACGAACCAACTTAGCTTTTTTGAAAACGTAAGTGCAGCATTAGACAAAGGTCTACCAGTGGACATAGTGTATCTGGACTTAGCTAAGGCTTTCGATCATGTCTCTCATAGCATTTTGATTGAACATTTAATCACATTAAAATTTCCATATAAAATAACTAATTGGATAGATTCATGGTTATATAACCGTAGACAAAAAACAACTGTTAAAGGTGCCATGTCATCATGGGTGAGTGTTACAAGTGGTGTCCCCCAGGGCTCTGTTTTGGGGCCTGTTCTATTTAACATTCTGACATCATCATTGCAAACATCTGACAATATCTGGATCTCTAAATATGCGGACGATTGCAAAATAGGTTGCGTTGTTAACACTACTGATAATATCAGCCTATTGCAAGCAGAACTGGGTAATTTGGAAATTTGGGCTACTAATTATAAAATGAAATTTAATGAACAGAAATGTAAAGTTATGCACCTGGGTTATAACAACCAAAAAAATGTGTATATATTAAACAAAGAACAAATACAAGTGACAAAAATGAAAAGATTTGGGGATTAATATAGATAATAAGTTAAATTTTGAGAATAATACTATCTTTAAAGTAAAGAAATGTCAGAGAGTCATGGGTTGTATCTGGAAGAATATTAAAAGTAGATTACCTCAGGTTATTCTGCCTTTGTATACTAGTTTGATGAGATCTCATCTGGAGTATTGTGCCCCTTTTTGTGCGCCCTTAACAATTCGAAGTAGGAAACAATTGGAGGGAGTACAGAGGAGAATGACTAAAAAAATTCAGGGTATGACTAATAAGTCATATGGTGATAGACTGAGGTCACTTGGTCTATACTCTATACAATATAGGCAACTTAGGGGGGATCTTTGCTTACTCTATAAGGCTTTTATTACAGAGGGACTTTTAGAGAATCTTGATATTGTAAGAAAATCAGGTACCTTGCATACTCGATCTCATACCATGAAATTAAAAGGTGTACACTGTAAAACCAAAAAAAGACATCAATGGTATACACAGAGAATTGTTAACTTTTGGAACACATTACCAGTTTCAATTGTAGAAAGCAAAACTATGGAAATATTTAAGAGTACACTAGACAAATTCATAGGTGATAACAAATTTGACTTTATAGAAAATTAAAACCATCCTTGGATGGCAAATTCTTAAATAGGCTATGCCTCCTGAATTTGTATAAAAAAACTATGAAACTATGAAACTATGACACCACCATTAATAAGCACCTAAAGGCTATAAAGATGTATAAAGCATGCTAAATGATCCCAAAGTGCTAAAGTGCCAATGCAAAACACATAAAGTGCAAGAATCAATACTTTAAATATCCACTTCCGCATACAAATGTAATCGGGCTTGAAATATTCAGTCCTTTGATCGGCTTCCATAATGTTGCCCTTATTTGAGGGCCATCTTAAACTCTCTTTAAGTTCTCCTTGCTGTCCGCAGCAACCCAATATCTTCCCCTGCCGTTCGAAGATGGCTCGATCACAAAATTCAAAGCAAAAATGTCTCTCAGCCCTCCTAGCCTTCAAAAGTCACAGTGTTGTTTCCAAACATTGGGCACTTTAAATTGACAAAGGCAGTGGAGAAACCGCTTCTGGTAGTCCCACTGAGTTCTTTAATTCCTTCTAGTTCTGAACTTGCCAGTAAAACATCAGCTAGTTGGGCTTTTTGTGAACCTTCTAGCCAAATAATGCAGGCCACTAGAATAAAAATAATAAAAGTATAAACTTATAAATATGAGTTTTTTTTCTATTTAGTTTTTATGTACTATATGTAACACCCAAATTACTCTCAAATGTGGCCAAATATATAATCTATAGCATAGTACTTCCATATCACAATGTCACAACAACAATCAACAGCCTATTAACCAAATTTCAGCAGCAAAATACTTAAAGTTCCTATTGCTTAAGTGTCTCGATTTACTTACCTACCAGTGGTTCAGTTTTCCCCGAGTTTCCCGAATTCTGAGTCTCTCAGGACAGCTTCTCTTTACTGCAAATACAGCGAGACAAGGGAAATAAACAGATAGAACAAGCATAACCCCGAGATACACCCTCAGTTTTTTATCAACAGCTCCTTTAACTTGATGGAAAATGCTGCCAGCATGAATAAACCTGTACTTCTATTCCACTGCAATGCCTTCTCTTATAGCTCTATGAACGCTCAAATGGCCAGCTTCCAGAAAAACTGATCCAGCGTGCAGATTTACACAGAGGGGATTCTTGTGCAACTTGTGAAACTTGTGCAACTCCTGATCACTTAATTAAACTCTCAATTAGACACTGAGACTATTCCTAATTAGTCAAACAGACAAACTAATAGACTAGTGCTAATATCCAAGCAATAAGATAGAGAGCCAGATTGATTAGACATCAGTTTAAATAATTGAATATCAGCTAGCTTTGCTGCTTAATTGTCACTAAAATTGCTTAATTATCACTAAAACCTAAATTTTTGGCTGCTGGTTGTCTGCCTATAATCTACTATTTTAAATACTTAAATATATAAATCCCTCATATTAATGTTCCATACTAATGTTCCATAACATCTCTTAATACAATATGATTTCAGCACAAACACTGCAGTCCCAGCCCAGTTTCTGTACCAAACTGTTTATATTAAATCACAATAAAAAAATATAAAACCAAAAATTGGTTCTAAGCCAGATGTTACAAACAGAATACAAATCTGTCGTATTTGTGCAGCTCAGGCAACAGCGCCCACAGCGCTCTCAGCACTTATAATGTATGCAATGTCCAAGTCAATTTCAACAATTCCTCAATTTTCATAGGCCGCTGGCAAACCGTAAGCAGAATCAAAGGGGGCAAAATCACTTCTCGGTGCTCAGTCTCCTATCAGGCTAAAGCCTTTCTGAAGGCCTTCCCCACTCCTCTACAATCCATCCTCCACCTTCAGCTTTCCCCTGCAAAGAGAGCAAAGCACACCTGAGGGGAACACCAACCAGGTAGAACACAAGTTGGTCTGGTAAGGGCTACCAAAATCAATTGAACTATGGCATACCTTTTAAAAATAAAAATAAGCTTTTTAGCAGCCCCTGCCATCTCAGTTCTCTCTCCACAGCTCAGCAGCATGCAGTTCCACACCTGGTCCATCTGCAATCCCAGAATCCTCCTGCCCCTGTATCATTTTCCTTGCAGTCTGAGGCTGTGCCCTCTAGTTCTAACCCCCCTTCTTCCTCTTAAGTAAACCTCTTTCTCCTACTTTTAGTCCCTTTACATATTTAAAGGTTTCAATCATGTCTCCCCTTTCCCTCCTTGTCTCTAGCATGTACAAATCCAGCTCCTTACACCTCTGCTTGTATGTCTTCTCCTGCATGCCCTGCACCATCTTGGTTGCCCTTCTCTGAACCCTCACCAACATATCTATATCCTTGAGGAGATATGGACTCCAGAACTGAACCCCGTACTTCAGTTGCGGCCTCACCATGGCTTTGTAAAGGGGCATTATATCAGCGCTCCTGCTAGTAATGCTCTTACCTATGCATGCCAACATTCCATTGGCATTTCCCACTGCTCTGCTACATTGGATTCCTGCCTTAAGGTTTGAGGAGACTATGATCCCCAAATCCATCTCCTGTTCTGTTTCTTTGATTTCCTCCCCACTGAGGGTGTACTCTGCTCATGTGTTTCTACTCCCCAAGTGCATCACAGCGCACTTCTTGGCATTAAATTTCAGATGCCATGTCCCAGCCCACTCCTCGAGCACCATTAGATCCTCACTCATGTCCTCCATCCCCCCCCCCAGGTGTCCACCCTATTGCAGATTTTTGTATCATCAGCAAATAGGCACACCTTCCCCCTCAAACCCTCCGCAATATCACTAATGTAAATGTTGAAGAGAAACAGACCCAAAACTGACCACTGTGGCACTCTACCCTTCACTCTTGCCATCCCAGAGTGCACCCCATTTAGCAACACCCTCTGAGTTCTTCCTGCCAGCCAGGCCTCCACCCAGCTTGTTATTTTCCCACCCAACCCCAAGCTTTCCATCTTGCTCAACAGCCTCCTATGGGGGACGGTGTTGAAGGACTTACTGAAATCCAGATAGGCTACATTCACTGCCCCCCGGTCAATCACATGAGTCACCCAATCAAAGAACTCAGTTAGGTTCATCTGGCATGACTTCCCCTTCATGAAGCCATGCTGTCTGCTGTCCTGCAAGCCACTATCCTCCAAGTAATCCACTATCCTCTCCTTGATTAATGCCTCCATTACCTTCCCCACCACTGATGTGAGGCTGACAGGTCGGTAGTTTTCCTTCACCTCATTATTACCTCCTTTGTGTAAAGGCACCACATCTGCCCTCTTCCAGTCCTCCAGCACTCTCTCCATATCCAGGGACAAGTTAAAGGGTCTTGTCAAGGGTGTGGCCAACTCCTCCTTCAATTCCCTGATCACTCTGGGGTGTAACCCATCTGGCCCCATTGCCTTGTCCACCATCAATCTATCTAGCTCTGCCCTAACCCTATCCACAGTGAATGGGCTCTGATCCACCTGTCTGCTCTCCTTCCCCTTCAACTTCAGCTCAGGTCCCTTACCATCCTCCTCCTCCATGAAAACTGAGCTAAAGTACTTATTTAATACCTCTGCTTTTTCATAGTTCCTTTCCAGTTTTATCCCTCCCTCCCCTTCAGTCTAGCAATCCCCTGCCTTGTCCTCCTCCTCTCCCTCACATATCTGAAAAAAGTTTTATCCCCCCCCTTTGGGCTTTTTGGCTATTTTCTCCTCCGTCTCTGCTTTTGCCCTCCTGATCTTCTACTCTGCCAGATTCCTATTCTCCCTATACTCTTTCCTATTTTCATCCCTGAATGTGCTCTTAAATTTCCTGAAAGCCCTCCTCCTTTCCCTGACTGCCCCCACAACATCCTTTGTAAACCAAAGCGGTCTCCTTTCCTTTTTTGCTCTTCTTAACCATTTTTATGCACATTTCCATAGCTTTCAGTACCCCTTCCTTTGAAAGCTTGCCATAACTCCTCCACTGCTCCTATATTCACCGTACACTCCATTGTCTCTCTTACTATCCATCTCATCTTGTCAAAGTCTGTGCATCTGAAGTACATGACTGTGGTACTGGTTTTACTTGTCTCCCTCCCTGCCCTGACCCTGAACCTTACCATGCTGTGGTCACTGGTGCCCAAGGCTTCTCCCACCTGTACCTACTCCACATTCTCCCCATTTGTCAGGACCACATACAGCAGATTGTTGCCCCTTGTCGGCTCCCTGACTAGCTATTGAAGGAATACTCCCTGCAGCACAGCTAGTATCCCCCTGCTCCTTATTGATGCTGCATCCGGGTTTTCCCAGTCTACATCTGGGAGGTTTAGTTCCCCTACTAGTAGTGGTTCTCCTTTTAGGGCCAGCCTTGTGACTGCCTGAACTAACTGCCAATTACCCTCCTCCCCTTCCGTAGGTGGCCTGTATACCACCTCCAGTAGCAAGAATTCTCCCATCCTCCTGTCTAGCGTTACCCACAGTAGCTCAGTCTTCCCATCCTCCTCTTGTCCTTCAGTTATGCTTGTGTCTTCCCTGATGTGTAAAGCAACCCCCCCTTCTTACCCTCCTTGTCCCTTCTGAACAGTCTGTAACCTGGAACAGTCATCTCCCAGGTGTTTTGCTCTGTCCACCAGGTCTTGCTTATTGCCACTATATCTAGTCCTTCGTCCCCATGATGGCCTCCAAGTCTGCCATCTTATTTCCTAAGCTCCTGATGTTGGCTTCTAAGCCCTTCCACCAGGTTCCCTCTGTCCCATAACATTACTAGGAGACAGGAGGGGGTGATGCCATTGTATAAAACACTGGTAAGGCCTCACCTGGAGTACTGGAGACCACACATGTGTAAGGACATATAAAAGGTGGAGGCTATCCAGAGAAGGGCAACAAAGATGGTGCATGGCTTGCATCACAAAACATATGAGGATAGACTAAGAGACCTCAATATGTACTCACTGGAGGAGAGGAGAGGAGTGAAAGGGGGGACATGATAGAAATTTTCAAGTACCTCAAGGGCATGAACAAGGTGCAGGTGAGGGATCTTTTCCAATGTAGAAAAGATATCAGAATGAGGGGACACGATATGAAATCAGAACGGGGTAGATTAAGAGGTAACGTGAGAAAGTTTTTCTACACAGAGAGGGTGGTGGATGCTTGGAACAGTCAGCCACAAGAGGTGGTGGGGGCAAGCACAGTGGAGGGGTTTAAACATGCCTAGGACCAGCACAAAAGAACATTGGGTGGGGAGGGATTGATGAAAAGCCATTGATCACTTAGGGTCAGTGACTGCATACATGTATAGGGCTTACGGGCAGACTAGATGGGCCTAGCGGTCATTATCTGCCAACAATTTCTATGTATCTGTGTATCTATGTCACCCCTTTCCCTTCTCACCACCATGCCCAATGTTTTAACCCTATCCTGGGGGGAGGCTGGTAGCCCCCAATTTCTCCTGGGACTCCAAGAAAGATCTGTGTACTTTGCCTTTCGGAGAGGGGTGCAGAGAAGGGTAGCCAGCCCTACTAGTAAACACAGTCCAAAAAAACTCTGCACTCATAAGTGCAATGACCACAAATGAAAGTTGAAGCTGAAATTAAAAAGGTTTTAATTCGGGTACTACAAGTACCTTAGCAGTTCACAGTGCAAACAGAAACGACCGCTCTCCCGGGTCTCAAAGGAATACTCCCCAGCACTTCAACCAGTCAGCTGGTCTTCCTTAGGGGATGGACACAAGCATATGTATGAAAGTCTAAGGTGGCACAAGAAACACGTTATCTGAGTTAGTACTATAAATTTAAACAGTATCATTTTTGAAAATGTTGAATTTTCTAGAAAAGTATGCATATAGGAATGGATCAATGAAATATAACTGAAAATAGTTAATTGATATATTATGAACTGGTTTAATGATCCAGTAAACATTTATTATAATTATGTGCATCTGGTAGTTATCAATTTTTTTTTCTTCCTTTCTCTTTTTTTGAATGTCACAATTTGAAAAATTCCATTAAGGACTTTAAATTGCCATCGTTAATGTCTTTGATTACACCGAAAGATGTCATTTGATTATAAAATCATCCTAAATATTATTTTGCATAAAAAGCATTAATTTAGAAATTTGATGCAAACAAGTTTGAATCCCTCCACAGCCACGTATATCATAGAATGTAATTATAACTTGAAACAATAGAGGTCTCCCTATGGTTATTTAATGATGGCTATTTAAGGAGGGTCTGAAAATACACACTCCACCCCCTAAGGAAGACCAGCTGACAGGTCGAAGCGCTGGGGAGTATTTCTTTGAGAAATGGGAGAGTGGTCATTTCTGTTTGCACTGTGAACTGCTAAAGTACTTGTACCTGAATTAAAAACTTTTGAATTTCAACTTCAACTTTCGTTTGTGGTCATTCCCCAATTTCTCCAGCCTAGTGGTGCAGATCCCCCCCAACCCCAATCTAGTTTAAATTGTAGGTTTCTTCTATGAATTCTCCTAATTTGATTTTTAGTATTGCCACACCCTCCCTGTTCAGGTGCAGTCTCGGTGCAAATAGGCTCTCATCCCCCCCACGTGGATCCTCAGTCCCATATTAACCCATACCTCATTTGCTCACACCACCCCACCAGCCACTCATTAAACTCCTTAATCCTTAGCCTCCTATTAGAACTTGCCTTTAGTGCTGGAAACACCTCAGAAAAAGCCACTGATTTGAACCCTAGTCTGCTGCAGTATCTAGCAAGTGCTCTGAATCTTGCCTACACCTCCAACAGGCTATTTCCCGACAAGTCATTTGTTCCAAGGTGGAACATCAAGTGTGTTTTCTCATCCTGCTGTTTCCCCCTTGAGGGGATATAGTGAATGACCTCTTCCACTGTCATGCCTGTCAGGCTCTCAACCCATACTGTGCTACTCTTGTCCCCCCTGCCCCCCATGTAATTCATTTTATTAGAGTCCCCAACAAGCAGGACCCTGCTCTCCATCACCTTCTGCTTACATTTTCCTTCTATCCTTCTCCCAACCCCTTGCATCCCATTTTCTATTCTATTCTCACTATCCTCTTTGCCCATTTCCTCTCCCGGAGTACTACCCTTCCCCCTACACTCCTAGCTTGATGTCCCCCACAGGCATTTTCTGCTAAACCGCTCGCCTCTGTTCCACCATCCACAAGCTTTTTCCTTTCCAGTTTATCTGCCCATAACCATGCCCTGACTGATTCACCCGGAGAACTTTCCTCCTTTCCAGCCCCATCTAGCTCTAGCCCTTCTGAACCTGAGCACTCTGTTTGTCTCTCCTTTAGGGTTTGCCCTTTCTGGGGTGTGTCCACCCCTGCGCCCCTCTTTCTATGTTTACTACCCTCTTTGTTCTTTCCCGGAAGGGCATCCCCCTTTTCCAGTTTAACTGAGCCTTCCCTTGTGCTTGCTTCTCCTGTTTCCCCTGGGTACTCCTCAACTCCATTTTCCTGATTTAATGCCCCTAGTGGAGCATATCTGTTTTTCTGCTCTAAGCCCTCTCCCTGTATCCCTCTGGCTGGGGCTCAATGCCTTGCTTCCTCCTTTCATACCCTCTGTGCAGGCTTTGGACCTTTATACTTGATCTCCTGCCATTCCCTCTGGTTTGTCTTGTGTCCCTTGCTGCCTCTATCTGGGATTCCTGTAGTCCCACTAGAGCCATCTCCTACCCCTCCTTCCTTGCTTCCATGGTCCTTTGTTTTCCTCCAGTCCCCATCCCATCTTCCCCTGCCTGATGCTGTGTTTGCTCCTTGTCCCCCCACAGTTCCTCCTCTAATCGCTATTTCTCCTTCAGTGGAACCCCTCCTGTCCTCCCTTCTACTCCTCTCCCTTTCACAGCTTAGTGTCCATCTCAGCCACCTCATCTCCTCCCTTAGCTCTGCAAGCTGCTGACATACCATGCAACCCCCCCCATTTTTCAAACTATATTCAATATCATGGCCGACCCACAACAAGTGCACCCCACCACCCTCCCAAAGATGCCCCCAGCCCATATAGCCTGGGTATCATGCCTGAATCCCACCCTCACCCTGCTCCATTGGCCCCTCCAATTTGTTTTCCCCTCCATTTTCCCTATGGCCTTTCACACGCTTTTGATTTTGGACCCTAGGGTGACATTTCCCCTTGTCAAAATATCAGTATCCCACCTCATGGCTTAGATACCAGACCCTGAAACTCTTGTGGCTCAGGATTTCAGGCCCTGAAGTAACTTCCAAGTTCTATGTACCAGATACCACAGGTACTTTATGAATAGTACCCTTAAAAACACAGTACTTAAGTCTTTGATTTCAGACCCAGAGATTCCCTCATAAACAGTACCTTAAAAACACAGTACTTGAGCTTTAGATTTCATACCCAGAAATTCCCATAATTTTCCCCTAGATCAATTCAATTTTTTACTGCCTGCCACATTAACAAGTACTAATATCTATCACATACACAAATACACACATGAATATTCCCTTCACTTAACAATCAATTTCAATACCCAGATGCATTTCCTCCTCAAAAGCTCCACTGACCATTTACATTTTTTAGTACTACTATCATTACTGTCCCACATACACGTCCCCTTTAAAAGCTCCACTGCCCAGTTCTTGTAAAATGTAAAATGTTCCACCCTCTGCCCCTTCTGATAGATGAATCCTCTCTGGGAGTGGTTTCCCTAGTCCATTTAATACAGAAGGTGGTGTGTGGTGGGTGGAGAAAAACAGCTCCCATGTGTCCTTGTCCCATTTGGCTGGGCTCTGCCTTTTAAGCCCAGCCAAGTGTTCAAAAACCCACGCCCTTTGTTTCAATTGGCTCCTGTGGGAGCTTGGCAACTCCTCTTTTCTATGCTGCAGATGTAGTTGGACTCCTGCTTGTGGCTATGACTGCCAATTCCCCTGGCCATGGGTGCGGCTCATTTACTGGCCTTTTGCAGCAATGGCCACTGATTCCTCCCACCACAGATGTGGCAAAAAACAGCTCCCCTGTGTCCTTGTCCTGTTCGGCTGGGCTCTACCTTTTCAGCCCAACCAAGTGTTCAAAAACTTGCACCCTTGGTTTCAGTTGGTTCCTGCGGGAGCCCAGCAACTCCTCCTTTCCCTGCCTCCAATGCAGCCCAACTCCTGCTTGTGGCTAAGGCCACCAATTCCTCTGGCCAAGGGTGCGGCTCATTTACTGTCCTTTTGCTGACAAGTATCAATTCTGCATGCTTCCTGACTCTGCACAGATATGGTCTGGTAGCCCAAAGGGTGGGATCATTTTGGCAGGAATCTGCAGTTCAGGCCATTGTTTTTTTAATTGATTAATTTATTTATTTATTTCAGTTTGGGATTAACATCTTTGAGCCAATGACTCATTTACAAAGGTTCCAAGTCAGACGTAGTACAAAACAGATAAAGCAACAACAGTAGTATATACAAAGAAATACATTGGCGTACAAAAGATTACTTTGGTTTTGAGGTTACATAGGATATATAAATGAAAACTGTTGTGCTTATTTGGCTAATTACACTTTTGTTACAATTCGTCTAGAAATTTGCAATGAAATTTTACCATCAGTCTAACGTAATAGACAAGTAGTACCAGTCTGTTCTAAAGAGTAAGCTGCCCTGTGCTAAGTGCATAGGTCAACAGAAGGATTTCAGGATCACATGCTTGGGTAGGGTAAGGCAGCCAGAAAGAAGGCTTTGTTAAAGATGTGCTTGAGTGGTAGCCTGAGAAGGCTTTGTCATGGGAGTTGGAGGGTCAGTGGTGAGAGACAGGGGATGGGAAGTATAGGGAGGGGGTGGTCGAGGGGGGTTGACAGTGAAGGGGGGAGGAAGTAACACAGGTGGGGAGTGGAATGAAATTAGGAGAGGGTCGAGTGGGTTGGGGTAGTACAGGGTGGGGAGTGGATAAGGAGAGGGAAGTATGGGGTGGGGTAGGAGAGGGTGAGGAGGTAGCAGAGGATGGCAACAAGGGGGTGGGGAGGAGAGGGTGGGAGGGGGATAAACCTATAGTAATGCTACAGTGGGATGTTGGAGGGGGCATTAAAAGACTCTCCAAGTGCTTGTATTAGAGCATTCAGGGAACTCTCAAGGGTTTGTATTAGGGTTAGATTATGTTGCGACACTCACAGACACAAGCAAGAGCTAGGTGTGTTCGGAGACCAACTTTGAATTTGCTGACCTTATTACATTCAATAAGGTTGGGGGGAAATCATTTACCCACTTGGGTCCTCTGAAGGAAAAATATCTCTGGGCTATCAAAGTACACTTAAAAGGCACCACCAGCCCACCCTTCAATGAACTTTGTGTACTGAGAGTTGGTTGATCTAATCTGAATAGACAAGAGGTGGATTCAGGAGCTAGCCCAAACATGGCTTTCTTTGCTGGTAGGCAGGCCTGGTATTGGGCCCTGAGGTGAAGGGGGAGCCATCCAGTCGCTTTATAGAGGTCACATGTGTGTGTCCAGCGATCTGCTCCCAGGACCAGCTGACACACTTTATTCAGAAGGGTTTTTACCCTTTTCAGGGCTGTGTCAGTTCCTGCACCATAGATTACAAAGCCATAGTCTATGGTAGATAGAACTGAGCAGCTTGTGACAAGTTTTAAAGCATCAGAGGGCATGCAGTGGTGGTGTTAATGGAGAACACCTAGTTTTGCATTGGCAGTTTTGATTACATTGTCTACATGTGTTGTGAATGAGAAGGCATTATTCATGTGAACTCCAAGATATTTAAAGGTGTCGACCTGCTCTAGTATATCCCCTTTGCAACTCTATACCTACAATTTCCCCAATTTCTTTCTGTTCTGTGGAACCATAAAAAGCATGCTCTTTCTTTTATAGTTGAGCAGCAATTTATTATTAGAGAACCACATCTCAAGCCTGTGAAAATTTGCTTCCAGTTCATAGGTCACAGAGGGTAGATTTTTTCCACTTATGGAGATGACCGCATCATCAGCACATAGCATGATGTGTGCTGGGCAGACTGAGGGCAAGGGGTTTATGAAGAGGCTGAAAAGGAGAGGCCCCATTATTGAGCCTTGTGGGACTCCAAGACTCACTTCTCTTGGCTCAGATAGAATGCCTTTGATTTTGACGAGTTGAGTCCTGTATGAGAGGTAGCTCTTGAATCAGATAACCATGTCTGTGGACAGACCTATTGAGAGTAAGTATTGCAGGAGCAGCTGATGGTTGACGGTATCAAATGCCTTTGTGAGGTCTATAAACATAGACCCCACTGCCAGACCATCATCAAAGGCATTGTAAATTTGGGTGGTATAATCAACCAAGGCGGTGATTGTGGAATGGTCTTTCTGGAACCCGTGTTGCTAGGCGCAAAGTAGGTTGTACTTCAATAGGTAATCTGTGGAGATGGGCCTGTAGTTAGACAGACTGGTATCATCACCTGCTTTGAAGACGGGAGTGACGAGCACCTTCTTCCACTTGTCAGGGAACACTCCTGACTTTAGTGAGGCATTGAAAACTTTAGTGAGTGGATCCAACAGCTCGTTTACCATAAGTGTCACCAGCTTCATGTCTACAAGGTCACTCCCCATCCTTGCCTTCCCTAATACGTGTTTAACATAGCTGATGGTGTCATTTCTAGTAAGCTGCTTGAAGTAGAAAGGGGGGACATTGCCTAACATGTTAGATGTTAGTAGGGCTTCTAATGTCTGCCACATAATGCAGAGGCACTAGACATCCAGTTAGGTGTGCTTATGTAGAGCAGGCTGGATCTGGCAGATGGGCATGCCCAGCCACCCTTGCCTAACTAAGACACTTGTGCCCCAAGTGGGAGGGACACATGGTCTTACTTGCCACCACACAGGATAGTCCAGCCAGTTCTGTAGTCATCCTTCTCTGTCCCTTAACAGATGCTGAACATTCTACATGTTTTACTAGGATTGCAACACATTAGTTGAGATCTATCCCCACATCAGTTGTACCAGTGGGTGGGGTAGGATGAAGAGTACAATCACAGTTACATCAGGATGCTAAGTAGAGTTTGGAGCATGAGGAAGGTAGTGGTTCCTCGGGTGAAATAGATGTCTGTGAAGATGGAAGGAGGATTAAGTTAAGGTATCCAAGGTCATACAGATGCAAGAATTATTAATTTTTTAAACAAAGCTGTCACAAAGGTGGCACTGGTACCAGTGAAATAGCCATACATTTAATGATAAAATGGCACATCCAGCAAAGAAGAGAAAAATCACGTTTGAAAATATTAAATTTCTAGAAGATGGCTGCTTTTGGTTTCATCAGCTGGGATGGATGAATGTTCCACATGATTTACATGGAAAGTCTGCAAAAAATAAGTCTAATTCCAGGCACATGTCACAATCAAACATTCTATGTCCCAACATATATGAAAGAGAGAGAGCCTTTTCTGCACTAGGAAATAAACTGGACCAAAAGAACATTGTTTTAATGTCATGGTTTGTGTTTAGCCAGCTTCAGCAGTGCCCTGCAGTTGCTTTGTAGAGGCAACATTTTCACAGACTGGGAGGTTAGATACAGTTTTAAAAGTAGCTCCATATTTACTTGCAGATTTCAAGGAACAGAGCAAAATGTCACTGTATGCTAGATTTAGGACCTGTTTTTTCTACATAAAACTATGAAGGATCTTACAAAGAACAGTTCTGTAGAATATGGATTTTTCCGTGCTGTGCTGATATTAGGTTATCTTACTGTTTCACTTATGCATTATCAATAAATGGATAACAATTTACAAGGACACTGTTCAGTACTGCTGGCATTTGTGGTCCATTCTACTGTATGTATGTATTGGGAATTAAGGCTGAGCTACAATCCATTTGCCATTGTAGCAACCGAGTCAGGGCTAAAACGTCAGTTATCTCAGGGAAGGTTTGGAGAGGAAGCTAGCCATTGAATCACTTGTTAATGTCAGCACAGTCTGTGCACCCAGCATGAATGTCCATACTAACACAGAAGTTTTAGCCTTGCAGAGCAATCTGGTGGGGGTACACTTCTACACAGTAATGTGTACACTTGCATACTCCACTAGTTGAAACTTCTGCACATTTGTATAGGATGATAAATGCATCACTGCTGTTGAAAACAACTGAAATGTTATGTTTTCAATGTTTTGCTTTGGTTAGTGTTCTAACTAAATGACAGAATTTCTGTTCAAATAGCATTGTGGGAGGAATCTAAGCAAAATCATTCATTACACAGGAAATGTGCTATGTACACGCTTAGATGGCTCTCTGGTGATCAGACATGTCATGGCAGGTGGGCGTGTGGCTCTCGAGCCTGAAAAGTGGCAGAGCCCTGATCTGGTCAATGTAACAAGGCCTACAGTAAGGCAGACAAGATGTTGGGGTGCATCAGAAAGAGCATTGACAACAGAAGAACGGAGGTGTTACTACCTCTCTGTAAATCACTAGTGGGGCCACATATGGAGTACTATGCCCAGTTCTGGAGTCCTCACCTAAAGAAAGATAAAGATAGGTTAGAGATGGTGCAATGTAAGGTAACCAAAACTCAGCAACTACATCTCCCATTTGCCTGCCTCAGTGACCAGCTTGCCCAACCAACTCTGCAATATCTCCCTGTGCCTGATAACCACCTGTGTCAGCATACTGGTGAGTCTTCAAGTGCTGCTGCTGCTACCAGTGCTGACATTGGGTATGGGGGGGGGGGCTTGCTGGGTTAAAGCGGGGAGTGCTGCATTGGAAGTGAGCCAGCAAATACAACTTCCATCACAAAGACTGCCACTGTTTTTGCATCCTTTACCTGCCTCAATGACTGGCTTGGGCAAACAACTCTGCAACAACACCCCATGACTGCCAGCCACCTGTGTGAGCATACCAGTGAGATTTTGAGTGCTGCCTGTACCGGTGCTGACATCAGGCATAGAGAGGGGCTTGCCAGGTTAAAGCAGGGACCACCTTTTGTGTTTATCCCACTGCAGCTGTGTGGCCTCAGAGACTAGCTGATGTATAATTCAGTTCATATGTGTAACAACCCTTTTCCTAGGAAAGGGGTGGATTGTTACTAGAGTGTACATCAGAACACTATGTCTCAATGCATTAATCACTTTGTCCCTTATTTGCAGGGGAGGAGACTAAGGGGATGGGGATAAATAGGAGGTTTGCGCAGGAGGAAGAGGTTCTGGGGTGTTCCTCATGGGGCTAGAGCTGAGAGAGGTTATCAACAGCAGTTGGTAGTATCTGTACCCAGTGCTGCTGCACAGGTTCAGGTCTCTGGGGATTGGAGGGAGCCTACCAAGCCTGGATCAGTGGCAGGGTGCAATTTGGAGTGACATGAGTTCCCTCTGGGGGGTCTGGGAGGTACTGTTGGGAGTCGGAAGAGTTCTGCAGATTCTGGCTCAATGGCTGGGTGCCAGGGTCAGGGTGGCCCAGAGCCCCATGGCAAACTTTCTCTACCTGGCACTTCAGAGGGAGTAGAAGGATCTTGGGTGTGGCTGATCTAGTGGTTCTGCTTGGGGATACAAAAGTGATTCATGTATGAAGCTGGGCCAGATTGGTTTGTAGCCCTTTGGAGGAGGTATGATGGGCTGTGGTTACACAAGGGCACCATTGCTGGACATCAGGGGACCAAACCATGAGTTCCCCGCTTGTCCAGGTCACCCTCAAGGATCCAGCCTGTGGGATTCCTGGGGGGATGGCCTCCAGTTTGGATGCCTCCAGGCAGGCAAGTGGGTGATTGGGTAACATTACAGGTGGCTAGGGAGCAGCACTAGCAGTTCAGGGGGGCAATAGTGGATTTCCCAGGTGAGCATCTCCTCAAGGGATGTGTATAGATGGCTCTCAGACCTGGAGGGTTTCCCTGAAGATCCAAGTGAGAAGAACTGGGAGGAGGTTGTAACCAGTGCAGAGACAAAAGGAACATTCAGAACTGGGACTCTGGATGAGGAAACTGCCCAAAGTAGAAGTGAGACCAAGGTAAAGAGCATGTACAGCTGCATGCATTACAATCACTCAATGCCTCCTACTTACCAAACTGTTGTAGGGCTTCCAGTGTTTGCCCGCTACTCCAGTATCATGCATCGCAAATGAACGGCTAGCTACAACAATATGTGTTACTTCGCCTTATCCTGTAATCAACTCACTCACCACTATGTACTTTACAACAAGTTAGGTTGGTCCTCCCCTACCGCCCTGTTGGACTCCTCGCTAGTCAAGGTGGTATACAACATTACATCTACACAGAAGCCAATTTCACTTGCCCCCTTTTTAGTACCTTGGTCTCACCAATATACTCTTAGGTCCTCTAACGGAGCGCAACTAGTTATCCTCAGATTACATTGGCTCTATGGTCTTCTTTGCTGCCGTTCCCACACAGTGAACATGCCTCCCGGTGGTTCTTCACTCCAGCCAGAAGCCTAGCTCTTTTAAAAGGCAGCTACACTCCCTACTGTTGGACCGCTCAATACTGTGTATGCATGTCCTTAGTTACAGTGAAGCTCGCCAGGAAGAAACCGACTTCTAAGGCATTCTGTAGTATGCTGCAGCAGCGTTACTGCAGTAAACAGTGTAATTTGTATGGGGATTAATCTCTTTTGTCATGCAGGAAAATGTGAAATTGCCAGGATAAAGTGAATGCCAGAGTTTCCTGTATAACAAAAGGGACTAATTGAAATTGAAATTACATTATTTTCCACAGTAACTCTGCTGCAGCATGCTGCAGAATGCTGTAAAATTCTGCAGAATTGGGTTTCATCCTGGCGAGCTTTACTGTAGATCACCTGTGACCTTTTATCTTTGCCTGCCCGGCACTTAAGCCTATCCTGCTACCTTAGTCTCACACTGTTTCAGATGCTTTGTATTATCACTTTAGTTGCACAATTTCTGTTAAATTAGGAACTCCAGGCTGATGCAACTGCTCTTCTACTTGTCATTTGTTACCTGTATAATCTGCCTGTTTCCCTGTTTGACTGACAATGTACAGTATGTTTGTAAATTGCTGGACTTAATGACCATATATGTCCTGTATTCCTCCCAGGTCGTACCTGAAAATAAGCACATGTACCTAGTGTACGTCACCCAGTTAACAAAAGCTAATGATAAACAAATACATTTAAGGCTGGTCCGAGGCTTGTTCAGGATGAGACTGTCTACAAAGGACTTGTTAGAGTATTAGAGCTAAGGGTGCTCCAAAGGAAGGAGGGTGGGGCAACGAGAGGTCACGGGTGTAATCTGGAAGGGGGCAGGCTCAGAGGGGAGAGGAGAAGATGTTATTTCACTGAAAGGGTGGTGGAGTCATGGAATGCATTGCCCAGGGAGCTGGTAGAGGTGGAGACTGTGGATGGGTTTAAGAGGGGATGGGACAGGTACAGGGGGAGGGTAAATCTGACCAGGCCCAATACAAGTGGAACATCTGGGACTGGGGACAGTATAACCCAAGAGGGAGGGGGGGACACCAGAATCGTCCCTCAGTGCGGTGCTGAAAATCGAGCAGACTCGAGAGACCATTAGGTCTATTCTGCTGGCATTTTAGTATGTTAGTAAGTACGGTATCTGATAGCATGCCCAAGTATGGGGTAACAGTAGTTTCCATATCAGTTGGAGTGGTGCATTGAGGCACCAAAAGTAACCTTAGGGGACAGTAGAGTCTCACATAATGATCTGTATCTTACAGAAACTGTGCTTCTGAGGAGTATTCACATGCAATATGGGCCTAAGTATTGGTGAACTGTAATCTGGGATGCTTGTCCCTAGTGTGCTTGACATGAATTGAGAGCGCAAGATATGAACTACCATTGAACCCTTCTTCCCATAGTGAAAGAGATTGTATATGAACTATCAGTTTGGTATGCCGTGCTGTTATTTGATGACATCTGCACAGTTTTAAAGAACTGAAGTAACTGGAGAAAGGTTACGTGTGCTTCAAGTGCTTGCAAGGGGCTCCTAGCAAGCTATATCATATACTGTACCCCTAGACACAAGAGTCCTCCTGGGCCATGCCCACCCCATCTGGGCAGAGCTGACACTTGGCAGTATAGGTCAAAGGGAAGGTTGCATATGTGCTATATCAGCATCGCTCGTACTCACTATGCTACAGTATATTAGCACCAATATACTGCATTCCTATTTCTGCATTCCTATAAAACTAGTTTAGCTTATGTGTTTTTAAGCCTCTTTATAGTAAGTGTATCTACATTTTTGTACTTTGTTTTAGCTGTACTTTCAGTTTCTTTGGAAAAATTTATTTCCCAGCTTGCATATAACCATGTATTCCACACATTTTTCTTTCCCTACAGTAGCTAGGCCCGGGCATCCTGAAAAAGGTCCTTTGGGCCTGTGTACAGTACTTACCTGGTCAACAAATACATACATGTCAGTGCTGGCACCTGGGAATGACCTCACTACATGTGGCTATATCTTCATATAGCCAGAAATGTTATCTGGTGTGGGGTAGATGTCAGAACACATGGAGCTGAACAAAGAAAAAGATTTACTGGAATGTGGCTGCTTTAAAAAATGTTTTGGCCTGTCTGAAATTCTACCCATTGCAGGCAGGTATTAATATGTGTTGCAACAGTTACAGCTTACATATACAGCTCTAGCAGAGGTAGTGGAATCTGCCCTTCAGTAGATAAAATTAAACGAGCAGAATAGCTTGACTGTGAAACAATATGCACTTGTGGAATACCATTAAATGGGTGTAACTGTGATTACCGTATTGGTTGGGTTGGTTTTTTAACAGGACCTGAGGTTTTTTGGTTTTTTTTAACACTTAGATAATTATTATTTTTTGGTTCTAATGTACTGATTGTGGGGATGAGCAAGTTTGATATTTTACTGGAGAGTACTTCTCAGTTGGGGAATTGCTGTGTATCTAATGTGTTTTGTGTATGATATTATTCTTCATTGTTTTGTGATGATTTCTGTTTCTGTATTGCTGTAGGATTTTGTATTGTTTTCGTTTAAGAAAAAGTTCACCGCTACTTGTGTGATGCTTGCTGCCCATGATGTGGGACCTCCCTACAGATAGGGTGCTAACAATGCTACTGATTGATCACCAAAAACACTGTGTTCCTTTTAATAATCAGCTGCTAGCATGATTTCCCTGTACTAATTAGCCTGGTGCTGCAGCTGTTTGGTGAATTTCAGTGCCAACACCTTGGAATGACAGCATTGCATATGTACTGTGCTGCTGCACATGATGCAAGAGGTCTCCACTTGAGTGGGGTGCTTATACTGCTACTGGTTGATAATAAAAAAAAAACACTGTTTCCTTTTAACATAAACCTTCTAGCATAATTTGCCTGTATAATATCAGCAGGTGCTACGACTATACGGCAAATTTCAGTGTTGACGCTTAGGAATTAAAGGTTTACCTATAGCACTGTGACAGCTACAGGAGCGACATCCCTGACAGTGACAGACACAATACCGAGTGTTGACATTGTACTGTCGGGAATACAGGTGTGTTTTTTGAGGGCTATACCCCCCGAATCCCCCGTGTGGGGTGCTCTGCCCCCACACACCCCAGTCTCTAGATATTCAACTCCAGGTTGGAGTTGTCTAGGGAAAGGGGCGCAACACTGGGAGATGCACCGCTGGTGTCTGCAGGGACCAGCACAGCGACCCGACGATTTCGAGCGAAATCTGTCGCTGTGCTGGTCTTCGAGGTCGAGGTATTGTTGTGTGGTTGGCATACCGGAATGAAAGCACTTCACATGTACCACACTACTGGGAATGACTAATTCCAGAAGTACAGGTGGAGGGCCACCTGGGGACCAGCAATCACTGTACAGTGTGGTTCAGTATAAGGACGGCTGTGGAATCGAACCACACAAGGGTGAGGGTCCTGAACTTCAGGAGGGCAGATTGCAAAAAGATAGGTGAGTACCTCAGATATGACCTGGTAGGGAGGAGGAACAGCTGAGGAAACTAAAAAGGGCCATAGTGAAGGCAAGAAAGCTCTGTGTCAAACAAGGGAGCAAAAGAAAGAAGAAAAAGAGACCGCTATGGTTCTTATTTATTTATTTAGTTTTTGTTGACCAGGTAAGTGCACTAGACAAATTCTGCCTATTTTCAGGACTACTAATTGACCAACTACTGAATGCTGGGCTATCACCTGACTCTTCTCTCTGGTTTAAAAGCTACTTAGAAAATCGGTCGCAGAGAGTAAAAATTGAGGACGCTCTTTCTGACACCCTGCCTGTTCACTCGGGTGTCCCACAGGGATCCATACTGGGCCCCGTCCTTTTTAGCCTTTTCTTAAACTCCCTCCCTTACCACTGCTCTGAGCAGATCATACTATATGTCGAAGATGCTGTTGCATTCTCCACTCACAAAGATCCTGCAACTCTTCAACACAACCTTCAACTTAGTTTCAGTTCTGTAGAGACATGGTTTCTTAATCATAAACTGGTCCTCAATGACAAGAAAACCAAATCTGTGCTCTTCTGCAGCTCTCATAACCCACACAAGCTACACCACTTGGCTATCTCCACCACCCAGGGGAACACTCTAGATCAGGTGGGGTCCTTCAAATACTTAGGGATACAGCTTGACCCTAATCTCTCCTATGGACCTCACATAGATAATTTAGCTAGAGCTGCTAATACACAGCTTGGTCTCCTCTACAAACACAGACAACACCTCATGCCAGAAGCTTTGAAGGTTGCAGTCCTGAGCTCTGTAATCTCTGTAATACACTATGGTCTCATCATTTATGGCTCGGCCACAACCACAACCCTTAGACACCTCTCAACTGCCTTAAATAAGGCATGTTGGCTCATCACTGGTGCTCACCGTCTCACCCACACATGTGACCTGTACACCCAGACTGGCTGGCTCCAACTATCAAACTGCATAAAGTTTCTCACCTGCTCCATGGTGAAAAAAATCTACCTTGGCCTTGCACCCCCTGGGGTCTCAACTCTGTTACAACACCGAATTAACAAATGGTGCCTTCGGAGATCCACGCTACAGCTACTGAAAGTCCCCCACTGTCACACTTCACAGGGACAACGCTCTTTTGCTTATCGAGTGCCACTCTGGTTCAATGGCCTCAGCCCCACCATCTCCTCTGTCCCAACAATTGGTATGTTTAAAACTAGGCTCCAGGACTATCGCACTACCAACAGCTCCTGTGTCTGCCCAACTTAACCTTGTTTCTCCACTTCCCTGCCTACTCTAGTGGTCCCCCCTCCCCTCCTCACTGGATTCTACCCTCACATCTTGGTATACCCAATGCTGCACTTTTCACCCTCTCCCCACCCTATCTACATTCCTTCTCCCCCTTCCCTCTCCCTATGACTCTGGCACTTCTTATCTGTTGTCTATTTTCTCTGACAAATGCCGCTGGCTGCCTTGCTTACAATGCTACCCTTGAATTGTATTAATCTGTACTCTGTTTGCAATGTCCACATTGTTGTAATGTCTGTCTTGATGTTCCCCATAATTTGCATTTCTCTGACGTGGAACTTTTGTAAAAGAGCCTTGGCTCAAAGGTATTTGTAATCCTAGACTTGATAAATAAATAAATACATAAATAAAAAATGACCGGGGCACAGATGAATGACAATTGACCTTGAACCAGATTAAGCTGTTGGTGATATTTTTAGTGAATGGGGGGAAATTTGACCAGGGCACTGGGGAAATGCCATTACTCTTTTCGAGACATGCCATGGGATCTTTAACATCCACCTGAACAGGCAGATGGGACCTCGGTTTAACGTCTCATCTGAAAGACTGCACCTCAAGAGTGCAGCGCCCCCTTCATGCTGCACTACAGTGTCAGTATTGGGATTTAACCCAAGTGCCTGGTGTGGGGATAGAACCCACAGCCTTCTGATCTCCCAGCCTCAGAGGCAAGTGTGCTACCCGCTGAGCAACTGACACTGATAAGTTCTGGAAAGAAGTGGTGGAAAACATAAAAACTAGGAGTAGTAGTAGTAGATTTTATTTGTTTATGGCACCCTTTCCCAGAAGTTCAAGGCAACAGTTCAATAAAACAGAGGTAGCAAGACATCATAATGAGGAATAATGTATGTGTGACCATACACAACGAGCCTGTGTTTCCATCGAGGGGTTGAGATAACAGCATATAGACCTTGATAGCAAAGCTCAAGAGGTTCATGCTGTTATCTAATTCCGGAGATGGAAACACAAGGCGAGTTGTGCATGGTTGCCCATATTAAATTTTTTATAGTATATGGTTTTAGTAGAAAATATTAGTGTACTAGGTTTTTTGCTTGCCTACTGGGTCAATACTTCACCTGGAATATAGCACGGTATTAACCGCACTGTGAAGAGTGCGCTATGAATTACAGCAACAGGGTTACAATAGCAATAGGGAATTACCACTACCCCTGTCACTGTATGAATTACTAGGAAGGCATCAAGTTACTGTGTGCTGGGTGTCTGGTCCAGCCACTCCCGTGGTGGAGCGGTTAAGGCACCAGCACACTCAGGAGACCTGGGGCTGTAATTCGATTCTCTGCAGGTGCTCCAATGCTACTACTTTTGCTGTCATTTAAAAAAAAAAAAGTTCCTCCCTCCTGACTTTCTCCCCATCTCCTTAGTCCACTCACCCCCAGAGTTTATTTTAATTCCAGGGTGTGTGTGGAGGGTGAAGCCCTCCACGTCAGGGGGTGCAGGGGGCAAAGTTCCCCGCAAAAAAAAGAGTAGCCCATTTATTTCAACAGTGTGCACTCTTTCTGCAGGTCAGTGTATCTCCTTTATTTTATTTATGTCTGTGTTTTGCTGTATTGTTGGTGTTATTGGCAGTTGTGAAGAGAGAGAAAAAAGAGAGAACAAGCTGCCATGGTTACACTGAGTGGCACTAGAGGTTAGCGGGAGTGCTTCTTCTGGGTAAATGCGGCTATACATTTTAAAACTGTGGGACATTATTTTAATGAAAAAGATTGCAATTCACTTAATAGGAGCAGGAACATATGAGTGCATAAGGTAGGAGAGAGAATTTGCAGAAATCGTTGTGACAAGTGTAAACTGACTGAGTGCCGAAAAGAAACTGAAAGCAGGTGGGGGGCAGTTGGCATGAGCAGGGCACAGGTGCTTTGATTGTAGAACATGCACAACAACTTTTTGAGAGCCACTGTTTTTTATACAGAATAAGCCCTAAGTATATACTATGTAAAAATCCCAATAAAAAAATATAAAAATATACATAAATAACTTCTTATACCAACAAAATCACAACAAACAGCTGATTTGTACTGTTAAATGTCTTAGGTGTTCACATTTACAACCAATAGGTACTCTAACTCCCCATGTGCTGTGTAAATAAGTATGTTTTAAGACTGTTTAAAGGCCTCCACTGGGGAGGTCTCCTTCAGAACCCTTGGGAGCGAATTCCACAAAACCAATCCTGTTACTTCAAAGTAACGGTTCCCCAAGGTTTTAAGCCTAGACGTCACTGAAGAAGCCTCTCTTAGGAGTTAATTCCACAAAACTGGTCCTGCTACCTCAAAGAAGCGGTCCCCCAAGGTTTTAAGCCTAGTCCTGGGAACAACTAGGAGACCTTCCTCAGTGGAGAATGGGAGGCATGCAGGCATGTAAGGATGCAGGAGATCGTGCAGGAAACCCGGGCCCAGCCTGTGTAGGGCCTTAAAAGTTAATAACCCAACCTTACAGGAGATACGTCACTTGACCAGTAGCAATTGCAGGTCAAGCAGCACCAGGGAAATGTGACTTGACCCTGGAAGGCTTGTCAGCAATCTAGCAGCTGCATTCTGCACTAACTGCACATGCCGCAGTGTGCCTCCACTGACCCCGAGGTATACAGCGTTGCAATAACCCAACCGTGAGATCACAAATGCATGAACCAGTGTGGGCAAATTCTCTAGGGGGATAAGGGATTGAATCCTGCTGATGTTCCTCTGGTGGTAAAAGCCATTCTGGACTACTGCCAACACCTGAGCCTCAAATGTCAGCCCTTCATCCAGAATGATATCCAGATTCTTTACTTTGCAGCAACCATAAGCCTAGAGGTGCTGATACAAAGCCACGTCTCCCTCACAGTTGCTGCCACTCTCCTTATCTGACCCGGCTCAATCACCAGTAGTAGGACTTAAGTTTTGTCCAGGTTGTGTCTCAGCTAGCTCAATGACATCCAGTTCTGGCTCTCAGCCAAGCACTGATTAAGCTCATCTACCATGCTATATGTCTCGGGTGCAAAAGACAAACAAAGCTTAGTATCATCTGCATAGCAGTGAAACCCAACTCCATATTGTCTAATGATCCTACCTGGGGTAGCATGTATACCACAAACAACATGCTTGAAAGGACCAACCCCTGAGGTACACCACAGTGCAGGTCCATTGGGAGCGAAGAGAAACTTCCCATCACTACCCTCTGTGTCCTGCCCATGAGGTAGCACTCAAGCCAGCAGATGACTGCTGCTGAGTCGTACATACTCCCCGAGTTGGTCCAATAAAAACTCGTGGTCCACGGTGTAAAATGCTGTGGAGATTTTGAGGAGGACAAGAGTTCATGGCTCTTCTCTATCCCTCGCCCTGAGCAGGTCATTATACACCCTGACCAACAAAGTCTCTGTGCTGTGCTTTGACCTAAACCCAGACTGGAGAGGCTTAAGATGTCAAAGACAGTGAGATGTTACTCAATCTGCAACACAACCACCTTTTCAATAACCTTGCCAAAAAAAGGCAGGTTAGAGACAGGTAGGAAATTTGCAAATATATCCAGGTCCAACAATGCTTTTTTCAAGAGGGCTTCACCAGTCCATTTTTCAATGCAGATTGGAAGTTCCTCTCTGATAAGAAACACCAAATAATCTCAGTGAACACCAGGCCCTGCTGTCTGACACAGCTCACAAGTAGCTGGGTTGGGCATGGATCTAGTTTGCAATATGTTGGTTGCAGCTCCGAGATCACCTCCACAACCTTGTCCATTGACACTGGCTGAAACTTTTCCCAGGACTACTGACTGCTAATTTGTCTCCCTGGTGCAACACTGTTGAGCCCTACAGCCCACTTGGTGAGACTGCAGCCCTAACAGAGAACACTCTGTCTGAAAAGAGCTAAGCAAACTTCTCACATTTAGCAAATGAAGCAGCCCTCCCAGGCTCCAGACAGGCCAGATGAAGAAGCCTGTCCACCATCCTAAAAAGCTGAGCTGGTTGGTTCCTTCCAGCCAAGATCACCCGGGACAGGCACTCTGCCTTCTTACAGGAGATTACCCTTTGATATTCATGGTAGTGAGTATTCATAGCCAATTTGTCCTCCTGGGCCCACAGTCTCCTCCAGCAATGCTCAAGCCTGCACTCCTTTGCTTTCATCTCCCTCAGCTCGCTGTCAAACCACTATGAGCCTTGGCATCAAACCAATGGGCATACACAGACTGCTGCTATGAGGTTGAAGGCTACACCAATAAGCTGCCACTGCTTCCTCCACATCCGCAGCCACCAACAAACCTGAGATGTTCAGCACCACCTTAAGTCTATCTGACCTAAGCCCTCTTAAAGGATGATACTGTACCATACCATACTGTACCATCTCCATAGAGGGTGGACTACAGAAGGGTGCCCTGAAATTGAACTGAATGGTGCAATGATCTGACCAACTGATCAGGTCAGTCCTGAGGTTTTCCACCTCAAGACCCAGGTAGAAGAAAATCCAAGACATGCCCAGGTTGGTGTGTCACAGCAGCAACTGCTTGTGCTAATCCCAGAGATCTCCTTCTGTGGAGGAAATCTTGTCCAAAATGAGAATTTGATGTCAACCCAGGCATTGAAGTCATCCAGGATAATCCACCTCAGTGACTCAACACCTTGTCAGTGACAATGTCTGTTATTTCCTGCAGAAAATCCCCCTCGCTACCCGGAAGCCAGTAAACAAGGAGGATCCTGCAACCGGCACCAGGACCCCCATGTATGGCTGTGCATTCAAATGGCAAGTGCTCCCCACCGGGTACATCACCAGGTTCAACTCAGATCTATAGCAGATAGCCACCTCTCCCCGTGATTCTTCGTTGTGCAGTGTGCCACTGAAAAACCAGCTGGGATGGCTGCCTCCAAAATCAGATCAGCATCATTACCCAGCCAGGTCTCTATGAAACAAGACTGACTGACCGAGGAATAAGATATAACTTGCACAATAATAGAGGGCATTTTCCTTATCAATCTGGCATTGCATAACGTTGCCCAAAGAGGATGAGTAGGGCTGGCTGGCCCATCAGCTACCTGTCCAATCAGTCTGGTTGAATTCCTGGGTATGGGAACTAAACACTTCTGTCTCTCCCACATCCCCATTTCACCCCAGGGTGTCTCCTGGGTCCTCACAGTCCTAATTACCCCCCCTCCATATCACCACTACTCCAATCCCATGCCCTTTTTCAATGCCACCTAGTAATTCCCACCTCACTGCAGTGCTGACATACTGCACCTGCTGTGGGGGTCATAAAAGGGACGCAGGTCCTGAAGCAGAGATGTAGCTGAGCCTAGGGGTCAGCACAGGATAACAAATTTCAGTGCAACTCAGCCTGACTTTACCAAAAAGAAAAAACTAAACACCCCCTCTCACTACCACCCCCATTTATAATAAACCACGCTACCTCACCCCCAACACTCACACCACCAATCACACTGTATAAATCAAATCCTAACCACCATTCACTCCCTAACTCATTCAAATCCCACAAGTTAAAAGTCAATCAGCAATATAAATCATTCCACAAGCTGTGATGTCAGCAGCCCATTTCATGCAGTAAGGCAAAAGTCCTCCTCTGAAGAAAGACTCCCAAAGAGCATTGGTACAGATGATTAAATAACTGCTAAAAGGACACTACTCCACACTCATTGTTGAGCAGCACCGAATTTTGTTAATGACTAAAAACAGTCCCAATCCAGCTAATACATATGCTTCATCTCCTAGCTGTCCCCCAAGAGACATTTATCAGTACAAGTTAATTGCTCTAGCTCCATACCATGAAGTTAGAGCTCAGAATAGTTTAAATAAGACAACAATAACAGAATGGATTGAGTCCAAAGCTCACCACCTGTCTTTACAGTCCAAGCTGCCAATCTTCCAATGCCATCAGAGCCAGGGCAGCCTCTTCCCCAGTCCCTGCGAGTCAACCAGGCCACTCCCACCAGCCAACATCCAACTCCTACAGTCTCACCAGCTCACCAATGGCTCTACCAATCCCAGCTCAACATTTCTGGCCCTATAGGTAAGAGTTCAGTTCCTTTGAGTCAACTTTACTCACTCTCACTTCCAAACACAAATCTTGGGACACACTCCACTCCGTCAGTCAAAACGAACCATGGAAAATCTCCACTCCACTATTCATGTTTCATTCACCAACTGAAAAACTCTCAAAGAAGGGAAGGAAACAGGGCTGACAAGCTGTCCCAGCAGAAACCAACAGCCAAGTGGCAGATTCACTGCTGCCACCAAAAGTTCTTCAAAACATGGCAAAATAGCAGCCATGTTACCAGGACTTAAAAAGGCTCCTCGCATCCCAAATTCCTTAAATAAAAACAAAAATGCTATCTCCTACTTCTAGCTCACTAGGAAGCTAGCTACACCAAAAACCCTAATACTAATAATCTAACTAAAATAAATGCACAATGCACAATCAAAGTGCACTAAAAATCCACAAAATCCCAAAAAGGAGTATTATAACAAAAACAGATCAAGCTCAGAGCTCACAGAGGCTTGCCCAGCACAACAGCCATCTTTCTCTGCATCTCTAAAAGGGTAACATTCAGAAGGTACAAGGAGATGCAGAGGGAGGAGGATAGGGAGACATATCAAGAGAAAGAGAGGGAAGCAGGGAGAGCAGTAAGGACCACAATGGGACAATCTGAAAAGAGAATAGCCAAGGCAGTAACAAAAGGGAGCAATACATTTTTTAGGTATGTAAGTGAAAAAGGGAAAACCAGAGGTGGGATTGTAAGGTTAAGAAGGGAAGGGAAAACTGTGTAGAGGGAAAACGGCGAAATGCAGACATCTCGAAAACTTTTCTACAGTGTTCACAGAGGAAAGAGATAGGGAGGGGCCACAAAAATGTAACAGGAGCATTGGAAGCAAGGAGGTATACTCTAGTCTGTTTTCAGAGGAGAGAGAGTCCTGAAGGGTCTCTCAAATCTGAAAGTGGACAAAGCAATGGGGTGTGACGCAGTCCACCCAAGTGTATTAAGGGAGCTCAGGGAGGTACTGGATTCACCTCTGGCAGTCCTATTTAACAGCTCATTGGAAACAGGATTGATCATAGAGGACTGGAGGAGGGCAGAAGTTGTTCCACTTCACAAAAGCGGTAGAAGGGAAGATGCTGGCAAGTACAGGCCAGTTAGCCTGACTTTGGTGGTGAGAAAGTTAATGGAATCACTGCAGAAGAAAAGAATTGTGGAGTATCTTGAATCCAGTCAGTTACAAGACCCAAGGTAGCATGGATTCACAAGGGAAGGTCATATCAAATAAATCTGATAGAGTTCTTTGACTGGGTGACCAAGGAACTAGATCAGGGTGGAGTGGTGGATGAAGCCTATCTAGATTTCAGTAAGGCGTTTGACATCATTCCACATAGGAGACTAGTAAGCCAGCTAAGTAGCTTAAGACTGGGTCCAATGATTGTAAACGGGGTAAGAAATTGGTTAAGGAATAGGCGGTAGAGGGTTGTGGTAAACTGAGTTCACGCAGAGGAAGGAAGTGTGACTAGCTGGGTGCCTCAGGGATCAGTGCTGGTACTGGTCTTCCTTAATGTCTTTATGAGTGACATTGTAAAGGAGCTGTAAGGGAAGGTCTGCTTTTTTGTGGATGACACCAAATTCTGCAATAGGGTGGACATCCAGGTGGGAGGGAGTGGAAAGGATGAGTAGAGACCTGAAAAAACTCGAGGAGTGGTCAAGGGTATGGCAGCTGGGTTTCAATGTGAAAAAGTGCAAAATAATGCACTTGAGGCAAAGAAACCAAGGGGCAGAGTACAAAATGGAGGGATACTGACAACCGCTAAGCAGAAAAGAGACTTGGGGATGATTATGTTGGATGACATAAAAATGGCCAGGCAGTGTGACAAAGTAGTTGAGTGGGCGAGTGGAATGCTGGGGTGCATATGGAGGGGTATCACCAGCAAAAAGAGGGAGGTGCTGTTGCCAGTATATAGATCACTGGTAAGGCCCCACCTGGAATACTGTGTTCAGTTCTGGAGATCACATCTCAGAAAGGACATAAACAGGGCGGAAGCAATCCACACGAGGGCAACTAAAGCAGTGCAGGGTCTCCATAAGAAGCCCTAAGAGGAGAGATTGAAGGACCTAAATATGTAGACCCTGGAACAGAGAGAGGAGGGATATGATAGAGACCTTCAAATACCTCACAGGGGTATAAAAAAGTACAAGATGGAAGTATTTTTCAGAAAAAAAGGTGTTTAAGGACAAGGGGCATGATAAGTGTTCCTTAATGAAATTCCCAGTGCTTCTCATCACAGTAACATCCTCATGTATGCTGATGATCTTGTGCACTATTATTCCTCCAAAGCCATGGACGACATAAATCGCTAACTCTCACATGACTTTCAATCCCTTCAATCCTGGCTCTTGCATAACCATCAAATCCTAAACATAGGTAAAACCCAGGCTATGCAATTTGGATCCTCTAAAGAGGTGCCCTCTGAGGCGCCTAAGCTCCTCATCCACTGCGGTGATGGCACTATGGTCAAAAACACCTCTACCTTCAGATACCTGGGGGTTACGCTTGACCCTGCACTTGATTTTTCGGGGCATGTCAACGAGGTTTGTCATACTGTCAATGCTAAAATAGGAGCTGCCTATTGTGTGCACTACTCACTCATACTGACAGCCAGGCTATCTGTAGCTAGGGGAGTACTACTCCCTCAACTCCTTTATGCCCTCCCGGTCCTTAACCCCGCCGATGCCAGTGTGCTCTGCAAGTGGGACACCTCCTACAATAATATCTGTAGGTTCACCCTGTCAGCCCTGTGTCTTACTCACCACTGCCTACTCTACTCTGGACTAAACTGGTTGTCTCCCAAAGACCTCCGGGCATATACCCTTGGGTGTTTTATTGACTCCCTAACTATACCACCTCGCTCGGCCTCTTTGGCTGACTTGATTACCCCGGTCTCCCACTCCCGCACCCTTAGGTCCTCTTCCATCCCAATGCTCTCAGTACAGCCCTGTGTGACCAAATTGGGTGAACAGGCATTCACACATTTTGCTCCTAAACTCTGGAATTCGCTCCCCCCCATAGGTTAAAAATTCCACCTCCCACCTCTCTTTTAAGCGTTCACTGTTCTCTCACCTTTGTGCCCTAGGTAACTGTAACTGTTCGTAAGTTGAATCTCTCCTCATGGAATATAATTTGGGTACCTCATTAAGCTTGGCTTAGGACTGATAAGTGAGTGGTCTTTCCACTGCCAAAACTCTTCTTTTACTTTTCACATTTTTGCGTGATTATGATTTGTCTGCATTATCAACCCCCTGATGTATCTCAACCTATACTATTATGATTTTACCTAGATTTGTATTTGTTATTTCTTATGTGAATGTTGTTCAACTGTTCATATCTGTATTCTCAATTTTTGTACTCTCCCGGGTCGTGCCTGAAAATAGACAGGATTGTTGCCTAGTGCACTTACCCGGTTAGCAAAAGCTAATAAATAAATAAACAAGAAGATGGAGGGAGATGGTCAGGAAAGATGTGAGGAAGTACTTCTTCACAGAAAGAGTGGTGGATTCCCGGAACAGTCTTCCAGCGGAGATGTGGTGGGGTTCAAGAATGCATGGAATAGGCATAAGAGAATCTTAGCGAAAGGGATGGGGTGAATGGGCTAGAGAACAAGTAGGATCTGCAGTAATACTGTAGGCAGGAAAAAATGCGCTGACTAGGTGTGCCAAGCAGTTCTTATCTGCTAGCAAATTCTATGTTTCTATGTGGGACCCCTCCTTGAATTAAGGGCACTTGTACTGCTACTGGTCAATCGCAAAAAAAACCTAATGGTTTTCCTTTTCATACATAGCAGCCAGCACAATTTTTTCTGTAAAATGTAATGTGGTGCTAATGCTATATGCCAGATGTTCAAGTTCAAGTTGCCTGTGGAATACAAATTACTTTTTTTGATGTGCTAGCAAGCCATTATAGCAAATGGACACATTGTCACCCTATGACGAGCTTACAGGAGAGGTGCAAGAACAAGAAGAAAGACTGTTGCTAGTTATGAGAGCAGTGACCCTCAAATGTGCAATTGGTATTGCTCCTGTGACCACACTGGCAGGCATGAGGAGTTGCTAGAACATATTGACAAGGTAACGCAAGTGGTAATGGAAACTGCAGAAGGCACTACCGACACTGGAGTTGCCCATTCTGCAGGAGCCATGCAACCAGCAGACAGGAGTCAACAGAGAGAGTTTCAGCCCAGAGACTATCCATGTACACCAGGGTGGCATGAGGTCATCTTTTGTGACAGATGTGGTGAAAAAGGACAGTTGAGGAAAGAATGCCACATCCATGTATTCTGAGAAGGGCAAACAAACTGCTACTCAGAAGATGACAGGAGCAGGGAAACTTCAACTGGGCCTAGTAAAGGACAGCACTGGAGCCACGGATGCATGACGTTCCCACATATAACCAGCCATACCTCAAACAAGGCAAGCTATACAGAAAGCAATCAATTGGAGAAAAAAATTGTTGGACCCTCACCCAATGTAAAAGTCAAGCCTACAGAAGTATTGCTGGATAGTGGCTTGCAAGTCACTATTGTGTTCAAAGATCACTATGATATCTTTCTAAGCCACATACCACTGAAGCCCCTCGAAGGACTACACATATGGGACCTGAGTGATTAAACTTATTCATACCTAGGAGTCATCCAAATCTGGAGCACCTGTCATGAAATTGTCCCTGGAGCTGAAGGACCCATTGAAACGTGCTTTGGTATGCTCTTAAGCCAAACTGTATGACTGCATACAGGTAATTATTGGAACTATTGCCTACTTGTTTGGGCATTTGAGAGAGAGAGAGAGAGAGAATGAATAATTGAAGCAGTTCTGTGATGAGAGAGAGACAGAGAAAGAGAAAAAGAGAGTGAGAAGCAGACTTATAGGAAAAAGTGTGAACTTGCATGAACTGGTCCACAGAGCTAATGTCAGACATGTAGAGAAGCAAAGTAACCAAGGTAATGGCCTTGTGTGGTATCAGGGCAGTGAAGAATTGATCCTACCCCTGAACTTCGAGTGTGCCATTGGAGGTATGGTCCAACTTGAGAAAAATGTTGAGAAACAGTTGCTGATAATTGATGCCCCACCAGAACACAGTTTTCCTGAGGGATTGCTTATAAAGCAAAGTATTTTGCCAGTAACCACCCATGCTTCTGTCTGGAGGACAACTGCAAGTGAAAAAAGATTCTCAACACATCACTGTGCACAAGGGGAGGACCTTGGCACAAATATACAGCACTGTGGTACAACCCAAGTTGACCTCAACAGCCAAAAGGACTGGAATTGACCCAAACTAAGACTCTCCAGTGCCCAAGGAGTGGGAAGATCATATGAGACAGAAATTGGCCCAGAGAATCCAAGTATTTTCTATGAGTCAATGTAACAGATGTATAAAGGGAGAACAACACAGAATCCATCCGCATGATGAGAGGCCTTTTAGATAAACATCCAGAAGCTTGGCACCTGCCAACATTAACAACATAAGGAGACATTTGCAAGAAATGATGGCAGCTGGAATCATCAGAGAGTCATGCAGCCTGTACACCTCACCCATCATGATAGTATGGAAATAAGCATTTGTCAATGCTGAATGTTTCCCTGTGTGGTGTATTGGTGTATGTGGCCTGGGTGCATTGTGTTAGTTGAATTATAAACACCTTATGTTCTTAAGTTAGGTAAAAAAGGAACTTTTCCAATGGTGACCAAATTGTCGACATAGCCATCTTATTATCCTACCTCATGTACTCGGTACAGAAAATGTTAGCATCACCACCAAAACGCAATTCTGTGCAACTGCAATGCCATTCTGTGCCACAGGTGAGAAAACAAATTTTGGGCAGAGTTTGAAAAATGACAGCTGTGACATACATGAAGTGGGTTAATAAGAAGGCTATGTTGAAAATCTGTGGTAAAAATATTTAACATTTTCAAAGTTACGAGCAGGCTTAACAAAATTGCAATGACTGGTCATAACTTTGGTATTTTTTATATTCTAACCCCAGATTTTCAACATACTCTTCTTATGACCCCACCTCATAAACCAGGTAAGTGAAAATTTCAAATCAATGCCAAAACATCATTCCACGCCACAGATGGGAAAACATGTTTCAGACAGGATGTGAAAAATGACAGCTGTACTGCTCACGAGGTGGTGTGAAAAAATAGCTATGTTGAAAATTTGGAGTCAAAATAGTGAAAATTACAAAAGTTATGCACGCATGTAGAAAAGTTTCAACGAACGCGTGTAACTCTGCCATTTTTAGGAATTTTGTCACCAAATTTTTAACATGACCTTTTTGGGACCCCACCTCATGAACACTGGTGGTGAAGTTTTGTTATTCTGTCCCAAAAGGTGATTTTGCAAAGTTTTTGGCGATTCTGCAGATACTGTAAGAGATTCACAAAGACTGTACCAGAATTGTTTGACCACTGTTAAATTTGACACAAAGGTATCCACCAGCAAACAAGAAATGCAAAGCACATGGGACTAAGTCTATTCCTAAAAGTTACTACTGAATCAGTGAACCCTTTGGATACAGATGGGATGCCAGCTGTGACAAAGCTTTTGTGGACATCATCGAACAATTGACAAGTGCACCTATCAAGGCATATGCAGACCCAAACAAACTGTACACTCTGCATATGGATGCCAGTTTCTAAAGACTTGGAGCAGTTTTATATAAGTCATATCCAGACAGCCTGAGACC
This sequence comes from Neoceratodus forsteri, assembly GCA_016271365.2. Lineage (NCBI taxonomy): Eukaryota > Metazoa > Chordata > Ceratodontiformes > Ceratodontidae > Neoceratodus > Neoceratodus forsteri. The sequence continues at coordinate 228,161,937 of CM057451.1, forward strand.
CATGGCCTTTGCAAGCAGAAGTCTTACACCACCTGAAAGTAACTATCTAGTTCACAAATGAACATTTTTGGCACTGAAATGGGCAATGGTGGACCAATTTAATAAATACCTGTATGGTGTCCACATTATGGTAATAACTGGCAACAGTCTGTTAACTCATGTCAAAACAACAGCCAGGCTTAGTGCCATTGATCATCGTTGGCTTTCAGCATTCTCCAGATGCAGTGTGATTTCTGTGTAGAGTATCGACTGGGACTGAGACACATTGATGCCAATGTCCTATCGAAATGCCCACATGGTGACATCCAGAATGAGGACTAGATAATTCCTGAAGCAACGGGGCAAGCTTCGTGTAGAAAGTATGATGCTGATGAGTAACCATCCCTTGCCAATCCAAATTGCTTGGTTGATAGTTTGGGTGCCACTGCTCAAGTCTGCCTGCACTCTGTTGTAGTTTCACAACTAAATTGTTATTGCTACACTTAAATCAGAAAGACCTACAGAGAGAGCAGTATCGAGACCCATACTTCAGAGACATCTTACCTGTGCTGCATGGAGGGAAGTCAGCCAAACAATTGACTTTTATGCATTGAGATACTCTACTGTTAGTGAAAATATGGCCAAAGCTAAAACTTCGTAATGGACTTGTATACAGAGCATTCCAAGGTGCTGATGAGCACAAGAAACATCAATTATTTATTTATTTATTAAACATCAGTTTACAACCTTTGAGCAGGAGGCTCGTTTACAAAGGTACCTCATCACAGAGAGGACAAAACAGTGATAACGAACAGTTAAGGGTGAACAATGTACAAGATTTGAAGGAACATGAGTACATAAAATAGTTACAATTTGCAAGGTTACAGGATTGGCATAGTTCACGTTGGTTGAGAATAATTAGTACATCAAGCAAAAACAGAGGAGGGTCAGTACAGTGGTAAGTTTAGCGGAGTCAGCAGAGAGGTAACAGGAACCAAGTGTAGAGGAGGTAGTAGATTGGAGCAGCCACTCTGGGAGCTTTGTCAGACGAATAAGCAGGAGAAAGCTTAGAAGCAGCCGCAGCTGCTTGTAGTGAAAAGGTGATTACGGAGGGAGGTTTTGAAATGAGAGATCGTGGGAGCATCAGAGATACTGGTGGGGAGGATGTTATACCAGGATGGGGCATGGTAGTGGTAGGCCTTTTGTCCTTGAGAGGTCCTTGCCCTAGGTACTTTCAGCGTGGTTTTGCAAGAGGACCGTGTTAGTACTAGTGAATTTGCTTGGTGGATAAGGGCAGTCAAACCAGGTGGGGATAGCCCAAGGAGAGTTTTTTTTGTTAGGAGGCAGGTTTGGTACTTAAGACGTTTGTCACGATTGAGCAGATTTGCCTGGGCATATAGATGGCAGGTATGCATAAGTCTGGGAGCCCCGGTGATTAGCCTACAGGCCTTATTTAAGGTGAGGTGGATTTTGTTTAGCAAAGTCTGGTCAGCAGCCCCATAGACTGGTAAACCATAATCTACTAGTGACAGAATAGAGGACATAAGTGCGAGCCGGAGGACATCAGGGGGGAGACAGTTTTTGTGACGGTAAAGGATACCCAACCGAATATTGTTGGCTGAGGCTAGGGCAGAGATGTGGTCATGGAACGAGAGGGCAGGGTCAAAAGTTATCCCAAGGTACTTGTATGTGTAGACTTGCTCGAGTGGGAACTTGGAGCTGGCAAGGACCTGAAGTGGAAAATTACTAGCTTTGTTTTGGGGGTGGGTAAAGAGCATAGTTTTTGTCTTTTTAAGATTGATTACAAGTCTATGCTCTTTGAACCAGGCATCCGCATCATTATAAGATAATTGCAGGGAATCCTGAAGGGTGGTAGGGTTACGGTCGGAGGTGAAGATAACAGCGTCATCTGCATAAAATAGGAGTTTACCAACACAAGCACCTGGCAGGGTGTTGAAATAAAGGGAAAAGAGCAAGGACCCAAGAATGGAGCCCTGGGGAACACTAGAGCGAATAGGGCAGGGGTTAGAGAGTGTCCCATTAATTTTAACACACTGGAACCGGGCAGACAGATAGCTGTAGCACCAGGAGATAGGCCCTGCAGCAAAGTCTGCATGGCTGAGTGCATCCAGCAGGAGAGGATGGGAGACAGTGTCAAAAGCTTTTGACAGGTCAATGAACACCACGCCTGCTAGAAAGCCTGAATCCAGGGAGGAATGAAGAAAGTTAGAAAACTCAATGAGGGCGGTGTTGGTACTGCGTCCAGCATGGAAGCCGTGCTGTTCAGGGCAGAGGATGCTGTATTTGGTTAGATACTCTGAGATTTGGGTGGATACTACTTTTTCTAAGGCTTTTGAGAGTGGTGAGAGGATGGAGATAGGACGACAATTACCAGAAAGGGACCTATCCCCACCCTTATGTATAGGTGTGACAGTGGCGATTTTCCAGGCAGATGGAAATTGCCCTAGACAGAGAGATTTATTGAAGATGCTGGTGATTGGAGTGATAGCCAGGTCTAGTACCTGGCAAAGGAGTCTGGGGTCCAATGAGTCGCTGCCAGTGGTATTGCTCTTTAGGGTCTTGGTCAGATATGGTCTGACTTCGTTGAAAGTAACCCGGTGTAAGTGGAAACAGGGGTGTGTGAGAACAGGGTCAGGTGTGTGGGGGGGGCAAAGAAGTTGCTAGGAAGTACAGGGCTAAGGTCAGTAAAGGATTTATTGAGATTGTTGGCAATGAGGGTAGAGTCAGTAGAGATGGAGCCCTCAATGTTGATTTGGGATGGCGATGGAGTACGTGTACCTCCATTTAGCTGTTTGATGTTGTCCCAGAAGGTTCTGGCATTCCCCCAGGACGAGGTGAGTGAAGCCCGATAGTGATCAGCCTTAGCCTTGCATATGGCCCAGGTACATTTGTTACAGGCAGCTGCATATGCCTGCCTGTCTGCAGGATGGCCAGTTTCCGTGGCTAGGTGCCACAGGTTATCCCTGTGCTTAAGAAGTTGGAGCAGGGAAGGAGTAACCCAGGGAGCATGCCATACTTTGGAACCTACTTTGGTTAGAGGTGTCAAAATATCACAGGCTTTGTTAAACATTAAGGTGAAGAAGGTCAGGGCCGTATCAAGGTTGGGGGTGGTCTCTATGGGGGACCAGTCAATTTGGGCTAGGAATTGCTTCAGGCCTTTCAGCCTGCCTGGTCGTAACCGCCGCCGTAGGGTGGGCTGCGCAGTGGATTTGGGTATGGAGGTTGTCCAATGGAAAAGTATAGGGGAGTGGTCACTAATTCCATCAGGAAGGACTTGTAGATTGCAAATTTGGCTAGGCCGGTTAGTGAGGACCACATCAAGAAGAGTGCTCAACCCCATTCTGGGATTCACTCTCATAGGTTGGGCAACGAGTTGTGTTAGGTCAATAGAAGTGAAGGAGTCACAGGTAGCGGAGGATGTGGGGCTAAGCCAGTTGATATTTAGATCATCCAGAAGGATATGCTCAGAGGAGTGGTGTAGAGAGGTGAGATACTCTATTAGCGGGACCAGGGCCTGAGCTTGATTTTTTGGGGGTATAGAGGCAGAATTATTGCCTGCCAAATCTTGCAAACATGTCCTGAGAGCAATGCATGATGAACTGAGAAATTTAGATCTAGACCGTACTCTAGATCTGATTTGCCACAGATTCTACTAGGCCAGGATGGCAGTAGAAATTGAAAAGTACTGTCAACAGTGTATTTGCTATATATGAAGAAAAACATTGCCAAAGAGAGCAGCGCCACTTTGTCAAGATCATAATTGGTGCTCCAATGGAACTTGTTTCTACTGATTTCCTCGGTCTTGAACCCGACAGTAAAATGTGGCTAGTATACTAGTTGTGACAGATCATTTCTCATGATATGCACAGGCCTTTCTGACCACTAACATGGGCCTGTGTGGTGGGAAAGGTACATTCACAACCCACAACAGAATTCATTCATCAATAATATAATCTTTTGGAGTTGTTTTATTGACATTATTTGAATCTAGCATGGCTTGAAGGAACAGATACAGTTGTTCAAAGAATGCATAAACCCAAGCACAATGAATCTACAATTCACCATGAAAGAAATGCTTCTTGTATCAATTTCCTTGATCTGTCCCTTGAAGCCATGCCTGGACAAATTGTGATCAAAATGCAAGCAGTACTGAGTGGCGCCAAGGTATGAATGTGGCATTGTATAGTAAAAGACACTTATACATGCTAAACAATGTACATGCAGATGCTGCACAATGCAGACACATACATGCAAGCATGCATGCATGCACACACATACACATCACAGGATAAATAAGAATACCTCACACAATACACACACTCTAAAGTGTAACCTGAGCAGTTCCTGCACAAGGGTTTCTGGAGTTGGCATGATCAGTTGGTGCCCCATGTGGTGCACTGCAGAGCTATTCCCTTATGAATAATATGAGCACTTTGTATTGGTGTCCTAGCTGCCAGATGTTCTGCACCCCCAACCCCTTACCCTAGTAACCAAAAGAGGCTGAAGCCAATACTGATCCTCATTCCTCATCCAAATGGGCTAATTAGGGTTGTAAAAGTATAATTCAGTGTTCACTCTAAATTTATTTTGAATCCCCCCACACACACACACACACACACACACACACACACTCACTCGATGCCCTTGGTCCCCACCCCGAAGATGTTTCATCTTAAGGGATCAATACACATGAGTAAAACAATTAATAACTAAACAAACAGATTCAGTGACAGCAGTAAACACAAACATGCAGCACCACAACACACAGCTATGAATGGCTACTCACTCTGCTGGCCACAGTGGTTCTTATTTCTCAGCAGGGGGGTTGTGTGGTGCTGGATATCATAGGTGTCATAAGTTATATATGAGCTGGATATCATAGGTGTCATAAGTTACATATGAGCCAAGTAAGCAATTTGCCCTTTAGTTGCTTGCCTTTTCTCAAAGGTTGTATCCTCTCATATTGCTATGTGTAAGGTAGTGATCCAAACTTGCCTTAAAGATTGTCACAGTGTTACTAGCCATAATAAGTAGTGGTATTTTATGCCATAGTGATATTGCCCCTTGTGAAAACCACATAGAGTAGTTCTCTTTTTTGAATGCTGCAGCTCATCCTTTAACTGGAATATGTGGAATTACATACTGTGTTCTGTATTTTTTAATTTTAATCCGACACAGTCCCATAAATCAGGGTTATTAAATACTCCATATATCAGACATAGATTGCCTTGTAATCTGTGGTATTCCAAGGTGAACAAGCCCAGTTTTTCCAGCCTTTGTGTGTAATTTAGGTTTTGCATGCCATTAAGCATTTTGGTTGCTTTATGCTGTACACCTTCCACCGTCATGTCACCTTTGGAATGTGGAGCCCAAAACAGTATTCCAAGTGTGGTCTGACCAGAGATGTATATGATAGCAGCATCGGCCTGGGATCTTTACTATTTATGTGCCTGTGAATACTGCGTAGAATACAAAGCATTTCTTAGACGTTAGAGAGCCGTGTTTCCTAAATCCCAGGTCATTCATCACAGTAATTTCCAAGTCCTTTTCCTCACATGTTACTCTAAGACCTCTCCATTCTCCACTCCAATCTTCGCCGAACATACTCAACGTAAATGGGCACACTACACTCGACTCTAAAACTATTGCGAACGCTTTTAACATAGCTTTCACTGACCTTAGCAGTGTTCTCCCCTCCGACTTCTTCCAAGATGTCAACTCCCATCCCCCCAACTCCTCCACCCACGCCTGTCACCCACCTTTCTACTTTAAAGCACTAAAGAAACATCAAGTCTGAAACCACATTGCCAAAGCCATCAGCAAATCTAGAACAAGCAATGACACACTTGACCTCAAGCTACTGGCCCTAACGCTTGACGAGGTACTTGGGCCCCTCACCAAGATCTTTAATCTCTCTCTTTCCTCTAGCCAATTCCCAAACAAATGGAAAATGGCCACTGTTACCCCGATTCACAAAAGTGGTGATAAGGCTGACCATGCGAACTTCCACCCTATCTCCATTCTGCCTCCCCTATCGAAGGCACTGGAACGTATAGTAGCGGACCGACTTACTGAGCATCTGGACAATTATAATATTCTCTGTAAACAGCAACATGGCTTTAGAAAAGGTCATAGTACATCCTCTGCCTTACTCGAATTCACCAGCTCCATTCACAGCTCCCTTGACAATGGACAACTAACTGGTGCTATTTTCATCGACCTGACCAAAGCCTTCGATACTGTCCACCACTCTCTCCTGCTGAGCCAATTAAAAAATGCTGGTCTCTCCAATGATTCAATCTCTTGGTTCAAAAGCTATCTTGAAAACCACACCCAGCGTGTAAAAATTGGAGATGTGCACTCTGATTCCAAACCTGTCCTCTCTGGAGTCCCCCAGGGTTCAATACTGGGCCCACTACTCTTCAACCTGTTCCTTAACACCCTACCAGACTCCTGCACTGAACATATCACCCTGTATGCCGATCATGCAGTAATCCTGCCACACACCAGGACCCGAAGAAATTGCAAGAAAATCTCCAACTCGGCTTCTCTTCAGTTGAGAATTGGCTCACAAAGCACAAACTGATCCTTAATCAAAAAAAACAAAGGCCATGATCTTCAGCAGCTCCCATAATATACATAAGCACTTCCAACTCTCCATTATCACCAGGCAAGGTGCCGCACTGGAACAGGTCAAAAACTTTAAGTACCTCGGGATCACCCTTGACCCTCACCTCTCCTACACTGCCCACATCAACCATGTCGCCAAAGCCGCTAACTCCCGGCTAGGCCTGCTATTCCATCATAGGAAACACCTGACACCCGAAGCCCTCGCTGTCACTGTCCAGAGCTCCATCATATCCATCATTGATTATGGCATTATCATTTACAGCTCTGCTACAACCACCACACTCAAACCTGTATCCACCACCCTCAACAAGGCCTGTCGACTTGTCACTGGCTCCCAACACCTAACTCACACCTGTGACCTCTATTCTCAAACTGGATGGTTGAATCTTGCCAATCGAATAAAACACCAAACTTGTATTACTACTAAGAAAATCTTGCTGGGCCTTGCCCCCCTGGAGTCTGTGCCCTCATACAACCCGAGAATCCACCTGACATACCAGGGATCAAACCTCAGCTTCTGCAAGTCCTGCATTGCCGCACAACACAAGGCCAAAGTTCCTTTGCTTACCGGGCCACTAGTTGGTACAACGGTCTTCCCAGTGACATCTCATCCTCACTATCGCTCAGCACTTTTAAGACTCATCTCCGCCTAACACTCACTGCCTCCAACCTCTGTGACTGTTGTGGCTAAACATGTCTTTTGGTTCCATAGCTGAAGATGCCCTTTTGGATCCACATCTACTCCTGCACTTTGCCAGCACCCCCTCCTATCTTCACCTCCCCTGCTGGCCCATGACAAATGCCACCCGGCTGCACTACCTCTATTCTTATCCACCTTCCACCCTCTCCTCTCTCTGTCCCCACAACCTACCTCCCCTTTACTCCCATCCACTTAGTCTCCCTGATTTCACCCTCCTCCTTTCCCTTTCCCCTCCCCAGAGTTTCACCTTATTGTTCTTTTTTCATCTACAAGACTATGTGTTTTTTTTTTAATTTTATAAACTGTTATTTTTGCTTATGATTGTCTCAATTGTATCAGTGACATGGAACCTTTGTAAAAGAGCCTCGGCTCAAAGGTATTTGTAATCCTAGAACAAATAAATAAATAAATAAAAATTATATATATATATATATATTCTGCCAGTATATTACTCTTACCCAAGTGCATCACCAAGCACTTGCTAACATTAAAATCCAACCTATTTTATTTTGTCCACTTCTCCAGATTGGCCAGTTCACTCCCAAACATAAACATAGAAATACAGAAATTGTCAGCAGATAAGGACCACAAGGCCCATCTAGTCTGCCCCTAGGCCCTATATCTATATGCATCCACTGATCCTAAGTAATCAATGGCTTACCATCACTCCCTCCCCGCCCAGTGTTCCCTTGTGCTTGGCATGTTTAAACCCCTCCACTGTGCTTACCCCACCACCTCTTGTGGCAGACTATTCCAAGCATCCACCACCCTTTTTGTGTAGAAAAACATCCTCATGTTCCCTCTTAATCTACCCCCCTCCAATTTCATATTGTGGCCCTGTGTTCTGGTGGTTTTTTGACATTGGAAAAGATCCCCCACCTGTACCTTGTTTATGCCCTTGAGGTACTTAAGTTTCAATCATGTCACCCCTTTCTTTCCTCTCCTCTCCTCCAGTGAGTACATATTGAAGTCTCTTAGTCTGTCCTCATATGTTTTGTGGTGCAGACCATGCAGCATTTTTGTCACCCTTCTCTGAATAGCCTCCACCTTGTTTATGTCCTTACACATGTGTGGTCTCTAGTACTACACCCAGTACTCCAGGTATGGCCTTACCAGTGTTTTATACAATGGCATCACTACCTCCCGCCTACTGCTAGTAATACCCCTAATCCTATTCTTCTCAATTTCATCCATACTACTAACTGTTGAACCCATCTTTGTGTCATCTGCAAATATCACTAGCCTGATGTCCTCTACATTTGTCATGGATGCCACATATAGTAGATATTGAATAGGTAGGGCCCAGAGCTGATCCCTGTGGCACACCACTAGTCACAGTTGTCTACTCTGAACTAATGCCCCTTAATGTGACTTGTTGTATTCTATCAGTGAGCCATGAGTTGGTCCAGTTAACCAATCTCTTATTTAAACCTGTGCTGATCAATTTCCCAATAGTTTCTGGTGAGACACCGTGTCAAATGCCTTGTTATATTGCAAGTATATAACATCCACCGGCCTGCCTAGATCCAGGGCTGTACTTACTTTATCATAAAACTATAGTGGGTTCATCTGACACGATCTGCCTTTTCTAAAACCATGCTGTACCATATCATCTAGATTTTTTTCGGTCAAAAAGTTATTTTTTTCCTCTGTAATTATTCTCTCAAGAATTTTACACAAGTCTGTGGTGAGACTCACAGGCCTATAATTTTTATAGTCAGATCATGCTTCTTGTTATGTTCTCCATGTGCGCATGCACAGTGAACATTTTGTTAGGAGAATGGCTTTTGAGGAGTGTGACACTCTCAGTCCAATGCAGTGTGGTCTGCAAGGGGCATGTCAGTGTCACATCAGTCATCAGCCAGGCTGACCATGACACTGTTCTGGCTTGCTGGGTGGAAACTTCATGTATTTCAAAGGAGAGGGTTGACCCAATCATAGGTTGTCCCTTTCTTTTGATCTGTGTTGCCCAGCAAAGCACAGCTGATCTGTTATGATCAGTCTGCTGAAGTTGAATTATACCCTATAACAAAGGAAACCATCCATTGATGTCTGTTGCTGCCTCGCCCTTACTGTCCTCCCATCCGACCCTACCACTCAACACCCACCACTCCACAAACACAGCACTGACACTGTGTCAACAATCCCTTGTAGTTTTCTATTTTAATTACACCCTGCAAAAGAGAAAAACATTAATCAATATCTGTTCCAGCCTGGCAACAGCAACAAGAGAAGCAGCAGCACTGCTCATGCCTCCACCAATGTGTGACTCAGCAAACTTTCCAGCATGATTAGAAGCACCTGTCACAGCCTGGTTCCACCCCTTTAATTCATCCCCACACTCCCTTTGTGTTCCTGTTAAATTACTTCACTGACTTCATTGTCTACAACCTCCAACAACCCCTACTGCTTTAAGCTCTCATAATCTACCTGCAAATGATCAGATTTGACCTTTTCGTATCCCACATTATCCCTGACACTATTCTCCATTAAATCTCCCTTTTGTTAACATTGTCTGCTTTGGCTTGCTTTTGGAGCAAATGCAGCTGAAACCCCCAAAGCCTCTGTACTTTGGCTGCAACCAGGGCTGGCCTTAATCATTCTGGGCCCCTGTGCAGCCCCCTGCAGGGACCCACCACTCCATTCCCTGTACCCCCACACACACACACACATCCAACATTTACACCTAACTAACCCTCCTGTCCTGTATTAATAAAGCAGTACCAGGTCTACTAGCTTAACCAGCATCTTTTAATTAGAGCCATTGACTGCACTGAATTATTTGACTTCACCACTGGAAATGAATCTGACTGAGCCTGGAGCAAGAACTTAAGTAAGTATGGTACTACTGCCGTATTCATTTCTGTAAGGACAGGGGCATCATCACTGGACATTCACACCTCAGATACTCTGATCTGCAAACAAGTTAAGCAACTTAATGATTCTGGCGTTGTGAGAGAGATTAGAGAGGATTATCATAGGAGGCAGTATAGTGCAGTGGTGTAAGGCTCTGAGCTGCAAATCTGGAGACCTGGATTTGAATCCCACATCCCCCACTTGCATATTGTGTGACCCTGAGCAAGTCACTTAACTTCCTTGTGCTCCCAGGTTGCACCTATAAACAAGCTTAGTGTGCCACTCCTGGTAAAATACATAAATAAAATCACGGGACACCTGTAAGGTTGCCACCTGTCAGGTTTTTGACCTGGTGATCAGGATTTCATGGTCCCTATCAGAAAATCTGATTTTGCTCTGTGCTGGTCAGGGTTTTGAGCCATTGTGAGCAGGGGTCAACCTTAAAATGTTTTTGCACTAGCCAGCAGTGGCGTCATGCCCATAGGGCCTGAGGGGACATGTGCCCCCCAATATTGTGGTGCAATCCATAAAAAAAATCATCACCTAACACTGGTACCGGTTTCTGCCTAGTTTGTACCACATACTGAATTTTCACCTGTTTCTGTTCTGCTTTAGTTTTTCCCCAGTAATTTCTACTGTGTCTGCTCAGTGCCGGAGCAGACTAAACTCAAATTTCCATTGTCCCTAGTGGCTGGAGCTAGCTGCAACCAACACAGTGTGCATGTGACCCAGCTAGAAAATATGTCACATCATCATACAGAGTGGGAGTTCCTGGTGAAGACAGCAAGCATGCTGCCGTGTTGTCGTTTGACATGAGGATAGAGTGCCGAGCCGTGAGTGTCATCGGATCGTGCTGGTTAAACTGGAGGAGTGGTTTGCAATAGCAGTGCTCTGCAGTGTGAGTCAGGTCCAGACTGAGAAAGAAGAAGAGAACTGACCGGCTGGACCCCAGACAACGAGGCCGGACCATGCAGCTGTAGTGTTACTGCGACAAGTGTTTACCACCGGTGCCAGTGCCACCATCGTCTTTACTAGTCACCTGAGACTCAGAGCTACACAGGCTGTGGGCAGCTCACTGTGTTGATGGCATGCCAACTGGCTGGAAACAGGACTGCTGCCTAGGCATGGTGTTTTGCTGGTCATCCGTTCTACTGTCTCAGTCTCTGAAGATGAGATGAAGTCGAGAAGAAAGCTATTATCCAGGCCTGGCTTGTGGCTGACCTGTCTGGACTCCCAGAGTGAATGAGATGAATGCACAGCCTGGAGAAAAGTGATGGGGTGAGTCAAGAAAAAAGACGATTCAGTGGGTGTCATATTTGGCAGGGCTCGGGGGTTGGGTTCCTAAACAGGAGGTGAGTCGTGCTGGTCTGCGGCAGTTTTGAAAGGTATGCCCTATGCTACCCATGTGTTCTGCACACTTCTATTGCTTATCAGCACATGGGCTGCAGTCTACATGCCGTGTACCCGCAGCACTGTGCCTATCCTGTTTTTCATTTGTCAACTGTCCTGCATTTACCAGTTTGTGAATAGCAACAGAGGCCAGCGCCTTGAAACTATGCATACTTGTCACTCAGAAAACAAGACCAATGACAACTGGTAAACAGAAATAAAAAGCAGAAATGCAATCAGATTCGTCCAGCAGCCGGGCTCAGTGAATATAGGGCATGCACGCTCTCTTTCCTCTCCAGTCTCCAGGTTACTGGGTACGGACGTCTGCCTCTGCTGAAGTCAGTCCTTCTTAGTCCTGCTGCAATTTAAACTAAGCTCTCTCAGTGCTTCTCTATGCTCTTTATTAGGCAGGATGGCAGCAGGGGGGAGGGGGGAGACTGGGGACTGGAGTCACAGTCATCACTCTACTGCACACTGAGTTCACCCCACTGGGGTCCCTAAAATGGTCCCTTTCCACATTCCTTCACTATACCAGCCCCTGTTTAGCTACAGATAGAGTTGTACAGCACCCCCCCCCCACTCTTTCCAGTCCATCTTCAAGGGGAGCATTTGGAAGGCACATAAGGCCTCAGGCTCCCTTGGAGATTTTCTCAAGTACTCCTCCCCCTCCCAAAGAGCACCACGGCCACAACCACTGAGTCAGAGGTTTCGGAGTATGAAGAGCAGTAGGACCACAGTGGGTTCTGGGAGAGTGCGGGTGGTGGACCAGAGGCGAAGCCCCCCAGTTGTACCTCTACACAAATCAGATGCCATTCTGGCAGAGCAAGGTTCCTCTATGATGGCACCCTCAGTGGAGACCCAGAAGAATGCTGAGGACATCCACAAGGGAGACCCACAAAAGTGTGGCAAGGGACACCACAGGGGAAGGAAACAGCTACTGATAGGGGACTCAATTGTTAGGGGGTAGAACTGGGAAGGAGAGAAGGAAGTAAGCTGCCTGCCTGGTGCCATGGCTTGGAGGGACAAGAAGCGAATCCTCACAATTGTAGAAGCAGCATCACAGGAGACAGAACTAGATATCATTGTCCACCTTGGGACAAATGACCTAGCTAAGCATGGGATCAGTGCAGTGCAGAATGAATTTGTGGAGTTGGGGAGGGGCCTCAGACGGGTAGCAAGCACAGTAACCTTCTCCAGAGGTGCACAGTCCATGGCAGGAATGAGGCTAGGGTACTGCACACCATGCAGTTTAATGAATGGTTTCAAAACTGGCGAGAGCACAAGGCTTTGGCTTCATTGGGGACTGGGGTCCACCTGGAGAGATAAAGGTCTATACTGGTATGATGGTCTGCATTTGTCCACAAAGGGACCAAGCTCTAGGGTGACAGGTTTAAATGCTTCCTTGGCAAGCTTTTAAACTAGATAAGGGGGGAGGTACTGATAAAAGGCAGGAAAAGTCAAGCCTCCCCCCACAAAACAGGGCAGGTAATAGGGTAAACACTGAGGTACAGAGCTCAACACAGGACAGGATGGGGGTAAATGGTAAAATAGATAAGAGCAATAAGAGCAGGGATGGGGGAAAAAAGGATCAAGCCAACATTAAATGGAGGGCAATGACTACTAATGCCCGTAGTCTGGGAAACAAGCTCTCTGAGCTAGTAGCTTTGATGGAAGATGAACAATTGGATATTGTGGCAGTCACAGAAACATGGTACACCGAGAACCATGAATGGGATGTCAACATACCAGGGTACACAATCTACAGAAGGGACAGGGAAGGCAAAGAGGAGGTGGAGTAGCTCTATACATAAGGGAAGGGATCAAAGCTACAGAACTAAAAAGTAAAGGGAGGACAAGAGGCACTCTGGTTACCTTGGAGATGGGAATGGCATCGCAATCCCTGCAAGGTTGTATACAGACTCCGTCTCAAAGGGAGGAAATGGACAAGAAAATGATAGAGGACATTCTCAAAATGGCTGAAAAGGGAGATACTGTTGATGGGGACCTGAATATGCCAGATGTTAACTGGAGGACATGCTGCAGCCACATCCAAGAGCAGGGTCATTCTCGATGCCTGCAGAGGCAGGCCTTAGACAGCTAGTGCTGGAACCCACTCGGGAGGAGCAATACTAGACCTGGTACTCTCAAATGGAGAGAGGATCACAAATTTAGAAGTCAGTAGACATCTGGGAACAAGCGACCACTGCACAGTGTGCTTCACAATGAGCACAACCATGGAGATAAGCCATACAAAAACAAGGATACTGGACTTTAGAAGGTCTGACTTTGGCAAAATAGGTGAACACCTGAAGAATGCACTAACAAATGGCCAAATAGGAGGGGTGGAAGAACAATGGAGAAAAATCAAAACTGCCATCATAGAGGCAACAAGTCTTTGTGTAAAACAAATAAAGAAAACAATGCGGAGTAAAAAACCACTATGGTTCTCAAAAGAAGTGGCAGGGAAGGTTAAGGAGAAAAAGGCTGCATTCAAAAAGTATAAGGAATCACAGAGGGAGCACGACAGGGAACTGTATCAATTAAAGCAGAAAGAAGTAGGAAAGGCAGTCAGAATGGCAAAGGCACAAACCGGGAAAAATAGCCAACTCAGTCAAAAGGGGATAAAACCTTTATAGGTACATTAGGAGCATAGAAAGGTTAAGGAGGGATAGTGAAGATTAATAAAGGAGAGGAGGGTGGGCAGAGGGAGGCAGTGAAAAGGCAGAGATACTGAATGAATGCTTTTGCTCAGTATTCACAAAAGAAGATGAGGAGTTACCTAAACCAGACAATAGAAGCACTCTGGGTAGGGGGGGTTGATACCAGTCCATTCACAGAAGAAAGAGTCCTGAAAAAACTCTTAAAACTCAAGGTGGACAAAGCAATGGGGCCTGACGGGATTCACCCCAGAATCCTAAAGAGACTAAGGGAGGACCTAGTGACACCACTGACCACGCTTTTTAACAAATCATGGCAGGATGGGGTGGCACCTGAGGACTGGAGGAGGGCAGATGTGATTCCCCTTCACAAAAGTGGGAGCAAGGCAGAAGCAGGAAACTACAGACCTGTAAGTTTGACCTCAGTGGTAGCGAAAATGATGGAATCACTTCTGAAAGAAAGAATTGTTGAGTACCTAGAGGCCAGCGGGGCACAGGACCCAAAGCAGCATGGATTACAGCAGGAAGGTCATGTCAGACGAATCTAATTGATTTCTTTGACTGGGTAACCAAAGTAATAGACCAGGGAGGGGCTGTGGATATGGCCTACCTAGACTTTAGCAAGGCATTTGACACAGTCCCGCACAAAAGATTAATAATCAAGTTAGCCAGCCTGGGAGTGGGTCCCAGGGTGGTAGCTAGGTAGCAAACTGGCTGCACAGAGGGACACTAGAGGTAATAGTGAATGAACACATTCTGAAGAAAGGGGTTGCTAGTGGAGTACCTCAGGGCTCAGTACTGTGTCCAATTCTCTTTTAACATCTTTATAGGTGACATTGCAGGGGTCTGAGGGAAGGTATGCCTCTTTATGGATGACACAAAGATCTGTAACAGAGTTGATACACAAGAGGGGTAGAAAAGATGAGAAGGGACTTGGCAAGGTTGGAGGAATGGTCAGACATATAGAACTTAGATTCAATGTAAAGAAGTGCAAAGTAATGCACATGGGAAACAAAACCCAGGAGAAGAGTACACAACAGCAGGGGAGATACTACAACAACAACAAAATGGAAAGGACCTGGGGTAGTCATATCAGATGACCTAAAGGTGGGTAAGCAATGTGAAAAGTCAGTAAGGAGAGCCAGGGGGATACTGGGATGCATAGGGAGGGGCATCACAAGTAGAAAAAGGGAAGTGCTTATCCCTCTATACAGACAGTTGGTGAGACCCCATCTGGAGTACTGTGTGCAGTTTTGGAGACCTCATCTACGCAAGGACATAGACAGGATGGAAGCAGGCCAGAGAAGGACAACTAAAATGGTGCAGGGTCTGCAGCAGAAACCATATGAAGAGAGACTGGGAGAGCTTAATATGTATACTCTTGATGAAAGGAGGGACAGGGGGGACAGGATAGAAATGTTCAAGTACCTCAAGGGAATCAACAAAGTCCAGGAGGGTGGCATCTTTCAGAAAAAGAGATGTGTAAGAACAAGGGGGCACAATTTAAAGATAGAGGGGGGACGGCTCTGGGGTAATGTGAGGAAATTCTTTTCACGGAGAGAGTGGTAGATACATGGAACAGCCTTCCCATGCGGAGGTCGTTGGGTCTAAAACAGTGGGGGAATTCAAATATGCATGGGACAGACAGGCAATTATAGTGCGGGGTTGCAGGAAGCAGGCTGTTGGTTAACTAGAATCTGCAGCTTATCCAGTAGGTAAGGAAATGGGCAGACTGGGTGGGCCAAGTGGTCCTTATCTGCCGTCACAGTCTATATTTCTATGTTTCTAATGGGGGAGCCTGCAAGTTATCGCAGCAGGCAGGGCTTTGTCTGGGAGCATGGCTTGGGACACCTGGACAAACAATAGGGACCTAGGTAGGACTACCCAGAAGGGGCTGGGGAGGGGAGATAGGGTTCCCAGGGGGGAGGGAGCTTGCGGCCAGGGACAGTGAGGAGCTAGGCCCTTAAGAGGGGCTGCACAGGAGGAATTATTCCTCATTCCTCCTTGTCCCAGGTTGCAAGCTGAAGAAGAAGGTAGCCAGGATCAGTACCAACAGCAAACCAGAGGTAAGGGCTTGGATTGGGCCTGTAGGCCGCATGGCCTGGTGGGGGACCAGGCTTAGAGCCTAGGTCTGGGATACCTTGCAGGCCCCTCCAGTTGCTCAGCTGTAGGAAAAAGAAAATTTTGTTTATGGTGAGATTGTTTCTGTAAAAGTTCACTGGGCTGGCCTTGGGAGTGGCTCTGTAGCCTAGAGGTTTTTAATTTTAGTTGTTTAACCAGGAGTAGCACACAAAGCTGAAAGCTTTTTTACAGGTGCAACCTGCGAGCACAGGGAAGTTAAGTGATTTGCTCGGGTCACACAGTATGTAAGTGGAAGCTGTGGGATTCAAATGCAGGTCTGGTCTGCTGGATGTCACCAGATTTGCAGCTCAGAGCCTTAAACCACTGCACTATACTGTCTCCCATTGTTGCCTCCCAGGTTGGTAGTCATTGGCTCTCAGGGCGGTTGCTGTACCCATACCGGGGTTCAAAACTGAGGTTTCTCATAAATTTAATGGTAAAAAAAAAAGCTTTGTCTTTCCTGGGAACTTTTGGCTTTGGGAGGAGGAATGAAAAGGGTCAAAGTCCCGGGGCTACAGACTCGGGTTTGAATTCTCACAGACACCAGGTGCAGGCTGTGCGACCCTGAGCATGCTTCTTAGCTGGTGGTACTTCCTAGACACCTGTAATCTGGCTTGCAGCACACATCTGAACCCCCTTCCCCACAATCAAGTGAAACGAATGGGTTAAGAAGCCATGGTGCTTACCTGTAAGGCACGAGGAGGTCCGGTCAGATGGACTGGCATCCCAGCATCTTGTTGCTGGTAGGGGGCCTCCACGGATAAGGTACATGGCGGCAGGCATCCGGTTTGATGACGTGGCTGCTGCTCCCTTCCTCTCGCCGAACACTGGCTAAGCAAGGCCCTTCCATGAGCCCTTACCCCCTCTAAAGCAGCCCCGGGTCAGGGCACAAGTTTGCAGTGCCCCAGTTGCAGCTCTCATTGGGCTCTCTCCTCCTGTGATGGGGTAGTGGGGGATGCAGGGCCTGTGCAGCAGGCGTGGGGTGACCAGCTCGCCGGCCAGCCAACCATGGGAATCAAGGCATGGCGTTGCGCCCGGCTCCGAGTGGTCACTGGTTCCCCCAGTTGCTTGGGGAGGTTCTAGCCAGGCACAATGTGTTGACGTTGCAGCATGGCAGGTCCTTGGATCCCTTCGCCCTGAGTGGGGCTTGCTTGTGGCGGCCTAGTGGTCCATTTAGCTGGGTGTCAGCCAGGGATCAGCAGAAGGGGATCTTCTGCAGAGAGGTGCCTGGTGGTTGGGCTGGGCATCGCAGCCGTCATGCAGCATTTCCCAGGCTCCACAGGAATGTTGAGCCTGAGTTTCTGGAGCCCGATGGCATAACCGTGGAATTTTAAGAGCGGCGGTGATGTCAAGGGGACTGCACTGGTGTTGCAGCCTAGACGGTGGGGATTGGTAGCTGGGTGATGTGCCTGGGTGCATTAGGCTCGGCAGAGGCACAAGGAGGTGGTGGCAGCCATAAAGTGGATGGCTTGGGGGGCCCCGGAGGCGGCACAGGAGCGCACAGGGCTCAATTACAATAAAAAAATAAAGGTAATGGCAATGGAGCCCGAATAAGCAGCAATGTTAATTTATAAACGGGGTACAATATAAAGTGGGTAATAAATAAAAAAAAAAAGAGAGGAAAGAGAAAGTCTGAGTGCTGGGGCCAATAAAATGAGAGTGGGTCACCAGTACCAGATGCCTCAAAGGGTACATTAGGAGCCCAGAAAATGTATAAGCTGAATGAATTGCTTGTGGGGGTTTCTTATATAGACACATTGATGCTAGCTTTGTATGAGGCAAAACACAGTTCAGACACACTGATGAGTGCAACTGTGGTTTATTTTCTTTTAAAGCATGTGTAATGGGCAGTTTTGGAGTCATTATAGCACAGTGATTTAAGGCTCTAAAGTGTAAACTTGGGAGACCTGGGTTTGAATCCCACAGCCCCTCTGGCATAGGACAGGGGCCTGAGCAAGTAATGTAATTCATGGTGCTCCTAGTTGGGCAGATAATCAGACATAGTGGGGCTCACAAAAAAAACAACCCAAAAATGAGGTGTTAAAATGTTCCATGGTCAATGACCCATGTAGGGTGTAGCAGCGTCAGCTTAAGCACCAGCAAGAGGAGAGTGACCATGATTTGTTTGATTGCAGAGTATGAGCAGCATATTGTGAAGATGAGTGGAGACCTGGGACCGCAGCTGGCTGCCCTGGTCTAAGGCAAGAGTAAGGCATGGTGGGAGACGCTGATCAGGGAGCAAGGTGAAGGGGAGGTACAGGACCTTCGGGGCTGCTGCTCCCACCAGAACCCAAGAACCCAGAGGAGGCCAATTTGGGGAAGCAGCCGGTTAACCTGGCACCACTGACCCTGCTGGCTGAACCCGTGACTCCAGCGTGGGGGCCACGCACGTCAGGACAGGAGCCAGAGAAGCTGATGCCCAGCCCAGATGAGACACTGGTGCACCCTCCTCCTCCTCAGAAAAAAACATGAAGGAAGAGGGTCGATCAAGGAGCAGTGGCAGTGGACCAAGTAGCAGGTATGCCAGAATTAGATCAGTGGTCAGCTGAGGAGCTGAGGGCTCTGCTTAGGAGCTGGTGCGCCACCAAAAGGAACAGGGGGCATCAGCTGAAATGGGGCACAGAGTGGGAGGCCATGGAAAAGGTGCTGGTAGGACACAGGATGGAAATGGAGGCATCAGCACCCATAAGTCTGGGTCTGCTGGGGTGCCTTCTAGAGGGCCAGCCAGCACCGCCACAGGCGAGCTTGCGGACTCCTGAGTAATTGGGACATGGTCAACCCATCCTGCCACAAGTGAACTCCTCATCTGGGAGTAGCGGGCCATGGGTCCCACAGCAGATAGCCCTCGGGGGTTGGGTCAGCCAGCCAGCGGCAGGGCTCGTGGGTGCATGGCCACGGTGATACCCCAAGGGTTAGGGGAGCCTAGCATATGGCCTCTGGCAGGAAACCCTGGTCAATCAGGTGTGGAGCAGAAGCTTGACTGGCTGCTGGAATTACTTGCAGACCAGAATAGGGCTCGGCCAGGAGTGGTCCTGGCAGTAGCAGGGATCGGGGATGCTGGAGCAGGAGTGACATCTGCGCCACCACCGATACCAGGGCAGCAAGGGGCAGTGAGTTTCCTATCCCTTGCAGAGCCCATTGGGTCACACTTGCTGGACAAGGTGAGGCAACAAATAATCAACGGAGAATACACTGACATCTTTGCCTTTCTCAATCAGCAGAAAGAGCTGGAAAAAGAAAAAAAGGACAAGGATGGGGATGACGGAGTCAAACAATCTGGCTAATCAGACACTGGAAGAAACCAAGGAGAATTTTTCCAAGCTGGGTGAAATACTAGTGACACGTTCTACATCACTAACATTTTCAGAGGTCCTACCAGTGTGGAGTAGAAGGGGTAGAATGAACAGGATCAAGAAAGATGAGATTGAAGTATTCAACACGTGGCTGCATGAATGGTGTCAGGAGAAAGGGCACCATGTCATGTGCAACTGGGGAAACTTCTGGGAGAGAAGGCTTTTCAGGAATGACAGTCTTCACCTAACAGGAGAAGTAGTGAGCGCATTGGGGCAGAAGTTCGATGTGCACTTCGGGCATTTAAACTGAGAAGGGGGAGTCTAACAATAGAGGTCCTATCTGTAACCACTCTCAGGATGAGAATTTAACTGTCACTCCCCTTAAAAAGAATTACTCTCTATCAATACAGGTGCCCAACCATAGAAAGTATAGAGGAAAAGCGCAAATCCGCAATAACTCAATGAAGTTAGCTACCAGCAGAGAGAGCCTAAATGTAGAAAATACAGTAAGGCCCCTGGGCCATGGAAGGGTGTGTGCCTCAATGCCAGAAGCTTGGGCAACAAGATCAATGACCTGCAGGCCATGATGGAAGAGTCACAGGTGGACTTGGTGGCCATCGCAGAGACTTAAGCCGCAGATAGAAATTATTGGGATCTTACGGTTAATGGATAGTCTCTTAAGGTGGGATAGGACCGAAGCTTGGGGGGGTTGCACTATATGTGAGGGATGGGCTTGAGGCTACAACATTAGATGATGTAAGAAATGAAGGTGTGGAATCACTGTGGGTACAGCTGAGATCTCTGGTGGGAAAGGTGATATTCATAGGGGTGGTATACAGGCCCCCCTGGCCAGGGTGGAGACAAAGACGAGAAGCTTCTGCTAGAAATCAAGGAGGTGACAGGGAGAGGAGAAACAGTGGTGTTAGGAGACCTGAACCTGCCAGATGTGGATTGGGGCATTCCAATAGTGGGGGTCAGGAAAAAGTCAATCCATGTTGGATGGCGTACAAGATTGCCTCCTCACACAAATGGTAGGCGAGCCAACTAGGTAGGATCCATTCTGGATATTATCCTCACTAACTCAGAACTGGTTAGTGCTCGAGTTGGTGAACCTCTGGCAAGCAGTGACCATAACTCAGTATGGCTTGACTTGTCTATTGGGGATATAAAATCCCAGTCCAGAGCAGAGGTCCTGAACTTTAGAAAGGCAAACTTTAGAAAAATGGGTGAATTAGTTAGGGAAAGGCTAGTGCAGATCCAAGATCAGCTGGAAGTGGAAATTATTTGGGGGCAGATTAAACAAGCCATCTCAGAGGTTACAAGGCCATGCGTTAGGATAGTAACAAAAAAGAATAGGCATAGGAGACCGATATGATTTATGAACCAAGTGAGAGCAGCGTTAAAAACCAAGAGGAAGGCTTTTCTCAACTTTAAAAAGCAGGTGGGTGACAACAACTGGGAAGAATACATGCAGAATAAAAGAGAAGCTAAGAAGGCTGTGAAACAGCCAAAGGCAGCTGCAGAAGAGAGAATAGCAGAAGGAGTCAAGATGGGCAACAACAATTCTTTAGATATATTCAGGAAAAAGAAAGAAAGGTAGGAGGTAGCCAAAATAAAGGATGGGGACAGGATTGTGGAGGACAATAGGCAAAAGACCACAGTCTTGAACACATTCTTCTGTTCAGTGTTCATTAATGAACACAGGACCAATGCCTGATAGCGGTATTAGGGCAGCAGACTTTGGGGTCTCGCTTATGGAAATGGAAGTTATCTCTACCACTAGGCTCAAGGATGCGATAGAATGCATAAAACAGGACAAATCACCTGGACCAGATGAGATCCATCCAAGGGTACTGAAGGAGCTAGCAGGGGTGCTGGCAGACCCACTGGCTTATTTATTCAACATATCAGTTCAGACTGGTGTCATGCTGGAGGACTAGAGATGAGTAGATGTGGTGCCACTTCACAAACGTGGTAGCAGGGAGCAGACAAGTAACTACAGACCAGTCAGTATCACATTGGTGGTACGAAAAGTAATGGAAGGTTTGATTAAGCAGGATCTGATGGAATACCTGGATAAAAATGGCCTTCAGGATGGCAGGCAGCAGGGATTCATAGCAGGAAGGTCATGTCAGATTAATCTGATTTTGTTCTTTGACTGGGTAACTAGGGAAGTGGATAGTCGACATCTGGTAGTTCTCCTTTATTTTGATTTCAGCAAGGCCTTTGATTCAGTACCACATAACTGCCTGCTGAAGAAAATAGAGGATCTGAGTGCTGCAGGGTGCATTGTCAGATGGGTAGGTAACTGGCTGAAAGGCAGGAAGTAGAGAGTAGTCATCAACGAGGAGAAATCAGAGGAGGGGGGACATCACTAGTAGTGTACCTCAAGGCTCTGTACTAGGTCCAGCATTGTTTAACGTGTTCATCAGCAACATCAGTGTTGGTATTCAGGGTAAGATAGCTCTATTCACAGATGGCACAAAACTGGGTGGGAAAGTGGATGGTGTAGAAGCAGTTATGATGAGCCTACAAAAAAGATCATCAAAGGCTGAAAATATGGGCTAGCATCCGGCAACTAAATTTTAAAGCCAAGAAGTGTAAGGTGATGCACCTGGGTAAAAAGAACCCTAGAACAGCGTATTGGTTAAATGGGATCAAACTCAATGTCTCTCAAGAAGAAAGAGACCTGGGGGTCATAGTCTGTGACAATCTAAAGCAGTCCAAGCAGTGCTCCAAAGCTTAGAGTAAGGCCAGCAGAATGTTAGACTGCATTAGGAGGGGGTTTGACAGCAGGAGCAGGGAAGTAATTCTTTCCACTGTACAGATCCCTGGTGAGGCCACACCTGGAATACTGTGTCCAGTTTTGGAACCCCACCTAAAGAATGACATAAACAGGCTGGAGACTGTTCAGAGAAGAGCAGCAAAGATGATCCAGGGATTACATGAGCTTCCATATGAGGGGTGCTTAGACGAGCGTAACATGTTTTCACTGGAGACTAGCAGAGAGAGGGGGACATGATAGAAACCTTTAAGTTCCTGAAAGAGATAAACAGGATTCCACACACTGAACAGTTCAACAGGGCTAATTGCTCCAACATTAGGGGACACAAATGGAAGCTGGGGGAAGGGCAGCTTTAATAAAGATCTCAGGAAATGCTACTTCACTGAAAGGGTGGTGGAGCCTTGGAATAGGCTGCCAGTTGATTTGGTGGAGGCAAAGTCAATAACAGTGTTCAGACTGGGCTGGGACAAATGGAACACTAGATTGAAAGCCAAGTAATGGCTTGGGAATCTCTGGGTAAACTTGATGGACCATGTGTCTACATGTGCCATCAACTTTCTATATTTTTATGTAATTCCCAGACAGAGTACTGGCTAAATGGGGTTAAACTTAGTACCACTGCAGAAGAGCGGTACCTGGGACTCATTATTTGTGACACCCTAAAACAGTCAAGCCAGTGCAACAAAGGCTACAGCAAGGCAAGCAGGATGTTGGGGTGTATAGGGAGGGGTATAGCTAGAGACCCATGTTTTTCTTAAATAAGAAATAGCAAGAAATAAGTAATTTAAGGTATAAAAAAGAAATAACATGAAAACAAGCACACGAAAATGGTTAAACATTTATTTTTTTTGGCAAAAACTAAATAAATGCTTGCAGCAGTTGTTGTTTAGGCTCTGTTGTTACCACAGAGATTGTCCACAAGGAAGCAGCAGTGGAAATGTCTTATTCACAAAATCTTTCAAGACCATAGCGTAATGCTGCTTAATACAATATAGTATACTAGGAATGTTATTATTTCTACTGTATATAGGTTTACTTTGAGGTATTTTATGAATGTAAATGTGATAACAAGAAATAAAACTACATTTTCAATGAATAAAAAGAAATAACATGACATTCTAGAAAAAGAAAAATAAAAAATTAAAAGAATTTCACAGGGCTCTAGGTATAGATTGTAAGAGCAGAGAGATGATCCTCCCCCTTTATCTATCCTTAATGAGGCCACACCTGGGATACAGTGTCCAGTTCTGGAGTCCTCACCTAAGAAAGGACAGAGACAGGCTAGAAGCTATGCAGAGAAGGGCAATGAAGATAGTACAAGGCCTCCAAGGGGTCTTCTATGAGGAGTGGCTGAGAACGATAAACATGTACTTACTGGAGGCCAGAAGAAAGAGGAGAGATATGACTGAAACTTTTAACTTCCTGAAAGGTATAAATAGAGTGTCCCACAGAGAGCTATTCAATAGGAACACCAGCTCAATGACATGCGGACATGAATGGAAACTGCGGAGAAGGAGGCTCTAGAGGGATGTCAGGAAGTACTACTTTACTGAAAGGGTGATGGGGCCATGGAGCAGTTTGCCTGCTGAGGTGGTGGGTGCAAAGATCGTTGAGGGTTTCAAACATGGGTGGGACAGAGTAAGGGCACAAAAAATGAGCTATGCTCCCAGTACAGAGGCAGAAAAGAATGAGCTGAAGGGGAGGAGGTAGGTTCCCAGATTGATGCTAGGTCCTGGGAAACCTTTGAGCAGATTTGATCGACCCCCTGGTCATTTTCTGCTATTGTGGTCTGTGTTTCTATGTTTCATTGCTGGGATTAATGTATTGTTAATCACACTGCAATATTTGCATCTATGGCATTTATAGCAACCCAGTGGCAAAGTTGGTAGCCACGTGTCAGGTTTTATTGGTTGCATGATATGTGTTTCTCTGTCACCTATGTTGGTCAGGCAGCAAAAAAAAACATACAGGGTGGTCTCAGATACCAGTTCTTGTAATTTTGGCTCTGTTTGCAGAGTACTAGGCCAATTTTTTCACATTATACATTCTACTGTAGCTGCCTGGGTACTGAAGGCAGTTACAACATTGAGTCTTTTTGAATGGTGTTCTCTGCTTTGTTTCAGTATCAATAATGATTCCTGTGGCGGTATTTTCTGCCTAGTTGTAAGCCCTCTCAGTATCTGTGACTTTATACCCTTTTGCCTATAATCTCTTGCCTAGCAATGCAGCATTTCATTGAAAGGCAGTTTGAATATTGCAATTGCATCTAACCCTGAAATAT
Organism: Neoceratodus forsteri; assembly: GCA_016271365.2. Classification (NCBI taxonomy): domain Eukaryota; kingdom Metazoa; phylum Chordata; order Ceratodontiformes; family Ceratodontidae; genus Neoceratodus; species Neoceratodus forsteri. The sequence continues at coordinate 228,186,649 of CM057451.1, forward strand.
TGACTTGTGAGTATATTACTAACGGTATGCCTAAGATTGCAAACATGAGGAGGACTGTTCTGCAGTCTGTCTGTTTGCAATAAAGGTTTGTGTCTAACCCTAATCTGACTTTTTGATAATAGAGATATCCAAAAATGAAACTGATTTCAGGCTGCAGCTAACTGAAAAGCGTAGATTTGTAGATTCTAAAAATGGCACAAATTCCCTGAGCTCTGCCTCGGACCCTTTTCATACCATAAACACGTCATCAATATATCTTCTCCATAGTATGAACCTGTCCAAATGTACATTGATGTGATCACTATACAGACTAAAGCCCCATATATAAATTTGCAAAGTTGGATACAAAAGTTGCGCCTATGGCTGTTCCAATTGTTTGCAAATAAAAGTGCCCTAAAAAACTAAATGCATTGCATTTCAAAACAGATTCTGACAGCTGGATAAGAAATTCAGTGTGTGTGTGTCGGGGGGGGGAGCAATCCTCTGGCCTGAGGCTGAGATAATGTTGGAGGTCACGTAATCCCCTATTGTGGGGCTATTAGAATGCAGCAACTCCATGTCCAGCGTGACTAAGTAGTGTGATTCTTTAATTTGGATATCATTTAGGATACATAGGGCCTGAGCTGTGTCATTTATATAAGATATGAGTCCTGACACAAAGTCCATATATTGGAACAGTGGCTCCATGATGCAATTGATGCCCGAGATAATTGGGGGTCCTGGGGGAGATGTGAGGCTGTTGTGTACATTTAGTAGAATAGACTTCGATCAGATGAGAATATGCTTTAAGGATATCCTCAAGAAGAAGGCAAAAGGAGGGGTAGAGGAATGTTGGATACAAGGGCTCAAACAGCGAAATAGATAGGGAGGCATACAAGTGCAGCTTGAAGGAGGGAGGAAGGGTGATCAGAAAAACAAAGGAGCAGACAGGAAGACATAGTGCGGGGGGCTAAAGGAGGCAATAAGACTTTCTTTAGGTACATAGGCGACAAAAGGAAAAACAAAGGAGGCATTGTCAGGCTCATAAGCAGGGATGGGAGGAGGGTAGAAGAAGACAGTGAAAAGGCAGAAGTCTTAAATGAGTTCTTCTGTTCAGTCTTTACTAAGGAGGCACCTGGTAGCGAACCCACCCCAAAGGAGGACAGAAATTACCTAGAGGGAATGGACACAAGCCCGTTCACAATAGAGGGGGTAAGGACAGAATTAAAAAAAACTAAAGGTAGATAAAGCCATGGGACCGGACGAAATCCACCCACGCATATTGAGGGAACTTAGTGATGAATTGACAGCATCACTAGTGCATCTTTTTAGCAGATCCTTGAGATAAGGGACAGTTCCTCAGGACTGGAAAAGAGCAATAGTGGTCCCCATACACAAGAGTGGTAGCAGCAAATAGACAGGAAACTACGGCCCGGTCAGCCTCTCCTTGATGGTGTGTAAGATGATGGAGTCACTGCTCAAAGAAAGGATACTAGCATTCATGGAGGAATCTGGACAACTGGATGCCAAGCAGCACAACTTCACAATGGGAAGGTCCTGCAAACCTAACCTGATTGAGTTCTTTGACTCAGTTACTAGGGCTGTGGACCGGGGGGAGCCGTTGATGTTATCTACCTTGACTTTAGTAAGGCCTTCGACTCTGTACCACACAGAAGGCTGCTAAACAAACTCGATCATAAAGGAGTGGGGCAGGAAGTGGGAGTGAGCATGGGTGAGTAGCTGGCTTGAACAGGGAACTCAGTCCGTGACAGTAAATGGGGCAGCATCAGGGCATAGAGAGGTGACAAGCGGAGTGCCACAGGGGTTCGTCCTCGGACCATTACTCTTTAATATCGTCATCAGAGATATCACAGAGGAGTTGAGTGGGATGGTGTGCCTCTTTGCAGATGACACAAAGCTCTGCAACAGGGTAGACACTGCACAGGGGGTAGAGCAAATGAAAAATGACTTACTCAAGCTGGAACATTGGTTCAACTTTTGGCAGTTAAAATTCAACACGAAAAAGTGCAAAGTTATGCATCTGGGCAGAAGCAACCCAGAGACAGACTACTACCTGGGAGGGGAGGGGAGAAGCTAGCAATCACCCATCAGTAGAGGGATCTAGGGGTTATCATATCAGACAATTTGAAGGCGGACAATGAGAAAAGGCAGCAAAGAAGGCCAGCAGGATGCTGGGATGCATAGGAAGGGGCATCACAAGTAGAAGAAAGGAGGTGATCCTGCCACTGTACAGGTCCCTGGTGAGACCCCAATTTGAGTACTGCGTCCAGTTCTGGAGACCTTATCTCAAGAAGGACATAGATAGATTGGAGACAGTACAGAGGAGGGCAACAAAAATGATACACAGTCTCCATAAGTTGCCATACGAAAGCAGGTTACAGGAACTCAACATGTACTCCCTGGAACAACGCAGAGACATCGGGGACATGATTGAGACATTCAAGTTTCTGAAGGGTATAAAAAGAATCTCCACCCAGGAGCTCTTTATGGCCAATAGCACCAGTAGGACAAAAGGACATGAGATGAAATTGAGGGGAGGAAGATTCAGGGGCAACATGCAAAGGTTTTTCTTCACAGAGAGAGTGGTTGACCCATGGAATGGTCTACCAGCTGGAGTCATTGACTCCAAAACAGTAGGGGAATTCAAAGCAGCTTGGGACAGACACAAAGGGATTGTCTCACATGAATCCTAAAGAGGGGGGTAGGGCTCATGGCAGACTAGATGGATCTTTGGTCCCCATCTGCCGTCAGTTTCTATGTTTCTATGTACAAGATGGCTGGTGATCAGAAAGTCTTTAGTGTCAGAATTAATGATGTCATTATTGTGTGCATTGTTAATGTAGGCATCAATCTTTTGTGTAAAAGACATAGTCAGGTCAAAAGGGAGAGGTCTGTAGAATGCCTTGTTACTGAGCTGATGGTTAACTTCAGCTGCATAGCGCTTGGTGTTCAGAACCACTATACTGCTGCCTATGTCAGCTTATTCAATAATGATATTCTGATTGTTTTCCAGGTCCCTGAGTGCCTTTCATTCCTCAGTGGTGACATTTACATAAGGAGTGCTTGTGTGTTGCTCTGAGAGTTTTTTAGGATTTTGCTTGCATGCTCTAGCAAACAGACTCACTGTGGCACTGCATGGAGGCATAAACATAGAACTTGGTTTGAATTTAGCTGTGGCTGCTACATTAGTGTCAGTAGTTGGTAAATCACTAGAAGTGGGGACTGAGGTGGGGGCATTGCTAGTATGGGGCTCATTAGCCACCACCTCTACTTTTGGGGTTCTGGGCAGAGGTGGAGAAAATGCACTTGAGGTTAAGATTACATACAAATTTTTGTAAGTCAAGGGTCTATTCATGAAAAGGGGTTATCAAAGTGGTTCCATGTGATAATGGCAGAAAGAGTCGAATGGCTAGCATGACATCATGACGCCAGGGTGGCGAAAACAATCTCACCACCCTGACATCCCCACATTTGGAAGAATGGGCACCGGGACTGGAGAATACTTGCTTTCTGTGAGGCTGCACCCTCCACACCCTGATCACGATGGCGCAGCTCGGCTGGCCGACCAGCACCACCCCCTTACATCCCTCCACCAACTTCTAGGCCACGCTCACCGTGCTCACTCGCTCCACCCCCCATGCATGCGTGTGTGTGTGTGTGTGTGTGTATGTAGCAGCATCCTGTCGCTAGGGTCACCCACCACACCCGGTCACCCTCCCTGCCCCCTTGTCTTTCAGGCTTTCACCCATAAGGCGTTGTCGTTTTGGACAGTGCCGTGATTCAGGCGCCTACCTCACATCCTACCTATCAAAGTGTGACATGAGGGCCACATTTTAAAATTACTTCTAGATTATGTTTGTGGAGCATTTCAAGATATTATGACCCATGTATGAAAAAAGAAACATATTCGGAGATGAAAGCTTCACATGTTCCTGAGATAAAAGAACTGTATTGTGGTGAGTGTAACAAGTGACACCACACACCGTGGTGAATGTAACACCTGACACAAGATGATTGTTTTAGTAGTAAAAACTTTAATAAACATATGTAATGAGTTATATTAAAACACGAGAAACAAATATTTATAGGAATTACATTACATTAATTGCAAATTTGATGTTTTGCACCATGTACCGTGGTGAATGTAACAAGTGACAACACACTTATGTTTCACTTACTAAAACTGTACTAAACATACCTAACAACTAACATACTACTGCTACTGACTGACATACTGCTATAAAACATGAACAAATTTGACAGTTACATTACTGACAAGTGTGATGCTTAACACCATATACCGTAGTGAATGTTTTAGTTATTTATTAAAAGTTTTACCAGGAAAGCATACTGAGCAGACTACTGTTTGATTCTAGATGCATCCTGGGGAGACAGGAATTTATTTATTTTATTTACTTAAGTATCTCGGATAACACCTGTGAGCTACAAGCTCTTTTAAGTAGGTTCCAAGTCAAACATACAGATACATTATAAACATAGGAATCAGCAAACAGGTAGGTATTACAGAGTATGCATTTTGATTAAGGACAATACACAAATTGCAGCTAACATAACTGTTACTAAGTGCAGGCAAAGTTAAGGTACACTTACTAAGCTACATCAATGTTGCTAAGTGCATAACAAGTAGGGAGTGAGCAGGGACAGATACGAGTAAAGGGAAGGTAGGAGGAGTCAGCCCAGGGAGCTCGTCTGGTGGGAGGACCAACGTGAAGTATGTTCAGTTAAGAGACAGACTGCTGTAATTTAGTGGGAGAGAGGGAGGCTAGTCCCAGAAAACCTGGTCAGATGGGGGTGGGATGGGGAAGAGTGGGAAGAGAGGGAGAGAGGGAGGGATTGGATAGGGGATTGCCAGGTGGGGGGGATAAGGGGATCCTTAAGTACCTAGGCAAATTGCGAGAAGGGTTGAGGAAGATAGATTAACAGGGGAGTAGGCCTTGGTTAGTGGAAGCAGTCACAGATGGTATTGGAGACAAGATGATTTCTGAGAGACTACTTGAAGAAACCCAGGGTGGATAAAGAAGATACGTCCTCAGGGAGGGAATTAAACTGAGGTAACAGGGAGGGAGGGAGAGGTGGAGTTGCCAATTCTGACAGATTGGGATATGCCAAGTAGGTATGAGTGAAACCAGTTGGTGGCCACGCTAGAGACACCTCCGAGAGAGAGCTTAGAAAGGAGAAGGTGGTGTGAGACAGTGTCGAAGTCTTTTTCCAGGTTGACAAAAATGGCAGAGGTTATGTGGCCCTTATCCATACCTGTATAGATGGAGTCGGTGAGCCTCAGTAGAGAAGAGGTGGTGGAGTGGGACTTCCTAAACCCAAACTGGTAAGATGTGAAAAGAATGAGGAGTCTAGAAAAGCAGAGAGCTGAGACAGGACAAGTTGTTCTTGGAGTTGAACCAAGATAGGAAGGAGGGAGATAGGGCGGTAGTTACCAGAAGCTGAGGGGTCACCACCTTTAGGGAGCGGGATGACAGTAGCATGCTTCCATTCAGAAGGGATTGAGGCAAGACAGAAGGAGTGGTTATAGAGTGATGGCACCATGAGGGGGTCAGTGACAGAGAAGTTGCCAAGATTTAGGATCGAGGAGGGGGCAGCAAAGGAGGGGAGAATAAAGATGCAACCACCTTCCAGAAATCAGCAGGGTGATTTAAATTGGAGCAGAAGGAGTCTTTGAAGAAGTTCGCTTTTTCCCCAGCAGATTTGACTTGTGCAGGAGTTACGTAGGATCCTGTACCTTTGATGATCCTCAGGTGATCCTGAGCCCTTGAAAGACTTCCATGCCTGATCCCATGCTCTGAGAAGGGTCATGATGTCTGCTGAAATCCATGGCAGGTGTGCTCCCCACACCCGGGCTTGTCTGAGAGGGGCATAGTGGTTCCAGACTGCAAGGAACCTGGTTTTGAAGTACTCCAATGCAGAGTCGATGGAAGTGGCCTGGGGGATGAAGCACCAGCCCATGTTTTCCAGGTTGTGCAGGAGTGATACAAGGTCTAGAGATTTATAGGATCTGGTCAGTAGAGTCTTGGGGGGGCAGTGCCTTGGGTCTAAATATTTTCCTCACTGAGTAGATCACATGATGATTACTTAGTGAGTCTGATAAGAGGCCAGAGGCAAGAAGTCAATGAGGGTGGGTGGTAAGGGACCAGTCCAGAAGAGTGTGGTTCCTGGATTTGGGGTTGAGACGTGTGGGCATGGTGATCTGTTGCGATAGGTTGAGTGTGGTCACCTGGTTGCATAATTTTGCACTAGCGCTGGAGAGCCAGTTTTGGTTAAAATCACCAAGAATGTGAAGCTCAGCCCTAGAGGCTAGGGATGACAGGACATCCATGTGATTCAAGATGGAGGGCAAGGTGGTGTCCGGTGAGCAGTAAGAACCAGCAATAAATATTGGGCGAGTGTGAGGGAGGGAGAGTTTGATTAGTAAGGTGTCGATGATGTGTGTGGGCACAGGTAGTGGGACTGAGGTAAACTGGAGTGAGGCAGTGATGTACATGGCTAGTCCACCTCCTCTTTTCTTACCAGGCCAGTCATGTTGAAAAAGAGTAAAGCCGGGGATTAAGAATTCAGCATCAGTAATGTGGGGTTTCAACCAGGTCTCAGAAATGGTCATTATGTCAGATTCAAGGGAAAGAACAATAGGTTGCAGTAGGGTTAATTTGTGGAGGAGACTGCATATGTTCAAATGGGCTAGTTTTAGGCCCCTTGGGAGTTGGAGAGGTGGGGCTAGGTTAGATCCGGGCTTTGGCTCAACGTCACCAGATAGGCAGAGCAGTAGCGATATTAGCATCTTGACTTTGGGAAGTGCCCTTGTAGACTTACAATGTGGTTTGGGTGCCAAGAAGGATGACACTGAGGTACCATGATCAGGGATGTTAAGGACTGCTAGGTCAGTGTGAAAGGAGGGTGGGAGGACTGAGAGCAGATATGTGAGGTAGACCACAGGGAGCAACTCAGTGGGGAAAGAGGGAGCTAGAGCAGCCGGGGTACAGAATACCAGCTGGCAAATTTCCATCTCCGGGTAACAGGATGGTGGCAGGGATGCCAAAGGTGCAAGTATTGAGAGTACAGCTAGGTAGAGAGGCTGCATTGTGCATCTGCAGGAAGAAGGTATTGTATTAGGTTAGTGGTGGCCGCTAATGGTTGTTGTTGATAAGCTGCAAATGGAGAAGACAGTAGATTGATTTATACTGTCACATGAGTCTTCCTATATAATAGGAAATTCACCAAGGGTGGTGTTGGGGTGGGGGGACCTCACTCTGAATCCCAAACAGCCAGTTTCAGTGCACACCGTACACAATTTCTTTTATGCAGCTTGGGGGGAGGACAATTTGGTCTGGCTCTCAAGACCACTCCAGGGCTGTGAAAAAAGCAAAGAAGAGGGGATTATATGCAGGTAAGGAGGGGGTGGAGTTATTATGGCAAGAGAGCTGGGGGTGTGGGAGAAAATCAAGGCTCTGATTTAAATTGTCTGAATTTAAAAGGTCTGAAACCTAGGTCCTTCAGAGAGAGTGCTCAGGATTAAGTAAGGATTGTTAGTTTAACTACGTGGGCAGGCTAAACCTAGATTAGTGTTCGAATCTGCCTGAACCATCTGGTACAAAATTTACAGCTGTGATAATTACAATCAGAGAGCAAAGCTCTGATTAGGCATTCAGATTCCCTACTGCAATGAAGTCCATGAGGTAAAAACAAAATGCAGGCTGTAGGGAAACCAGAAACGTGGCATGTAGGTTATGTATTAGTGGCAGGGTACTGTGCAAAAGGCAAAGAGCAGTTCTAAAACTAGATTATGCTGCAGATCAAGTTAAGGGATCCAAAGCACTCACAATTTGCTTGAAATAGGCTGTAACTTAATACATTAGATAGGGCTGAGCTAAAGCTGTGCTAAAAAATCATGGCAAAAACGCAAGAAGGCTGAACAGATTTATGCTGCGATTCAACAATTAGTTAACACAGACTGAGTGAGAATGTTTCTAAAGCACACAGAAATTGCTGCACAAATGCTGAGAATCTGTAATTTTGATTAAAGTTAACAGCAAAATGAGGCAGAGACTTAATAAAGTTCAGTAAGATAGCTGGACTAGAAACTACCAGCATTACTACGCCGATTAAATAGTCATAGAAGTATTTGGATCAGTCCCAGTTTGAAACATGGTGCCAAAACCTCACTCTGAATCCGAAACAGTCCACAACAGTCCATTTCAGTGCACACCGTACCCGATATCTTTTATGTAGCTTGTGGGGAGGATGACTCGGTCTGGCTCTCACGACCACTCCAAGGCTGATTTCTTTTATGCAGCTTGGGGGGAGGACAACCACAGGGACCTACAGGGACTGCATCTGTGCTGTCTCTCATGAAGCCACATTCATGTTCTATTGAGCTGAGCTTCATCTGTATTTCCTTTTACTATTTAAAACACTTATTTTTCAACTACAGTGTATTGTTGTAATTGCACTGTTGTGTCATTGATAGTGACTTAAGGGGAACTGTCATCAACAGGTTTCTTAACTGTTAGTAAAAATAATCCATCTTTAGGGTTGCTTTAATCTCTAGGCTACACTGCCAGCTGATCATCAAAAACTACACATCTCAAGGCTGACTTTGTAGTGCCAACAGGTATTGGGGCCCCATATCAGGATTTCTGAACCTTGGCTGTGTTCATGTCAGTGCAGATTTCTGGGGCTGCCACAGCACTAACTTCTGTCTTATTCCATTCCCTCCCTTAATATTTTCAGAATTATAACACATGCTCAGATTGTTTTTACTGCCTTTGTCCAGGAAAGCCACACAGCTACAGCTTGTTCTTGGGTGTGTTTTGGGAGCAAAGGGAGGTTAAGTGACTTGCTCTGGTCACACAGTATACAAGTAGAGCACGATGGAATCAAAACCCATTCTGCTGGATGAATGAAGCGTGTTCACAGCTCTTTGCTTTAACCTCTAGGCTATACTACCAGCTGATAATTAAAAACTTTAACAAAACAGGGGAGGCAGGATAACGCAGTGGTTTAAGGCTCTGAGCTGCAAATCTGGAGACCTGGGTTTGAATCCCACAGCCCCAACATGCATACTGTGTGACCCTGAGCAAGTCACTTAACTTCCCTATGCTCCCAGGTCGCACATGTAAACAAGCTTTCAGCTTAGTGTGCCACTCCTGGTTAAACAATTGAGGGGGGAGGACTTCACATTTCAAGGCTGGCCCCATGATGCCAGGCCAGTAGGTACGTAGCCACATTTGCATTTTGTAGACCTGAGTTCACACCCAAAATTCTAAGAGAAAAGGCTATAAGAAAGGGAATGGAAAAAGACAGAAGTTGGTCCTGTGGCAAACCCAGAAATCTGTACTGACATGAACATAGACAGGGTTTAGAAATCCTGATATGGGGCCCTAATACCTGTTGGTACCACAGAGCCAGCCTTGAGATGTGTAGTTTTTGATGATCAGCTGGCAGTATAGCCTGGAGGTTAAAGCAACCCTAAAGATGGATTATTTTTACTAACAGTTTGAAATGTAAAGGTGATAACTCACTAATTTCAATTCACATACAAAATAAGTATTATAAATGCAGAAAGTGTTGTAATAACACCTTAAAACACACTTAATAAAACAGACAATTTTCTGCTTAACCTACAGTCAATGGAGGGCCAAGATCCTTGGTGATATCATTTCCTGTCAGGAGCCTAAACATATGGCTGCCCCAACCCTTAATTACAGGCTGATTTATATGTGAATAATTCTGGACTGCAAAGACTCACAGGTAAACACCATGGCTCCCTCAGATTATCTGTTTATGGTCTTTCAGACATTAATTTATTTATTTTTATTTTATTTAGCTTTTGTTAACCAGGTAAGTGCACTAGCCATAAAATGACTATTTTCAGGCGCGACCCGGGAGAGTACAGACATGCAGAAACTTAACAGGATAACAATTTATAAGGGCTTTACATACAATGAGTTAAAGTGGATACAATATATCAGAGACATACAGAATAGACCATTCATAAATTCATAGGTGCCTACCTATGCAATGAATAGAGAGGACCTTGGACAATAAATTATCAGGTGATATATCATATAAACAGAACAAGGTACACAAAAACAGGTAATACAACAGGAAGAAATAACCACTGAGAGCAGGGGGCGTCATTAAGGAAAAGGTCGGTAAGTGAGGAAAAGGGGAGCAAGCCATTAAATTAGATTATATGAATATATGTAAGTGTAAGGGAGATGTCTGCAGTGCAAGATTGTATATGGGCAGGGAAAGGGAGACGGGACAGGCTGAGGCAGTAAGAGGGTTATATAGAGGTGAGGAAATACTATTGTATGGCAAGAGACATCAGTCATTAGGTAGGGTGAAAGCAGGAACAGGTATCAGCAATCAGCAGATTTGAGTGCAATTTTCTCTTAAAGCATGTGTGTGAGCTAGAAAGTCTAGTGTCGAGGGGAAAGGAATTCCACAGCTGTGCAGCCACATGCTCAAATGCAACAGTTCCTTTCCTAGTGCGGCACCTTGGCAAATCCAGAAAGGATTTATCAGCTGATCATAGACCATGGAGTGTGTCCTGAGGAACAAGCATAGAAGCAAGACACCTAGCGGTTTGATTTCAAATTATCGAATCAATAAGAGAGCCAAGGTAATATTTCCTACTAGTTAATGGAGAGAGCCAACCAAGATCATTATAAAGTTGACAGTGGTGTTTAAGCTGAGGAGCAGAAGAGGCATAGCAACATATGTTGTTATACATAATATCCCATCTGAGTAGGTCAGTTTTATGAGCAGCCCCAAATAAGGGAGCCCCATAGGTTAGGATGGGGAGCAGAATCCTTCGCAATGGCCATTTTAGCCAATGGCATGAGCATATAACTAGTCTTATATGCAACACCCAGTTTGGAGTTGACAGCTCTGCAAACAGACTGTACATGAAGATTAAGATCAAGAGATTGATCTAGCAGGATGCCCAGGTACTTGAAAGAGGTCACACATTCCAGTAATTGACCTTCTAAGTCCTGCACCATCAGTGCTGTTGTGCAAGCCCAGAGCTTTGGGGCAGATCCAAGCAGCATGGCTTTAGTTTTGCTAGTGTTGACAGCCAGTTTGGGGTCTTACAGCCAGTTTTGGATATTGTTAAAGTCAGAGGAAAGGGTTGTATTGATAGTGTCTGTATTGGTAGAACTTGTATAGATGACAAGATCATCAGCATATAGAATAGCAGAGCAGAAGAAACCCTGTTGATGACAGTTCCCCTTTAATAATATTATTCCATCCCTGTTCCCTTTCGCAGGACACACCTGGAGACGTGGGAGTTGTTCTCAGCTCAGTCACCTTTCTGGCCAAATACTGTGAATAATCATTTTCTTTGGAGACGTTAAGCCTCACAGCACTGTTAATTAACTGTGAGAGCTATAACTTGCTCTACAGGTTTAAATACCCTGAGGCCATACTGCGGTCTCACTGTTCTGCTATTGTAAAATACAGCAGGTATGAATTTATGCAGCCAGACGAAAATGATGTGAATTGACATAACTCGCAGGGGCATATCAGGCAACAGAGAATTAAGAGAGACTAAAAATATTCAACAATACAATAGGGGGGATTTATTTCCTTGGACTTGTATAGTACCAGAAGTACATATGTAGCCACCCCCGCATATGTGACGTGCGAGACTAAGCCTGTCTAATGTAACCATGGCATAGTCTCAGGTAAATGGTGCCTAGCCTCAGTCAATCTGAACGGAAATGGAAATGGAAGTGAGGTAGTGCCTTCACCTATGGGGATCCCTTCAACATGTTGCTGCCAGGGGGCTGCTCCGCAAGTAATGTATGCAGTCTTCCCCCTATGAACCCCTATACTCATACACAAAATCCCCCAACTTATACTCTATTCAGGCAAATTAAGCAGTCATAATAACATACAGGAACACAGCCAATTGTAATTCAGTACCAAGGGATGTTTATTGGGGAAGGACAGGAACAGACTCTGGATGGGAGGAAAAGAATGGGTTACTTCACGCAAAACAACAATCACAGATTTTTTCCCGTAAATCCCGACCACCCTCAGGTGAGTCCCATTCAGTCTTTACTGTTTAACTCCTAGTGGTGCAGCAGTACCCAAAATTCCCTTGGGAGCTTTCGAAACAGTTTATAAATGAGTTCACAAAGTGGGCAGTTGCAGGTCTAATGTTAGACCGTGGTATGGTGCCGAGTAAAGGCTTGTGGTTGAGGATCCCAAATAAAATATTTAACACTGACATCAGTTGTTCCTGGCCATTGCAGTTTTAAAATGGGCTCTGCATGACAGTTGCACAGAAATACCCAGAAATTAGTTAACTGACCCTAGCAAACCAGAGATTTGTTGAGGTACTGACCCAGTAATCATGACATTTAATACACTCTTTTCTTTAGCTGCTGGCTCTGTTGGGACTATTTCCCTCTGGGTGCGGTGGACCTGAGGTGCTTCCATGTGATGAGGGCTGCAAACCGTTCTAGTCTCCAATGCCCTCCAATATCTGCTTCACCCCAGAGAGGGACTTGTCTTCACCCACCTCGTGGGGTAGACAGACACTTAGGGTCTCAGCTGGCTTCAGAACTCTGTCAAGATGAGTCCTGACAGCACACAAAGCCATGGTCAGGTACTTTGTGATGTTCCAGGTTGGAACACAAATCTTTTTACAAAGACTTTTTTAAACACGGTCACTCCCATCCATAAAATCCGGAAGCAATGTTCAAATTCTCCCACTAAAAGTAACCCTTTGGGCACAAGAAAAATGGCATAACTATTATCTCCACCTACAGTACATTCCACCCAAAGAACAGGCAGCTGGTTTCAATGTGCTCATCGAATACCTCTCCACCCACCATCACAACTCTGATCTCCTCTTGGTGGGGGACCTCAATATAAATTGGCTGCCCCTGATTCTGGACCCTGCAATGATGGCATCACTGCCATAAATATTGCCCAACTAGTAGAAACTCCCACACGCACCAACTATCATTCTGGGACTAGTATCCTATTAGACTGGATATTAACGAACCAGCCAGAATGGATCACCAGCAAGGTCATTTTCCCTGACGCCTTAAGTGACCACTCCCCAATCCTCTGCACCTGGTCAAACAAGACCCCAAAACTCCAGGCTAAAGTGGTTACAACTCAGGAACTACACAAAGGACAACTGGGTCTCCTGAAAGAACACCACAGTAAGGTTGACTTGTCCACCATCTATTCTGTTGTAGACATCAATACAGCATTAGACTACTTTATCAAGACCTACAATGCAGCCTGTGACATTTACGAACCGCTCACCAAAAGGAAAGTCAGTGGGTCATACAAGTCGTGGGTAATCCCCACTCTTGTTGACCTAATGCATATCAGGGATAATCTCTGGCATAAAGCTAAGAGCTTGGGCTCACCTCTCGACCTTCAAAGCTATCGAGCTGCCTGCAATAAATGCACCCAGGTCATCTGCCAGGCCAAGTCCTGCTTCTTCAGGTCTGAACTAGACAATTCCTGGGGTGACAGCCACAAATTCTGGGCTAACATTAAGTCACTAACTGGGAATCCTAATAGATCTCCCCCTACAATGCTCAGCCTTAATGGGGTTATAACACAGGATCCAAAAACCATTGCAAATACTTTTAACAAGGCCTTCACTGGCCTCAGTGGAGTGCTCCCCCGACTATCTAAATCCAATCAAGGGTCACCAAAGTAAAACATTTGTTAATACGACCCCTAGCCAGTCCAGTCCAGCCTCACCTTTCTACTTCAAGATAATCAAAACACTGGAGGCCAAAAAATACCTTCAGCAAGTACTTCGCAAATCCAGGCACAGCAGCGACAGCATAGATTTGAAATTAATTTCCCTCACCATTGACGTTATAATTGCTCCATTAACAAGAATTCTCAACCTTTCCCTTATCACTGGGAAATTTCCTAAGGCCTGGAAAGCCGCAGTTGTAATGTCAGTTTTTAAGAGCGGAGATAGGTCAACCCACACTAGCTACCGGCATATTTCCATCCTACCCCCTATCTCAGTTCTGAAAAGAATTGCTCTACACCAAACAAGTCCTGCAGGCTTCTCCTAGGTGCTCTGCTCCATATGCACACGTGTGACCTATATTCACTTACAGGCTGGCTGAACCTGGAGAACCGTATTCAGTCCCAACTCTGTCTCCTAGCTAAAAAGGCCACTTTTGGCCTGACCACTCTCAGGGTCCAAGCTATGCTCTGCCCAATTGTCTCAACCAGGTTGACCAGAGGAGCTTACAGCCACCTCTACAAAGTCCACTTCCGCCACATGTCCCTAGGTCAGTGATCTTTTAGCTATCATGTCCCAAAGTGGCTTAACTCACTCCCTTGTGACCTTCAAGCTGAGCCCAAGCATGGGCGTTGCAAAATTTAACTCCACTAACACCTCACTAGTCTAATGGCTTGCCATTGCTCCCTATCTTAGACTTAATGGACTAGTCCATGCCTTGATTATCGCTGCTCTCTATCCTCCCGGCCTGTTATTCCTTTTCACCCTCTGCCTTCTTTCTGCTCCTCAGTCCCCCACTTGTCACCCTCTCCATTCCCCTCAGTCACCATTCCTAGCCTCTACCACCTGCCCTACTATGACCCCCCCACATCCCATCCACTGCACTCCCACCACCCTCTTCCTCAGTCCTTCTAACCCTCATCCACTCCTCCCCCAACTCCCAGCTACCCTACCTCCACCTACCCCTGGCAAAGGGTATCTTGGATATTCCTAATCCTTGTCTCGATACTTCTGCACCCTCTACCCTCTGACAAAGGGAATCTTGGTTCACTCCTGTTCCCTGCCTTGAACCTTCTTACATTTTTTCTGTTATACTCCTTATTTAAGGCCATCTGACAAAGGGAATCTTGGTTCATTAATATTCCCTGCCTGAAACCACCTAATAAAATGGGCTAAAAAAATCTATCATCCTGATTGGCTACTACATCATCTGAGCCATGTCCTTATTGGATGATCTAGTAGCCAACTAGCACTACCTTCCCGTCTCAAGCCCCAGAACACCACAGAATCAGTGAGCTATGCCAGCCGAAAACAGAAACACAGGCTGGCATAGCTCACAGCTCGACATCCCTGTGACCGAGCTCCGGTCTGCCCACCTCCGCCTCTTTCACAGCACACAACAGAACCTCTAAGTAAAGAAAAACAACAGCAAAACATTTTTTTAAACTGTTTTTCCATGTTTTGCATGGAAATTCTCATCTCTCCTCCAGAAAACTTTTGCCGAACTCATCAACACAGCGTGTGCCAGCATGACTTGCTTTCAAACAAATGCACAATATAAAAACATTCACTGCCCACAAAAACACTCAGTTTCATCCACACGATACCACAGTAACATAAAAAAGTAACCTGCAGTTTGGGCCAGAAACAGGAGCACTACCACGAAAACCTGACTGTAATTTACTTTTACAAATGCGAACCACTAGAAATGCTGTATATAGTGGCTCCTGAGGGTCACGCTCGCTCCCAGTCCCCCTCAATCAATCCGTTCATGTGTGGCCCTCCCTACAAGTACTCCATAATTCTGTTTATTACAGGCGATCACTTTCTTCCCCATGACACACTCAGAATACCCTCTAATTCCACACACATGAAGCAGGTGACCGTTGTCTACGCCGCCAGCGGCTAGTAACCAACAGCCTTGCTCAAAATACTGCTGGTGGATCACACCTGAGTCTCTCACTCCTTTAAAAAAACAACACAGAAAACTAAAGAAAAGAATTACTCTGTATTTCTGCCAATGCCATAGTTCTTCTGACCCTCAGTTTGGGGGTTGGGGGGTCCAGAGTAGCAACTAAGATACAGCAACCTCGCCACACAGGATTGCAAGTCGGGCAGCTATCAGTGAAAGTGCAAGCTGACTGTTAAAAAACACCACTCTCACAGGAAAAACAATAAAAAAATGTCAGAGAGGAATTTAAAGGGATCTAAAGTAGTACGCACAGTAATACATAACCTCAGGAACACATAGAGACACTGTATTGCCAACTTAACTGTGACTTCATGGGGGAATTTTTTTTTTTACTACTTAAGTTATTGAAACCATGTTTTTATATTTTTAAATTTTGTATGATTTTTTTCTTTACCCATTAAATAATTACTTGAGGGCCCATTTTATAAGCGCAATAAAACACTCCGAGGTGTGGATTATCTCCTGATAAGAACATGCATACGTGCATAAGGCACTCGGCGCAAGTGCCTCGTGCCTTATAACACACCTGGGCATGCTCTTATCAGGAGATAACCTGCACCTCATCATATGTTATTGCTTGCTTAATTTCCTCATAGTACTTTACTCTTAACCTAATGCCTAATAATACCTCCTCTGTACAAACTCCCCAATGTTAATTATTGTTGTTGCTCTTATTATTCAGATTATGTAATCTCATGTTGTTTCTTGTAGATGGGTCTCTTTTGTTAATCCATTGATGTATAACGTGTTTAACTTCGACATGGAACCTTTGTAAATGAGATTTTAGCTCAAAGATTGTAATCTGAGATATAATAAATAAATAAAATAAATAAACCCAGTGACTGACTGCTGAAAATCACTCACATCTCTAACTCCTTGTCTTCCCAAGACAAATCTGAAGCTTTGTCACACATATTTTCCCTCTTTATCCATCTGGGGATCACTGCAAAATAAGCAAACGAACTTTGACTATACCAAAGAAAGGAGCTGCATTCCAAAACTGGTTCTCTGGTTACACTGCCACAGTCCAAGCTGTCCAGGAGAGACAAGAAGCTAATGCATCTCCTAGGCCACATTGAGAAGAGTGCTTCCTGCCTGAAGAAATGAAGAGTACCGAGTTCAACCCTTCAAATATTCATTTCAGTGGCTGAGTCACAGGGAGTTAACATAGAAACATAGACTTTGATGGCAGATAAGGACCGCTTGGCCCATCTAGTCTGTCCATTTCCCTACCTACAGGATAGGCCGCAGATCCTAGTTAACCAACAGTCTATTTCTTCCTACCCCCCACAAGAATTGCCTTATGTCTGTCCCATGTATTCTTGAATTCTCCCACAGTTTTAGACCCCACAACCTCCTCAGGAAGGCTGTTCCATGCATCCACCACCCTCTCTGTGAAAAAACACTTGCTCACATTGCCACTGAACCGCCCCCTCCCCTCTAACTTTAAATTGTGTCCCCTTGTTCTTGCACGTCTCTTTTTCTGAAAGATGCTACCCTCTTGGACTTTGTTGATTCCACTGAGATTTAAAAGTTTCTATCATGTCCCCCCTCTCCCTTCTTTCCTCAAGGGTATACATATTAAGCTCCTTTAGTCTCTCTTCATACGGCCTCTCTTGCAGGCCCCGCACCATTTTAGTTGCCCTCCTCTGGACTGCCTCCATCCTGTCTCTGTCCTTGTGGAGACTGGGTCTCCAGAACTGGATGCAGTACTCTAGTTGGGGTCTCACCAACTGTCTGTTCAGAGGGATAACAACTTCCTGTTTTCTGCTGGTGATGCCTCTCCCTATGCATCCCAGTATACCCCCAGCCCTCCCTACTGCCTTCTCACATTGCTTGCTAACCTTAAGGTCATCTGATTTGATTACCACCAGGTCCCTTTCCTTTTTTGTTTTTGTTACTACTGCCCCCCATTGTGTTCTTCCCTGGGTTCTTGTTTCCCAGGTGCATTATTTGCACTCTTGCATTGAATCCTAGCTGCCATACTTCTGACCATTCCTCCAACCTTGCCAAGTCCCTTCTCATCCTTTCCACGCCTCCTTGTGTATCAACCCTGTTGCAGATCTTTGTGTCATCTGCAAAGAGGCATACTTTTCCTTCCAGTCCCTCTGCAATGTCACTTATAAAGACATTAAAAAGGACTGGACCCAGTACTGAACCCTGCGGTACCCCAATAGTAACCCCTCTTTCTTCAGAGTGGACTCCATTTACAATTACCTTCTGTGTCCTGTTGTCCAGCCAATGTTTTACCCAGGCTACCACCCTGGGACCCACTCCCAGGCTGGTTAATTTGACAATTAATCTTTTGTGTGGGACTGTGTCAAATGCCTTGCTAAAGTCTAGGTAGGCCATGTCCACAGCCCCTCCCTGGTCTACTACTTTGGTCACCCAGTCAAAGAAATCTATTAGATTCGTCTGACATGACCTTCCTGCTGTGAACCCATGCTGCCTTGGGCCCTGTGCCCCACTGGCCTCTAGGTACTCAACAAGTCTTTCCTTCAGAAGTGACTCCATCACTTTCCCTACCACAGAGGTCAAACTGATAGGTCTGTAGTTTCCTGCCTCTGTCTTGGTCCCACTTTTGTGAAGGGGAATCAATCTGCCTTCCTCCAGTCCTCGGGTGCCACACCAGCCTCCCATGATTTATTAAAAAGGTGGCCAGTGGTTTTACTAGTTCCCCTTAATTCTTCTTTTAGAATTCTGGGGTGAATTCCATCAGGCCCCCATTGCTTGTCCACCTTCAGTTTTAGGAGTTCTTTCAGAACCCTTTCTTCTGTGAAAGGACTGGGATCGACCTCCCCATCAAGAGTGCTTCTGTTAATTAGATTAGGCACTTCCCCTCCTCTTTTGTGAATACTGAGCAGAAATATTCATTCAGTATCCCTGCTTTTTCACTGTCCCCCTCTGCCCAACCACCGTTCATTCTATTCAGCCTCACTATCCGTCCCTTTGTCTTTCTACGCTCTCTGATGTACCTATAAAAGTTTTATCCCCCTTCTTAACCGAGTTGGCTATCTTTTCCTCAGTTTGGGCCTTTGCTATTCTGACTTTCCTCCCTGCTTCCTTCTGCCTTAACTGGTATAGCTCCCTGTCCTGCTCCTTCTGTGTTTCCTTATACTTCTGGAATGCAATATTTTTCTCCCTGACTTTCCCAACCACCTCTTTTGAGAACCATAGTGGCTTTTTCTTTCATTTTGATTTGTTTATTTGCTTCACACAAAGGCTTGTTGCCTCTGTGATGGCAATTTTGATGATTCCCCATTGTGACTCCACCCCTCCTTCTAGCCTGTTTGCTAGTGCTTTTCTGAGGCACTCTCCCATCTTGCCAAAGTCAGCCCTCCTGAAGTGCAGTACCCTCACTTTTGTATGGCTTGACTCTGTAACTGAGTTTAACGTGAACCACACTGTTTGATGGTCACTTGTTCCCAGATGGCAACCCACTTCTAGATCTGAGATCTTCTCACTGCCCCCATTTGAGAGTACGAGGTCTAAGATTGCTCCCTCATGAGTGGGTTCCAAAACTAGCTGTCTGAGGCCTGCCACCTGTAGGGCATCGAGAATGGCCCTGCTCTTGGATGTGGCTGCAGCAAGGTGCTCCAGTTAACATCTGGCATATTCAGGTCTCCCATCAACAGTATCTTCCTTTCTCTGCCATCCTAAGAATGCCTTCTATCATATCCTTGTCCATTCCCTCCCCCTGACATGGGGGTCTGTACACAACCCCTGTGCGGATTGTGGTGCCCTTTCCAGTCTCCAAGGTGACCCACAGTGCCTCCTCTTCTCCCTGTTTACTCTTTTGTTCAGTTGCTTTTATCTCTTCCTTTACATAGACAGCTACTCCTCCCCCTCTTCTCCCCTTCCTGTCTCTCCTGTAGGTTATGTACCCTGGTATGTTAACATCCCAGTCATGGTTCTCTGTGTACCATGTTTCTGTGACTGCTATAATATCCAGGCATCCATCTTCCATCAAGACCACCAGATCAGGGAGCTTGTTGCCCAGACTACGGGCATTGGTACTCATTACCCTCCATTTCCTGATGGCCTTACTCCTTTTTGTCCCATCCCTGTCCTTCTTGCCTTTGTCACTTTCCCCATTTACCCCTGCCCTTCTCCCTATTGACACCTCTATGTTGGTGTTTACCACACTTACTACTGTGATTTTTTTTGGGGGGGGGCTAGGATTTCCCTGCTCCTTTCCAGTGCCTCCCCCCGTGCCTAGTTTAAATGCTTGCCAATGAAGCATTTAAACCTATCACCTAGGATCCCCTGGTTTCCCTCCTAGACAGATGCAGCCCATCATGCCAGTATAGGCTTGCATCACTCCAGGTGGACCCCCAGTCCCCAATGAAGCCAAATCCCTGAGCTCTGCACCAGTTTTTCAACCACTGATTGAATCCCATGGTGCTGAACAAACTAGCCTCTCCTACGCATGGATGGGCAGCACCTCAGAGAAGGTTACCATGCGTTCTACTTGTCTAAGGCCCCTCCCCAATTCCACAAACTCTTCCTGCACTTCTCTAATCCCTTTCTTAGCCAGGTCATTTGTCCCTAGGTGGACAGTGACATCCAGCTCCCTCCCTTGTGCAGCTGCTCCGGCAATCCTGAGGATTTGCTCCCTGTCCCTCCAAGTCATGGCTCCAGACAGGCACCTTACCTCCCTCTCCCCTTCCTCCTCCAGTTCTACCTTCCTAACAATGGAATCCCCCACCAGGAGTTGTTTCCTTCCCCTGTGGGGTCCCATGCCACCCTCCTGTGGGTCTCCTTTGTGGATGTTCCCAGCATCCTCCCTGGTCTCCACTGCGGGTGCCTTCATAGAGGAACCACACTTTGCCAGAATGGCATAGGAATTGTGGAGCGGTTCAACTGGAGGGATGTGCCTCTGTTCCACCACCCTCACCCTCCCTGAGCCCACTGTGGTCCAACCGCTCCTCTTACTTGGCAACCTCTAAGGCAATGGCAGTGGCACTGGTGGTCCCTGGATAGAAGAGGAGGTCCCACAAATCCTGGACAACTCAGCCTGGAGACTGGCAACCTCCTCCCTCAGCCCAGAGAGGTGCTTGCAGATGGGACAATTCAGTAAACCAAGGCAAGGCAAATTTTATTTATATAGCACTCAATCCAGCAAGGGCTCGGAGTATTTTACAAAGTGTAAAACCAAAACAACAATAAAATATAAATCAAATCACATCAGATTGAAAGCTTGATCAAATAAGGATGTTTTCAGTGAGGCTTTGAAGGCCTCCACCGTGCTGGCTGAGTGAATATAGGGGCTCCATGATGGCAACAAGCAAGACTCAAATGCCCAAATAGAGCAGAAGAAAACTAGAGAATATGGATCTTTGCCCAAAAGCAGAAGCAGCATGGTGCAGACAGGCAGGTATCTACTTCTGTGTGAGGAGAGACAGAAGAATGAGGGAGAAGTAGCATGTGGAACTGCATATTATGGGGGCCATTCCACTTCAGCACCTTTTGATGCTGGCCTCTCCCAACCTGATCCTGACAGTCAGAGACTCAGACTTGGGGGGAATGGGGCGCACAGAGCAGGTGGCCTAAGCCAAGACCTTTAGACTCTGTGATCTGGTTAACTGTAGTCTACCTCCACTCCTGTAGTTAACCCTGTCCCTAGCATTCTGGCTGATTGATCAGTGATCCCCCTCTACATATCTGACTGTCTGCTCCTCTGCACCTTAGGCAATTATGCCCTGAGAAGTTACTTTTGCATCTCAGTATATGTACTGAAGGTAAATTCCCATTTCAGTAGAGCTTCCTTCAGCTATGTGCTGCCCCAGCTATGAAATAAAATCCAAAAAAACTTTAAAACCAGTTAACCCAATTAGTCTTTTGGAGTTCAAATCGCTTTGCTCGAGATCCTTCTCTGAGCCCTGTAAATGGTTTCCCTGTTGCTAATTGCACTGCTGCCACTACAGTGATACTTGCAGCTCTCATCCTTCCTCCATCATCCCTCCCTTCCCCTTATTCTTAGTGCCTCCTTACATTTCTATCATTCTTCCCAGCAGGCTGACTCCTATATTGCCACATTGCTTATATTAAGAAAGTACAGTTACGTAGGAACTTACCGTAACAGTAGATCTTCGAGAGAGGTTCCTTTAGTAGGTCATTACATATAGAACTAGTGCCATCTGGTATCTGGGCCGCATGGCAGACTTCCAGCAATACCTGATGGGGGACCACCCAGCCGATGTCATGTGACCGACGTTAGCGTGACCGTATATAGGGGGCAGTCCCCACGCCTGCCCTCCAGTTCTTCCGCCGGAGCCTGGAAGAGGCCTGACAGCAGAAGTAAACAGGATTTGGAGTCCCTGTGTATAAAATAAAAGGGAGAAGGGGGGGGAATATGACCTACTGAAAGAACCTCTCTCGAAGATCTACAGTTACAGTAAGTTCCTACGTAACTGTACTATCTTACTTCGAGAGGGTTTCTTCAGTAGGTCATTACATATAGGACTGAATCCCAAGCAGTCCCTCCACAGAGAGACCAAGAGAAACAAGGGAAGGGAACAAACCCCAACAAAAACTGGGAACTAGAATGGACCCAGCCTAGGACAGAAGGCTCTACAAGACAGCTAGGCCAAAACCTGCCCTCCGCCTAGAAGCAATGTCCAGACTATAATGTTTGGTAAAGGTATAGACTCCAAGTTTTTGTAAAAAAGCAGCGGAAGCAGCCATGTCCCTGATAGAATGACCTCTGATGGGACCCGGCAGAGGTTTGTCGTGCTTCTGGTAACAGTAATGGATACAGTTACCTAACCAATTGGAAAGGCACTGCTTCAAAACAACTTTGTGCTCTGACCTAGGGGCAAAGGAAACATAAAGCTGATCGCATTTACGGATATCCTTAGTTTGGTGTGAATAACACCGAAGGATCCGATGGACATCCATGGTGTGCAGGAGTGCCTCACTCTGTTTTCAGGGGACGTAAAGTAAACTGGAAGCTCCAGTGATTGGTTCAGTGTGACTTCCGACACCACCTTGGGTAAAAACTTAAGATTTGTCCTGTGGACCGCCCGGTCCTTGTGGAAAATAAGATAAGGCTTCTTTACATACTAGAGCCTGAAGCTCTGAAATCCTTTGAGCTGAAGTAACAGCAACCAAAAATGACGTCTTCCAAGAGAGGAAGCGTAAATCTCAGCTCATCGCTGGTTCAAATTGGAGGAGAGTAAGTTTCTCCAACACAAAGTTCAAATCCTAAGGGGGTGTAGGGCTGTGGATGGTGGGGTTTCAGATGGAGTATCCCTTTCAGAACGGTTTTTGAGACCTCCAACTGAGCCACAGGTTTACCACTAGCTCATGGTATGCCAAGATTGCCGAAAGGTGGACCTTCAAGGAAGAATACGACAGACCGGAGTTTGAAAGATGGAGGAGGTATTCCATGACTTGTGGGGTAGAACAAGAAAATGGGTTCCAATTCTTGGAAGTCACCCAAATAGAAAAATATTTCCACTTCATGGCATAAGTGGAATGTGTAGAGGGTTTTCAAGCCTCTACTAAGACTTAAGTGACTCAAGAGGAGACCCTGAAGCAGGAATTCACTATGTCTGTAGGAGCCACACATGAAGATGCAGTGCCCTGAGCCCTGGATGAATAAGGTGACCTTGATCTTGGGTCAGGAGGTTGTGAGTCATGGGAAGTGGAACCGGAGGTTCTCTCGTTAGCTGTTGCAGCAGTGGGAACCAAATTTATCTTGGCCAGAGGGGTGCGATGAGGATCATCCTCACCTGCTCTGCCTGAAACTTGAGAAGAACCCTCTGAAAAATGGGAAACAGAGGGAAGGCATACAGAAATTTCCTTGTCCAAGAGAGAGACAGTGCATCATGCCAGAAAGCACCATGCCCTGGAACAAGTGAGCAAAAACTAGGAAGTTTTGCATTGGAGTGGGAGGCGAAAAGTTCAATTTCCGGACACCCCCACTTTAGAAAGGGAGACTCTGTCACATCCTGATTTAGCTCCCATTCATGACTTAGGGTCTGAGATCTGCTGAGACTGTCTGCCAGGACATTTTGAATGCCTGGAACATGCACGGCCACCAGGGCCAGATTGTGCTGACTTGCCCAGTTCCACACCCGCATCGCCTCCCTGCAAATGGGGTATAAGTAAGTTTCTCCTTGTTTGTTGAGGTAACAAGCTACTGACATATTGTCCATCTGGACCAGCAGTGATCCCTTGGGAAGGCCTGTAAGGTGTACAGGACCGCCCTCATCTCCAGAACATTGATGTGTAATGATGCTTCCAAGCTGGACCACAGTCATCACACTTGATGCTCCCCTAAGTGTCCCCCCCATCCTATATTTGATGCATCCATAGTCAGGGATATGGAGGGTTTGGGCTTCTGAAAGGAAGACCCAAGGAAAGGTTGCAGGGATTCCTCCACCACAGCAATTCTTTCTGAACTGCAGATGACACCAGGACTGGGTGGTCCAGGTTGTCCAGGAGTTGATCCCATTGCACCCGTGAGGACCACTGGGTGACTCTCATGTGGAGCCTCACAAGAGAACAGTATTCATGGAGGCTGCCATCAGGCTAAGAAGATGGAGGACATCCCGGGCCGGGATGGTCCTGGATGAGGCCACCAAAGAAGCCTGACGGACTAGGGTCTCCACCCTGTCTGGAGGAAGGAAGGCTCTGCATTGGACTGTGTCCAAGACTGGCTCGATGAATTGGAGTCTCTGGGATGGTATAAGGGATGATTTCATAAGATTGACCATAATCCCCAATTTGCCGAAAGCCCCAAGGTAAAAGACAGAGCCTCCAGCAAAGAGTCCCTGGAATTGGCTGAGATCAGCCAATTATCCAGGTAAGGGAAAACCGCAGTACCCTGCCAGTGTAGAAAGGCCACCACCACCACCAGGCACTTGGTGAATACCCGAGGTGCTGAAGACTGACCAAAGGGGAGAGCCTGAAAGTGGAAGTGCTCCCCCTGGAATAGGAACCTCAGGAAATGGTGGTGACTGGAGAAGATCGGGATGTGCAGGTAAGCATCCTGCATGTCCAGAGTGCACAGCCAATGGTTCTCCAAAAGAAGTGGAAGGAGGCCCTGGAGTGTCAACATCCTGAACTTTTTGTATTCAACGAACAAATTGAGACTGCTCAAGTCGAGGATTGGTCTCAAGTCTCCAGCCTTTTTTGGAACCAGGAAAAAATGGGAGTAAAACCCCCGTCCCCTTTGCCGGATGTGAACACACTCTATTGCTTCCTTGAGCAAGAGGCTTTGAATTTCCTCTCGAATGACAAGAGCCTGATCCCTGGAGTAGGAAGACCTTTTCGGTGTTTTTTTTGGAGGGATACCCAGAAACTCGATAGCGTGTCTGATGGACACTAGTTGCAGGACTCATACATCGGAGGTTACATCCTGGGTAGCCCATGATGATAGCGACCGCATATGGTCGACCGTCATAACAGCGACCCATATAACGGCGCTTTCACCGTGGGCGACTGTGCTGGGATGGCAAATGCTTCAATCGCGAAAACAGGATGGGCAACAGGAAGGGTGGGTGGGCAACAGGATGTGGAGGGATGGGGAACAGGGATGTGACCCACAAGGAACCTGCTTCCACCAAGCCAACCATGTGGTGCGGTGGGTAGTGTGCATGGATCCGATGGAGCAGGTCCTGGGTTCAGGACTGGGGGCCGGTGTTCATTTTTGTGCTTCCCACAGCTGCAGGACTTAGTATTTTTTTTGAGCCAGGATGTTCCCCCCCTCTCCAACATGCAACCCCCTGAAGTTGAGAATCTATATTTAGGGTAGTGTGGGGGGCACACAGCCCTCCCACATGCACAATTCCGGGTAGCCTTTTTCTGCATATCGCCGAAATTGTTTTCGGCAATAATGCAGATCGCGATAATAGCGATCGCCTTTGTGCAGTCACTATTATCATATAGAACCACATCCTGCCAGTCCTGCGCATGGCAGGTGAACCTCCCCCCCCCCAACGGCTCCTCGCTGTGAGGCTGAGGGGTTGGTGGGGGTAGGGAGTCAGGAGATGGCAGGGTGTTCAGGAAGAGGGCCTCCTGAGCCTCTTTGGTTCTTGGAGGCGGGAGGAGTGGCGGAGCCCGTGGTCTTGTGTTTTCCCTGAAGTTGTGCTTTCTCTGCCTCCAGGTCTTTCTCCAAAAGGGCTGCTGCTGTTGTTGAGTGCCCGATCGGTACATAGACTGCACTGATCTCAGGGCGAGGCCTCTGTCCTAAATATCTTTGATGATATCTTTGGTATCACCACCAAAAAGCACCGAGCCTCTAAAGGGGGCATTGTGGATTGCAGACTCTACCTCGTTAGCGAGGCCAGAAATGCGAAGTCAGACATGCCTTCTAAGAGAGATGGCAGTCACCGAGGCAGGGGCTACAGAGTCGATAGAGTCGTATGTAGCCTGTAGAGCATGCCTACAGGAGACTCATGAGAAGCAGAGATCCTTGGTGAGCTCCTCCTTGAGGCTTGAGGGTTCCATGGCCTGGACTCGAGCCTCTAACCTGGTCAAGGTGGCTTTTTGGTGTGACACCACATGGACACATAATTCTGGGACCGAAGTGTGCATGTGGCCAAAGAGAGAACCTTCCTGACAAACTGGTCCATCTGCCTTGACTCCTTGTCTGGAGGAGCCGTTCCAGGGCTCCCAGCACATCAGCCATGGGAGACCTAGCCACTGGGCGGACAGCACTTCTTTAGCTGCCGCCCAAGAACACAAGCACAGACTGCTCCAACCAAGAGCCATGAACCCTCCAGGGCACCCAGATCATCAGCCGCAGGAGACAAAGCCACCAGGCAGATGGCGCTTCTTTAGCCGCTGCCCAACACCACTAGCATGGACTGCTCCATCCAAGAGCTGTGAACCCTCCAGGGCTCCCAGCTCATCAGCCCTGGCCACCAAGTGGATGGCATTTCCTTAGCCACCACCCGAGACCACAAGTATGGACTGCTTCAGCCAAGAGCCATGAACCCTCCAGGGCTCCCAGCTCATCAGCCGTGGGAGACGTGGCCACCGGGTGGACGGCATTTCCTTAGCCACCTCCCAAGACCACAAGCACAGACTGCTCCAGCCAAGAGCCATGAACGCTCCAGGGTTCCCAGCTCATCAGCCGTGGCCACTCGGCGGATGGTGCTTCCTTAGCCGCCACCCGAGACCACAAGCACAGACTGCTCCAGCCAAGAGCTGAGAACCCTCCAGTGCTCCCAGCTCATTAGCTTCGGGAGACACAATCACTGGGCGCACAGCGCTTCCTTAGCTGCTGCCTGAGACCATAAGCACTGACTGCTCCAGCCAAGAGGTACCACCAAGCTGCACACCAATTGGAATGCGAGCGCCTTTCTTAGGCCAGTTCCAATTGGTCCGCTGTCCAAACCTGCTTTCTCTTCTGAAAATTGTGCCAAAAAGAGCTGTCTGAACTTCTCAGTTACTGCATGGCTGAATTTGAATGTTGTTTGATCAAAATGTTACATCTTTAGAGTCTAAGTGTTAGAGTTCTCATTGGGCTAAGTAATTACAGCCCATCCCTGACCCTGTAGTTTGGACCCCAGCCTTCTGGGCAATAAGAAAATCACTCCTTTTGTAGTGTTCATTTCTTTTCTTTTGGCTGGTTGCTTGTCTTTGTCAGGGACCAGTATTTAAACTCTCTGTTTTCTTTCCCTTCCCAGCCGTGAACCCTCAAGGGCTCCCAGCTCATCAGCCGTGGGAGACATGGACACGGGTGGACAGCACTCTCTTAGCCGCTTCCCGAGACCACAAGCACGGACTGCTCCAACCAAGAGGTACGGCAAAGCCGCATTTTTTCACCAACCCACCCTTCCCCCCCTTGGCTCATTGTTATATACACTGCCTTCTCCTGCCCCCCTCTCTCACTCCTTGGTCCATTCTCCTCCTCCTATCTAAGATGCTTTTTCCTCACTGATGTTCTCCATAGGCTAATAGTGCTGCAAATTACTATTTCATTTAGTGGTGTGGGACTTCATTGGAGTAGCCTACTCCAGCAGTATCGTACCCCCCTTTAAAGTGCCAGCTACCGAGGGTGACCGCACCTTCTGGCAGTGGGCATATAGGGCTTTGTGTCGACTGTTATCTTGTTCAGCCCTGTGAACTTCACCAATACCTGTACACATCAACTAGTCATGTACTGTTTGGTGATCCTCTAGGAGCTTGCAGGCTGGCTAAGTACATCCACAGATATAATACTCTGCCAAAGTCATAACACACTATTTTACTATAAGGGCTAACCATGAGGGCTGGTACCTGGCTCCTTCTCTTCATCATCCTATGGCTGGTGCCTTATGTAGTATATCGTCCGTATATAAATAACCCCCATGGGGAGTCGGACCCTCTGCCCCAGTGCTATTTATATAGTAACCTATCTCATAGTTTTGGCGGTACCCCTGTGCTTCCACACTTGAATCAGCTTAAGGTATCCTTTGGGGGTGGGACATACATCTTCCTACCTGTACAGGGTATGCCCCCCTTTATCACCAGCAATAATACCACTTGCTACCTTGCAGCGAGGGTTTTAGTTGTTGCATCCTTAGGACAGCACAGTGTAAAAAGCAGGATCCAGTACTCTCGTTCTGACATCCCAAGCAGTCGTAGAAGTACTAAAGCATTCAGTTTATCTCTGGCTGCCTTAAGGAAATCATACTTCTCCTCTTATTGTGCTCAGGCAATGTTGAACTTAACCCTGGTCCTAAAGAAGCCCTCTTATCTCCATACAACCTTACAAGGCTTAGAGGAATGAGCGCATGTTAATGTTTGTAGTCTCTTAAAAAAGTTCACCTCGATCCAGGCCTGGGTCATGCACACCGAGTCAGTTGTGCTGGTAGTTTTAGAATCCTGGCTCAGACCCTCTACCCCAGACAGGGAGGTTAATATCCCTAAATACTGGCTGTTTAGAGCCGATAGGCATACTAGGGGTGGTGGGGTAGCCATTTATGTCAAGGACAAATATACGGTCACTACCCTTGACTCCTCCTCTACTGCAAATGGCTTTGAGTGTCTGTCCCTTAAGGTTGAAACATCCCCTTCGATGGGTATTCGGGTCATCGGGTGTTACAGGCCTCCATCTGCTGGGTCACAGCTCCTGTCTCACCTATGGACTATCATGCGACATGAGACCCTTGAAACAGTTATTCTAGGGGATCTCAGTTATGACTGGTTAGCCAAGGTCTCATTACTTCTCAAATCCTTCTGTGACTACCATGGGCTCACTCAATTTATTGAAGAACAAACGTGTCCTAACAAGAAAAACCCCATGAACAGCACCCTTTTGGATGTCCTTCTTGTAAGTAAGCCCCAGTCCTTTTCTCACGCTGGAATATTTGCCCCGGATGTCAGCAATCACTGCTTCATCGCTGGAGTAAGATCTGACCCAACCCCCACATCTAAGTTCTCCACTAGAAGATCCAGGAGCAACTTTGACCTATTTGTTTACATCAATGAGCTGAAATTTTCTGTACGCTGGCAGAACTTTTACCTAGCCAAATCTGTCAGTATGGCATATGACATTTTTCATGAAATTGTGTTCTGTGCCCTAAATAATCATGCTCCCTTGGTAAAAGTCAGTGTAAAGACCAGAACCTGCCATTGGTTCTCTGCTGAACTCAAGGCTGCATTACTAGAGAGAGATAGACTCTGGAAAAAAGCTCACAAAACAAAAACAGATGAGGACTGGTGCCATTTCAGGATGGACAGGAATTTCTGCACCAAGCTGGTTAGACAGGCTAAGGCCAACTTTTCCTGTTCTGAACTTGACTCTGCCTCAAATTGCCCAACCAAATGTTGGTTCACAATCAAAGAACTGTCTGGTCACACGTCTGGAAATGTACTTCCCTCGAAAATTATCTCTGATGTTACTATCAACGGTAGAAAGGAGATTCTCCAGGCCTTCAACAACCACTTAGTTATGGCAGGCTTAGCATTCGACAACTCACCAGCATGCATGTTATGCTCTCAGATTAGTGTACAGATTCCTGAACCAAGTACCACTAGTGAGATCTTCTCATTCTCTCCTGCTTTGTTGAAAGAGGTCGAAGATCTCCTTCTACAGTTGGACACTAAGAAAAGCACTGGTGCGGACTCTCTCGACTCCTACTTCCTAAAGATTGCATACCATATCCTAGCTGTACCAATTACACACCTATTTAACTTGTTCTTGTCCCAGGGGACTCTTCCACAGCTATGGAAAACTGCCCATGTCATTCCTCTGTTTAAATCAGGAGACCCCTGTGATCCGAACAATTGCAGGCTGATATCACACATCCCAATATTGTCTAAACTGCTGGAAAAATTGTGAATGCTCAGTTGAGAACCTACCTAGATAACAAGAACCTGTTAAACCCTATGAAGTCTGGTTTCAGAACAAAACACACCATTTTTGCCCTGGCCAAAGTGACTGATGATTGGCAAAGAGATCTGGAGAATAGAAACTTTGTATGTGCCATGTTCCTGGACCTTAGCAAGGCCTTCAACACTGTCGACCACTGCCTGCTTCTCTCCACCCTAAAAATGATAGACCTGTACCCCAACCTCTTTGTGCTGGTTCAAGAATTACCTCACAGATAGGCTTCAGCAGGTCAAGGCTGAAGGGGAACTCTCCCCACTCAAACCATTAAAAAGAGGCGTACCACAGGGATCCATCTGACGTTGGTATTAAGGAGGCCAATATTCACCTGTTCGCAGATGATACAGTACTGTACCTAAGCCGCCCAACTCCAGAAGCCGCCTTTGGAGATTTGCAAACAGAATTCAACCTGCTGCAAAATCAGCTCCTAAATAAAAAAAATTATTACTCAATGCCAAAAAAATAAAAGCAATGCTGTTCTCACCTGCTATTCATACGGCTTACCCTACCATCATCGGTTCCCTACATCCTATAAACACCTTAATAGGAGAAAGGTTGTAATTTGTCACAAAATTCAAGTACCTGGGGGTGTGGCTAGATTACAGACTCTCCTTCGTGGATCATGTCAATGATCTGCTGAAAAAGCTGAGGCAGAGGCTTGGTCATTTTTTTAGGATAAACCGCCTTCTGACCAAAGATGCCAAGATGCAGTTAGTTCAATCCACATTCCTATCCCTAATCGACTATGCTGACTTCATTTATAGTCAGTGCACTGCCTCCTGTCTTTCTAAACTGAACACCCTGTACCACAGAGCCCTGATATTCATAACTGGCCTACCCTTTACCACTCACCACTGTTCCTTATACGCAGCTGTGGGGTGGAACTCCCTCCAGTACAGACAGAATAGAAATGTGGCTCTCTGGACCTACAGAACTATTATCAACAAACTACCCCAATACATCTCCAACTGTCTGCTGTTAAGCGTGCTAGGCAACTATGCTCTGAGAAGTTACTCTGATTTTACTGAAGATGCCTAGGGCCAATACACGTTTCGGGAGAGCGGCCAAAGGCTTTGTGTTGCCCTCACTCTGGAACAAACTACAGAAATCCATGAAACTGAGCCTCCCCATTAATCATATCATCTTCAAGACCTTGTATGACAATTCAGTTAAGGAGCTATGCAACTGTTTCCCCCACTCTTAGTACGTTAGGGTACCATTTGCTTACCTGCCCTCTCATTACTGCAAACCCAGCCTCCTGGTTGACTCAACTAATATCCCCCAGCTGTTTTTCTTTTTGCTATTTCCATTACCCTTCTTACCCTCTGATCCATACCTTATGTTGTACCCAGCCTCTTTACCCTAGTACCCGTTTTAGAACACCTGTTATCCTGTATTCCTCTCCCCATGTCTGCTCTCTGCCATCTCCACCTTAAGTTCGTACCCTAGGTCTTGACCTATGCTATGCCATGCTGTATGAAAGTGTTCTAATTCCCCTTGCTCATACTGTACCTCACTCCCGAACTCTGATAACCCATTGCTTGGACCTACTTGCTTTTGCTCTGTGTGTATTTTTTCTTTCTTTTTTTTGTGTTATTGTATAACTATGTCTATTTATTATCTGTACACAAATGTATCATTCGTTGACCCTGTGTGTCACAAGTCCACCTGGTAAATGAGCTTGCTCAATGGTGTTCACCTGGATAAATAAAGACTTTTAATTGATTGATTGATTGATAGGTGCTCATGTGCTTGGGTGCAGAGGAGCGATCATGAGCAGCTGAAATAACAACGGAGTCAGCCTTAGGATGTGCCTTAAGAAAAGGGACTTCCTTAGGTACCCGGTACACTCTGTCCTCCCTCTTGGGGACAGCTGGGAGAGAATGAGGCATCTGCCAGACCATAGTGGTGAGGTCTTGGTGAGGTCCAATCCAGGGAGGAATCGGGACCAGTGGCAGAGACTCCAAATCCAGATATTTGGCAAGTCTCTGTTGCATTGGGTCTTGTTTCTCGGACTCTCAATCAAAAAAATCTTTCATGGACCTCAAGAGGTCCAAAAAGGCAGGGTCCTCTGGGGGGGGGTCCTCTGGGGGGGGGACTTAGGGGGAAACTTTGCCCTTCTGACCTTCGGGTCCGTCCAGCATCTCCTCTGCCGACTCATCAGCATCCTCATCATCATCATCATCATCCTCGTCCACCCCCTCATCCAGAAGGTTGCGAATGTCCGGGAGAACCTCGGTACGAGGGACTGTCCCCAAGACATGGACCATGGACAGAGGAAACAAGCTCCTCAGGAATGGAGATCTGGGAGAGCATGGGAGTGGGACCCTGCTTTCCAGATCCGACACCAGCTCCAAATGTGCCCCCTGCCACCAAGACTAAATTAGAGTCTTAAAGTCTGGTGTGGCCAGGACCGTTGGGGGGGGTGGAGGATATTGAGGTTGAGGGGAGGGAGGAGGAGGAGAGCTTACAGGGGGGAAGGGGGTAATGGTACCCTGGTAACCAGGGAAATAATAACTGTGGTAGGGATTATAGCCAGAGTAATACTGTCCCAAAGAACTCCAGTCAGAAGAAGGGTCAGTGGGGTAGTGGTCTCCAGGATACCCCGGGGGTAATGAGAGACAGTCCTGGGTCTAGAAAAAATTCCTGTCAGAGGGTCTGATGGTGGGGGAACCCACATCAGGCCTGCCTTAGTGAAAATCGGTGGCGGATCCAGCATCGGGAAAGCCAACATCAGGAGTACCGACGTCTTGACAGGCACCACCCAATCTGGAGCCGGAAAGGGATCCGGCATTGGAGGGGCTGGTGTCAGGGCTGGAGGAAGGGGACCCAATGGAGGGACTGTGTCTGGCACCAGAGCTGAGGGCTGGGGCAGACAACCAGGCCCGGGCTCGGAGGCTGTCGTCGGAGGTTCTGGCATGGGGTTAGGTTTAGCCAGATCTAACAGTGGGATTGGGACCGGGATATTAGCCTGATCTGGGGGGATCCCACCTGAGGGGAGAGGAGGGACCTCCACTGGAAGGCCAGATGGCTGAGGAGGGGCCTTCTTCCCCATGATCCCATCAGGGGAATGTGGAATGGACCCCAAGGAAGGGTTTTCTATGTCGAGGAATTCCACACTGTCCTTACCAGAAGTACCTGTCAGAAAAGAAGAGGGTACCAGTGGGGGAGAGAGGCAGTCTCCCTCTGGTTCTTCTGGATGTCAGGTGAGGCGCCGTTAGACCCCGATGGGAGAACCACGTCTGGGTGGCCATCAGAGATGGACATCTTACCAGGCAGAGCCAGGCGGGTGGGGAGGAGCCCCCAGCTGACTTATCAGCTGGAACTGGGCGGGCCTCCAAGGCCTGGGAAGCTGACTTACCAGCAGCCAGGTGTTCCCCGGAGGAGCTGGGGGCCAACTTAGTGGCAGGAGTTGTGCGGCCGTCAGATGAGCCGATGGACAACTTACCCATGGAAGTTTTGTCTGACTTACCGTCTGACATCTTCAATCTCGGAAATTGGGAAACAGCATTGCTCATCGAGGGCTCAGGAGTGGGAGTGTTCCACAGAGGCACAACCAGAGATTTCTCCTTGTGGTGCTCTTTCTTTGAGGGAGAAGATTTTTCAGAAGAGGATTCACGGATCCGGTCCATTTGCTTTTCTGAGGAAGCAAGATGGACTTTTAGAAGGTGGGCCTCCAAAGCCTGCTGTGTCTGCTTTCCGGTGGCCAGATTGAACGGTTGGCACTACGGGCAGGATAAGTCAGGGTGGTCTGGGCCAAGACAGAGCACACATTTAAGGTGAGCGTCTTTATGATGAATTTGTGTGCCGCAGGACGAGCACTTCTTCTTGGGTGAAGACATAAGCAAAGTAGAATTCGGGAAGAAATTTAACAAAAGAAAAATCCGATGCAAGAACTAACATGACGATTGCTAATGGAAGTCTGCAATGCGACTTAAATGAGGGATGGGGGGAAAGAACTGGAGGGTGGGTGTGGGGACCTCCCACTATATACAGCCACGCTGAGGTTGGTTTCGTGACGTCGGGTGGGTGGTCCCCCATCAGATATTGCTGGAAAAGTCTACCGTGCAGCTCAGATGCCAGATGTCTCTAGTCCTATATTTAATGACCTACTGAAGGAACCCTCTCGAAGTAAGATCTGTTGTTTTACATGTATACTTATTGTATGTAATTATTTTGTTTTTATTTTTTATTTATTAATAGCATTGGAATTACAAACATTTGGGCCAGAGACTCTTTTACAAAGGCTCCATGTCAGGATTAACTCATTATATCCTGGGCAGCCATTTTGCATCAGGAGAATCAATGGATGGTTCGGACTTCATACAGAGATATTGGGTACAATGACAGAGGTACAATAAAACAGTGATACTTGACATTACGTATACAAAATTAGGCTAAGATAGTGAAATTCAAAGCAGTGCAATAATATACAAGCAGCATCTGAGTGGCAAAAAAGAGGCTGGACAGTGGTACATTGTTGAAGGTAGACGAGGTCAGGTAATGAGAGACGCTCCAGTAGGTAAGACTATGGACATTTGCAGCAGCGGTTGGTGCAGAAGTGACTCTGTAGTGTAGACTTGAAGAGCTCTAGTCTGTTTTCATTGGAGATGGAAGCAGGGAAGGAATTTAACCAGGTTGGGACCCTATAGACGAAGGACCTCTGGGCCAAGGCAGTCCTGACTCAAGGCACATGGAACAAAGGTTTAGTGGAGCTCAGGTGGGGAAGGTGATGGGAGGAAGTTGAATCAGCATTGAGAGGCGGGGCCAGACCAACCATTATTTTTTTGGTGAAGAGGCAGGTATGGTATAGAAGTTGCTCTTCGAAATTGAGTAGGTTAGCTAGCGTGTATAGAGTGCACGTGTGGGTGAGCCTAGTGCTGCCCATGAGAAGGTGGCATGCTTTGTTGAGGGATATTTTGATTCTATGAAGGGCTGTGTTGTCAGCAGCCCCATAGACTAGAAGTCCATATTCAACCAGGGAAAGGACTGAGGAGATAATAGCAAGCCAAAGGGCTTCGGGGGTGAGGCAGTCCCTATAGTGGTAAAGTAGGACAATACATGTGTTGACAGATGAGCTTAAGAGGTGGATATGGTCAGGGAAGGATAGTGCCAAGTAGAAGGTTATGCCAAGATACTTGAAGCTGGAGACCTGTTCGAGGGGGAGGAGTCTATTAGTCAGTAAACATAGAGGGGAGCCACAGGACTTGTTCTGATGGTGGGAGAAAAGCATGGACTTCGTCGTCTTGTGATTAAGCACAAGCCTGTGGACTGTGAACCATGCCTCTGCCTGGCTGAA
Organism: Neoceratodus forsteri; assembly: GCA_016271365.2. Classification (NCBI taxonomy): domain Eukaryota; kingdom Metazoa; phylum Chordata; order Ceratodontiformes; family Ceratodontidae; genus Neoceratodus; species Neoceratodus forsteri. Next base: position 228,222,020 of record CM057451.1, read on the forward strand.
GGATTTCTGGTGGGCATCTTGTAGGGAGCAGGGTTCAGGATGGGCAAATGTACTCAGAGTTGTTGTATTACCCTTTGCCTTAACATGTTTCAGGTTGTCTATGTTATCCTGCTGTGCTGACTTGTGTTATTGTTGTTCTATTGAATTGCTTATGTGTACTACCCAGGCCCACCTTGCAAATGAGCTCACTCAATGGTGTTCCACCTGGTTAAATAAAGACTGATTGATCACACAAGAACTGGACTCCACATTGGCGCTAGCTAGTCAGCACATCTTTGTTGTACACTATTCACCTGTGCCCACCAGCCCAAAGTTTACATTTTAAGGACCTAGTGTATCATTCTACTCCCAGCACCACCTGCTGCTGTTCTGATGGGAGGGACAATAGGGGTATTCAAAGTATAGCCCAGGTACCATGTGCCAGTGGGCTACTACCCCTGCCTGTTGGCCCACTAACAGGTTAAGGAGCCTGGGTCCTGCTACGTTGGTGTTAGGGAGTCCTATCCCAAAGATAATAAAAGTAGCATGGTGCCTCCACCAAGAGAGAATTAAAAGTGGGTCAGGCGACTGGCTGGCACAGCCTCCTGGGATGCTGCACCTACCTACCTCCCTACCAAACACCTCACACACTGGATGCCCAAACATTCCATACCACCATAAACCATGAACAGTAATGCTTTGATAGACTCAGAGAATTCCTGCACACACACAATTTCAAATGGTAAACCACAGCTTTATTCGGGGCGAGGACTAGGGAAGGGATGCCAGGACAAAGGATGGCTATGGATAGAAAACTGGTTAGTGAAATAGGCAACACAAAATTGGCCTGCAGGCCAAACCCACCCCCACTGGTACCATGTCTCCCAGGATGTTCTTAGAGGTACCCATTAGATGCAAGCCTGGCATGGTGCCGCAGGTTGGTCGGCTGTTGGGGCCCCAAAAATATTTGAAAAGGACTTGGTTTAAGAAAACAACACAAATTCCCCTTTTTCTTCCCAGGAACCAGGTCCTGAGCACTCACTGTTTGTTGACTCCAAAACCCTGGTGGATGAAGCTCCTTGTTCAGTGCAGCACAGGGCAGAAGAAAGGCCAGCCTTGGTCCCTCAGGCAGGATGGACTTACTCGAAGATCTTGCAGCTGGACACCTTGACTCTAGTTCTGGCCGCTTGTCACCTTCAGCCACTTCTGACCCATTGCAGAACTCTCTGGCAGTACGGCACCAGCTCTAAAAGGCCCAGACCCGGGAGTGGCTCCACAGCCCAGCTCCCCCAATGGGTTATAGGTGCTCTAGCACCCCAGCAAGTGCCGGTGATCTCCTGAGACAGTGAGTCCCACTTGGAAGGGGTTAGCAGGTTCCCTCCCTGGCTCTGGGTGAGAACTCCCAAATGGTGGGGGTCCTCCTGCAGTCCCTGCACTAAGTTCAAGGTAAGAAAAGTTCACAGACAGTTATTTATTTATTTTTTTCAATTCAAAGTTTATTAAAGTTTTCAATACAAGGAACAGATCCACACATAAAAGAGCACAATAGACAGTCATTTTAAAATGCACTGGGCCTGTCCCCCACTACCTCCACCCTCCCAACACCCCTCCCTCCCATTCCTACCTCCCCCTCCCAGCACAGCAAGATAAAACATGAACACCCATATTAACGTAAAGGCATCAATACATGTCACTTAAGGAATATAAAGTATATAAGGGGTCCCAGATTCTTCTGTAACCTTTTAGTCTGTTACAGAGGCTTGCTCTTGTCTTTTCAGTTCTCAGATTAGCCAACAGCTCACAAAGTTATTTATTATAAGAAATATCTTCGCTGTCCTTCCAATGCTTCAATACTATTTTTTTGACGGGCATAGAGGTAAGGGCCATATGATACTTGAGATTAAGTACTGAGATTTGGGAATACTCACCAAGTAGACAGATTTCTGCTGTAAATAATTCAGACAATCCTAAAAGAGGGTCTGCCTTTTGTTGAATACATGCCCACAAAGGATCCACTTTAGGACATGACCAGAAAATGTGAAGCAGATAGCCTTCTCCATGGTGACAGCGAGAGCATAAGGCAGAAGACACCAGACCAAATTTGGCTAACTTCTTTGGGGAATAATACAAATTGTGTAGAATATGAAATTGCATGAGATGTAACCTGTCTTGTGTTACAAATCTATGACAGCTATGCAAGAGGGAAGGCCAATCAATATCTAAATCAGGGAAAAGGGATGTCCAATAAGCTGAGGGACCGAAGCAATCTGGGAAAAGCCATTCATATAGGATCGCATATGTCTTGGAAACAGCTTTTGGTGAACTCACCAGGCGGCCTATTTCCATATGGAAAGATAATTTAGCCGATTAAGAGGGTTCAGTTCCCATCACTTTAATGAGAAGGTATCTCAGTTGGAAGACTTTGAATATAAGCTGGTTTGAAATTTTGAATTTGCTCATGATGTCTGCAGTGGAGAGTCACAAGCCATCTTCTTTTATAAGGCTGGAGAGCTGGCCATCCCTCAAGTGTGGTAACCATCTTGATGTCAGACCCTGATTGTCAGTCTTAAAGTTGGGATTACCCCATATGGATTGATATGGGTCACGGTTGTGTCTATATTTAAGGAAGGCACACAGTTGGGAATGAACCCTTACAGACACAGCTACAAGGGAGGATCCGAGAGTTGAAGGCAGAGAGTGTAACCTTGTATGCAAAAGTGCCGCCAGCGATATTTGGCAGGAACGAATATGGGCTAATTCAATTTTAAGCCAAAGCAGGGAAGGTGATGGATGACCCAGTGACAACCATCTGAGATACTTGATAGCTTGGTTGGCCCAGTAATAAAAACCTAAAGGAGGGAGACGTAAGCCCCCTTTAAGCTTTGGAGCAGCTAGTTTATAAAAGGCTATTCTAGGCTGTTTTTTTAACCAGATAAATCACAGGCAGTTATTTCAATACAGTCCACTGCCAATTGAAGTGGATGCTAGCCTTAGTTCCAAGAAGCGCAAGTGCAATCCAAGAAAAACAAGCCCCTGCACACAAGTCCGCATTTTCCATCTAAACAATGTCCACAACCTCTTCTTCAGCTGCAACTAGAGCTCTCATCCAACTTTAACTATTCTCTCTGGACATGTACAACACCTGGCTAGCACCCCGATGACCAGAGATACTTTAATTTTGTGGGACTGCAAGTGAATTCTTGAAGAAGCAATCGAACTCTCAGTAGCAACTGTAGCCTTCAGATAATTCGTACAGTCTTCTCAGCCAATCCAGCCAACTAGTGCAGGGTTTCTGCAGCATCTAATTTCTCTCAGCAATGTTTAAGCAACTTCTCAGTACCTGGGGAATCAGGGTCACAGTTCAGTCACTTTCTCTCTTTCCCTTTCTCAGTCCAACTCTGCAGACAGCAATCTCCAACTAGGACCCGGGAAAAGACCCCGAAGTCCAAAGTCCACTCTCACAGGATACTCCTGACTCATACAGAGCCCAGGAACAGACAGTCCCAACAGGTCCACACAGTTTCAGATGAGAATCCACCATTCTGATTGGCTGATAAAGCCTATCAATGATCTATATCCATAGAGTAATATTTCCTGCTCATTTATTGGGACATGATCTAGGTACCTGAATTAGTCCCCTCCTTCTCCCAGGAGTCCCGCTGAGTCAAGTGTGGGTGCCTAGATCAAAGATTGGCTGTTAGAGAGGGGTCAAGTGTCACAATAATGTCTGCTCCCATTTATTTAGATGGTGTCCCATACAGTTTAGCGCAGTTTCTCCCCCTTCAAAGGTCAGGTGCAGCCCAACACAATACTTTTCCCAAACAAGCACCCCTCAGATCATGATTCCCAAATGTCCCTCAAAACAACCCACTCTTCCTCTTGTGACTCCCATAGTTTACTGTTGCTGCTGCCGAAACCCTGTCCCCCCCAGGTGGCAGGCAGCAACCTCATTAACATTCATGAGAGCTCATGAATGATTCATAAGCCCTTGTTCATGCCCCAATTCAAACTTTATTTTTTTAAATATTGATGAGGCTTTTGCCCAATTTTTCAGGTCTCCAGTCCCCATCTAGTACACCAGGGGCACCGACAAACACCTCCCGTTTGAACACAACTAGCGGTCGCCAAGATCAAAGCACTCCTAGCACATGCACGGTCGCCAGAGGCTCAGAAGAATTCTGACGACTTGCAACTGGTGCTCTGTGAGCCCAAATAGGCTGAAACCAGGCAAGAACCACTCAGAGAAGCACTGGGGCACCAGAAGTACATGGGGAAACTGGCGGCCAGATGGAGGGGAATGCCAACAGTAATGGAAGATCAGGAGGAAACAAGGGCAATTAAGGCAAGCCCCCAAAGGGGGGGTTATACTCCCCCCCTTAAATTCTTGGCTTATATGTCAAGCCTAAAAGTAAAGTACTATAAAACTGCATTCAGATAAGTTTTCGCATTAACACACATTAACAGTTCTAACTATACATCTGGGGCCAGATATTCAAAAGGCTTGCGCCATGCACAATAGGGCTGTGCCTGAGCAAGTATGAACTTGCTCCATTCTGTGATATTCAGCAGGAGGCAGTTGGGCCACAGAAAACATGCTGAGCAACAGCGCAATGCAAATGAATGCATGCTGAACTGGAGGGGGAGGAACCATGCATAAACTGCCAGCCCGATATTCAGCCGGGCTGTGCAGAGTTGCGCAGGCGCAACCCCCAACCTGCGCCTGCACAACTTTGAGCCAAAAAAAAAAGGATCAAGTCGAGGGCCACCCACAGGTGAGCTGCTGCATTGCAGGGCACAACACAGCAGCTGCCACCTGTGGCTGGCCTCAACCCACCTGTGCCCCCTGCAGCCCGATCGCAGGCAAAAAGTGTAAATCCCCCACCACCCCCACTGACCCGATCGTGGGCATAGCTTAAATCTCCCCCCACCAGCCCGATCGCGGGCAGCAATATATCCCCAACACATCCCTGGTGGTCCAGTGGACCGATAAGCCCGATCGCGGGCTAAAGTAATTAAACACCCCCCACCTCCCGAATATATTCCTGGTGGTCCAGTGGACCGATAAGCCCGATCGCAGGCTGAAGTAATTAAACCTCCCCCACCTCCTGATCATATCTCTGGTGGTCCAGTGGACCGAAAATCCCGATCGCGGGATGTAGTTGTCAACCCCCCCGAACAATCCCTGGTGACCTAGTGTCCCCACCCACCCACCCATGAAGCCCCACCACCGCTCCCCACCCCCCGCAGCTGGTGGGTGGCAGCCACCCGCCTGCCGCCCCGCTGCCCGCCCGGCTAACTGCCGGTAGGGAACATGCCAGTAGTGCAGAGCAAGAGCCAATGGGCGTGCAGTCAATACTGTACCAGACAGTCCAGTTTTGTGAATGAATTGGCTCTTGCTCTGGACCAATGGGCGTGCAGCCCTACCGGCAGTCTGGTGACGGCGGGCGGGCGCAGGCGGTGGGATGCTGCCGCCCACCGCTGCGGGGGTGGGGAGCGGGTGGTGGGGCTCTTGGGTGGGTGGGGTGGGGGGACACTAGGTCACCAGGGATGTGTTCGGTGGGGTTTGACATCTACATCCCGTGAGCGGGAGTTTCGTCCACCACCACCAAGGATATGTTCGGGAGGTGGGGGTGTGTTTGAAAACTCCAGCCCGAGATCGGGCTTATCGTTCACTGGACCACCAGGGATGTGTTGGGGATACATTGCCGCCTACGATCGGGCTGGTGAGGGGTATTAAGCTATGCCCACGATCGGGCCAGTGGGGGGTAGTGGGGGTTTATGCTCTTTGCGCAATCGAGTTACAGGGGCGCCGGTCCTGATGGCTGCTGCCTGGCAGGCGCCAGGCGCAAGTCCTCGGGGATCGACGCACCTGCATGCTAATGGCATGCAAATAGGGCCATAATCAGATGCAAATGGCCCCCCCTGCACCTTACATGTATTATGGTCCCATTTGCATGTCACCTTTTGAATATCGGGATTTTGCGCATGGCGCAATGGTACTTGTACCACCGCAAGTTGAATGCTCCACTCTGACCACTTGCGTTGGCGCAAGTTCCACTGCACCATGCACAGTGGCTGTGGCTGGGGGTGATATTCAAAGGAGTTGGTCAGATGGATTGAAAACTGGCTAGCTAGACGCACCCAGAGAGTAGTGGTCTGTGGGGAGCTCTTGAACCCTAGAGAGGTTGGTAGTGGGGTACCGCAGGGCTCGGTCCTGGGTCCAATCCTGTTTAATGCATACATATCGGACATCAGGGAGGGTATAGGGTGTGAAATGAGTCTCTTCGCGGATGATTCCAAGATGGGAGCAGTAGCTGAGGGAGAAGAGGGGAGGTTGGCCCTGCGAGGGGACCTGGACACCCTGGAAAGCTGGGCTCACACATGGAAATTAAATTTCAATATCACTAAGTGCAAGGTGTTGCATCTTGGTCGGGGAAACCCTAAACCCAGGTACACCCTGGGAGGGGAGGCGCTGGAGGCCTCAATAGGGGAAAAAGACCTAGGGGTCATGGTGGATGCATGTATGAATAACTCTGAGCAGTGCAGGAGAGCGGCTAGCAAGGCAAACAGGATGTTGGGATGCATCGTAAGGGGGATCACCTCTAGGAGCAGGGAAGTGATTCTGCCTCTGTATAATGGACTGGTTAGACCACACTTTGAGTACTGTGTACAGTACTGGAGACCACACTTGAAGAGGGACATACAGCTCCTGGAGAGGATACAGAGGAGAGCAACTAAGATGATACAAGGGCTAGGGGATTTGACGTATGAGGACAGACTTGAGGAGCTCTGCCTGTTTTCATTGGAGGAGAGGAGAGACCGGGGGACATGATTGAGGTCTTCAAGTACCTCAAGGGAATAAATAGGGTAAACATCGAGGGGATCTTTAGACTAAAGCAGGGAGGTATCACAGAGGGCTTGGTTTGAAGTTGGAAGGTGGAAGAGTGAGGGGGGAAAGAGGAGGAGGAGGTTTTTCACTGAGAGGGTGGTGGACCCTTGGAATGCACTGCCTGGCGAGCTGGTTCAGAGATCCACAGTGGAGGACTTCAAGAGAGGGTGGGACAGACACAGAAAGAGGATGTATCAGATGATGGCCTGTCCCAGGGGGGTGGAGATGGATGATAGGGGTTTCTGGAGCACAAGGGATGGAGGGCCTCGGCACCCAACTAAGGATCTAAGGTTCGAGCAGACTCGATAGACCGTAAGGCCTAATCTGCTGGCAAATAGTATGTTAGTATGTTAGTTGCTCAAGGGCGCAACTCCTTTGAATATCGTTCTGGCCACACCCCTTCGCAACTATTTTGTGCAGCGCAAGGGCTTGCTCCACAAAACAGCGCAGTTTGAATATCTGGCCCCTGGTTCCTAAATATGATACCATCAACCATTTAAGAACAGGAAAACAGTATATACAGTGCAATAAAGACTTTCCCCTTTAGTTAACTCACTAGCCACATAAGATGTGGCACCCATATGTTTAACCTGTAGAACCATAGCAACTTGAGTACCTCATACAGAATAGTCAGAGAGCAGCTATAGGAGAGTCCAACAACGTGAGTAATTCAATAAATTACTTGTTATTAAGATCACCGGAGCAGCTGCATTCAGCATGCAAACAGGTTAAAAATGAGGAAACTTGAATGAATGCCAGGAAAGTGAGGAGATGTGTTAATTGCTGGCTAAACGAGGCACCGAGTCAATCGCAGTCAGTGCTGAGCAAAGAAATACGGCAAAAATATAACCAAAAAGCATAATTTATTTTTAAATTGCACATTTCATTTTTATTGCCTAGATTTTGTTTCATTTAATTTTTTTGTGTATAATTCATTTTATTTCGCATTTGGGATTTACATGGGTCTCTACTCATACTATACTCATACCAGTCTTTCCCTTTGTACTCTTTCACCTCCCTCTTTTCCTTTTGGCCACCTTCCCCTTGGGCCTGGGGGGCTTAGCACTAACAGGGCATGTGAACACCCTTTCCAGGGAACTAGGTGTGATATATACCCCCTTGTGTACTACAAATAAGGGCAGATCAGGGGGCACCCCTGGTGCATCATAAATCAGCTTTAGTAGGGGCTGCACAGTCCTTCCTGACCCTCTGGGGATTTCTTGCACTTCAGGTCTAGTGGCTACCTCCTGTTCGAAGGCAGACTCCACATCACTTCCCCTTGGCCTGTGCCTTCTTCTTCAGTGGTGGCAGGGTGCTCTAGCTCTTCTTCTCCTACACCACTGTCTTGGGGCCATTCAGAGGACCCAGTTGAACTAGTGTTCAAGTTCTCCAAAAGACGCTTCTTGAGAGGCACTGCTCCGGACCCACTCAGACAGCTCAGCCAGACTGGTATTCAAGTCCAAAGTGGTCCCTTCACGGGGGTAGAAGGAGCAGCCTCCCCTTCAGCACCCTGCTCCCTAGGCACAGCCATGTTCACCTCTCCATGTCTGACATCCCCTGGAACCTCCGTGTAACTCATATTGAACCCTTCTGTCACATCACCAGTCTCTAACATCAGGGGCAGTCCCCGAAACAGTCTCTCTAGTTCAGGTAGAGTAGAAACACACAGGCATGTCCTCAACGCCTCTGTCTGATTCATCAGCCACATTTTCTTCCTTGGGTACCTCCTGTAATTAGGCAGGTCCAGACCCTGTAGCATCTCCATTTTTCCACTTCTGTCATCTGCGTGCAGCAGCTCAAGTGGTTGGAAATACAGGTGGCTCTATCAAATCAATCTCTGACCCAACAATTTTAACTCCAATGGGAAGGACGTGGTTCCTGTGCATCACTTTCCACCTTCTGGTTTGTCTCTCTGGTCGAATCTTGTATACAGCTAGCCCTTCCAGTTTCTCAACTACTGTACCACATATGGTGTACTTCCCCACTGGTCAGCAATTTTATGTTTCCCAGATATGCCCAGACTCCTGAGTGGTACTCGGTCACCGGGCTCCAAGTCTTGCACCTGCTCTCGGTTTTTTCCCAACCCCATGGATCATGGTCCAGGATAGATTATATCCTATTCAGTGCGACCCTTCTTCCGGATCTCACCCAGTCCGGCATTGAACCGATTATTCTTTCTGATCATGCAATCGTCTGGATTAACGTTTCTCCGGATCCTGCATTCCATCGGGATACTGCATGGAGGTTCAATACCCAGCTACTTAAAGATCCCCATACGGTGGCGCAGATAAGATCTCTAATTTCTCTTTTTTTGGCAGACAACCTGGGGTCTACCTCAAGATTTGATATGATCAGGTGTTCCCTAAAATGCTATCTCAGAGGAGAGCTAATTAAGTTAGCCTCCGCAAGGAAAAAAGCCCGGCAAGCGTGGGTGTTCTCCTTAATGAATAAAATTAGAGAATTAGAAGCTGCTCACTCTCTTGCCTCTCCGCTATCCTCTTTAGAAACCCTTTTGGCTGCCAAAAATGAATACACTGACCTCCTTAAGGAAAAGGCTGAATATTGTCTTGTTAAAACTCAGGCCAAGTATATTGACCATGGTGAAAAGGCTGGGAGGCTTTTAGCTCTGCGCCTTCGCACATTAGAGGGATCCAGGCTAATACCGGCTTTACAAGCATGCGGCTCCTTTAAAACTTCTCCCAGAGAAATTGTGCGGATCTTTGAGAATTACTATAAGGATTTGTATAGCTTGCCCCTGCCCCCCGTCTCCCTCTCGTAGATAACAACGTATCTAACTGATATTGACATTCCCCAGCTTTTGCCGCCCCACAAGGAGACCTTGACTACTTCTATTTCTCTGGCCGAGATAGAAGGCGTTATTGCTTCCATGACTCCGGATAAGGCACCCGGTCCGGACGGGTTCCCTGCAAATTTCTACAAGGTTTTCTCTAAAGATCTTGCCCCCATACTTCTTAAACTCTATGAATATCTTTTCTCTTCTCGCACCATAGATTCTACTCTTCTTGAAGCCACCATTATTTTAATTCTCAGGCCAGGTAAAACCCCTACTGATCCGGCGAGCTATCGACCCATATCTCTTCAGAATTATGATATGAAGATCCTCTCCAAAATCTTGGCTGAAAGGGTCAAAAAAGTCTGGCTCCATCTCCTCAGTCACAGAGCAGGTTGGTTTTGTGCATTCTGTTCCCCATCTGACCACTTAAGAACTTCTCTCTCACATTTCCCAACATGCCGCATGTCTCAATCCCCTATGGCCTTAGTTTCGTTAGATGCAGAGAGGCATTTGACCCGTGTGGACTGGCCCTTTCTCTGGGCTGTGATGGCTAGGATGGATTTTCCAGTTTCTTTTCTAAAGTGGGTCCAGATTCTTTATAACTCTCCCTCGGCCAAGATATATTGTAATGGAGTTTTTTCTTCGCTCTTTCATTTATATACTGGTACTAGGCAAGGCTGCCCTCTCTCGCCCTTTTTATTTAATCTATATTTGGAACCCCTTCTTATTAAGCTCAAATACTCCTCACTTGTCAAGGGATGTTTAGTGCGTCAGCAAGAGCTAGTCCTCTCTGCTTATGCAGATGATATACTCCTGCATCTTGCACATCCTGCTGACTCCCTTAAGTATGCACTAGATATCATCAAACAATATGGTGCCCTCTCTCATTATAAACTGAATATTTCCAAATCTGAAATTTTCCCTTTAAACACTTGTACCTATAAGCAGGATCTTGCTAACTTTGGTATGAGGTGGTCCCCCAGGTCAATTAAATATTTAGGGATTCATTTTTCAACAGACTCTTCTCTACTTAGGAAGCTTAATCTAGATGATCTGAAAAGCCTCATTCAGCAAGATTTGGAGCGGTGGGCCACCCTCCCTATTTCCCTTTGGGGCCGGATCAATATTGTTAAAATGAACGTTCTTCCTCGCATCTTCTATCCCCTCAACCTATTAAATCTTTGGTTGCCTGTCTCTTACCTGCAGCAGTTCCATGTGATGTTCTCAAATTTTATCTGGTGAGGTAAGGGAGTCCGGCGTTCGTTTCTCAAATTATCTCTTCCTAAGGATAAGGGTGGGCTTCGGCTTCCCAACCTTCTGCTTTACCATTGGGCGGCCCATCTTGCTAAGTTAGAGAGATGGTTCCCTACTAACCCTGATCTTTCCCAACTGATTTGGCTCCAAATTGAAAAGTTGACCCTCTTGGAGTCTAGAATAGATCCCTATGCCATTTTCTATACTCCCCCCTCTGTACTTTCACAGTGGATAGCTGACCAAACAATTCTCGTATCTCTTAAGTCTCTTTTCCAATGTTTACGTTTTGTAGAAATCTTTCCCAGGAATGATCTAGGCCAACCGGTTATGCTTAATCCCAACATTAAGCTGGGCAATTCAATGATTACTCCTGACTGGCTTCCACAAATTAAGGAAGCTAACCTGGAGCACTTCTATGACCAAGGACTCCTTCTTTCTTCTGTGGACATACTCAGTAAGTATGTCATTCCCAACGCTAAGATTTTCAAAGTTTATCAGCTGAGGCATCTCATTGCTGAGAGGTTTGGCACTCATTTCAATGAACCAGTAGTATACCCCTTCCTTTCTCAGATATTAACCCTCGCCTCCAAACCGCATTCCATTTCACCAATATACTCCTTTCTTCTAAATTATAAATTCTCGGAACCTGTTGCGGGCTCCAGTATCTGGCCTTCTCTGCTTCCTGAATCCACTTTGATTTGGTCTTGCATCTGGAAGGATCTCCACAAATACCATACTCAGGACAGATTTAGCCTTACCCAATACTATATTGTGAATAACATGTATTATACCCCTAGGAAACTTTTCCAACTTAAAAGACTTTTCCTTTCCCTTTGTTCCAGGTGTATGCAAGGTGAAGGGGACCCCCTGCATATTTTCTGGTCTTGCATTAAGGTGGCCCCCCTGTGGTTTTCTATTCGGGACAATTTGGATCCTTTACTAGGTCTCTCAGGTTTTTTCACCCCCGAGATTTGTATTCTGGGGGATTATGCTATATAGATTGTGTGGGCCGCGGTATCACATAGCCATAGTGTCTATTGTGGTTAAGAGGCTGGTCCTTGGACACTGGATGGATCAATTGGCATTGTCTTGTATACCGAATAGCTGACCGAGCTCTCCGCTTATCTCAATGCCGAGAGGTTGGTAGCCAGCTTACTGATAACAGTATGGACCTGTTTCCAGAAAAAGTGGGGTAAACTGCAAGCATTATATCTGCATCAGTGAGTTCCTGACCTCCTACCTGATGCCTCTGCGACGTTCTCCTGTTGTCTCATACCCTGTTACCTGTGCCTCTCGATCTGAGGGGTGGGATTATTTCCTGAACTGTTAGCATGTTGAATATCCAGTTTAGGTATAATGTTTGCCTGGCACCTCAGTTTGGGTGGGGGGATGTGGGAGGGTAGTGGTTTTGGGGTGGGATGTGGTTGGGGGAGGGACGGTTATTTTGTGTTTTTTTTTTGTTTGTTTGTTTTTTTTATGTTATACCATGTATATTATGGTTTTGTTTATCTCTGTCATATGCTGTTGGTTGTCTTTTTTGGAAAATCAATAAACTTAAATTTCAAAAAAAAAAAAAGTCTTGTACCTGCACTTTTTTATCATACCACTCTTTATTGGCCTGATTTCTCTTGGTGGCTCTCTCTGAGGCTAGCTGATAGGCATCATTCAACTGTTGTTTCAGCTTTCTCACATATTGCAAATATTCATTCGCTTTGATGCTATCTGCTGACACCCAAAAACACAGGTCCATGGGGAGGCGGGCCTCCTCCCAAACATAAGATGGTAAGGAGAGATACTCGTGCCATTCTCACAGTAATAACCAGGCATGTGGATCACTAGCTTTTACCTGAGCTTGATCTCCTTTTCTCTGAAGCACTTGAATTATCTCCCCCATAACAGAACTGTCCTGCTGCTCTTTTTGTAAGCCCTGAGTGGTCAGCTGCAGCAAAAACCTCATGTCCATGGTGGTCAGGTTGCAGAAAGCTATAGGAAGGCAACTCCTAGATGCTCCCAAACAGTCCACCCAATGAGGGGCATCTTCAAGGGAAGGGGACTCGTCACCATTACATTTCTTATACAAAGCTTTTACCACTTGTTCAGGTATCTTGACCCAGCTGGAACGCTCAGCCCCCTGAATCAAAGGGTGTCGGGACAAGGCATAGGCATCTATATTATTCAGCCCAGGCCAGTACTCTACGCTGTAGTTGTAGGTAGACAGAAACGACAACCACCGGCGGCCAGCTGCATCTAGTTTGGCTGTGGTTTATACATATGTAAGTGGGTTGTTGTTGGTCTTCACAGTAATCGTTGCCTCATACAGGTGATCATGAAATTGGTCCACAATAGCCCACTTCAATGCTAAAACTTCCAGCTTGTGGATGGGATGGTTCCATGTCAACTCATCGCAAATTATCTGAGCGCATACAAGTACAGCGCTTCAATAGCAGCGCTTACAAATTAATCGTCACACTAATTCATCGAACAGCCTTATAATCGAAAAAACCTGCAAGTCATTATTTCGCCGCATAGCAACACAATAATTCACACATATAGACAATTAGTAACTGGTTTCATTCAATTACCTAATAAATGCATTTAAATATATTCATTATGTTAGTGATTGTATCACTGATTACAACATGCCTTTGTCATTCGTTCTTAGCCAGCCAGGGCAGCAGCTGCGCGAACAGGATATTTATATAAAGAGAGAGTTCACTCGGTAAAACATATTGGAAATGTGCAGAGATGCGATAAACTGAAGTGCACTGCAAGATGCCATACTATCAGTGACGATATCGGGATGCTACATTAATTCCATAATCATGTGCCAGATGCTGGTGAAATTGAAGTTAAAAAGTAATAGCAGTCATGAAGGAAAAGGCAATTACCTCACTAGAGGGAACACAGCAAATTGTGGCAGGAGCCACCGGTGAGTTACATCGAGCTGTTGCAAGTAAACTGCCTTCTGTTAGCTGTCTGAAACGAACAGCACAGCGTGCGAGGCAAAAGGCATGTGTTGCTTCTGCATTGCCTTTACGTTTAGCTGAATTAAAAATACCAAAAGAATACTGCCTGTCTGATAATGGGGATCAGTTTCTGCTACATGACAGTGGTTGCCAAGACCATGATAGACTACTAATTTTCAGCACCAAAAAAAATCTGGAATATATGGCAACAGCAGATAATTGGTATGCAGATGGCACATTTAAGGTTACTCCACCTTTATTCTCACAATTGTACACAATTCATGGTATTCGATTTAATGCTGCTATTCCGACTGTTTTTGCTCTCATGACTGCACGCACACCTTCAGCTTACATCCAGCTTCTTTCCGTTTTGAAGTCCCTATGCCCTGCACTCTCTCCGCTTTCTGTGATGACAGACTTTGAGCAAGCAGCTGTTCATGCTTTTGCATGCCAGTTTCCAGAAGCACAAGCAAGGGGTTGTTTTTTTCATCTTTGTCAGGCATTATGGCGAAAGGTGCAGGATTGTCCAGAAAACATGAACGAGCTACGTATTGAGCAGTATCTTGCAGGACACGAACCTCCAGCTCAGCGTAAGAAGTATAGGGACACTGCAAGATGGCTGTGCGTGGTAGTAGAAAGTTATGGCACCTGCTCCATCCTTGATTACCTGCGTGGAGTGGCACATAACTTTCAACTTCAAGTATAAAAGCTTAGCTTTTATCAGATTTTATCAGATTTTATCAGATTTTAAATCTTTGAATTTTTAATTCATAGTAAAGGATTTTCACTGCACTGCACTGAATTGACAAAAGGTAAGGGCACGCTGCTGAACATGCTGAGCTTTTATCAGATTTTAAATGTTCAAATTTTTAATGCGATGAAGAATATTTTATTCCATTTTATTACATTTCGTTAATTCGTTATTTCTATATTTCATGTACTGGGTTTTTAATTAAATAATAATAAACCGGGTGCTCCAGAGTTGCCTTTTTATTTGTAAGGGTACGCTGCTGTGCTGAAAAACATTTTATTCAATTTCGTTATCGGTATTTCGGTATAGTAATAAACCGGGTGCTCCAGAATTGCCTTTTTATTTGTAAGGCTATGCTGCTGTGCTGAAAAACATTTTATTAAGTATTTTAAGCCAGTTGATTATATGATGATGTGCTGAAAAAAATAATAAACGGGGGGGGGCACTTAAGCAAGTTGATTGTATGATGATGCGCTGAAAAGACTTGCGGCAGTTTAACAATTACGCTGAATTTAATTTCGATAATGTATCTGCGCTGTAATGCTTGCGCTGTTTTGTTTGCGACGAATTGACGTGATACCGGATGGGATACCTCTTTTCCGAGGGGCTGAGAGTCTGGCTCGCATATGCCACTGGGTGAAGGCCCCCTGGATAGTCTTAATACAATACTGCCCCTAGGCCACTGACACTTGCATCTGTATGCAGGATATAGGGCTTCTGTGGGTCAGCATAAGTGAGCACCAGTGTTTGAGTCAGCCAGTGTATAATGTCCTCAAAGGCTCTATCACACTCCTTGGTCCACCGGGAGCCAAAAGGTTCAGATGGATGAAAATATTTAGGTTGTTCAGCTTGGTCTCTAGAAGGAGGGGTCTTCTTGCTCTTGTTTGTTGGAGGATACCCCTGTAGTAAGTTCAAAAGAGGCCTGACTACTCTGGTGTAGTCCCTCACAAATGCCCACAAAAGTGAAGCAGCCATTGCAGTTCCTTCAGTTTTCTGGGTTTTGGCCAAGTGGTGAGAGCTTCCACATTACTGGGGTTGGTGTAAATGCCATTGGCGGAGACAATCTGTCCAACATATTTGACCGAGGCCTGGAAGAATTGATACTTGCCAACAGACAGCTTCAGGTCAAATTCTTCCAGCTGGTCTAACACCTTGAGTAGTCATGATTCATGCTTTTCCAGAGTCTTTCCAAACTCGATGATGTCATCCAAGTAATCCAAGCACTCCAGCAGGTTCGTGTCTCTCACTGTCCTTTCCATAAGGTGCTGAAACATCGCTGGGGCACCGAAAATGCCCTGAGGCATTTTTAGAAATTCATAAAATCCTAGCGGGACATGTAAAAGCTGTCTTCTCTCAATACTGCAGGGCCATGGGAATTTGATAATACTCACTTCTTAAGTCAGAAACCGAAAACCACTGGCTACCATTCAAGCAATCTAGAACATCTTGTATTTGTGGCACTGTATACTGATTGGGCACAGTGTGCTTGTTCAAGGTGCGGTAGTCCACACACATCCTGATGGCCCCACTCTTTTTCCGCACCACCACTATAGGCAATGCATATGGACTTCGGGACTCCTGGATGATGCCTGCAGCCAGCATCTCTTGAAGATTCCTCTTTACATCATTTATGTCAGCGGGGCAAGACGTCTGAATCTCTTCTTGAGGGGGCAATCATCTGCAAGTCTTATGCAATGCTGTTCTTCCTTAATGCAGCCAACATCCCACTCATGCAAGGAAAACACTTTTGTCCTGGTAGTTAACTTCTTCTGGACACGCTCCTTCCATTCCTCTGGGATGGGGGAGTCACTCAAGTCAAACAAGGCAGGGTCAATACCACCATAATCACTTCTCCCTGGAGAAGTGGGCTGCACAGCTGTGTTGGCACAGTATACCATGGCCAACATCTGGCCCCTTCTGACAACCACTTCTCTATTGGTTGTATTCCTCACCCACACTGTTACTCTTCGAACATAGGCATGCGCACGTGCCGGTAAAACACCGAGTTTCACTAATAATCCAGGTGACAATCCATGCTCCTTAGAGGCATCTAGCATTAAAGTCTTGTTCACCTCCTTCTTTAACCACACTACTCCATTGATATTACACTCGGCGTTGGGTAGCAACACAATCTCCTCAGCATTTGTCCTCCAAACTATGCCTACAGATTCATCTACATCTTCAGAGGTTTTTTTTTTGTTTGCTTTTTATTTTAGTTGTTTCAGCTTAGTGTGCTACTCCTGGTTAAAGCTTTTTTACAGGTGCGACCTGGGAGAATTGGGAAGTTAAGCGACTTGCTCAGGGTCACACAGTATGCAAGTGGAAGCTGTGGGATTCAAACCCGGGTCTGGTCTGCAGGATGTCACCAGATTTGCAGCTCAGAGCCTTAAACCACTGAGCTATACTGCCTTCCTACTAGTTTTCCTTGTCTCTTATTGGCCTCCTGGATCACTGGGTGAATAGGTAATGTATTCCCCTGCTGTTCTGCTTCTCTGGCTTAGCAAAGCTGAGCGAGTCTCCGAAACGTGAGAATTCATGCCCACCAGCACAAGTACCCGGTCATACATACCAGTCTCTGTGCAGATTAAAGCCAGGGTCTCAACTGCGTCTCCCACTCCAGCCATGTTAGTGGGGAAAGCCATCCATATGCTGACATATCCGAGGTAGGGGTACGACGTCTCACTAAGTCCTCACATGTGTAGTCCTTCCAAGGGCTGCAACTCCAGGTGGGATAAGTGTCTGTCACACCAGGACTTGAAGATGACAGTGACCTGGGAGCTACTATTAAGGATGGCATTTGTGGTGAGTCCCTCTATGGGGACAAGCATTTCAGTTGACAGCCCCACTAGCCTGTGCATGTCAAGGGGTGCAACTGAGATGGCTTTTGCTGAAGAGGCTTTTACATTAGCTACAGAGCCGGACCTGCATGGGGCTCTGGTACGCTTCTTTACTGGGCTCCATTGAAATTTCCCTGTGGCTTTCCTTCCTTGCCCAACAGTCTGTTAGCCACTCGAAGGTGATCTGCTGGTGACTGGCATCCTCTCAAGTAATGGCCATTCCGTCCTCACCAGCAACATATTATCTCTTCACACTTAGGTTGTCCAGGGTAGTAGGCCTCAGGAGGTGGTCGGGGTGGTGGATAGCTTGGGGTCCCTGGACACACTAAGGGAACAGAATGGGAAACTCAAGCTAATGCTTGGGCCATAGCTAGTGGTTTGGGAGCGCCTGTTCTTATCACTCCCTGGGTCTTTAGTTCATTAACAGCCTGACTCAGTTCCTACAACCAGGCTTCAACCTGAGGTACTATAGGGGGTAGTGTAGGGGACACCCCCAGGCCCATTACGGGGAGGGTGGCAGAGGCTACTTGGGTAGACTGTTAAGCGGAAGCTTCAGGAGTTCCAGTAGGAGCAACACCAACTCTAGCCAAGATTTCCCTGCATTCTTTCATAACTTTTTCACCTCAGAAACCTCAGCCACAGCCAGGGAAGTGGCTGCTTGGACCTGAGCAGTAGCTACTATAACAGGCCGGAAGCCCCCTTCTGGCATCCCTTTCCTCCACCTCTCTCAACTCCCTAAGCAGCACCCGGAGTGGAGGTGGATTACTCATTTTGTCTTTTATGCCCAACTTCAGTAGCAACAACTCAGAGTACTGGGCACCCCTCAGTACTTGTTCTAACCTAGTTTTTTTCAAGTTAGAGACCTGGATCCTCCCTTTTCTATATACCTTCTGCAGGGCATTCTCCAGCCTCTGCACATATTCAGACAAGGGCTCCCCCTTCTGCTGGCAGGTTGATCTGAATCCCCACCATTAATCTTCACATGTCTCTGTGTTACTGAAAGCACTATCCAAAACAGCTATATAGTCTTCTACCTTGGCCTCAGGGTCAGTAGTCCAGAGAGACTAAATGGCATCAAGGGCAGGGCCCCCCAAGCTCTCCGTTAACCTTTTCTGTTTTTCCCCTTCACTGAACTGTCAGTCTTGAAGCAGTGGTAACACATAGTTTATCCATGACTCATAATCTTTCTCCCCATGGGAGTAGGCTTTACCCAAAAAAAGATCCGCAGCCTCCTATAAGATTCCATGGAGGTGGGCACCTGTCCGGGCATAAGCCTCACATCTGGCGCAGGGGTTCTTAAAGGGTTAGGCTCTTCTCCCCCGAGGAAACCACACTGAACACTGTCACTATAGCCCAGGCCTCTGCCTTGCCCTCTAGCTCTATGGCCTCCAGCACCCAGGTGACATCTATGACTATAGCATTTAGGCATTCCATTAACACAGTTAACTTCCCAGTACCTGAATCAAGTATCTGTCCCTGCACTTTCAGTTTTCCTAATTTTGTTATGGTGGACAAGTGTTTTACTATTTCACCCTCGTCCATCTTGGGGGTTACTCCCAACAACAGAAAGGGCCTCTGGGGTCCATCCCCATACCCCTGCTCCATTCCACCAACCTCACTTTATCTTTTTCCTGAGGCCTACATTGCGACTGGGTAGGAATAGACTTGGGTGCTGGGAATCCCACGGGGGGTCTTTACAGTTGGGTCCTCCATAGTGGGCATGGCTAGTGAACAGGAGAGTCCAGCAGTGCCTCCAAAGATGTAGCCCAGGCACTGTGTGCCAGAGAGCTACTACCCCTGCCTGTTGGCCCTCTAACAGATTAAGAGTCCTGAGCCCTGCTACATTGGTGTTCAGGGATCCTATCCCAAAGATAACAACAATAGTGCAGTGCCTCCATCCAGAGAGAATTAGAAGTGGGTCAGATGATGGCTGGCACAGCCCCCTGGGATGTTGTACCTACCCACCTCCCCTACCAACCACCGCACACACTGAATGCCTAACTATTCAGTAAACTATAAACCATGAACAGTAATGCTTTGACAGACTCAGAGAATTCCTGCACAGATACAATTTCAAATGATAAACTACAGCTTTATTTGGGGTGAGGACTAGGGAAGGGATATCGGGACAAAGGATGGCTGTGGATGGAAAACTGGTTAGTGAAATAGGTAACAACAATAAACATTGGGGCCAGCAGGCCAAACCCACCCCCACTGGTACCAATTTTTCCCAGGATGTTCTTAGGGGTACCCACTAGGTGCATGCCTGGTACGGTGCCATGAGTTGGCCGGCTGTTGGGGCCCCGAAAACAACACAAATTCCCCTTTTCTTTCCCAGGAACCAGGTCCTGAGTACTCACTGTTTGTTGATCTCAAAACCCTGAAGGATGGAACTCCTTGTTCAGTGCAGCACAGAGCAGAAGAAAGGCCAGCTTTGGTCCCTCAGGCAGGATGGGCTTGCTTGAAGATCTTGGAGCTGGTCACCTTGACTGTAGTTCTGGCTACTTGTCACCTTCAGCTGCTTCTGTCTTGTTGCAGAGCTCTGTGGCAGGACGGCACCAGCTCCAGAAGGCCCAGACCCAGGAGTGGCTCCACAGCCCAGTTTCCCCAATGGATCATGGGTGCCCTAGCACCTCAGCAAGTGCTGGTGACCTCCTGAGACAGTGAGTCCCACTTACAAGGGGTTAGCTGATTCCCTCCCTGACTCTGGGTGAGAACTCCCAAATGGTGGGGGTGCTCCTGCAGTCTCTGCACTAAGTTCAAGGCAAGAAATGTTCACAGGCAGTTATTCCAATACAGTCCAGTGCCCATTGAAGTGGGTGCTAGCCTTAGTTCCAAGAAGTGCAAGTGCAATCCAACAGGGGAATCCAAGAACAACAAGCCCCTGCACACCGGTCCACACTTTCCAGCTAAACAATGTCTACAACCTTGTCTTCAGCTGCAGCTAGAACACATCTCTCAGCCAACTTTAATCAGTTCACTCCGGATTGTACAGTACCTAGCTAGCACCCTGATGACCAGAGATGCTTTGCCTCTTCAAAATTTCACTTGCAGTCCCATACAAGCAATGGAACTCTCAGTAGCAGCTGTAGCCTTCAGATTATTTGCACCATCCTCTCAGCCAATCTAGCCAACTAGTGCAGGGTTTCTACAGCATCTAGTTTCTCTCAGCAATGTTTAAGCAACTTCTCAGTACCTGGGGAATCAGGGTCACAATTCAGTTCCTTCCTTCCTTCCTTCCTTCCTTCCTTCCTTCCTTCCTTCCTTCCTTTCCCTTCTCAATCCAACTGTGCAGACAGCAATATCCAACTAGGGCCTAGGAAAAGCCCCTGAAGTCCAAAGTCCACTCTCACAGGATACTCCTGACTTGTACAGAGCTCAGGAACAGACTGACACAATCCCAACAGGTCCACACCTCTGATGGAAGGTTCTACCAGCACTGAGATACTGCAGTCAGAGATCTTTCCTCAGTGCCATGAGATAAGACCTCAAACCCTGGAGGCTGTCAGCATAAATGCAGCAGTGGCATTTGGAAATGTCACTACATGATGTCATCACCCCCGCGTCTTGGCGGTATTTAAACTGTACCACCACAGACGAAGGCAGACTCTATTATCCAGGAAGTCCACCAGGAGGTCTGTGTATTGGTCTGCAGGAACTGGTGCATTGTTTTGTCTATAGTTTAGAACAGTGGTTCTCAAATGGTGAGGCCAGCCTCCCAAGGGAGGCCCCAAACTGTTCCAGGGGAGGCCCAGTCAAGTTTGAGAATGTACAGTATTTAAATTTTAAGTTTTGGATGTTTTGTGTGAAATGATGTAGTAAACTAAATATGGATAATGGCAGGTGAATTTCTTTACTTGTGTACAAATCTGTGACCAGGAAAGGCCCATTGAGGCAAAGCTTGTTAAAGGTGTATTTATATGTAAATTGGTGACTAGAAGACAGACTGAGTCAAGGCTTATTTGTATAGTAGGTGTTTATATGCAAATCAGTGACTGGGAAAGACGCATTGAGTCAAGGCTTGTTTGTACAGTAGGTGTTTATATGTGAATTGCTGTCTGAGAATAGCACACTGAGTCAGTGGTTGTGTCAGGTGTGACCTGGGGATAAGGGTACAGTAAGTTGCTTAACAGGTAAGAGAGGGAGTGGCTAGGTTAGTTTTTCCAGATAGAGAGGAAACAGTAACAAGGGTTCAAGAGTCATGAAAGTAGAGTGATAAGAACAACCTGGGGTGTGGGGTTGGGGGTGGAGAACACTAAGTTGAATAAAAAGAGAATATAGTCGGTCGGCTTATCTCGCTTGATTCCTGGTGCACTGTGCAAAGTATTTTTTTTTTTTCTATGGGAAGGCCCAAGATTTTTTCCAAATTTGAGGGAGGCTTGACATCTTTTCCATGGCTTGGGGGAGGCTCGCTATCACAAAGTGTGAGAATCAATGGTTTAGAAGAATAAAAGTTTTGGAAGGAAAACCAAATGGTGAAATATTGAGTAACTCACGGTATGTTTGTTAATATTTATCTAGATAAGGTTACATCTAAAAATGAGCCAAGTGGCAACTAAAATAATAAAAAATGTTGAAGGACTGCTTTTAAGGTAAATCAGAGTATTTAGCTGTAAATGGAGGCTTACATAATCATGAGCAGTGTTTGTGATAATAATAGTAAGACGTGAGTTTTTGAAACCGTTTTTTTTTTTGTTGTTGTTTAACAAGGACTGCTTTTGAAAGGGAAACCCATTGTATACACAAGGGGAAACGCATTGAGCGAATAGAGCATCCGATTATTTGTTAGTAAGTATTTTTTCATGCATAAGATAAACAAGCAATGATTTTGAGGGGAAACTCTATTTCAGAATTAAAAAAAAGAATTACATAAGAGAAATACATATGTATGATTTTTAGGTATTTTGAGACACTAAATATAAGACTACTAATTTAAACATGGCTATGCTTGATATGTACAGTAGAATGGTAAGGTTCTGTCCTGTAAAGAATAGCCTAAAGTTAATAACTAATAATGGGAGATTGTTTGTATATAAATATGGAGCCAAGATAATGAACATTTCATGGCAGGCATTATTGTTTGTAAAAAATGATATAATGAATACCTATAGAAAGGATTGTAATAGGAATTTATGAGAGAAGGAATATGTTATTTTTCAGTACTTAGATAAATTTATTGGAGCGTGACTGGTGTGTGAGGTAGACATATTATGGATTGAAAGGAACTAAAACATATTTCTTTGTATGATTTTACTAGATATTGTAAACACTGTGGCCTGATGAAGTGGCTTTCTCTATGAAACGTAGCCTTTGAAGGCATATGAAATAAGAATAAAATGAAATCTGAAGAAGATTTTTGTGGAGTTCATCCTTACTATTTTGAAATTTTGGAATCAGTTGGTCACGGCAAGGATGACCCAAGATGTGCTGTGGAATTTTAACTCATTTAGAGTAGGAGCATCCTGAATTATTAGTTCTAATAACAAAAACGTCCACTCCCATTTATTTGGATAGAGTCCCATACAATTTAGTGCAGTTTCTCCTCTTCAAAGGTTGGGTGCAGCCCAACACAATACTTTTCCCAAACAAGCACCCCACTGGATCATATCCTCAAATGTCCCCTGCAAAACAAGCCCACTCTTCCTCTGTGACTCTCCATAGTTTTACTGTCGCTTCCACCGAAACCCTGTCCCCCCCAGGCAGCAGGCAGCGACCTCATAAATATTTATAAGAGCTCACGGATGATTCATGAGCCCAACTCTTTCAGGTCTCCAGTCCCCATCTAGTACACCAGGGGCACCAGGACCAACAAACACTTCCTGTTTTGACCTCAACCGGCGGTCGCCAAGATCAAAGCAATTTCTAGCACATGCGCGGTCACCTGTGGCTCAAAAGAATGCCTGCAATTCACGACTGGTGCTCCGTGAGCCCAAATGGGCTGAAACCAGGCAGGGACCACTCAGGGAAGCACTGGGGCACTAGAAGGATGTGAGAGAAACTGGTGGCAAAACAGAGGGGAATGCCAGCAGCAGTGGAAGATCGGGCAGAAACGAGGGCAATTAGGGTAAGCCTCCAAACGGGGGTTACAAAAGAAAAAGACTATCTAGTCTCTTGGTCTTCTATCTTGTAACACCCCCACACACACTCACACACATACACAATCATGTGATTATGTGACACTCAATAGTAGGCCTGAATTGGGGCATGTCTTTGCTTACCAGTGCAAAATCTTAATGTAGTGTATGAGGAGCCCTTATTACCGCTAAAAAGTGTCAACGTTTTTTCTTTGTAATCCCATCACTATGACGTCAGGGGTTGTTAACTCCTCTTGACTATGTCATAGTGATGGGATTACAACCGGAGCTGATCTGTACATGCGCATACCTTTTTTAGCGCTTAGCCAACAGCCTTCCAGAAACAGCCGCAGCGGTGAGAGCATGACCCAGAATGTCCATGGCGGTGACTGAAACTACAACAGTAAGGAGCCTGATTCATTTTTGATACTTGTTATGGGGACCATGCACTATAAAATATAATCTATGGTCCTTCAATCAGTAACCAGTTTGATTAATCATCTCAAGGTTGCCATGGCGACATAAACCTCTCGAACTTCACTCTCGAGGTTAACCCAGTTGCCATGGCAACTTCTCGATGGTTAACAAACCGGTTACCAATAGAGGACTATACATTATCCCTTGTGCGGTTGCTGCTCAGGCTAAGCTTGTTAACTATGGGCATCCATCACAGAGAAAAATGGTATAGGGGAACCACCACTTAGAGTGGGGCAGCTATGGTAAGGCGAGTGCTCCCCTGCCTCCTCTAACTCCACTTTTGCTGGAGCTGCAGCATTCTAAACCAGCTAGTGGGCAGAATGCGTGAGTGAGTGCTCCCTGTACCATGTGGGCTTTTGGACAGCATTACATACATACATACATACATATGACTGAGCCAGCAGAAAAAGGCCTTGTGGTCTACTATGGCAGCTCAAAGTTGTAGACCCCTCAGTGTCTACTGAGGGATATGACCTCTTCCCCGTTATCCACTCTTCCCTCCCCTCCCCATCAATGTACCCCTCCCCACCTCTGTATTCAACGTTTCCCTTTACTCATCTCAAACTCTCTCAAAACTGTCCACAGTCTTCAGGGAGACAACTTCCTCCGGCAACTCATTCCACTTTGCTACCACCCTCTCAGTGAAAAAGTGTTGCCTCATTTCCCTCCTGAAGTTTCTCCGCACTAGCTTTAGTCAGTGCCCCCTAGTGATCCTGTTCCCATTAAGGCTGTAGAGACCCTCAGAGCTCACTCTGTGAAACCTTTAGGGTATTTGAAGGTTTCGATCATGTCACTCTACTCTCTTCCATCCTCCAGGGAGCATATGTTGAGATGTCTGAGTATCTCCTCAAATGATCTGCCTTGCTGCCCCTAGATCATCTTGGTTGCCTTCTCTGGAACATTTCCAGCAGGTTGATATCTTTCCTTAAGTAAGGGCACCAGTACTGCACACTGTACTCAAGATGTGGCCGCACCAGCAATCTGTGCTATGGCAGAATAACCTCCCCTTTTCTGCTGGTTATACTCCTGGCTATACAGCCCTGCATTCTATGCACTTTGGCAGCTGCTCTCCTGCAGTGTGCTGCCTCCTGTCTCTTGTCTTCTCCCTTTACCTTCTACCCTGATTGGGGGGAGGCCAGTTGGCCTTCACCAGGTGACTAAGGGTATTGTGAACCCTGGTGCCCCTCCATCAGTTTAAATTCAGATCCTTGCCTATATGCTCCTCAAATCTGGCTTTCAGCACTTTCACGTTCTCCTTGCTAAGGTGTAGCCTATCTGGTGCATAAAGGGCCTTATTCTCCCATGTGCCCCCCAGCTTCTAATTAGCCCTTATCTCTCCACTTTGCACCTCCCCAAGCCAGACATTAAACTCATTAATCATTATCTTTCTTGCAGTGCCAGCCCTTGGTACCAGTAGCCCCTCCAAGAAGGCTACTGACCACCCCATCTTACTGCAGCCTCCTCACTTCCCTGAACTACACCTACCTCACTATTGGCCAAGTCATTTGTATCCAGGTGAAAGATGATGTGCGTCTGCCCCACTTATTTTCTTGTGTTCTTGGTTATCTGTGGACTCACCCTCTCTGCAGTCATCCCAGCACACAATGCACCCTTTTTCAGTTTGCCCTAGTTCCCATGTCACCTCATCTCACTCTAACTATGGAGTCCCCAATATCATGACCCTCTCCTCTCCAACAGACTCCCAAGTTCCCTCCCCCTGCCTTTCCGATCATCCCACCTTGCCCATCCTCCAGCTCCCCTCCCCTCCTGATGGTCCTGGGTTCCCCCTGACCCCTACTTTCCTCCTGCCTGATCCCTGTCCTGACTACTTGCCTGCTCCCCGTATCCACCCACTAGTGCCCTACCTGCCTCTCTGCCGCTGCTCATCCCTCTCCTTGTCTGCCCCCACTGCCATTTCTCCTACCCACACCTACCCCGTTCCCTCTCCTCTATGGTCATTTTCCCTTGTACCCATATCCCCCACCTGCTTTTGTCCCTCTCCTTCACACAGATCTTTCATTTTCCTTCTCTTATCAGTGGGAGGACTCTATTCCACACTGGCACATTTGGGGGTTCTCCCACTGGCTCCCCCTTTCTTGTCCTCCCCTTTCCTCTTATTAGTGCCAATCCCCCTTTTGGCCTCCTTTCCCATTGGGGAAGAAGGACCCAGGGAGCTTGCCTTAGCTGCCCTTCCATTCCCCCCCCACCTGATCCCTTCACAGCCTGGGCTCCTAAACTACCCCCCCCACCAACAGTCCCCTTATCCTGCTCCACAATCACCCCATTGGATCGCCTTTCTCCATTATCACTCCTAACTCCTGTCTGAGCTGCCATAAATAACAAGACAACCCTCTATCTCCCAGAGATTACCCATGAAAACTGCTGCCCCACACCTCCTACAACACACAACCACAAAATCGAGCAAGTTCATCGCACTCTTCCTGTGAAAAGGTTTTCCGAACTTGTAGACAGGCTGGATTGCACAGTCTGTCCACAGTTTGGAACAGCTGAGCTGGTCAATTTTGAGCAGCCATAATCTCCCTGGACAGGAACTCTGCCTTCATATGGGAGATTTCAGATTGATAGGCTTGATAATGATCCATCAATCTAAGGCAGTCGGCATCAAGAGCAGATTTCCACCAGCAACGCTCCAACCTTCGTCCAAGTAGCCGCATCTCCCTCAGAGTCCCATCAAACCATGGGGATCGAGGGTGAAGGGAGAGAGGATGAACATGGACAGAAGCAATGACATACAGAGCCACCATAATGGCTGAATTATAAGGCACCACAAGGGCTTCTGGGTCATTATTTGCCTCTGAGAAGGACGAGAGATCAAGGACCGCCATTAGGCCTTGAGAATTTATCTCGCAAAGGGCGATCCTGAATCATCACTACAGGGGTTGGCCTACAAAGGGGAAAGCTAAAACTAAACCCCACAGTGTAATGATCAGACCATCCAACTGGTTCCATCCCCACGTTGGAGGCCTCAATCCCCAGGAGGAAGACTAAGTCAAGAGAGTGACCCCGAGTGTGAGTGGCAGTGGAAACAACCTGTGTGGGGCCCAGAGATGTCATCAACTGGAGTAAGTGCTGAACAAAATGCGAGAGTTCGTCGTTGACCCAGGCATTGAAGTCACCCAGGACCATCAGCTTAGGTGGCTCAAATGCCATGTTGACGACGAAATTTGCAACTTCCTGGAGGAATAATTTCTCATCGCCTGGTGGACGGTAGATGAGAATGATCCTACAACCTACACCTGCCACCACAGTACACTCAAATGACTCCATCTCCCCACTGGTACATCTGTGAGGTTAGTTCAGACTTGAACAGACCGGCTAACTTCAGAACTCCAATCTCGGGCGGTGAGTCAACAGTACCCAGTATGAACTGCAGCTTCCAAATGGGGCCAGAATTCTCATCCAGCCAGGTCTCAGTGATGCAAGCCAGGACCACTGATTTAACAAGATCTGCAAGATTGCAGGAATCTATATGTAGTAACAAAACAGAAATATAAGTGCAAAAAACTAACAGTCATAAGTCATACAACTAGTGAGTAAGTGCTAAAAGAGAGGAAATATCAAGATTTCCAGGCAGGTTTGAGAGTAGTAGAGGTTGGACCCGGTAGGCAACTAGGAGGAACCAGTACAGGAGTGGGTGGGTAGAGAACAGGATCAGGGTTCAGAGCTTAGAAGAGTCATACAAAGCTCCTGTTTGAAGCTGCATGGAGAAGGGGAGATTCTTAGATTCAGTGGAATGGAGTTCCATAATTTAGGGGCCCAGCTAGAGAAAGCATTCTCTCCCATTTTGGTTTTACATCTCGTTTGGACAAGAAGGGATTTGTCAGCTGATCTCAGTGGGTAGGCAGAGGTCACAGGTTTCAGCAGTAGAGCCAATTTGTCAGGTATCTGGGAGGAGATTATATTCTTTATAAAACAGTAGGAAGTAAACTTTTAGAAGGCTGAGGGGGTAAACCATCCCAGACTGGAGTATAGTGTGCATCGGTGAGTAAGTTTGGGTAAAGATAGAGCAAAACGGCAAATGCTGTTGTAGCAGACATCCCACTTTTGGAGGAGCCCTCCTATAGTTGCCAGAAAGGCTATTAACCCATACGCCAATTTGGGTCTCAGGATCCCCTGTGCAATGGCCATCCTTGCCGTGGATGTTAGGCTATGTCTCACCTTATATGCCAGCCCAAGTTGAATATTGTAGATTTAATGACTGAGGCTAGGTGCAGGTCAAAAAATCAGCGGGATCAAGGGTTACTCCTAGGTATTTAAAAGAGGTAACTGTGTTAAGAGGAGAGTCATCAAGTGCTCTGATACTTAGTAGCTTGGTGCAGGACCGAATTTTTGAACCTGAACCGAAGAGCATAGTCACCGTTTTATTTTTATTTAAGACAAGCTTGTTTTACAATAGCTAGCTCTGAAAGGTATTGAAGTTACTATTGAGATTCAGGTTGATATCTGAGAGGTTTGAGGAGGATAAGTAAAGAAAAAGTTTGTTGGCATATAGCAGACCTGAGCAAGCACCAGTGAGTGGTGGGATGTCGTTTATGAAGACTGTAAACAGGAGAGGACCAAGAATTGAACACTGGGGCACTCCGATCCAAGTAGGAGCAAGAGGGGACTTAGCATCTCTGATCTGGACAAATTGTTGACTCTTTAAAAGATCATTTTGGAACCAGGCGGTGATTGCCAACTCTGTGCTCCCACCTGATCTTACCTGTCCTCCATTGGGTAGTGTCGCCCCTCGACTTGTGGTCCTCCCTGCAGAAGCACTGCATACATACATCCAGTGTCACTTGGATAAATACCACACTCCTGCTTTGTGATGCTCACACTTTGGGGTTGCTAGAGATTGTGGCTATTACAATATTACAGTAGTAGTAGTATTATATATATTACATAATATTATACAATGGGTCTTAAAAATACTGGCTTCTGATTGGCTGGCTGGCATGATTTACACATTGTAAATCATGGCATCACCCCAAAGGAAAATGTGCCAGCCAGCTGCATCTAGAAAGCCCGGTTTGAAATCAGTTCGACCTGCCCCCAACATCAGAGACGAAACTACCCGCTTAGCCACCGGAAAACCATGCCACAGAACAAACAACATAACCATTCAGCTAAGGATACATTTTAACAGAGTAACAAATGCTGAATTCTGGAAAGTCTTTCTTAATGAAAAGCAAGCACTAGAAGTTACAGATATCACCAAAATAAATTGAGCCATGATTCTAGACATGAGCCTATTCATATGAATAGGTGCATGCCCATTATCACGGCTCGGCTTTATTTCTGTGATTACTGTAACTTCTCATGCTTGTTTTTTCATTAAGAAAGACTTTCCACAGTGCAGTGCTCCTCATGGTCACAGTTCAAGCCACTGTAACATAAGCAACCTTTTTTTCCTCTTGTCTAAATATCACATCTTCTCTTATGGTAACCACTCCCCGATTGCAGCCACCTCACCTGTCGCTCTCGCTCTTCATCCCCATCCCACTTTCTCTCCAGTCATCTCTCAGCTACAATCCAGCTCTGTCTCTCATCACTTACAAACAAACCCCCTCCCGCCCTGGTCCTTTCCCATTCTGTTTCTCCACTCCAGTCCTGCTGTTTATGTGCTTTTTTCACAGTCTGTCTCTTGAACACAGAGTTCCGCACCGTAGAAACTTTCTCAGGCAGCTTGTACACTCACTGCACTCACCATGATCCAGTACAGCAGCCGATCACACCACCAACTCTCCCTTTATCTCACTCTGATCGTAACAATTACCCTTTGACAGTCATTAAAAAAAAAAAAATTATCAGGCTGCATTTCCCTCTGCTGCCGTTCTGTGTTAAAAAAAAAAAGGAGCTTAATCAGTGTCTCCTTACCAACACACAACTCAAGATGTCTCCCTAGCAACAAAGGACAATTTTATCTGGCACAGTAATAAATTTGGGTCCAGTAGTCGCCATATATCATCGGAACCATCCACTGCTGAACCTGACCCAAAATGGCCACCCAGACCCAATGAGTTAAAAAAAAAAAAAAAAAAGCATATCACAATCCAAAAATTATTTTATTTTTTTGTCATTAAAAAAGGGACATTGTATAATCTCCATATGCCACTCCAAGGTACAGGTTGTGCTGGGATTTATTCACTTCTGGTGTGGTTTACTCATTCAGCCTGTGGCCTTGTGACCGAAACTCATCAGGCATGGGTAAATCCCAGCATAGCCCACATCCTGTCATGGTATTTTGCTTAGTTATTCTCCAGAAAGATTGGCATTTTTCCTGGTTAGATTTAGTCAGTTTTATTCAGAATCTACTAGATTTACAGACTTTCGGCTCACTGCTGGCTTGACTTTGACTACATTTTTTGGAAAACTTCAAAAATACATGGCAAAGCCAGCAGTACTGAAACCTACCAAGCAGGACCTGCACACACCTAAGTCACATTAGGAAAAACTCAAAGATTTGTTTATCATAAACTCCACTGTCATTCCTACCTGATTTTCTTTCTGGATGTTTTGTGCTTCTCCTATTTCTTGCTAGGACAAAACCATAGACAGTGGAGCCAGGGGGTCAGGAGACCTCTCACTTTTGTAGCTGAAGGGTCAGACAATCAATTTAACCCCCCACCACCACTAACACCACCACCACCACATTTCAGCCAGTGGAGCAGAATTAAAATGAGACTGGTGGGATTTCTCCAAAGACGGGAGGTAGGTTGTTTTTAAACCTCTTAGTACTCAACATACTTTGAAAATCTAGGCAACCAAACTGACTCTTAAAAAAAAAAAAAAACTCTGTATTTTGTTTTACTGTTGCATACGTTTTACTGTGTAGTTATTCTTGACTTCCTTTCTCTGCTCAAACCTCTTCAAAAGCTACAGTTCCGGACTCAGTTCTGTTTTGATTTTCATGAATAACTCATGTTAGTAAATCACGGATTATTCAGTGGCAGAGCCAGGTTTGGGAGCATTTGGGAGCTGGAAGGGGCATTCAGTCAATCATGGACTCCATAATGGGCACTAAATAGTGAATACCCAATAATGTACATCACTGTACTATACTGGAGAACCTTGGATGGTTATCAGTTGAATATTATCATAAGTTTGCATTGTCTAAATTTGTTTACAAAACACAACAAACGGGTACCTTTAAAATTAAAAAATCAGCTTGCGACTTCTGGTTCTAAATTATATACTAGATTATCAGGGGATCCAACTATGTTAAGAATTCCATTCACGTATACTTTAAGAGGACAGCTATCATTTGCATACTGTGCACCTAAAATATGGAATGATATTCCAGTACATATCAGAGGTATGGGTAGTTACAGGTCATTTACTTGTAACCTCCCATTACCCGAGGTTACAAGTGTAACCCCTAGGTGGTGCTATCCCAAGGGCTACTACCCCTGCCTGTTTGACTACGGATAGGTTGAGGGGCCTAGGTCCTATGGCGGGTGCCTACACCCAGAGGTCAGGGTTTTTAGTGGTTAGACTAGCTTGGTCACAGCCCTCTGGGACACTGAGACCCCCTTTTATTCCCTCTAGTGGCTCACACAGTACACCGGAGTTACAGCCCCAATACCCCATGTATACACACTGTTCACTCATATAGATACCACTTACCCTCGAGACTGATTCTGCAGCACGTCTCTGAGGACCCCCTGTAAAATAAAGTTAAACAACATACACAGCAAAACACAATACTGTTTCCATAAGTACCAACACCACAGACAGTATATAGTATAACAACAACAAATCTGATTTATTTAGGGGGCAGTAACACAGGAGGGGGAAATCAGGTTAATTGGTGGCATTAAATCACAGTACTGTGCACACATACAGGGTCTGAAAAGTTGCACTCTGGGTACCCAGGTTGGGGGGGGCTAGCCAGGTCCGTTGCCCAGTGTTGGCCGGCAGGTGCAGATGGATAGGGCTCTGTAGAAGAAAATATATGCACAACACCCAATTGTAATCCAGAGCCAGATGGCTCAGTCCATGAAGCAGTGAAACAACAAGAATTAGATGACACACTTGTGATTGAAAACAGGCTGCAGGGGAATACCCTGACTTGTACTCACAATACCCAAGCTGAAAACCAGATGGTGGATGTTCTTCTGAATTGCCAGAACAACAAGGCATGGAGACAAAGTCCTTGTGACTGGACCTCACTGCAGTTGATAGCAAACAGATTTAGTCCGAGACAAGCTGGGGTTTGCTTTCAGCTTCAACACACAGCACACAGCACTGGGGATTGGAAATAGCAATTCCCCACAAACACTACGCACATTTATATGTAAAAGGAAAGTACTATACCAGGCAGACTGCTCCTCGATCCTGATCGCAATTACTGCAAAATACCCGGGAGCACACACAGCAGCTTCAGTTCCTGACAGACCGAGCGCGATTCAGCAATTTCTCCAGTCTTCTACAGGGTGAGCCTGGTTTCCACACTTCTAGTGCTTCTTTCTTCTCACAACTTGGATTCAATCCAAACTGGCACTCACAAAGGCTGCAGACCAAAACTCAGAGCCTCACACGCACTTCCCGCGCGAAACTATGCACCGCAGAAGCACAGAGCTCCTTCTCTCTACACAGTCACAACTGATCTAATCTTTCCAGTCACAGGCAGGGCATTTCCTTTAGCTCCACACCATTCTGTTGGCTGGTTCGGCTGTCACTCACAATAAGACTCCCTCTGTTGGTGGAAAAAGGTGCCAAGGTTAAAACTACATTTCCCAGAGTCACTGCCCATACAACCCCCTTGTGGCTGGCTCAAAATTGACAGTCCAAGTTCTGATTCGTCCACAGGCTCCATTTTAGGGTCTCCCTATCATCCTGATTGGTCCAAGTCAGCTATTCTGGACCAAAATGAAAGAGTTACACTGAAACAGTTCGTGCTGAAATGAAGACAGGTTAGACAAACTCCATTTTCTCAGTCACTCTAAATGATTTCTGGCAAACAGTTATATCTTTCAACAAGGCTCCCTCTGCACATGTAGCAACGGCAGAAAAGAAGCGAATTGACTGTAGCCCGGGCAGGATTCGAGCATTAAATACACAGTCCCCCTATACAAACTAAGTAAGTCTGCAAGCAGACAGCTCTTAAAGAGACAGTACGTGGAGGCTCAAATAGCACTCACTTGGAACCACATTTAAACAGCTCAGACGCCAAACACCGCCCAGACTTGGAGCATTCAGGTAAGCTCCTGGAAGACTTCTGGGAACCCCCATTTGCAGGTGGGGTTACACCCTTCCTGGTCTGGAAAACTTGGCGTCCGCGTCAAGTAAGTACCCCCATAAGTTTCAATACAACCATATACTGTACATTTACATCAGTATCACATTAGGCTTATACATGTAATCATCAGTCAACATATCACCTTACCAGAAACACATTTTTGAAACTTTTCAGTACATCACTTTTTACACAGTATTATACACACATTGTACCTTAACTCAGGTTATTACCTCCTGTACATGAAACCTGAAGAGAGGCGGCCCTTCCCTATCAGCTACCTTGGGGCTGAATGGGGCAGGGGCATAATACCTAGAGGGCAACACAAGTAACTTGGAGTTAGCACTGATGTTCAGTTTGGGCAATGAGCTCGGGGACACATACACTCCTTTATGGACAACATTGAGAGGCAAGTCCACAGGCCTCCCAGAGGAATCATAACTGAGGTGCACCACAGGCTTTACAGCTCGACCAGTCTTTCTAGGAGGAACTGTTACAGTCTCTGCACCCTGAGCCTCATTTTTAGCATTGTCCTCACTTGTCAGAGGAGTCTCCATGGGGTAGAGAGGCTAGAACTTGGGGCACTTTCAGCTCCAGGAGTTACAATCTCTGAGTCCACAACACTTGGCTCACATGGGGAGTTTTCTGACACTGACAGTGAATTATCAGGGCACTCAACATACTCTTCTTGTTCTGGTATATCACCAGTTTGTCCCAGTCCATCATTTTCCTCCTCTGAAAACTCAAACAGTTCAACCATACACAATGATTCCATATCATCTGACTTCATGCTTTGCACTTCACTTTCTGGGAGCATTGGCTCCAGGAACAAAGCTGGGGGCTTAGACAGTCCAGAAAGCCCATCTTCATCTCCAGGATTGACTAGGGGATTGCCCCAAAACAATTGACTCAGTTCATAAGAAGGGTAATATTCAAAGCCATACTCACTTTCCTCTGACATGGACTGACAGTCATGTTCAACTGGGACTTATGGAGGGGAACACTTTAACTCAGCTTCTGTAGGTGCAGGCTTTCTTGATTTTTGCTTAGCAGTAGCTCTAGTCACTGGTCCAGAGGGGGCATTTTCTGGGGGCTCAGACTCAATCAAGATTTGTCCAATGGGCAGTAAATGATTTCTATGCATTGTTTTCACATCTTTTGAATTATTCTCAGGCCTTACTTTGTACAGAGGCAGATCATCTAATTTGCCCACTACAATATGAGGGAGATGGTGCCATCTGTCAGCAATCTTATGTTTGCCATGCAGTCCCATATTTATTAGCAATACCCGATCTCCCTCCTGGAGTTCCTGTGCTTTCACCTTTTTATCATACCTTTCTTTGTTGGCCAGATTTCTTTTGGCAGCCATGGTTTGAGCCAGTTGGTACTCATGATTTAGCTGGGCCTTTAACTTTTGCACATACTGTAAACAGTTGCCAGCTCGAACCCCATCAGGAGAAACTCCAAAACATACATCTACCAGCAATCGAGCTTCTCTTCCAAACATCAGGCGGTAGGGGGAGAACCCAGTGGCATCACTTTTGGTGCAGTTGTAGACATGTACCAGGGTGCTAATTTGTTGGCTCCATCTAGGCTTGTCCTTTGGGTGGAGGGTGCCTAGCACATCTAGCAAAGTGTGGTTGAAACGTTCAGGCTGCGGGTCCCCCTGGGGGTGGTAAGGGGTGGTTCTGGACTTTCGCACTCCCCACAGAGAAAGCATCTCTTTGATCAGACAACTCTCAAAGTCTCTCCCTTGATCAGAACGGATTCTTTGTGGAGCCCCATAGTGAACAAAAAAGTTTTCTACAAGTACTTTTGCCACAGTGGATGCCTTCTGGTCCTTGGTGGGGAAAGCTTGGGCATATCTCGAAAAATGGTCAGTGACCACCAGCACATTACTAATATTTCTTTGATCTGACTCCAAACTCAGGAAGTCAATACAGACCAGCTCCATGGGGGCACTGGTGGTGATGTTAACAAGGGGCAGCCCTCTGGGGCAGGGCTTTCTCTCAAACAGCGACTACAAGTTCGGAATGCTACCAATGTCAGCTCCCATCTTAGGCCAATAGAATCTGGATCTCACTGTCAAGTGTTCTGTCTATATCAAGGTGCCCCATGTGGTTGTGTAAGGACCTCAGTACTGAGTCTTGAAAGGCAGGGCAGCACTAGTTGTTGTTTGTCTATTTGTCCCCTCTGTCTACTGTTTCTCTGTATAACAGTCTATTGATCAGTTTCAACTTAGGACCTTCCTTGTATAACAATGCAGTTCTCAAATCAGTGGAGCATAATTTGGACACATCTTTCCCTGTGTAGAGGGCTTCTAAAGCTGATTTGATCATGGGATCTCGGGATTGAGCCCACTGAATACTGTCATTGTCCAGCTGAGGCAGTACACCAATGTCTATTGCAGAAAAGTGGCAATAAGCAGCAGGTATGCAATTCTCAGAGGGTCCCAAACAATCCACCATACAGTCCACTGCGTCCGTGGACATTTGTTCCTCCCTGTCAAACTTCTGGCAGAGTGCTCGAATATCAGGTTCTGACAGTCTGACCCAGTCATTCCGGGGAACAGGCCTCCGGGAGAGAGCATCAGCATCTATGTGGTTCAGGCCTGCTCTGTATTCAACAGCATAGTCATATGTAGATAATGCAGAATGCCATCTTTGGCCAGTGACATCCAGCTTAGCTGAAGTCTGCACATATGTCAAAGGATTATTGTCAGTTTTTACTAGTATCTTAGCCCCATACAAGTACTCGTGGAACTGGTCAACAATAGCCCACTTCAAAGCTAGGAACTCTAACTTATGTACAGGATAGTTCTTTTCGGATGGGGTCAGGCTTCTACTGGCAATGGCCACTGGTCTCAGGCCATTCTCGTGCTCTTGGTATAATACAGCCCCCAAGCCTTGCGGGCTAGCATCAGTGTGCAAGACATAGGGCTAACTGGATCTGCATAGGCAAGGACAGGAGCGTGGGTTAGTTGATATATAATCTCATGAAAAGCAGCTTCACACTCAGGTGTCCATCTGGCTCCAAATACTTCATTGGGACAGAAATACACTCTCTCAGGCTCAGAAGAAACTGACCTCTTGTATTTTCTGTGGGTAGGATGGTAACCTTGAGTAAGATTAAGTAAAGGACGGATCTCTCTTGAATAGTCCTTGATGAAACAGCGATAGTAGCCACAGAATCCCAGGAATCTTTGCAGTTCTTTTAGATTGTGGGACTGTGGCCAGATGGTCAAGGCCTCAACTTTACTTGGGTCGGTCTCTATTCCCTCGGTGGAGACTATGTGTCCCACATACTTTACAGATGTTTGGAAGAATTGACATTTATCGATGGACAGTTTTAGGCCAAAGTCTTCCAGTCGGTCCAACACCTTGAATAATCTGCTCTCGTGTTCCTCCAGTGAGCTGCCAAACACAATAACATCATCTAGGTACACCAGGCACTTTAATAAGTTCATGTCCCCCACTGCACGCTCCATCAGTCATTGAAAAGTGGCTGGAGCACCTGAAATCCCTTGAGGCATCCTCATGAATTCATAGAAACCAAGTGGGCAGATAAAGGCTGTCTTCTCATGGTCTTCAAGGGCCATTGGGATCTGGTAGTACCCACTGAGAAGATCCAGCATGGAGAACCACTTGCTACCGTTCAGGCAGTCTAAAGCATCCTGAATGCGGGGTATTGTATACTGATCAGGGATAGTCCACCGGTTCAAGGTGCGATAATCCATGCACATTCTTACTGTCCCATCTTTTTTCTCACTACCACAATAGGTGAAGAATATGGGCTTCTGGATTCTTGTACTACACCATCAACAAGCATCTCTTGCAGATGCCGTCTCACATCATCTATGTCAACAGGGGCCAAGCGTTGAGACCTCTCCCGAAATGGCCTTTCATCATGCAGCCGGATGTGGGGTTCAGCTCCTTTCACACATCCTATGTCCCATTCCTTCAAAGAAAACACCTGGTCTCTCTGGGCAAGTTTTCTACTAATTCTCATCTTCCATTCGGCTGGCAACGGGGAGTCCCCAAAATCAAACAAGTCGGGCATCACTCTGTCGTTCTCCCTCAAACACTTGTTACTGGGCAGCACTGCAGTATCTACACAATGTACATTAGCCAGGGTACAACCTCTATTTACTTGAATCTCTCTATGAGACACATTATGAACTTGAACCATTACCCTTCTGGCATAAGCATGGGCTCTGGCAGGCAAAATACTTGGCTTGACTAGCAGTCCTTCCGGCAATTTCCCTTCGCCTGGTGCA
This sequence comes from Neoceratodus forsteri, assembly GCA_016271365.2. Classification (NCBI taxonomy): domain Eukaryota; kingdom Metazoa; phylum Chordata; order Ceratodontiformes; family Ceratodontidae; genus Neoceratodus; species Neoceratodus forsteri. The sequence continues at coordinate 228,259,558 of CM057451.1, forward strand.
TCCAGCATGAGGATTTTATTCTTGACATCCTTTCTGATACGGACTTCCCCCTGTAAGGTACACTGGACATTTGGCGCCAGAATCAGAGACTCCGGATCCTTCTTCCAGACAATTCCAACCGGTTCCTCTGGGTCCACTTTTTCAGCATCTCTCTGTACCTCATAGGCCTTCTTGATCAAGGCCGGGATTCTCAAAGCTCTACCAGTCCTTGATACTTGTTTCTCATAACATAACTGCGCCAACCGTCCAAACATATGCGCATTCGTCCCAATTAGTAGAGGAATCCCATCAAACAGTCCGGTAGGGGGACACACTAATGCCAGGGTCTCTACTTGCTTGGTCATTCCAGCCACGGAGGTGGGAAAAGACAACCAAATTCGGATATACCCAGAATAGGGGTAGGTCTTCTCACTTAACCCCCAGATACGCAGTCCTTCCCATGGTTGTAAGGGTACATCAGACAGGTGCGTCTGATACCAGTCCTGAAACATAATTGTTACTTGGGAGCCACTGTCCAATACAGCTCTTGTAGACACTCCATTCACCTTCACAGTGGTCTCCATGGAGGGACCCACTATTCTGGACCAGTCTGAGAGGTGGTAGTAAGGGCCTGGGCAGATGATCTAGCCACAAAGGGATGTGAGTTAGAATTTCTGGGACCTTCACTGCGGTCATTTCGTGCACCTCTTAACCACTGTTTTGTGCTCCAAAGCTCTCCTTGTAGCCGGCTCACCACTCTCTCTAAGTCTTTCTGAGATTGGCATTCCCTCGTCATGTGCCCATCCTTCCCACAATTATGGCAAAATATGTCTGCTGAAGTTTGGGGGGACCGAGGCATCACATTGGGGGCTGCAGCATTGGTACTATCAACAGAAAACCTTAGTGCCACCTCAGCCGGCGGTGGGTTGGACATTTGGAGATATCTCTTCAGTTCCCTCACCTCCATAGCCAAGACATCAAGTTTTGAGGTGTTGTCAGCAGGAGGTGCCTGGGTGGCACCCCCACCCCAATAGCAGAAGCAGTCGGGCAAGTGTCAGGGCCCGTACTCATAGGAGTGGCCTTCATGATGAGACTGTCTGTTGCTTTCCTAATCTCCCTCAGCAGTTCATCCCATGGCAGAACATTGGTAGCCATCCCTCTCTGGCTGGCCCCCCCCTTGACTGACATTTGGGTCTCAGGTTCTGTCATGTGATTTAGGTGATTCCAGACCATCAGAGTCTGATCCTGCACCTGGGGCAGGGAATGTAACAGCTACGACTGCACAGGGCTCTGAAAAACCTTCCTCCTCCTCAACTTCCCATACCTCCTTCATCAACACATGGAAAGGCAAGGGACCAGATTTCCTTTGATGCAGTTGCAATTTGAGCAACACCCAGCTAGAGTGCTGGGCAGAGCAGAGTATATGATCCAGTCTTACCCGGTCCACTTCATTACGGGTTCAACCCCCCTTTCGAAAAACGGTTTGCAAGATTCCCTCTAATTGATCCATATAGGCAGATAATTCCCCCGGCTGTTGTTTAACATCTTTAAGCTTCCATTTCAAGGCCTCAACACTAGTGGTGCCCCCAAACACATTTTCAAGGGCGATTATGTACTCTTGGGCTTTGGCGTCAGGGTCAGAGACCCTCAGGGAGCGAGAAGTATGTTGGGAGGGTCCCTGGAGGCTCTCCCCCAGGCGAGCCCTTTTTTCTGCCTCAGAGCATTGCCAGTCTTGTACCGCAAGAGTAGCAGAGTCTATCCAGGTTTCCAGATCGACCTCCCCATTTGGAGTGGGGTGGATGCCAGAGAATACTTTGAGCTTGCGGTAAGAGTCATGACTAATGGCAGGTACAAACATAGGGGCTAGCACTGGCACAGAAGGAGGGGCAATAACGGGTGCGGGAAGGGGAGAGGGTGTTAGGGGAGGAGTGCCCCAGGTGGCAATAGTTTCTTCAAATCCTCCACAGTTTTCCTTCCTCCAGCAACAATTTAGCAAATTTCTCCTCAAAAGTTTCAGATAGTGGGGGGGGTCATTCCCCCATGGGTCTTTACTGTCCTTAGTTATCACTCTCCAGGCAGTGAGGGCTCCCTCTGGGGTAATAGTCTGTGGCACTTTGGAGCTATCTATGAGGTCCTTATACTCTACTAGGGCCATGAAAGTGTGGGTGAGCAGATTAGCATGTCGACCCGCCACCACAGGGTTTTGTAAACCTTTCACCTTGAAAAGTACTCCCTCTACAGTGTCCGTACTGATACCCAGTGGGATATCCAAGATACGAATGGCATTTTGTGGGGTCAATCTCCTGCCCAGTACATCATCCCACCAACTGGTGTACAGCCACTTCTGTTGGGGTATCCATTTATTTTTAACAGTAATTTGTAAATCTGGCCACTAGAGGACGCTAATCCCAGTGGTGCCTCCAAGATGTAACCCCTGGGTGGCGTTATTCCAAGGGCAACTACCCCTGCCTGTTTGACTACGGATAGGTTGGGGGCCTAGGTCCTATGGGGGGTGCCTCCACCCAGAGGTCAGGGTTTGTAGTGGTTAGACTAGCTTGGTCACAGCCCTCTGGGACACTGAGACCCCCTTTTATTCCCTCTAGTGGCTCACACAGTACACCAGAGTTACAGCCCCAATACCTCACGTATACACACTGTTCACTCATATAGATACCACTTACCCTCAAGACTGATTCTGCAGCACGTCTCTGAGGACCCCTGTAAAATAAGGTTAAACAACATACACAGCAAAACACAATACTGTTTCCATACGTACCAACACCACAGACAGTATATAGTATAACAACAACAAATCTGATTTATTTAGGCGGCAGTAACATGGGAGGGGGAAATCAGGTTAATTGGTGGCATTAAATCACAGTACTGTGCACACATACAGGGTCTGAAAAGTCATACTCTGGGTACCCAGGTTGGGGGGGGGCTAGCCAGGTCCATTGCCCGGGGTTGGTCGGCAGGTGCAGATTGATAGGGCCCTGTAGAAGAAAATATATGCACAACACCCAATTGTAATCCAGAGCCAGATGGCTCAGTCCATGAAGCAGTGAAACAACAAGAATTAGATGACACACTTGTGATTGAAAACAGGCTGCAGGGGAAATCCCTGACTTGTACTCACAATACCCAAGCTGAAAACTGAATGGTGGATGTTCTTCTGGATTGCCAGAACAATGAGGCATGGAGACAAAGTCCTTGTGACTGGACCCCACTGCAGTTGATAGCAAACAGGTTAAGTCCGAGACAAGCTGGGTTTGATTCCAGCTTCAACACACAGCACACAGCACTGGGGATTGGAAATAGCGATTCCCCACAAGCACTACACACATTTATATGTAAAAGGAAAGTACTATACCAGGCAGACTGCTCCTTGATCCTGATCGCAATTACTGCAAAATACCTGGGAGCACACACAGCAGCTTCAGTTCCTGACAGACCGAGAGTGATTCAGCAATTTCTCCAGTCTTCTACAGGGTGAGCCTGGTTTCCACACTTCTAGTGCTTCTTTCTCCTCACAACTCAGATTCAGTCCAAACTGGCACTCACAAAGGCTGCAGACCGAAACTCAGAGCCTCACACGCGCTTCCCGCGTGAAACAATGCACCGCAGAAACACAGAGCTCCTTCTCTCTTCACAGTCACAACTGATCTAATCTTTCCAGTCACAGGCAGGGCATTTCCTTTAGCTCCACACCATTCTGTTGGCTGGTTCGGCTGTCACTCGCAATAAGACTCCCTCTGTTGGTGGAAAAAGGCGTCAAGGTTAAAACTACATTTCCCAGAGTCACTGCTCATACAATCCCCTTATGGCTGACTCATAATTGACAGTCCAAGTTCTGATTCATCCACAGGCTCCATTTTAGGGTTTCCCTATCATCCTGATTGGTCCAAGTCAGCTATTCAGAACCAAAATGAAAGAGTTACACTGAAACAGTTTGTGCTGAAATGAAAACAGGTTAGACAAACTACATTTTCTTAGTCACTCTAAATGATTTCTGGCAAACAGTTATATCTTTCAACAAGGCTCCCTTTGCACATGTAGCAACGGCAGAAACGGAGCGAATTGACTGCAGCCCAGGCAGGATTCAAGCATTAAATACACAGTCCCCCCCATACAAACTAATTAAGTCTGCAAGCAGACAGCTCTTAAAGAGACAGTACATGGAGGCTCAAATAGCATTCACTTGGAACCACATTTAAACAGCTCAGACGCCGAACACCACCCAGACTTGGAGCATTCAGACAAGCTCCTGGAAGACTTTTGGGAAACCCCATTTGCAGGGGGGTTACACCAGAATCCCAGTTAGATCTAGGGGTAGGCAGGGAAGGCAGCTTGTGAAACTCCTGTTAAATGGATTTCACACTGTCTCACTCTGTTCTCAGTCTCAGCTGAGACTGAGGGATGACATCATTTCAGAACTGTCACAGCTGCATAAGCCACACTGGAATCTTGCAGTTGGAGGTTAGAGTAGAAAGTTGGAGATTTTGAAGTCAGTCTGTTGCAGTCTGTAGTAGAGGAAGGAGGTGCTCTGCTGTAAGCAGGTCCTCAGAGTCCTAAGCTCGGTCAAAGAGGTATTTTTTTTTTGTATAGGTGTGTGTTCTCACCTGAAGAGGAACACAAGAAGAGCACAGTGAAGTGGTAGAGACCACTTTCAGTGGTTCAGGGCCCCATTCCTGCGGGGATGGGAGGGAAGGAATCAGCCTGCTTCCAGAGGCAACTCCCCTGGTCCAGCTAGGGAAAAAGAAGCTGCCTGAGTTAAGTTCGTACTGAGGCACCAGAAGTTCTGGACGAGATTTCTTTTAGAAGAAAACGCCTGTGGGGCACCTGCAACCAAGGGGTGAGTTCACTCTGCTAAAGGGCCATTGTGTTTTCACCTGAAACAAAATGAAACTAAAGTGCCTGTTGCTGTGGGGTCAGGAAAAGACAGCCAAGTACAGTTTGGAAGATGTGGGGATTGGACTGCTTAACTCTGTGGGGGGTCTAAAGTAATGGACACAGCCACTTATTAAGTATGTTCAAGTTCAGCACAAATGGAATGTAAAGACAGGAGACTGAATGTGAATACATTTAAAGAGAATCTACACAACAAAGTGTTTTCAAGGATGAGGTGTTACAGTCCAGAGAAATGGCCGGGTATGAATTATGGGAGCGAGAGGTGGGAGACCCCCCCATCAGTAGTAACCAGATTCACCTCTACGGGTTTGCTTTGGGGCACCTGTTGCTTTCTCTCAGGTACTTGGCCAGTGCCTGAGGAAAGTACCCAGATGTGGGATTGATGAGGAAGATTCCGTTATGGAGCCATAACTGCTCATAGGTGGTTAAGGGAGCCACCAGTAAATGTTTCCATGCTATATGGAAAGTGTCCAAAGGGCTGGCATGATAGCTGAGCCATGGAAGGAAGGTAGTCCAAGTGGCTGGCAAGGGAGCCGAGCCAGGGAAACCCAGAGCAGAGTACAAGTTTGGGCTGTGTGCCCAGTGTGTTTCAAAGCCTGAGGGCTAAAGTGAAAGTGAATGTGTTCTGATCTCCATAAATCTGCATTACCAGGAGTGTATCCCCGTTGGGGTCCATCTATGCTTTGTTATTCTGTTGGATGTGAATAAAAGCCACACTTTAGAATCCCACTTCTGGTATTGGACATTACAGTTATTGCTTCCTGTGTCCGGAGTTACTTGGGTGCCCCTGTTGCAGAGTAGCCAAACCTAGCCAATGTACCGAGTGACATATTTCTTCCTGAACCCAGCCCACCAGGTAGTGCTGTCAAGATGGAAATGGCATACCTGAGTGGAGTTAAAAAAATGGAGGCACCGCTGAGGATTTGGGTTTGGAATTTAGGGAGGAATGTAAGAAAGGTCGCTCTGACAATGGCTAGTGTTTTGACTATCTGGCAGTGGGTAGCCCAAAACAACTGAAGCAACGTTTAACTAATGTGCCGCTGTGTGCTGTTATCCATGTGCTGCTATTAAAATGCCAACTGTTTACCAAGGAGCAGTAAAGCCTGAGAGTGTATGCCCTTGTCCTGCATCAAATTACAGCATTTGCCAGCTTTTAAAAGTGTTTGTGACAAAGAAAAGTGTGGAAAACTGTGGGTAGCAAAAGGAAGATTGTGCCCTAGACGTTGGAAATACTTTCTGTGTGGACTGAGAGACTTGTTGAGCTTAATGGCCATGAAAAATGGTTAAAATGGTGCTCCCGCCATAGAGTCAGTTGAAAAAAAATAAAAGTGTGGTTTGCAGTTTAAATTTTGCCTGCTCGACGATCGCCATGAGGAGAAGAGCAATCGAGAGGAAAGAGGCTCATTTGCATGGCGTCAAGTGATTGGTGAGACTGCAATCAGTCCCACCCCCAAGCCAGCTCTAGAGCGACTGCACAGCATTCGAGAGGGAGAATGAGTGAAGTGTGCGAACTGGCTTACCAGGAGGAGCGTTGAGGTGATTGAAAGCACTGTAAAAAGTAAAAAAAAATGACTTTTCTGTTTGAATTTGGGCTCAACCCGCATCTCGATCAACTGGACTGTGAGTGTGGTGTTCAGAGGGACGATCAGCAGGACTACTAACCCGCTTCTTTCCAGAGGCCTCCTAGACTGGCTGCAGGCCATTTTTCCATCGCAGCAAACAGCTACTGATAACAGTGAGTACCAACAGAAATAATTGCTCAAACTGTGTGATTTCACCAAAAGCCAGCTGAATCTGTGTGTAGCAGTGTAATCACTTTGCAAAGAAGAACTGTGTTAAGTTTTACCAGCAAAAGCAAGAATTCTAAGCAATCGACTGTGAGCATAATTATAGGTTCAGCGTCAGTATAATTTTCAAAGCCATGTGAGAGACTGTGAGTTGTATCAGATATGCAGCAAGAAATACAGGCAATCCTGTGCTATGAAATACTGAGGCTTTAACGGACTGTAAGCTAGAGCAATGTCTTCAGCGAGTAAAAAGTCTGTGGTACATCACATAAATGTGCTAGGAAAAAGAACAGTGCAAGTTTGTGCAGTTTGAGCAAAGTTATCAGTAGAGTGTGTAAATCGGATGCACAGTGGCTTGACCCAATTACAGAATGTTGATGCGTAGGAGTGCTTCCGCCGCCATTACAGGATGGGGTAGTAATGTAAACACAGCAGCAGAGGAGCCATTTTGATAGAGAGAGAAAGTTTTCAGTGATGTGGGGCTTGCAATAACAGTGAGCGTTGTTTGTTTTTTCTCTGCAGTCATGGCTTCAGGACCAACCCGTTACCCGGATCATGCCTGGGCTGTGATAGCAGTAGAAGTTAACAAGTTAAGGGAAATTGAGAGATGTTACTACGGGGGACGACTGCCTCCTCATGTGGTGATTCCTGGATATCCAGTGCAAGTATGTGTGATGTGCTTAAATGCTGGAAGGGACGTCTTCATGGTACCTCACTGTTCTGGCTGCCTAGAGAAATATGGTTTGTTTAAAGTGCCCAAGATTCATTTGGCTCCCACATGGACAAAAGTTCAAGAATCTGCAGTTGGCAGCACACAGCACCAGGCGGATCCTGTTTCAGAAGGCCCCTCAGAGTGTGGAACAAAGCAAGAGGGTGCAGATTTACCTACAGAACAATGTGCTGATGTTTCAGAGTCTGAGTCGCAGAGAGACATTTCGGGAAGAGCATCAGTAGACCCTTGGAGAGAGGAGCTTAGCCCAAGTCTCATAGGTGAAGACGAAATGAGGGAGGCCTTTGAATGGGAGTTTTCAACCTCCACGCGCAGCGAAGAGTGGACAGTCTCAGGAGTGAGGACGACTGCTCACTCCTGGGCACAGATTCTCAGTGAGAAAGAAGAAGAGAGGGAACCTATGTGGCCTTGTGAAAAAGGAACTGGTACACAGTCTCAAGCTCTTGCCTCAGAGGAACACATGGAAGAGAGTGGTGATTCCACTGCCCTGGCAGTGCAAGAAGAAGCCAGGGATCCATTTTTTGTGTAGTTAAGAATGCGTAGCTAGCTGAACCAGGATTGGCCGCCCCCAAGCCAGGCCAGAGGTCTCAAGTTGACCAAAGCTAGTAAAGAGGAAAGACTGGTTCATAGGAAAGCGAATGAAATCTATGAGATGTCCTTTCCTACCTTTCCTCAGAGAGTCTGGGAGGAGATTGAAAAAAGCAGGAAATCCTGGATTTGGGAAGAAGCAATGAAATATGTGCACCCTGGTGCAAACAAGCATGTCAAGAACAGAATGTTTTAAGAAAAATACAGCCAGTGGAAAAGAGGCAGGACACTGTTTATTGACACTGTTCGAATTGTGGATGGAGAGAGACATGAAACCTTTCACAGTGTGAATTATGAATGCCCAGACGGGGTAATAATTCAAGCACCTGACCCGTAGTGCTATTGGCCACAATGCAAAGACCTTCCTGCGAATGTGCCCATGCCTACCAAATGGAAAGCAGAGCAGTGGTAGCCAGTTCTACCAATCCAGCTGTTGCCGTACCTATGTTGTTCTGCCAGTCTGGCATTCCAGGAACCAGGTGCCCCACATTCATCAGTTCTGCAGTGTACTGGCTTTCCAGAATCCATCAACTGGCCCACCAAATGATTTCAGATCCAGAGAGGACACCAGCCCAGCTGTATCCTGATTCATTGCCTGGGTATCAGATGACTTCAGATCAGCTGTTTTCCTTTTTGTTCCTGTTCCAAGGTTCCATCTCCAGAGATGACATCAACCCAGCAGTTTCCAGATGTGCCCTCCTGTCGTTTCCTGGAAGATGTCCGCCCAGCTGTATTTGGACTAATGCTGCCAGGGAGAGTCTTTGGCCGAGGACCAGGTGTGGTATCGTGTTGTTCTACAAGGGACTGGTAAGTCCAGACATTTCTATTCTTATGACATTGCAGTACACACCCTACACTAGCAGAATCCAGATGTTTGAACTGTCCTCAAAGACTCTCCCCTTCAGGACTTTGGCCTGCTAGAACTGTGCTTCACCAGGCTCCGGCCCAGGAGAGACTCTTTAATGGACTTGCCTTCGAGCACTGTGGTCACTAGATGGGACTTTTAGGGCACTCCATCCCCCAAATATTGTGTATTGTAAATAATGTCATTGTTTTCTACTGTTTTCTAATGTTTATACTGTTTTTTCTACTTTTCTAAAAAACTCTTTTTTTGGGACTCTTCAGTGTTTAGATGATAGGGGTTTAGATAGACTGTGTATGCAGATTAGGAGTGTGTTGTCTTTCTTTTTCTTGCAGGTGTTCCTGAAGAAGATAGAAGAGAAGACAAGAGGAGGAGGAGGAGGGGCTCAGCTGAGTTCCTCAATAGTACTTCAGAGTGTAGGTTTAAAGTACTGTTGTTGTTGTTGTTGTTACTGTGTGTAACTTTTTTCTTCCACAGGTATGGTTGTGGGGGAGTGTGGGAGCAATGCCTAGTGTATGGTATTAGCTCCTAGTGTGTGGTTGCATGGTGTCCCGGGTTGGGAGGAGGTCCCCTGTTTGTTTTGTTTTGGGAATTTTGAGTTAGGGGCAGACAGGTTTTCCCTAGAGGGCTAGGGGGGATAGACAGGCTGTGGTCCTGAACAGCTGTAGGGGCCACAGTACTGATCTATTAGGGCTATGCTATGGGCAGTTCTACCACAGCCACTAGGTACCCATAGTCAGCGGGTAGAGTAGAGGCTGATGCATCACTGAAGGCCTCTAGGCCCTTAGTGTTGCCTGCCTGTGCTAGCACATGGTAGGGGAGAAGTTAGTGCTACCTTCCCATAATCAACACATGGGGCAAGATGGCCTAAGCCAGGTGGCTAATGACTGCGGACGGTCATTTTCCTGGCCCAGGGTGAGTGTAACCCCCCCGTTACCCAGGGTTACAAGAATCCCAGTTAGACCTAGTGGTAGGCAGGGAAGGCAGCTTGTGAAACTCCTGTTAAATGGATTTCACACTGTCTCACTCTGTTCTCAGTCTCAGCTGAGACTGAGGGATGACATAATTTTAGAACTGTTGCAGCTGCATAAGCCACACTGGAATGTTGCAGTTGGAGGTTAGAGTAGAAAGTTGGGGATTTTGAAGTCAGTCTGTTGCAATCTGTAGTAGAGGAAGGAGGTGCTGTGCTGTAAGCAGGCCCTCAGAGTCCTAAACTCTGTCAAAGAGGTATTTTTTTTTGTATAGGTGTGTGTTCTCACCTGAAGAGGAACACAAGAAGAGCACAGTGAAGGGGTAGAGACCGCTTTCAGTGGTTCAGGGCCCCATCCCTGCGGGGATGGGTGGAAGGAATCAGCCTGCTTCCAGAGGCAACTCCTCTGGTCCGGCTAGGAAAAAAGAAGCTGCCTGAGTTAAGTTCGTGCTGAGGCACCAGAGGTTCTGACCTAGATTTCTTTAGGAGAAAACTTGTGGGCACCTGCAACTAAGGGGTAGTTCGCTTAAGGGCCAATGTGTTTTCACCTGAAACAAGATGAAACTTAAGTGGCTGTTACTGTGGGGTCAGGAAAAGACAGCCAAGTACAGTTTGGAAGATGTGGGGATTGGACTGCTTAACTCTGTGGGGGGTCTAGAGTAATGGACACAGCCACTTATTAAGTATGTTCAAGCTCGGCACAAATGGGATATAAAGACAGTAGACTGAATGTGAATACATTTAAAGAGAATCTACACAACAAAGTGTTTTCAAGGATGAGGTGTTACAGTCCAGAGAAATGGCCGGGTATGAATTATGGGAGCGAGAGGTGGGAGACCCCCCCATCAGTAGTAACCAAATTCACCTCTACGGGTTTGCTTTGGGGCACCTGTTGCTTTCTCTCAGGTACTTGGCCAGTGCCTGAGGAAAGTACCCAGACGTGGGATTGATGAGGAAGATTCCGTTATGGAGCCATAACTGCTCATAGGTGGTTAAGGGAGCCACCAGTAAATGTTTCCATGCTATATGGAAAGTGTCCAAAGGGCTGGCATGATAACCGAGCCATGGAAGGAAGGTAGTCCAAGTGGCTGGCAAGGGAGCCGAGCTAAGGGAAACCCAGAGCAGAGTACAAGTTTGGGCTGTGCGTCCAGTGTGTTTCAAAGCCTGAGGGCTAAAGTGAAAGTGAATGTGTTCTGATCTCCATAAATCTGCATTACCAGGAGTGTATCCCCGTGGGGGTCCATCTATGCTTTGTTATTCTGTTGGATATGAATAAAAGCCACACTTTAGAATCCCACTTCTGGTACTGGACATTACAGTTATTGCTTTCTGTGTCCGGAGTTACTTGGGTGCCCCTGTTGCAGAGTAGCCAAACCTAGCTAATGTGCCGAGTGACATATTTCTCCCCGAACCCAGCCCACCAGGTAGTGCTGTCAAGATGGAAATGGCATACCTGGATGGGGGTTACATACTATAGCCTTGAAAACACACTTTATGAATTTGTCTAAGTGCAGATGTTATCTAGATTGATATCTTTTGATTGGATGTATCAGCTATGGAATTACAGCTCTTGTGACATGGATTTTGCACAACAGTTTGAATTGTATTAGAGTTTTTAAAATCAATACTAAGGTGTGATTTTATTTAGATGCGGAATTTATATTCCTATTTAATTATGTTTTGTACTATGTATAATTTTGTCTGATGATGTTCTGTATGTATTTTTGATTGACCACAGGTCGTACCTGTAAAAGGGATTGTATCCCAGTGTACTTATCCGTATACAAATCAAATCAATAACGATGGTGGTACGGCGCCACTACTCACACTGGGGCAGCCAGGAGGGCGCATCACTTCAGCCCAGCCCACCACTGGGATAATTAATTGAAATGCCTGAATTATTCATGTTTATAAAAACCTAAGTAAATTGATTAAAGTATGGTCAAGAAGGCAGGTGTTTTCCCAGTATTTTGGCCTAAGGTATTCTATGCAGTTCTGACCCCCCACATTTTGGTACACTCCTATGCCATTGGACAAAACTCTTGAATTCAAAAATATACTGTATGTAACTGCAAGACAAGATCTTTAGATTACAGGAATACACCAATCCCATTTCTCAGATGTAGATAGCAGGAGAGCCATGAACCGCCTCCAGGGATAAAATCCCTTAAACTTCCCAACTGGTATGTAAATTGCTCTGACTACCACTTCACTGCTACTTTTCTCCTTCGTGAAAACCTTAGCATGTAGCCCTCATATTTAAAGGGACAACTCCTAAATTATTAGTTTTCATTTAACTGGTATGAAAGGCCTAGGCATCCTTTTCACTACCAAAGCTGCACCCAGGACTTCCACATCAACAGCAATGTGACAGGAGGCATCAATTTGACCCATCAGGACACCTCCCGGCTCCCAGGACTGTGCACCGCCAAGACACAGTTTTGAAGAACAGAGGAAATTAGCACAATTTAACACCAAAGAGACCATCAAGGGTATTGTGATCACACACTGCCCCTCAGGCCTGGAGACAGCCCACAGAAACACAGGCTTTTCCACCCAGAGGGGGCAACACATAGCAGCTCACTGGTTCTGCAGGGCACCTTCCTCTGATTGTCAGACACCAAGACACAGCATCATAGATCACAGGGGTGCATCCAGAAGCTACTTCTACTTGTAACAGCATAATGTGTTAAAAATAAAGTGCCCTTTGGTGCCGAGGAGACCCCGAGGGTCATTTATCTCCCATAGTCAAATCAGGGTAGGAGTCATCACCTACCACTTATCCATTTAAAAGTTGAATAAGTTTAGATGGCCCTCCAAACTGAAGTAAAAAGAGCAGGGGTTAGAGCATTAGGGCATAATATTTGGGGGGCAGCATCTTGGAAGACAGTCATTGGCCTGTTATACTACTCCCAGGTGTGCCCTCTATGCCCCCTATCCCCCTGAGCAGTTGCATGGGACAAGGCATGAGCAAACCTGTGACTGTTCTGTAAGTCACTTAATGAGCCTGTGACTCAGCTCTGTAAGTAACTTTATTGCTTTAAAATATTTTCTCTATCTTATTTGGCAACACACTGTTGTACTTTGTGAGGGTAGTTATTAACATTAATGCTGTATCTGCCTATTTATTTACTGGGCAAGTTTAGGCGTTATCTCTGTGGGAATGTCTCATGATTCATTTCATGCACCACCACAGCATTTTACAACTATGTCAGAAGTTTATCATCTGTATGCTTACCCATGTGACCTAATATATTGTTTATCATGCTCTACTCTCACCTGTTATATGGAAAATCACTCATTCATTCTTAAAACATTTAGAGGTAAAACATTCAGTTCTCTCTCTTGCCATGTCAAAGAGAAGCATTATTGTATCTGACAATTATTTAATCAATTAATTCACTTAACAGGTAACATAGAACGTAACTCTAGACCAGTCCAGGGTAATGTTACAGCCAAGATGCATAAAACATCAGGGGACTGATTCACCAGCCATCCGGGACTGCCACAATCCCCGAGTGCGCCGAACATAGTGTGCACGGGGCATGTGGCATTCCCCAGCCAGTGATCAGGATTCTCGATCCTGTGAGACGCTTACTGCAAGTTAGACCAGCTTTTTCCTGGTCTAACTAGTGGCAATCTCAGGTACTCTTTTCATGGGGCTTGTGCCAAATATTTGACGAAAGCTGTCGTAAATTGGACAAACTGTCACAAACGCGCCCAAGCTTCCTGACGTGGGCACAGTTTGCGGCAAAGTGTTTGGCACAGCTGCACCAAAAAAATGGGTTTGATGCAGGGATTGATGCAAGCACTGTGTCACCATTTGTGAATCAGGCCCCAGGTCTTAATTTTTTTAAATGTAGGTGAGAATGAGGCCTTACAGATAAATAATTTCCTTCTATGGCCTGAAGACCTAAAATGATAACAAATCATTTATCATCATTTATCATTACTTTAGGCTGGTCACAAAGGAGCTCTGAACCAGTGGGAGAGCAACAAGAACAATGTCTAATGACATCACAATGACCTCTGCTGAACTCAAAACACAGCAGTGAAATCAAACACAAACAGCTTGTTCCTCATTAAAACAAATAATCTGATAGCCGGCCTGGTGATGCAGAGGGTTAAGGCCTTCAAGCGCCTTACCTCTCCCATGCCAGTGACCCAGGTTCAAGAATAAGCTCAGGCCACCAGGGGTCAGCTGGGAGGGGGAAGGCTGGGAGAGGTTTGAGCAATCAATAGGCATCTTTGCTGTCCTGGATTGGGAAGGTAAGGTCTTCCTGGCTCTTGGCTGCTATCCACTGACTGGATGCTCAGTAGTAGTTTCAGGAAAATGGGGGGCAGGCACTAGGCCAGGTGGGTGGATGGGGTTGCCGGTTCCAGAGCGCATGTGTGTCTCCATGGCATCCGTGTTGCTGTGGCCCCAGGACAGAAAGGGAGAAAATGGCAAAATGGTAGTTGCAGGCTCAATGAAACACTGTCTGCCTGCCCTCGCCCTGCTGCAGGTGCACTGACCCACAAATCTGGATGCTGTCTCTCTGGGTGGGGGGAGGACAGCCCTTCCCTTCCTGGCCCCACCGTGGGAGGCAGTCTGTGGGGGATATGGGACTTGGTTGTACCAGGGAGGTAGTCACTGGGTGGGGAAGACAGGGATGGGGCTGAGAAGCTTGTGACGTGTCCAGGGATAAAACCTTGATTGAAAAAAAAAAATTAATCTGAAAGACTACAACTTAAAATATATTGCATAATAGGGCATGCAATGGCCTCATTCAGAATATGCCATTATCATCACTTGTCAGGGGGTAAGGACTTTCATAGATCACTCATTGCTCTGCCACTCACAAGTTATGGTCTTGCCCCTCAAGCATGATTATAAATAGCATATTCTGAGTCTGGCCTTTAAGTAGCCCATATTTACTCACCTGAATATTCATAGAGTCTAGGCCCTTCACCCTAAAGAGGCAGTGTAGATTGGTGGTTGAGAGAGCAGAGCTGCAAATCTGGAGAACTGGATTTGAATCCCACAATCACCACTTGCATACTGTGTGTCCATGACAAAGACACTTAATTTCCCAGTGCTCCCAGGATGTACCTGGAAACAAGCATCGGCTTAATGTACCCTCCCTGGCCAAAAATTGTAAAATAAAAATAAATATAAAAACAAATAAAGAACCTGATTCAAATGGATCACTATCATGTGGTTGCCCTAAGTGGATCTTGGTTAAAGTCTTATTTCTCAGATGCCACATGGTTTCAGTTGATAGGTAAAGTATAATATTTTTAGATCAGATTGCTAAGTGAATAAAAGGGTGGGAGTGCTGACACCAAACACTCATTTGGCCTATTCATTAACAGACTCCCAGAAACCTGCCCTTTATCAAAGCTGTTACTTTACACAGATGATTCGGTGATTTCCAATAGTAGCCCACAGCTTGGGGAACTTTTTTGTGATCTGCAGTTAAGCTTTATGTCATGGAATCATAAAAATGTGACAGCAGAAAAGGACCCTTTTGGCCCATTGAGTCTGCCCTTTTCTCCCTCCCTACTGGCCCCCCCTCTCCCTGAGACCTACCACTCCGCCCCCTGGTCAGCCCCTTGTGCCTGTCCCATGCCCTCTTGAATCTCTCCACCATTTGAAACCCCACCGCCTCTTCTTGCAGACTGTTCCAGGGATCCACCACCCTCTCAGTGAAGTAATGCCCCCTTGCGTCCCCCTAAACCTTCCTCTCTTTACGCATAGACCATGACCCCTAGTTCTCGCTCCTACCTTTCCTATGAATAAACCCCCCCAACTTTATTAATCCCTTTCACATACTTAAACGTTTCTATCATGTCCTCTCTCTCCCTTCTGGTCTCTAGCAGGTACAAATCCAACTCTCTCAACCTCTCCTCGTAGGGCTTCCCATTCAACCCATGCACCATCTTAGAGGCCCTTCTCTGTATCCTTTCAATCCCATCCATGTCCTTACATAGGTGACATCTCCAGAACTGAACCCCATACTCCAGGTGAAGCCTCACCATGGATTTGTAAAGAGGCATCAGTACCTCACTCTTTCTGCTTGTTATAGCTCTCCCTATACATGCCAGCATTCTGCCCACTTTGCCCACCACCTTGCTACATTGGGTCCCCACCTTAAGGTTGTCTGTAATTATGATCCCCTGATCACTCTCCTGCTCAACTGTCTTCATTACATCCCCCCCACAGTGTGTAATTTGCTTGTGGGTTATTCCACCCCATGTGCATTACTGTGCATTTATTAATATTGAATTTTAGTTGCCATGTTTCCGACCACTCATCCGGTAACCTTAGATCTTCCCTCATAGCCTCTACTCCCTCTGGGGTGTCCACCCCATTGCAGTTCTTTGTGTCATCTGCAAATAGGCAGACCTTCCCCTGCAGTCCCTCCGCTATGTCGCTGATATAAATGTTGAACAGGATAGGCCCCAGCACCGACCTCTGGGGGACACCACTCGTTACCCCTATCTCCAAAAAATGTACACCATTTACCACCACCCTCTGGCTTCTACCCATCAGCCAGTTCTCCACCCACCATGTTATTTTCTGTCCCATCCCCAAACTTTCCAGCTTATTTACTAGCCTTCTGTGGGAAACAGTTTCAAGGGCCTTCCCGAAGTACAGACAGGCAATGTCCACTGTACCCTCCAATCAAAAACCCTTGTCACCTAATCGTAGAATTCAATCAGGTTCATCTGGCATGACCCATTTTCCAACAAGTAGTTGACCACCCTTTCTTTTAATATTACCTCCATCATTTTACCCATCACTGATGTGAGGCTGACCGAGCAATAATTGCCAGCCTCCTCCCTGCTGCCACTCTAGTGAAGTGGCACCATGTCTGCCCTCCTCCAGTCTTCTGGCACCCATCCTGTATCCAGGGACAAGTTAAACAACCTTGCTAGGGGTGCTGTTAGCTCCTCCCTTAGTTCCTGGAGTACCCTAGGATGCAGAGCATCTGGTCTCATAGCCTTGTCTACCCTCAACCTACCCAATTCCTCTCTGAACCTGTCCTCATGGATCAAGCTAGGATCCACCCATATGTCCTCCGTTCCCCTCTCCTTTAGCACCAGTCCCCTTCCCTCCCCTTCCACCATGAAGACCGAGCTGAAGTATCTATCCAGAGCCTCTGCCTTCTCGAAGTCCCCTTCCACTTGTACTCCCCCTTCACCCTTACTATCCTCAGTTTAGCTTTCCTCATCTCTCTTTTATACTGAAAAAAAAAAATGTTTCCCCCTTTTTTGGCCTGCTTGGTTATCTTCTCCTTTGTTTCTGCTTTTTAAGTCAATGGAGGACTGGTTTGAAAAACCAAAATCTTGTCCTGAACTACAAAAAGGTAGACAGTGGTAGTTTACTCACCTCGTAAAGGTGATTGTGTTACTGTATATCCATGGCACTCCCATTTTCCTTACCTTAGGGTTATGTCCACCTAATAGGCTGCCAGATGCACATGTGACCTAAGGATCTTGTTTCAATCCCACCTACAGGCCCCCCTCTGGATCCCTTCTTTCCTCAGTTTTCACTACTTCCACAGCTGTAAACATAAAAAAAAACCTTGCATGCACAGACAGCAATCACTTTCTCGAGACTCTGTGTTCCTTCTAACTCTACTTTATTGATCATGATTTGACACAGGCTTTACTATTCGTGTAAGTAAAACATTGGGAATTTACCCATAATAGTGTCTTTTCAGGCCCTATGGGCTGGGTCCTTATTGACCCTTGTAGTCCTTTTGTATTTAATGGCCCCTATGCACTAATGGGTGGAGTGGCTACATGCCACGTATCTTGGACATGTAGCCACCCTGCACACATTGCACCCCTCCACGTGCGATGCTCCAATGGGGGGCACCTACGTGCCCAATCCCCTTGCCTGTGAAGGGCAATGCACCGGGGGCAGGCCAGCACTAAGCACCGTGCACTACAGCATGTAGTGCTGGCCACAGGGGTGCAGAGGAGGGCACAGGGAGAACACTGCCATAAGCCCCCTATGCACCCCACTTACACTACTGTCTGCTGCCTGGACAGGGCAGTTAGCCGACACTGCCAACAGGCTCACTGCTGCCAGACCACTCCATGGCTGCCTGGCACCACTCAGCACACATCCATGCATGGCATCTACCTGGTGTCCCCACCATACGCATATAGGCACTGGCTCATGTCTGCTGCCCACTCCCCCTGAACGGCATCACCAGTCAGCCCCTGTCCCAGGCCACCCAGACATGTTGTGGGGTACAGTGCCCCCCCCCCCCCACCCAGCACAATGACCCGCTCCAGGGTGGTATTGTAGGAGGACTGGCGGCTTTGCCCTCCACTCACTGCCTCAGCCACCAGCCGTAGGTCTTTCACAGGGCGCACTGCCAACACGTGCCCCACCACATAAGTGTTCCACTCTGTTTCCTGGTTCGGGCATCCGACTGGATGCCCGGCCAGACCCACAACCCCACCCCTGACCACCCTGTGGAGTCCTGCACACTGGGGGGAGCAGGGCCACAGACAGGTGGCTGGCAGCCATGAATGCCGCTGGTGCGCACCTGACCACAGGTGCAGAGCTCCACGGGCAAGATACATGCCTCTATGTGCATTGGGGCCATTGTCATTAGTTTTTCTGTAACTCTAGACATTCTTGTTGTTCCCCCTAAGTGGGATGGAGTGCCATGGATTTACAGTAACACAATCACCTTTACCAGGTGATTCAACTACCATTGTGTTGCCTGTATATCCATGGCACTCACATGTTCCTTACCTTAGGGTATGTACAAAGTAGTGCCCTTGTAACTAGGGTGGGTGGAGCAATCGGATGTCACATCAGACAGTCGCTGTCATTAACATTTTTTGTCCGAAGGAATTTCTCTTTTGAATGAAGGTGTCAAGTCTGTAGTGTTTTGTGAAAGTATGTATGGTTGACCATGTTGCTGCTGAACAGATTTGGGCTTTGCAGAGTTTCTCTCTGCCCACAATGTCGCCCCTGCCCTGGTGGAGTGAGCCTTGATTCCCAGTGGTGGAACCTTGTGATTTGCCTTATAAGATTCCAAGATAGTTCTTTTTAGACAGGAGGCCAGTGTCGCCTTCGCTGCAACTGAGCCCTTCTTTTGTCCCGTGGACACCACAAACTGTCTTTCTGTGTTCCTTAATGGTGCTGTTCTTGCTATATATGTTGTCATTGCTCTTTTTACGTCAAGCGAATGTAGGACCTTCTCTCTTGTGTTTGTGTGCTCCTTATAGAAGGTTGGCAACTTGATGGTTTTGGCATTTATGGAAATGTGAGTCTATTTTGGAGACGAATAAAGGAACTGTTCTGAGCAAGACTCCTTCCTGTGTAAACGTGGTGGATGGTTCTTTGCAAGATATTGTGGTCAATTCACCTATTCTTTGGGCTGAGCAAATTGCTACCAGGAAGGCTGTTTTGAGGCCTAACCAGTAGATGTCTATGTCTGTTATCAGTTCAAAGGGTGGCCAAGTGAGTGTGTTAAGCACCAAGGTCAAGTCCCATGGTGGGAGGCCTGTCTTGTTCCCTGGCCTCATGTTATTTGTAGCCTTCATGAATCTAATGATATCTGGATGCGAACCTGGGCTGATTCCCTCTACTGTCCCCACAGCGGTACCTATGGCTGATAGTTGCACTGTCAATGAAGATAGTAAGAGTCCCTTCTCTAAACCTTGCTGGAGATAGAGTAAGATGTCTGCAATCGATGGCAGTGCTGGGGTTATCCCATTTGAATGGCACCAAGTGGCAAAGTTGTTCCATTGCCTGGAATATGTTGTTGTTGTGGTGCTGCGAGTAAAATCTTTGACTGCTTATTCTTGTTGGAGGCCATGAGGTCTATTGCTATTTATCCTCATCTCTTTTGAACTCTTTGAAACACTTCTGAGTGGACCTGCCATTCCCCCGGATGGATTTGCTCACTGCTCAGCCAATCAGCTGTCATATTTAGCTTTCCCACTGGGTGAATGGCTGTGATGTGGCGAAGATACTTCTGTGACCTATTCATAATCCTGCTTGTCTCTCTCTGTAGTGCCACATTCTTGGTGCCCCCTTGTTTGGCTATGTATGCCACTGTCGCACTGTTGTCTGAATGAATCAGAGCTGGATTGCCTGTTATATGGGACTGGAAGGCTATCAGTGCATTCTGTACTGCTCTCCTCTCTAGCACATTGATTGGCAGTCTCTTTTCTGATGGTGATCATCTGCCCTGTGCTAACTTGTACCCCATTAAGGCTCCTCATCCCCATAGACTGGCACCCGTATCTATGGTTACTTGGTGTGTTATCTCCAGGGGGTTGCCCTTGGTTAAGTGATGTCTGTCCACCATTGTAGTGACTTTATGACTAATTCTGTCATCTTTATTTTGTACTGCATGTTCTCCTCTTATGGTGAGCAGTATTGTAGGAGCAGTTGTTGCAGAGGGCACATGGGCCATCTCACCCATGGCATGAGATCAATGCACAAGGATATGCCTCCTAGCACCTGGGAGACCAAGGCTATGGTGGGTGATGGGTTGCCCATTAGTTTTTGTACTATATTTATCAGGCTGGTTATCCTTGAGTCTGTTGGTCTGACCCAACCTTCGTTTGTGCCTATTTCCATCCCCAGGTGCTCTATGTGCTGTGTGAGTGACAGGCAACTCTTTGCAGTGTTGCTCACCCATCCATGATTGGTCAGGGTCTGCACCATTTGCATTGTGGCTTTTACTGATTCTTGTTCCAATCTTGTTCAGATGAGCCAGTCATCCAAGTAGGGGATGATGTGTATCCCCTTCTTCTCTGAGTTTTGCTGCCAATATGACAGAGATCTTTGTGAACAACCTTGGTGATGATGCAAGCCCAAATGGAAGTGTTCTGAACTGAAATTGTTGAGCCAGTATTTGGAACCTCAGAAATTTTCTGTGGGAGGGACGCATGGGGATGTAGAGGTAGGCATCTTTTAAGGCTATCGAGGTTAGAAAATCACCTGGTCTTATTGACCATAGTGTGGGTCTTATTGTCTCCATTTTGAATCTCTTTGTCTTGATGAACCTGTTGATGAATTTCAGGTCCAGAACTGGCCTGAGGTCTCCCATTTTCTTTGGAACCAAAAAGAATATGGAGCAAATACCCCTTTCTGATTCTTCCCTTGGGACTGGTTGTATTGCCCTTGTTAGTAGCAGATTTTCCAGTATCTCTTGAACTTTTTGTGGACGATACTTCTTTCTGGCCATGGGGGATATTAGAAGCCTTTCTCTTGTTGTTGTTGGAATCTCCTTGAATTCTACTGTATACCCTTGTGACACCACCTCCTGTACCCATCTGTCCAACGTTGTGCTTGACTATATGCTGGTGAATATCTGAAGTTGCCCACCTAACAGTATGTCCTGATGAACTTGGTTGAGCTGGTGCGGTGGCGTTGGCTGGCTTGTTGCAGGTGGTGTGTAGTCATGGATTTGATTTTCTATTGTCTTCCCTCCCTGACTTGTGAACCTGCCCTTGAAGGGTCCGCCTCTACCCCTGAAACTTGGCGTGCCCCAATTGTGGGGCTGTATCTGTTCTGGTTCATATTCTTTCTGTCTCAAAAAGAATTATAAAATCTCTTTTCTGAATGAGGTCTGAACCCCTGGGGTCTGCCCCATGGGATAGAAGGTAGCCAGTATCTTTGTTGCCCTCAATATCTTTAGATTGACCCCTTCTCCTGAGAAACTCTTGGAGACCCTCACCGAATACCCGGTCCCCCTTAAATGGGAGTGTTTGCAACCGGGCCATTGACTCATCTGCATCCCAGAGCTTGAGCCATAGTGAATGCCTTGCTCTGTTTGCCGCTGCTGCTGACCTGGAGTTCATTATCAGTGAGTCAAGTGAAATGTCACCCAGGTATTTCGCTGCCTGGAGGGTATAGTCCAACAATTCCACTTCTTGTGACTTGGGGGGGTAGTCTCTCGCTTATCTCATCTAGCCAGTAGATCTGAGCTCTGACGACACAGACTGCTGTAGTGGCTGCTCTTACTACCTGGCCTGACATCTCAAAGACCGTCTTGAGCATCTCATCTTGCTTTTTGTCAACAGAGTCTTTTAAAGCCATCATGCCCACTGCAGACAATACCATTCTCTTGTTAAGCGCTATGATCTTTGAGTCTATTTTTGGAACTGTGCACCAAGTCTTGAGCCTGTTCTCCTGTACTGGATATAGTCTTTCCAGGGAGCATTTCTCTGGGATCCTGGTGGGGTCAGTGGCCTCCCATTCTTTTGCTATCAATTTGTCCAAGGCAGGGCACACTAGAAAGAAGTTTTTTTCTTTTGGTGGCATCTTTAGCATAGGTTCTAGTTTGCTTTCCAGGCGCTTCTCTCTTTGTTCGAACCCTAGAGCGGTTTTCACCCATTTCACTAGGTTAGGAACATTGTCTTCTGGGAATACTTTGGAGGTAATGAATGATACCACTGGAGCTTTTGGAGTGATCTTTTTTTGTGATTCTCTGTTCAATTCATGCTCACTGCCATGGGAGCCCTTAGAATCCTCATCATCATGGGACATTTCATCTTGGGAATCATTATGGTCTTCGAGTACTGGTAGGAGGGAGGTGGACATTTGTGGGTACCCTTGACGCTTTTATCCGGTGCTGCTGAGGGTTTTGGTTGAGCCCCTGGGACTGACCTAGGGTTCACCATGGCTTCTATGCATTCCAAGACCTTTTGTATGAAACTTTGTTGGCTTTCCATCATGGCTGCTGTTGCTTTTTGGAGTTCGATGGTAGCTGGATCTACCTGCCACTCCTTCCTGGGATGGGTATTCAATGACCTCGCATAATCCTGCATGTCCATCTCCTGATTGGAGCTCTCAATTTCACAGGACGGGCAGTTTATGCCCTTTTGTTGTGGCAATAGAGGCACCCCTCATGACTGTCAATTCCTTTGTTTGGACATCTGTAAAACATAAATTGGGATCATTTTGTAAATACTGTTTCAAAATCCTATTTTTATTTTTTTTTTACTTTTTATGTAAATTGCCGGGTCCGCTAAGTGCAGATTAACTCCTCTTAACATTTTAGCAAGCCAATTAGCCCATTTACACTTACTGTCCCTTTAAAGGCATTCTTTTCACTTTAGTATCGTTATTTACCATCCCTAACATGGTGGCAGAAGACCTGTATATTCTTAAGATGGCAGCCACCTGGGAGAAACAATCCTCTCCTAAGATGGTGAGCCGCCGTATGGTGCATATGCATGAGCAGATCTTAAGATGGAGGCTGCCTGAGAGAGAAACCACTCCTAAGATGGAGAGCCACTGCAAGTTGCACATGGGTGAGAGTACTCCAACCCCGCATATGTGAACTGGATGCTACAAGATTCAGATCAGAGGCTGACTCCAGAGAGCATGCGCAGACATAACCGTACATGCCCGAGGCATACTGCTAAACCCAGGTAAACATGGAGGCTCCCAGGAAGGAGCCAAGAAGGAGGATGGAGCAGTTCAGATCGCCATCTTTTCCCAGGTATTTTGTGGTGTCCAAGACTCTGTATAGCAAATATGTGGCACATTCAGTTGGATTAGCTGTTCTGGTCCCCTGGAGGTCACCAATAGATTCCCCAACTGCTGGACATGGGCAAGGGAATCAGGGTTAGGCACAATGCTACACCACTCCACTGCCACTGCTTGAGGGGAAGGGTGGGAATTAAACATGAATAAATCCCCCTACAGATGGGGCTAATTCTGGGGACTGTGACTGTGCATAGCAGCCACTGGGTCAGGGGCTGCTTGCATGGATCCTGATCTCCTCACTTGGAAGGAAGGAGCTCTGGAGTAAGCCAATGATGCCAAATTTAAAATCCACATACCTGCAGAGAGTTTGCCATTGAAATGAAATCAGTGCTAGCTAACTGAGTAGATTCCTATAATAAATACTTTTGTACATTACAACCGACGGATCAACGTAGCAGTGTTCCATTAAGGCCACATGGACCGGAAGCTTTTTTAAGGAGTCTTAATTATAATATAAATACTCACAATAATGTTCAAATGCATTAATTATCTTGTCTGTCACTTCTAACTTTCTGTGCCGGTATGTATATGTGTATATATATATATGTATGTATGTATATCTATATATATATATATATATATATATATATATGTGTGTGTGTGTGTGTGTATATATATAATATATATATATATATATATATATAAAACCTATGTATTTCATAATTTACCTCATCCTACTGTATTGCACGGGAGCTTGGCAATGTGTTGCAGTCTCATCAGATACACACAAAAAACTGAGAAAAGAAGGGATCCAGAGGGGGGCTTGGTGGTGGGATCAAAACAAGATTCTTAGGTCATGTGTGCATCTAGCAGCCTATCAGGTGGACATAACTATAAGGTAAGGAAAATGGGAGTGCCATGGATATACAGGTAACACAATGCTGTTTGCCAGGCATCACCATAAGAAAAAAAGTCCCTCCCTTGGTTATCCAAAATTCATTTGGTGCTACCCTTGAACAGGTTGAATTATTTAAGTATCTAGGTGTCACCCTAGATGACACCTTCTTATATGCCACTCACGTTGACAACACTGCAAATCTGGCCAACAGAAAACTAGGTGTGCTCTTCCAACAACAATTAACCCTTACTGCTGAAGCTAGATGCCTGGCAATCTCAAGTACGGTCCTCCCTCTCATCGACTATGGTCTTCCAATCTATGGAGCTGCCTGTGAATCAGTCTTAGGCAGGATGAAAATGGTCCTCAGTAAAGCCTGTCATTTCACAAGTGGGGCTGATAGACTCACCCATACTTGATTCTTGCATGCACTCACCAACTAGCTTCCTTTGCAGGACTGGCTAATTAACTAGTCCTGTCTGTTGGTAAAGAAGCCCTTCTGGGCCTCACCCCTGCTACAATTGGTGACCTCTTCTGCCTGGTCAACAATAGCTACTCCTCAAGAATCCAGACATGCCCAGACAGGCCCTGCTAGTCCCCTTTTGCAAAACAAGTTAGGGTAGATGTACATTTGCTATCCAAGCTGCACGGTGGTTTAATGACCTCCTTGAATTCCTTGTGGGCCTCCCCAAAATCACATCATTTAAGAATTCCCTAAGAAAAGGACTAGCTATGAAATTTGCTTGCCATTGTTTAAAATGACCAAATGGCTGCCCAATAAAGAGGAGGGAGGGTGGGCAGAGGGTGACTGTGAAAAGGCAGAGATACTAAACAAATATGTTTGCTCAGTATTTACAAAGGAAGTGGGGGAGGTACCTAAAACAAACAGTAGAAACACTCTGGATACAGAAGTTGATACCAGCCCATTTACAGAAGAAAGGGTTCTGAAAGAACTCTTAAAACTGAAGGTGGACAAAGCAATGGGGCCTGATGGGATTCATCCCAGAATTTACAAGAACTAAGGGTAGAACTAGTGACACCACTGACTACCCTCTTTAACAAATCATGGGAGGATGGGGTGGTACCGAGGACTGGAGAAGGGCAGATGTGATTCCCTTCACAAAAGTGGGAGCAAGGCAGAAGCAGAAAACTACAGACCTGTTAGTTTAACCTCAGTGGTAGGGAAATGATGGAATCACTTGAAGGAAAGAATTGTTGAGTATCTAGAGGCCAGAGGGACTCAGGACCCAAGGCAGCATGGATTCACAGCGGGAAGGTCATGCCAGACAAATCTGATAGATTTATTTGACTGGGTGACCAAAGTAGTAGATCAGGGAGGTGCTGTGGACATGGCCTACCTAGACTTCAGCAAGGCATTTGACACAGTCCCACACAAAAGATTAATATACAAGTTAGCCAGCCTGGGAGTGGGTCCCAAGATGACAGCCTGGGTAAAGAATTGGCTGGAGAATAGGACACAGAGAGTAATAGTAAATGGAGTCCACTCTGAAGAAAGGGGTTACTAGTGGGGCACTCACAGGGTTCAGTATTAGGACCGGTCCTCTTCAATGTCTTATAAGTGATATTGCAGAGGGACTGAAGGAAGTATGTCCTTTGCAGATGACACAAAGATCTGCAACAGAGTTGATGCACAAGGTGGGGTGGAAAGGATGAGAAGGGACTTGCAAGGTTAGAGGAATGGTCAAATGTATGGCAGCTTAGATTCAATGCTAAGAAGTGCAGGTAATGCACCTGGGAAACAAAACCCAGGGGAAGAGTACACAATGGGGGTGAGATACTAACAACAACAAAATGGAAAGAGACCTGGGGGTAGTCATATCAGATGACCTAAAGGTGGGCAAGCAATGTGAGAGGGCATCAAGGAGGGCTGGGGATACTGGGATGCATAGGGAGAGGCATCACCAGCAGAAAACAGGAAGTTATTATCCCTCTGTACAGACAGTTGGTGAGACCCCATCTGGAGTACTGCATGCAGTTCTGGAGACCCAATTCGCAAGGATATAGACAGGATGGAGGCTGTCCAGAGGAGGGCAACTAAAATGGTGCAGGGCCTGCACCGGAAGACATATGAAGAGAGACTTAAGGAGCTGAATATGTATAGCCTCGAGGAAAGGAGAGAGAGGGAGGACATGATAGAAACTTTCAAGTATCTCAAGGGAATCAACAAAGTCCAAGAGGGTAGCATCTTTCAAAAAAAGAGGTGTGCAAGAACAAGGGGGCACAATGTGAAGATAGAAGGGGGGCGGCTCAGAGGTAATTTAAGGAAGTATTTTTTCACAGAGAGGGTTGTGGATGCATGGAATGGCCTTCCGGAGGAGGTTGTGGAGTCAAAAACAGTGGTGGAATTCAAGCATGCATGGGACAGTCATAAGGCAATTCTAGGGGGTTGGGGTAGGAAGAAGTAGGCTGCTGGTTAACTAGGATCTGCAGCTTATCCAATAGGTAGGGAAATGGGCAGACTGGGTGGGCCAAGCGGTCCTTATCTGCTGTCAAAATCTATGTTTCTATGTTTCTATGCCCGTCTGTATTATGTTGTGGTTGACTGCCATCTGCCTGAATTCTACACTGCTATACCTCTGTTTGCAATCCTAATGTCTGTACTTGACCAGGCTCCCCTTGAGCTGGTGAAATTTTGACGTGAATACTGTACCTATTTAATGTTATCTGTTTGCTACTGACGTGGTCCCTGTATATCTATGTTGTGTATACCTGTTTGTTACTGACGTGGAACCTTTGGAAAAGAGCACTTGCGCTCAAAGGTGTTATCCGAATTCTAAATAAATAAATGCTACATTAGAAGAGTCAAACCACCTTAACCAGTACATTGATTATGTATCCTTAAAAATCACCCTCAGCAAAAATCTTGCCAAGTAGTATATGTTTCTTGTAATTATATGCAGTATATCTGAAGCGACCCAACCCAGATCTGTTAGCACTGGACAACTTAATGTTGCTAAGCACCATAAATAAGGACTGGGGTAATGAGAGTTAAGGAAAATCTCAGAAATGCATAGAATTTGACGGCAGATAAAGGACTGCTTGGTCCACCCAGTCTGCTCATTTTTCCTTACCTATGGTACAGTACTGAGCAAATCAAATATTTCCTCAAATCTCTCTTGAATTCACTCCCCCCAGCTTCATCACATGACCCATTTCCTGATGCTCATCCTCATTTGGAAGAAGCTCCCCTCTTCCACCCTGTTCACCCCTATGAGGTACGTTTAGATCTCGATCATGTCACCTCTTGCTCTCCTCTCCTTGAGAGTGTATATGTGTGTTGAGATCCTTGCCTCTCTCCATAGGGCTTCCCATGCGATCCCTGCATCATTTTGGTTGCCCTCATCTGGACTGCTTTTACCTTTTATATGTCCTTTCTGATATGCAGTCTCCAAAACAGAACATAGTACTCCATGTGTAAGTGTACTATGGTGGGATATAGCACCACCTCCCTTCTCCTACCTGACAGAACTGCATCCCAGCATCCCAGTAGCCATGCCATGGCCTCATCACACTAAGGCTACTGGTAACTGGTCAGCTATATTATTAAGGAGCAGACCAGCATCCATCATTAGCTCGGGTCTATAAGTGAGGATCCAGTTTATTATAGTCCCCAGTGTATTTCTGGAGCAAACTGTATTCGGAAGGGTAACTGGGGCCATCTTTTTTGACCTTTCCAAGGCCTTCAACATGGTGGATCACAAGATGATGCTGAGAAAAGTAGATCAGACTGGGCTAAGTACCGGGGTTTGTTTTGGTTTAAAAACTACTTCACCGGAAGGGACCAGAGAACAGTGTTGAATAGAAAGCAGACAGGGTATCTGATTATTGTTTGTTTATTTATTGTTTTATACTGAATAGCCTGCAAGCATAAATGCCCTTTTTCACTGGTGTCCAGTTAAAATACAAAAAGAATACATATACAAAATTATATAACATGGAAAACATTCATAAAAAGAATAAAATATCAATTAAAACATTTACATTCAGTGTTAGAAAGTAGAACCTTCTTCAAGGAAGACTTAAAGCAGAAGTATTTGGGCTGCTAACAACAGAAATAGGAAGGACATTATAGAGTTTGGTCACTTTAAATTGTAAGGAATTTTGTGCCCTGGCAGTATGAAAAAAAGGAACCTTATAAGAAATCCTGCTTTGTGATCTGGTGGAGACAGTACTATTCTATTTGGGAAATAAATTAACAATCGATTCTGGAAAAAGCCCCAAATGGATCTTATGTAGGAAAATTAGTAGCTTATAATGAAAAATGTCAGAGAAAGAAAAACAACCAATAATTCTGTAGCGTTTTCAGTGATGTCTTTTTCTGTAATCCCGTAACAAAACATAAAATGTCATGGTAAGATACCTAAGTTTGTTTAGCATTCTTTCAGTAGAGTAAGAATAAACTATAGCTTCGTAATCCAAAAGTGAAAAGAAAAAAGTATGTGCCAAAATCAATCTGATTTCATATGTAAAAAACCTGTTCAACCGATATAACATCCCTAATTGTTGGTGTAGGCTACTTATTAATTTAATGATGTGCTGTTCAAAACATAAATAGGAATTAATAATTAAACCCAAATATTTAAATTCTGGAACATTGTCAATCCGATTACCGTCATTGTCATGTAACAAAAAATCAGTAACATCCATTTTTCTTGAATTTGTGAAAACTATAAGTTTAGTTTTGACTGAATTAAGTACCAATTTATGTATGTTGCTCAAACCATTAATGCATCTGACTAAAATCCATTTGGAGATTTTTTCAATGGTGGAGCGAACATGACCTGAACAAGATAGTACAGCATCATCCGCATATAATAACAATTCTGTGTTATTACAGATATCAGTAAGCAAGTTGATAAATAATGAAAATAACAGGGGGCCAAGAATGGACCCCTGTGGAACTCCACAACCTACTGAACATTCTCTAAAAAACTCCATTAATCACTGTTTTTTGAGTTCTATCTTTCAAATAATTACCACACCATAGGGTAACATCTTCTGAGAAGTTAACCTTATGCAACATTTTATAAAAGAAGAGTTCCACATAGATACGTTCTGGGACCCTTACTTTTCACCCTATTCTTGACAGAGCTGGCAGAGTTCATCAAAAGTGTAGAGTACCAACTAAAAGCAGATAACACAGTGGTCTACACCTCCAATTGACTCAATAGAGGGAGTCCAACCACACCTACAAATGGTCTTTCATGGCCTACAGTCTTTTGTCAAGATTTCCTCTAATAATTAAATTCAATTAAGTAGAAACATAGAAACATAGAATTTGATGGCAGATAAGGACTGCTTGGCCCACCCAGTCTGCCCATTCCCCTACCTAATGGATAAGCTGCAGATCCTAGTTAACCAGCAGCCTACTTCTTCCTACCCCCACCCCCTAGAATTGCCTTATGACTGTCCCATGCATGCTTGAATTCCACCACTGTTTTTGACTCCACAACCTCCTCTGGAAAGCCGCTCCATGCATCCACAACCCCTCTCTGTGAAAAATGCTTCCTTAAATTACCTCTGAGCCCCTCTATCTTTAAATTGTGCCCCTTGTTCTTGCACACCTCTTTTTGAAAGATGCTACCTCTTGGACTTTGTTGATTCCTCTGAGGTACTTGAAAGTTTCTATCATGTTCCCTCTCCCTCCTTTTCTCGAGGCTATACATATTAAGCTCCTTAAGTCTCTTCATATGTCTTCCAGTGCAGACCCTGCACCATTTTAGTTGTCCTCCTCTGGACAGCTTCCACCCTGTCTATGTCTTTGCAGAGACTGGGTCTCCAGAACTGCACGCAGTACTCCAGATGGGGTCTGACCAGCTGTCTGTACAGAGGATAATAACTTCCTGTTTTCTACTGGTGATGCCTCTCCCATGCATCCTAGTATCCCCAGCCTCCTTGATGCCCTCTCACATTGCTTGCCCACCTTTAGGTCATCTGATATGACTACCCCAGGTCCCTTTCCATTTTTGTTGTTGTTAGTATCTCACCCCCATTGTGTACTCTTCCCCTGGGTTTTTGTTTCCAGGTGCATTACCTTGCACTTCTTAGCATTGAATCTAAGCTGCCATACATTTGACCATTCCTCTAACCTTGCCAAGTCCCTTCTCATCCTTTCCACCCCACCTTGTGCATCAACTCTGTTGCAGATCTTTGTGTCATCTGCAAAGAGACATACTTTTCCTTCCAGTCCCTCTGCAATGTCGCTTATAAAGACATTGAAGAGGACTGGTCCTAATACTGGAACCTCTGCGGTAGCCCCCACTAGTAACCCCTTTCTCTTCAAAGTGGACTCCATTTACTATTATTCTCTGTGTCTCATTCTCCAGCCAATTCTTTACTCAGGCTGTCATCTTAGGACCCACTCCCAGTCTGGCTAACTTGTATATTAACCTTTTGTGTGGGACTGTGTCAAATGCCTTGCTAAAGGCTAGGTAGGTCATGTCCACAGCCCCTCCCTGATCTACTACTTTGGTCACCCAGTCAAAGAAATCTATCAGATTTGTCTGGCATGACCTTCCCACTGTGAATCCATGCTGCCTTGGGTCCTGTCCCCCTCTGGCCTCTAGATACTCGACAATTCTTTCCTTCAGAAGTGATTCCATAATTTTCCCTACCACTGAGGTTAAACTAACAGGTCTGTAGTTTCCTGCTTCTACCTTGATCCCACTTTTGTAAAGGGGAATCACATCTACCCTCCTCCAGTCCTCGGGTACCACCCCATCCTCCCATGATTTGTTAAATGACCTTTATGCTGTTTGTAACACCAAGTAAACCAAGTGATCCCAGTAAAAAACAGTTGGTTATACATCCATCAGATGGAGACAGAATAGAGCAGGTAAAAGGGTATAAATACCTTGATGATTCTGGATGGATTCCACAGGATCAGGTAACTTGCATGTGACCAACTTGATAAACCAAGTTGGGAAGTGTTAGGTGTATCGTACAGGCACAAGATATGTTTAGACCATAGAACAAGGTTAAAAATAATCAAACACACATTTTTCCAGTTTTAGATTAGGTAGATATCATATGTGATCACTGTTCACAGGGCAAGCAGTCTAAGCTTGATGTCCTGTATAACAGGATGGTGAGAGTCTTCCATAACAGCCCCTATGATATGCATAGGTGCTAATTATACAATCAACTGGAGGTGAAGGTTACCTAAAATCCAGTTCTCCCTAAAGAGCATTCAAGGAGAAGCCCCAGATTATCTGCTTGAGCTTCTAATGCTGGGAGAAAGACAATGGTATCTAAGGAAAGCAGACCTTGCTGAATTAGTGACATCTGGGACAAACACTTCAGAGGCTACCCATAATTACAGTAGCATGATCCCACGGGAGTGGAGGTCCTTACCCACTAACTTCTGTTCGAAGAGTAAAAAAAACTTACAGGTCTACCAAAAACTGGTCTCTATCAACCCCACCATCCTGTGGAAAATGTAGATGGACTTTGAAAGGGATAACATAACCCTAGAACATACTTCTGCAAACTGTTGGTGACTATTGTTTTTTTATCTGACGCATCTAAAAGACTGGATTTGTGTGCTGTATGAATTACTATAGAAGCATAGAAACATAGAATTTGATGGCAGATAAGGACCACTTGGCCCACCTAGTCTGCCCATTTTCCTACCTAACAGATAAGCTGCAGATCCTAGTTAACCAACAGCTTACTTCCTCCTACCCCCCACTAGGACTGCCTTATGTCTGTCCCATGCATTCTTGAATTCCCCCACTGTTCTTGACTCCATGACCTCCTCAGGGAGGCTGTTCCAAGCATCCACAACCCTCTCTGTGAAAAATACTTCCTCACATTCCTCTGAGCCGCCCCTCTATCTTCAAATTGTGCCCCTTGTTCTTGCACATCTCTTTTCTGAAAGATGCTACCTCTTGACTTTGTTGATTCCTTGAGGTACTTGAAAGTTTCTATCATGTCCCTCTCCCTTCTTTCCTCAAGGGTATACATATTAAGCTCCTTTAGTCTTTCTTTTATGTCTTCTGGTGCAGACCCTGCACCATTTTGGTTGCCTTCCTCTGGACAGCCTCCACTCTGTCTATGTCTTTGCAGAGATGGGGTCTCCAGAACTGCACAAAGTACTCCAGATGGGGTCTCACCAACTGTCTGTACAGAGGGATAACAACTTCCTGTTTTCTACTACTGATGCCTCTTCCTATGCATCCCAGTATCCCCCCAGCCTTCCTTACTGCCTTCTCGCATTGCTTGCCCACCTTTAGGTCATCTGATATAATTACCCCAGGTCCCTTTCCATTTTACTGTTGTCAGTATCTCACCCGCCATTGTGTACTCTTCCCTGGGTTTGTTTCCCATGCATTACCTTGCACTTCTTTTGCATTGAATCTGAGCTGCCATACATTTGACCATTCCTCCAACCTTGCCAAGTCCCTCTCATCCTTTCCACTCCATCTTGTGTATCAACCCTGTTGCAGATCTTTGTGTCATCTGCAAAGAGACTATTTTCCTTCCAGTTCCTCTGCAATGTCACTTATAAAGAAATTAAAAAGAACCGGTCCCAGTACTGAACCCTGCGGTACCCCACTAGTAACCCTCCTTTCTTCACTGTGTACTCCATTTACTACTACCCTTTGCGTCCTGTTGTCTAGCCAATTTTTTATCCAGGCGACCACCTTGGGACCCACTCCAAGGCTGGCTAACTTGTGTATTAATCTTTTGTGTGGGACTGTATCAAATGCCTTGCTAAAATCTAGGTAGGCCATGTCCACAGCCCCTCCCTGGTCTACTACTTTGGTCACCCAGTCAAAGAAATCTATTAGATTAGTCTGACATGACCTTCCCATCGTGAATCCATTCTGCCTTGGGTCCTGTGCCCAACTGGCCTCTAGGTACTCAACAATTCTTTCCTTCAGAAGTGATTCCATCATTTTCCCTAGCACTGAGGTCAGACTAACTGGTCTGTAGTTTCCTGCCTCTGTCCTGCTCCCACTTTTGTGAAGAGGAATCACATCTGCCCTCCTCCAGTCCTCAGGTACCACCCCATCCTCCCATGATTTGTTAAAGAGAGTAGTCAGCAGTGTCACTAGTTCTACCCTTAGTTCTTTTAGAATTCTTGGGTGAATCCCATCAGGCCCGATTGCTTTATCCACCTTCAATTTTATTAGTTCTTTCAGAACCCTTTCTTCTGTAAATGCCCGTCTTCAGAGTGTTTCTCTTGTTTGATTTAGGTACCTCCCCCTCCTCTTCCTTTGTGAATACTGAGCAGAAATATTCGTTCCGTATCCCTGCTTTTTCACTGTCACCCTCTACCCACATTCCCTCCCCTTTATTATGCCTCAGTATCCTTCCTTTGGTCTTTCTTCGCTCCCTAATGTACCTATAAAAGGTCTTATCCCCCTTCTTAACAGAATTGGCTATCCTTTCCTCAGTTTGGGCCTTTGCTATTCTGACTGCCTTCCCAGCCTCTTTCTGCTTTAACTGATAAAGTTCTCTGTCCTTCTCCTTCTGTGTTTCCCTATATTTCCTGAATGCTATCCTTTTCTCCTTAACCTTCCCTGCCACCTCTTTTGAGAACCATAGCGTTTTTTTCCTTTGTTGTGTTTTGTTGATTTGCTTTACACAAAGGTTTGTTGCCTCTGTGATGGCTGCTTTGATTACTCCCCAGTGTTCCTCCACCCCTCCTTCTTGCCTGTTTGCTAGTGCTTTTCTGAGGCACTCTCTATTTTCCAAAGTCAGCCCTCCTAAGTCCAATACTCTTGCTTTTGTATGGCTTGATTGTATGGCTGTGTTTATAGTGAACCACACTGTTTGGTGGTCGCTTGTTCCCAGATGTCTACCAC
This sequence comes from Neoceratodus forsteri, assembly GCA_016271365.2. Lineage (NCBI taxonomy): Eukaryota > Metazoa > Chordata > Ceratodontiformes > Ceratodontidae > Neoceratodus > Neoceratodus forsteri. Next base: position 228,293,572 of record CM057451.1, read on the forward strand.
TTCTAAATCTGATTCTTTCTCCATCCCCATTTGACAGTACCAGGTCTAAGATTGCTCCCTCCGAGTGGGTTCCAATACTAGCTGTCTGAGGCATGCCCCTGTGGGGCATCAAGAATGACCCTGCTCTTGGATGTGCCTGCAGCAAAGGTGCTCCAGTTAACATCTGGCATATTCAGGTCCCCCATCAACAATATTTCCCCTTTTTCTGCCATTCTAAGGAAGCCTATCATTTCCTTGTCCATTCCCTCCCCCCTGAGAGGGGGGTCTGTATACAACCCCCATGAGGATTGTGGTGCCATTTCCTGTCTCCAGGGTGACCCAGAGTGCCTCATCTGCTCCCTGTTTACTCTTTAGTTCTGTTGCTTTGATCCCTTATATGAATTTATGACTATTTTTTTATCTGAACTTTTACATAACACTAGGTACTATAACTTATATGCTTTTAATGGAATGAAGGGTGTCATTGTAAATGAACTGTGCTCAATGACCTTATGTAATTTGCCAGTCAGCGATTGTAGCCAGCAACCGAATTCAAGTGGTACTGCACCAAGGTCCAAGTGCCACAGGCCTGCAACTCTGCATCTATGAGCACATGCAAACTATAATTGGGAGCTCCCAGAGGTACCGTGGGGTTAACTGGTGCATCAGTGGGGGGAGAGGTGCTGCAACATGCATTACAGTGGGAGTGAATGCAAACTCTGTCTTTGTTTAATTTTTACCTTTGCTTCCCTTGTGCCCTACCATATTCTCTATCCCCAAAATAAACTCGTTGGTTATTTATTTGCAATGTCGGAGGTATTTTGCCATTATCACCTTGCTGTTTATTTGCAAGCTTAGAGTGATAAATGGGTAGGAGATTGTCGCAGAGTGTGGGGTTGTGTTTATTTCCTGAGCGGAAACACCTTAGCAACACTGTCATCAGGATCCCCATAAGTGGAGGCACCACGCCACCTTCCAAGCCCGTTTCTAACCCCAAACTCAGGTGCCATTCACCCAAAGGCATAACAGGCTTTGCCCTTTACCATCTCCAGGATTAGTCAGCACACCCCACGGGTGAGGGTGGTTACATAAGTTTAGATACACAGACACATTGAATGATAATGCAGAAAAATGCCAAAGGGCCTGTCCAGCCTGTCCTGACCCTAGTTACTGACCCCCAAAACACCATCTGGTAATTCTGGACCAGGTTTTCCTGAGGCCCCCCAACGCCCCTTTGTATCTATGCACCCTGCCCTAAACTCCATCACTCTGCCAGCATTTACCACCTAACTGGGCAAGCCATTCCAGCCCTCCACCACACTCTCTGTGAAGAAAAACATCCTCATGTTTTTTTTAACTTGCCCCCTGTCAGCTTGTAGTTGTGCCCCCAACTTGAGTGGTCCCTTTCATAGTTAACAGCCCTGCCATATCTAGTCTACCTTGTTTAGAAACTTGTGTGTTTCTATCAATGCCCCCATTTTCTCCTTGTATCTAGAGAATATATGTTCAGATCCTTTAACCTAGCCTCACATACGCTAGCCTGAAGACAGCTGATAATCTTTGTCACCATCCCTAGGACTGATTACAGCCTTCCCCTGTCTTTTTTGAGATGAGGGGACCAGAACTGGATGTAGTATTCCAGGTACCATCTCAGCAAGGAGCTATACAGAGGCAAAATCACCTCCTTCCATCGACTAGTGATGCCCCTTCCTTTGTATCCCAGCATAACACTGGTCCTCCTACATGCTTTATTATACTGAGCAATTAATTTTAGGTTGTCAGTGATTATAACCCTCAAGTCTCTTTCCTTTGTTGACTGTGCCACCCTTACCTCATCTATTGAGTATTCTGATTTGGGGTTCTTCCTCCCTATGTGCATGACTTTGAACTTCTTGGCATTAAACTCGAGTTGTCATATGTTAGACCAGCTTTCAAGCCTTTCCATATCCCTGGTTCCCTCTGCACTGTCCACTATCCCGTCGAATTTGACGTCATCCCCAGACAGAGACACCTTGCCACTGACCATGTCCCCTATATCTGAGAGATGTATCTTGAAAGTGTATGTTCCAGTACGGAGCCTTCGGGACACCCAAGCATTTACGATTTAAGACTGCCATCTGGACCCTCCCCTTCAGCAAGTTCCAGTTCCACCTTGCCAGTCTTTCCTATATCCCAGTCCCCCATTTTCCTAACAGGTCTACAATGCAGCATGAAGACAAATGTCTTACTGAAGTCAAGATAAGAAATTAACTGCCTGCTGCTTGTCCACCACTTGTTACAGAATTAAAGCCTATTATAGCAAGCCGGCTCACCGACACAGCAGTAAGGCTACTGCTCATTATGCCCACAACCTGAGTTTCAGAATGAGCCTGGTTTGCTGGGGGGTCAGGCAGAGGGAGAGGGAGTGAGTATCTCAGAGGATGCACACCCTCTCTGGGGAGGGAAGGAGGGAGGGAGAGCTGACTGCACTACAGAATTGGTGCCTCCTATGACAGCATGGGAGTTGCAGTTTGCATGGCCAACAGGGGTGGGGGAACTGGCTCGCATATGCACATCTGCATTGCATGCTTGAGTCTGTACACACCCCAGCTCCAGAGGGAGGGACAGAAAAATAGGTTATGAACCGGCAGGACTGCAAGATGATGCTGACTGTCCACAGGCCCAACACCTGCTCACCAGGCTCCTCTCCCCTGATTGGGGATTCGGTTTCTGCTGGGGTATGACCAACCCCAACAGCCTCACCATGGGGGCACTCCAAGGAGGTTACTGGGGGAACAAGGTAAGTCCTGGAGATGGTGGGCTAACAGGGCTGGGGGTGTTGGCTGAAGGAGGAAAATGCCAGAGTTGAGATCAAAAAAAGTTAAAGGAGTACTATACCCTCATATCTTATAATTGTTATTTGTTTGCTTGTCAACAGACAACCCTTTTCGTGTAGCTGTTTGGGATGTATGCTTGCTTTAGTTTATTGTCACTGTTCATACCAGTCCCTGTAACTATCCTGGGGTGGGGGTGGGGTCTCCATTTTCTGGTTGTTGAAATCTCACTGTGCCTGAGAGCTGAATTAGCATATGGGAACCTGATGTGTCAGCATCCTTTAGTCTCCACAGTATACCTGTCTACTTACTTAGAATCACACAAAACAAAGTTGCAGCAAGTTGTGAAATACCACGTTTACCTTAATTTAGCTTTCCAAACTGTCTTAGCTGTAGTGCAGATTTTTCCTCTTTAAACTACATTCAATCTGTGTGTTTCCAGAGAGCTTTTTCAGGTTATGTGTACTTTGAGCAATTAAATACATGGTGTAATGGGTGCTACTGTATGTCATCATGTTCTCAATGTAATACTGTTTGCAAACCACCAGAATAAACATGAAGGTGTGTCACTAAACATCTGAAATAGTCAACTCTCGTCACTTGAGCAGGTAAGGAGTTTTAAATACCTTGGGATCACCTTGGACTCCTCCCTCTCCTACCAAGAACATATTAACCAGGTTTGCAAAGCAGTAAACACCAGAATTGGCCTTCTCTACAGGCATAGCAGCTGCCTGACAAACAATGCCATCTGCCTGGCTGTCACTAGTTCCATTCTATACCTAGTGGTTTATGGTATAGTAATCTACAGATCTGCATCTGACACTGTTCTTAAGAGAATAATGCTCTCCCTCAATAAAGCATGTTGCCTCATAACAGGAGCACTGAAGCTAACCCATAACTGTGATCTTTACAGTCAAGTGACCTGGCTAAACTTTCAGGGTAGGCTAGACTATCACACCTGCCTGTTGGCCAAGAAAGCTTGCCACCTCACTCTCCCCTCTCTTGGTCCAGCAGCTCATCTCCCCTACCCTTACCGCCCGTTCTACTAGGAGCTCTGATACGGCCCTCTTCCTAGTCCATTTCTCTAAGACATCCCTAGGACAGCGAGCGTTCTTCCACAGGGCTCCTGTCCTGCTCAATGGCCTGCCTCCTCTGGTTTCCTCTACAGTTAAATTGGGCCCCTTTAAAACTAAACTTCCCAGCATCTAATCTCAATGAATAGTTGTGACTACTCCTAGTCTTTACTGGTCAATTTGGGACTGCTCATGGCTTGTCCCTCAATTTCCCCCTGCTCCTCACCCCCACCTTATCTTGGTCTAATTTCTCCCTCCCCACTCTGTTCCCCTCCTGCGCTTTACTCATCCTTTACAAGCACTCTTTCCTATTCTTCCTTCTCTACACCTTACACCCCTCTACTTATCTTTTCTCTCCCCCCCCAACTGTCTCACAACTCTCCTTAACTGACTTCCTTCTGGTCTCCCTTTCTTTTCTTCAATGTCCTATCTGTTTACTCAGTTAGCTAGCACTGCCTGCACCATGTTTGTTTCATTATCATACACTCCACCCTCAGTTATGATGCACTTATGTATAATGCACTGCATTACTTGTATACTGTTATCCTATGTATTATGTACTGTATTAATTTCCTATAATGTTTCATATCTATTCTAAATTTACTCACTGTGTTTGTTTCTTTGCCATGCAGTCCCCCCCAATTTATGATGCACTTTTGTATAATGTACTGTATTCCTCGTATAATCGTATCCTGTGTATAATGTACTGTATTAAACTCCTGTAATTTTTTTGTAACCTGTCTGTAAATCTGATGTGGAGCCTTTGCAAAAGAGTTTTTGGCTCAAAGGGTTATAATTCCAAGACTTCAATAATAAATAAATAAATATGCTAATGCAACTGTCAAGTCAATGAGATTTCAACAACCAGAAAATTGAGATTCCAGGCTAGTTACAGGGACTGGTATGCTCAGTGAAAATATTACTAAAGCAAACACACATATATATCCCCAGCAGCTACATGAAAAGAGTTGTCTGCTTACAAAAGAAACAAATAACATTTACGAGATAGGAGGGTGTAGTACTCCTTTAATAACAAAAAAAGGGAGCCTAGCACGGCCCCAGTCTATCAGCACAGTGGTAGGACTACCACTCATGACGCTGGTGACCCGTGTTCGAGATCGCACCTAGGTCATCAGGGGCTTGCCAGGGGGACGAGAACTGAGTGTCGCAGAGGACACTGTCTTCCTGTGGAGTATAGAAGGTAGTCAGCTCTGATGCAGTATTACTAACCTGGGTAGCCACAGGTGACAGTGCACTCACAGCAACAGACAAAGTGGGGAGGTGTCAACAGAGATGTGCTGTGCATCAGTACACAGCAGGGAATCGCTGCACTCATGCGCAGTGAAACTTTGCACAATCTAGTGTTGGTGTTATGAATGAGTCTACATTTAACGTGTGCAGTAATTGATCACCATTTCTAACATGTATATGTTATTTTTTTTGTCTCATCTCTTCTAGACCCCACTACCACAATTCACCTCCTGCTCTCTTTCCCCATTATTCATCACTTTGGAGGTCAGACCTGGATTTGAAATGGTTTGATTCTACTAATCTAGTAATGTTTTCTACAAATGTTCATGTACTGCGTAATTTGTTGCCTGTGTTAGGGGTTCCTTAGTCTTTTCTTTTGTCAATATGCATGATTAGATTATCAGCCCATGTCCACTGACCCTGAGAACCTGTGTGTGTATATCCAGGATTCAGACCAAGTTACCCTTCCTACTCCTGCTGCCACTCCCATGCCATGGGTATGCAAACTGACTACATGATCCTAGTCATAATTTCAGTGGTTTGCCTTTGAATCCAAACAGCACATGTCTGCATCATTGCATAGTCCTAAACTATAATTAACATTGATAACCAGTGAGTTTGTTTATATTTACATAGGTTCCATTTAAAAGTGCAACTAGCTGAATTCTTTTTCTCTCCTCCCCACTTTTTCTAACTGGTTCTAAATATTAATGTATCATTTATTTCACAGTATTGTATCATGTTCGGAACTTGTACAGTATTTGGGTTTAAGTAATAAGATAAGAATTTACTGTTTTTGTACCTATAGGTTAGAGGTGGGCAAGCCTCAGCAGGTTGGAACCTGGCTCGAGCTTATTGCCTGGCTCGGTTTGGCTAGACCTCTTTGAGCAATTGAGAGTCAAAGTCAAGCCGAGCCAGTTATGATGAAAGTAAGCATTTTTGTCAGCTTGAGCAGTTAGTGCAGTGGCTAAAATGTTCAACTCCTTTCATGCAACTCAGGAGAGACACTGCCAGTAGCCTTGACTCGGCTTGTGCTTTGGCTAGTAGAAGAAAGCCAGAGCCCTGGCTCAGTGCTGGCTTGGCTCCAGGTGAAAATTTCCTGACTGACTCACTTCTACTATAGATGTCTGTCAACCACATTATATTTTTGAACATATCCCCTTTAAGAGGAATTGTATAAAAGAGGCAGTACGCTGTCTGGTAACCACGCCCCTTACAAAGACCCCAGTGTTGAAAGCAGCAGGTATTTGCCTGCCAATGTCCTGTAGCTTGATGTTGCTTACTAAATAAATGTCAGTACATCTTTGTGACTATAACCTCCTCCTTCTCAGATCTGAAGGGAGCAAGTAGTTGAGGACGTTAAAGAAATTAACAAAAAAAAAGTAGTCTACCATTCATTTCAGGGATGAACGAGTTGGCCATGACTCAGTTTTGATTTTGACTTTGTTTTTTTCCCAAAAGGTTCTGATATACTCTCATTAACTGTTGACCTATTTTATTCTAGTTCAGTATAATAAATGCATCAGTATTAGTCTTTTAGATCCCTCTGTTAAAAAAAAAATAAAATTTAACCCTTTTAAAAAAAAATTCTGTATTTTTGTATCATGTTTCAAGATCAGTAAGCAGCCAGCAGCAATAAAATAAACTGACTGTTGTTCTTGCCAATCCTGTGTGTCAGCCGCCACATGACACTCACAGGAAACAGTGGGCTGAATTCACTAAACTCTTGAAAATCCCGCAGCTGCAGGAAAAACTCAGTGCAAGTGGGTCACCACTTGCTGAACTGCAATTTCTCCTTCAGCCATGGTAATCTCAGAAGTGGTGCCGGTTTATGACTGCCTTCACAATTTATGGCAGCTTGCGGGTGGCGCTGCTTTGGAAAGCCCCACAGCTGCAGAAAAATGTTACAGACAGTGGGACCAGCCGTAACATCTTCCACAGCTACTGCAGATGTGAATAACAATCTCTGCTGCTGCAGAGATTTTGACTCCACAACTGGAGTTGCGGTGTGGGACTTAGTCCCAAAAACATTTGTAAATCCGGCCCAATGTATGCAGGTCATTTGGGGATTTGCAGTGAAAGGAGGCAGTGTGTCAAACATTGGAAATAGAGAGAGTCTGCAGTGCTTTTTTGTGGGAGACAGGCAACATCAGCAGAATACGACATGGGGCCCCAGTCATCCCTCCTGCCCTTTTTACTTGAGATATATATTTTTTTTTTAATTTGTAATTATTTTGCTTGCCTGCTTGGTGTTATAGCAAGCATCATGGGCCCCAAACATTCCACACACTCCTGCCTGATTGGCCAATTATTTTTTATCACTTGTGTTTTTTTAACTTACTTTTTTTTTATCTGGTTGGCCTTGCCACCCCAGCATTACAGTCTTTTTTTAGAGAGAGCTGTTTGGCCCCAGCTGCCATCTACTTCTACTATGAATCCACGTGCCAGTCCCCAGTCCCGTTGCCACCCCCCCCCCAAACGTCAAGCTGGCAGGGCTCCACACGATACATTCCACATGGGTTCCCAAATTGAAAAACACATACAGCAATACATATGATGTAATATACAACGTGACTACACAGGAAGGCTTTTTTTTACTTGGTCTTTGTTATAATTGCTGACCTCTGTCCTCTGAATTCCAGGAAATAAATCGTTAAATTAAATAATGTCATCACCATTGTCTTCAAACACCACCAAGGAAGCACCCTCATTAGGAGACACCTGTTTCAACTGTTCATCGTCATCACTTTTATGTTCATGCCACTCTTCATCGAACTGATAAGAGGATTTGCTGGAACTGACTTTTAGGAAGGTAAGGCGCTGTACATTTTCTGGGGTAAGTCTTGTGCGGCCATCAGAGACAGCATTTCCAGCTGTGCTAAATATATGCTGACAATAAACACTAGTGGGAGGGCAACTAAGAAGCTTAATAACAAAGGCAGATATTGCAGGCCAGATGTTTTTCTTTTCTTTTCCAGTCAGTACTCAGAAGGGTCACCAGTAATATTAATGAGTGGTTCTCGTAAATAGGCATCCGCAATATCAAAGACAAAGAAGGTGGTTCTGCGACAGACGGAGTTGAATTATTAGTTTCCAAGAGTTTTGATCAAAAAGTGTGGGAGTTAGCTGTGTGCTTTTCAGAATGACATGCATTTTTCAAGGGCCGTGAAAGAGGACTTGATGCAGGACTACCCAATGTTGATGAATGAGTACATGGTAGCACTAAGTAGAAATTATTGCTGTCACCACCAATAAATGTTGCATCATCAGATGCGGCATCCACATCATGTGATTCCTTTGTAGTGTCAAATACAGTCCCATCCTTTTCCTGCGCAATTGCTGAAATCGGCATGTTTTTGTATTCGAGATAAGAGTCACTGAGATCTGAAGGAGGCAGCTGTTACAACATAAACTGAGGGTCAAGAAGTGTGGAAATAAGGAAATATTTGTCTGTCGTGATATTGTGAAGTCTTCTGCAATTTTGGAATTGCTGTATCAGTCCATCTGTGAGGGATACACCAGATTTGTCTCCTTTTTGTTCAAAACCTATATGCAGTCTCCTGAGTTCCCTGTTCAATACATTTATAATGGGAATAGCCAGGCTTAGAGTAGCATTCTCTTTTCTAATCTGTCAAGTTGCTTCATCAAAGGGAGTCGAAAGCAATGTAAGATGCTTCAAGGGGCCACACTGGAATGAATTCAGCACAGCACCATCTGCTACGTTGTGCTCCATGGTATATTCAGGGACCGCCTTGTTTTGTGTGAGAAGTCTCTCACACATGTAAAACACAGAGTTCCATCTTGTCAGAAAATCTGGCTTTAGTTGCTCTATTCACAGGCCTTTTTTTTCTGGAGGTCAGCCAAGATACCACATGATTTTACAGAGTGACTAAAATGGCCACAGGTGTTCTTTGCAGCTCACACTAGTGGTACCATACTGTTGTCACTGGAAAGGAAATCTCGTACTAACAGATTTACTGAGTGTGCAAAGCATGGAATGTGAGTAAAACCACCACATGTCAATGCAATAACAATATTGGCGACACCGTCTGATACCACAAATTTAGTATGGAGTCCCACTGGCTCTAACCACTCAGAAATATATATGTATATTTTTTTATTTATTTATACTTTTTTCACCCTCGTCAGATCTGCCAGGCAGCTCCAGAACCCTCTCAGAGGGCTCATGTTTCATGGTCCAATTTCCCCGATCCCCCTTGTCCCCAGTGTTTCCCCCATGGATTAGCACCCGTGGTGGGGCCAGAGGGAGGAGTTCCAGCCACCACCCCCTTCCAGAGCAAAATCCAGAAGCTGGGCAGAGCCAGGATCGGGGATGAACCAGGACATCACAAAGCCAGCCAAATCCATGCTTTTTCCATTTTCTCTCCCTGCCCCTCTCCCCCTCGCAGCATGGGCATGCACATGTACATCACGTATCTGTGCCTCCCTGACTCCAGTGCTTCCCTCCAACCTCCATTAGGGGGCAGCCAAGGAATGAAACTACAACCCTCCCCTCACCAGGAGAGGAGAGCAGTCCATCTGATGCTCAATCCTCTCCCTTCCCTGCCAACCCCCAGCAACACAAGGTTGCTCCCGTGGCACATGGTGTGGCATCCAGCGCCTCAACCCTCAGTACCATTCAGAAATTTTGTCACACAACTCTTCCAAAATATTATCAGTGGTGTGATGCTTACCAAACATGCTAACGCAAAGAGTTGCCATTATTTGTCTACCTTCCTGTTCACTGCTGTGCTAGTGTTTGAAGAAGATCATGACACCCAGAGTTGTGCGATACACATATAATCAGTAGTTTCAGAACCCATCCACATGTCTGCGGTCAGGTACACAAAACAACAGTCACTGTTTTGAAGAGCCAATTTTATTTCACTTTGCATATATTCATATATTTTGAGAATAGACACAGTCGCAAAACATTTACAGCTTGGTATGTTGCAACGTGGAGTAAAATATTTTAAAAGGGCCCTAAAACTGTCATTCTGCACCACAGAAAATGGTTGCCAGTCCTTGGTAATAAATTGAGCTGTTATCTGATTAATTTTTAACATGACTTTGCTGCCCAAGGATGAGCCAGGGAACTACAGACCGGTAAGCCTTACCTCAGTTGTTGGAAAAATGATGGAGACTATCCTCAAAGAAAGGCTGGTGCAATTTCTGGAGGATAATGTCTACAGGATGACAGGCAGCACAGGTGTGTCTCTGGAAGATCCTGCCAAACAGACTTGGTTGACTTTTATGACTGGGTCACGAGGGCACTGGACAGGGGCCATGCAGTGGATGTACTCTACCTGGATTTCAGCAAGGCCTTCAATTCAGTGCCACACAGTAGGCTGACCTGCAAGTTGAAGAGACTGGGAGTAGGGAGGAAACTAGTCCGATGGGTTGAAAACTGGCTGCAGGATAGACAACCGAGGGTAGTGGTGGGGGGTGAGACATCAGAGCCCAGGGCAGTGACAAATGGTGTCCCACAGGGTTCAGTATTGGGGCCGGTCCTGTTTAACATTTTCATCTCAGACATAGCAGTAGGGATCAAAAATAAGATCAGTCTCTTTGCAGGCAACACCAGAATCGGTGCTGAGGTGGATGGGGATGAGGGGGGCAAAGGACTTCAGGAGGATTTGGCAAAACTGGAGGAATGGTCGCACACCTGGCAGCTCAGGTTCAATGCCAAGAAGTGCAAAGAGATGCACTTGGGAACAAGGAAGCCGGGATACAGTTACTGGTTGGGGAGGTGTTCAATTATCCACATCCAAAGAGGAGAAGGATCTGGAGGGTGGTGACTGGTGAAATGAACCACTCAGCACAGTGCAAGAAGGCAACAGGCAAGGCAAACAGGATGCTAGGGTGCATAGCAAGAGGGATTACTTCCAAACGTAGTGAGGTCATATTACTCTTCTACATGTCCCTGGTGAGGCTACACTTGGAGTGCTGCATATAGTTCTGGTGCCCATACTTAAAAGGGGGCATTAAACTGCTGGAGGCAGTACAGTGCAGAGCAACAAAGATGATCCTGAGGTTGGGGGATAGACCTTACGAGGAAAGACTAAGAGAGATCAATATGTATACCCTGGAGGATAGAAGAGAGAGAGGAGCTATGATTGAGACCTTCAGGTACATGAAGGGGATGAACAGAGTGGACAACAGATGTGTGTTCATTCTTGAGTGGTAGGGAAACCAGAGGGCACTCTCTAAAATTGGAGGGGGGCAGATTCAGGAGGGAAATGAGGAGACACTATTTCACAGAAAGGGTGGTGGCAGGGTGGTACGCACTGCAGGAGGTGATTGTATCATTACAGACAGTGGGGAGCCTCAAGAGGGGGTGGGACAGATTCAAAAAGAGAGAACAACCCAGGAGGGGACGAGGGGAAGGAAATTGAGGGGGGGGACAGCTGTGATCTAATGGACTGATGTACTTTACACTCAAGTAGACTAGATAGACCATAAGGCCTCTATCTGCTGGCAAATTTATATGTTCATATGTGATCTACTGCAGGCAGTTTTTTGTTCAAGCATTGCAGTAATGGTCTGGTATTTAGTTTGTGCAGGGGGGGCACAAAAATATAGGATTGTGCTGGCGATGCTGTAGCTTGTCTAAATACTTTTTTCAGTGAAGTCAAATGGGTTTTTTCTGCCCTGTCTCTCAGTCTCTTCACCAGTACTATTTTCTGTAGGATTATTTTCATCACAGATATTTGTCTCTGGCTCAGGACTGCTGCCCAGCCAAATGGTTGGATGTGATCTTTGCAAATGCCTTTTTAGTGATGTTGTCCCGAACTGGCCCCTCACTTTCCCCCACTAACTTCCTGATGACAAAGGGTGCAGGCAGCACACATTCATATTTGGGACTTAAACAAAAATAACTCCACACAACTGAAGTGGAACGTTTTGTCATCATGCCAGGAACTGAATCAGTTTTGGTGGCTGGTGTTTCTGACTCTGATTCATGCACACTGTGGCTGTTCCCAGAAGAGCTACCTTGATTGTTTTTCAGCTGCTGGCTGTGGTTACTGATGGTGCTTGCTATATGTGATTTTTTTTTCCTTTTTGGGTGGGGGAGTCCAGGTGGCATCCTCTACATCATCAGTATCACATTCTGATTCATCACCTTTGGAAGAGTGGAACAGTGATACATTGTGATCGTGTTCTTGTTCTTGTACATTTACAACCTTTTCTTCATCAGAGCACTGCTTTCTGATGAAGGAGCTCGATATGCATGAGTGTAAGGGCATAGCTACCGATACGCCTGACACACCACGGCGTGCTGCAGCTATCAGCTGGGGTAGCAGGAGCCAGCTGGTCTTCCGCATTCCTTTGTTTCTTTTGTTGTTTTTTCGCAGGCTTTCCCCGGACACTTTTTTGCACTTGCCAAGTTTTGAGGGAGGAGGGATGAGGGGTGGGGGGTCTCTGAGACGTAAGCGCGTACTGTGAGTCATAGTGACGCAGCTGCTACTACCGGAGGACCTGATTGAGAAATATGTTTGGTCTCTCAATCAGGTACGCTTGCCGACAAAGTAGGCGTGCCAGTCCATAGTAAGGGGTGGGGTCGGGGTCTAGCGGACTCTTTAAATGCCCCGATGAACTTGCAGTGCGCTCTGTTTTATTTGGATTCAGGTCAGGTCAGATGGAGAGAAGAGAGCCCTGGTGGCATAGCGTGAAGGGTGAAGACTGAAGACAACACCGAAATGAGACCAGCCAGCAGCAGAGTTGGTCGTATCTGCTCTACTCTGCAATTTGTAGCGTAGCGGTAGCGGCGGGTCAGACTCGGGAAGGACTCCAGTCCAAATATTCTATTCTGCCTAATCTGCGGTGAGTGCGGTCGACCACCGAATGATCCCTGTGACTGTCTCTGTCTGAAGTCCGATCGGAGTGACACTGAGAGAGAGAGCGAGCCGGATGAAGTCTGGAGAGAGTAAGAGACTAGGAGACAGACTGCGACTGCACTGCTACACCCAGGAGAGTCCCAAACATTCCTTGAATTTTCAGCTACTTGAGGACAAGGTAAGGTAAGAGCACTAGAAGGGATATTTGGGTACTTAAAATGGTTGTTCTCAAGGCACCAGAAACAAAACAAAGCTGCAAGTTGAGTTGCTCTCCCGAGTCCCAGCCCCTGCAAATTGTACAAATGGGGCTTCGTAGCAGGTGTGCAGGATTGAAACTGTCACTGTCCTGGCCCCCAAAAACTGTAGTTGTAGTGGTCAAGCAGAGGCAGAAAGTCACGAGGAGCCAGACTCTGCTGAAAGAGCCAAAGCCTGATCTGCTGCTGAGTTTAATGTCTGCCTGACAGACTAGAGACATCAGTGGGTAAGCAAAGCCAAGGCATTTAAACAGCCGTTTGTTGTGGAAGTTTTCTGTGCTGTCTCTGTGCTTCAGTGAAAGTCCACTGACTCTGCAATGTTCATTGCTTCCCCCTCCACTGCCCTCCTACCACAGTAGGAGTGTAGAAATGTGACAATTGCATTTAAATTAAATGCTGCCTTATTCAGTATCTACCACTGTTGTTGTTGAACTGCACCCAACACCCACAGAGGAAGATGACTAGTTGTGATTTTGTGAAGCCATCTTCAGCCATACTCATGCTGAGGAAGTGATCTATTGTGCCCCCCCAGTAGAGGTAGATGACTGTCATGCTAAAAACTGTGTTCATCTATTTTGAAGCAGTATATTGAGGTAAACAGAGTCTTTTGCTTAAATGTGAGAGGATGAGAGTGCATTGCTAGTACAGAAATAAGACAGATCAAGGGGTGGGGAGATGGAGACTGATCAAGGAGCACTGGAAGCTGTGGTGTTGGCTACTGCAAGACTGAGGAAAAACTGTAATATTTAAAACAGAGGTTACAGAGTTAATTTTAAGGTGTGGTGAAGTGTTTTAGTTTAGGTAAATGGTTGGAATGTGTACTGAATTAGGAGTTTGTTACATCTTATGGTGTCAACACAACATCTAAAATATCTTTGAATAGCGATAGTAGTAAAGGCCAAGGGCGTAGCTACTAGCTAAGACAGTTGCAATGCTAGATTACAGATAGGAGGGAATAATAGGCATTGTTGACATGACTAAAACTGGAAAGATATACCAGGTCTCAGAATGGCTAATTTCAGTGTGTTGATTTTTTTAGCACTAGCATTGGTTGACTAGCATTGACCTGCAATCAAATGTAGCAAATTAAAGGCTGGCTAGAGTGGATAATTAAACTCTGGTTAAAATGAGCATGGTACCCTATATTGCATAGCTTATACAACTGAAGTGGAGAATTTCATAAAAGTGACAATGCTGTTCTTACTATAATCGAAAAGGTGCTACAAGAAATTAACATGCTCCCTCCTGCTGCATGTCCAGTTCCAAGAAAGAGAGAGGTTTTGATTGATCTAGCATTTACCTTGTTTCAACAGTGTCCTCACATACAATTTTGTAGACTCGGTTTATCCAGATAACGACTGTGGGTCACTAAGATCTTTATAAAAAAATGACATTACATATTATTATAAGACATTTTAGGAAGAAGAAAATATTTTGCTTAACCAGAACTGTTCTCTCTTTTTGTTTTCAGTCCCACCTTCCTGCTCTCTCCCTACGTCCCAGTATCCCCATTTTCTCCAGAACGTATTATGTTGTCTTTTAAAGGTGATAGGAAATAAGTTTTACATTGTAAATACCCTTCCAATTTCCACTTTGTATCAGCCATGTATTCTGGTATGATTTGGCCTTTTTTTGATAAATGAATCTAGCTTTGTGGTGTCCTCAAATCTACATTGGTGTCTCCTCTCCTTAGTAGCTACACCTCTTTCTCTTCATGTCTACAACACATTCAATGACATCCATCACACCATTCCACGCCAGTCATCTAAATCTGGAGCTGTTAACCTTTCTGACACTGTGGACCTTGTCCAGGCATGCCCAGACCCCAAAGACCATTAATCACAAGCATATTTTAATTGGTACAAATGGTGTTAGTCAGTATGAAGAAGGAATAAAAATGTCATAAACAGACGATAGTTATGCATGCTAAAATGTTTTAATGGGAAGGCTGTGCTTGCTTTTTGTGCCTTACCTGCCGGTCCTGCCACAGTCCCCAGGTTGAGAAACCCTGATTTAAATGGCCTGGAATGGTTTAACTGATGTCATAGACTGTTCAGACAGTATGAAAACAGAGAGTAGTAGTTGCTGAGGACAGAAGGGTTCACAGTAACTGCAAACGCAAAGTGAGTTCACACAAAGCTGTCAGTATTGTAAAGCAGTGTCTAACTTACCAATGCACCAGGGAAACAAAATGGCTATGATTTTCTCTTAGGAGTGGTGCCCGGCCCACTCAGGCTCACAGTCAGCATGCAGCATGGGCTTTTAGTGTCCTTTCTCTGTCCTAGGTTTGCTGCTGCCCTCCATCCCTGGCTTTTGGCCTGTCCTGTTTCCCTCCTTGTGGTTCCTGTCTGTCCTCCTGGGGTCCTACTGCCTTCTTCTGGTCTGCTGATGCCAACCCCTATCTGCCCTCCTGGTCTCCCTCCATCTCTCATTTCTGCCCTTGGTTCTTGCTCCATAGTTCTTTCTTTTGGCAGCTTCTGCCCCTCATGCCACCATTCCATCTTTCAGGTGACCGTGTGTATATCAGAGCGCGACCACACACCTCCACTTCCCCCCCCCAAAACAATTTTGACATTGTGTAAGATAGATAAACCACTCTGAGGTGTGCGCTCATGCTCCGAAATATGCACGCTTTGGGTGGTTAACGCACACCGAAGCATGTGTATATCAGAGCACAACTGCACACCTCAGAGTGCTTTATCTATTACATATATACACAATATATATGTATATATGTATGTACGTATATTTTTCTTTTTTGCAGCTACTACAGTTTATGCCCTTTTCTCTGGTCGGACCCATCTTCTTCGGCCGCCTCAGCCCCATCACCGTGGGAGACCTTGCCATCTCCCAGGGTGCATCTCACCTTTGTAATTCCCCCAGAGCCTATCCCCCTCTAGCAAGGGCAGAAGAGGGTCCCCCAAGCTCTGCTGCAGAACAGATCCACTGTGTGAAGGTGGTGCCTGAGTAGCCAGGTGTGGTGCCTGTGGTCAGCCAGTGCCATGCTGTTGGATGGGTCATTTTCTGCTTTTTCTGTCCCTTCCCCTAGGATGTCAGTGACGAGGGTGCACAAGCGCGCACACGCAAGCATGTGCAGTATGGCACCAGCCAACATCCTCCCTCCCTCCCTATGAGCCACTCCTGACTGCACTGCCACCAATTTGCTCAGGATGCCACAGTAAACCTGTGGCAGTGGTGGGATTCGAACCTGAGATCAGCTACTCCACAGCTCAATGATCTAGCCATTAGGTCATGGTGCTTTGCAATGAACTTGACCTCATTTGTGATCTGAGCTATCCAATGCAGTTTTAGCCTCTCCAGAAATTACACAGACAGGGGTAGCCTGATGGTCCAGTTGTAGTGCATTGGGCTACCATGTAGGTGACCTGTGTTTAAGTGTGGGCTCTGCCCACCTGGCATTGGAGTGGCTATGGTCATGGGTCACGCTGGTGGCAGCAAATCCCTGCTGCAGCAATCCCAGTGGGGATCCAAGAAGCTATGTGCTGGTGAAGCTGTCGGGCACTTGCACAGACCAGTGGGAGGAGAAGATGACAAAATTTGGGGAAGGCCTCAAATACAGTCGTCTAATACTGGCTGCCAGTATTGTAGGGCCATGTGCTGCACTATAAGCTGCATTGTGATTTCAGAGCTGAGAGGTCTCTGACAGTAACTGGGAGAGTGACAGACATGGGATGTGCAGCTTAATTAAAGACTAAGACAGGCAGGGTGGATAAGGGCCCTAATGATCAACTTGAATTGTTTCCCCCAGAAGAAAAGATGCTTGTAGCCTGGGCTGGTGGCGCTGAGGGCTGAGGTGCTGGACGCCACACCTCGCTCCATGGAATGTTTGTGTTAAATGGCTGCTCTGTTTTTTTCTCTATAAACCACCTGGAACACTGCTGGGTGGGATATCTGCATTCTGTAATCATGGCATGACTGCAGTAACCTCTAGGTGAATTTGTTTAAAATGATGGTAGTAATTATGGCTGGTCAGCAGTGTTATGCACTGCAAGTTAGTGTTGCTTAATAATGGTCAGGTCAGCAGTTTGATTCTATGGTTGCAGGTCAAGATGTAACTTACGTGCTGATGCCTGAGGGTAGTATGTTTAAGCAGTAATGCCTGACAGGGTGTGTCGTGCTGGGATAAAGTCATGCCTCAGGTGGTTGGGCATGAGGCCGCAGTCCGAGTGCGTCCGACGACTGAGGCGTGACGTTATCCCAAACGACACACACCCTGGAGGGCATTATTGCTATTATACAGTGGCTCATTGTTATACAGAATTAGAAAAGTCATTTTAAAGATGTTTCTGTATGGAAAAATATTTTTGTTTAAGAGAAGATGAAACGATCCAGCTCAAGATGCTCAAGCTCATCTACAGGTTCACAGTGAGGCTGAGACTAGACACGTGATGTTGTACTGGTTTACAGCATGGGTCCAGCCAAAGACTGACCAATCAGAGACCAGGATTCTTTCTTGCCATTGTATAATTAACAATATTTATAAAGGCAGGTCATTAGTGTAATGCACTGCAGGTTCTGAGGAGTCCCAGTACTAGGCTTGGTGACATGTAATGTATGTTTCTCTGCATTAACTCCAGCTCTGCTGCTGGTAGGTTGTGCCACTGAGGTGATTGGGGTCTGGGGAGTAGTGTAAAGATCCCCAAGTCTGTTTCAGAAATGTGCATTTGCCCCAGATTATTCTGTGGAAGGGACTCTGGTGTCCAGGTGATGAGAAGAACATCTACCTTGTATACTCCTGCTGACAAGTGACATGGGACAGCTGGACTGTATGCGTGCCCTTTATTTCGAGGCAAGGGGTGTGACGCTTGGCCAGCTGGCTATAATTGTATGATATTGGTATTATGAATAAATGGTCAATGTATGAAATGTCAGTCTCAGATTTGGGCTTTGAATTACAAGGTCAGCAGCTGAAACCACAGGATGTAATTACACTGACCAGGGGAACAAGTTAATTAACTTCTTTCCAGTGGGCATATTACTTGTTATGACGAGCCAAGTCTTTTGAAGTTGAAACAAGTAAGCAGTAATCACCGATGAAGGTGGCATCTAATATGGAGTTAATGCATGGTTGGGACCATTGTGGCACGAGATCGGAGGCCGAGTACGTTCAATGGTTGAACCCTGCATTAACTCCCCATTAGATGCCACCTTTGGTGATTAATGCACTTGTAACATGGTCTCTCCATGGGTATAGATCTGACACAAATAATTTTGGTGATCTTAAAGAACAGACAATGACACCAATAAACTTAATGACTTCTTTTTAGTGTTACTTTTTGCACTGTTGCCAAACCTCTTACATACATATGTGAATTATTTGTTTTTGTGGTGTGCTTGTACAACTATCCAATTCACAACTGCAGTACTTTTGGAAGATTTCTGAGCATCTGTTAGTTTGCTACTGCTGCTAGGGTGACCGCCGCATTGCTGTTTCACTCATTGACCCTGCAGGTCTCTATCTCATTTGCATACCGCTGCCGGTTCTTTGGTGCGCACTGCTCGTGCTGTTTCCCTGCTGACACTCGCTGTCTAATCACTCGCTATTTTCACTACTCACAGTTGCCGACTCTCTCCGGTTTCTCCTGTGTCTCTGCTGCGTCCTGCATAATTAAAGGTGCTGGTGCCATACACAGTACGGTTCTGGAACTTGAATCCATTTCCCGATGCTCTCGGTGCTGCTCCCTCTTCCGGTTCATTGCATCCTCTGCCCCTCTCTACTTCAGGAGGTTCCTGTGCTGTGCTGTGTGTGGTGACTCCTGTGTTTTCTGGACTCCACATTGTCCACTGTCTTTCTTGTCTGCAGACTCCTCGTCTACCCATTACTCCTCTCCCACATAAACTGCTTATTATTTTATCTCTCTCCATCACAATGCTTTTTCCTTCCCCCGTTCTCTGTTTTACCCCGGTCCCTCGTTAACACTTGTCCCAGTACTACTACACCATTCCTACTTGCCATTTCAAAACTTGCTCGCTCCACTTTCTTCTCCTGTGCTATGTTCTCTGCTGCTCTTTTTGCTCCTCTGGCTGCTTTCTGCATTACACAAGCAACACAGCATTACCGTGCCATAATGCCATATTGCTCTTGTAGCATGTGATGCAATTCAGCCAATTGCCTCCCTTATTCGACCTCTTCTTATTTTTGCCATGTTATAAAATCTAACGTTTGTGTCAGGAAAGAAAGTGAAAGCTGGAATGTTGTATCAGGTTTAACACCTACATGACACATGCTGGGATTGCTAAGATCAAAGGAAAAATGGTTGAGTCATTTTAAGAAATTTTTTTAGGCACATTATTTAACATGCCTTCTGGTAAGGCATGTTTATAATCCTATATTGTAAAAGGAGGAGCAAGCTTAATCAAGTGGCTGTGGTTTGAGCATTGCTATTTGCTAGCGTGAGATGTTTCTGACTGATATTTGAGCACCCAGACCAGTAAAAAAGGTTGTCAGTGCTATACAGGTTCTTAATTTTATGAACCTGCAGAAGCCAGCAGGCCATTTGGTATAGCCCGCCTGCTCATATTGCAGGGGACACAGCTTGAGCTACTGTTAATGACCCCAACCTCAAATCCTCCCTAAACACTATCCTTGCCTTCCCCCATGCCTATCCCCAGCCTCTCCTACAGCTAAAGCTGACCACTGTCTTCAACAGGATTAGCACTTCTGTTCTGGCCGTGCTTTTGAAGTGTCCACCACCCACTCTGGAGTGCTTCCTAACTTTCCTCTGACCTAAACCGCCCGTCCATATGCTTAAGACTGCACCCTTGTGTTATGGTTGTCACTCACTCAGCATAAAGACTCCTCCTCCACCGTATTTATCCCTCAAGTACTTGAGGTCAAATCATGTCTTTTCTCATCGCTATTGCATCTCTTTAGGGAGTACATGTTCAGTGCCCTCAGCCTCATCTCCTATACCCATCCATACCCTCATCTTTATAATCCTCTAGGCATTCACCAGCAGGTTAAAGTCCTTTTTAAGGTGTGGGTGACCGTACTGAACCCATGACAGGGGCTGAAAGTAAGTTGTTGTTCACTTACTTTTGTTCCCAAAGGCCAGAATGGTTTCTATTAACCTAAGCAATGCATTCTCTTGCTTACAGTGCCTGCTTCTGCTATGCTGCTAATCATTACTTACTGTTATGGAACCTCGGTCATTTTATTTTAAAATAAGTTGCACTGGGCCCAGGCAGTTGAATACTGACACACGAGTGCATCATTCTGTCATGGGCTAATACTATAAAGAAATACGCAGCCTTTAATTCGATAGGGAATTTTCATAGCATTACAACAGTCACACAAACATCATCCTGCGACAATAACAATTGTAAATGCAACACATTATGCAGTTTGGTGCAGGCTGCTCATGGGTTGACTGGTAGGAGTTTCATGGGCAACAGCACTGCACAGGCACCCATGGATTTCAGCTGGCACAGGCATGTCTAGCAGATAGCAGCCATTGTAGACACTGTAAGAGAACTCATTTTAGTCATACAGAACTGTTCATTTTGTATACTCATTGGAGGAGTCTCTAGGGACTTGTGAAAAGCGCTTTCAGAAAAACGGGTCAATAGTTTTTTAGCCACGAGCTAACAGGGCTACTGACTGTGGAAAACCCAATAGGCCCATAGACATTTCCATCAGCCAAGCTGGTGTATGTACTGAAATGTGTCTGTAGTACAAAGTGACACGGCTAACGTAAACTTACTGGCCTAATTCAGAATACACACCAGCATTTTGACCTATGAAAAGGGAATCCTGATTGTACTGATTTGTTATGCCATTGACATTCAAGAAGCATTAAAAACCAACGTCATCATATCGTATAACACTGTACAAATTTGGAATGCAGTTGGTAATGGGCTCCCTGTACCAGCTGTATATTATAAACTCACAATTGGTAATTGTGTTGCCACCATCATTTCACAAAAACATGCTGCTTAATTGGGGCACGGTAACCCCTTCGGATTAATGTACATTACAGTGGTTAGCTAAGATTGGAATTGGCTAGCTACCATTACTCACAGCAGCGAGAGCTGACCAGCTTGATCCCACTACATCTGGTTCACCTGTTCACATCTCTTGTCAGACATTCTTGCTTTGTACTAGTCAGGCTATTAATTAGTTTTTTTTTTGCCTTATTAAAGGCAGGGGTCAGGTGTCATTACACAGGAGCAGCGTTGAATACACATTGGTCAGAAGCTCCATGTCAGTGAACAATTTGTCCACTATATCAAGGTACAGTACTGTCCTTCAATCTCCCTTTCAAGCATCTGCTGTATTTGCATGTCTTTCCAACAGTCCTATTCTTGCATTTCTAAGGCTAATCTCTTCATTGACAAGATAGAGGCTGGAAAACGTAAGCAACCATCTGGAGCACATGTCTGAAAGGCAAAACATGCCAGAATGGAGGAAACTGCAAAGATGTGTAGGGTGATGCAGTCCTTCCTCACTCAAGGTTCATCAACATCTCGGTAAGACATGCATACTTGACAATGCATTGTATTGTAAAGAGCACTAGCAGTTTGGTGCAGTACATTTAAAGTTGGAGCATTTGTGTGTTTCAGGGTTGGCAACACAGAGCCACAGCCCAGGAGTGCCACAGAGAATGCATTGGATAACTGTGCACCGCTCATGAGAGATGACAGTGAAGTTGAAGATTCAACATTACATGCCATTATCGAGGAAGCTAACGTCACCTGTCATTTATTGGACACCTCCAAAGAACTTGTCCTTGACAGCTGTTCCCTGGATGAACCTACCTTGATGGAAGCTGTCCAGAATCAGAGCAGTTCCCAGGAAGAACACACCATTGAAGCTTTCCAGACAACCAGCTGTCCACTGGAAGTAGTAGTCACTGCGGACGCCCAACTAAGAACATCCCCAGGAACTGGATCAGAATCCTTGCAGTTGAAGACCTTGGCTGTTTTAATCGGGCACATCTTACAGATGCTGAAAAGAAGCAAATTCTGGAAACACAGTGGCTACCAACACCAGACTTTAACTTTCCAGGGCATCTGATGGGTCCTAAAGGCCCAAGCCAGCATTTCAGGTGTTTTAATGCACAGCTGTTGAATGATTACAGATTTGCAAGGTATTCAAAGACGTTGGATGGTGTATTCTGCACTCCATGCTTTGTATTCAGTTCCAGTAGCATCATTCTGGTATCTACACCAATGAGGGATTGGTCCAATGGGAAGAAGACTCTGGAAAGGCACAGCAAAGCAAAGGACCATGGGAATGCTGTTGTTAGAGCAGATGCATTTCTTTCAGTTTGTGCTGGGAAGTTAAGAACAGCAAGCCAATCTCTTCTGGAGTGTGCCAACAAAACAACAGAGAGGACCATGCATGTCCTACGTCGCATAAGTGTGATTATTCTCTTTTGTGAAAGGCAAAACATTGCCCTAAGAGGAAAATCTAGTGTGCTTGGCAACTTTAATGCCATGGTACAGTACACTGCAGCGATGGATCCAGAGCTACAAGAACACATCACAGCAGCTCCAAGGAATGCCACGTACATGTCACCGCAAATTCAGAATGAATTGATAAGGATAATGGGACAACAGGTGCAGAGACAAATTTTGTGCAATGCAAAGGAAGCAAAGTGGTACAGCTTCATAGCAGATGGTACTACAGACATTTCCACAAAGGAACAGATATCTTTATCTGTGTGCTATGTGCACTGTGATGCTTCTGGGAATGTCGAAATCCATGAAGATTTTGTGGAATTCACAGAATGATTTGACAGCACTGGTCAGGGTCTCACAGAACTGTTTCTACAGCGGTTAACAGCTTGGGGCATGGATCCAACACTGATAAGAGGACAAGGCTATGACAAAGGCAGCAACATGAGTAGTAGATTCAATGGCGTGCAAGCAAAGATCAAGGCAGTGGCCCCTGAAGCAATGTATACTGTTTGCAAGGCTCACAGCCTGAACACTGCAATTGTCCACTCATGTTCCACAAGGCAAATAGCAAATATGTTTGATACTACAAAGAAAATAATCTCGACACTGAAATCATTATATAAGCACCACAACGCCTTTCTGTCGGAGCTAAGAGAATTCCGCAATCTCCCATCTGACTACGACGATGAGCCAGCAGACCGTATATCATTAGTTCCTGCAGCTGGAAATACCAGATGGATGAGCCAAACTGATTCTCTGTCAAGATTCAAAGACAAGTTTTTGGTGGTAGCCAGCACTCTAGAAAAGATAGCTGAATATGACAGTGAAGGGGACAGACTATTGGCTGCAATACTGAGATTTGATTTCCTTGTGACACTGTGTAGTGTGGATATTGTTTTGACCAGAACAAGACCACTCCATCTTTACCCGCAATGGGTCAGCATAGATCTAATTCAGGCCTCTGAAGAAACCTCCACAGTTTTTGAAAGACTGAAGGACATGAGGGACAGTTCAGAGAAGACATTTGGGGAGCAGTATCGCAAGATCATGGCTTTGGCAGATGCTGCATGTATTGAAGAGTCAGTGCCCCAGAC
The DNA here is from genome assembly GCA_016271365.2 of Neoceratodus forsteri. Taxonomy (NCBI): domain Eukaryota; kingdom Metazoa; phylum Chordata; order Ceratodontiformes; family Ceratodontidae; genus Neoceratodus; species Neoceratodus forsteri. The sequence continues at coordinate 228,317,297 of CM057451.1, forward strand.
ATGCAGAAGGCAAACGCAATGCAATAATATCAATGCTGCCACTGCTGAAGAATACTACAGGTGTTATATATTTATTCCATTTTTAGACCACGTGATTTCTGAACTGCAGGAGCAGCTAATTGGCTGCCGCCCTCGTTTCCTTGCCCAGTACCTTGTGCCAAAAAAACTTGGATTTCTGCAGGAGGCACAGCTAGCAGACTTGTTTGCTGCCTACCAAATGGACCTAAACATCTGGTGTGGTGTCTGGAAGGCTGAAGGGAAAGAAGAGTGGGAAGAAATGTCCCATACAAGCATTATGGATTTACATCACAATGCACAAGAGACAGCATTCTATGTATGTGACCGGAAGCAAAACCCTAGCACCACTGAGGTTACCCTATCCCTCTTTTACTATAATCTACTGCCTGTTATGTTTCAGTTGCTGACTCAGCTGTGGCTATTCCTGGACTGCAGCAGTACAAGACTACATTCTGATTGGATTGGGAGCTTGGCTCTCTGGGTGTGTGTGTGTGTGTGTGTGTGTGTGTGTGTGTGTGTGCACCTGCTTGTGTGGTTTTCAGTGGTGTAGTGAACATGCTATGCTTTTGTGGTACGGGGCTATTTGGGGCATAGCGGTTTAAAATTGGTCCTGGAACCAACCCCAAAGGTATGGGCTCTTTGGTGTGAATGGTTTAGGTGATGGTTACAGTGCCGGAAGCAAAACCCGAGCACCACTGAGGTTACCCTATCCCTCTTTTACTGTAATCTAGTGCCTGGTATGTTTGAGTTGCTGACTTGGCTGTGGCTATTCCTGGGCTGCAGCAGTACAAGACTACATTCTGATTGGATTTGGAGCTTGGCTCTCTGGGGGGGGGTGTCTGTGTGTGTGTGTGTGTGTGTGTGTGTGTGTGTGTGTGTGTGTGTGTATACCTCTGTGGCACTGGCTACCTTGTTGTGGTACAGAGGCTTGTCGTAATACAATATTGTAACCAAAAGCCAGTCTGTGTGAAACCTGTTGGTGTGGCATGTCATTTGGGAATGGACCTCTGTGGGACTGGCTGCCTTGATGTGGTACAGAGGCTTGTCACAATACAATATTGTAACCAAAAGCCAGTCTGTGTGAAACCTGTTGGTGTGGTATGTCTGGTGTGGTGGGAATGGACTTCTGTGGGACTGGCTGCCTTGATGTGGTACAGAGGCTTGTCACAATGCAATATTGTAACCAAAAGCCAGTCTGTGTGAAACCTGTTGGTGTGGCATGTCGGTTGGGAATGGACCTCTGTGGGACTAGCTGCCTTGATGTGGTACAGAGGCTTGTCACAATGCAATATTGTAACCAAAAGCCAGTCTGTGTGAAGCCTGTTGGTGTGGCATGTCGGTTGGGAATGGACCTCTGTGGGACTAGCTGCCTTGATGTGATACAGAGGCTTGTCACAATGCAATATTGTAACCAAAAACCAGTCTGTGTGAAACCTTTGGTGGGAATGGACCTCTGTGGGACTGGCTGCCTTGATGTGGTACAGAGGCTTGTCACAATGCAATATTGTAACCAAAAGCCAGTCTGTGTGAAACCTGTTGGTGTGGCATGTCGGTTGGGAATGGACCTCTGTGGGACTAGCTGCCTTGATGTGGTACAGAGGCTTGTCACAATGCAATATTGTAACCAAAAGCCAGTCTGTGTGAAACCTGTTGGTGTGGCATGTCATTTGGGAATGGACCTCTGTGGGACTGGCTGCCTTGATGTGGTACAGAGGCTTGTCACAATACAATATTGTAACCAAAAGCCAGTCTGTGTGAAACCTGTTGGTGTGGTATGTCTGGTGTGGTGGGAATGGACCTCTGTGGGACTGGCTGCCTTGATGTGGTACAGAGGCTTGTCACAATGCAATATTGTAACCAAAATCCAGTCTGTGTGAAACCTGTTGGTGTGGCATGTTGGTTGGGAATGGACCTCTGTGGGACTAGCTGCCTTGATGTGGTACAGAGGCTTGTCACAATGCAATATTGTAACCAAAAGCCAGTCTGTGTGAAACCTGTTGGTGTGGCATGTCGGTTGGGAATGGACCTCTGTGGGACTAGCTGCCTTGATGTGGTACAGAGGCTTGTCACAATGCAATATTGTAACCAAAAACCAGTCTGTGTGAAACCATTGGTGGGAATGGACCTCTGTGGGACTGGCTACCTTGATGTGGTGCAGAGGCTTGTCACAATGCAATATTGTAACCAAAAGCCAGTCTGTGTGAAACCTGTTGGTGTGGCATGTTGGTTGGGAATGGATCTCTGTGGGACTGGCTGCCTCCTTGATGTGGTATAGAGGCTTGTCACAATACAATATTGTAACCAAAAGCCAGTCTGTGTGAAACCTGTTGGTGTGGCATGTCGTTTGGGAATGGACCTCTGTGGGACTGGCTGCCTTGATGTGGTACAGAGGCTTGTCACAATGCAATATTGTAACCAAAAGCCAGTCTGTGTGAAACCTGTTGGTGTGGCATGTCGGTTGGGAATGGACCTCTGTGGGACTGGCTGCCTTGATGTGGTACAGAGGCTTGTCACGATGCAATATTGTAACCAAAAGCCAGTCTGTGAAACCTGTTGGTGTGGCATGTCGTTTGGGAATGGACCTCTGTGGGATTGGTTGCCTTGAAGTGGTACAGAGGCTTGTCACAATGCAATATTGTAACCAAAAACCAGTCTGTGTGAAACCTGTTGGTGGTGTGGCTAGTGGTATGCTGGCATATAATACAGCAAATAACGCATTGGATGAGGGGGTATGGATGGTGGAGGGGTAGCTCCCCCTAAAGGGGGTATGGATGGGGGAAGGGTAGCTCACCCTAATGGGGGGGGTAGCAGTGACTCCACACTTGGTGTGCAGTTCAGAAATTCTTGGCTACACCCCTGCATGAGTGGCATATCATGGCGTGCCATATCTAGTGGTACTAGACAGATCCTTTTCCTTCAGCATTGACTTTCTAGGTCTAAGTATTCTGGCTACCTGTTTTTGTGTTTTACTTTATCTGATTTTTCTGGCAATGCCAACAGTGCTGCATTACTTTGATCAGAGGATTCACCAACATTCTTTTCTTTTTCTGGTCGTGTTGCTTCATCTTTTTCTGATTGTGTTGCTTTATTTTCATCAGTTGTATTAATGATATCTTCAGCAGTGAATTTACCTTTCTTTTTTTAATGTGTTTTCAGTGTTTATTGTTGCGTGTACCAATTTCAGCCATTCTGATGGTGCTGGCCACATGTTCCATTTCCATAACAGACTCTGGTTCTGAATCCATTTTTTGGGGGTCCAGCTTAATTGCTTACTTAGCAGTATTAGTCCAGACACAGAGAATGGCAACACAGGATCTGAGATGTGACACTCCTCAAAATACATGAGGCACTATATGACATCATACTAGTTCCTTATCTGTTCTGGACTTTAACTGTGGGGATGTACAAAAAGAATTAATGTGCATTAAAAATTGAATAGTAATTTAAGCATGAGCATATTATCGCATCTGACCTTTTTAACCTTCAATATTTAATTATTTGGAATATTACATTTAAGTAGAAATGATTATTTATAACAAATTACACGCTGTATTTGCATTGTGTGTGTTTTATTCCTACTTGATCTTTTTGACCTCCTTATACGATAAAACCTTGTTTTCTACATTTAATTATTAAATTGACCTCCCATATATATTAGGATGTAAGGTCAAGTGTAGTTTTATACTAGAGCAGATATTTATAATTAAGTTAGGATTTATAAATACAAATAATTGTTATATCTGCATTGTCTGACATCACTGAACTTATGATTTTCCATTTTAATATACAAGCTAGTTTGTATTGGGGTTCACATGTAGTTAGTTAAATAAGATTCACCTGTTGTTGTATGTATAAAAATATGGCTTACATGTGGGACCGGCCTCCCTGAGGAAGAGTATCAGCACGAAACTGGTCGGGGCAATTCGTTGGTGAGGGTCGCTCCTGCTGCAACAGGCATCATGTGCTGAACTTGTACTTACAAGGACTTGACACAAGAATAAATTGTGCCTTGATTTTTGAGTGTTGTCAGTGCTGGTTTTCATGGATTTATTATATTGACTTTACCTTGCACGACCGGTATTGGAGCTGCTTTCCATTTGATTCAACAAAGATGGGCAACAATCTGTATAGCAAAAGATGGACATCACAGAGTCTGACATATGACACCCCCCCCTTCAAATTTTGTATGGAAATATGACACAGAGATGGGCAACACAGAGTCTGAGATGTGACACCACCTCTTCAAAATTTGTATGAAACTATGACACAGAGATGGGCAACACAGAGTCTGAGATGTGACGCCTGTCCTTCAAAATCTGTATGGAACTATGACACATAGATGGGCAAACAGAGTCTGATGAGATGTGACACCCCCCCTTCAAAACCTGTATGGAACTATGACACAGAGATGGGCAACACAGAATCTGAGATGTGACGCCTGTCCTTCAAAATCTGTATGGAACTATGACACAGAGATGGGCAACACGGAGTCTGAGATGTGATGTTCCCCCTTCAAAATCTGTGTGTGTTGCCCATCTCTGTGCCATAGTGCCTTACAGATTGTGAGAAGGAGAGTGTCATCTCAGACTCTGTATTGATCTCTGTCTGCCATAGTTCCATAGAGATTTTGAAGGGGGGGTATCACATTTCAGACTCTGTGTTGCCCATCTCTGTGTCATAGTTCCAGAGTCTGAGATGTGACACCCCCCTTCAAAATCTGTATGAAAGTATGACACATAGATGGGCAATACACAGTCTGAGATGTGACGCCCCCCTCCTTCAAAATCTGTAAGGCACTATGGCACAGAGATGGGCAACACAGAGTCTAGGGCAATATGACCTTTCAGGGCAGCACAGAGATGGGCAACACAGAGTCTGAGATGTGGGTGACACCCCCTTCTCAAAATACATGAGGCACTATATGATGCAGTACTAGTTCAGGCACAGAGATGGGCAACACAGAGTCTGAGACATGATGCCCTCTTCACAATCTGTATGGCAAGAGATGGGCAATACAGAGTCTGAGATCTGATGTCCCCCTTCACAGTCTGCATGGCACTGTGGCATACAGATGGGAAACAGAGAGTCTAGGGCAGTATGACCTTTCAGGGCAGCAAAGAGATGGGCAAAACAGAGTCTAGAGCAGTATGACCTTTCAGGGAAGCACAGAGATGAGCAACACAGAGTCACAGACATGGATGACACGCCTCCTTTAAAATCTACAGCACTATAAGCCCCCCCTTCAAAATTGCTAAGACACTACGACCTTCAGTCAGTCCTCCTGTCCTGTCTGACTGTTGAATTCATTGGTCTCTCTCTCTGTCTCACTAACAAAAACGGGTGTTTTATCGTTTTACTGTGGAGTCTGCAATGTCTGCACTCTGCAGCTGTCTACTCTGTACTCTGCTGTTGAATTTGTTGGTCTCTTTCTAATGAAAAAATCATTTTTTTAATAAGTACTCTCAGCCTGCTGCAATGCCTGCAGCACTGTTGTTTTCTGCCATTGAATTCATTGGTATCTCAGTCTCTACTCTCCCTCTGCCTCTCTGACAAAATTTCTGCCTGGTTTTTTTTTTGTGGGGGGGCGGAATCTACACACACATACCTGTCTGTTGACTGCAATGCCCTAAATTCGTCCAACACTTGGTTTCCTAGGGAGGTTCTGTGGTGGCTGGCACAGAAGTTTGGCTAGAACATGCATCAATCACAGAACAGAGATGCTCATTGGTTGGCTCCCTTCAGTGCCCCAGGATGATGAGTGTTTCGCTTGATGGTCCAGGGACTTGGGAGTCTTAGCCTGAGATCAGAGGTGAAATGAAAAGCTTTTTTTTCTGCACTTTTCTGCAGCCTGCACTGCTTTTTCCATGCTATTCTGGACCAGACTGCACTTCCAAACCTGGACAACTTGGCAATCTGGGTCAAGCTATGGAAGGCTTGCTTTTCCTGGTCAGATCCAAGTCAGTCTGGTCCGGGGGGGGGTAGAACTGCACTAGAGCCAGTTCGCCCATCCCTGATTCATTTGACGTGACTACTCCCTTATGAAACCCTGCTGCCTTGTGTCCTGCACTCCATACAACTCCAGGAAATGCACTAACCACTCCATGATTATGGTCCCCAGCAGCTTCCCCTCTTAATGGAGGTCAGATTAGGAGGCAGTATAGCGCAGTGGTTTAAGGCTCAGAGCTGCAAACCTGGAGACCTCAGTTTGAATCCCAGAGCCCCCACTTGCATACTGTGTGACCCTAAGCAAGTCACTTAACTTTCTTGTGCTCCCAGGTTGCACCTGTAAACAAGCTTTCAGCTTAGTGCGTCTCTTCTGGTTAAAAAACAGAAAGATTCACTGGCCAATCATTTCTGTGATTATCTCCAGCTCCATTCATTTGCAGTGGCACTACAATTGTCACTCTCCAGTCCCAAGGCACTAACACTGACTGAAGGGGTCACATCATCCCAACCATCAAACTGGGTCAAAACAAGAATGCACTAAAAATGAGGAGTTAAATCTCACTTGGGCTATCCTGGCTTCAGGAGGTGTAGATTAAAAACAGTTTTCAAAAAATGGGAGAAACCTTGCTATGGCCTACAGGATGAAGATCTTAGCCTGCCTGTAGACTTTTCAAGGCAAAATCCTCAAAAAGGAAAGATTTGCATTTTGAAAGGGGTTTATTTGCCCATACAGACTGGCTGCTCTGTTACATTTGTGCACAGTCCACTTTACAATCATGGACACACCTGGAAACATGGGCGTTGTTCTCAGCTCAGGCAAATTCCCAACCAAATATTGTGAATGCTCATTTGCTTTGGAGCCTCTAAGCGTCATGGAAATGTTAACTAATTGCAAGTGCTACAACTTGCTCTACAGGTTTAAGTTCCCTGAGGCCATGCTGTGGCTGTTCTGCTGTTGCAAAATACAACAGGTATGAATTTATGAAGCCAGCCAAAAAGGATAAGAACTGACATGACTCAAAGGGGCATATCAGGCAACAGAGAATTAAGAGAGAGACTCTAATTGTTTAACAATAAACTAAAGCAGGGAGATTTTTCTACTTGATCTTCTATAGTGCCAAATGTACACATGCAGCCATCCCAACATGTGAGGTACGAGACAAAGCCTGTCTGATATAACTTTGGCAAAGAGTCAGGTGAATAGTGCCTGGCCTCAGTTGAATTGAAGGGAAATGGAAAGTGGCATGGTGACTCCACCTATGGGAATCCTTTTGGCATGTTGCTATGGGTGCTGCCCCACAGGCAATGAATGTAATCCTCACTCAGTGAACCTGTTTTTTTGGACACAAAATCCCCCACCATATACTCTGTTCTTTCAAATTAAGCATGCATGATGACATACAGGAACACAATCAAGTGTAATTCAAAATCAAGGGATGTTTATTGGGGAGGGACAGGAACAAGCTCTGGACTGGGAGAAAAGAATGGGTTACTTCAAGCAAAACCACCATCACAGATTTCCTCCCATAAATCCCGACCACCCTCAGGTGAGTCCCACACAGTCTTTACTGTTTTCCTCCTAGTGGTGCAAAGTCCCTTGGGAGCTCTCAAAACAGTCTATACATGCGTTCATACATCGGGAAGTTGCAGGCCTAATGTTGGACCATAGTGCAGTACAGTACTGATTAAAGGCTTGTGATTGAGGATCCCAAACAAAATATTTAACACTGATGCGAGTTGGCTGTTGCATATCTAAAATAGTCTTTGAATGACATACGAACATACATAATGAACATATGAGCATGCTAGCAGATAAAGGCTTTACAGTCTATCTAGCCTGCTTGATTGTGCAGTTCCCCTATGTATTTACAAAGGTAACTGACCCCTTCCCCCCCCCCATTCGCCACCCTTCTACCCACAACTTTTCTCCTCACTCTGTACCAACCCCTCTTGAAACTGTCCAACATTTTTAGGGATACCACAACCTCTGGCAGCTCATTCCACTTGGCTACCACCCTCTCTGTGAAAAGGTGCTTCATCATCTCCCTTCTAAAGCTTTAGGCTGTGCCCCCTAGTGGTCTTGTTCCTGCTAAGGATAAAGAGGCCCTCAGTGCTCACCCAGTTAATACCCTTAAGGTACTTGAATGTCTCAGTCTTGTCTCCCCCTCTCCCGTCTTTCCTCAAGGGAGTACATGTTGAGCTCCCTGAGGCTCTCCTCATAGATGTTGCCCTGATGACCATGGATCATCTTGGTTGCCCTTCTCTGGACCGTCTCCAGCAAGTTGATATCCTTCTTAGGATACCGGTGCCCAAACTGCACACTGTACTCCAGCTGTGGTCTTACCAGTGACCTGTACAGTGGCAGAATGACCTCTGTCTTCCTCGTGGGATTTGCTTTGGCTGCTGCTCTCTTGCAGTGTGCAGAGTATTTCAGCTCACTTGTGAGTATTACTTCCAGATCCTTTTCTTCTTCTTACCTGGTTAGCTACACTCTGCCCAACCAGTATTTGGTCCCTGGATTCTTCACCCCCAGATGCATAACTTCACACTGGGGGTTGGTGTCAGCAACATTGGTGCCACTTTATGGGGGACTGAGGAGACTTCTGGGACAGTAGGCTCGTCATGGGTGTCAACCTTCACCTGACAAAAGAGGGGGCTAGTGTGCTAGGACAGATGTTTGATGCCTTTATCAGACAGTTAAACTGACTGCAGGGGAGACCGAGTCTAGGGGAACCAACGTGGTAGGAGAGAGGAAGGGAAACCTAGTTAGTAACCCCATCCCCGAATCTTCTGGATTGCAGAGGCACTGAAGGGAAAGATAGGGTTCAGGTCCAAATTGGGCTGGAGAGGGGACCAAGAAGGGAGGGGATCAAAGAGCCCACAAACAACATGAAACAAAAGAGGTGAAGGAGGAATAAGGAAAAAGGACAGGCAAATACCCAAAGGGGATCAAGGGTTAGATGGAAGGTGGTCTGCCTCAATGCCAGGAGTCCAGGTAATAAAATCAGTGAGCTGGAGGCGACAATGGCAGACACTGAGGTAGACCTCCCAGCCATCACAGTGACTTGGGCATCAAAAAATAACTTCTGGGACCTGACAGTCCCAGGCTACACCATGTTTAAGAGGGATAGTGGAAGTGGTAAAGGGGAGGTGTAGCCCTCAATGTCAGGGACGGCATTGAAGCTGTGGAGGATGGACACGTCAGGAGAAGTAATGGGTAGACCAAATCACTGTGGGTGCAGCTCATAGCAGCCTCAAGCAAGAAAATATCATGAGCTGATCTTTAGACCACCAGGAAAGGTGAAGGAGAAGGATGGGGAACTTGGGGAATAATTAGTCAGGGGAGTGGCAAAGGGGGAGGTGGTGGTGGTGGGTGATCTGAACCTGCCGAACATCGACTGGGATTTTTCAGCAGCCAGGAGCACCAGAAATCAGACCCCACTGCATAGAGGTCAGGACTGTAGTTAGAGAGCCCACCAGTCATGCTGCCCTCCTCCATGTGGTACTCATTAACTCAGTGGTGGTAGAAGCAGTGAGGGTAGAGAAGCCACTAAGGAGAGTGAACATCACAGCCAGGAGCCTCTACTATTTATTCTCTTTATCACCTTTCTCTGGGTGACCATCCTGAACCAGAGGTTAGGGCTAGAAACTGAAATGGAGTGAGTGCCTGCAAATCCAGGTAAGTGATGAAATATGGAACAGGGTAGTGAAAAATATTCATGATTGCTCAGTATCTAATAAGCTAAGGCGAGTACAGTCAAATTTTGTTTATCAGACCTACTACACACCCAAAAAGTTGCACAAGTTTACCCCAACAAAATCTGATAAATGCGAAAAGCGCATGACACAAACAGATGATTTATTGCACATGGCCTTGGTATGCCCTAGAGTCTCTCCCTTTAGGAAAGAAGTACACGCCATCATGCAAGAACTGCTGGCAACGCCCCCTGCCGAGTTCATGCTGGGAGTTGATCATTCAGTGACAGGTCCAGGGAGTGAGCGGCCGCCCTCCCCACACCGTCGCCTCTGGCAATTGGCACTGGTCAGTGCTAGGAAAACCATAGCCCAACATTGGGCTAGTTCTACTTCCCCTAATATATCACACTGGTTAAACAATCTATTTATGAGCATGAGACTTGAAAGATGTCAGACGTCAGTAAATGGACACCTTGACATTTTCAATAAAACCTGTCCAGAGCCACCTGCAACTGTTTCTCCTAACCTCCCTGGCAGTCGCTCCTGTTCTTCGCACCTCTCTACTATCCCCACCTCTGCCTGCCACCACCCTCCCCCCTCCATACCCCTGCCTCTCTCCCTAGCCCTGGTCCACCACCTTCCTCTTTTACCCTCCTTCAACTCCCTTCCCCTCTTCCTTTTTTAATCTGCTCACCCCACCCACTGTTGCACAAGTTCCCCGATCCTTGCCTCCCACCCACCTCTCCTTCTACTGCCCTCCCAGTTACCCCTCTACGCCCACTGTCTCTTCCCACTTTCCTACGCTACCTGGCATAACTGGCAGCAACTCAGTTTTTCCACTCCACCTTTCCCTTTGACAATGCCCTTCTGGCAGCTTTAATTCATGTAGATATTGTTTGCTGTAACTTATCATTCTTAAATGTATGCTTGGTTGTGTTGTTCTAATTGTTAATTATATCACCTGTAGCTTTTAGACTATGTATACCCTGCACTGAAATTTGTATTCAAACTGCTTGCCTGCTAATCTCACACAAAAGATTCTTTGTATACTGACGTGTAACCTTTGTAAAAGAGCCATTGGCTCAAAGGTATTTATCTGAAAGTCTAATAAATAAATAAAAAACCTGGCAAACCTTAATGTCTGCTATTGAATCAGGTCTAGTACAGGGCTAACGGGTAATACTATGAGTTCACATTTGGCTGACCACAGTAGATTGCATTCTCATACACACACACACACACACACACACACACACACACACACACACACTCAGATGGGCTAAGAAGAAAACTGTAGAGCCATTGAGTCATAGTATACAAGATGTTTTATTTTTCAACTGAATAACTCATGTTGATGGTACAAAGTACATTGTCACAAACCTTCACAACCATCCAGGACAATACCCTAATGCTTTTAAACTGTTATACTTTTAATACTTTTAAGAGGAGTCATAATGATTTATCATATATTTTTATATTATGTATAATACTGTCATATGTGGGAGAGTCTTGTACAGTGGATGTAATGCTGGAAATATGCATGTGTACTTGTTATATTTTTCTTTGCCTCTCAATAAACAATGTTTACAAAAAAAAGGAGAGTGAATATAACATTGTCTGGTTTGAGCTTGCCCTGGGAACCAGTAAACCCCAATCAAAAGCTGAGGTCATCAGTTTCAGAAGGTTGACTTCTACAGGATGAGAGAGTTGGTCATGGCAAGCTAGTTTGCCTAGATAACATAAGAGGGTGGAGGAGAGATGTGGGCCAATAAAAAGGGCAATTCTTGAGGCATCAAAGGTGTGCTTGAGGACAGTAACCAAAGGCGCTTTTACACACAGGTTTTTAAAACGGAATCAGCGTTACCTGTGTGGCGCCATTGTACTCTGTTGCGTTCGGGTTCCTTTCTACACACTGCGAGTATTCCGGCAACATTTGTTTCGGCTCCCCCAGAGTTTTGCTCTACAAATGCTGTTTTCTGCCTTTGTAGCGGAATGGCTGTTTTACACAGCACAACAAAGCAGTACTGACCAATTGTAACCCTTAATATAAGCAAGGTGCGGTTTGAATGAAACGTTAACCTAGGGACGAAACAAATGCAATTTACACACAAGGGATGTAACGGAATACTGTTTCCGTAACAGTTATTCCATTACATAAACCTGTGTGTAAAAGTGCCTCAAAAGTAACAGGTACAAGCAACCAGTGGGGTTTTCAGAAAGGGTGAGGGAGGCAGTGAGAGCCAAATAAAAAAGATCATCAGATACAATGAAAAGCAGGGGTGGAGGGTGAAGAATTGGGAGAATACCTGCCTGCAGGCCTGCAGACCTTGCCGACTCCCCCAGACTTGGCCACTTTAAAAATGGGCTTCGATCTCTTCTTGCTGGCAAATCTGACTGCCAGTGTTTAACCCATGGCCTCTGACAGCAGTTTTCGCACCCGTGAAACACTACCCTCTCTCACTCCCACCCTCCTGTTCCACAACTGCCCACTCCACCCCCCACCATCTACTACCTCCCCTTGACAAAGCCTCACCTTGGCTGATAAACTGCATTTCTGCAGATTGGGAGCACCCTGTCTGAACTGTAACATGATTGTTAAATACTGTACTGCACTTAATTAGTGCTGCATTAATATGTTTCTCTGCAAGTGTGATTCTGTTTCTCCTTACTTCATGTACCCTGCTTAATGTTGTAACTGCACACTAATACCACTTGTTAGTTGATGTCTTTCTGTTCTGCAATGTTTCATCACCTGTTAATGTCTTGTATTCCTTGTTGACTTGCAGCCTTTGTAAACGAGCTCCCGGCTCAAAGGTATTAATCCGAATTTGAAATAAATACCAACTGAGAATTAGGGAAGCAAGTAGGGTGGTTAGGGAGGCAAAAGTGGTTACTGAGCTGCATATTGCTGAGGGGGTCTAGAGTAGAGAAAATCACTTGTTCAGCTGTATTGGGGAAAAGGACAGGTGGAGGAATTGTTAGGCTTTCGGAGGGAGGTAGGGTAATAGAGGAGGATGGGCTAAAGGCAGCCATCCTTAATGACTACTTTTGCTCTGTCTTCACCAGGGAACACAAATGGCACTTGCCAGAGAGAGGCATCATGGCCACTAAGGGGGTCTCAGAGATGAGGCAGCCAGTATTCATCATCAAAAGGGCCCAACAAGGGTTAGCAGTGTGACTCCCCTGCTTGGCACAGTGACCAAGTTCAGACCCTTGCCTGACAACTGTAAAGGGGCACACCTGGTTGAGGGGGTTAGGTTTATTCCACCCAGTCAGAATAAGTTGGCTAAATGTTATGTGCAGTAACACCCTCTGGGACGCAGTACCTAACCACCTCCCTACGCTGGACAAGACCACCCCCTGGGGACCACCAACAATTATCACTTTTGCCCATAAACAATTCAAATACAGACTATACAGACTGAGGGCACACACCAGGGTGAAATGCAAACAATCAACAATGCTTTTATTTGATAACACAGGCCTGGGTATCTGAAGAAGAAAAGACAGGTTAAGCAATTGCAAGTCACCAAATAAGCACTTCCTCCATATATCAGTACACCATAAGCCCAGCACACCCATCCAAGCAAGAGGCAGCTGAGATGAAATAAATTACACAGGGTGCAGTATACTCTTTAACTGGTGCCAGTAGTAGAACTATAGATTCAAGTATACCACAGCAACCAAATAGACTCTGGGTACCCAAAAGTTATCCTAAAGTCCCGGTGCAGGCCTGGTTGTTACATTACTCATGTTCTTTCAGTGGTACACCTGAGGAAAATTAGCAAGCTTGCATTCCACCACCCCCTCCCCCCCGACAGGCCATAGTGTGCTAGCACTATAGGAGGCAGTATAGCACAGTGGTTTAAGGCTCTGAGCTGCAAATCTGGTGACATCCAGCAGGCCAGACCTGAGTTTGAATCCCACAGCTTCCACTTGCATACTGTGTGACCCTGAGCAAGTCACTTAACTTCCCTGTGCTCCCAGGTCACTCCTGTAAAAAAGCTTTCAGCTTAGTGTGCTACTCCTGGTTAAACAACTGAAAAAAAAAAAAAAATGAAATTCCAACAGACTTGCTCGAGCTCTCAAACGGCTTGAAACCCCAGTTGTAATCCAGACAGGGAGAAATACAAAACTCTGGCCAGCCATGCCAGCACTCACATGACCCTTGGATGTAGCAGACCGGGAGTAGCACACAGGAGCAAGACGAGCAGTAATCAGAAGCGTCGGATTCTTTAGAACAGGCTACAACAGTTCAGCCCTTCTGGCTCTAACCTCTATGAATGCAGCCCATCTGGCTCAACTCTCAGGATGCAGCTCTTCCAGCTCACAGTTCTCTACTACACAGCTCTTCTGGCTCAACTTTCTCTGGACACAGACCTTCTGGCTCAACTTTCAGGATACAGGAGCACTTTGCAGCAGCTTCCAAGTTCCCAAGGAGCCCAGACCCAAGGAACAATCCCAGGATCCAACTCCCCCAAAGGGTCGAGAGTACACCAGCCTTAGGCATACACCCATGGCTCCGTGTTCCCCAATCCACCCTACTTGATAAAGGCTAGCTGGCCCCTTACCTGGCTCTGAAGCAGTCCGAACGGGATGCAGGTCCCTGTTTCCACTTGATACAACTCAGCAGTTTGGCATGCAGATGTGGCCTACTGCCTTACACTCTCAACAGATTCTCTTCCACACAAGGCTCATCTGGAACACTCTCTGAAAAACAGGTGAACCCAGCTGAAGGCTCACAAAAAATCTTTTGGATGTGCCCTGGAGAGGACTTGGAGGACGTTTGGTCTGGCTAGGCCTCTCTCTATCAATCACAGTACCCTTCTATTGCTATCTCTCTTACTTCTCTCACAACTGTGCCCTTCTGGCACTATCTCTTCTAATTCAGTCCAAGGGTGCTGGAAGATGGTAAAAGCTGAGGGGGGCTGAGAATCAAAAGGGTACTTATGAGGGTACAAAGGACACTTTTTCTGTACTAGATTTTACTATACAGAAATAAAAAGTGGAGGGCTACTGCCCTTCTCCCCAGTTCCGGCACCTATGATTCAGTCGGTGCCCTTCTGGCATAATACTACAAATTCTTACAAGCAATGCCCTTCAGGCACAATTTCTTCAGTTTCTTTCTTAGTCAGTGCACTTCTGGCACAATCTCAGCTTCCAACTTAGTCAGTGGCCTTCTGGCACAATTTCTTCTTACTTCTCTTTTCTGACATTTGAGCCCAGGAGAAAGCTCACAGAACTTCTGAGGAGTGGGTTCTAGAGAGGAGCCACGTGAAGCAACCTGGAGAGGCCCCAGCTCCCTAGCAGCAATGCAGATCTGTGCTGCTCGGTGTTCCAGCTAAATTGTCCCACACTTCTGAAGGGCTCAGATCCTTCTTTTCTTTCATGCAGTCTCTAATTGAGCAAACAGGGCTGTCTGTCAGTCCTTTTGCCCTGTCCTGCACCCGATTGGCTCAAGAAACCCGCCAGTCCAATTTGGAGGGCTCTAGGGCATCATCCTCTTACAATCCATTTCTTTGGCTAGCTGCTGTGATCCCTGACCTCTGACTGGCTGGCAATGAGTTCAAGGGTCAACAAACTGATGGCTGTCTTTACATTAAACAGAGCATCCATTTTAAAGTTAATTTTATATGTACTTTTCCAGCTTTGTATTTGCACTGGCCCCACACTTCGGTAGGCATCACTGTGTTCAACGATCTGGTGGTGGTGTAAAGTGGGTCCGACCCCCCTGCTTATCCATCAGGAGTGCCATTCTTTGCTCCCGCCATCCACACAGGCAATGTCTGGGTGGCTGGCAAACCATTCATTTTCTTAAAGGCGCAGCACACCAAAGTTATACAGTCTAGTTTTTTTTTTTCTTTTCACCTTCCTAGTGCCTCCGAGCCCCCTGATGCCCACTGGTGTCCATAGGGCCGGAGCACACTAGGGGAGGTGCTGGCTGGCTGCCAATACAGCTCTCAAGACTGCAGGCTTCCAGCACCACAAACATTCGAGTTGCCGAGTCAGTTTGCACATGTGCACATTCCCTGTGCAAATATGCAGCAGTCTTCTGCAATGGCTCCTCCAGTCCCCTTCCTAAATGCAGCCCTGGGGCCAGAGCAAGCAGAAGAGGTGGTCTGCAGAGTTGGGGGTGGCATACAGGACTGCAAGTAAGCCCCCACCCGGGGGAGGGGTTACAGCAGCCCTTAAGATAGATAGATAAGGCCACTCCAGGGACTGGACAGGATGCACCCAAGGGTGCCCAGGAAGCTGGCAGCAGAACTAGCTGAACCCCTGGTAGGGCTATTCAATAGATCGTTACAGACAGGGGTGGTTCGGGGGAGGAACAAGGAGGTTGTGAGGAACTACAGATCTTTCAGTCTTACCTCAGTTGTAGGGAAACTGATGAAGTCACTATTCAAGGAGGACCTAGTGGACTACCTGGAGAGCAGTGGCTTGCAGGACAGTAAACAGCATGGGTTTATGGCAGAGAGATCTTGCCAGACTAAAATAAAGGAATAATGCCGACGGGGTGGGTGTAGTGCTGAGATAACATCCTGCCTCGGGTGATTGGGCCCGAGGCCACAGGCTGAAGGTGTCCAACGCCCAAGAAGGATGTTTCAGCGGGCAGTATCGGTGGGATGCTTCCCTACTCCGATGATGAGAGGGGTGCGGGTATCCTCTGTGGGAGGGTGGGGTGGGGGTACTCACTGGACCACCAGGCTACATTCTGCCATTACAACAGCCTGCGATCGGGCAGTGGGGGGACCGCTAGACCACCAGATGTTATCCCAGCATAACACCCACCCTGGAGGACATTATTCCTATTATACAATGGCTCGTAATACAAAAAAAGATGGAAAAGTACATTTGAAAGTACATTTTTTTCTTTTTTTTAATATGTAGGCTTACTTTCTGAAAAAGTAGTGCAGATTCGTTGTTTTGGACAGTAGGTGGAGCTGCTGTTATGGTGGCATTGGAGTTCCCCACACTAAGCTTTGTCTGTGTTGGCCATAGTTTGTGTCTTTTGCCTTCGTCGTTCTTTATTTTTGGGGAACTGTGGCATTGCCCCCCCCCCCAAACACACACACACACACAGTGTCATGCTGGCAGCCATTTTTTTTTTTTTTGCCACTCCCCCATGTTACTATTGCAGTTGCACACAGGGGGAGAAAACACTGTCGAAAGAAATGAAGGGCAACAGTGGATAAGGAACTGAAGCGTGGTGTTATGGAGATGCTCACGTGCTCAGTTACTATGGCAGCTGAGATTGCGGGGTGAGCGGGAGGGCTGCCATGAAGCCAAAGGTAAGAACGGCTTTACAGGTGGGAGGGTATAAAAAGCAGGAGGGATTGATTTTAATCTCTGTATGGTGGCTTTCATTGCAAGATCTTTTTTTTTTTTTTAAATAAAATAAAAAAGTATGCAGTCTTCGAGCGTGCATTTGAACACGCGTGCTCAGACAGTGTGTTTAGGGTGGTGGGGTGTGCCTGTGCCGAGTTGATCGGAGAACACTGAAGCTAGTTGCAGGGACAGCTGCAGACTGATTTTGTTTGTTTCTTAACATTTACTGTGGTCAAGAGTGTGCTGGGAGTTGAGCCAGGATGTTGTGCTGGGATAACATCCCGGATCCAGTCCCAGACACACCAATCACAGTCCAGCATTCTTTCTTGCCATTGTAAAATAATAATGTTCATCAACTGGGTGGGGACATTGGATGGGGGCCATGCCATGGCTTTACTATGCTTCAGATTCAGCAAGGCCTTCAACTCAGTGCCTCACAGGTGACTGCTGAAAAAGATGGAGGGTCTGGGGTGGCAAGGGACATAGTAAGATGGGTAGAAAATTGACTGAGGGGAAAGCAGCAGAGGGTCGTGGTAAATGGGGTAAAATAGGAAGAGAGGGAGGCCACAAGTGGGTGCCACAGTAATCTGACCTGGGGCCAGTCCTCTTCAATATTGTTCATCAGTGACACTGGAAAAGGAATCTGGGGTAGGCTGTTTCTCTTTGCAAATTACAGAAAGCTCTGTGGGAGGGTGGACAGCGATAAGGGAATTAGGGAGATGCAGAGTGACCTATCTAGTCTGAAAAGGTGATCTGAGGTCAGGCACTTGAAATTCAAAGCCAAAAAGTGCAAGTTGATGTACCTTAGCAGCATGAACCCCAGGATGGAGTTTTGGGTGGGGTTAAGTTTAGCCCTACAACTCAGGAAAGGGACCCTGGAGTCAAAATTAGTGACACCTCAAATTATCAAGTCAATGCAATAAGGCCTTTAGTAAAACACATAAGTTGTTAGGAAGTGTTGGGAGGGGTATTGACAGTAGAAGAAAAGAGGTAATATTACCTCTTTATAGCTCAATGGTAAGGCCACACTGGGCGTCCTGCACCCAGTTCTGGAGTCCTCACCTTGGGCAGATTATAGGTTGTGCAACAAAGGGTGACCAGAATGTAAAGGGCCAGAAAAACAGATCATACAAAGAACGTCTAAGGTACTAAACATGTACTTGCTTGAAACATTGAAGCATAGATTTTGTTGGCAGAAAAGGACCTTTAGGCCCATCCAGTCTGCCCTTTGTCCCTGCCTATTCCATCACCATGACCCTAGTTTATCATTGGTGTCACTCCCTTCCCCTGTTCATCTATCTAATATGCCCCTGTGCCTAACTCATGCATGCTTGGAGCTCCTGACAGTCTTCGCCCCTCTACCTCCTCTGGCAGACTTTTCCAGTCATCCACCACCCTTTCCATGAAGAAGTAGTTCTGCACATCTCTCTTAATCTTCCCCCTCTTAGCTTCATTGCATGCCTCCCCTGTTCTAGTGCCTTCATTTCTCAAAGTAGACCATCGAATTGCATCGTTTTCACTCCTGTGAGGTACTTGCAGGTTTCAGTTATGTCCCCTCTCGCTCTCCCCTCTTCCAGGGAGTACATGTTGAGTTCCTGCAGCCTTTCCTTGTATGACATCTCATGCAACTCCCTCACCATTTTGGTTGCCCTCCACTGTACCACTTCCACCCTTTCAATGTCCTTGCAGAAATGTGGCCTTCAGAACTGGACATAGTACTCCAGGTGGTGCCTCACCAGTGAGCTATACGATGGCAACACTTCCTCCCTCCTCCTGCTAGAAATTCCTGTCTCAGTGTAACCCAACATTCTGTTAACCTTTCCCACTGCTTTGTCACACTGCCCAGCTACCCTGAGGTCAGATATGATAACCCCTAGGTGTCTTTCTTGCTTGATGACTGTAAGCTCCACTCCATCTTATACACAGTCCCTGGGTTTTGCAGCCCTAAGTGCATAACCTTGCACTTTTTGGCATTGAAACTCAGCTGCCACCCCTAGACCATTCCTCTAGTTTCCTGAGATCCATTTGCATTCTCTCTACCTCTTCCTGAGTGTCAACCCTGTTGCAGATTTTTGTGTCCTCTGTAAAGAGACACGCCTTACCCTCATGCTCCTGCACAACGTTGCTTATGAAGACATTGAAGAGAAGCGGTCCCACCACCAAACCCTATGGCACCCCACTAGTCACTCTCTGATTGCCTGAGTGGCTGCCATTTGCTACCACCCTTTGCCTCCTATCACTTGACCAGTTTGATATCCAGTTTGTCACTTTTTACCCCACCTCCAGGCTGCTTAGTTTCTTATCTAGCCTCCTGTGCGGCATGGTGTCAAAAGCCTTATTGAAGTCCAGATAGGCCACATCCACTACTCTCCCTTGATCCACCTCCCTAATAACCCGGCCAAATGAATCTATGAGATTAATGAGACATGACCTCCCTCCTGTGAAACCATGCTGCCACTGTGGACCTGCAGCCCTTTTGCCTCCAAGTGCTCCATGAGCCTCTCCTTCAGTAGTGTCTCTGCTAACTTACCCCACCGCTGATGTGTGACTGACTAGTCTGTGGTTGCTAGCATCCTCTCAACTGCAGCTTTTGTGCAGAGTAACCACATCATCCCTCCTTCAGTCTTCTGGAACTTCCTCCATCTCCAGAGAGGTACTAAAATGTGCTGCCAGAGGGGCAACCAGCACCATGTTCAGTTTCTTAAGGACCCCTGGATGGATCCCATCTGGCTCCATTGCCGTACTCTCCTTTATGGCTTACAACCTCTTCTGGACCCTTTCCACTGAGAATGGACTTGTGTCCACTCCCCCTTCTCCCTGTTGATTATTGCAGCATGCTGGTCCATCCTCCAACCTCTACCGTGAAGACCAAGCAGAAGTAATCGTTCAATATTTCCACTTTCTCTTGATCTTCCTCTAAACAGTCCCCCTCCCACCTTCCTGATTCTCACAATCCCTCCCTTGTCTTCCTTTTTTCTCCCACATACCTGAAGAAGGTGTCCCATTTTTTTACCTTCTTAGCTATCCTCTCCTCTGTCAATGCTTTAGTTGCCCTCACCCTCCTTCCTGCCTTTCTTTTGTTTTGCCAGATATTCCTCCCTGTCTTCATCCTTCTAGGTCTCCTTGTACTTTCTTAATGCTATTTTCTTCTCCTTCACTGCCTTTGCCACCTTCTTAGAGGACCATAGCAGCCTCTTCCTCCTCTTTTCCTTGCTCACTGCCTTCAAACAGCATGCTGTTTTCTGGGCTATACCCTCCTTAATTTTTCTCAATTGAGTCTCCACTCCCCATCTGCCTTTCCCTCCTTTGAGACATTCTCTGAGGCAGTTTCTCATTTCTTTAAAATTTGCCCTCCTGAAGTCCAAGACCCTTGTCTTAGTGTTTTTTTTTTCTTTCCTATCCGTATACCAAACAACACTGTGTGGTGATCACTTGCATTCAGGGGACTATCCACTGTAACATCAGCAATGCTGTCTCTGTTTGTAAGTAGCAGGTCCAGAACTGTCCCATCCCTAGTGGCTTCCAAAACCAACAGCCTAAGAAATTGCCCCATGTGTACAGTCAGGGATGACCCTGCCTCTTGATGCAGCTGCAAGGAGAATACACCAATCTACATTTCACAGATTGAAGGGGAACTGTCAGCAGTAAGAGCCTCACGCCCAAGTGTGAGGTTGATTCCAATTTGCACTTTGTGTAAAAGAAAATTTTTATCACTTAACTGTTTATTGCAGTATAGTAGCATGCATTAGGCTAATTTTGCTGACTTCTAAGATTCCATTTCCTATAACCAGAAATCCCAGAATCCCCTGTAACTGACATCAGAGGAGGACTACAGCAGTGGGAGATTCAATAGCCTACAGTGAATGTCAGAGTTTTTTTATAAGCTATAATCTTCTGTTTGCTTATTTGCAGTTCTCCTGGTGCTTGATATAGTCACAAAGGACTGTACAAAGCCCCACGAGCAAAACAGACCAGCAAACACCTGATTTTAGCTTACAAATCTTTAACATGTATACTGTGGGTTATTAAATCTCCCACTGCTGCAGCCTTCCTCTGATGTCAGTTACATGGGATTCTGGGATTTCTGGTTACAGGAAATGTCAGCTTACAAGTCAATGAAATTAGCCGATACAATCTACAACACTGCAGTAATCATAAGGTAAAAAAAGTGTTTTTGCACATAAAGGGCTAATTGGGATCAGCCTCACACTTGGGTGTGAGGCTCTTATTGCTGACAGTTCCCCTTTAAAGTTCTGCATTATCAAAACTTCCCACTTGCTGGCCATTTTTGCTAATGGCTTACCCAGGGCACTGACAATGGGGCTTTACGAAGCATAAATGCCTGCAAGAGGAAGTTATGCTTGAGTCCAGATTGGAGAAGGTGCTATGACAGAAACCTTCAAATTCCTGAAAGGAATAAACAATGTGAACTGCACAGTCATTTAATATAAGCACAAATTTGAGGTCATGAGTGGAAAATGGCAGGAGGAAGGTTTGAAAGGGATTTTAGAAAGTATTACGTTATGGAGAGGGCAATGAAAACTTGGGACAGTCTGCCAGCCAAGGTGGTAGGAGCCAAAACTGTAAATGGTTTCAAGCACAGTTGGGGCAGAGTGAAGACTATAGTGGCTACTCAGGGCAACAGTAGTAATGAAAAGATTAGGGGATATATGAGTGAGGGCTAGTACCCTGGAGGACATTTTGGTCCCAGAGATAGAGAACCACGGGCAAACTGGATGGACCACTGGTCTTTTTCTTTTGGTATTGTCTATGTTTCTATGCCAAGGGTGCCTCGTACAGCCACCCAGTTAGGTAGTAAACCAGGGGTTCTACAGTGGCAACAAGTGAGAGTCAAATGCCAAAACTGAGCGGAAGGAAACCAGAAAAAATATTTATCTTTGCAGAAAAGCAAAAGCATCATAGTATAGACAGGCATCTACTTCTAGAAACACAGAATTTGATGGCAGATAAGAACCGCATGGCCCATACAGTCTGCCAGTTTCTCCCTACCTACACTATTACATCAAACTGAGCCCAATCTACAATTTTTCCCCTTCCCCTTCCTTTCCATTATCAATCCATCAATCAATCAATCAATCAAAATCTTTATTTAGCCAGGCGAGCATCATTGTACGAGTTCATTTTAGAGATGGACCTGGAAAGGAGAGGTTAGCAATACAGTCAATTCCAGATGTGTGCACATGGTCAAGACCTGCAGTAATTGTGCACACATCCAAAATTGCATACAACTGAATTTACCGCAGTTTAGCTTCGTTTGTCATCGTTGGTGTAAATAATGACATTTGGAGATGAAATGCGGTTACATGCTCTTTAATTTGTAAAATAAAGTGCAGAATTGCAAAAAATATGTGGAAAATACACATTTTAAAAAACAGACGCTTCACTGTTTTACTGTTCTTGTGAACAGACAGTCTGATAAAAGTCAGTAATATATGCCTGTCTTACTGTCTTGACAGAAAGTTGTTCCAGCTTTTTCTCAAAGAAATGGAACCAAGAGAAGTCAGCCTGCTCACGGTGATCAATATAGTGTCTGATTTTCCCCATCATTTGCCAAACCTCAGCAGTTGAAGGAACCTGGATTTCCTGATCTTCATCCTCCTCTTCGTGACAGCCGTTCTCACCAAGGACTGATGCGCATATGTCTTCCTCAGTTAGCTCACCAACCACTTGCTGGTTCATCTGAATCTACAGCTACCAACTTCATTAAAGGATTCCAGTGGCATTCCTGATGGGGGGGGACTCGCTCAATAGCAACCGGGTCGTCATTTTCTTGACCGTATTCAGCTCCTATCCCAGCCTTTTTAAAACAATTTTCTATTGTTTGAGGGGAGACCTCACACCAAGCGGAGTGAGTAAACAAATCGCATCCAGTATTGTGATTGATTTGGCAATGTCATGGAA
Organism: Neoceratodus forsteri; assembly: GCA_016271365.2. Lineage (NCBI taxonomy): Eukaryota > Metazoa > Chordata > Ceratodontiformes > Ceratodontidae > Neoceratodus > Neoceratodus forsteri. The sequence goes on from CM057451.1 coordinate 228,340,205, forward strand.
TGCCAGAGTATCTTGTGAGTCAATTCCTAACAAAATTTTATTCACAATTTTCTTTCTGTAATGCTGTTTCAGATTGTGGATTGCCCCCTGATCCGTCAGCTGGATGACAGCTGTACAATTAGGGGGTAAAAATACAAGCTGCACATTTCTTAAGGTGAGAGGTTTATGCACTCTGCAGTTGTCCACTATCATAAGGATTTTACGCCTCTGCCTACCCATTTTTTTGTCAATCAGCTTTAACCAGTCATGAAATAATATTGATGTCATCCATGCATTGGAATTTGTGGTGTATTCCACAGGCAAAGCAGAAACATTTACCCCTTTGAAGCACTGTGGCTTCTTAGACTTTCCGACAATGAGCAAGGGTAGTTTTTCTGTCCCACTGTTGTTTGCACACACTAGCATGGACACCCTCTCCTTGGCCTTCTTGTGTCCTGAGATTGCTACTTTTTTAAAGGTGAGGGTGCCGTCTGGTGTGGCTCTAAAGAATAATGTGGTTTCGTCCGCGTTGAAAATGTCTCTCAGTGCAAATGATGATGTTAATGTTGGCAGCACTTCCCGCAACCACCTCTCTGAGCTCTCGAAATCATTCTCTGCTCTCTCACCATGCACTTTATTGTACCCAATGTTATGGCGCTCTTTCCACCTTGACAACCATCCAGCTGATGGCTCAAAGTCGATGCCCATTCTGGCAGCCAGGTTACATGCCTTTTCTGTAAGGATATAGTCAGACAGAGGGACCCCATGATCTCGAGCAGCTGTGAACCACTTCAGAAGCGCTTTGTTGACTCTAGGGTCTTTGCCCTCCCTCTTTCGTATTCTTTCTTTTTTAGCACCTGAATGCCACTGTGACAATATCAGCTCTTTCTGCTGCAGTGTCCAGCAGACACAGGACACATCGATGGAGAACTCTGCCACGAGTTCTTTACGGGAGATGCCGGGTACGAGGGCTTTCTCTAGGAGCTGAACCTTTTGCTCCAGGGATAACACTGTGCATGACAACTTCTCCATGGCAGTCAGGACAAACAAATATTCTGATCGCACAGCTTAAGACTACTGCTCAGAGGTAAGCGCTAACAGGCTACAGGTGAGGGAGATGTAGACTCATTGGAATGGAACAATTAACAGCTTCACACTGTCTCAACAGCACGCTATTGAAGACTGTGGATAAAGTTTACTACCATTTAACATCATTTAACACCAAATTACGACACCGGGGGAGAAAATAAATTAAGTAATCAAACAGTTAATAATGACACTGAGTAGTGAGTTCAGGTCAAAATGTGTGCGCACAACCGAAAATAGCAGTGCACACATCAGTATAAAATAATTAAAGAATAATAGAGAATGAATCGGGACCTACCAATTGTGTGCACACAAGCGGAATGTGCACACAACCGAATTGCACACAAGTGGAATCAACTGTACATACAAAGGAATACTCACTTACATCATCATTGGGTAAACAATATATACAAAATGAATTCACACTTACATAGTATTTACATGGAGCAGTAATTATACACAGGAGGTTTATAATACACATGAAACAGATTATTAAAAAGACCCATTAAGCTAAGACCATGAAGAATGTACAGCTAAAAAGTATAGCAACTACAGTACAGTATATACAGGTTAAAACTACGCAACTATAATTACAACGTGTATTTGAAGCATCCTTGAACACAATTATTGATTGAAGGAGCTTGGTGGGGTGGGGAGGGGGACGTAAGAGGGTGAGTAAGGAGAGGTACATGGTACATGGAGTGCCTGCAAAGGCATGTAGTGATTGCAGGGGGGAGGGTGGCAACAGTTAGGGAGTGAAAAGCAAAACACCATGACGCTGTCAAGGTGGGTAACCAAGGAGTGTAGGTGGGAGCCAGGGAGACATGGAAAAGGAACTAATGATACAGAAAAAACACAGGGTCAGGATAGAAGGAGCAGTCAGGTAAGTTCTTATAGGCTCTAACATTGCCAAAGAGGGGTGGGAAAGAAGTACTAGTAAAGGGATGCACTGGAGCAGATGGAGCTGAGGCTAAGGGAAGGTGACATTGGGGGAAATAGTTACAGGATTCCTTGACAGAGTGGGAATAAAGTGCTTTGAAGGCTGATAGTTTGATTGGGTAGGCCAACTTCAGGGTTTTTTGCAAGTTGTTCCAGAGAGAAGATAAAGCGTGAGATATGGCAGACCTGCCGAAGCACGACTTGAACTTTGGTACTGCAAGGGAGATAACGGAGGAACTCCTTAAGGCATATTTACCTACCACACCTAGAGGAAGACGGTCCGAGATGTACTGAGGCAACATCTTCATGATGGTCCTAAATGTCCAGAGAGCTGCATTCCTCTGTCTTCTGTAGTTAAGGGATAATAAAATAATAATAAAATAAAATAAATAATAAATAAGAACAATAATTAATAATAACTAATAATAATATTTATTTCTCACAGCACCTTTCAGCCATCAAGACACTTTACAGAAAGATAAAAGCTCATGATAAAACTATGACAAACAATAAAACAGTCAGAGGATCGGAATTCATCGGTGCCACTGAAAGCATGGCACCATAAATAGGTTTTCAGCACCTGTTTAAACCACCCCCCACAGTCATGCACTCCTGAATCTGATGGGGTAGAGAATTCCAGAGGGTTGGGGCTGCATGCATAAATGCACGGGCCCCAGAAGATTTCAAAGACACCCTCGGAATCTCTAGCAACCCCATGTCAGCCGAACGCAACTGTCGCACCAGGCGGTAAGGAACAAGGAGCCCTTTCAAGTAGTCAGGGTCAAGTCCATATAGGGCTTTATAAGTCAGTAAACCAACTTTAAAGGAGATCTGCCACCTCATTGGCAGCCAGTGCAGATCACGCAGCACAGGTATAATATGTGAGGAGCCGGAAATTCCCATCAATAATTGTGCTGCCGTGTTCTGCACGAGTTGCAAGTGGCGGATATCAACCCCAGACAGCCCTAAATACAGGGAATTACAATAATCTAGGTGCGAGGTCACAAAAGCATGGACCAAAGAAGGCAGGTCCCCGGACAGAACCAGGTGCTTAATCCTGGAGATATTCCTAAAATGAAAAAAGGAAGTCTTGGCCAAGGAGTGTAGGTGGGAGCCAGGGAGACATGGAAAAGGAACCAACCTACTGTGGCGTAAAGGGAGCAGTGATGTCTGGAGTATGGGAGACCAGTTATGAACTTCAAGGGCCAAGGGTAGAGTGTGTCTAATTTAGTCAGGGCAGACATGGGGCCTTGGCTGTAAAGGAAATCTGCGTAGTCCAATAAGGTAAGGAATGTGGTTTGGATCAGTCTCTTCCTGGCATCCAGTGTTAGAACATTTTTGATCCTGTAGAAGAGGCCAAGTCAATGCCTAAGCTTCTTTAAGAGATCCTCAATGTGACCATTAAAGGAAAGATTTTGGTCAATCCACACCCCCAGATATTTGAATTTAGTAACATATTCCAGCGATTCACCAAGAAGAGTGTGGATCTGGGGAATATTACCGTGAGTTGTGGGGTTATTAATATATGAAAAAGGAGAAAAAAGCATTCCCTTGTTTTTTTTGGCATTCAGGAGCAGTTTTTAGAGCAACAGTTGTAGAAGATTAAATTCCTGTTGCTGATCCCTACAAGCTGCTTCCAGAGAGGGTCTTCCAATATAAAGTAACGTGTCATCGGCAAATAGGTGGATGTTAGCAGATTTAATGTCAGCGTCAATATTGTTAATGTAAATTGCAAAAAGCAACGGACTCAGTATAGAGCCTTGCGTTACGCCCCTCAGTAGAGGTTTCAGGGATGAGAATTCCCCTTCAGCCTTGACCTTCTGCTATCCCCTTTTAGATATTTTGAGAATGACCTCAGCGATGGGGGGTTGCTGCCGATGTTTCTGAGGAAGACAAGGAGCAACGAGTGGTCAACTGTATCGAATGCCTTGCTCAAGTCTAGAAATACTGTGCAAACGAAGTTCTTTGAATCCAAGGCACACTGCCAGTCTTCGGTGACCTTTGCAAGGGCTGAAATAGTACTGTGATGAGGCCTAAATCCCGACTGATAAGGATTGAGCAGGTTCCCACTTTTGAGGTAGTTCCTGAGCTGCACACTCACTGTTTTCTCCAACAGTTTGGAAAGGGTGGGAAGTAGGGAGATTGGTCTATAGTTATTCAGGTTGCTGGGTCTCCAGATTTAAAAAGGTGGATTATGTGAGCTGTTTTCCATATGGGAGAAATGTTGCCCTGCGAAAGGGAGAGGTTAAAAAGGTGCATTATGGGCACAGCCAGGACATGAAGACTAAGCTTCAGGAAGAATGGGTCCAATTGGTCTGCCCCTGCACTCTTCCTGGTATCCAATTGTACGAGGAGATCTTCAACTTCTCTCAGGGTGGTAGGCTGGAGGAAGAAGGCCGTGCTTGTGACTGGATCTGGTAAGACTGGTGCTCCAATTCTAGAGCAGAGGTTATTGGCAGGGGAGGCATTGAAAGCAAGACCTGCAGTAGCAAAATGGTTATTAAAAGTGTTGAGAATAGTCGATTTATCTGACACCGAAGTTGTGTCGATGGCGTTTTTTGTGGGTAAGGTGCTCGTAACTGCGTGCCCTTGAATATCCTTGATGGTTTTCCAGAAGTTTGCCAAGTACTTGGTGGAAGTGTTCAGTTCTTTGCGGAAATAGCTAGCCTTAGCCTCCCTAACCAGATTGGTACAGTGGTTTTTAGCCTTCCAGAATGATGTCCAGTCATCTGGAAGTTTTGATTTCCGATCTTTTTTCCAAAGCCAGTCTCTATGCAACAGGGAGGCCTTTAATTGGGCCGTAAACCAAGGACATGATTTATTTTTAGAACGAATCTGGACTAATGGTGCATGTTTATCCAGAGCCCCTAACACAATTTCCTGGAAGATATCTTAGGCTGCAGGTACTGAGTTGGCTAAGTAAAAATCCTGCGATCTCACGGAATCTCACAAGTCAGAGAGGAATGCGGAGATGTCAAAATTATGCAATTTCCTCTTGAGTGAGAATTTGGAAAGGGATGGTAGTTTGGGGGTGGATCTTACACCTGCTATAATATAGTGGTCACTGAAATCCGAGAACACTACTCCTGCATGTGAAAACAGATGGGGTTTGCTTACTAAAATGAGATCTAGAAGTGTGCTATTTTTAGGGCACTTTTTGTTTGGATGTGTTGCTTCAGAAATGAGTTGGGAAAGACTCAGCCTAGCTAGAAGCAGATCAGCCAGCCAAATGGAGCTTTGCTGCTCCTGGAGTAGCCAATCAGCTTCTTCCTTCGGTGGCTAATCACTTCCCTGGATTCGGATCCGAGCAAGAATGCAGTACCTGGGGTGAGGTCAATGGGGAAAGCTCCCCATGGTGCAGTAGCTAGAAAAGTGTCCAGCGGCTTCCTTCAGCTGGTCGCTTAGTTGAGGATGGCCTGGTGGGGCAGCACCTGAAGAGAGGAAGGGGTGGAGGTTACAAATAGTGTCAAGCACAATGGCACAACAGGATGCTTAAGGACAGGGCTGGGATTAGGGGATTAGTGAAGTAGGCGACAAAATATTACACAAAGGTTGGAGAAGGAGAGTGAGTGTGTGTGTGTGTGTGTGTGTGGAAGGATTCCAGAGACCAGCAGATGAAATTAAAATTGGTGCCTAAATTAAATGTGAATTAAATCTAGTGCAAAAGGGTTCTGCTAAGAGCCTGGGGGGAAGCAGATACAGTCAGGGCTGTTATACACTTTAGGACAATTAAGGAGCAACAGGAGACCAGAAGGGAGAGGGAGTATCCAACACCATAGCGAGTGGATAAGGATTTGGTGCCAAATTTAATTAGTGAAGATGCCACAGGTCTATATTCAGTCACGAAGGAGGAGCGGGCGGGCAGTGGTTGGCACAAGATTTAGTTAATAAAGGAAGTAGAAAAAGAAATATTCTTAGAGTGCCAGGAGACTGTTTGCATCTCCGATGCAGGATTAGTACTAGGTTTGAATAATACAAACAGCTAAGAAGCCTGAGGTCTGTTTCTAACCCCGGTAGGTGCACAGCATTGGGCTTAAACATAGAAACATAGAATTTGACGGCAGATAAGGACTGCTTGGCCCACCCAGTCTGCCCATTTCCCTACCTAATGGATAAGCTGCAGATCCTAGTTAACCAGCAGCCTACTTCTTTCTACCCCCACCCCCTAGAATTGCCTTATGGCTGTCCCATGCATGCTTGAATTCAACCACTGTTTTTGACTCCACAACCTCCTCTGGAAGGCCGTTCCATGCATCCACAACCCTCTCTGTGAAAAAATACTTCCTTACATTACCTTGTAGCCGCCCCTCCATCTTCAAATTGTGCCCCCTTGTTCTTGCACACCTCTTTTTTTTTTGAAAGAAGCTACCCTCTTGGACTTTGTTGACTCCCTTGAGGTACTTGAAAGTTTCTATCATGTCCCCCCCTCTCCCTCCTTTCCTCGAGGCTATACATATTAAGCTCCTTAAGTCTCTCTTCATATGTCTTCTGGTGCAGACCCTGCACCATTTTAGTTGCCCTCCTCTGGACAGCTTCCATTTTGTCTATGTCCTTGCGGAGATCGGGTCTCCAAAACTGCACACAGTACTCCAGATGGGGTCTCACCAGCTGTCTGTACAGAGGAATAACAACTTCTTGTTTTCTACTTGTGATGCCTCTCCCTATGCATCCCAGTATCCCCCCAGCCCTCCTTACTGCCCTCTCACATTGCTTGCCCACCTTTAAGTCATCTGATATGACTACCCCCAGGTCCCTTTTCATTTTTGTTGTTGTTAGTATCTCACCCCCCATTGTGTACTCTTCCACTGGGTTCTTGTTTCCCAGGTGCATTACCTTGCGCTTCTTAGCATTAAATCTAAGCTGCCATACATTTTACCATTCCTCTAACCTTGCCAAGTCCCTTCTCATCCTTTCCACCCCACCTTGTGCATCAACTCTGTTGCAGATCTTTGTGTCATCTGCAAAGAGACATACTTTCTCCTTCCAGTCCCTCTGCAATGTAAACACAAAGACATTGAAGGACCGATCTAATACTGAACCCTGCGGTACCCACTAGTAACCCCCCTTTTTTCAGAGTGGACTCCATTTACTATTACTCTCTGTGTCCTATTCTCCAGCCAATTCTTTACCCAGGCTATCATCTTGGGACCCACTACTAGGCTGGCTAACTTGTATATTAATCTTTTGTGTGGGACTGAGTCAAACGCCTTGCTAAAGTCTAGGTAGGCCATGTCCACAGCCCCTCCCTGATCTACTACTTTGGTCACTCAGTCAAAGAAATCTATTAGATTCATCTGGCATGACCTTCCCGCTGTGAATGCATGCTGCCTTGGGTCCTGTGCCTCTCTGGCCTCTAGGTACTCGACAGTTCTTTCCTTCAGAAGTGATTCCATCATTTTCCCTATCACTGAGGTTAAACTAACAGATCTGTGGTTTCCTGCTTCTGCCCTGCTCCCACTTTTGTGAAGGGGACTCACATCTGCCCTCCTCCAGTCCTCAGGTACCACCCCATCCTCCCATGATTTGTTAAAGAGGGTAGTCAGTGGTGTCACTAGTTCTACCCTTAGTTCTTTTAGAATTCTGGGATGAATCCCATCAGGCCCCATTGCTTTGTCCACCTTCCGTTATAAGAGTTCTTTCAGAACCCTTTCTTCTGTAAATGGGCTGGTATCAACTTCTTTATCCAGAGTGTTTCTATTGCTTGCTTTAGGTACCTCCCCCTCTTCATTTGTAAATACTGAGCAAAAATATTTGTTTAGCATCGCCGCCTTTTCACAGTCACCTTCTGGCCACCGCCCCTCCCCTTTATTAAGCCTCACTATCCCTCCCTTAGTCTTCCTTCACTCCCTGATGTACCTAAAAAAGGTTTTATCCCCCTTCTTAACTGAGTTGGCTATCTTTTCCTCAGTTCGGGCCTTTGCTGTTCTGACTGCCTTCCTAGCTTCCTTTTGCTTTAACTGATACAATTCTCTATCCTGCTCCTTCTGTGATTCCTTGTACTTTCTGAATGCTTTCTTTTTCTCTTGAACCTTCATTGCCACCTCCTTTGAGAACCATAGTGGTTTCTTACATCGTTTTGTTTAGTTTATTTGCTTCACACAAAGGCGTGTTATCTCTGTGATGGCAGTTTTTATTATTCCCCATTGTTCTTCCAACCCTTCTTTCTGCCCATTTGCTAGTGCATTCCTTAGGCTCTCACCCATTTTGGCCAAGTCAGCCCTCCTGAAGTCCAGTACTTTTGCTTTTGTATGGCTTGACTCTATTGCTGTGTTTATTGTGAACCATACTGTTCGATGGTCGCTAGTTCCCAGATGGCTGCCCACTTCTACATCTGTGATCCTCTCTCCATCTTAATTTGAGAGGACCAGGTTTAAGATTGCTCCCTCTCGAGTGGGTTCCAATACTAGTTGTCTAAGACATGCCACCTGTAGGGCATCTAGAATAACCCCACTCTTAGAAGTGGCTGCTGCAACTGCACTCCAGTTAACATCTGGCATATTCAGATCACCCATCAGCAATATCTCCCCTTTATCTACCATTCTAAGTATACCTTCTATCATTTCCTTGTCCATTTCCTCCCCCTGAGAGGGGGGGGTCTGTATACAACTCCTGTGCGGATTGTGGTGCAATTGCCTGCCTCCAAATTGATCCACAGTGCTTCTTCTCCTCCCTGTTTACCCTTTTGTTCTGTTGCTTTGATTCCTTAAAATAAAAGTTAAATGAACCAGGTTCGAATGACAAGATTACCTTAGGTGGCAATAGTGCACAGCTTAGATTTAAAAGCGAGTTGTAAAATTGCTATTAAACTGTGCAGGGCTTGGATTTAAAAGTTGTAAAATTGCTCTTAAACAGTACAGGGCTTACATTTAAAACTGAACAGTAAAATGCTGTTAAACAACCGTATACAGTTTACACAGTGCCCTTCCATCAGCACACATAGATAGCAGTAACCCAGTTGGCCCCCAAATGTCCAAGTAAAAAATCTGAGCTGAAGTATCAGCAGCTTTTCAGCCTAGCTAGAAGCAGATCAACCAGCTAAACGGAGCTTTGCTGCTCCTGGAGTAGCCAATCGGCTTCTTTCTTCAGTGGCTGATCACTTCCCTGGATTCAGATCTAAGCAAGAATGCAGTACCTGGGGTGAAGTTGGTGGGGAAAGCTCTCCATGGTGCAGTATCTTGAAAAGCGTCTGGTGGCTTCCTCCAGCTGGTTGCTTAGTCGAGGATGGCCCGGTGGGGCAGCACCTGGAGTGAAGTCAGTGGGGAAAGCTCTCCGTGGTGCAGTAGCTTGAAAAGCATCCGGTGGCTTCCTCCAGCCTGTCACTTAGTCGAGGATGGCCTAGTGGGGCAGTACCTGGGGTAAAGTTGGTGGGGAAAGCTCTTCATAGTGCAGTAGTTTGAAAAGCATCTGGCGGCTTCCTCCAGCCGGTCGCTTAGTCGAGGATGATTCCTTTGTGCTTATCCCATGCATCCTTGAACCCCACAACTGGTTTTTTCCTCCACTACCTTCATTGTAAGGCTGTTCAAGGAATCCACCACTCTTTCTGTGAAGAAGTACTTCCTCACATCTCTCCTAAATCTACCCCCTCCAGCTTCACAGCATGTCCCTTTGTTCTTGAGTACCGTTTCTTCTGAAAAATACTCCCATCCTGTACCTTATTTACCCCCATAAGATATTTAAAGGTCTCTATCATATCTCCCTTCTTCCTCCTCCTCTGTTCCAGAGTGTATATGTTGAGGTCCTTTAGTCTCTCCTCATAGGGCTTTTGATGCAAACCCTGCACCATTTTAGATGCCCTCCTCTCGACCACCTCCACTTTGTCTATGTCTTTCCAGAGATGTAGTTTCCAGAACTGGGCACAATACTCTAGGTGAGGTCTTACCAGCAATCTATACAGAGGCAACACCATCTCCCTCTTTTTGCTGGTGATACCCCTCCTTATGCACCCCAGCATCCTACTCACCCTCCCTTCTGCCTTGATGTGCTGCCTGGCCACTTTTAGGTCATCCAATACGATTACCCCCAGGTCTCTTTCCTACTTGGTGGTCATCAATACCACTCCACCAATTTTGTACTCCACCCCTGGGTTTCTGTGCCCTATGTGCATTATTTTGTACTTTTTCACATTGAAACCCAGCTGCCATACCATTGACCCTGCAGTCCTCTAGTTTTCTCAGGTCTCTGGCCATCCTTGATGGTGAAGTGATGTATTGTTGTGTATTGTTGTTTGTTTCATATTTATTTGCATAATTATACATCTTGACCATCTGGTCCTGGGTCGTGCCTGAAAAAGGGCCTTGGTTCACGGCACTTACCTGGTAAACAAAAGTTAAAATAAAAAACAAATCCTTTCCACTCCTCCTGAAGTGTCCACCTTATTGTAGATTTTGGTGTCATCTGCAAAGAGGCAGACCTTCCCTTCCAGCTCATTTGCAATGCCACTTATAAAGACATTAAGGAAGACTGATCACAGCACTGATCCCTGAGGCTCCCCAATGGTCACCCTCCCTCCCTTCCTTTGAGTGAACTCCATTTACCACCACATTCTGTTGCCTATCCCCTAACCAATTTCTTATCCAGCTTACCACCTTTGGACCAACTCCTAAGCTACCCAGCTTGCTTACTAGTCTCCCATGTGGAACAGTGTTGAATGCCTTACTGAAATCTAGGTAGGCCACATCCACCGCTCCACCCTGATCTAGTTCCTTGGTCACCAAGTCAAAGAAAGCTATCCGATTCGTTTGACATCACATTCCCCTGTGTGAGGAGGGACACAAGAGTGAGAAAGAAGTAACATGTGAAGCTGCATACTATGGGCCCATTTTATTCTAGCACCTTCTTCTGCTGGTCTTTCCCACCCTGACCCCGAAAGTCAGAGACACTAACTTGAGGGGGTTGGGGTTGCTCTTCAACAAAATGGGTTAGTCCACATTGTTTTCATTTTGGGTCACAGAGCAGGTGACTATTGTCCTAAACCTAAAGCTTTAAATTCTATGATCTTACCATCCTACCTGCCAACTGCAGTCCACCTCCACTCATTCTGACTGATTGATTGATTAGTAATCACACAAAACCTAGACTCCCTGCCAGCACAGCCTAGCCAGCACATCTTTGTTTTAAATGCTAGAAGTCTAGAAAATAAGATACCGTACCAAGAAGCCATCATGACAGAGGCCAACCTGGATATTCTGGCCATTATCTAGTCATGGTGTGCTGGAAACCATGACTGGGACATGGCCATACAAGGCTCTACTCTGTTCAGAAAAGAGTGGCTGGGAAGAAAAGGAGGTGGTGTGGTGCAGTATGTGAGGGATATAGTGAATACAGGGGGAGGCAGAAGTACTGTGGATCACACTGGAGACAGGGAATGAAGCCACTATTAGCATTAGAGTAATCTACAAATCTCCAGTAGGGGGAGGAATTAAATAAGGTACTGGTGGAAGCTGTCACAAATGCACTCTTCAGGTCAGGCCCACTGCTCCCACCGTGCCAACCTCAGAGTGCAATAGTGTGAACAGGTAACAGACAGGGTAACCCTCCTGTTTGCTTTTGGGTCTGAATCACCTTTAGTCTTAGGTTCTGGGGGGATTCAAACTGTGAACCTTATGCTAGCATACGAAAAGTACATGCTCAGACACGTACCCTCTTCGGGGATTGCGGTACAATCTTTAGTCAGGGGCACCAAGCCAGGCTTCCAAAATGAACCCTTAAAACTCTATAAGAGACCTTAGGTATATTCTTACCTTTTCCCAGTTTAGTAACACCATCAAGCCCTTGAACAAGTTGTCAGACTTAAAAATACAGGCACTCCACATGCAAAAATGACAGAGGAGACCCAGGCAGAATCTTAAAGAATATGTATTTTACTAAAAGATGATTAAAAATATGAAAAATGTAAACACAGAACAATATATCAAAGTGCTCACAATCACATAAAAGAACAAGGGAAAATTACAAAACCCCTACCACAATACATTTAGACCTTTGCTGTCTAAAGTATTACCTCTGGAAGTGCTTAAGTTAGATCAGAGAGCTGTCTCCCTAGAGTCCCGAAAATAATATGACATTCATTTCAGACACAAGTATCAGTTTAAATTGTGTCTCCACACCCCTTCTGTGAGTCATCTAGCTCCTCCTTTTAGAATAAAAAAATACAAACATGATGTCCTATCAGGAGGTAGATTATATAAGGTGACATCAGCAAAAACTCATTTCCCAAATTGAGTCTTTCATCAACCGGTTCCTTTGAGGTTTACAACCCTGCAGTACATCACCTAGGTGCGATATAGCCAACATGAATCAGCTAAATGACGTCCTGTCCTGCAATAAAATGTATATTTAGTTTCAACTTCCAAAGCATGAGGTCATAAAAAGGCCATAAAATGCCATTTCTCAGGGAAGTTAATTACATTACAGAGCTCTCCTGGTCAGTTTACATATTCTGTAGCTTCACTGAAACCTGGGGGGCACCCATGGAAGCACAGGCTGTCTTATGTGAGACAATCACATACTATATTTTTATATTACAAATATCATACAACAATCATAACCAGCTGACCAAGCATCACAGAAGCCACTGGCAAGATGGCAGAAAAGGATAGGTGCTGCTGCTGGTGGGAGACTTTAACCTGCCAGATGTAGATTGGAGCCTCCCAGCAGTGGCTTCACCTAGAAGCAAACGTATTCTGGACACCCTGCAGGGAGCATTCCTCAGGCAACTAGTCAATGAACCCACTCATGATGGAGCAATACTGGACCTGGTACTCACTAACAGGGCCAGTGTTGCAGACGTCAAGGTGGGAGGCCACTTGGGGACCAGTGTTCACTGTATGGTGTGTTTCAATATAAAGACAGTTTCATAATTGAATCACACAAGGGCAAGGGTTCTGGACTTCAGGAGGGCAGATTTTACAAAGATGGGTGAATGCCTCAGGGATGACCTGGCAGAGGGGATGGCTTGGGTGTAATGGAGGAACAGTGGACAAAGATAAAAGGGAGCATAGATAAGGCAACAAACCTCTGTGTCAAGCAAGTCAGCAAAAGCAACAGGAAAAAGAGACTGTTGTGGTTCTTGAAAGAATGTGTGACTGAGTGCTCCCTGCACTATGTGGGCTTTTAGATAGCATTAGTTACTGTTTAGACAGACTTATATAGTTCCTAGTTACCTTTAGTTAGCTTTGGATGGAATCTGCTAGAATTGCAGACTTTCAACTCGCTGCTGGCTTGACTTTTACTAAATTTTTAGGAAACTTTCAAAAATACCCTGCAAAGCCAACAGTACTGAAACCTACCAAGCAGGACCTGTACACACTTAAGTTAAATTTTGAAAACTTCAAGGATTTTTTCACTGTAAACTCCTTGGTCAACTGATGATCTACATTCCTTCTCTCTGGATGTTTTATGATTCTCACATTTCTTGCTAGGACAAAACTCCTGGATTCAAAAAATAACACTAACAGCTTAATCTGGTTCAATGTCAGTTGCCATCCAACTGTATCCCCGGGGATAAGGATGAAAAATAGGCAAGTACCTAGTTCTCCTTTCGGCAAACAAAAACGAAATAAAAAATAGAATAAAATATATGTAACTGCAAGACAGGAGGCCCAATTTACAAAAGGGATGTAGGGCTTGCGTCAAGTCCTTCGTCAAACCTGTCTTTTGGTGCAGCTGCACCAAACATTTCACCACAATATGCGCCTGATTCAAGATCGGGCACATCTGCTACAGTTTTCACATTTTACAGCAGCTTGTGCCAAATATTTGGTGCAAGCCCTGCAAAAAGGGTACCTGGGATTGCTGCAGGCTATGCCAGGGAAAAGTTGCTCTAACTTGTGGCAATTAGCACACAAGATTGAGAATCCCAATCACCGGCTGAGAAATGCCACACGTGCCACACGCCCTATGTGCGGAGCAACTGGGGCTTGCAGCCTTCCCAGACATTTTGTGAATTGGGCCCAGGAGCTTTAGACTGCAGAAATAAATAGATCCCATTTCTCAGATGTAGACATCAGGGGAGCCACAGACTGCCTCCAAGGATAAAATCAGTTACATTTCCCCACTTGTATGTAAACTGCTCTAACTACCATTTCGCTGCTACCTTTCACCTTTGTTAACACCTTAGCATGTAGCCTTTAGATTTTAAGGGACATCTCCTAAATTAGCACTTTTCATTTAACTGTTATTTAAAGAAAGGTGCAGGCCAGGCATCCTTTTCCCTACCATAGCTGCATCCAGGACTCCAACATCTCCAGCAGTGTGGTAGGAGGCAACAATTTGATCCATCAGGACAGCTCCCCGGGACTGTTCACCACCAAGACACAGCTTCACAGAACAGGGAAAAATATAACAAATTAACACAAAAGAGAGCACCAATGAGAATGAGATCTCCCACTGCCCCTCGGGCCTGGAGAGAGCCCAAACAAACACAGGCTTTTTTCCATTGGGAGAGCACACAGGGCACCTTCCTCTGATTGTCGGACACCAAGCCACAGCATCACAGATCACAGGATTGTGGGCAGAAGCTACTTCTACTTGTACCAGGAGAACTTGTTAAAAATAAATTGTCTTTTGGTGCTAAGGAGACCCCTATGGGTCAGTCGATCTCCTGCAACCAGTCAAGGTAGTAGTCAGATCACCTACTATTTCCTCATTTAAAAGTTAAACAGGTTCGGGTGGCCCTCTGAACTGAAGTACAAAGAACAGGGACCAGAGCATTAGGACATAATACTTGGGGGGGTCAGCTTGGGAGACAGTCATTGGCCGGTTATATTACTCCCAGGTGTGTCCTCTATGCCCCTGTCCCCTGAGCTGTTCCATGATACAAGACATGAGCAAACCCGTGACTCTGCTTTGTAAATGACAATTAAATGTTGTCTGGTGCACTATTAGCCACTGCTAAGCAATTTAAATCACAAATTGTGGTGAGAAAGAAATAATGTGACCTACTGAGACTTGAACCCAGGCTCCCACAGTGCCAACCTGGTGCTCTAACCACTGAGATACAGGCTCACATAGTGGGTTATGAGGTTCCTGGATACACTTCCTTTCTCCGGTATTGTATATCCTGCAACTAGGAATAATCAAGATGACAATTCCCAGTAGCTCACATTATTTCTTTCTCACTACAATTTGTGATTTAAATTGCTTAGCAGTGGCTAATAGTGCATCAAAAACATCTAATTGTCATTTTACAGAGCACAGACCACCAGACCCCCAGATTGTATAAGGCTGGATCAGGGGATGCTTACATCATAGGTATTGGGTTCAACTGCTTTATTTTTTTTTAAATTGAAATTGTTTTTTGCACGGTGTATTTTCGGTCACATTGTTGTGCAGATTGTCTTGCTGAAAGGAAGGAAAGCATTCACTGGGGTGGTGGGTTAGAGCTGTTGCTGATTGTCTCTGGAGGGCATGGGCTTGGTCCCACCCACCCTGCTCCAATCCCTCCCGTCCCAAGGGTGTCGTTTCCTTTATACCAGAGTTTCTGACATCACTTCCTCAGAAGGGTAAAGGACATACACCTGTCATATCCTTAACAGCCCAGTACACACTGCATAGAAAGGTAAGCATGCGCACACACTTGCACATTAACAAAAAGGAAAGAAAAAATTAAACAAGAAGAGATGTAGGGGAGTGGTGCAACGCACTGGCTGTGAGTGGCAGTCTTCAGGAAACATTCTGGAAGCTGCGATGCTGCCCTATTTGCAGGTGTAACCCCTAGGTCGTGCTATCCCAAGGGCTACTACCCCTGCCTGCTTGGCTAGTAGCAGGTTAAGGGGCATGAGTTCTGAAACGGGTGCCTCCACCCAGAGGTCAGGGTTGGTAGTGGTTAAGCTAGCCCAGGCACAGCCCTCCAGGACACTGTAACCCCCCTCTTTCCTTACTAGTGGCTGGAACAATACACAATAATCACTTTCACAATACCCCTGATACACCACACAAGTACCCACACTGTTTGCACTTACCACCAGGGCTTTCCTCTGGCCAGGCCCTGGGGACCCCCTTTAAAACAAGGTTACACACAGCAAATAACAGCAGTACAGTACTCTTGCACAAACTGGAACAACCGTCAGGGTAAATGCAAAAAAGAGTTGGATCTGATTTATTTAAGGAACTTGAACAAGGGAGGGGCGTAATCAGGTTAATTTGCTTAAAGGCTGTATCATTCAAACAGTTATGCATGCACTTCAGGGTCCATAAGCAGTTACACACTCTGGGTACCCAGGTGAAGAAGAGGTGGACTAGCCAGGATCGTTGCCCTGGGTAGGCAGGCGTCGCAGCTGGTTGGGGCCCTGTGATGGAAGAAAACAACATGCACCACACACACTAATTGCAATCTGGAGCCGGAGGGCTCAGTTCATGAAAGAAAAGAAACAACAAGACAATCAAATGACACACTTAGATTAGGCTGTTGTTGCAGGGAGCTACCCTGATGATTACTCACGATTCCAAAGACTGGATACAGGCTGGACGAAAATTGAGACTGCAGGTGGTTGATCTGGAGTGCCAGAAGAAGCAGGGACCACATGATTCACCGAGGCATCGTTCCTGTTCAAGCGTGGAGCAGGGGGCTGATCCCCAGGCAGGTCTCTTGTCAATGGCTTTCTCTATGCAGTGGGGTAGTCTGGCAGGGCCAGTGTGGCAAGGCCCAGGGCATATGGAGAAGAATATGGATTCAGTCCGGTCGAGCTGGATACAGCTTCCAGCAAGCAGAACACAATTCACACAGTGGGGAACCAAATCACGACCCACTATAAACACACAGCACATTTACATGTAAGGGATTCTACTATACCAGGCAAACCGCTCTCCGGTCACAATCGCAAAGTCTCTGCACACACTGGGAGTGTAGAGGTAGCTGGAAATCCTGACAGGCTGATGCATTCAGCAAATCTTCGATCTTCTTCAGGTTGATCCTGGTCACAACTCAGTGGCTTACTTCATTCTCACAAACTCGGATTCAGTCCAAACTGATTCTCTTCTCCCTCTCAGGTGCAGCAGGCAGGCATGCAGGCCAAAACTTAGGCCTTTCCACAGAGACTGTCTCGAGCTGCTGCTTTTTCAGCTCCCAACTTAGATCTGACTCAACTGCCAGAAAACCTGGGACTTTCCCCAGAATACAAAAGGTTCAGTTGGCTGATCTGTCTGTCAGTCATAACAAAGGTTCCCCCTTCAAGTGCAAAACGGCGCCAAAAGCCCCAAACTACAATTCCTACTGATTTTGATTCCAGACAGCTCCTGTAGTCCGGCTTCATTTTAGGTCCCACCAGTACTGATTGGTCCAATTTGGCAGTCCAGGACCAAGATAATGATAATAAACAAAACAGTTCTTGCTGCAAAGAAGGCAGGTTAGACAAACTACACTACATTATCACTCTAAATGATTTTCAGCAAATAGTTATATCTCTCAACAGAGCTCCCTCTCAGATTACTTATGACTGCAATCCAGGCAGCTCTTAAAGAGACAGTGCACAAAGGCCATACAGGCACTCTCTGGCAATCACATTTAAACTGCTAAAATGCAGGACACAAGCCGGGCAGTGAGCATTTAGGCAAGCTCAAGGAAGACTTTTCAGGAAACCCCATTTGTACGGGGGTTACATCGGCACCTTTCTGGTCTGAGGGAGGAGGTTGCCTGTCTCTGAGCTGACCTGGCAAGGATTCAAGAAACCTTTTCCCCCAACCAGGAACCACCAGGGCCACCACCACTGCTTCAGAGGTTGCCAAGAAAGAGGAGAAGGTGGACTACAGTGGGCTCAGGGAGGGTGAGGATGGTGGAACAGAGGTGCATCCCTCCAGTTGTACCTCTCCGCAGTTCATACACCATTCTGGTGGAGCATGGTTCCTCTATGATGTAACCCGCAAAGGAGACCAAGGAGGATGCTGGGAACCTCCACAAAGGAGACCCACAGGTGGGTGGCATGGGACACCACAGGGGAAGGAAACAACTCCTCGTGGGGGATTCAATTGTTAGGGGGATAGAACTGGGGGAGGGAGGGGGAGAGAGAAGTAAGGTGCCTGCCTGGAGCCATGGCTTGGAGGGACAGGAAGCGAATCCTCAGGATCACAGGAGCAGCTGCATGAGAGAGGGAGCTGGATGTCATTGTCCACCTAGGGACAAATGACCTGACTAGGAATGGGATCAGAGCAGTGCAGGAGGAGTTTGAAGAGTTGGGGAAGGGCCTTAGACAAGTAGCATGCACTTTAACCTTCTCAGAGGTGCTGTCTGTCTATGGCATCGGTGAGGCTAGGGTGCTCTGCACTGTGGGATTCAATCAATGGTTAAAAAACTGGTGCAGAGCTCAGGGTTTTGGCTTCATTGGGGACTGGGGCTCCACCTGGAGGGATACAACCCTATACTAGTGCAATGGTCTGCATCTGTCCAGGCAGGGAACCAGGATCCTAGGTGATAGGTTTAAATGCTTCATTGGCAAGTATTTAAATTAGCCAAGAGGGGAGGCACTGAAAAGGATCAGAAAAATCCCAGCCTCCCCTCACAAAACAGGGTAGTTAGCAAGGTAAACACCAAGGTAGAGAAGTCGATAGGGAGCAGGACAGGGGTGAATGGAGAAAAAGACAAAGGCAGTAAGGACAGAGATGGGGCTAAAAGGGTTAAGGCCGTCAAAAATGGAGGGTGATGAGTACCAATGCCTGTAGTCTGGGTAACAAGCTCCCTGAACTAGTGGCCTCCATGGAAGAGGGATGCCTGGATGTCACAGCAGTCACAGAAACATGGTACACATAGAACCATGACTGGGATGTCAACATACCAGGGTACACAATCTACAGGAGGGATGGTGGGGTAAAAGAGGAGGAGGAGTAGCTCTCTACATAGGGAAGGGATCAAAGCAATGGAGCTAAAGGGTAAACAGGGAGGAGAGAAGGCACTGTAGGTCACCCTGGAGACAGGAAATGGCTCCACAATCCGCACTGGGGTTGTATATAGATCCCCATCTCAGGGGAGGAAATGGACATGGAAATGATAGAAGGCATCCTCAGAATGGCAGAAAAAGGGGAGATATTGTTGATGGGGGACCTGAATATGCCAGATATTAACTGGAGCACCTTTACTGCAGTCACATCCAACAGCAGGGTCATTCTCGATGTCCTACAGGGGGCATGGCTCGGACAGCTAGTATTGGAACCCACTTGGTAGGGAGCAATCTTAGACCTGGTACTCTCAAATGGGGATGGAAAGAGGATCTCAGATTTAGAAATGGGTAGCCATCTGGGAGCAAGCGACCACCAAACAGTATGGTTCACGATAAACACAGCCGTACAATCAAGCCATACAAAGGTAAGGTACTGGACTTCAGGAGGGTTGACTTTGGCAGAGTGTCTCAGGAAAGCACTAGCAAATGGTCAAGAAGGAGGGGTGGAGAAACAATGGGGGGGAACTCAAAATTGCCATCACAGAGGCAACAAGCGTTTGTATGAAGCAAATAAACAAAACAAAATGAAGGAAAAAACCACTATGTTTCTCAAAAGAGGTGATGGTGAAGGTTAGGGAGAAAAAGATAGCATTCAGGAGGTATAAGGAAACACAGAAGGAGCAGGACAGAGAACTGTATCTGTTAAAGCAGAAGGAAGTGGGGAAAGCAGTAAGAATAGCACAGGCCCAAACTGAGGAAAAGATAGCCAGCTCAGTTAAGAAGGGGATAAAACCTTTTATAGGTACATTAGGGAGCAAAGAAAGATCAAGAGGGATAGTGAGGCTAAATAAAGGGGAGGGCGGTTGGGCAGAGGGTGACAGTGAAAAAGCAGGGATACTAAACGAATACTTCTGCTTAGTATTCACAAAAGAGGAGGAGGGGGAGGTAACTAAACCAAACAATAGAAGCACTGTGGATAGGGTAGTCAATACCAGTCCATTCATGGAAGAAAGGGTCCTGAAAGAACTCCTAAAACTGAAGGTGAACAAAGCCATGGGGCTTGACAGGATTCACCCAAGAATTCTCAAAGAACTAAGGGGAGAACTAGTGACACTTCTGACTATCCTTTTTTTTGCATATTATTTTTATCCTCCTCACGGGCAGCTAGCCTTGCCCAACACCACCTCTCCCATTCTGCCATCCAGCTGCTCCCTCTGCCCGGTTGACCCGGACATATCCTTTCACCGGGGAGGGCCCCCCTGCCTGCCCGGAGCCATCTGGAGGGGAGACCGGAGTGCTCTTAGGCACTCCCTTGCTTCTATGACAGGTGAGGGACAGCAGCTAAGGGGGATTCCTGGCTTTGCAGCATGGGGAGGCAGGACTGCCATCATCTGGCTGGCATGGGCACTATTTTCCACGGTTTTCTTTTTTTAAACCCCATAGCGCCGCTCTTGTAGTGCTCCCGATCTCTGCCGGGGGCTGCTACAGAGTGAGGCAACCCCTACAATTCACCCCAGGAGAGGAGAGCAGACCTCCGGATGCTCAATCCTCTCCTTCCCCTGCCAACCCCCGGCGTCCTGAGCTCATTTGCAAACCCGGGTTGACAGTGTGGCATGAGATGTGGCATCCAGCTTTTCAACCCTCAGGAGGATGGTGTGGTACCTGAGGACTGGAGGAGTGCAGATGTGATTCCCATTCACAAAAGTGGGAGCAAGACAGAGGCAGGAAACTACAGACCTGTCAGTTTGACCTCAGTGGTAGGGAAAATGATGGAATCACTTCTGAAGGAAAGAATTGTTGAGTAACTAGGGGCCAGTGGGGCACAGGATCCAAGGAAGCATGGACTCACAGTGGGATGGTTATGTCAGATGAATCCAATTGATTTTTTTGACTGGGTGACCAAGGTAGAAGACCAGGGAGGGGCTGTGGACATGGCCTACCTAGACTCTAGAAAGGCATTTGACACAACAAGTTAGCCAGCCTGGGAGTTGGTCCCAGGATAGTAGCCTGGGTAAACAACTGGCTGGAGAACAGGACACAGAGGGTAATAGTAAATGGAGTCCACTCCAAACAAAGGGAGGTTACAAGTGGGGTACCGCAGGGTTCAGTACTGGGACCGGTCCTCTTTAATGTCTTTATTGGTGACATTGCAGAGGGACTGGAAGGAAAAGTATGCCTCTTTGCAGATGACACAAAGATCTGCAACAGGGTTGATATATGGGGGGGTGGTGGAAAGGATGAGAATAACTTGGCAAGGGTGGAGGAATGGTCAAATGTATGGCAGCTTGGATTCAATGCAAAGAAGTGCAAAGTAATGCACCTGAGAAACAAAAACCCAGGGGAAGAGTACACGATGGGGGGGGGGGCTACTAATAACAACATAAATGGAAAGGGACCTGGGAGTAGTCATTTCAGATCACCTGAAGGTAGGTAGGCAATGTGAGAAAGCAGTAAGGAGGGCTGGGGGGATACTGCAATGCATAGGGAGAGGCATCACCAGTAGAAAACAGAAAGTTGTTATCCCTCTGTACAGACAGTTGGTGAGACCCCATCTGGAGTACTTCGTGCAGTTCTGGAGACCCCATCTCTGCAAGGACATAGACAGGATGGAGGCAGTCCAGATGAGGGCAACTAAAATGGTACAGAATCTGCACCAGAAGCCATACGAAGAGAGACTAAAGGAGCTTAATATGTATACCCTGGAGGAAAGGAGGGACATGACAGAAACTTTCAAGTACCTCAAGGGAATCAACAAAGTCCAAGAGGGCAGCATCTTTCAGAAAAAGAGATGTGCAAGAACCAGGAGGCACAATTTGAAGATAGAGGGGAGATGGCTCAGGGGCAATGTGAGGAAGTATTTTTCACAGAGAGGGTAGTGGATGCATGGAACGGCCTTCCTGAGGAGGTTGTGGGGTCAAAAACAGTGTGAGAATTCAAGAATGCATGGGACAGACATAGGACAGTTCTAGTGAGGGGTAGGAGGAAGTAGGCTGTTGGTTAACGAGGATCTGAGGCTTATCCAATAGGTAGGGAAACTAATTAATTAATCAATTTATTTATTTATTTAAGAGTTTTACCAGGAAGGCATACTGAGCGGGGTACCACTCAATTCCAGATGCATCCTGGGGGAAAGGGGACATGGAGCATACAAATCATAGCCACATGGAAGTTGTACATTATATACAGATACAGATATATACAGATAGTAGATAGATATAATATACAGATAGTAACAGGCACTAAGAAATAAAGCCAATATATACAGATACAGAAAAAACAATCTGTGAGCATAGAAGGTGCACAGGGCATGAGCAACTACATGGGCATTTGCATGGCCATGCATGGTGGATTAATACAATATGTTGTGCAATAGAAATTAAAAACACAGTAAGCAAAATTAGATGAACCCAAATTACACAAAATTTCCACAGTACAATGTGGAGATTGCATGTGACACCCCATCTCTGATCTGCTTAAACGTAATTACCAGACTAGGGCAGGGTGCTGTGAGCACTAGGCTAGAAGCACAGGGTACTGCGCAGCTTGAGGCCCTAAATTAGAGATGGGGACCTGGGACACCTGCCCCTTGGTGGCATGAATGGACAGACTAGGTGGGCCAAGCAGTCCTTATCTGATGTCCGAGTCTATGTTTCTATGTAGATGTTTTTTGGTGCAGTATAAGGCATTGCTAAGCAATTTAAATCACAAACTGTAGTGAGAAAGCAATAATGTGCCCTACTGGGAAATGAAACCTGCCAATCTGCTCTGTAAGTAACTTAATGAGCCTGTGACTCAGCTCTGTAAATAACTTAATTGCTGTAAAATCTTACCTGTCTGTAAACTGGTAACACTCTGGATAACTTGGTGAGGCTAGGTATTAACATTAATGCTGTATCCTCCCATTTATTTACTGGGCAAGTTTAGGTGGTAGCGCTGTACGAATTTCTCATGATTCATGGATTGCACCACCGCAGCATTTTACAACTATGTCAGACGTTTATCATCCAAATGCTTACCCACATGATCTAATATATTCTTCGTAATATATGGATAAGCCTCGTAATACTAACAAAAAGGCGTAACAAAATTCACCACAGTGCTATCATTACACCTCCAATGATGATAGCATGAGAGCTTGTAATGCTATCTTTAGGTTCTATGTCGTTACGGCGACACTGAAAGGGTGATTGCTGTTACGGCGAAGTCAGAGTGCCAAAAATCAATTTCAGAACACTGACTCCCCGGTGCACAACAAAACGGCGCTTGGGACTTGTGTTTTTTTATGTTTATGGGAGGGCTGTGCCCCTCATCTCATTCTAAAGGATTCTCAACATCAGGGGGTGCACATGGGGGGCAAAATGTAAAAAAAAAAAAAAAAAATTGGGGCTGGGCGCAGAGAATGAACCTGCACCCTGACCCTGACCCAGCACCCTAGCTTCCAAGGCCATGAGCCGATCCACATACCATGAGGCCGGGTTCGGCAGTCTACTATAGCACCATCCCTCACCCCTCCCACCCTCGCCGTGCATGCCTCAAGCTCCCACCCACCCCTCATGTGCACTCTGTAGCGACTTCCTGTCATTACGGTTGCCCACCCCATCCCGTTGCTGTTGTCCCTAACCAGTAGCCCCTATGACAGGCACCACAATTGAGTCACCCTTTCCTCAATTGCGGTCGCCCACATCATGGGCTACCCTATCATTACAGCTCCAATGATAGTATTACGAGAAAGCACTTTTCCCACGTGCTACTGTATTGCTTGTGGTGAGCGAGAGCCAGCTTTTTCTGTAACTGATGCGTACAGTAAAAGTTGATTGGCTGCTGACAAGAATGCACAATAAATTTTTTTTTTTTTTTTAAGTGAAAACCAGATCCATATATTACCAGAAATAACAAATAAGAAACAGTGTATTTCTTGGCTAAAAATACTATTGTGAAGTTCTAGTGACATGTTGGAAGCTCTCAGGCTTTGCTCTTACATAGAAACATAGAACGTGTCAGCAGAAAAGACCCACCAGGCCCGCCCAATCTGCCCAGTATGCCTAGCATGCCGCTAGGACTTTGCTAATGCCTTCTGCCTACCCCCTCCCTGGATCTAACAGATCCTTGTGTCTATCCCACACTCTCTTGAATCCCCCACAGTTCCTGCACCCACCACCTCCTCTGGAAGTCTGTTACAGTTTACCACCACCCTCTCCATAAAGTAGAATTTTCTGATGTTTCCCCTGAACCTCCCCCTACTAACTGCATATCATGCTCCCTTGTTTTCAATTGCTCCTTTAGCTAGGAGATGTCCCCTACTGGCACCCTGTTGATACCCTTGATATATTTGAAGGTCTCAATCATGTCCCCCCTTTCCCTACTTTGTTCAAGGGAGTACATGCTGAGGGCCTTCAGTCATTCCTCGTATGACAGATGACTGAGCTCTCCTAACCATTTTTGTTGCCCACCTCTGGACGCACTCCACCCTATCCACATCCTTCTTGAGGTATGGTCTCCAGAACTGGACCCCATACTCAAGGTGAGGCCTGACAAGCTGCCTGTACAAGGGCATTATGACCTCCCTCTTCCTGCTAGTTATTCCCCTGCTGATACATCCCAGCATCTTACTGGCCCTTGCCACTGCATTCTTGATTGCTTTGCCACCTTCAGGTCCCAAGAAATGATTATGCCAAGGTCCTGTTCCATCTCAGTAACTTCTAGGACATGCCCCCCATACGTTATTCCATGCCCTGGTTATTCCTGCCTAAGTGCATGATCTTGTATTTTTTTGTGTTGAAGGACAATTGCCATTCTTTGGACCATTCCTTCAGTTTCTCCAGATCCCTGTGCATGCTCTCCACCCACTCAGGCATATCCACTCTATTGCAGACCTTAATGTCATCCGCAAATAGACCTACTCTTCCCTCCAGCCCCTCTGCTATGTCCTTATAAATATATTGAAAAGGAGCATCCACAGCACCGACCCCTGAGGCACCCCACTGGTGACAACACCCTCCCTTGAAGTTACCCCATTAACAATTACCCTTTACCTTCTGTCCCTCAGCCAATTTTGCACCCTCCTAACCAGGAGCGGCCCCAGCCCAAGGCATCTCATTTTGTGCAGTAGTCTCCTGTGTGGTACAGAATCAAACACCTTTTTGAAATCTAGATACGCAATGTCTACCAACCCCCCTCCCATTCCAGTACCCTGGTGACCCAGTCAAAGAAAGCTTGTTTTGCATGATCTTTCCTCAGTGAACCCATGTTGTCTCCGATCCTGTAGGCCATTGGCTTCTAGGTAGCTAGTGATTCTCTTTTTTAGCAGTTTCTCCATGAACTTGCCTACCACGATGTTAAACTCACCGGCCTATAATTGCCTACCTCCTCCTTGTCTCCCTTCATATGAAGAGGGACCACATCTGCCCTTCTCCAGTCATCATGGATCTCCCCTGATTCCAAGGATTTGTTGAAGAGGCTGGTAAGAGGTTCTGCTAGCACCTTACTAAGCTCCCTCAGTAGCCTGGGGTGCACACCATCCGGCCCCATTGTCTTATCCACCTTCAAACCCTCTAACTGCCTCAGAACCTCTTCCACCTGAAACACACTGGAGTCAACCCCCCCAACACCATCACCTCATGTTCCCTGATTTTCTTACACTCCCCTCCTTCTCTACCATGAATACTGAGCAAAAACAGCTATTGAGTATTTCCGCCTTCCCCCTGTCAACTTTCACCAGCTCCCCTTCTTCGTTTTTCAACCTATCACCTCCCTTGATGTTCTCCTCTTGCTCACATACTGGAAGAAGGTTTTATCCCCCTCCCTGACTCTGTTGGCTATTCCCTATTCAGTTCTTGCCTTCGTCTTCCTGACCTCCATACCTGCTTCCTTCTGCTTCTCTTGGTATATAGCCTTATCCTCCTCCCTCTGTGTCTTTTTATACCTCCTAAGCACATTTCTCTTTACCCTGACTTTCTCTGCCACTTCTCTATTAAACCAAAGTGGCTTCCTCTTCTTCCTGTTTTTGTTACTCTTCTGACACAGTGGCTAGTGGCCTCCACTAGTTCCCCTTTTATTTGACTCCACACTTCCTCAACCCCCCCCAGTCCCCCCACCCCTGCTAATGCTTGTTGAACAATTTCCCCCATTTTCTGAAAGTCTGCAAGCCTAAAATCTAGGACTTTCACTCTGGGCCAATGGACCTCAGCAGTTGTTTTTATTGTGAATCAGACAGTGCTGTGGTCACTTGTGCCCAGGTTCTCTCTTACAGATATCTCACTCACCCCTTCCCCATTCATAAGAATCGAATCTAGGATCGTCCCCTCCCTAGTCAGTTTCCTAACTAGCTGCTTCATGAGTGCTCCCTGTAGAGTCTCCACTATTTCCCTGCTACTGGCGGATGCTGCTGATGGGGTGCCCCAATCCACGTCCAGCAAGTTGAAGTCCCCCATCAGCAGCACCTCCCCTCTGTGTGCCATCCTCTGGGTATCCTCTGTCTTTGTCCTATCCACTGCATCCTGCTGCACTGGTGGCCTACATATCACCATGGTACGTATGACCCCTCCCTTCCCCATGTCCAATGATACCCATAACGCCTCAGCCCCCCCCCCACCCTGCAATTCTGTAGCTTTAGTGTATTCCTTCACACACAGGGCAACCTCCCCCCTTACCCACCCTGTCTTTCCTAAAAAGTACATACCCCGGTATTGCCATGTCCCAATCTTGGCCATCATGACCCCACATCTCCATGATACCCACTATGTCCAGGTCCGCCTCAGCCATGACCACTGCTAAGTCTGGGATCTTATTGCCCAGACTTCTGGCATCGGTGCACATGGCTCTCTATACGCTGGGCCCACTCTGCTGTTCCCGGATGCGTGTTTCCTTCCCTACTCCTCTAACCTGGTTCTTTCCATCCTGGGGGGAATCTGGTAGCCCCCCCATTTCTCCTGTTCCATGGTGTGGGTTTGTTCTCAACCTCCCCCAATTTAGTTTAAATTATAGTTTTGTTGTATGAAATCCTCCAACTTGCTCTTTAGTACTGCTGTGTACCCTTCCTGTTCAGGTGCAGTCTATCCAGGGCCAATAGACTGTCATCCCTCCACATTGTTCCCCAGTCCCTTACTAACCCATACCCCATCTGTTCACACCAACCCTACAGTCACTTTTTAAATTCCTCAATCCTCAGTCTCCTCTCTGTGCTTGCCCTTGGTACGGACAGCACCTCCAAAAAAGCCCAGATCTGAACCCCAGGCTGCTGTAGTACCTCACAAGTGCCCTAAACCTTGCCTGCACCTCCAACAAGCTATATCCCGCCAGGTCATTTGTTCCAAGGTGGAACACCGGGTGAATTTTCCATCCTGCTGCCTCCCCCCAGAGGGAATATAGTGAATGATCTCAGCCACTGTCATACCTGATAGGCACTCAACCCATATTGTACTGCTTCTGCGCCCCTGCCCCTCCCAGCAAATTCCTTTTATTATTGGGTCCCCAACCATTAAGACCCTTCTCTCCATTACCTTCTGCTTGTACTTTTCCTCTGTCGTGTTCGCAGCCCATTGCATTCCCTTTATTTCACTACTCCCACTTCCCTCTTTGCCCCTTCTTTCTCCCCAAGTACTTAACTCCCCCTTCTCTCTACTTGTCCTCAGCCCCCTGCAAGTGTTCTCTTCCAAACCACCTCCCTCTACCCCCCTCTCTGCTAGTCCATCTCCCCCCACCCTTGCCCTTCCCTTTCCCTTGCCCTGACTGAAGTTTCCTGTGCTCAGATCACTTCCCCATTTCCATCCTGTTTAGGATCCCCTGAGCCTTCTCTTGCTGTCTCCTCTGTCTTAAGGGTTTGCCTTTTTTGGGGTGAGTTCACCCCAGTGCCCTTGTCCTTCCTTTTGCCCTTATCCTTGTTTTATCATGAAGGGATGACCCCACTCCTCCTGTCTACTGTGCCTTCCATCATGTCTCCCTCTTCTGTTCCCCGAGTCCACCTCTGCTCCAACTTCTTTATTCTCACCCCCATTTAGTAGCACTAGAGTGCGAATCTGTTTTTGTGCTCTTTGCCCGCTGCCTTTTCTCCTCCTGCTTGTGCTCTTCCCCCTTCACTTCTCTTTCATGCAGGCTTTGGACCTTTGTACTTTACTCCTGCCAGTCTCCTTGGCCCCTCTCACTTCCTGTACTGCCTCTATCTGAACCCCCAGGAGTTTCCTGTATGCCCACCCCTACACCCCCTTCCCTGCTTGCACATTCCTTTGTATGTTCCTGACTACTCCTGTCAATTCTTGCTTTTGCTGCTAGACCCCTACATCTCCACCATTTCTCTCTCTTCTGCCCCTACCCCATCTTACTCCCTCAGTGGATCCCCTGTCCGCCCCACCACCCCTCACCCTTGCCCATCCTAGCACCCATCTCAACCACCTAACCTCTTCCCTTAGTTGTGCCAGCTTCCAGCACACCATGTAGCCCCCATTCTCCAAGCCATAGCCAATACTATAGCCGACACACACCCCGTGCACCCTACCACCCTTCCAAAGATGCCACCTGTCCTTGCAGTCTGGGGACCATGCCATAGCCCTGTCTCCAGTCTGCTACAAGTGCCCCTCAAAATCAGTTGCCCCTGTATTTTTCACAACTCCACTATAAAATTCAGGTGTCATAGCACAGCAACAGCTCTATGTTACTGTACCCACCAGTGCCCTTTGCTGAACACTCCTTAAAGAACACCTTGGAAGTCTATTTCCCAATGAACAAGCACCCTCCAATGCCCATTGCTGAACACTCTTTAAGGAACCCCTTGGAAGCCTATTACCTAATGAACAAGCAAAGAAAAGGCACAAGACCCCTGACTAGAATTTCCATGCTGAGAGAAAGAACTAGGTGATCAAATCAGTCAAATCAGTGCAGCCTGGCCCTCTAGAACCATAAGGCATGCAAGGGTAATGCCAATTGCTCAGAGATTTCCTTGCTTTTTCTAGGATAAGTCAAGGCAGTCAAAGCAGTTCTCTTGAAACTAGTAATTTCCCTCCTGCAGTCAGCTTTAGGATACGTCAAGGCAGCCAAAGCAGTTCTCTTGACACTAGCAATTTCTCTCCTGCAGTTAGAATGGATTGTAGCCCAGCGCTCCTCCTCATCTCCTAAGCAACCTGTCCCTGGCCTGTGTCTTCCTTTCTTGCTCCTCTTTCTATGAGCATTTAATAGAGGTCGGGGCCAGGGTGGGTGGTCGGGACTGGGGTCCGTGGGTGGGACAAAAAACTCGAGTACAGCGCCTCTGGGGTGCTTTCCTTAGCTGCTAGGCTTGCAGCTTTTATAGCCCAGTTGCTCCATTCAAATTTCCACCCTCAATCCTGATTGGCTCCTGGACCTTTGTTCTCTGCCGATGCAGCCAGCACAACCAGTCCCACAGTCCAGCCTCCAGGCCCTTTTGCTGCCAAAGTAGCCACCAATGTTGAGGTGCTGGATGACCCCGATGCAGCTCTTTGCTCCTCTCACCACCAGTGCGGCTGTCTCTTCCCTCTCCCTGGCTGCCAGTGCAGCCATCGACCACCAATCCCCTTGTTTGCCACCGCCGTGGCTCCCTTCAGCAAGTACAGCTTCTCGGGGGGGGGAATTTCCACAGCAGCTGGGCTTTTATAGCTCAGTCATTTCATTCAAATGCCTGCCCTCAATCCTAATTGGCTCCCGGAATTTTGTTCACCTCTGATGCGTCCAGTACAACCAGTCCCACAGTCCAGCCTCCACACCCTTTTGCTGCCGATGCGGCCACCAATGTTGAGGCACTGGATGCCCCCAATGCAGCTCTTTGCTCCTCTTGCCACTGATGCAGTTGTCTCTACCCTCTCCCTGGCCGCCATTGCAGCTGCCGACCACTGATCCCCTTGTTTGACGTTGACATGGCTCCCTTCAGTAAGTACAGTTCCTCCAGTGGGATTTCCTCAGTGGCTGGGCTTGCAGATTTTATAGCCCATTCGCTCTGTTCAAATGCCCACCCTCAATCCTGATTGGCTCCTTGACCTTTGTTCACCACTGATGTGGCCAGCACAACCAGTCACACAGTCCAGCCTCCAGGCCCTTTTGCCACCAATGTGGCCGCTGATGTTGAGGCACTGGATGCCACCAATGCAACTTTTTGCTCCTCTCGCCGCTGATACAGCTGCCTCTTTCCCCCCCCTCTCTGGCCACTGTTGTAGCCGCTGATCACCCATCCCCTTTCTTGCCACCGATGTGGCTCCCTTCAGCTAGTACACCTCCTCCGGGGGGATTCATTGATGTTCACATATCACTAGAACCCCTCAATGGTATTGTAGCCTCATCATACGCAGTTCCTGTCTATTATTCTATTTGTCATGCTCTATACTCTTACCTGATACATGGGAAGTCTAACATTTATTCTTAAAAACTCTCAGCTGTAAAACATTCAGTTCTCTCTATTGCCGTATCAAAAGAAAGCACTACTGTACCACCATTCATCATCACATTAGGTTGGTCACAGTGGAGGTATTGACCAATAGGAGATCAACTTGAACAGTGTCTGATGATATCATAGTGACATCTGCTGCACACAAAACAGAGCAGTGAAATCAAACAGAATTTAAAAGAACTGATCTGAAACTTCTGTCATTTAAAATACATTGTATAAACTGGACACACGATGGCCTCACTCAGAATATGCCACTTATCATGACTTGTGAGAGGGCAGGACATTCATAATTCACTTGTGGCTCTGCTACTCATAAGTTATGGACCTTTTCCCTCAAGCATATTAATAAATGGCAAATCCTGAGTCCAGTCATTTTGTAGCCCATTTTTACTTACTTGACTATACATAGGATCCAGGCCCATCTCCCCAAAGAGGCAGTATAGCGTAGTGGTTAAGAGCACTGAGCTGCAAATCTGTAGAATTGGTTTTGAATCCCACAGCCACTGCTTAGTTTTATTTATTTTTTATTTATTGAAAAGTTTCACCAGAAAAGTACGCTGAGCAAAAACTTGCTCATCTCATGGTGCATCCTGGGGAAGAGGGTAAGGGGAGAAATAACAACAATAAAACACCAAGCAAACAATGCAGCAGTACAAATTGTGCAAAGGCATAAAATAGCATAGTACAGCTATGAAGATACACAATACAGCAGTGTAACAAATGTACGTTTTGCTTTTACAGGGCTATAACTTGCAGTAGTTTGGCGACATTTGGAGGAACCAGTACATTACCAGACATTTGATCAAATGTTGGAGTAAGTGCTAAGCATTGTAGAAACAGAGCTGAGAAACAGACTTTGAATACTAGAGACAAGTGCAGTTAGTGGAGCAGAAATTGTGAAGGTTAGCAAAGATGGAGTGAGGTGTTGAAGAATGTTTGATCTGCAGAGGCAGAATTCCAGAATTTAGGGAAATAGCATGAAAAAGCAGCCTGACCAGTTGTGGTATATCTGCATGGGATGGACAGAGTTCGGATATCAGTGGATCTAAGGGAATGCGTAGAAGGTTGAGGGATGGCCAACAAGGAGGAGAGGTAAGGAGGGAGTGTATTAAACCAGAATTTGGAGGTGTTTAGCTATGTGGGAGTGGCAATGGTTGGCAAGTGAAGGGAACCGGAGGGCATGGTAGAGGTTGCAGTGGTGAATGAAGGGTGAGGAGTCCACAGTGAAGCAGCAGAAGGAGTTAAAGAGGGTATCCCATCTGGCTAAGGAGGACTGCAGAGCGGCACTGTAGACTACGTCACAGTAGTTGAAGATAGGTAGAATAATTTTCTGGACCAGTTCATGCCTTGCCAGAAGAGGTAAACAGTTGCAGTTCCTGAATTTGACGCCAAGCTTGGGGCATAGTTTTTTCAGTATTTATTTATTTATTTAGCTTTTGTTGACCAGGTAGGTACGCTAGACAATCTGTATGCCTATTTTCAGGTATGACCCGGGAGAGTACAATGAAAATACAGGTTCAAACAAGGTACATAACAACAAGAGGGGCAATGTGCAGAGTTACAAGACAGCAAGATAAACATAGATAGTCTACAGTGAGCAGTAATAGGTAAAATATACATGTACATACAGAATAAATAGACTAACACATTCAATGGTAATTACATTGCATGAGTGACCCTATTTACCAGGGCCACTTAATTCATAAGCAGATGGCGATCAATCACATGCTACCCAGAGATTAAAGGACAGTAGGCAGTGGGTCAGAATGGGACCAATTTGGAGACTGGTTAGGGTGGCTTGGGACACCCACACACCGAGGACAGTTTCAAGTGCTCCCACAGGGAATTCTGGAGACACAGTTGGGAGGGGGAGGAACATACATGGTCAGGAAGGGAGTTCCATAGCCTCAGAGCACATGCAGCAAAGTCCCTAGCCCCCATTAGGGTTCGAGTATATGAAACTTTGAGCACTGCCGGATCCTGAGACCTGAGGGAGTAGGAGGAGGATACAGCAGGCAGGAGAAGCTGCACAAGCCCTGGTGGGGTGCCAGTTCTGAGCACCTTTCTTACGAAGCAGCCCAACCCGTATTTCAAGTGATTGGCCTGGGAAAGTCAGCTCAGTTTGTCATATAATTTACAATGGTGGGTGAGACGTGGGACAGCCAGGGCAAAGCAACAGATGTTGTTATAGGTCATGTTCCACCTGGCAAGGTGGACCTTGGAGGTGCCAGCAAACAGGAGAAGGCCATAACTTAGTGAAGGGAGCAGCACACCTCTGACCGGTGCCAAGCGAGCTGCAGACGTCAAGTTTTTCTTTGCCCTGTAGGCAAGACCCAGTTTGCAGTTTATGGTTCTACAAACATTTAGGATGTGACTCCCCAGGTAGAGTTGGGGTTCAAGTGTAACCCCAAGGTATTTTATTGAAACTGTGGTTAGGAGGGGAGAGCCATCCACACCACTGACACATAGAGGGACAGGGGAGGCCTTGTTCTTGGCTGTTGACCCAAAGAGCATGGCCTGAGTTTTTTCAGATTAAGGACCAGCTTGTGGGATGTTACCCAGGCTTGAGTATTCTTAAAGGTCTCACTCAGCTGAAGGTTAAGAATCCCAATGTCTCGGGAATGTGCAAGGATGACAAGATCATTTGCATAAAGGGTGACACTACAGTTGGAAGCAGCAGCAGGGAGGTTGTTAACAAATGCAGAAAAGAGAAGGGGCCCCAAAACTGATCCCTGTGGGACACCAGAGGTCACCGGAGTAAGGTCAGAGAGGACCTTGTTGAATGTTCTGCTGTATTCTGCCCTGGAGGTAGTTTCTCAGCCAACTCAAGGCAGGGGGGACAGGCCTAAGGACTGCATCTGTGAACAGAGTAATGCATGGTCTACAAGGTCAAAGGCCTTGGATAAGTCAATGAATATAGCCCCAGAGAGTTCACCCTGGTCCATGGCCACCCTGATGCTGGAAGAGACAGAGACAAGGGCAGTGGTCATGCCGTACCCTTTTTGATATCCATGCTGTGCAGGGGACAGCAACTGATGAGTCTGAATATACTCTGTAAGCTGTTCAGCCACAGGTTCTCTCTAAGAGTTTACTAATGGCCGACAGGATGGCAATTGAACGATAGTTGTCCAGGACTTTGGGCTTACCTTGCTTCAAAACAAGGACAATCCTTGTTACTTTCCAAATACCAGGGATAACACCAGTGGCAAGGGACAGATTGAAGATATGTGCCACTGGGATGACAATGTAGGGAGTACCCAGGTTCAGAAGCTTGGGCTCCATGTTATCATGGCCAGCGCTGGAGTGTGGGGAGAGACCAGAGAGAAGTCTCTGCGTCTCCTTGACAGACACAGCCCTGAGTGAAAATAATGGGTGAGAGGGGTGAGCCTCCTGAGGGACAGAGGCCAAGGGTCGTCTAATATCCCTTACAGCAGGGAAAGAGGAGGTAAGCACGGACAAGTCCGAAAAGTGGGAATTTAAAGCATTAGCAATCGTGAGTAGATTATTACAACTTGACCCTCTAATGATCATATCAGAAACCCACAAGTTGGAGGAGACACTAACTAAGTTTCTTATGTTCCTCCAGAACCTTCATGGGTCCTTAGCAGAGCTAAGCAGGGCAGATTTACAATATTCACTCTTTGCCACCCTGATGGCATTTTTGCACTTGTTTCTGAGTTTCCTATACTGTTGGAAGATGGACTGATCCAACGTGCATTTGAAGTGAGCCCAGCACTTGTCCCTTGCACGCATAAGGGCTAGGAGGCTCCCATGCAGCCATTTTGTGGCAGTCCCCCTCACTCTCCATCTAGTAAGGGGGGCATGTTTGTCCTGCAGGGTGCCGAAGACAGTGAGAAACTGGGAGACAGCTGTGGACGGGTCATGGGCACTGAGCACTCCTGACCAGTCAGTGGTCCTCAGATCATCATGAAAAGACACCAGATCAAACTTAGAGAAATCCCTAACATGAATGATTTTGTGGGGAATTTTTGGGGAGGGGCCTTCCACACACAAAACACTAGGGTGTGATCCGAGATGGAGTCAGGTAGGGTTCCAGCTGAGCTGATCTTATCTGGGCAGTTAGATAGGACCCAGTCCAGTAGGGAGCTAGTGCCACCTTTAGCAGCCCATCTAGTGGGCTCCTGGATAAGCTGAGTCAGGGCAAGACTCACCAACAGAGGTTCAAACTGTTTGGAGTTACTTCCTGTCAAGTTTAAGTTCACATCAACTAAGATCAAAAGTTCATTATCCCCAACAGAAGGGCCAGTGGTATCCAGGAGGTGGGTAAGTCAGGCAGACCACCCTTGGGGGGGGATTATATGTGCATACAACATGCAGCTTCTTTGTATTTCCAAGCAGCAGTGCTGTGTGCAGCAGCTCGCAGGTAGACAGAGAGGACTGCTGATGGATTACCGCAGATACACTAAGGTGACTGTTATAGTAAATTAGGATACCACCCCCTCGCTTTTTTCCCCAGACGATCTTGTCTAATAAATTCATAGCCAGGAAGTGCACAGGCAGAGTCTGGTATTGAGGGTTTCAGCCAGGACTCTGTAATACCTAGTATGATAGGCTTACAGTGGATGACCCAGGCAGATAGTTCATCATGGTTGGGTAGTAGACAGCTAATGTTAAGGTGAGCAATTTTTAGCCCCTTTCCTAATTTCCAACATTCAGGGATTGAGGCGACCTGATCTGTGGGACCAGGGTTTAGCTCAATGTCACCCGCAAGGGCCAGTATCACAATGAAAAGCCAGAGGAGAAACCTTATTGGGGGAGGGGTACCACTGGCCTAGGGCCTTCGTGATAGATGTCTTCTCACTAAGGCAGTGCCCAGAAGGCATCTGAGGTCAAGACAGCAGGCAGGCCAGGGAGGCAGTCTGTCTTGAGCTAGAAGGTTAGAGAAGGTGAAGTCAAAACCTTCATGTGGGACAGTAGTTTCCCAGAGGACCCCATATGACCGAGAGGAGTCTATGACCTTTAGGGGAAAAAAAGAGGCTGTCAAGGACACCAACGGAGAGGACAGTACAAGGTAAGAAGGGCAGGACACCATTCCTGATAGGCCTTGGAGTATCCATTTCCCCTTTTCCACAGCAGTGACTAGCGACACCCTACTCAAGGAGACAGCCATGACTGGTGGGTCAGCTTGAGAGGGGAGAGACCAGAATTCTTAGTGTGCAAGTTCAGCCAGTACCGACGGGGTCTGTCCGAGAGTGTAGGCTTACAGCGTAGACAGACGAACAATGACCTGGACTTAATTGTAAAGCACTCACTCCGATGATACTGACAGGTAAGGGCAAGTAGGAAACCTGAGAACCCTAACTTTTTACCTAGATAGTCCAGCAAACATCCAAAGCAACATCCCTTGCAGATACTGAGCTGCTAGTGTATTTCTAACATGAAACCTGGAGAACACTAACTTATTGCTATTACTAGCCGGGCTAACACCTGAAGTAACAGTTCTGGGTAATTTTAAAGAGTAGGCAGAAGCATTCAATAATCACATGAAACCTGGAGAACACAAACTTATTGCCATTATTAGCTGGGCTAACTCCCGAAGTAGCAGTTCTAGGTAATTTTAGAGAGTAGGCAGAAGGATTCAATAATAATATGGTACAGGAAAGTATAAGCAGAACAAGAAACAAAGACTCATGCAATGTACTGAAAGCAGACAAACAACAAGAAACTGGTTTGTTGTTGACGTCAACATATCCAGAAAAGGAGAGGTGTTGGTCAAGCAAAACCCCTAGGTATCTAAAGGAGGAAGTGTCCTCCAGAGCAGTCCCATCAAGGGTGTGGACAGAGGAAAAAGTGTGAAGCCTAAATAGTCTCTGCCTAGTGCCAAAGGTCATGGATACTGTCATTTTGGCATTTAAGAAAAGCTGATGAGAGATAAGCCAGTGCTGGAGCTTGTCAAAGTCTGATTGAACTCTGGACTCTACATCAGATGGGGAGAGACCAGATGTGAACAAGACTGTGTCATCAGCATATATGTGAATACTTGCATACTGTGTAACCATAACCAAGTAACTTAACTTATCTGTGCTCCCAGGACACATCTGGAAACAAACATTGGCTTAATGTGTCTTTCCTGGCCAAAAATTGTCAAATAAAATAAATATAAAAATAACTAAAGAACCTTGCTTTAAACAGATCATTTTGATGTGGTTGCCCTGAGTGGATCTTGGTTAACGTCTTCTGTCTCTGATGCCACATGGTCTCAACTGACAGGTATGATATTTTTAGATCAAATTGACAAGTGTCTAAAAGGGGTAAGGGTGTTATTTACACAGAACATGCATTAAATACCACACTAGTGAAGTCAGGCCACCTTAACCAGTTCATTGATTTTATGACCTTAAAAATCATGTTTAGCAAAAATCTTGCCAAGTGAGTACATGTTTCTTGTATTTATATACCTCCAAAGCATGCCAAACCAGATCTGTCAGTACGGGACAAATGAAGGTCAATAAACACCATAAATAAGGAGCATATTCTTTTTTTTTAATTTTTTTTATTTTATTTTATTTCTACACCCCTACTGGAGGAACTCTGTCCAGCATCCACTTAACCTGCTGTCTACCTCCCGCTGTGACAACCGCAACTCCTCCCCTCACTCTGACTAGCAACACCCCCGGATCTAAGCCCCCACAGGGAAGGGCTGCCCTATCCTCCCAGGGCACCCTATCTATAATTTAAAGTGCCAGTCGGAGTGTTGGCCATGGGGAGAGTGAGGTGCCCAGCACTGGGAGAGTGATGCAGGCAGTGGTACCTTGGCCTATCCTCCTGAGTTTTTTTTTTCAGTTTTCTGTTTCCCCCGGAGTTCAGTCATGCTATGGCATCCTAGCACGAATGCCAACACCTGCCACAGCTCCGCCCTTTGCTATGCATGGTGACGCAAATGTTTGCTTCCTCCGGCCACTGCCAGAGGTTGTACTTGTGTGACGCAACCCCTAGAGCCCTCCCCAGGAAGAGAGAGCAGTCCTCTGGACACTCTATCTCTTCCCTCCCCTGCCGACCCCCAGTGGCCCAAGTTCATTCTCGAACCCATGTCGCCGGCGTGGTGCAAGGTGTGGCGTCCAGCGCCTCAACCCTCAGCACCACCAGGCTGGTCCAAGGAGCATATTCTTATGAGAGACTTTTACCTGGACTGGGGTAATGAACAACCTAGGGAAAATCTCAGAAATGCATAGAATTTGTCAGCAGAAAAGAATCACTTGACCCATCCAGCCTACCCTAGTGTTCCCTGCCAATTCTACCTCCGCAGACCCTATCTGGTCAATGGCGACCCTCCCCCCTTTGCCTCTGTTCTGATATACCCCTATGCCTATCCCATGCATGTATATGAAGCTCCCCAACATTCTAGCCTCCTCCACTTCAGCTAGCAGTCTGTTCCAGGGGTCTACTACCCTTTCAGTGATAAAATATTTCCTCACATCTCTCCTGAACTCTCCCCTTCAGCTTCATCACAAGCCTCCAAGTCCTGGTGCTCATCCTGATTTGGAAGAAGCTTCCCTCCTGTACCCTGTTCACCTCTGTGAGGTACTTTTAGGTCTTGATCATGTCACCTCTTGCTCTCCTCTACTTCAGGATGTACATATTGAGATCTCTGATTCTCCCCATAGGGCTTCCTGTGCAATCCCGGCATCATTTCAGTTGCTCTTCTTTGGACTGCCTTTACCTTGTCTGTGTCCTAGCCAATGTGCTCGTCCAAAACTAGGCACAGTACTCCAGGTGGGAGTGCACTAGGGAATGGTCACTGTGTGAGCATGACCTCCCTACCCCTGCTGGAGATACCTCTCCTATGCACCCCTGCATCCCTTTAGCATTGCCCATGGTCTTTTCACACTAAGGCTGCTGGTAACCAGGCCAGGCCCCTTGAGAGGAATTCTGGGCCATGGGAAAAGTTCAGACTCTGGGGCCCCTATGCAGCTGTGTACAGTAGCATGCCAGGCGGCCTGGGCCCCTCTTTGGTGCTGGGCCCCGGGAATTATCCTCGGCTACCCCAAACTCTCAAGGGCCCTGAACCAGGCAGTAGTCAGCTATATAGATATAGATAGAGTGGGGTCCTCCAGGATTAAACCCAATTCTGCAGCATTTTGCAGCACTCTGCAGAATGTTGCAACAGACCAACTGAATACAGCAATGTAATTTCAGTGGCAATTAGTCCCTTTTTGTCATTCAGGAAAATGTGACACTGCCAGGATAAAGTGAAAGACACAGTTTCCTGCATGCCTACATATAAAAGGGACTAGTACCACTAATCCACAATGCTATTCAATGGAGTCTGCTACGGCATATACTGCAGAGTGCTTTAAAAGTAGGTTTCATTGCGGGGGACACCACTGTGTGTGTGTGTAGTGTGCGTGTGTGTATAAGGCATGTATGTGTGTATATATATATTATATATATATATATATATATATATATTGTATATATATATATATATATATATATATATACACACACACACATATACATACATACACACACACACACTATACACACACACACACACACACATATATACATATACATATATACACACACACACACATATACATATACATACACACACACACACACACATATACATATACACACACACACACACATATATACATACACACACACACACACATACATATACATATATACATATACATATACACACACACACACACACACACATATACATATACACACACACACACACAGTGTCAGTGACTCAGCAGCTTGCATGCTCCCCTCTGAGGCCAGAAGATCAGAAGGCTGTGGGTTCTATCCCCACACCAGGCACTTGGGTTAAATCCAAAAACTGACACTGTGCGGGGGTGCTGCACTCCTGAGGTGCCGTCTTTTGGATGAGACGTTAAACCGAAGTCCCATCTGCCTGTTCTGGTGGCAGTTCAGGTGGATATTAAAGATCCCATGACAGTTCTCGAAAAGAGCAGGTGAATTTCCTCTGTGTCTTGGCCAAATTTCCCCCATTCACTAAAAATACCATCAACAGCCTAATCTGGTTCAATGACAGTTGGCATCCATCTATATCCCCCTCCCACGGGACGAGGCTGAAAATAGGCAGAGTTGTCTAGTTCTCCTTTCCCAGTCAACAAAAACTAAATAAATAAATATTATTGGGGAGCAGACCAGTGTCCATCACTAGCTCAAGTCTGTTAGTGAGGATCCAGCTTATTATAGTTTCCTCTGTATTTCTGGACCAAACTGTACTCTAGTTGGGGGTTGGATGCAATTTCAAAATTCAGTCTAACTCATTTAGTTCAGCTCCCCACAAGAATATAATATGCTCCAGACATACACTGGGGACTATAATAAACTGAATCCTCCTCACTAATAGACCTGAGCTAATGATGGACACTGGTCTGCTTCCTAACACTGTAATATATTTGACAACTGTCCGGTTACCTGTAGACCCAGATTACTACGAGTAAAAGTGTCTTTCCCATAAAAAAAATCTCAGAACTTTACAACACTAAATGAACGACTGTTTCTTGATGACTTGGAACTTTCTGACTGGTCACCATTCTATAGCACAAATAATGTGGTGTCTGCTGTTCAGTTGTTTACTCAGTGCTTCCCAAACTTAAGTAATACTAGGGTCACTCACCAAAAAATGAATTAAAGGACAATACTGTACTCTGACTTAACTCTGTCTCACCATCTCATTGTTTTAAATAAATCAGACAGTGGTGCAAATACCAAAAAAAAGAGTCTTGAGATTTTCACATCTATAGAAAACTTTGAAATAAATGCAAAAGGTAAGTTAGCCAAGTCAAACTATCAGAATCAGCAGCTGAAAAAAGTCAAAGACTCAAGGTGTTTTTGGAGCACATTCAAAGATCTATTTATCCCTAATTAAAAATTCCATTGACTCAGTAGTTTCTGACTGCACCCCTGTATGCTGACATAGCAGATCACTTTAACAACAGGTTTGATAATATGTGTAGTTACACTGAAGACTCAAGTAGGGAAACCAAGTAGGGAAATGGGCAGACTAGGTGGGCTGTATGGTCCTTATCTGCCAACAGATTCTATGTTTCTATGTATACCAGCTATCTGCTAAAGTCGTGGACCTCACTGTAAATGAACTTTACTCAGCAGAGCTTTTTCCTGGTCAAATAAATAAATACGAATAAAGTGAGTCTCAAAGAATTGACAAAACTTTAGAAATTTCATCCTTTAAATCCTAGCTCCCATGTTTAACTTCCTTTCAATGTTGGAATTGAAACATAGGGGTGTACAAATACCTTTTCCTTAATATAAGGCCAAATATGTGGCATTTGGCAACAAAATATTCAGGTCTTGCTGTAGTTCTCATTTGTACTTCAAAAAATACTGTTAAATGCACCCCTCCCCCTCGACACCACACCCTCCTTCCCCAGCACCCAATCCTTATCAGAAGGTGACTGGTACAACATGCCCTCCTCCATGGCTGGCCAGCCACGTCCTCTTGAATGAAAATGATCGTGCACTGTGATAGCTGTTTTTTCTATTACAGCGCGAGCAAGCATGTGGGTGCTTTCATTCAAGAGAAGGTGGCTGGCCATAGAGGAGGGCAGGCTTTACCAGTCACCTCTCGTGAGATTTGTTTTCAAATATATTACAACATTTTCCAATTGCGGTTGCTGGGGCAAAGGATGCTGTTTGGGTTTTTGACAGAAAGTGGGGGAAGGGGATTGTAATTATTGGGATTTGCTCTGGGGGAGGAGGGGGATGTTTCTTTTTTCTTTTTAACAGCAGTATTTCCTGAATACGAATAGGAAATTAATAGTCCCCTATTCAGGAAGAATTTCTGATCATTCAGGAGCTCTACTATTCCTGGTATTCATCTAGTGAGTGCTCAATAAATATATTTCATTTTCTAGTGTCCAGTGGATCCCCCCCACCCCAGCAGGTAGTGCTCCAACACCCCACTCCCTCCATCCCTTCTGTGAGCCGATGACTGGCACAGCCCTCCATCATGGCCAGCTGCCAGCTGAGCTGTCAATGAGCATATACTATAATAGTACATGCTTATTGCCAGCTCAGTCAGTTGCCAGCTGTGGTAGAGGGTGAAGAACTGTGCCAGTCTTCGGCCCAGGGAAGGGATGAAGGGTGGGGTGCTACCTGCCGGGGTAGGGGGGTCCACTGGACACCAGGGAATAAAATATATTTACTGAGCATTCGTCAGATAGGTGTTAGGGAAAGGGGTCCACTAGACACTGGGGACGTACATATATATGGGCAGATTAGTGATGGGAGTCCACTGGCCACCAGGGACAGGGATTATGCTCACTGTACAGGGGATCAGGGAAGGGAGGGACAAGTGGCCACCAGGGATGGGGTTTATGCTTATTGTATAGGAGATCAGGGAGGGGGAGGGACCACTGGACACCAGGGAATCATTTATTTTATATCGGGCAGGCATTGGGTGGGGGGGAGAGACCAATTGACATCAGGAAAAAGGTTGTCCTACATTGGGCAGGGCATCGGGTTGGGGGTGGGACAACTGCATACCAGGGAAACATTTATCTATTATCAGGCATGAATGAGGGTGGGGGAGTGGGACCACTGGACACCAGGGGCTATTGTGCCGAGGGTTGGGTGGGAGTCACTACAGTATCTTCACCAACTGCTAGGGTTGTGAGGGATTAAGGCAAGGTCTCAGTCAGTGATATTTGTGCTGCACAAGGGGACTGCACAAAAGACCTTTGTGTGGAGCAAATGCGCTGTGAATCGGACTGCACTGATATTCAGGTCTCCTTCCCCTCATTGGCATTGCACCCCCTCCACACTTTGCATGAGCGCAAACCCATTTTGAGCACAAAAACCAGGTTTCTGTGAATACCAACTAAGCGCAGAACATGGTTTGCGCATGCAACCGGGTTTGCATCTGGGCAAACTTTTGTGAATCCTAGCCCTGACCTCTTAGCCTCCTAGTTGTACATTGGATGTACTTGTCAGGTTCAGGTTTTACTGATTGACTAGTAATCATTTCAAACATACAAAAGGTTAAATATTTAACATGCTCTTGTAAATAATATTACAGAACTTAAGTTAACAGTGCAATAACAAAAAACAGACGATTTTCCCTTTTGTCTTATGATTGCACTTAAATAGTTAGATTTGGCATCATCAATTGTCACTGGATTTAAGAGTACATCCTTGAGATCCAGTAAGGCATTTTTTATAGATTGACATGATATATTAGGAACTTATCTTTCCATTTCCTATCTAATGGTCATTGAAACAAGTTGTGAAAATTATTTTCAATATCTGCTTGCCACTTGCTGTATTAGCCTCAAAACCTATAGTATGATGATTGTTATACCAATATGCTACTGTATTGCTATGCTCCAATCATGTATTATGCTTACTATTGCACTGTACTTGTATTCATTGTTCCAACTGTGTATTAAGCTTCTATTGATTGTATTTGTACTCATCGTTCCTATGTTCCCTGTCCCTGGGTTGCACCTTGAACAGAGTCTCGGCTCAGTGTGCCTTTTCTGGTCACCAAATGTTTAAATAAAAAAATAAATAAAAAATATATAACTTGTATTGCAGAAACATTCTAAAAGTAATAGAAGATACTGATTTCCTTATTTCCACATGTTTAAGAGAAAGAATGTCAAAGCAAATAAGCATTATAAGATGCCCTTCTTCTGGTTGGAGCTGCACTGTTAAATATGGTTCATAACTATGATAAATGTTATTATCTGCAAACCAAGCAGAGTGATTTGAAGCCTTTATATAAGCAATATCTTTCTCTTTATAGATACAAAATAAGCCATCTTTAAAAATGCCTTTATACATGATAATAATGTTTAACTTGGATAAACAATCCTTCCACAACTTTAGCTGACCCATCTTTCGAAGAATATTCTGCACTGAGAGTAACCAAGAAAATAAAATATCACTATCAACTCACCTAT
This sequence comes from Neoceratodus forsteri, assembly GCA_016271365.2. NCBI lineage: Eukaryota > Metazoa > Chordata > Ceratodontiformes > Ceratodontidae > Neoceratodus > Neoceratodus forsteri. The sequence continues at coordinate 228,383,398 of CM057451.1, forward strand.
TTTTTTCATGAAGACTTCTTAATGGCCATGGACTTGAGTTATTATTTATAATACACAACCAGTAATTAAGAATTCATAATTTTATAAACGCTTCTATAGGGAGGTAGCCCATTTCCACCCTTACGTACGCTGTTAGAAAGGATTTAGGAATTGTAAGAATTGACCTATAAAAGTTAGAAAAAGGAATCTCTAAGTACAAAGGGGTGCATAATACCCCCATACTTCAGCAGTGTAAAGAATCAGTGGATTTAATTTAGCTTCAGCTACATTCAGGACAGGGAGTACAGTGGAGCCCTCATATTGCATATTAAATCTGAGTAAGGTTTTGGAATTTTGTCTTGCTTTTTTTAGTCTGTATTTTTGCATGTGAAGACCAGCTGTTATTGGAAGAGAATATGGCATCTGAATATTTACATGTTTTGACCATTTATAACTTTACATTACTGATAGTGAAGGTTTTTATTCCCCCCCCCCAGACCATAACTTTTGTTTTGTCAAGGTTTAGCTCCAGTTTATTTGTGGCACACAATACTGAGAAGTGATCAAGCATTCTTTGCGGCCCTATTGAAGAGAGGGGGAAAAAAGTGCCATATCATTGGTGTAAGCCGAATCTGGATAAGGGTGATCATTGATACATGGAGAATGAAACTTAAGATTGTGTAGCTTTGCCAAAATAGCATTGCTATAAATATTAAAGAGCATGGGTGCCAAAAGGCAGCCTTGTTTGACTCCTGTTAGAAGAAAGGAGGAGTCAGAGAACCGTTAAGGTTATGCTTGTGCATGTTCTATTGGAGGAATAAAGTTGAGTGCTAGGTCTAAGTAAATGTATTCAATTCCGAGACGGTACAGTTTATCCTACAGAATATTATGGTCTGTTGTATCAGTAGCAGCATGGAAGTCAATGGAAGTGACATAAGGTTTATTATTTCTGACATTAATGTACTTTAACTAAATGAGCCAGGGTGTAAATATGGTCAGAGGTAGAAACATTAGATCTGAAACCAGCTTGCAGCTTAGACAGAATCTGGTTCTTGTTGACCCATGCTATTAATCTATTTAACAATATTTTAGAAAATATTTTGACGATAGAGTCCAAAAGGTTAAAAGGTCTAAAATTTGGAGGATTTGACACATCCCCCTTCTTGTGAATGGGCACCGTCACATTTATCCTCCACTTATTTATTTATTTATTTATCAGTCACAGTGTTTCAATAAGAAAGACATACTGAGCCTATATTAGATTGTTTCCAGATGTGTCCTGGGGGAGATGGGAAGAAGGAGAGATACAGAACATATCATAGTATCGTAGTATATACAATATAATACAATGTGACAGTAGATTTGCTAGTACATTAGCATTATATACAATATTTACAACATATGCAGATAAGAATACAATGGAGTAATTAGTGAGGACTGTTTGACAGAGGTTGGATAGGTGAGGCGGTAGGAAGGGCCAGAGAAGTTGAGTGGGAAGGAGAGAGAGTAGAGTAAAAGAAAACAATTGGGATGAGGAAATAGGGACATTTGCGGGGGGGGGGGTGATGTGGAGTAGAGAAGTTAGTGAGTGTTTAGTGGAAGCAAAGTGAATGGGTAGGGGGGGAGAATTCCAAAGTTTGGAAAAATGGAATGAGAATGCAGCTTGTGCAGCAAGGGAATTATGAGAGGGGAACAGAAGGGAGTGATAGCCAGTGTTATGGAGGGAGTAGGAGGAGGTGGAGGGTATGGGTGAGAGGAGGGAGCTCAGATAGAGAGGAAAGGAAAGGAAGAGAGCCAGAACTTGGAAGTGAAGGCGGCACAATGGGTTAGGTGACGATCAATATAAATATCTGGGGGTATTTGTGGATAACAAATTAACCTTTGGGGACATGTAGCCAGCACTGCAAAGAAGGTGAATGTCAGACTGGGGGTAATAAGCAGGAAGTTTTAATTTCTGCCAAAAGAAGATCAAAACAAAGTAGCACAGCAATTTTTATTGCCAGTATTAGAGTATGGGAGCCTGATTTACTAACATGTGACAAAAACTGATCTGGATAAGCTAAATAAAGTATACTTAAAGATAGCTAGATTTGTTTCAAAATGTCATTTTAACACTCAACATTGCAGTCTCTTACAGAGGCTAGATTGGGATCCCCTTGAAATTCGGAGAAAGAAGCGATTGGGCCAAAAAAGCATATGTGTGAATTTGGAGTGGTAAATAAAAATGGAACCCATTATGCACTTAAGTCAATAAACAAATATCCTTTGAGAGATATCCAAAACAGGGGCTTAAGGATTCCCATAGTTAAGAACAGGTATAGCAAGATGCAAAGGAGGTATCATCTTCCAAAGATATGGAATGAACTAAATTTAGAGACCAGAAATGCAAGTAATTTGGTACAGTTTAGAAACGGTTTAGACCAAATGTGGAAAGCAAACTGCCACTGTTTAATGTGCCATAAAAGGGCATAGCTTAAATCTGTAAAAGTACCTGAAGTAATGATGTGTTTAGACCTAAGTGTATATTTGTTGGAATTACTGCATCAAAAGTGTTGTATTAAGTTACCTTTAGTCTTGTATACTGATGTCTCCATTTAGAAATACAACCCTAGGTATTGTATGTGACAACTCATATTCTGTCTGCTCAGAAAGTTACATGTGATAACTTTATGGCTTCTTGTATGCAATCTGTCAAAAGTATGTTTAGCTGCAAGGGTATGGTTGTTGGAAATATTACAGTAAAGTTGCTATTTCAAGCCTTTTTGTTTTGTATACTGTCACCACTACTAGAAATATAATCCTAGTAATTGTATGTGATGCTTAAACGTGATAATGTTATGGCTTTTTTGCATGTAATTGTTAAAAAATGTTTGATGGTGTATTTCAATGTTAGTTGATGTTTTTATGAAACCTTGTTAAGATTTGTACTTCTCCTTGTAACCATTTGCTTATACAGGACAACCTTGTAAAACAGGGCTTTGCAGTCCTAAAGGTTTATTTATCTGTTAAAAAATAAACATTTTTATCTATCTAGCTAGCTAGCTATCTATGATCCTCAAAGGAAGGGAGGGAAAGAGCAGAGTACAGTGGTGGGTGTGGGGAGAGCAGTTCAGAGCAAAACAGCAGAAGGAGTGGAAGAGGGGGTTCGGTCTGGCCAAGGCGGACCTCAGGGCAACACCATAGACTATGTCGCCACAACCAAAGATGAGGAGAATCATCTTAGTAAGGATATCCCAGTGGGTGGGTAGAGGGATGTAGCTTCTGTTTCTATAAAGGGTACCAAGCTTGCAGTGGAGTTTTTTGTATATGGCGTCTGTGTGCTGTGAGATAGTGAGGTGTCGGTGAAGCCAGACACCAAGGTATTTAAATGAAGGCACATCATCAATTGTGTCCCCATCTAGGGTGTGGAAGAATATAATCAAATTTAAGGCACTTGTTGAAGAAACTGGTCAGAAAAGGGACCCAGATGTTTAATGTAACTTATGTATGTCCACAGGGATCCCATATATACAAAGAGCTTTATTTAACTTGGAAGAAATAGTAGCTTCCTCCACTTTATATCATAGGTTTATAATCTACTGGATGACTAATATTCAACTAATTTATTATGGTCGATCAAGGGTCATAAAAAATGTTACTAAAATATTTAGCCCTCTGATCTTGTGAAATAAAGGCAGACTCATAAGTGTTAGTACCCTTAGAAACAAGGTTCCAACATGTTGCTGAATCTTATTTCTCAGTTGCATCATACATTATCTTCCAGAGATTGCCATAAAATTTTGTTTTTTCAGTCTCTAAAGTATTCAAAACTTTGCTCAGTGGGCAAAGTGATTGTGCCCCACTTGCCCGGGGTTTGCGCCCATGCGCACTCTTCAAAGGGGGCTTTTGAGCATGCTAACAAGGTTAGTGCACACAAAACAAAAAATTATGTATGTAGGGAGCAAAGGGAGAGGCAGGGACAGGAATACCCTAGCAATGTAATATTCAACACAGGAATATCCACAAAATGTAATATTCAGCAGAGGAATACCCACGCAATGTAATATTCAGTACAGGAATACCCATGCAATGTAATATTCCGCACAGGAATACCCACGTAATGTAATATTCAGCACAGAAATACCCACGCAATGTAATATTCAGCACATTTCCACTGTGCATAAAGGTCAGTGCAGATCACTTTGCACAGCGCAGATACTGCTGAGAAGAAGCCCGACTTACTCGGAGCAACCCTACTGGCTACTGGAGCAACTGCAGACAACAATCACATTGGTGGTGGGGGAGCACACCTACTCCCTGGTGGATAGTGGCATCATCCACCCTTCAAACCCTGGTCCCATTAAAATAAAGTATGTCTCTGGTGTACAGTGCCCCCCCACCCTGATCGCAGGCCCCGGTAGTCAAAAATAACCCCATGTGTCCAATGGTCCCCCTACCCACCAGTCGCTAGCTCCAATAATAAATAATAAATCCCTGGTGCCTACTGGTATCCCCACCTTCCAATCCAGCCCCACCATGTGTAAATACATTCCTTGGTGCCTAGTGGTCCCCCCACTCTCCGATCATAAGCCCCAGTAGTAAATAATAAATCCCTAGTGCCTAGTGGTCCCCACGTCCTCCAATCACCAGCCCTGTTATGTGTAAATGCAGTCCCTGCTGCCCACTGGTCCCTACCACCCTGCAATCCCCAGCTCTGCCCTACAATCCCCTTCTGTGGTATGTAATGATACTGTAGCCCCAGGCTGGTATGCCATTTGTATCTGACAGCAATACCAGGTGGTCTGGGTTCGGAGAGTAATAGGCCACTCGGCACAAAGGCTAGGTTTGGCTACTCTGCACAGGGGCACCCAAGTAACTCCGAACACAGGAAGCAATAACTGTAATGTCCAATACCAGAAGAGGAATTCTAAAGTGTGGCTTTTATTCACATCCAAACAGAATAAGCAAAGCATAGATGGACCCCCATGGGGCTACACTCCTGGTAATGCAGATTAAAAGAGACCAGAACACATCCTCATCACTTTAGCCCTCCAGCTCTACCACACACTGGGCACACAGCCCAGACTTGTATGCTGCTTTGGGTTACACAGCCCAAACTTGTACACTGCTCTGGGTTTTCCCTGGCTCAGCTCCCTTGCCAGCCACTTGGACACCTTCCATACTTCATGGAAACACTTTCTGGTTGCTCCCTAAACCACCTAAGAGCACCTCGGCTCCATCAGGGAATCTTCCTATCAATCCCACGTCTGGGTACTTTCCTCAAGCACTGGCCAAGTACCTAAGAGAAAGCAACAGGTGTCTCAGAGCAAATCCGTAGAGGTGAATTTGGTTACTACTGATGGGGGGGTCTCCCACCTCTCGCTCCCACAATTCATACCCGGCCATTTCTCTGGACTGTAAACACCTCATCCTTTAACACTTTGCTGTGTAGATTCTTGCTAAATGTATTTTACATTCGATCTACTTGTCTTGCTTCCCATTTGTGCTGGACTTGAACATACTTAAGATAAGTGGCATTGTCCATTACTCTAGACCCCCCACAGGTTAAGCAGTCCAATCCCCACATTCTTTCTTTCTTTCCATTTGTGTTGGACTTGAACATACTTATAAGTGACTTTTTTCCATTACTCTAGACCCCCCACAAAGTTAAGCAGTCCAATCCCCACATCTTCCAACTGTACTTGATTGTCTTATCCTGACCCCACAGTAACAGTCCCTTTAGTTTCCTTCTGCTTCAGGTGAAAACACTTGGCCCTTTTGCAGAGCGAACTCACCCTTTGGTTACAGGTGCCCCACAGGCATTTCCTCCACAAGGAATCTTTCTTTCAGAGCTTCTGGTGCCTCAGCACAACTCAAACAGGCAGCTTCTTTCCCTTAGCCAGACCTAGGGGGTTTGCCCCTGGAAAACAGCCAGACACCTCCCCCCCCCCCAGGGATGGGGCTCTGAACCATTGAGAGCGGTCTCCACCACTTCAATTATCAGTTCCTGTTTTCCTCTTCAGGTGGAAACACACACCAAAAACAAAAGTAGCTCTGTAACAGAGCTTAAAGCTCTGAGAGCCTGCACACACTCAGCTGCACTACAGTCTCTCTCTCAGACTGCACACAGACTGGCTTCAAATTCCCCAACGTTCTACTCTAACCTCCAACTGCAACATTCCAGTGTGGCTTATGCAGCTGTGACAGTTCTAAAATGATGCCATCCCTCAGTCTCAGCTGAGACTGAGAACAGAGTGAGACAGTGTGAAATCCATTTAACTGGAGTTTCACAAGCTGCCTTAAATGCCTACCACTAGGTCTTACTGGGATTCTAGTAACCCCGGGTAACAGGGAGGTTACACTACATTCCCTGATGTCCAGTGGTCCCCCCACCACCCTCCAATCACCAGCTCCAGTATCATAAAATAACTCCATGGCAGTCCCCACCCATTGATCTCCATCCTCATATATTATCACAGAGTCCCTGGTGGCTTGCACACACTGTGGGCACCGATCACTCACCCCACCAACCCTTATTACCTACAGTACCTTACTGGTGCCATGGGAGCCCCTTATGGTGACTGGAACAACCCTCATCTCACCACCTCGGCCAACCACCATAAGTGATGACAGGGAGTGCACGTCCCCTGTACTGCAATGGGAGCATGCATACTGTATAGCACATGTGCTCCCTTTACAGTACAGAGGACACATGCTCACTGTCATTGCATACAGCAGCTGGCTGAGGTGGTGAAGGGAGGACTGTGCTGGTTGCTGCAGGGGTTCTTCCAGCAATGGCAAGGCAGGAAAGAGAAGTTAGAAGGGTGGGTGGTCAGTGCCCATGGTGCAAGGGGGACACTAGATGCCAGGGATTCTGTAATAGTTTACTGGGATGGGGATCAGTAGGTGGGGGTGCCACTAGATGCCAGGGAGCTATTTTGTGATACTGACACTGGGGATTGGAAGGCAGGGGATCACTGGACCCCAAGGAATGTATACTCACATACTGTGGTTGGTGATCGGAGGGCAGAGAGGACTAGTTGCCACCAGGGAATGTATTTACATATAACAGCCCTGGTGATCACAGGGCAGAGGGACCACTAGGCACCAGAGAATGTATTTACAAATAATAGGACCAGTGATCAGAGGGTGGGGGACCACTAGGCAACAGGAATTTATTTTTCATGCACGAGACCCTAGTGATCAGAGGGACCAATAGGCATCAGAGTATAGGTGCTTCTTATGGGACTGGACAATTGGGGAGGGGGCAGAGCCAGTCACAGGGGTGCTCACCTGCCACCACTTCCAATGCAAATGTGTCCATAATGGTCATGCAAATGGCTCCTTAGCACCTTGTATGCCCAATGGACTCATTTGCATGGGGCCATCTAAATACTGCGCCAGGAGCTACTGGTGCTATTGAGTCCAGTGGTGCTGTTACCTGCACTGCCTGTATCCATGTTGGGGAAGCACTACTCAGCTTAGTGCTGTGCCCACATACCCCTATATTCATCGGATATTGCTGGTGCACTGTCCCACTGAATACAGCATTCTCAGGGTTGTGGGCAATGGGCAAGTGCAGTGCAAAACTTTGTGCCCACTTTGCCCATTTTTGAATATTGGGCCCCTAGTGTTTTCTTTCTGTACTAAACAGTGATATGTTGTCTCTGGTAGGATTATCTTTTGATATACTGAACTAGCGTAATTGTTTTTTAGCTGTTTTACATTTCTTATTAAACCAAGTATTACTTTTGGAGATGACTTTTCTATCTTGAATCACTGATGCAAATATTTCAGCAGCATAATATCCAAAATATAAGAATTAGAAGCAAACATTTGCACTAACTTTGCAAGATTAGACTCCCTAAATAGGAAATTTTCATAAAGTTTCTGTGAGTAGCAATCAATACGGACACGCTTGTCCAGAAGACTACTGAATACCTGGCTGAAATTAAACAGACACCTACTGTATCACCACAGTTTCTATTTGATCTCTGAACGATTTTCTATTCCCTCCCCCCTTCCTTTCCACTACGATTCCCTTATGCCTATGCCATGCATTCTTGAACTCCACAACTGCTTTCACCCCTCCACCTCCACTGGTAGGCTGTTCCAGGAATCCACAACTCTTTCCATGAAGTACTTCCTCACATCTCTCCTGAATCTCCCCCCAGCTTTACAGCATGTCCGTTGTTGTTGAGCACCTTTTTTCCAAAAAAATACTTTCCTCCTGTACCTTATTTACCACTGTGAGGTATTTAAAGGTCTCTATCATATCCCTCCTCTCCCTTCTTTGTGCCAGGGTGTACATATTGAAGTTTTTTTAGTCTCTCCTTGTAGGGTTTTTGATGCAGACCCTGCACCATTTTAGTTGCTCTCCTGTGGATCACCTCCACTCTATGTCTTTCCGGAGATGTGGTCTCCAAAACTAAGCACAATACTCTAGGTGTGGTCTTACCAAGTTATCAGCAATCTATACAGAGGCAACACCACCTCCCTCCTTCTGCTGGTGATACTCCTCCCTGTGCACCCCAAAATCCCACTTGTCCTCCCTACTGCCTTGTCACACTGCCTGGCCACCTTTAGGTTATCTGATATGATTACCCCAGGTCTCTTTCCTACTTGGTGGTCATCTGTACCACTCCACCCATTTTATACTCTGCCCCTGGGTTTCTGTGCCCTAAGTGCAGTATTCTGAAGTTTTTTGCATTGAAACCCAGCTGCCATACCCTTTACCACTCTTCTAGTTTTCTCAGGTCTCTGTGCATCCTTTCCACCCCCCCCCCCCGGTGTCCAACTTGTTGCAGATTTTGGTGTCATATGCAAAGAAGCAGACCTTCCCTTCCAGCTCCTCTGCAATGTCGCTTATAAAGACATTAAAGAGGACTGGTCCCAGCACTGCTCCCTCGGGCACACCACTGGTAACCCTCCCTTCCTTGGAGTGAACTCTGTTTAACACCACCCTCTGTCACCTATTCCCTAGCCAATTTTTTTTGATGCTGTAGCCTATGCCTTGCTGTGCCAGTCAGTGTGTCCCAGTCTCAGAGGATCTCAGAGTGCTTGCTTGTGCTGCTTGTTTGCTTGCTCAGTGCCTCTGCCTGTGCTGCTAGTCCCAGTTTGAATCTTGGCTGTTAAGTGTGTGGCATGTCCAAGTTGGTCACCGATTGAGATGCGGCTTTCCTCTGCTCTGCTCCTGTCCCCATAAGACCTGCTGGCTCTAGCTGGTCCATGCAATGGATGACATGGATGCAACCCCCAACTTGCTCCCAAACCCTGACTGTGCTGTGGAAAAGCTGCCCCTCCCAGGCAGGTGGCATTTGGATATCTCGAGGCATTCCTCTCTCCCTTTACCTCATTTCTTAAGTCTGCTGCAGTAGCCCTTATTCTTCTTTCATTGCTTTGCTTTCTCTTTCAGTTCACATTTCTACTATAGGGGGGTGGCCCCCTACTGGAGTATATCCAGCTATCGCTGTCCCCTCTATTCTCTTTTGTCTCCAAGATACACCTGGACCTGTGTTCGTAGGTCGCTACTGAAAGCTGTTCATTATGTGTCTAGGAACCCCCTCCCCAGCTAGGTTCCTTGGGTCCCATTGTTCTTCTACACCAAAAAGGACCAAAAAGCCATTTGTGTTTAGTTTGGCTGCTCCTGTTTCAATGTTTAATGTTACTGCCTGAAAACGGGTGTAAGAATGTTCCGGGAGCTCCGTTTGCAGGAGACATTTAAATTGAAGCAGACAGCGCTTGTAATGCGTGGAGAAAGACTTTGGAGCTAGGGACTGCAGTGTGCCGTGGAGCACTCCAAGAATGGTGCGAGGTGCATTTCACCATGGTAGCTGACAGCTCTCCCAGCCCCATATTCCCTGTTGGCTTTAATGCTAGAGAATATACTGTTGAAAAAATGCTCTTGTTACGTTTTAATCGCAACCGCAAATGTTCAGTTTGGAGGTGAAAGAGCTCAGCAGTGCCAGTCCCTATTTTTAGATTGTAGGAGGCCACCTATGCTGAATTGATAAAAGAAAAAGTTTAGAGGCTACACAGGTGCACAGGGAGATGCACAACAGACACAGGCAGTCAGACATAAGAGACTGCAAGTCCGTAGCCTCTGGACCTCATAAAAAATAAAAGGGGTTATTGGCAGGAGAAACCTTTTGAAAGTTTTCCCATCGGCTGTAAATTTCAGCTGATAGGGACATTGTAGTATACATTTTTTTGTATAACCCAAAAGCATAAACAAACATTGTACATAGTACCCAAAAGCACGTTCCAAGGAAATGAAAGAAGGAATGTATTTTGTTTAGTATGCATGAATGGTTTAGAAGTATTTGTCCTTTTGTATCAGTTGCTAGGTGCAAGGAAAATGGTCGCTAATAAGAGGCAGACGTCCCAGAATGAGACATTTCTAAAGTGAGAGTGCCATATGACATCACTCTATGGGCGGAGCCTCACCTCTATAATGAATCATTTGCCATGCATCCGCTGTTATAGCCTCATGATACATATTTAACATAGAGAATAAAGTATGGGTCGGGTTGTGTAACGAGATTTTACACACACCCGAGTTGTGGGGTGCTACATTCGCCCTCGGGGTTTGTGAAAAGCATCCCATAACAAGGGTGTGTGTAAAATCAAGTTTGACACACGTCCCGACCCATATTTTATTTTACATAATTGCTGGGTTTCCCTTTTTTGGCTCAGCAATTATGTAAAATAAAAAGCTTCCAATGCATTCACGGTGTGGCTTCTCAGGTGCCGATTTGAATCGGCATATTTTAAAACCTTTTTTTGCCCTGGTTTGTGAGGTTTTCACTGTGTAGGGGGAAAAAAAGAACTTACCGCCGAGTTCTTCTGGTGGTCGCGGTGCTGTTTCAGGAGAGATGGAAGCGGTCAGCGGTCTTGAGTGGTGGCGCTGCTGCGTAAGCATGCGCACAGGAAGGGAAACCGTGTGCGTGTTTGCCGTTATAAACACTCCTTTATAACTGCAAATTACGCCACGGTTTCCCTATGGGAAAAAGAGGAAGCCGGTTATTATCATTGTTTTATATTACAAAACCTAACAGGATGTTCCTTTTATTGTTTCTTTTTTTGTCTGTTTGATTCCCCAATTCTTTGTATTAGTGTAGTTATCCTGATGTATTAGAAACAGGGGTGGAGCAAACAGACCTTGTGACCTCATGATGTCCTAGATAGCCATTATAAAAGGACCTGCACATCTCAGTTCAGGTCAGATGCGTTGAGAGGCAGTACTGTTAACAAGTACAGCTGTGATTATTAAGGTAAAACACAGACAGTAGTGGAGCACTGAGACCTGATCCCTCCACTCTGTGTCATAGAGCACTACCAGAGAAGAGTTGTGCTTCGGCTCTAGTTGGAGCTAGGATTTATTTTGTTTGATTTCTTTTTATTCTGAGTTAAAAAAAATGTTTGTGTTGGTCATCTTCAATAAAATTCAAACAAAAAAACTGTTTGTTTTAAAGCATATCTGCTGTGTGGTGTCTCTGCTTTGTCTAATGGTTATCTTATCTCACACCCTATCACATGTGCCATCCTCCTGGGCCTCTCTATTAATTTAAACTGGTTCCACTCGTCTCACTGAGCTCGCTCCTGCTGTTTAAAATGTACAGCTGAGCACTAAACCAGGCTAAGCCCAGCCTGAGCAGGCTGTGTCAGAAAAATACCCAGCTGGCTGGCTGGACCAGAGAAGTTCTAATTCTGACCCTGAATGCTGTGGGACGTCTGCCGACTGCCAGTCTGGTTTCCCACAACGTTTCACAACTCAGCATGTGGCTGCCCACAAAAAGAGATGTCTGGCTCTGTCACAAGTGGTCCCACTCTTCAACTCCTTCCACCATCCATGAGCTCACAGCCATCCTCGCAGAAGGCACCAAGACCGCGCATTCAAAAGCAGATGGTACCAAACTCTCTGCCTTGGCTCAAGGTGCAGGCATTCATGACTTAATTCAGCAGTGGCCAATCTGACCAGATGAGTTAGTGCCAGCCAATATCAAAGTTTGCACCATAACACTCCCCGGCTGCTGTGCACATGTCTTTGGGGCCCATTGGATGCTCTGACCATGACCAAGGATGGTGGTAAGTGCCCAAATCTGCTTTTTTTCTTTGAGATTACTCAGACAAACTTATGGGCAGAGTTGCACAATGCATGCATTTTACATTAGTTTTCTGGTACAGCCAGTACGGGGAAATGGTTGACCTGAGTCCTGTAAAAAAAAAAATAAATTAAAATAGTAAATTATGTTATAGTAATGCATTACTTGAACACACGAAATTGCCAGCAGAAACAGGCGTCATGGTCTAACGAGTCTGCTCAACTGTACAGCTAGCCCCTCATCTTGCAATGTCCCAAAATTACATTTTCTTTCAAGTATTCTGTTACTGTTTCAAGTTACATGACAATGTAATCAGACTACAGTAACGCATTACTTGTAACACGCTATTACCCAACACTGCTTTTTACTATGTTCTTCATGTATTTTGAGATCAAATACACATACAAGAACATGCCTGTTTGTTGAGGTTAATACACAGCTGCCTTGATTGTAGCCCCTCTGTGCTGCTTACTCTTAATTATAGGTTCACTACACTGGCTGCGTGTATGCTGCATTGATCAGAACTCTACTCCTTGTAGCTGACCATGTGCCTAGTTTATATCCCCTTAAACCTGTGGATATTGGCCATTCTGACTTTGAGATGTCCAACTTAATTGCCACTAAACTAGCTGGTGGTGTCAATTTGCATCTCCTCACCCCTAAGTTGTTGTACCCAGTTTTCATGTTCTTAAAGAGACTGCATTGCAGGCATTATTCCACAGCTTCCCTGGTAAGGTTTTATCCCTTGGTCCTCCTGACCCTTTCCTTGCTTTTCATGACAGGTGATATGGACCCAAATCCTGGTCCTGGGAAAGTCCTCCTGCAATCTCTGGCCCCTGCCTCCTGGATGGATACAAAGGGCCTCAAGACTGCCCATCTAAGCATAATAATCCTGATCCCTAACACTGCAGAACTTAAAGATTGGGTTAATTATTACAAACTGGATATCCCCACAGTATCTGAGACATGGCTTTAAACCTGCCATAGCCAACAACCTCTGCATCTTACCAGGCTACAATTTTGTCCAGCATGACAGGACTTCAGCCAAGCAAGGGGATGGAACTATGATATATTTTAAGTCTCATCTCAGTATCTTAACTACAGGTCTGTTTGCTTCTGCTGATTCTAATACTGAATTGTGTATTTATTTTATTTATGGAAAACTTTGGAGATTACTTTTGAGCACAAGTGCTCATTTACAAAGGTTGCACGTCAAATGCATAGCCACAAAAACAATTTATTTTTTATTTTATTTTTTTTACAAGTACAGTAAGCAGGTCCAGAGGAAATGCAGTCAAGCCAGGCTCAAAACACTTAAGACAGAACAATTTCATGCAGTTTTGAAAAAATCCATGCAGGTCATTGTATAAAAAGTCACAGGATATGCAAGTGGTGGTGATCCACCCTCCCTTCTGTGCAATAGGCCTGGCTCATGATCTGTAAACTGTCCTGTACTTTCCTGCCCTTGGGTATCAGAGGTATCATCTGCAAGGGCTGCATCATTTGATGTGGTGAATACTGCCCTTACTTTTGGATGTGAGTGGTGGTGACCCCCTCACCCCGTGCAATAGGCCTGGCTCATAATCTGTAAACTGTCCTGTACTCTTCTGCCCTTGGGTATCAGAGGGATCATCTGCAAAGACTGCATCATTTGCTGTGGTGAATACTGCCCTTACTTTTGGATGTGAGTGGTGGTGACCCCCCCCCCAACCCGTGCAATAGGCCTGGTTCATAATCTGTAAACTGTCCTGTACTCTTCTGCCCTTGGGTATCAGAGGGATCATCCACAGGGGCTGCAACATGCAGGCACTATTAGCAGACAGGAGGGTTGACATAGCTGCAGTAACTGAGACTTGGGCAACATCACACCATGACTGGGACCTTGTGATCCCTGGATATAAACTATACAGGATGGACAGGGTAGTCGGGAAGGGGGGGAGGGGTGGCAGTTTATATCAGGGAGGGAACAACTTGCATGAGGGAGGAGTCTGTGCAAGAGGAGGTGGAGGCCTTATGGGTTCAGTTAAGGTCCAACAGAGGGAGAAATGCGAGGTTGGGGGTGGTTTACAGACCACCCAGTCAGGATGAGGAGAGGGACAGGGAACCGAACTCACAAATATTGGAAGCTGCGGGGAAAGGAGAGGTGGTAATTGTGGGGGGCTTCAACCTGCCCAAGGTGGACTGGAGCATACCGACCACAACATGTGCTAGGAGTCAAGCGATCCTCGAAGGACTGAAGAGTGGGTTCCTGACTCAGGGCACCACTGAACCAACAAAAGCTGAGGCAATTCTTGATCTGGTGCTCACAAATGGGAGCATGTACAGGAAATAAAGGTCAGGGAGCCACTGGCTCAATTGCACAATATGGTTCCAGTTGGATATCGGCAGGAAAAGCATCCCAACTAAGACCAAAAATATAGGTTATTTACCTGTAACAGGAGTTGTATATGTTGTTCATCCACATTGTCTGGCAGGTACCTTGCCACTTTAAGATGGGCCGGAAAGTCTTCAAGCGGTTCTATGTGATAAAGGCAAGTCTGAAAGATCGTCTATCACATAGAGCGAACAAACTTGAGCCCATGGTCAAAAGGGCGATGGATAGTGTACCGACCGTCACAAATAGCGACAGTCGCTACAATACTTAACAAAAGCACACAGAATTCTTTTTTTTTTTTATACAGGGATCTGTGCCCCCCATGCCCCGCCTTGCAGGGGGCAAGCCCCTGCACCCCCCAAACTTAAATAACCAACTCCAAGGCGGGGTGAGGACCACGGTGCAAGTTATTGGATCAAAAAACAAAAAAAATTATTCTGCCTATAGTCAGACCCAAACCCGGGTCTACTTGCATTGCAAGCGGTGGTGTACACCTCTATACTATGCAAGCATCTCAGCGGGAATCGGCCACAAAGGTAGTGAGTACAGCTCCTTGCTATACTCACTATACAGGATACAGCGACGTATTGCACCACTCGCTCTCTTGTAGAGCACTATTATTGAGTCGCTCAAAAGTGCAGCGCTCAATAATCAGAGCTCTACATGGGTGATACCTCTTCAAGCAGGCTCCTCCCACCCATCCGGGTGAAGAAACTCTTGGCTCCGCCCCATGACACCAGATCTAGCCAGCTGGAAGCCAGGTTGTGTGCCAAAGCCAGGGAGGTCGGGTGGGTTTGTGTGGATGAACAACATATACCGCTCCTAGAACTCCTGTTACAGGTGAGTAACCTGTATGTCTAGGGATGTGGATATGTTGTTCTATCCACACTGTCTGGCAGAATCCTAGCAGTTCTCCAGGAGGAGGGAGGCAAGGCGCATACCCCCTACTTAGGGAACAGAGACTGGAGAACTGAGGTTCCAAAACCAGCATCCTGGCATGACTCAAGGTCGATGTGGAAATGGGAAATGAAGGTGTGTGCTAACTTCCAGGTAGCAGCCCTGCAGATTTCCTGGATAGGGACGTCCCTAGAAGCAGCGGTATGATGGGAGAAATGAGCCCTAAGCCCTATGGGAGGCTCCCTATCCGCAAACCTATAGCAGAGATCAATGTAGGAAGTGATCCACCTGCCAATCATCCACTTTGCTGCAAGTCTGCCAGGTGCAACTTCAGCATAGGTGACAAACAGCTGGCGAACCTCTTCCTGAACTTCCACCGTACGCTCTTTATAGTAAGTGAGCGCTCTTCTCAGGTCCAAAGTATGGAGCCTGTACTCGGCCTCCGAAGTGTGACTGGCGTAGAACACCGGCAGGGTCAACACCTGGTTCAGGTGAAACTCCTACACCACCTTCAGGAGAAATTTCAGGTGGGGGCGCAGGACAACCTTGTGCCTGTGGAAGACCAGGTAGGGAGCTTCGATGGAAAGCGCCTGGAGCTCCCCAATCCTTCTGGCTGACATGATAGCCACCAAAAAGGCAATCTTCCATGACAGGTGAGAGATGTCACACCTGTGCATCGGTTCAAATGGCTTGCCCATGAGCTTGGCCAATACCGGCAGTAAATCCCATGGAGGTGGTGGTTCACGCACCGGAGGGGATATGTAATCTAGGCCCTTGAAAAAGCACCAGACCACCTTCTCCTGCACCACTGACTGCTTGCCGGCCCATACCCGGTAAGCAGAGATGGCTGCTATGTGCACCATTGTTGACCGAAGCCCCTGCTGGGAAAGGGAACACAGGTAGCCCAGAATGCTTGCCAGCAGACAGGGTGAGGGGTCCAACCCCTCGCCCTGACACCAAATGGAGAATCGCTTCCATTTGAAGGCATAGCATTTTCTGGTCGACTCCTTGCGGGATGCCTCAATGACGTTGAGGACCTCATCGGAAAGACCCAAGGCCTGGAACTCTAGCCACTCAGGAACCAGGCCGACAGGTGCAGGGATTGAAGGTCCAGATGGAGTACCTTCCCCTCTTTGAAGCAGAGCAGGTCCAGGTGGGCTGGAAGCCACCTCAGGAGCCTGGAGCTGAGGCAGAGGAGATCTGGATACCAGAACTGGCAAGGCTAGTCTAGGGCTACCAGGATCACCTGCGCCTTGTCCCTCCTGATCTTGAGGAGCACCTTGGGGATCAAGGGCAGAGGCGAGAAGGCATAGATTCTACAGAGCTGTGTAAGGATAATTATTTGCCCCCCCCCAAGCAGCCAGCTAGCAAGAAGTGCCATTACCACTAAGTGTTTGTTATTATTTATTGTTAGTTTATATATAACCCTACCCAAGCACATTGAAATTTGTATTTTTTGGACAATTGTCAATTACTATTAAGTGTGTTTTTTTTTTGTTTTTTTTTAACAATCGCAGAACAGAAGTGGTAATAAATATTGGTGGACAGATTTGTCAGGAAAAGAAAAGCTGATCATGTGCAGCCTGAACCTTCTTCACCATCAGAATATAAGCGCTCTAAAAAGTACAGGAAATATGAGGATCACTAGTTGAAATATGGGTTCATAACAGCTACAGCTGTAGGACCAGATGGAGAGGAGCTGCCACAATGTGTTTGCTCATTGGTGCTTTCTTTTTTAATTTTTTTGCAAATACATTATTAAAAACTATATTGTTTTATAAAATTCACTTGATGTTTTCCACGCTGAAGTATACCAAATGCATGTTTTTGGGTAGAGGGTCCCGGACAAGACTGGAAGGTGGCCAGGGGGTCCCCGGACCAAAAAAGGTTGACAACCACTGGCATAGAAGAGGCCTGGGGTCCATGGTCTGGAGAAGGCATCCCCCTGCAGTGAGCCCTGATGAGGGGGGCGAGCATTGTACAGCCTCAGCTTGGTGTTCTCCCTTGAAGTGAACAGGTCCACCTGAGGTGTGCCCCAGTGGGAGAACAGGTCTTGTACTCCACTCATGAGATTCATCACCTATCCGGCTGAGGGCATCGGCCAGACTGTTCGAGGCTCCTGCCACATGAATGGCTAGGAGGTCGTCCTCCAGGCTGAGCACAAGAGACCAAATGTGAAGAGCTTCCTTGCACAGAGGCAAGGAGTGCATCCCCCACCCTGTCTGTTGAGATAGTACATGGTCGTAGTGTTGTCCGTCTGGATCTGGACCACTTGACCCCAAATAAACAGAGGGAAGGCGGTCAGGGCTAGCTGGACCACTTGGAGCTCCGGCAGGTTGATGTGGCATCGGGACTCCTGAGTGGACCAGAGTCCATGGACTATGTGCTCCTCCAGATGGGCACCCCAACTCAGAGAGGTGTTGGTCATCAGAATGGCCATCGGCTCGGGTAGACGAACAGGATTCCCTCCCACAGATGAGCTGGGATGAGCCACCACTGCAGGTCATCCCATATCTCCAGGGTCACAGAGACTGGTTGGTCTAGATGACCTGAGCGCTGAGACCACTGGTGGGCCAGCCCCCACTGCAGGGGGCACATATGACAGTGGGACAATGGACCACGCTGGTGCAAGCCATCATGAAACCCAGAAGGCGCAGGAAGTCCTGGGCAGGGTGTAGTTGCTCAGCCAGAAATGATTGGGCAAAGGAGGAAAGGACCTCAGCCCTGTCCACCGGGAGACAGGCTCTGGCTTGGAAAGAGTCGAGCTCCACCCCGATGAACTGAATAACCTGCAAGGGAATGAGCTCCGACTTGGCCCCATTGATGAGGAGGCTGAGTTGAGAGCAAGCCTGGAGGGCCAGACCTCTGGACTGCTCCACCTCCAACCTAGATGAGACCTGCTATCAGCCGGTCGTCCAGGTAAGAGTAGACCCAGACTCCTCGGCACTGCAGAAATGCTGCCACCACTGCGATGCATTTGGTGAAGACCCTGGGAGCTGATGAGAGGCCGGAGGGCATAGCCCAGAACTCATAAAGGGTTTCCTCTACCCGAAAGCAGAGGAACCGCTTATGAGATGGTCAGATTGGGACAGGGAGCATAACCACAAGCCCTGCTCCAGGGATGGTATTATCTGAGCCAGGGTTATCATCCAAAAGGTGCGCAGCCTTAGGAACTTGTTCAGGTCGTGCAGATCGAGAATGGGGTGACAGCCCCCCCCATCCGTTTTGGAACCAGGAAGGACCTCAAAACAAACCCTGGGCACAGAGGAGGATCCGTAATCTTGCTGACTAGCCCCTTGCAGAGGAGCTGGTCAATATCATCTTGGAGAGCCGACTGGGAGGCTGCAGACCCAGTAGTGTGGGCTTAAAAGGGAGGGTCCTGCTTGAACTCCAGACACAGGCCCCTGCTAACCACTTCCAGCACCCAGCAGTTCATGGTGATAGCGGACTAGGAGAAAGGAAGTGGCCACGCAACCCATCACTGGGCAGGCTTGGAGGAGGAGGGACCGGCCAAGGAGCCACTGGAGCCCTTCCCCTCAGGCTTCCTGACCAAGGAAGTGATGGGCTTGGCTCTAGGATGCCAAGTTTGAGCCTGCTGAACCTGCTGCTGGTGCTGTTGGGCAGGTCCTGCCACAGGAGTGGAGGGACAAAAAGGCTTACGCTGCTGATGGCAGCCTTTGTCCTTCTGTGCAGATGTGACCAACTCTAGGGTGGCATTGGATTTTTCAATGCACTGGAGGTGGCCCTCCACACCGGGCCTGAACAGGTCGGTGCCCAGAAAGGGAGCATCTGCGAGCTTGTGTTGGGTGTCTGCCATGAAGGTAGAGATCCACAACCAAGCCCTGTAGTGCATGGCCACTGCGGCCACTACCAAATGGGCACAAGAGTCTCCAATGTCCACAGCCATCTGGAGCTGCTGCTTTGCCACCACCCTTCCCTGATCCTGGACCTGCTTGACCATGGTCTGGAGGTCAGCCAGGAGATGAGGAAGCACCTCATTCAGGGAGCCCAACAGGGTGTGAGAGAAGTGTGCCATAATAACAGCCAAGCTGGTCTGGCGAAGGCCCAAAGAGGCGGCAGCGTACACCTTTCTCCCAGAGTAGTCCAATTTCTTGGACTCCTTATTTTGGGGCTTGTCCACATCCCTCATGTTACCCAAGCACCTGAAGACAGAATCTGCCACCAACCCCTCGGCCGAGGGGTGCTCCAAAAAGGCAGAGAGAGAGAGAGTCAGTAGGGACTGTGTACTTGTGGGCCATCCTGGCCGATGGCACTGGGCAGGAGGCTGGGCACTGCCAGAGTTATAACACCAGGCCCACAATGGCCTCAGCTATGGGGAAGGCCTCCATGGGGGAGTAACCCTTGTCCAGAATCTCTGTAAGGGGATATCTGGACCATTTCTGCATGAGTTCGAGCGGCGTCCCAGTGGACTCTGAGATGAGCTGAAGGATACCGAGGAATGAGGTGGGGCTCTTGTCCACAGAATGACCCTCGAGGATTCCAGGTCTACTGGATGGGAATGCAATGAGGAGTCTTTGGAGTCCAAAGACTCCTCGTACAGCTGGTGACTGCCTGAGCCACTTTTCACTCACCGAGGGCGATCGGGGGTGAGAGTGACCGACAACCAATGGGGCAAACCTTGAGCTGACTGAGAATCCTTGGTCAGCATCCCATTCTTGGGTTGGGGAGGTGGTGGTTCCATCACAATGGGTGAGGCAGCCAGTTTTGGTCGAGCCGTCAGCACCGGAACCAGGTCCTCGACCAGGAAACTGGCCGTGGAAGTCGGCTTTGGCCCTTTGGGGGACAGCCACTTAATTGCTGGTGTGGAAGCTGGTGTCAGCTTGTTGCCGACCAAAAGGAGCTGTTGCCACATTAGATCCTCATAGCAGCTGAGGAAGATGAAGAAGAAGAGTGACAGGGCCACTTTCTGCGATGTCAGGACCGAGACCACCGACAACGTCAGGATTTCCCTGAAGCAGAGAAGAACCGAGACCTCAACCATTGGTGGTGCCAGGGTTGGGCTGAGGAAGGAGCAGGGGAAATCTTCTGCCCTTCTGGTTCAGGGTACTGGGCCGGGGACTTTGGCCCAATGGTCTGAGGCAAGTCCTTGGAAGGGACCAGAAGCATTGGTGTCTGAGAGAAAGAGAGTTATCAGCCTCCTCGGTCGACAACCTATTGGTGGGCTCAAGAAAAATCTCGGTCACGTCAACAAGCATCTCAGATGGCTGGTCTGACGGGGACACCGTGGAACCAGCGGCTGGGTCACAACATCGACCGGTCTGGAAAATGAGATCTCTCCCACTCCCAAGAGTGTCGATGGTGGGTCTTACCTTTTTTTCAGATCCTTCATCCACGAGCAAAGGCACAGAAGGAGCTGCAGATAGCTGAAGGAATTAAGAAGAGGGAAAAGGCTTTCTTTTGCTATATAAGTGAGAAACGGGACAAGAAGGAAGGGATTGTTAGGCTTAAGAAAGGGGTAGGAGTGGGTGAAGGATAATAGGGGGGGGAAGCAGAGATACTAAATGAATACTGCTGTTCTGTCTTCACCAGGGAGAAGGACAGACCAGTGCCTTCAGGAGGGAAAAGAGGAGTGGGGGAGAGGGGAACACAAATGTAGAGATACAGGAGGATACAGTGAGGGAGGGGCTGCTGGCATTGAAGGTGGACAAATCACCAGACCCAGACAGAGTGCATTCAATGGTACTAAAGAAACTGGCTGAGGAGCTGGTAGGGCTAATAGAGTCAGGCGTGGTACTGGAGAACAGCACATGTAGTGGCCCTCTACAAAAGTGTTCCAAGGATGACCCAGGGAATTGCAGACCAGTCAGTCTGACCTCCGCTATGGGCAAGCTCATGGGAACCATACTAAAGGAAAGGTTGGTAGAATATCTAGAGGAGCATGGTCTCCAGGATTCGAGACAGCCTGGGTTCATGGGGGGAGATCGTATCAAACAGATCTGATTGACTTCTTTGACTCTGTCACTAAGACAGTGGACCGGAGCCAAGCAGGGGACAATCTGTCTTAATTTCAGCAAGACCTTTTGACTCTGTGCCCCACAAAAGGTTGATCAGGGAGTTGGTGGATCTCAGGGTTGGGGAAAAGATGGCCAGATGGGTGGAAAACTGGCGGAGGGACAGAACCCAGAGGGTGGTTGTGGGGGAGAGCTCTCTGGCACCAGACAGGTAACCAGTGGGGTCCCACAGGGCTCAGTGCTGGGGCCGGTGTTGTTCAATGTCTTCATTGGTGACATTGGAGATGGCATTAAGGGCAAAATGTGCCTATTCATGGATGACACCAAGCTCTGTGGGAGAGTGGACTTAGCTGAAGGGATACAGGATCTACAGGAAGATCTAGAAAAGCTAGGGATGTGGTCCAGGATCTGGCAGCTTGGCTTCAATGCCAAGAAATGCAAAGTTATGTATATTGGAGCCAAGAACTGAAGAACAGAGTACTACCTGGGTGGAGTCCGAATATCTGCATCAGAGGAGGAGAGGAACCGGGAAGTGATAATCACTAGTGAGCTGAAATGCTCCATGCAGTGCACGAAAGCAGCAGCAAAGGCAAACAAGATGCAGGAATGCATATCTAGGGGAATCAGTTGTAGGGGAGAGGAGGTTATACTGCCCTTGTACAGGTCACTGGTAAGGCCACATCTACAGTATGGAGTTCAGTACTGGTGCCCACACCTCAAAAAGGACATTAACCTGCTGGAGAACATCCAGAGGAGGGCTACAAAGGTGATAGTTGGTCAGCAGGGCAAGGAGTATAAGGAGAGGTTGAGGGCACTGAACATGTACTCCCTGGAAGACAGGAGAGAGTGAGGGGACATGATTGTGACCTTCAAGTACTTGAACGGGATAAATAAGGTTGATAAGGAGAGTCTCTTTAAGCTGAGTGGCAACCTTAACACGAGGGGGCACAGTCTTAAGCTGCAGAGTGGGAGGTTTAGGAGGGAGGTCAGGAAGCACTTCTTCACAGAGAGGGTGGTGGACACTTGAAATGTGCTGCCAGAAGAGGTGATCTCATTGAAGACAGTGGGCAGCTTTAAGAGAGGCTGGGATAGGCATGCGGGAAGACAAGGCTCGTGGGTAGGGAGGATGGGAGGAGTGGGAAGGGAGGGCAGGGATATTGGATCAAGCTGTGGACCCTGCAATAGGTGCAGACTTGATAAACTAAATGGCCTTCTTCAGCTGGCTTCTTTGTATGTTCATATGTACAGAGACACTGAGTAAAAGTGTAATGGTTACCATAGTCAAGCAGAACTTATCCTGGGTAATTCCAGAAAACTACACCTATTCCGTATTTATATTCCTCCTGCAGACAGTCATTTGGCTGTCTCATCCCTAATGAAAGTTGTTGAACCACTGTTAAAAACAGTGAATTTATTCTTGTCGGAGACTTTAACATTAATTGGTTGAGTCCTAAAATTAAACATACCGAGGTAACTCTCAACAAACTTCAGCAGTCACAGATCATTACAGAGCCCGCTAGACTATCTAATAATTGCAAATGTGCCTCACTGTTAGAACTGGATTCTTACTCCTAGTGCAGAGAGGATATGCTGTGCAGGTGTTCTCCCTGATGCAATTAGCAGCCACTCCCCTGTGTTCTGTGTGTGGATACCTAAACCACCAAAAGGACCTCCTAGATTAATCCACTTTTGAGATTTCTGCCACTTTGATCTTGCCACTTTTAAACAAGATGTTGCCAGTACAGATTGATCTTTCTTATGGGACACCAGTGATGTCAATCTAGTGGTCTCTCATACGAGGAGAGACTAAAGGAACTCAATATAGTGGGTCCTTTGCTATTTTCACTTTTTGTCAACGATATGCAGGGGAACTGTGTGTGGTGGGGTGCTAACCTACTGCTTTATGCCAATGATGCTGTCCTTTACAGATGTTCTAGTGATCCCAGTTGTCTCAATGCACAGAACGCTGGAGACCTCTAAGAACTGGAAAACTGGCTTGTGGCGAATAAACTGGTCCTCAATGCGAGAAAGACCAAGGTGATCTTGTTTGACCCTAGAAATCTGGATTCGACCAGACAACACCTATTTTCTCTCTCTACTTCTTCCAGAGCTCTCATTAAGTGGTGGAGTCCACCAAATCCCTTGGGGTTTACCTGGACCAGAAACTCTCATTTAGAACCTATACTGATTATGTCATCAAGACCATTCACCAAAACATTGGCCTGCTCTACTGTCTTGGCAATTTCCTAACTAGGGACTCATGACTAGTCACTGATAACAGTACCTTACTTCCCCTCCTGCAATACAGTACTCCCATTTTGCAATCCCTGATATGCTTTGAGTTCAACAAGCTTAGAGTTCTCTACAATGAAATTGGATATTTTGCTTCTGGAGCCCCAATCAGGGAGCACCATTGTGATAGAATTGGCCTTCTTTGGTGGGCCATTTAGAGTATCCTGTCCTCTGCCTGACCTTTAAGCTTGTCAAGGGACCTTTCCCTTCCCCTAGCCAATGTGATACCCTGACAATTAAATCCTTAACGAGGGCTCTGCGCTCCTTTCCAGCAATACCCTAAAAGAGGTACCCAGAGTTAGATCCTGTGCAAGAAAGAGGTCCTCTGCAACTTCAGCACTTTACCTCTGGAACGCCCCACAATCTATCCCACAGGATTGTTCTTCACTTGGTGGGTCTAAAAAAGGGCTCAAAATTGCCCTGCTGGCATGCAGCCTTTGATTCTATAATTGATGACTCTTACTTGGCTTAACTGGCTCTGTTTGCACAGCCTGGATTATGTTGATATCTGATACCCTCTCTTGAGGCAGTATAGTGCAGTGGTTTAAGGCTCTCCACTGTAAATCTGTATACCTGGGTTTGAATCCCACAGCCCCCACTTGCATACTGTGTGACCCTGAGCAAGTCCCTTAACTTCTTTGTGCTCCCACGTTGCACCTGGAATCAAGCTTTGGCTTAGTGTGCCTCTCCTGGTTAAACAAGTTCCCTGTTCCCTGTGTAATCAAAGTTTATTATTAATACTTTTGTCATGTACTGGTATTTCAAGTTTTGCCATATGTATTTCTTCTCTAATCATGTATGTTGACTATACGAATGTATGATGAAGCCAGCAAATAAAGGCCTAGTGGTCTATCAAGTCTGCAGCTCTCAGTGTTGTGCGCTGATGCTGCATCCCTGCACATACCTCCCACTCCCCTGCCTACCATCTGATCTCACTGTTTTACCTTCTCCCCCTTCCCCATTTTGATCTTAAGTACAAGTTTGGGGACGTCCGGTGACGTCATCTATCTAATGGCTACCTGATTTTGGAGCTCTCTATCTCTAACATGCTAATTTACCCCAGAACAGTCTCAGAATAGATCCAAACTTGTCAAAATGGCTACCAAATCATCTGGGGGATTGAATTCTACCAAACATCATTCAGGGAGACACAGAAGAAAGAAAGATGACAGGGGATCTCAGCCTAGAGAATTGATCAGCAGGAGTGCCTCCCCTGCAAGCAGCAGGGCCTGGGATCCTGATATGGACCAAGAAGAAGAAAAACTATCCCAAACCCGATTCGAGACACTGCTATCTGAAATTAAGGAGTTTTGGGCATTAAACAAAAATAATTTCAAGCCCTTCAGACCAGAATTCAAACAGTGGAGGAGAAACTGGAGAAGTCGGAAGCACGAGTGGAATAGATCAGCAAGGAGACCCAGCAATTACACACAGCAGTCGATTTCCTCATCAACCAACAGGCAGCAATGCAAGATAAGCTTCTAGATCTAGAGGCTCACTCCAGAGGAGACAACCTTCGGCTATATGGCCTCCTCGAAGGGGCTGAGACAGGGAGAATGGAGGAATTTTTAGAGGACTTACTGAAGGATGTCCTCGCCTTACCCCATCTTTCCAGTTTTGGATCGAAAGGGCACATAGAGCACTTATGCAGAAGTCCAACGACCCAAATGCAAGACGGAGATCCATCATCTTTAAATTAGCCAGCTATAGAGACAAGGACTTCATACTGCGTACTGCTTGGGCAACAAAAACAGTGCAATATAATTCAGCCAGACTCCTGTTTGATCACGACTACCCAACAGAAATAGTTCGACAAAGGGCTGCTTACCCACATATCCTTAGGGCACTGAGGGAAAAAGGACTGCGATTCCAGACTCCATATCCAGCAAAGCTCCAGGTCTTCTGGGACTCCAGAACGAAAGTGTACAACTCCCCTGAACAGGCGCAGCAGGAACTACACTCCCGGGGTTGGGATTCAAAGCCGGAACATTCAGAGGGACAGCACTTCCGCCCCAGCGATCGCAGTGGAAGAGAAGCATAAGAGGTTGCCATTCAGGGAAAGCACGGGTGGAAGACTTTTGAATGATTCGAGAAGTGCAACAAGCTCTGAAGAAGATGGGGAGTACCAGAGAAACACCCACAATGGAATCGCAGGACACAGGCACTTGAAAGAGAAAACCGCATGGTGAGATGTTCATTTTGTTCTTGATGGCTCTAAGAAGAAACTCTGGAAGCATAAGGAGCCTAAAAGGGCTCCCAAGATCTTAGTGTATCCAAGAGGATCTTCGTTTATCAATTGACATAAAGGTTTAGATACTTCCATTCGGAACTCCTTCTAAAGTTGAAAGTTATACCCCCTCCATATAAAGACATGCAGAGATGTTTTACAATGCCTATAGCACAGTTAATTCAGACAGAGTATATAATTAAGAAATATGAACTTATAGGTATATAAGTCTAAGAGTAAGCAAGCATTTTTAATAAAGGACCTCTGTATTACTACCGGGACTGTAGCACATTGAGGGAAGGGGGGAAGAGATAAAAAGGGAACGCTGTAAGTCAATTCTGTTCTGTCTTGTTTTCCTTTGTATGCCTCCTAATTTATATCAGAGTATGGATGGAGTTAGGGGATACTCATATCTATTTTTTGCATAGGAGTGAGAGGGGAGATCAACCTTCTTTTCTCTTGTTCGAATGGATGGATGACGCACCTACAGATGCTAGAAGCATCAGGTCTCGGACCTAAATGGGACCTGGGAAGCCTGGCGGAATTTCCAGCCAATGATCCTCCCCAGAGAGCCCCGTACCGTGGAGAGGGCTCTCTCCTTATAGAGGCAAACATTACAGCCCTCCTGTGTTGGAAGTTTACCTGTAAATAGGTTGTGGTTCTTGTTTTATTTACTTTGTATTTGTATCAGTACAATTAATGCACATAGTAAAAATCTTGCAAGACTGCAAAATTTAGTAATGGATAGTCTCCAACTCTGGGAGAAAATCTGTCTGGAAATAAGGGCTGAATTTTATCAGAGAGACAACCAAGGGGTTGTTCAATGAGGTCTTACCACAATGTTACGTAGAGAGCTCACTGATAATGGGTAGTAACCCCCCCCCCATAATTATTTGCTCCCATAATGTTAAAGGGCTAAGTAACCCAATTAAGTGATACAAGGTTATAGCCTTGTTAAAAAGAGTTAAACCCACATTTATTCTACTTCAGGAAACCCAAATAAAACAGAACATTTGAAATTAAATAAGTTTGGCTTCGAGATGGTAGTGGCCTCGGCCTATAGAGAAACCTTTTCTCTTTCTATTGTCTGCTCCCCTCACCTTTCTCTTACCCTCTCTGTCTGGACTCTTTTTCCCTACTTGATTTTTTCCAAATCTGGCTTGATTTCTTTTTTTTAATGATAATGTCATTATTGGTATCTCATGTCCTTTGCACAAATGATTGATATGTATTGTCTATGTTTTCTTGGTCTTGACACAACACAAATTGTTGTGTTATCTATGTAACCTTTTCGTACTGTACCCAATTGACGTGGAACCTTTATAAAACAGCCACTGGCTCAAAGGTAGTAATTCCTAGAACAATAAACTTAAACTTAAACTATAAGGGGGGGGGATGGGGCACTGCTGTTCTGATCCCCAAAGCTACCCCATTCAGAGTATCAGCCTCCTACGCTGACCTGGAGGGCCGACTGGCTATTGTGAGGGGACATCTAGAGGGACAAGAATATACCCTAGCATCCATATACAGTATATTCCCCCAGGTTCAACAGCGGAAGTGGTCAGGTCATTGTTTAGAAAGGTTACTGAGATACATACAGGGATCCTCGTGATAGGGGGTGACCACAATCAAACCTCTTCCCACCTTGACACTTCAAACCCTAGACCTCCCAGATGGATGGCTGCACAGAGAGCAGCACAGGTTTATATTTCAGAGGCAAACTGGGAGGATGCCTGGAGAACCCTGAATCCAGGTAAAAGAGATTACACACCTTACTTCACTCCCCACAAGGTCTATACAAATAGACTACTTTTACATTACCAGAAAGCACACATATAAAATAAGGGAGTGCACACAATCACCATCGGTGTTGTCTGACCACTCACTATTAACACTCAAGTTGGATAGGGAGGGAGAGCCCAGAGAAACTCTCTGGAGATTTAACAATTTTTTGTTGAACATAAAGGATTTGAGGGAAATGATTACACATAGGATTATGCAAATCCTACAGCAGAACAGAGCCCAGAATACCTCAGAAAGTGTATTGTGGGACACCCTCGAAACAGTGTTGAGAGGAGATATTATTAAATACGCTTCTCAATACAGGAAACAACAACATGCCAGGTTAGATAGGCTACAACAGCAGCTCAAAGAGCTTCAGGCGCAGCATGCAGTGGAAGATAAGGGAGCTTTACCCTTTCTGCAGGCTACAAGGGAACAGATACAACAGACCCTAAATATACGTACAGATTAAGCCATTCAATCATTAGACAGAAGTATTATGATGGGGGTCCACGGTCACTCCGCTTACTGGCCCTCAGACTCAGACAAAAATGGAAACAATCCTCTATTCCTCAGATTAGACATCCAATAGGAGGACATATGGTTCATTCCCCCATGCAGATCAAGAAAGCTTTCCAGAAATGTTATGAGATGCTGTATACCCCTGAGCAGGAGGTGGATGGAACAGCAATAAAAGCTTTTCTGCAGGGTCTTAAATTACCAAGACTCTCAGAAGCACAAAGGGAGACCTTAGATGGCCCAATCAGAAAGGGAGAATTGGAAGGTGCTATTAACAAGCTAAAATCTTTTAAAAGCCCAGGGTCTGATGGGTATACAGGGCAGTTTTATAAAATGTTTAAACAGGAGATGATTCCCACATTAAGGAGTGCATGCTGTGAGGTACAGGGTGAAGAACAGGCCCCAGATACATGGAGCTATGCATACATATTGAGTATTTCAAAACCAGAGAAAGATAGTACAACCTGTAATTCGTATAGACCCATCTCTGTTCTTAATATAGATTACAAATTATTTACATCAATCTTATCCAAAAGATTAGAGAATATGCTTCCTCAGCTCATACATTTGGACCAGACAGGATTCATTCCAGGGAGACAAACACAAGGCAATATAAAGCGGATATTGCTTTTATTGCATCATGCTGCGTGGTCGGACGCCTCCTTCCTCCTACTGAGCCTGGATGCTGAGAAGGCATTCGACCGAGTGGCATGGCTATTTTTTTGGGCAGCTTTGGAGAGGATGGGCCTGTCTCGAGATTTTATTGACATCATTTCATTGCTCTACAGAAAGCCAGAGGCATATATTAAGGTGAATGGCTCAGTCTCTTCCCCAGTGACCCTTGGGAGGGGCACCAGACAGGGGTGCCCTTTGTCGCCTCTGCTGTTTGCCCTATATTTGGAGCCCCTGGCCCAGGCCCTAAGACAGGATGAGAGGATGAGAGGATAAGAGGAGTTAAAGCGGGGGAAGAAACACAAGCTGGCACTGTACGCCGATGATCTGCTCATTTATATGACGGACCCGGAGTGCTCGCTGCCCCCTTTGTGGGACCTCCTGAACAACTTCAGCAGAGTATCGGGGTACAGACTTAACCTCACAAAAACAGAGATGCTTAGGGTGAACTATGATCCATCTCCGCAGACCCTGGAGAAATTCCCATTTTGATGGAATATGAAATACATAAAATATCTGGGGATACAGATGGGACCCCATCATTCAGACCTGTCTGATCTGAATTACTCCCCTTCTCTTGACCAAGATAGCAGCAAATCTGGAGAGGTGGTCAGTCATTCCACTGTCCTTCATCCAACGGGTGGAGGCAGTGAGGATGGTCGTTCTACCACGGTTCCTCTACCTAGCCCAGACAATTCCTATGCACATAGCATATGGATGGTATAGGAACACACATAGGAAGATATCCAAATTCATATAGGCATCACAGAGACCTAGGATAAGACTCTCAATCCTACATCTGCCTAGGGAGAAAGGTGGCCTGGCATGCCCCAATTTTAGGATGTATCACCAGGCTGCTCAGCTTCAAACGGTCATGTACTGGCTACATGAAGATTACCAGGCTAGGTGGAAGACTCTGGAAAAAAAAAACCCATAACTGGGAGACATAAATAAGGTACTATTGACCTACCCACCAGGTGCCACCATAGGGAATTTGGATAACCCATGTACATGTGCTAGTATTCGGAGCTGGTGAAGAGTTCTGGTGTCCAGAGGCTTCTCCAAATGGAGACCCTTACTGTACTCCTTGCCACACTTGGGTTGCTTTGAACTGGTTAAGATGGATGGGGGCTATCGCAGATGGGAGCGACTGGGTCTACATTTAGTATATCAATTTATCCCACAGGGAACAATACTGTCCTTGTCTGAGCTAATTCAACAATATGGAATCTCCTATAAGGAGAGGTTTAGATACTTCCAAGTCAGAGATTTTCTTAATACAATACTAATCCAATTACATTCGGATGCACCACGTCCGAGGCTGCTGGAGGTCCTGATAAGGGCTCTAACAAGAGGGCTACTGCCCCAACACTTAATTTCAACCCATATGCTGCCCTGAGGGAACTGGAGGAAGATTTTCTAGATTCAGTACACCAGGCATGGAAAAAGGATTTAGGATTGCAAATACCTTTAGAGATGTGGCAGAGTTATATTAGAGTAATACTGAGAGGCCCTAGCTCCAAACAGTGGAAAGAATTCTCCTGTAAGGCCTCTGTTAGATTGTTTTGACCACCAGCACAGCAACAGCAATACACTCCAGGAAGGGGGGCAGACTGCTGGAGACAATGTGGCTACTCTCCAGCCTCACATGTTCACGTATTTTGGAGCTGCCAGAAACTCTCCCCATTCCTCTTGGACCTTCAGGGAGCATTAAGACAAATCACATCCCCCTCTATGACTTAAGGACCTCTTTTATTTTTCATAGCAGATTACCCTTCAGAATGTAGGGATCCTATAACCAAAAAATGCTTAGCCATTGCCCTCCTAGCAGCAAAAAAAGTCTATTACAAGACTTAGGTTATCTGTTAACCCTCCCACTTTGTTGATGTGGCAGGACCACATGACAAATATATATAAAATGGAAAGGATTACTGCCACCTTTAACAAACAACAGGACCAATTCAAAATTTTCTGGAGGAAATGGGTGTTATACATTTCTCGGATAAGGCAGGATATTATTCTATAGGAGAATTTACACCCAACATGTTGGAAGAAACAGTATATCAGAGAGGCTGGGGAGGACCTAGAACACTTCCAACTCATGATATCTTTGAAATGAGGGCATAAAGGAAGGAAGTAATGAAATGAAGTTAAAACACAGAAATTAGGGTGTTTCTAATGTTATTCAGACCCCTTTATATCAATATATATGTGTGTATATATATATATATATATATATATATATATATATATATATATATATATATATATAAAATAAGAAACAAGATAAATAGACAGATAGAATAATATTAGACACTAGAGTGATAAATAGTAGCTGACAGTTTAAAGGGTGCTAACAGAAGACATAGACACGTGTTTCATCCTACCAGGACTCATCAGTATGCCTTGTCTGTTTGACACCCCAGTGGAATGGACCAGCTACCCTTACACGTGTCTATGTCTTCTGTTAGCACCCTTTGCAAACTGTGTGAGAGGCCTTTCGGCACCATGCAATTCTGCTTAAAGTTGGACCAGCATAACATTCTGTGGTGATTTGCATATGCAGCCCATGATGCTTTGCATTGTGGGGGCATGTGTGATTTTGTATTTTCTTGAAACTTGGCTTCCCAGCCAAATGCCCTTTGGGGTAACCCTTCCCTCAGTGTTTGTGCACAGAGGTTCTTTGTCTTTATATATATATATATATATATATATATATATATATATATATTTATATATATATAAATTAAGCAGTCACTCTAATTTCTTTTTTGTTTAATACAACATAACAAGGAATTGTGTATAAACCAGTGAATAATATTTGTAAATAGTTTAGTATGTATGTTTGTTTGTTTGTCTATTATATGTATGTATAAGGTTGTATCAATTTAAACAAAAACTCTAAGATTGAAAGTTTAAAAAAAAAAAGTACAAGTTTGTATTAAGTTTATCCAACCACCCCTTAAATCCCCCCACTGATGCCTTTGAAACCAGTTCCTCAGGCAGAGCATTCCGTGCATTCACCACCCTCTCAGTGAGAAAGTGCCTCCTCATCTCCTTTTGAACCCCCCCAACTTGACTATCCCCCTTGTGATCCTTTCCCTTCTAATTTTTAAAGAGACCCTCATGGCTTACCCTATTAATATCCTTCAAGTATTTGAAGGTCTCAATCTTATCCCCCCTTTCCCTTCTGTCCTTAAGGAAGTATATATTGAGCATCTGTAACTTAACCTCGTAGGGATTTTCCCTTATTCCACTTGGCATCTTGGTTGCTCTTCTCTGTACCCCCTCCAACAGTCTGATGTCCCTTTTTAAATAGGGATGCCAGAACTGCATGCAGTACTCCAAGTGAGGCAGCACCAATGCCCTGTACACTGGCAGGATCACCTCTTCCCTCCTTGAGGTGATTACCCTTGCCATACACCCCAGCATCCTATTAACCTTTGCTGCCGACTTCCTACACTGTGCAGTGTGATTCATATGGCCTGTGGGGCAAAAACAGGGGTGGGGTTCAATTATGCATGGGATGAGCACAAAGGAATTATACTGGAAAGGAAGGGAGCAGGAGAAAGCTATAGATTGTGCACGATCTGATGCAATAGTGTAGCTGAGGAGAAATTGACAGACTGGATGGGCCAAGTGGTCCACTCCTTGTTTTCTATCAAATTCCATGTTACTAAAGTTTTGTGGTAATGAAAATAAGGTTGCTAATTAACTCTGTATTTCAGGTTTCACTCAGCTCAAGCCCACCAGCCCTTTCATAAACTATTTTAGTCTCCGCTTTTTTCCAGTTCATGATGTCCATATCCTTGTCTGTGTGGGCCTGGCTGTGCACAGTGAGGATCGAGTGCAGTTGAACTGCTGCCAGGTTTTTGAGGGGGATATGCTAGCCTGTGCTGATGTAATGCTCCTCTGCTTACCACTTACTACTGACTGCTGCAGGTGGTTCTGTTAAATAAGTCTGCAGACACACAGGGGTAAGGGCACCCACAACAATAACTCCACTCAGTAAACAGACTTATAGAAAAATCTTACAATTTATTTAGTGATGAGAGGTGCAGTATACAATCCACAACCAGGTGTGCGGAAACAACCCACAATCCAATGACATCACGGCTGCGCTGCTAATAACTGAGTGGAGTTTTTGTTGTGGGTGTTCTTACCCTGTGTGTCTACTGATTGTATGCTTCATTGGTAGTACCACAACATTTTCCTGGTGCTGGCTGTTCTTTTGTTTGACTTTAATAAGTCTGTTCAGACTAGAAGAAGAGAGAGAGAGTCAAGTGCAGGCATACCTCTCAACTGTCCCTGATTTTCAGGGATGTCCCTGATTTTGCCTCAAAATTGTACTCTGCCCCTCCTAAAAATTGTCTTTCCGTGACCAAATTGTGGGGATTATAAGCATAAAATAATGTCAAACATTAAAGTTACAGACTTGTTCTTCCTTAGATAATGCATGTTACACCAAGCCCTTTATTCTACCAGCTTCCTGAAGGGATATCTCCAATTTTGAAGAAGTGTCCCTTATTTTGGTCCTTTGTCTCTGATTTTTTTAAGCCTTGTCCCTGATTTATGAGGCAGGAGGTTGAGAGGTATGAGTGCAGGTGAACTGTAGAAGATGTTTTTTTGTGTGGTTTTGTTTAAGTTGGGTGAGAGGGACAGAAGAGCTGCCTTGAACTGATGTGCCCAGGCTGTGATCAAAGACCTCCATACTGCTCAAATGTTTGTCGCCCATGCATGTAACAGGAGGTAAAAAGTGGCTAAAAAGTGTGATGCACATGATGCATCATCAAACATGACATTGTAAGCTTGGAACATTGTGGATATCATTGCATTAGTGTTTAAAATCTTTGCTGGTAACTGAACATGTTAGGTTATTGTTTGAATTTCTGTTTTTATGTTTCAGTTGTCACTGTAGAATATTGCCTCCTCTATGTGGGAGTAAGGATTTCTGAGTGGTAAAATGAGTGAACTTTCTGGTAATGTGTGACAGTTGAGAAGTATGCCCCCCCCTCGGATGACAGCTACGACAAGGTGTCTGGTTAACTCAGCATTTGCCACGCAACACTGTAGGAAGGTGTGGGCATGGCAAACATTACTGACAGTTAAACATTTTATTTTCAAGGCTGCAGCTTGAACATCTAAAAGTTTAGCTTACAGTCTGCGTAAGAGCTTTTGTCTCTTGGGAAACCAGATCTGCGCTACTTTGGCTACTCCCAGCAGGCATGCCACTTATCAAATATGTCAGTCACTTATTCACCTGCCAAAAACAAACAGTTAAGGTATGGGGCAGTTTGGCAAATAAATAATACAAACTGATTTGTTCTGGATCTGCTCTAGTCAGCTGTGTGCATTGTTTTCTTTTCTTTGGTGACCAGACCAGGCAAGAATTTAAGTAGTCAGACAAGAAGAACCACTGTACCAGCCAAGCGTCTTTTTTGTTTGTTTGTTTTTTGAGTTGCTGGTGGGGTGGGCTATATGTGGTTACTGGATCAGTATCAATGCTGCCAGCAGACACGTGAATGTGCACTCACAGAGGCAAAGGGTTAAGGGCTTGCATGGGTCACAAATGGAGGTTTAGGTGGTAGGAGTGAACAGTCAGTGCATGTAGGCCAAGGGAGAACAAGTTTTATTTTAAATAGATATATTCACTGACAAGTACCAAGCTTCCCGGACCAAGTTGTCAAAAGTAACAGAAAGCAATAGAAAAAATAATCTGTATTATAGCTACTAATTACTTTTTGTACAAAAATAATAAAAAACTGCAACTGATTTCATTTATTTGAGTGTAACTAGTACTGTAACTAATTACTTTTTTAAAGTAACTTACCCAACACTGGTAAAAAGCAGCCAGGCTCAAGTCGGTACACAAGGTCAACCAGATTGGGAGTGCCTGGAAAATGGCTACAAGCGGCTCATGTTATTCATTATAATGAGGTCAACCTAAAGGGGATCACCTATCAATCAATCAGTCAATCACTTTATTTAACCAGGCATAAGTAAACATCTATATTTATGTTTTTATTTATTTCATTTTTGTTGACCAGGAAAGAAGGACTAAGCAATTCTGCTTATGTTCCGCCTCATCCTGGGGGAGAGGGGGAAGATACAAATGCAAACTGACATGCAGAACCAGACTAAGCTGTTGGTGGTATTTTAGTGAATGGGGGAAAT
This sequence comes from Neoceratodus forsteri, assembly GCA_016271365.2. Taxonomy (NCBI): domain Eukaryota; kingdom Metazoa; phylum Chordata; order Ceratodontiformes; family Ceratodontidae; genus Neoceratodus; species Neoceratodus forsteri. The sequence goes on from CM057451.1 coordinate 228,418,369, forward strand.
TTGGCCAGGACACTGGGAAAATTCCCCTACTCTTTTGAGAAGTGTCATGGGATCTTTAATGTCCACCTGAACAATCACCAGAACAGGCAGACAGGACCTCAGTTTAACGTCTCATCCAAAAGATGGCACCTCAGAAGTGTAGCACCCCCCCCCAACAATGATTCACTACAGTGTTAGTATTGAGATTTATCCCCAAGTTCCCAGTGTGGGGCTAGAACTAACTACCTTCCGGCCTCAGAAGTGAGTGTGCTACTTGCTGAGCCACTGACACTACCTATATGCACTATGTTAGTGTATATGGATACACTAACTTAGGAATGTCAATATATCAGTATCCAAAATCATATTATAAGTGCAACCCAGATAAGACTATATCCAAGTAATGGAATTCTAGTGAAACTCATTATTCAACACAGCAGCTATTAGTAAAACTCGGCATATGAAAATCAGCTTAGTAGGGCCACCCAGATAGGACTGTATTTACGTGGTAGAATTCTACTGGGACTCACTACTCCACACAGCAGGGACTGGTAAAATCAGCATAGAAATACAGCTTTAAGGGTCACCCAGATAGGATTTATCCATCTAGTAATTTTCCAGAGGGAAATAGTATACTGGATTTATACAACCAGTACAGACTATTTGGGTGCAGATCAACTAACATAAACACAACTTTTTGCACCATCTCCTAGTGCAACAATAGTTTAACAGTTAAGAAGGACTCACAGCTATTTACATATAATGCAGTCTGTCCTGTTGTAACTATGAGTAGCAGGCTGTCTGGCTTCCAGCTGGACCCATGGCAGACATCAGAGCGGATACATGCACTGTGACCCTTAGCATGCAGGACTGCAGAGCACAGGTCTGCTAGGAGTGGGGCTGTTAAGAAGAGGAGGAGCCAAGCTAGATGGAACTCAATTGGTTGATGCATGGTCCTGAGGCTAGAGACAAGCTGGGCTCAAAAATGCAGTGAGGCTGCTTGCTGATGACAATCATTGGAGGGGGTCCTCAACTGGGACAAAGCCCGTTATGACCAACTGTGGATGGTGTTGAGGTCTGGGAGCGGAGACAGAAGGGATCTGACAAAGAAAACTTACAGAAAGATAGGCAGACTGGGTGAGCCAAGTGGCCCTTCTATGTTTCTATATACAGCGACATGACCTTTTAGAATAATAGGATACAAGCTGCATGTTTGCAAAATGGCTGCACGGTGATATATCAAATCAGGGTCAAAACTTATTTCTGAGGAGTTCCTGCCACTCTGATTGATTTTCTGTTCTTTTCCCAAAATATAAAAATTTGTGGAGCATGTAGAGTGCCCATTGACACATCTGACCATGTGGCTGTCATGTAGTTGTACCCCTGGGACACAGCTGAAAACCAAAGGACCAGTCCCTTTGGAAACCAAACAACAACTTACTTGCTTACTTACTGATCAGACAGTTATGAAAAAATGGGAGGCTTTATGCACATGTAGCTCCATTTTATGCAGCTCTGATTCAATTCTATAACGGGGCAAGACTCCAAGCAAGACTTTATGGAGTTTTTTATTATACAAACTGTTAAACATTCCCAGACTAAGTGTTTTCACTAATTAAAACTACGGGTACAGCTACAAAGACTAATAGCTATAACTCATGAAAATAAGTGTCATTTGTCACAACAGATTCAGCATGTGAAGGCTGAAATGTATAAATATAAGTACAACAGGGCTGTGTATCTGAAATCATAACAGTTTGGCACCCAAGGGTGAAAACAACAGCTGAATGTGAGCTGACAGAATAAATAAGACTCACATCTCTGGATTAATTGCTTCACGCAGACCCAAATGACATTCAGTCCCATATTTTGTCCAGTTTTGGCTCCCCATTGCATACACAATGAAATCTGTCCTTTCTAGCACATGTAGAAATACCTACATTATCTGGGAAAATGAAAACTCATTCAGAATCACCAATAGTACCTGAGGAAGTTCAGTAAGCTATACAAAACTTGGAACAAAAATGCTGCACCAGAATATGACTGATTTATGTATTTATTTAAATTCTTTGGAAAAAAAACTTTGAGCAAGGCACTTGTTTACAAAGGTTCCATATCAGAAATTCAAGACAAATACCAGTTACAGAGACATAATCACACAACTTATAGTTGTACAAGGAAACCATGACAATTGGAGTAGCTAACAAAAAAATTTCTACAATAACGTACAGAAGAACAGATACATACCAGGAAAGGAGTATAGAGCAGCCCTGTGTGTGGACCGTGTCCAAATAAACATTTTACAACAATTGCAAAATGAGGCAGGGGAGAGACCAGAGGGAGAGGGGAGTGAGGAAGCAAAGACAGGCAGAGAGAGAAGAGGCGTGGTAGAACAGTAACAGGTTTTAGTGGGCAGACAAATGAATGGGAATTAGTTGCTGGCAGCAAGCAAGAGAGGTCACAGCAAGATAGATGCAGGAGCATGAGAAATAAGAGGTCAGAGCCAAATAAATGAGGAGTATAAGGGGTGGGTGCAGGGAGCAAGGGCAGTTGGAGGTGAAGTGTTTGGCGGGGATAAGTGCTAGACAAGAGCTAGTGACGTTCGGGGTGGAAGAGTATTTTAGATATCCATACGCACATCAGGGATTGACTAGATTGTCAGGGGGAAGATTTGACATACAGATGGGGAGGTCAAGCACCATTCGTACAAGCACACACACCAGACTTGAACATCGGGAGATTTGCGATATTGAGTGTCTCAGCCAGAATCTCGTTCAGCCAAAGACAGCCTATAGGAGAATAAGCATTGGCCCAAGTGGTGGTGTTCTGAAGGGCACACTGGGTATATTTCGAGTTTTACTTCTAGCAGCATAAGGGGAGTGAGCTGCTTGGAGAATATCAGAAATGCAAGCTGGAGTTTGGTCTAGCAGAACTTTTTTCCCCCCAAGGAGGCATGTTTGGAACTTTATGCTGTTATTCAAGGTTAGCCAATTGGTTTGTTCATACAGTGCACAAGTGTGGGTAAGATTATCAGTCCCTAGGGTAAGTATCTGTAAGCCTTATTAAGGGCTATAGCCAGGGCCACTGGAAAATTGCTGGTGCAATTTTTTCGCAATTTCCGCAATTTTCACCCTTCCCCGCACAAAATCTGCAATTTCTAGCAATTTCTTACATTTATGAAATTTTTGACTAAAATTGTATAAAAATATTTAAATTCTCAAGGAACTCTACTCAGATATGCTAACAATTTAGTACACAGATGTGGATTTGACCAAAACAATATAGTGTGAGGTGAGAAGGGGTCAAATGTGACTCTGCCTTCATGTGATTCCCTTCCCTGCTTTGACTTCAAAATCCTCTGGTCATGCATATGTAGACTTGAACACTTTTAAAATCTGTGTGAAAGCAGACTGTTAGAGAACTTTTTGCTGACACAGAGACTGAAACAATTGGTGTGAGAAGAGGTGCAAAGTGCCCCATTCACCTAAATGAAGCACTGACCACAATGCTTGTTTTTGAATGGTAGGGTAGGTTTTCCTTGTATAAATACTTTCAATCTGAAATGATTTTGATTCAAATGTGTCAGGAGTTTGGATGGCCTTGCTGATTATAAACTTGAATGTACTTCTGAGGGGATTGGTGACAGAGATTCCTTACATGTCCATCTGCCGCAACTGCATTCCCACATGTAAAACCTACAAAAAAGCAAACATTTCTGAAAACATGCTGAACAGGTTAAGTATAGTTAAACATTTACCTTCAAATAGACAAAATAATTGCAACTGAGTAGAACAAAAGTGCCATATATTGAAAACTATTGTATGATGTAACGAAAAGCTACTCTTATGATTTGATACTTTTATCTTGTGGTTTTAAAATGTACTTACAGTGCTGCTTAAGAACAGTAGTTATTTTAACAAAATAAGCATTTTCTTACTAGACCTTTATTAGGCACCCTGGTTATCTGCTTATTTTTTTCTTGCACCAAAGCAAGTAGTTTAAACAGGCTTCATTATTTAACATCTAGAAACTGGCAAGATATGTTGTTTCAGGATGCATTCAGTATAGACTAACTGTAAATTATTGAATAAAATCTAGTTAGCACTGCATGACTTGGATGTCTTGATTTTTAGAAGATATGCTACATAATGATTGATTTGCAGTGCATTTCAAAAACACACATCTTTCTTCACATCAAAAGCATTTACAAGAGGCAATACATTTATCTAAACAATTTATGTGACCAATACATGCTGCAGCAAACAATAAAATATTTAATAGGGGCAGTGGGGATGTATAGTGAACCCCAGCAAATTTCCCGCAATTTTTGCAAAAAAGTCCCCACATTTTTGGGTAAAATGTTCCGCAATTTTCCAGTGGCCCTGGCTATAGCTACCCATTTAAGAGCCGTGTCAGAGGCTGCACCATAAACTACCAATCTGCAATCTATTATCGATAGGATTAAACCAGATACGGAGAACAGTGGGTGTTAGGTACTGCCTGTGCCTGTATACAACTCCTAGTTTGGTGTTAACTGCTTTCACTACCAGCTTAATGTGTTGTGTGAAGGAGAAGGTGTCAGTTGTAACCCAAAGGTACTTGAAGGAGTGCACCTGCTCGAGTAGGACTGCTTTGTTGTTGGAGATAGTCAATGATGGGTTGACCCTCTTAAACTGTTGACTAGAGAGGAGCATAATTTTAGTTTTTTATAATTAATTAGCAGCTTTTGTGAACTAAACCAGTCCTCTAGTAGGTGGAAAGTAGACTTCAATTCATTCTGTAGTGAGTCGATATGGGAGTTGCTGCTGAGGATTAACTTCTGAGTTTTATAAAAAAAAAAATGTAGTGCACTACTTGCCCAATCTTGACTAACTTATTTAATGAAATTCTGGAACAAAGTGAAATTCCAACCAAGATATTGTAAGCTATAATGATTTTTTTAAAACAGTTTGGATGACAAGCATAACACTGAAAACTGGAGATTGATAAGCCTTTTCAATACTGATTTTAAAATCTTAGCGTGCATTTTGGCAACCAGATTATCTAAAGTGCAGACACATTAGTTGCACCTATTTAAACGTGTTGTACCATATCGGTCCACGAGAATCAAACTTCCAATCTCCGGGGCGGTGAGGGAGACCTCACTGCAAGCGGGTTTCTCTCCCCCCCCCCCCGCATAAAGGCGCCACTAGTCCGCTACCGGGGTTGAGGTGCCGGCTTACTGAGCAGAGCTCGGCAGATCTCCCTCACAACTCCTAAAGAAGAATTTCTGTTCCCCTGCCTGGTGCAGGAGCTGCCTTAGACACAAAGAGAACTTTTTGCTGTGCTTCTGACTAAATCCACTTACCGGACACAAAGGGCTCCGGTGTCGAGTGGGAGCTGCACATCGGAGAGAGTTTTCTCCCACTCTACCCACCTCGTTCCCTCCTCCCCTTAAAAGCTCAGTGGCCACACCCACTCACAACACAGGGCCTCTCTTGGAGCGAGTACTTCACACTGTATTCTCAAAAATGGGCTGACCCAGACTGAACAAAGAACCCCAGTGTTTGCCTGATCCTATATATCTCCGGTTGCCTGTTCAGGTGACACACAGGCAGAACCCCGGGATTATTTGTATCGCTAAAGAGGACTAGGAGAGCAAACTAACACTTCAAGACTGCCTTGACCCAAAGGGACTCAACACAAAATGCATTGTGTATATTTGCTTACAGCTTAACCTTACCGTCCTAAATTCAGTGAAGTCTTGCAAATGATGCTAATCTTGCTCCCTTTCTTTTCTCCCTATGTAAGCTAATTTTTCAAGTTGTCAGAATCTATGTGCTACTACCTGCTCAAAGGCTAGGAGTTACCCCCTCCTCTAGAATAGGCTGATAACTGATTTCCCTGCTGGGACTGTTACCCATGTTACTAATATCGAGCTTCCCTAGGTAACACAGAAACATAGAAACACAGAAGTTGACGGCAGATAAGGACCGCAGAAGGCCCATCCAGTCTGCCCATTTCTTTTCTACCTTATAAATGTGCCATCGGCTTGCTCTGTCAGTGGCCTATCTATTCATACTCATCTGTATTGCTCCTTATGCCTATCCCATGCCTGTTTGAAGCCCTGCACTGTATTCATAGCCACCACTTCTTGAGGTAGGCCATTCCATGCATCCACCACCTTTCTGTGAAAAGAATTTCTCACATTCCCCTTAATCGACCCCTCTAATCTCATGCTGTGTCCTCTTGTCCTGCTATTTTTCTTATATTTAAACATTAGACTCTTTCACCTTGTTCATGCCCTTAAGGTGTTTGAATGCCTCAATCATATCACCTCTCTCCTCGTTTGCTCAAGGTTATACATATTGAGCTCTGTTAATCTGTCCTCATATGTCTTCTGATGCAGTCCCTGCACCATTTTGGTTGCCCTTCTCTGGACTGCCTCAGTTTGGTTAATGTCCTTGTGAAGGTGTGGCCTCCAATACTGCACGCAGTACTTCAGATGGGGCCTAACCAGTGTCTTGTAAAGAGTGATTATTACCTCCCTCTTACGACTTGTGATACCCCTACTAATACACCCTAACACCCCCCTAGCCTTACCTACTGCTTTAGAGGTCTGCTTGGATGATTTCAGGTCATCAGTGATGATGCCCAAGTCTCTTTCTTCCTTTGTGACTGGTAGCAACTCCCCTCCCAGCCTATAGGTGGCTTCAGGGTTTCTCTTCCCTATGTGCATGATCTTGCACTTCTTTGCATTAAATCCCAGTTGCCACTCTTCTGACCATTTTGCTAGTTTATCCAGCTCTCTTCTCATTCTGCCCACCCCATCTGGATCATCTACTCTGTTGCAGATCTTGGTGTCATCTGCAAACAGACAAGCCTTACCCTCTAGTCCATCTGCAAGGTCACTAATGAAGATGTTGAAGAGGACTGGCCCCAGGACTGATCCCTGAGGTACCCCACTTGTGACTTGCATCTCTTCTGACTGTATACCATTTACCACCGCTTTCTGTTTTCTGCCCGTCAACCAGTTTGCCACCCAGTTGACCAACTTCTGACCCACCCCGAGCCTACCCAGCTTATTTATCAATCTTCTGTGTGGAACAGTGTCAAAAGCTTTGCTGAAGTCAAGGTAGGTGACATCAACTGCTCCCCCTTGGTCCACCACTCTGGTTACCCAGTCAAAGAAATCTATGAGATTAGTTTGACAGGACCTTCCTTTTGTAAACCCATGCTGTATTGGATCCTGTGCCCCTATGGATTCCAGGTGTTGCGCTATCCTTTCCTTAAGGAGTGCCTCCATAATCTTGCCCACTACTGAGGTAAGACTGACTGGTCTGTAGTTCCCTGCCTCCTCCCTGCTACCACGCTTGTGGAGCGGGATCACATGAGCCCTTCTCCAGTCTTCTGGGACCTTTCTTGTGCTCAGAGACTCACTAAACAGTTCTGCTAATGGCTCTGCTAGTTCTACCTTAGGTAATCGCAGCCTGCAATTTGCTGAAGACAGGGGGCAAGAACAGAGTTCCTGGATTTAATGAACGCTTAACAAATAGATCTGTATAGCACACTAGGCTAATAGAATTTATTATAGGCATTGAACAAATTGTTAGCGCTGACTGACTGAGCAGCAGCACTCTTATTTCTTTTGCTCAACCCTGTTCAACCCCAACTATCTGACACAGGGCTAGGTGAGTGTGACGTCCTAGTGATGGCTGAGACCTCTTTCAGTAATTCACAGGGCATCACTGCTCTCCGAACATCTTCAACCATGAGACAGACCCGGGTCCCCCACCCACCCTGTCCAGGTCAGTGTGGTGAAACAAAGCCAGGAACTCTACTCCCTAACAAGGGAGTACTCCTGGCAACACTCTACATTCTATCCCTTCTATGGGTGGACATGATGGTAGGTCAAGGAGACCCAGACATTGGGGGAAGGCATGACAATGTTACCCCACTTTGGGATTTACAGCACAGCAAGTCCTACATGAGCTTGCAATCCTTACTTATAGCCCATGAGCTAGTGAGACGGGGTGTCTGCTACGAGTCACTCCACTTCACAAATAGGAGACTCAGATGCAACCTAATCTTATTAGCCAGCCCCAAGCTACTAAGCCTGCTGGTGGCGCTACTTCTCCTGGCAGGGGACATTCAACCCAACCCAGGTCCTCCTATCACCAATATCTTAATATCCTCCCCACAGAACCCCCAGTGGGCACTCTCCAAGGGTTTGAAGATTGCACACATGAATGTCTGCAGTCTCAGACTGAAAATGCCAGAGGTACAAGCCTGGCTCGACCTGTACAAGCCAGACGTACTGGCCATCTCTGAGACCTGGCTTAAGATCAATATCCTTGATCATGAGATCATGGCACAAGGATATAACTCCTTCTGCAAGGATAGGGAGAGAAAAAGAGGAGGTGTGTTAATCTACACAAAAGACAACCTAATGGTGTCAAACCTAACCATTAAGCCTGACCACGCCCCAGACAGTGAATCAATATTTATACAAGTCATCCTCGGCCAGTCCAAGCACCTCATTATAGGATGTGTATACAATCCCCCAAAGATGGCTCTCCAGTCTCTAGAGGCTATCACCAGAACCACGACCAAAGACATCACCACGGGGCTCCTCATTCTGGCGGACTTCAACCTAAATTGGGCATATGACCCCAACAAAAACCTCATGTCCCTAACACATGAGGCAAATCTGGTACAGGTTATTTCAGAACCCACTCGGTTGAACCAGAAGTCGGGGAACCACACCATCCTGAACTGGGCTCTGGTGACAAACCCCACCAATATCTAGAAAGTGGGGCTCATGGAAGATGCCCTGAGTGACCACTCCCCAATATTATGCATCTGGAGGAACAATGTGCCCAAAGTCCAACCAAGAATATTGACTGCCTGAGATTACTCAAACTTCTCAGAGGCACAATATAATGACTACCTCAATAGTCTTGTCTGGAGACCTATCGGGCTCCTCCCGACCTTGGATGAGGCACTAGAATACTTCCAAAACTCATTAACCAAAGCAGCCAACCTCTTTGCCCCACTAAAGAAGCTCAGAGTAAAAGGTAGCTGCTACAAGTGGATCTCTCCAGCTCTAAAAGTCCTGATGATTCAGCCGGGACAAGGCCTGGAAGAGGTTTAAGAAGTCCTCTCTCCCGGCCGACCTTGTGGCATATAAAGCCCTGTGAAATAAATGCAAGAGCACAACAAAACTGACCAAAAGGGAGTATGTCATCCGCCTTCAAAAAAATAGCTTAGGTACCCCTCAGCTTTTTTGGTCTCGTATCAATGAGCTGATCAGAGGTAACATCAAGGCCGAACTGGGCCCTATAGAAGTCATTGGTAAGCTCGTGCAGGATGGACCACAAATTGCAGCAGCTCTCAACTTCCACTTCACCAACCTTGACTCATATAAGGCTGGACTACCCCCACACACCCTGGCACCCAATGACACTGAACCCACAATACTACAGCGACCACTATTTCACTTCAGGCTGGTCAGGACCAAAGAGGTGCAAACTCTCCTGAGGGCCATGAAAATCAAAGGCCCAGGCGGACCTGACAGAATACATCCCAGACTACTCAAGGATGGAGCCAATTCCCTCTTCAGACCCCTGACCTGGCTCATAAATAGGTCCCTGCAGGAAGGCATCATTCCACACCAGTGGAAACAGGCAAACATGGTTCCCATCCATAAGGGTGGCTCCAGGGAACACACTAGCAATTACAGGCCAATTTCCCTGCTCTGTCTGCTTGCCAAACTGCAGGAAAGACTAATATACAGTCAACTCTGCAATTATCTGGAGACCCACCAACTACTGGCCTCCTCTCAACACAGTTTTTGAACAAACCATGGCATGGACACTGCCCTTATGAACCTCACAACAGACATACTCAGGGCCATGGATAAGAGAACCCCCACTGGTGTGGTATTTATTGACCTGTCCAAGGCCTTTGACCTTGTCAACCTCCTCCTGCTAGCAAAACTCAAACAGTTAGGCCTAGACCCCCTGGCTCTCGAGTGGTTCAAGAGTTATTTATCAGGCCACACCCAGAGAGTTTTCTGGAAGGGTGCTCTATCTGACCCATTACCCCTAAAAGAGGGAGTACCACAAGGCTCAATTCTTGGTCCCCTACTATTCTCACTGTTTACCAATGACCTAAAACTCCACTGCGGGGAAAGCACAGTAGTACAATATGTGGATAACACCGTTATATATCGCTCTTCTGATAACCTGGGGGCTCTCAGCTCCTTTCTCCAATCTGACCTAACGTCACTGGAGAGCTGGCTAGAAATAAACAGAATGGTCCTGAATGCTAAGAAAACAAAATCCATGCTGTTTGGGCCCAGATCTTTGGGGCTAGACAGGACCAGCTCCCTACAGCTTAAATCACTGGCTGGGACCAGCACTGAAGTTGTGCCCTCTTTAAAATACCTAGGGCTTACGCTTGACCAAGGTCTCACCTACAAGAACCATGTGGAACAAGTGACTAAGACCCTCCACGGGAAACTTGGCATTCTGTATTGGATTAAGGATCAGCTTATCCCAGAAGCCAGGCTCTTCACTGCCTCAAGCATCCTGCTCCCCACACTGACCTACGCAGCCCCTGTAATTCAGGGAATGGCCAAGCAGGAGGTCCACTGGCTGAAGATCCTATACAACAAGGTAGCGCGATTCACTACCCAGGATCATTCAAGAAGCCATCGCTGCAACACACTAGCCAAATTACAGTGGCCTTCTTTTGAAGCACACCTCCAATACCCTCTTCTCTGCCTAGCATTTAAATTACTCAGCCCCACAGCTCCTTCCAGCCTCTCAGCTACCTTAGTCCCCAAACATAACCCCCGAATCCTGAGGACCTCTTGGCGAGTTCTGCTAGAAACCCCCAGGGTCAGGACCAGTGCAGGCCAGAAATCTTTCTCTGTCATGGCCCCCTATCTGTGGAACAAACTTCCACCAGTGATACAGGAAATCCCCTCACTCATGAACTTCCATACCAGGCTCAAGGTGCACCAAACTGACGCAAGTACTGTCAATGTCATACCACCTGACAGTCCCCCCCATAGACTTATGCCTTTCACCTGACCTGCTCCAACTTCTTACCTTATCTCGTTAACTCACCTATGATCAGGAGTTGTGCCAAACCATTATGGATAGTATGCCTCTAATGTTGTGATTCAATGTCAAAAAGCTGTAACTATTGAACCTGTATGTTAGTTAATACCTGATTACTGCCTGTAACACTCCATGCAATGTCTCTCTGGGTCGCCCCTGAAAAAGGGACCTTCGGGGCTCAATGGGCCTACCCGGTCATCAAAATTTAATAAATAAATAAATAAAATATTTGATGACTAAACTTATTTAAAGGAATTGGTAGATAGGGGAAATTCCAGACTTCTCACAGGATTTTTATTATCGCTTTATCAAGAAAAGGCATACAATGAAGTTTGCCATAAATATGTGTTGAAATTATTAGCAGAATATAACATACATAATATGGATATCGTGGCAGTCACAGAAACATGGTACACACAAAACCATGACTGGGACATAAACATACCAGGATACACTGTCTACAGGAGGGACAGGGAGGGTAAAAGAGGAGGAGCAGGAGTTCTTTACATAAAGGAAGGAATAAAAGCAACAGAACAAAAGGGTAAACAGGGAGGAGAAGAAGAAGCACTGTGGGTAAATTTGGAGACAGGCAATGGCACCACAATACGCACAGAGGTTGTATACAGACCCCCTTCTCAGGGGGAGGAAATGGACAGGGAAATGATAGAAAGTATATTTAGAATGGCAGAAAAAGGGAGATATTGCCGATGGGTGATCTGAATATGCCAGATGTTAACTGGAGTGCAGTTGCAGCTGCCACTCAAGAGTGCAGTTATTCTAGATGCCCTCACAGGGGCATGCCTTAGACAACTAGTACTGGAGCCCACTCGAGAGGGAGCAATATTAGACTTGATTCTCTCAAATGGAGATGGAGAGAGGATTACAGATGTAGAAGTGGGTAGCCATCTGGGAACTAGCGACCATCGAACAGTATGGTTCACAATAAACACAGCAATAGAGTCAAGCCATACAAAGACAAAAGTACTGGACTTTAGGAGGGCTGACTTTGCCAAAATGGGTGAGTGCCTAAGGAATGCACAAGCAAATGGGCAGGAAGGAGGGGTGGAAGAACAATGGGAATAATAAAACTGCCATCACAGAGGTAACGAGCCTTGTGTGAAGCAAATAAACAAAACAAGACGATGTAAGAAACCACTATGGTTCTCAAAGGAAGTGGCAGGAAGGGTTCAAGAGAAAATGAAAGCATTCAGGAAGTACAAGGAACCGCATGAAGGAGCAGGACAGAGAACTGTATCAGTTAAAGCAAAGGAGGCTGGGAAGGCAGTCAGTACAGCAAAGGCCCAAACCGAGGAAAAGATAGCCAACTCAGTTAAGAAGGGGGATAAACCTTTATAGGTACATCAGGGAGCTAAGGAAGACCAAGGGAGGGATAGTGAGGCTTAATAAAGGGAGGGAGGGTGGCAGAGGAGACTGTGAAAGGCAGAGATACTAAACAAATATTTTTGCTCAGTATTTACAAAGGAAGAGGGGAGGTACATAAAACAAACAGTAGTAACACGCTGGATACAGAAGTTGATACCGCCCATTTACAGGAAGAAAGGGTTCTGAAAGAACCCTTAAAACTGAAGGTGGACAAAGCAATGGGGCCTGATGGGATTCATCCCAGAATTTAAAGAACTAAGGGTAGAACTAGTGACACCACTGACTACCCTTTTAACAAATCATGGGAGGATGGGGTGGTACCCGAGGACTGGAGAAGGGCAGATGTGATTCCCCTTCACAAAAGTGGGAACAAGGCAGAAGCAGGAAACTATAGACCTGTTAGTTTAACCTCAGTGATAGGGAAAATGATGGAATCACTTCTAAAGGAAAGAATTGTCGAGTATCTAGAGGCCAGAGGGGCACAGGACCCTGGGCAGCACGGATTCACAGTGGGAAGGTCATGCCAGACGAATCTGATAGATTTCTTTGATTGGGTGACCAAAGTAGTAGATCAGGGAAGGGCTGTGGACATGGCCTACCTAGACTTTAGCAAGGCATTTGACACAGTCCCACACAAAAGATTAATATACAAGTTAGCCAGCCTGGGAGTGGGTCCCAAGATGACAGCCTGGGTAAAGAATTGGCTGGAGAATAGACACAGAGAGTAATAGTAAATGGAGTCCACTCAGAAGAAAGGAGGGTTACAGTGGGGTACCGCAGGTTCAGATTAGACTGGTCCTCTTCAATGTCTTTATGCTTACATTGCAGAAGGACTGGAAGGAAAATATGTCTCTTTGCAGATGACACTAAGATCTGCAACAGAGTTGATGCACAGGGTGGGGTGGAAAGGATGAGAAGGGACTTGGCAAGGTTAGAGGAATGGTCAAATGTATGGCAGCTTAGATTCAATGCTAAGAAGTGCAAGGTAATGCACCTGGGAAACAAAACCCAGGGAAGAGTACACAATGGGGGTGAGATACTAACAACAACAAAATGGAGAGGGACCTGGGGTAGTCATATCAGATGACCTAAAGACGGGCAAGCAATGTGAGAGGGCAGCAAGGAGGGTTGAGGGATACTGGGATGCATAGGGAGAGGCATCACCAGTAGAAAACAGGAAGTTATTATCCCTCTGTACAGACAGCTGGTCAGACCCCATCTGGAGTACTGTGTGCAGTTCTGGAGACCCAATCTCCACAAAGACATAGACAGGATGGAAGCTGTCCAGAGGAGGGCAACTAAAATGGTGCAGGGTCTGCACCGGAAGACATATGAAGAGAGACTTAAGGAGCTTAATATGTATAGCCTCGAGGAAAGGAGGGAGAGGGGGGACATGATAGAAACTTTCAAGTACCTCAAGGAATCAACAAAGTCCAAGAGGGTAGCATCTTTCAAAAAGAGGTGTGCAAGAACAAGAGGGCACAATTTGAAGATAGAGGGGGCGGCCCAGAGGTAATTTGAGAAGTATTTTTTCACAGAGAGGTTGTGGATGCATGGAACGGCTCCGGAGGAGGTTGTGGAGTCAAAATCGGTGGAATTCAAGCATGCATGGGATAGTCATAAGGCAGTTCTGGGGGGTGGGGGTAGGAAGAAGTAGGCTGCTGGTTAACTAGGATCTGCAGCTTATCCAGTAGGTAGGGAAATGGGCAGACTGGGTGGGCCAAGCAGTCCTTATCTGCCATCAAATTCTATGTTTCTATGTTTCTATACCTGATAAATTTATTTTTTGGATTACAGCTTTATACGGACAAGCTTATATCAGACCCTTCATGAATGGATGGCTTAGTAATAGTATCAGGAGTAAGACAAGGGCATCCTTTAAGACCCTTGCTTTACATATTTTTATTAGAGCCTCTCATAAGAGACATTCAGGCTAATCCTAAAATACTTGGCATACAGACCCACTCACAGTCAGAACCTGTCAAAATAATAGCTTACCCAGATGACATCAGTTTATGCCTTTAGGATGAAATCTCTGGTGGTGTGCTAGTTCAAACAATAACTCAATACGAATCTATATCGTGTGCAAAACTCAGTAATAATAAAAACTGTGGAATAGAGCTGGGAAGTACTAGCCAGGTTAGTGCACTAACACATGCGGCAAACATACCAGCATCTTCTGCCCCTTTAAAAATAATGGGGATAACTTTTGGTACTTCTGGCAATGCAGTATGTAATTGGGAATCTGCATTGTCTGTTGCTACCGTCATAATTAACATATGGAAAACCAAGACTGTATCAAGCATAAACAGGTTTATTTACTTTACTTACTTAAAATCCTTATTTCACCTCCTTTTCTGCATATAGCACATGTTTTTCCGCCACCTTCCATGTTGGAAATTAAAATCAATAGCAATTCTTTCAAGGGTTTTGGAGAAGCTGATTACAACCCATGAAAATGGTAATAGCTACCACGACTGTTGTAGAGGTGGCATCAGAATGATTAATCCCATTGTGTTTTCCACTGCATATTTTTTTTTTTTATTTTGCCTTAATATTACTGGAAACATTTAAATTGTGGCGTGCACTATGTACTGATTGGTTCTTTCCTTTAAAAGAGAGATGGGAACTGGGCTGCTATCAGAGACTGTCACATACATCTCAACACACACAACTACCTGTCTATATGAGACCAGTTATTAGTAAAATTAAATAATGGAATCTTACCATAACACAGATAAATACCAAGAATAGAAAACAATGGTGTAATTTGGTCATAGATGCCAAATTTGCTCCCATACTACAAGTTCCTTCTTTTCCGACTAGGAAGGAAGGCAATGTTTTCTGCCAACTTACTGAAAAGTGGATTCCCATTTATATGTGGGATGTTACTTGGCTGTCATGCCATGGTAAACTTGGGATCAGAAAATCCCTCAAAATATAAGGCTATTCAGGAAAGATACTGCCTCAGAGTACAGTATCTTGTTCCTCAGTACCTGAAACACAGGAACATTTCCTTTTAATATGTCCAGTTATGTTAGAGTTTTATGACCTATTATTCAGAGAATGGCATGATAAGAAAGTTCTCCCCATAACATATGAAATTGTAGTATTCTGCCTATATAATACATGTACAGTAAAAGTAGGCTACGTTTAGTATTCACAACGTGCAGATACTACTTATGGCAGGCTAGATGTGCCTGCACGTTACAAGAGTAGATGACACTGGCTAGGGAACTTGCAATTTTGAAAAATGCATTGATAAAAATTTATTGGGGATTGTGTAGAATATTGGACACCCTAACCGGCTACAGTAAATTCATAGTGCTACTTATGTACACAGTCATGTCACGTCATGACTCACATTACTGTTTTTCTTTTGGGTTAGTTGTTATGATTATGTATGTAGAACTGTCAGGAGCTGTGCCCCTGACCAAAATTAAAAATCATTGTGATACGTGTTAAGAAGGAAGGTGGGGGAGCAGAGACACCCCCCCTCTATCATATACAGTCAGCCGAACAATAAAGTAGCAGAGTTTGGTATTCACAAAGTGTTTACGCAAACCCGCTTATGCTTGTCTGACATACTACACAAATGCAAGTTTGTCTTTCTGAATACGAGACTTTACCTTTGCAATAATTTTCACACCTGTGGGTGGATCACTGCCCAAATTCTCTTCAGGTGAAAAGTCCTGACATTGTTTTTGTTCGTCCTTTGTTGTACCTGTGATTAGAGACATTATAGATATTTTGTAATAACATTTTTTTAATTAACTTGTCTCTAATTTATATTTGAAAATGCACAGTGTGGGGAATGTTATAGTTCTGTATGGTTTTATTTTTATTTTTTTAAGGGAATCTTGAGTCATTTATTTTTTTTTTCACTTGTCACTATGTGATCTGTGTATTATGATTTTGTATGCACTGTAACACTGCTTTATCTTTCTTAATAATAAAATTCCTCTACTTTTACAATGCTGGCTGTTGAATCTCCCTCCCACTGCTGCAGCCCTCCTTTGAGGTCAGCTGTAGGGGATTCTGGGATTTGTAATTGCAGAAAATGTCACTGGCAAGTCAGAAGAATCAGATTGATGCAATATATTATATTACAGTAAGTAATGAAATATTTTTGCACACAAAGGATCCAGTTTTCAAATGGCCTGGAATGATGCAGGGGGGTTGCGCTGAAAAAGTCTGATGTAAGTGTGAACTTGTGTCAAAGTTTGTATCAATCGTAATTGTCTATCCTACCTTGCATTAAAAGTGGGAGTGCCTGTGTCAAACTCCCTTGTGTCCAGGTTGCGTCAAAAAAAATGTTGAGCCATGTAGCAATGCAGGTTGCATAAAAAAAATAGCTGCCATATCCCCTTTTTTGGGATGTTTACAAGGTAGTGCTCCAAACCTTGTGCCAAAGATTTGCCGCACCAATTAGACCAGGATCGAGCTGGTCTAAATGAGAGCACAGCACAGAAATAGGCCCATGCTAGAAAGCTGGAACTTGAGTCACCACTGAGGAGCTACTGTGGCAGCACAAGCACTGGAGAGGTGACAGCAGAGAATGCCAGGGCTAGCAGCCCTACTGGCCATCTGGCTGGCAATGTGAAAGTGGTATAGGTGTGCCTGGTGGGACCTGCACAGGGCAGAGCATCAGGCCCCAGCACAGAGGGAGGGTAGACACTAGTGGAGGTACCCTGTGAGGGTGTACATGAGGTGGATATCATTCCGTGATCTGACAGATGAGCAGTGCATGGCATGATATCATCTTCCATGGGATACCATAGTGGAGCTATGTGAGGCTCTCTGGGGAAACCTGCAGAGCCAAACCCGCAGGTGGCACCTGATACTTGTGGAAGTGAAGTTGTTTGCAGCACTGTGCTTCCTGATGACTGGGACATGCCAGACCCCACAGATGACACTGTGGGCATCTCGCAGTCTGTAGAGTCGAAGTGCTTGAACCATTTCCTAGAGGCCTTGCTGCACAGGATGAACAGATACATCAGCTTCCCTCAGGATGCGTGGTAGCAACTTGCTGTTAAGCAGGAATTTTACACCATTGTGCATTTCCCCCATGTTCTAGGTGCTATGGATTGCACACATGATGCGCTATGAGTACTGACAGTTGATGCAGATGTATATGTGAACAGGAAGGGGTATCATTCAATGAATGTGCAGGTTGAGTGTGACAGCCAATGCCTAATCCTGGAGGTTGTTGCCCAGTACCCTGGTTCTTGCCATGACTCATATTTTGGCACAGGTGGCTGTGTGAGGCCTTTGAACAAGGAGACATACAGGGAGGTTAGGTAAGTGCATGACTCGATAAGCATGACAGCTGCTCCAGGCACTGTCACACAAGCTAACTATCGGCATACTGTGAAAGGGGATCCCCAGGAGAGTGGACTATGGTGGAAGTGCCACAGGAGGCATTGATGCAATTGTCCACCATGTGGCATGTTGCTGAAGTGCACTGGTGGGTGAGTTGAAGGTGTATGGGACTGTAAGTGGACACTGTTTGGTAGTGAGATACTACATGCCCACGGGGGAGAGGGGAAGGGAAAGTGGCATACAAGACTGCACTGAGGCATGCTGGAGTGGACACCAGTATTGTCACGTGGCTAATCTGACCTTGTCATTACTGCAGGTGACAGTGGGACCCACAGCAGCTGTGGCTTATGTCTCCCGTGAGATATCGGAAGAAAAAGGCAGAACAAAAGTACAATGAAGCACACAGAGCCACAAGGGCAGTCACTGAGTGCACCTTTAGACTGCTGAAAATGCAATTCTGATGCTTAGACCACTCCAGGGAGCACTGCAGTACATGCCTGTGATGGCCTGCAAAATATCTGTGGCATACTGCATGCTACATAATGTAGCATTGGCACACCACATCATCATGCCAGACATGGAAGCTTAGCCAGAGAATGATGAGGAGGAAGATGCTGACAGCATTGCAGACACTGTATCTGCACAGATGAGTGTGAGAACAGGCACTGCAGCAGCAGGACACCATACCAGAGTGGACCTCATCAGGAGTCACTTTGCCTAATCACCTCCAGGTATGCCATGGTAACAGGGCCATGCTAAAGCAGGTCACCACACATGGGATGATCAGCGGCATCTAACACAGGGCCACTAATGTTGTGCACTGGGTCCCAGCAGTGAGCAGCTGCAGATTAATGTCAACACTGACACTGGATGATACCACCATGTGACCATCCGGGCCCAATGATGCAGATCACACTGGACCGCTAATGCTGTAGCAAAAGCAGCAGCTGAACTGAATGTGCATATGGACTACCAGAAAGATAGGAAGTGTGCCCAGGTGAGGCCATACAGGGAGAACCCCTCACCTGGGCCAGCTACCTGGGAGTGGAAACGCTTATGATGGTAGTGTGCCCACTGCCAGGAGGTGGTCCCGAGTGAGGGGTTGTACAGCACCTGCATCCTGTGAAGAGGTTGTGCAGGGTAAGGGCATGTGGCGCAGAGTACATGTGACACACCAGGCAGCATGTTCATTGCACATGCAGTCGTAGTCAACACACTAGAGAAGGTGACTGTGTAGGGTGCAAGGAGTGGGGCCTGGAGGAGGTCCCCACATTGGGCCATGGCCAGCATGGTACGGTAGTACAGTGACAAGTGCTGTGGGTCACCACCACCCTGAGCATAGTGGCACCCCATGATTGCCCAGGGGCAGGCAGGTTAGTCGCCTGTGGCCTTGTGGCAGCATGCGGTATAGGCCGTGGGGCAGGGGCAACATGTGATCTTTGAGGAGGAAGGCACATACAGACTAGCATGTTCAAGGGGTGGTGGCACCAGAGAATGGCTGCTGCCTACGTGCCCTGTGCTGCTAGGATGTGGTGACCACATGATGCATGATTTGGAGGGCAGTGGGTCCACCATAGTGTGGTGCTGGTGGCCCATTGGCCAACACAGAGAGGATGGTAGGTGGAACAGCAAAATCCAAGGAGTCTCAGGCATCTGGCAGGCATTTCAGGGGATATGGGCATGGCTGAGGATACCCGGTATTAAACATGTGGGGTGATAGTGGGGCAAGGGGCAGAGTGTCATAGGTGATGGAAGTGTCAACTGCAGCACACAAGGGATATCTTTGGGGGCAGCAGGTGTCAGGTGCCACCCAGTAGGGTATTGCACCTGTGGCCATGTGGGTAAACAGCAGTGGGCCTACAGGGGCATCGTAGGCATGTTGTGGATGAGGGACAGCTGTACAGGAGACCTCATAGGGTGGTGAAGATTCAGAGAAGGGGTAGCAACTGAGCAATGTGCAGTATCGGGAACCTGGAAAGGCTCACCGGAGTCAGATGGGGTGAGGGTTTGCAGCAAGTAATGTTGCAGGTTGCATTACTTCTGAAGTACATGGAACAATTGCAGTAACAGTCTCACATAATGAAGCAAAATGCATACAAAGTCAAGGAACTTTTTGCCATAATTTGTGGCGAGTGGAAAACAACACATTCTGCATCATGCAAGTGATGCTGATGCTGAATCCAGAAGTAAACAATGAAACCACAAGAATTCTACTGGCGTGCTGTAATGGAGTACCAGGAAGGTAGCAAAGTGTATCATTTGGCATCCCTGGCACAACTGTTTCATAGCAGCTAGCTGTGCAGCAACTGTATTTAGCAGTATCATGGCACAAAGACAGGGACCTGCCACTAACTTTACAGAGGAAGAGACTTCCTTCCTAGTTAGTAGTGCCCAGCAGTGGGCATGAGTGCTGCTGCCTCTGGGAGCAAACACCATACCCCAACAGAGAGGGACAGGGTATGGAGGAAGATCACAAACAAATTAGAGCACCTGTCTGGAGTTAGGAGGACTTACAGGCGGGTGAAACATCATTGGAATGACCTTCAACATAGGAAATCCACCTGCCTCCAAAGACAACAGCACATGGCGAGGGAGGCGAATAGTGCAATGCATAGAGTGCACAGGTGTGCCAGAGGGAAGTGGACTTTGTGTAGTGCACAAAAGGAAGTTTCTGTCAAACTAATCTCATAGATTTCTTTGACTGGGTAACCAGAGTGGTGGACCAAGGGGGAGCAGTTGATGTTGCCTACCTTGACTTCTTCAAAGCTTTTGATACTGTTCCACGTAGAAGATTGATTAATAAGCTGGGTAGGCTCGGGGCGGGTCAGACATTGGTCAACTGGGTGGCAAACTGGTTGACGGGCACGGTATACAGTCAGAAGAGATGCAAGTCACAAGTGGGGTACCTCAGGGATCAGTCCTGGGACCAGTCCTCTTCAATGTCTTCATCAGTGACATTGCAGATGGACTGGAGGGTAAGGTTTGTCTGTTTGCAGATGACACCAAGATCTGCAACAGAGTAGATGATCCAGATGGTGTGGGCAGAATAAGAAGAGATCTGGATAAGATAGCAGAATTGTTGGAAGAGTGGCAGCTGGGGTTTAATGCAGTGAAGTGCAAGATCTTGCACATAGGGAAGAGAAACCCTGAAGCCACCTATAGGCTTGGAGGGGAGTTGCTGGCAGTCACAAGGGAAGAAAGAGACTTGGGCATCATCATCACCGATGACCAGGGCCACTGGAAAATTGCGGAAAATTATACCCAAAAATGCGGGGATTTTCTTGCAAAAATTGCAGGAAAATTGCGGGGGTTCACTATACATCCCCACTGCTCCCTAATAAATATTTTATTGTTTGCTGCAGCATGTATTGATCTCATGAATTGTTAGATAAATATATTGCCCCATGTAAATGCTTGTAATATGAAGAATGATGTGTGTTTTTGAAATGCACTGTAAACTAATCATTATGAAGCATATCTTCTAAAAATCAAGACATCCAAGTCATGCAGTGCTAACTAGATTTTATTCAGTAATTTACAGGTCGTCTTTACTGAATACATCCTGAAACAACATATTTTGCCAGTTTCTAGATGTTAAAGAATGAAGCCTGTTTAAACTACTTGTAAGGAAAAAAAATAACCAGATAACCAGGGTGTCTAATAAAGGTCTAGTAACAAAAATATTTATTTTGTTAAAATGATTACTGTTCTTAATCAGGGCTGTAAGTACATTTTAAAATCACGTGATAAAAGTATCAAATCATACCAATAGCTTTTCATTACATCATACAATAGTTTTTAATACATTGTACTTTTGTTCTACTCGGTTTACAGTGATTTTACTTGGGTTGTAATTATTTTGTCTATTTGAAGGTAACTGTTTAACTATACTTAACCTGTTCAGCATGTTTTCAGAAATGTTTGCTTTTTGTAGGCTTTGTATGTGAGTATACAGTTGTGGCAGATTGACACGTAAGGAATCAGTGTCACCAACCCTCTCAGAAGCACATTCAAGTTTATAATCAGCAGGGCCATCCAAACTCTTGACACATTTGAATCAAAATCCTTTCAGATTGAAAGTATTTATACAAGGAAAATCTACCCTACCATTCAAAAACAAACATTGTGGTCAATGCTTCATTTAGGTGAATGGGGCACTTTGCACCTCTTCTCACAACTATTGTTTCAGTCTCTGTGTCAGCAAAAAGTTCTCTGCTAGTCTGCTTTAACACAGATTTTAAGTGTTCAAGTCTACATATGCATGACCAGAGGATTCTGAAACCAAAGCAGAGAAGTGAATCACATGAAAGCAGAGTCACATTTGACCTCTTCTCTCCTCACACTGTACTGTTTTGGTCAAATCCAAGTATGTGTACCATATCTGAGTAGATTTCCTTGAGAATTTAAATATTTTTACACAATTTAAATCAAAAATTCCATAAATGTAAGAAATTGCAAGAAACTGCGGATTTTGTGCGGAGAAGGGTGAAAATTGCGGAAATTGCGGAAAAATTTTGCCCGCAATTTTCCAGTGGCCCTGCCGATGACCTAAAATCATTAAAGCAGACCTCTAAAGCAGTAGGTAAGGCTAGAGGGATGTTGGGGTGTATTAGTAGGGGTATCACAAGTTGGAAGAGGGAGGTAATAATCCCTCTTTACAAGTCACTGGTTAGTCCCCATCTGGAGTTCTGTGTGCAGTACTGGAGGCCACACCTTCACAAGGACATTAACCAAATTGAGGCAGTCCAGAGAAGGGCAACCAAAATGGTGCAGGGACTGCATCAGAAAACATATGAGGACAGATTAACTGAACTCAATATGTATATCCTAGGCTAGGGCAAATGAGGGAGAGAGGTGATATAATTGAAATATTCAAACAACTTAAGGACATTAACAAGGTGAAAGCGCCTAACATGTTTCAATATAAGAAAAATAGCAGGACAAGAGGACACAGCATGAGATTAGAGGGAGGCCGATTAAGGAGTAATGTGAGGAAGTTCTTTTTCACAGAAAGGGTGGTGGATTCATGATGGAACGGCCTACCTCAGGAAGTGGCGGATATGAATACAGTGCAGGGCTTCAATCAGGCATGGGATAGGCATAAGAGAGCAATACAGATAAGTATGAATAGATAGGCCATTGACAGAGCAAAGGCCTATGGCACAGTCATGAGGTAGAAAAAGAAATGGGCAGACTGGATGGGCCTTGTGGTCCTTATCTGCGGTCAATGTCTATGTTTCTATGTTTCTATGCATCAGCAGCCATCAAGTAACCCCCCACTAGAGTCCACATAGCATTGTTTTGTTCCTGCCTGTGTCTCCACCACAGATACTCCCAGCACCCAGGAAGAGGTCCAAGAAGCCTCAGGATCTGGGCAGCAGCCCCGCTCAGCGGAGGATGAAGAACCTGCAGGCAGCCACCAAGGTAAGTGTCCCGCATGATATGGTGCCAGACCAGCAGTGGGCAGTGTTATGTCTTTCAGCACAACATGCCACATAGAAACATAGGCAGATAAGGACCGCTTGGCCCACCTAGTCTGCCCATTTTCCTACCTAATGGATAAGCTGCAGATCCTAGTTAACCAACAGCCTACTTCCTCCTGGCATGACAGTGCCTAGCAGTGGTCCCTTATCAGAGTTGGCAGTATACCTGTGACAGGCGGCAATAGCCCTGAAGATGCCGGATGCTCCCCCCCCCACTGTTATACGAGCTTCTAGAATGTCAACTCCCTGGAGGTGTGGTGGCACATAAGAACACATTGGGCAATAGGTGATGTGGCCATGCCTCCCTGTGTCTGGAAGTGCATTGTGCATGAATGCGGGATGCTGTGGTGCACACACTGTAGGCTACCCAACAGCAGCACAGAGGGGATAGGAGGATGGCCACCAGACTGTGTGATGCTGGCAGCATTATGACAACATGGCTGCATGGATGGGATACCTCTAGTCATGTCGAGGGACCAGTAAGTGAAGATGTGGCAGTAGCAGAGCACATCTACAGAGACAGTGGTGTCCATCTGCTATAATGTGGCTAAAAGGGAGTTGGGTGAGAGGTCAAGGTCAGAGGTTGTGGGTGGCTATGTCACAGGAGGACAGAACACACACAAAGCTGTGTCCTGACATGGAATAAGAGGTGCAGGGGAGGCCACCCAACACAGGGTTGCTATTGGGGGAGGGACCTGTGACACTGCATGTTGTAGGTTGCATGCTGTGGAGTAGAGGTGGGGTCTGAGGCCACCAGAGAGTAGGTTAGTAGGGGCAGGTCACATGTAGGTCTTCTGGTGCCCACCCGGGATGCATGACCAAAGCCATAGCCTGGGGTTGTGTACCACAGCACCATGGGTGTGTGAACCACGGCTGTGACTTGTACCCAGGGGACCCTGGGACTGCTTAGGTACAGGAGACAGTCATGGGCAGATGGTAGTAACTCACAGGGGTACCCCATAGATCAGGTCACATGGGGCCAGTTGGTACACGTATTGAAATGTGTGGTGCCCTATGAAGCCTTTACAGTACCTAGAGGGCACTGGCATGCAGGCACTCCCAACTGAGTGTGCAACATCATATGTACATGTGGACTGGGGAATGCCACGCCATGCAAACAGCCCATCATCTACACCACATCAGCTGTGTGGCCATAGCACTGGTTTTCACAGGAGTTCATTGCATGTGGCTGAGGGTAATACTGTCACATGTAACACATCAGCAGATGGGGTGGATGGTCATGCCAGCAGCCTCCACCGGCATGGCAGGCATGCCCCTCCTGTGTCTGATAACAGTGGAAGAGGTGGTGGGCAACATGAAGGGAGTGCTCAGGGCAATGCTGAGGCATCAATGCAGTGCCCATACTGAGTGCCTTGTCTTGGTGCTAAAAGCATGCCTGGGGGATGTGTAGCCTTGTATGCCAAGTGGACTGCCCCTGTATATCCAGGAGGTGGACAATGACCATGTGACATGGGCAGCAGCTGTGGCTACACTGGGAAGTGCCAAATGTGCCCCTGGCACTTCTGTAACCTGTGTGGCTGTGAGACATAGACCACAAAGTGTTGCCTTTGTACTGCTGTTACACTCAGTGGTGCAAAAAACTTGGAGAGAGGCGAGGGGTGGGGGCGCATCAACCAGGCAAATAGGTTGCATAGCAGGGTGACTGAGAGGACCACCACACCAGCAAGGCCTGCTGCATGTGCTAGCAGTGTCACATGGTGTTACTGATGTGGGAGCTGGTTCCGAAAAGGGACAAGGAGCATTGAGGAAAAGGATATTGTGGGTGGCTGTCATGCAGGCAGCTGTGTGTCGCCATTGTAGGTTGGGGGACAGAAAGGAACCCTGGGTACTCACCTGGCAATCCATGGCATGTCACCCCATGACACACTGCAGGGGTTTGGGTTCTGACATCACAGCATAGAAACATAGAATTTGATGGCAGATAAGGACTGCTTGGCCCATCCAGTCTACCCATTTCTCCTTGCCTACAATATTACAGCAGACCAAGACCAATTTACAGCTCTTTCTCCCTCCCCCTTCCTTTCCACTATGATTCCTTTTGTGCTTATCACATGCATTCTTGAACCCAACCACTTTTTGCCCCCACCACCTCTGCTGGAAGTCTGTTTCAGGAATCTATCACTCTTTCTGTGAAGAAGTACTTCCTCATATTTCTCCTGAATCTACACCCTCCAGCTTCATAACATCTCCCTTTATTCTTGAGCACCTTTACTTTTAAAAATACTCCCCTCCTGTACCTTGTTTACCCCCGAGAGGTACTGTACTTAAAGGTCTCAATCATATCTCCCCTCTCCCTCCTCTGTTTCAGTGTGTACATATTGAGGTCCTTTAGTCTCTCCTCATAGGGCTTTTGATGCAGACCCTGCACCATTTTAGTTGCCCTTCTCTGGACTGCCTCCACTTTGTCTAAGTCCATCTGGAGATGTGGTTTCCAGAACCGGACACAATACTCTAGGGTGGGGTCTTACAAAGACCTATACAGAGGCAACAGTGCTGTGCAGGGGCATGTGTGCCCACAGCAAGCCTAATAGCAGAATAGCGGGCAATGTTTTTTTTTGGGGGGGCTGGGGTTGAGTGACCTTCATGATGGGCTCACTGAGGTAGTGTAGCCAGTCCAGTGAAGGAAAGTAGTGTGTCGGAGAGGAGCAAGGCACTATGGGCGTAGCAGCATGGGACTGTAGGTGACTGACATGTAAGGAGGGTGGGGGAAATCAGGATGGCACAGATGAGTTGGGTGGTGACCCCATGCTGCCTGAGGAGGTTGTGTGGCCCAGGTACATTTTGCCGTGAAGGACTTGCATGGCATCAGGCTCTGGTGTGATCCCTTAGGATGATGTGGATGGCATGAGAGGGTAGGTCCACTATGTTGCCAGCATTGGTCCCCCTTAGTATAACAGTGAAGTCTCCCCTAACCACTGACATGCAGCAAAGGTTGGCACCACCCAGAGCAGACAGACCTCTCTGAGGCAAGTATGAGGTGCCACTGACAAGTACCACAACACGCTTACAGATTGCTAAATGTGGGGCTGGGAGCTGGCCAACAGCACCACAGCTGCTGTGATTCATGATGTGCACAATGTATCCAAGCTCCATATTCACCCTCCATCACCCTGGCTGCATATGTCCTCATGAGAGGCCATGTCCCCTAACAATTTTACTTATGGACCACACCTCATCTGTACACATGCTGGAGGTTACCACCACCCAGTGACCACTTCTGCACCTGTAGCATGAGGACACATTGCCTCATGGCCTGGTATACATGTCCTGCCTTGCCTGCATCAAGCAAAGCAGCATTGCTTCTGTGTGCAGGCCTGTGTCAACCCCCCCTCCCCATTCAGATTGTTGCTCCTGCACTCATTAGGCACCTGATGCAAAGAGCTGTGATCCTGTTTCCTTGGGGGGGGGGGCTGCACTTGCACTTCTGATGGCTGTATCACACCCTTGTCAATGCAGGTCTTCATTCATGGCCATGCAGATTGTGGACACATGACCTCAGCGACACACCAACTCCCCCATGCCCAGGGAGGTGTTGCACATCCCACAGCCTCCCCTTTCTGCCACATAGTGAGTAGCTGTGGTGGAGGCATCACCACACCACACAGTGAGCTGCCTCACTGTGGGCACCTCCTGACACTGACTTGCACACACGTTCCCGGGCTCTGCTGCCAGTCGGACCATAACCCCATGATGGGAGCATGCTGTGCAGGACCTTCTCCACATGTCGGACTTGCACGCCCAACCCTCTCCCCACACTCCCATTACAGTCACAAAAATGCCACTTGGCAGTATGATGACCCTCACACATGCTGGGCAACACATGTTGGGGGGGCAGGCCCTTGCACGCACCCTACATGGGTGGGGAGCACAAGTGCTGTGGAGTGGACGGAATGCACAGTGCCCTCATAGGGGCAGCCCAGTGTGTCCCCCAACTGCACTGTGAGATGGCCAACACACATAGTGCGTCATGCTATAACCATCTTCGTCAGCAAATGCCATACTAGGCAGACCTATGTTGCTCACTCACTGTCCTGTTGCCCTCCCAAGACCATGCTAAAGCCTTGCATCTGTGTCTGTTATTGGGTATGTTCATGAAAATGTTGTACCAAATTGTGACATGGGGGGTTAATTTTCAAATGCAGAGTAGATAATTTTTTTCTAGCATTTTAACATGCCATGACCCTACAGTGAAAAATGCACTGTGTTACAAGATAACTGACTTTTAAATGACCATGAAAAATAAGCTTCAGTGTTCTGAATGTACCAGTGGATACCAACCTTGTGTTCTGAATGTACCAGTAGACACCAATCTTGTGTTCTGAATGTACCAGTGGACACCAACCTTGTGTTCTGAATGTATAGCGGACACCAACCTTGTGCTCTGAATGTATAGCGGACACCAAACGTGCATTGTCAATGTGGCAAAGACCAGCAAACAACAATGTAGGTTCATAAAAGTTTACCAGTTGTGATCCATGTTGTCAAGAATTACATATCTGTGTACTGAAGTGCACTAAAATAAGAAAAAAAACATCAATAAAATGTAAAAATAAAAACATCATAGAAAAGATTGTATAGCAAATGATCATATTGTCCAACACTTTTTACGCTGTCAATTCCAGTGATTCTTGAGCTTTTCATATTTTGTGGCGATAGTTTGCAGTTCATCCTGTGCAATTGCAAAGCTTCCATTTCTTGACAGATGTACAGGTACATGGAAAAGTCTCTGCTGTCTCACTATATCAGTGTCCTGCTGTTGTGGCCATGTGAGACACCGATTTGCATTCTGGTCCTGGAATTTGACAGTGAAAGTACATTGTAGTTCATTAAATGCAAGTACTTGCCTGATAAAAAACTGTTTGGAATAGTAGATTGCATAGAATTTTTCCAGCTGTATCTTGTCTGGGTTTAATTCTTTTTTAGCAGGTGGACAGTCAGCAAGCACACTAGGGACAGAAGCAGTGGAGAAGGCCATTGCAGAAGTTTCATGAGTAGAATTGTCCATTGCTTCAGTGCCTGAAGCAGCAATCAGGTTGGTTGATGAAGTGCTAGTTACAGCAGAGGGGGTCTGTTAGTAGAGTGGCAAGAACAGAGGAGGGTTCAGTCACTGGAGTGCTGGAAACAACAGGAGTGTCCATATCTGCAGTGCTGTGCTCATGGGCACTCTTTTTTTGTGCACCGAGTTGTAGAGGAGTCTGTCACTGGCATTGCTGGATAGTGTCATTCCTGAGTTCAAGCATTTGAGCTGTCTGAAAAGTACTGGTGCTGCAGTGTTTCAGTTTGAGCCTCTTTGAAGTCCATTGATCCACATGCTCCATGTTCGCACATTGGTCATCATCATTTTGGCACTTGTGGCAGACACAAGACAGTGCTCTGGTGGCAACCACACTACCCTCCACAGATCTTACACTCTGGACATGTCTTGTCCCAGGAAAAGCTATAACATCCACTCATTTCATTTTGGCCTTCTTATGGATTTGTCAGGCACCCAGAAAAAATGTTCTCTTGGAATGCCCACACCCATCACTTGGAGGCTCTCTTGTCAGATTATCATGGCATTACATGAACATCTCTTCTGCTGTTGAAATGATAGTGATTTGTGATTTCATGGCTCTGGTTGCTGACCATTTCATGACATCACTCTCCCCATCAGAGGGGTGTTTACCATGTTGTGATCCAAAAATTGGCACATTCAGCGGGGAATCCACACTCTAATGAATCCTTTGAAATTTCATAGGACCATTTTGATTTATATTGAGTGGCACAGCCATCTGTGAAATGTACCTTCTTCATAATGTTTATGTGGTGAGTGTTCATGATGTGTTCACTGGCCATCTTAACAAAGTGTCGAACAGCATGGTGGTAATGTGTGAGGTCATCCGAGATGAATACCAGGTATTACATGACAAGGTCATTACAATGTGAGCACCTGTAATATCCAACTATCTGGTGCACTGTAGCCCGCTCTTGATGCAAGTGGCAGGACTGGATCTCATCCTGGTACTTGCAGGCATAGTTTTCAGCAACGTCCAGCACCATGACGACCCAGCCTTGTGGTAGATTTGTCTTGAGTAATGCGACTTGCATTATTTGCCACAATGCCACATGTAGATGGTGACCGAGAAACCGTAGGCCTTCCAATAAGTTGTTGTAATGTGGTCTTCTTGCTGACCAACACTTTGCGGGATGTTTTTGTGTTAATGCTATCATTTGTCTTCTTCACTGTGATGGTCTCCCACTGGTACTATCTCAATATTTTTAACCCATGTTAATTCAATAGAGCCTCTGCATGTTTTACAATTGCCTTCACTGCACAAGCCCCACATACCTTCTCCAGACAGTCTTTTCTGAAAAACATGGAACCTTCATTTGCACACATTGTCAGCTCCAGTTTTGTAAATATTGGTGACTTTGCACTCTGGCAATTTGTAAAAATCTGCCATGTGGTTTAATGATCACAATTTCAGTGTGGCATTTTTACAGTACTGGCATAGGCACTTGTCAGGTTTATGTGGTCTGCCAAGTTTTATATGCTTGGGGCACAAACTGTTGAACTTGATGGCACTAATTTGATACTCTGGGTGTTGCTTCAGAAATTCTGTATGTAGTAAATGAAGGAGTTTTGATAGGAATAATTTGAACATTTGCTTCTTTTTAAGAATGCCTTTTTGTATGGAAGGGGGGATTGCTGACTGTTCAAAAAAGCTCTTTACTTTGTAATTTCCTGAGGCACTACAGTGCATCTTCCATTCACTACAAGATGCATTCATGAGTGTTGTCCAGCTATTCCAAAGGTTGTGCTTACGTACATAGCATCTTGTATTTTTTTCAGCACCAAAACTGCTCTGACCTGCTCCCGTTCTTCTTGTCTATTCTTTACATTTTCCTTTATGACATCCATAATGTTTGCCTCCAAACAGTGACATCATTTCATGTTTAGTCCTCTTCTTGACACTGCTGTCTGCTTTGCAGGTGAACTTGATATTATTGCTTATCACTTTATTGTTGATGCAAACCATGGAGGTGACTTAGGCAGTCCTGCTTGGGTCCTTTGAGTTGCCTTTTGGTTGGCAACGTCTGATTGGATGTCCCCGACTGGAGCTGGATCACTGAAATTTACTTGCGCTGCTACTGGTGTGGCTGTGTTAATTTGTTTCATAGTGGAGGAAAGGAAGAAACAAAGAGATTGTCCATGACTTACTTTACAGCAGATAAAGCAACAGAACAGAATGTGGAAAATTTATAGCAGAGGAAAGGATGAAACAGAGATCATCCATCAGTTGCTTCATAGCAGATGAAACAGTGGAACATAAAGTGGACAATTACTTCATAACAGGGGAAAGGAAGAAACAAAGAGATTGCCCATCAGTTGCTTCACAGCAGATGAAATGGCAGAACAGAAAGTGGGCAATTACTTCACAGCGGGAACAAGAAAGAAACAGAGATCGCTCATCAGTTACTTCACAGCACATAAAACAACGGAATGCAGAAGGTGGACAATTACATCACAGCTGGTGGAAGAAGATCACCCATCAGTTGCTACACAACACAGTGTGATGAATGTAAGGAGAATGGTGCACTGCAACAGCAGCTAAATTTCGGTATAGCTATCATTTGTATCCTACCACCACCATCATCACACATGGTCTTAAAGTGAATTTCTGACTAGTTGGTATAGGGTATTGAGCTTCATATCCCAATACCTTATAGCAGCATGAGCTCACCCCTACCAAAAATCAAAATTTAAAGTTCGTAGTTTTAGCATGGGAAGGGATCGTAACTGGCACCAAACACTCGCCCAGTCAATCCCTTCCAGCTTCGTGGTGCCTCTGCTCTGCCCCAACTCCGCCCCTACACTCTCTGAAGCTGTGACTTGTGGCCAGGGAGAATGTGTGGCCGAGCTCCATACAAGTCTATAGGGGCTATTTTTAAAGCTATGTTTTAGTAATTTTTAACAGTCCTAGAGGAAAATTAAAGCCGTCACTTAACTAGTAGGATCCCTACTAGTTAAGCAACTGCTTTAATTTTCCTCAAAGACTGTTAAAAATTACTAACAGCTGGCTTTAAAAATAGCCCCCATAGACTTTTATGGGGCTGG
Source organism: Neoceratodus forsteri (assembly GCA_016271365.2). Classification (NCBI taxonomy): domain Eukaryota; kingdom Metazoa; phylum Chordata; order Ceratodontiformes; family Ceratodontidae; genus Neoceratodus; species Neoceratodus forsteri. The sequence goes on from CM057451.1 coordinate 228,449,763, forward strand.
CCCTCACACTCTCCGTGGCCACACACCACAGTTTCAAAGAGCACAGGGATGGAGTTGGGGTATAGCGGGTGCACCAGGAAGCTGGAAGGGATCGGCTGGCTGAGGGTTCGGAGCCAGTTACAATCCCTTACCATGCTAAAATTACTAACTTTAAAATTAAACTTTTTGCAGGGATGAGGTCAGAATGATATAAGGTATTGGGCTATGAAGCCCAATACCTTATATCGAAAACTTCCTTTAAAATGGCTGCACACTGAGTGCCTAACAAAAGAGGACTGTATTCAGCATGCAGCCACGTTAAGACCATGCTGGACACATAAGGAAGCAGATTTCAGCAAAACATTGAGAAACATTTTAAAAACAATGCATATCTTTACTCTGAGCCCCAAAGTACCCGGGCACCCCCCCCATACCCACAACTACATGGTCTGAAAATGGCTGAGGGTTGAGAAGCAAACAAAGGCCTGCTTAGCACCCAGCCATGTGGTAGGTGGTTACACAAAAGCAGATGGACATAAGGTCCCAGTACCACAGAAATGGACACAACAGGCAAACCATTTCACAGAAAAACATTTAGAAGCAATCAGACAATACTTTGCACTCCCTCACCCCCAAATGACCACAGACCACAAGGTGTCAAAATGACAAAAGGTTGAGCAGCAAACAATAGCCTGCTCAGCATCCAGCCATGTGGAGACCATGCGGTGGGTAGTTACACAAAATTCTGTTAGACATGATTAAGCTGGGGGGATTCTGGGATGTATAGGGAGAGACATCACCAGTTGAAAACAGGAGGTAGTTGTCCCTCTGTACAGACAGTTGATGAGACCCCATCTGGAGCACTGTGTGCAGTTCTGGAGACTCCATCTCCACAAGGATATAGACAGGATTGAGGCAATCAAGAGGAGGGCAAAAATGATGCAGGGTCTGCACCATAAGCTATACAAGGAGAGACTAAAGGAGCTTAATATACTGTATATACCCTAGAGGAAAGGAGGGAGAGGGGGAACATGATAGAGACCTTTAAGTACCTCAAGGGAATCAACAATGTCCAAGAGGGTAGTATATTTCAGAAAAACAGATGTGCAAGAACAAGGGGGCACAATTTGAAGATAGAGGTGAAAGGATCAGGGGCAACGTTAGAAAGTATTTTTTTCACAGAGAGGGTGGTGGATGCATGGAACGGCCTTCCTGAGGAGGTTGTGGGGTTAAAAACAGTGGAGAAATTCAAGAATGCATGGGACAGACATAAAGCAATTCTGATGAGGGGCAGGAGGAAGTAGGCTGTTTGTTAACTAGGATCTGCAGCTTATCCAATAGGTAGGGAAATGGGCAGACTGGGTGGGCCAGGCGATCCTTATCTGCCATGAAAGTCTATGTTTCTACGTTAAGCATCAGCACAGCAAATCATGGATTTAAAAAAAAAATACAATGGACATTTCAAAAATTAATGGATACTATTATTACCCATTGACAATGTGAAATGCAGCAGAAGCAGTATTTTTGGACCAGCCCAAACAATACTTTGCCCCCCCCCCAACAACCACAGATTGCATGGTCTGTTCAGCAACCAGCCATGTGGAGACCATACAGTGGGTGGTTTTAAAAATTGTATACAATAACCATGGATTTAAACAAGCATTTTGGTAGCAGGAAGGCCAAGCATAAGTACTAAATCACCCTCCAGTCACAGAAGCAAACATTGGCGGGAAGTAAACAGTACATAAATCACACTGCTGGAGTCAAAATAAGCTGCACAATGATCCCCTGTCCCTAAAACTGGCAGACCTGGTCAGAACCTTACCTTTTGGTGCTCTGAGTGCACTTTGGATGACTGGGGCTCTTCTTCATTCTGAATGCACAACGGTGGACACCAACACTTTCTGCTGTACGAAAAACAGCAAGAAAGGGGGCAAGCACTTATGTGCAGCAGATTTTACACCTCCCACTAGCCACCTATGTCACAGGGGAAAACTGGAATCCTGAAACAATCGGGCAACCAATTGGGGAGTGGGGTGTTCTGAATGTACCTAAGAGGAGCATGGACACCACTGGTTGGAAGGGCTGAAAAAGATGACCTGACTCAAATGATAAAGAGCAGACAAGATGTACTACCCGGCAATATAACAAGGGCAGCACTGGTAACACACAGGAGCATTAAAAAAAAGGAATATACATGTCAAAAAGTAATTAATTGGCCATGTTCTGAATGTACTAGCTGAGGACACCAACTAGTACATTCAGAACACATTTTGGAGGTGCTTCAAACTATAAAAATAATGGGTTAAATAACATAGGTAGGGTAAAAGAACTACAGGATAGCGTCTGGATTGTTGAAAGCATATTTTATTTAAACAGAAAAATGGCAGAATTGACAGAAAACATACAACTGAAACCTAAAGACTTTCCATGTCACAATTTAGGGCCAATAAAACAGCAGGAAAATTGGGTTGGACAACAACAACAACAAAAATTCCAGGCAGCTGTGGACCACAATTTTATTATATGTATCTCTACATATGCAAAGCATTAAAACAGCATTTCAAATATTATTTTTTATTTTTTCCTTACTTTATATCACACTCTTAACAGTTCCATTGCATTGGTACAAGATTTTCATGAACATAGCCTATTCCCACGAGTGTCACCTGGAGTGCAGGAAGACCACACAGCCAGAGGTCTCCATGACAGCATACCCTGGAGAGAACCATGCAATGACTGAAGTGGAAGGAGGCCTGGGCCTACGCTGACTGGACCCAGAGGCACCTGGCAGCTGTGACACAAGCTGGAGCCCAGGAGGACAATGCCTAGGACAGAACTTTCGACAAAGATGATGTGGTGGATACCCCACAAGAGCAGCAGACATATGGGACAGAGGCAGACCAGCAGCCAGCCAGTACTATGCAGGGACAGGGGCTCCCCTTGAGGAGGATACAGCACCTTCAACCATCCCTGCTGACCCTGCCTCACCTACTACAGGGGGCCATGAGAAGAACACAAGTGAGGGGACCAGGAAGGCAGCAGACACTGTTCAGGTCTCTCCTGTCAGGGATGTTGCTGGAGCAGCACAAGCAACTAAGGCTCTGGTGATGCAGGAATTCACCCAGACCATGGCTGCTGGTGAGAAGGCCATCCTGGGTGATGTTGGGCAACTCCAGGGGTCACTGCAGAGCCTCCTGGATGCAGTCAGAAGGTTTACTAATTAGAGAACATTGGTGGCCGGGTGCAGTCCAACTTAGGAAGGGCCAACTCCCCTGTATATAGTTGTGTGTTCCACTGTTTATGTTGATATGGGTTTCATTGTTTTTGTACATAGGTCACTCTGTTTGTCCTTGTGGTTATGATTACTTTTGTATTGTTCGAGTTCCATAAATAGTTGTTACCACCTCCATGGGGTCCATGTCATTCATTGTACAGGGATGTGCAGTATTCACATAGGGAGAGGATGGGATGACAGAGGGTGTAGGGCTACAGGGACTTTCCCCTTGATGCCCCTGGGTCACAGCACTGTGGCTCCCTGTGACGACCTCATAGGGTGCATGGTGTCATGCTGCATGTTGCTTCTTGCCCCATTATGTGGTCCTGTCTCACTTTGCCTTTGTCCCTTCTTTGTGAGGTTCATGAGGTGCAGTCTCTGTGCCCCTGGGTGTCTTGGCTACTGCTGCTGTCACACTGAAGGCCCCATTGCTGCCACACACTATGCTGGGGATGGGTACCTGCACATCTCCCACACCAGTCACCGCTGAGACTCCTGTGTGTCATCTACTACCTGCAGCCATTGAGAGGCCGGGGCATTTAGCTGACTCTGGTGTGAGTGTGCCCCTCATGGCAACCACAATTCAGTCCATAGTGCTGTACAACATGGTGTCCCAGGGAGTGGAAGTAGCCAAAACCCATCCCACTGTGCAGTGGTGCACTGTGTTCACAGCTTCTACATCACTGTCACTTGTCACCAACTGCTGAGTCCCCATAGGTGAGCTGCCTATTGCCTCATTGTTCCCCAGGGCCTGCTGACCTCACCACCTACTGCCACAGGGCTCCATGAAGCCTGGGGGGCATCGGGCTCCACCGATGTAACTGGTTGACTATGGCATGTCTCATAGTGGCTGTCCACTGATACCCAGGCCTTTCCCTCACATACTGCATGGCCCACCCCTAATGAAAATGTGCTGTATCTCAATCCATGACATTGCATGGTCCATACAAGTGAAGAATGCCCTGGGATGACCATTATGTACCCTTAACCGCTGAATGTTGTCCTATCTCCCATGTGGTGCTCTGAGGATCCATCTGTGACTGCCCTGCTCTCACTGTGCCCAGGTCCTCCCCTGCCGAGCACTCCACTATGTGCACTGTGTACACAGCTTACACCCCCCACCTGTGCCTCTGCACTGTGTTGCAAAGCAATGTGACTAGCACCATGCTGCCTTCCATGCACTAAACTGCACTGGAGTTCCTGCATACTGGCAGCCTGCTGATACTCATGCCTCACACTGTCGACCTACCGGCTCCTCTGGGTCTGTGCAATGCTGTGAAGGACCGATGTGATGGCATGGCTTTGCACTTGCTGCATGGCTATCACCCTGTCTAGCAGTATCGTCACATGGTCCAATATAGCCATCTGCTACTCGCCACTGAGTGGAGGCCATACAAGATAGCAGCCTTGTCTGCTTGCAGGCCACTATGCACTGTAAGCCACCACTAATGGCGTCCAGCACACCAGCGATGGCCTCCTCCAGTTGCCAATGATGTTGCCATGTGGCACTGTGATACCCATCCATAACCGCCCTGTGGCCGTCAGTTCCCTACCCAGCACGACCTCACTGTCTAGCATGCTCTGACATAAACGGTTCATCTTATTGACATCCATGTCCATTGTGGGACTGCCCTGTGCTGTCAATGGCACTGTTCCATTGTCCTGCAAGGATGCTGCTGGTGTGAGATCCTGTGCCACGTTGTCGTGGATGGACTCCACGACAGTGGTCTCACTGCCATCGCTATCCCCACATATGCTGTCAGTTGATGGTGCATTCTCAACGCTGTCCCATGTCACCAAAGGGAGGTCACGGTTGATGGGGGTATCCCCTCCTCTGCATCTTTACTTGTTGAACTTCCAGTGCTATGATCTAATGTGGTCTCTAAGTCAGGTGTTGCATCATGTCAGTCTGCTGCTGTGCTGTATGGCTGATTGACCCTGGTCTGGCTGTATCTGAAACATAGAAATTGACGGCAGATAAAGACTGCTAGGCCCATCTAGTCTGTCTGTATACCCTACCTGCATCAGCAGCCGCTGACCCTTTGTGGTCATATGCTTTAGCCTCTCTTTTCCACCTCTAGGGTACCCTTTTACCTATCCCATGCATGTTTAAATTCCCCCACTGTGCATGCTCCCACCACCTCCTGGGGTAGACTATTCCATGCATCCACCACTCTTTTCATAAAAAAAAATACTTCCTCACATTTCCTCTTATCCTGCCCCCCCCCTCCAATTTCATATTGTGTCCCCTTATTCTTGTATCTCTCCTATACTGAAAGATGTCGCCCACCTGCACCTTGTGTATGCTCTTAAGATACTTGAAGGTTTCTATCGTATCTCCCCATTCCCTCCTCTCTTCCAGTGTATACATATTTAGGTCTTTTAATCTCTCTCTTTATATGTCTTCTGGTGTAAGCCCTGCACCATCTTAGTCTCCCTTCTCTGAACCATCTCCTCCCTGTCTAGGTCCTTATGAAGATGTGGCCTCCAGAACTGTATACAGTATTCCAGGTGAGATCTCACCACTGTTTTGTACAGTGGTATCACCACCTCCCATCTTCTGCTAGTGATGCCCCTTCCTACACACCCCAACATGCCATTGGCTCTCCCTACAGCCCTTGTACTCTGCTTGGTCACCTTTAGGTCATCTGAGATGATAACCCTCAAATCCCTTTCTTCCCTGGTGACCATCAGCAACTCCCCCCCACCATCCTGTAGCTCTCTGCAGGATATCTGCACCCAGGTGCATGATTTTTCACTTTTTCATATTGAACCTCATTTGCCACACCTCAGATCATTTTTCCAGCTTTCCAAGATCCCTCTTCATTTTTTCCACTCTATTTGGAGTGCCTATCCTGTTGCATATCCTGGTGTCATGTGCAAACAGGCAAACCTTCCCTTCCTGTCCCTCTGCAATGTCACTTATGAGGACATTGAAAAGGACTGGCCCTAGGACTGATCCTTGAGGTACCCCCACTGGTCACCCTCCTTTCCTCGGATTGGATTCCATTTACCATCACCCTCTGCTTCCTTTCCCCTAACCAGTTTCTAACCCAGTTCATCACCTTGTGGCCCTAGCCTCATATCATGTCCCCTTGTTCTAATACTTCTCCTATACTGAAAGATGTTGCCCACTTGCACCGTGTTTATGCCCTCAAGATACTCTGAAGGCTTTTATCATGACTCCCAATTCCCTCCTCTCTTCCAGTGTATACATATTGAGGTATTTCAGTCACTCCTCATATGTCTTCTGTTGCAAGCCCTGTACCACCTTTGTCACCCCTCTCTGAACCGCCTCCTCATGGCAGGTCAAAGTTGAGGATGCACCCCTCCATTTCTAATAGTTAAAGAAGAAAATCCATTGCTAACTAAACACTGAATGGGAACCCTCAGTCTGTATACAGCACAAGTAAAGATAAACATCTGTCAGCTGTAAACCTAAACCCAAAAGTGGGATGAAGCAGGAAAAGCAAGTCGGCATTTTAGATTTCTTCATCTGTTTTATATTCCTGTTAACAATGAATATTTAAATATTTGTATAACTATGCCCCATAGTAATATGAAAGCCAGATGCACTGTATGTAGTCCCAAACTAGCAGTGAAACATGAATTAGCCTCCTAATTTTAAACATTGCAGCATCAGCTGTTTACCTATATAAAAATGTGTGTGTGTGTGTGTGTGTGTGTGTACAGAAAAATGCTTTGAGTTCATTCGTAGGGTACGACCTGATAAAGGGGATTACATTCCAATCTTGGTAGCCCTCCTGGATTTCAGGAAGGGTTACTGTACACAGAGTAGTCTTGTGGGAGCTTCAATTCAAAGGGTCAGTCTATGTGAGTAATTAGACACTCAAAGCAGGACAGACCAGTTTGTGCTGGTTATTCCGCTAGCACTTATGGCATACCACTGAAAACTGACAGTAAACAGCCAGTGGTTAAAACGTTACACATAATGGGATGCACATGTTTTCCAAGGCAGCTGATTAGTTAGGACTGCAGGATGAAACATGTTGCTTTTCTGAAAATACCACAACTGCCTCACAATCCCAAAATATCTGACTCCTAATGGGAGCAAAGTCTTCTTCAAAGCAGGGCAATGGCAAACAGATCCCGATTCAAAGCCAGAATCCTTGAAATCCAATGTTTAAAGGAAAACTACACCCTCATATCATTTAAGTTTTATTTCCATATCAACAGACAACTCCTTTCCTGTAGCTGTTAGGGCTATATGTGTTACCTTTAGTTTGTTTTCACTGCTCATGGTATCCCCCTGTGACTGCCCTGGTGGTCTCCATTTCATGGTTGTTGAAATCTCATTGTCCATGAGAACTACATTAGCATATGAGAACATGAGGTCAGATCAACCATTTATATCATGTATCTCTATGCTGAAGGAACAAATACCCTGGAAAAACTCTCTGGAAACACATAAACTGAATGGAGTTTAAAGGGAAAAACCCTGCATTACAACTAAGATAGAATGTAAAGCTCACTGAAGGTAAATGTGGTATTTCATACCTTCTTGCAGCTTGTTTCTTTGAAGACTAATTAAGCAGACAGGCGTAATGGAGAGTTTAAAGGTTGATTACGCATCATGTTCTCACATGCTAATACAGCGCTCAGGGACAATGAGATTTCAACAACCACCAAATGGAGCCTCCCCAGGACAGTTACAAGGCCTACTATGAAGTGTGAAAACAGACTAAAGCAGTTACATACATCTCTAATAGTTACATGAAAAGAGTTGTCTGTTGACAGGGAAATAAATAACATTTAGAAGATATGAGGGTGTAGTTTTCCTTTAAGGACATCTGCCAGAGATCAAAACACCTGCAGGAATGCTGCTTTTGCTACTGTTCCCCATTCCCTCATAAATTCTTGGTTCAATGTTTGCCCTCTCCCATGGTTTCAAGCAGAGAAGGAAACAAGAGGTCTCCAGGCAAAAGTATAGAGGTGGTGGGGTGAGGGAGTAAATCTAAAGCTAAAGTTTACCAGTCTTATGTGGAATAGTGTCGAAGGCCTTGCTAAAATCAAGGTAGGCGACATCCACTGCTCCCCCCGATCCACCTCCCTCGTCATCCAGTCAAAAAAATCTATCAGATTTGTCTGACATGACTTTCCTGCTGTGAATCCACACTGTCTCGGATCCTGTGCTCTATTGGATTCGAAGTGTTTCACAATACTCTCCTTAACCAGTACCTCCATAATCTTATCCACTGTTGAGGTGAAGCTGACTGGCCTGTAGTTTCCTGCCTCCTCCCTGCTTCCACTGTTGTGAACAGGACTACATGAGTCCTCCTCTAGTCCTCTGGAACCACTCCTGTGTTGAGCGACTCATTGAACATGGCTGCCAGTGCCACTTCTAGCTCCATCCATAGTTTCTTCAATATCCTGGGATATATGCCGTCTGGTCCCATTGCCTTGTTCACCCTCAGTTTTGTGAGCTACTCTAGGACTCTCTCTCTCTCTTCTGGAAAGGGACTGGTGTTCACCTCCCTCTCCCCTTGACTGTGATGCCCAGCCGTGGTCCCTGTCCCTTCCCTTTTTCAGTGAATACTGAACAGAAGTATATATTCAGTATTGATGCCTTTTCCAGGTCTCCCTCCACACACTCCCCCTCATCCCCTCTGAACCTTTCAATACATAGATACATAGACAGTGTCGGCAGATAAGGGCCTATGGCCCACCCAGTCTGCCCATTCGAGCTTGTAAGTTCAGTTTATGTTTTCCTAGAAGTCTGTTGCCCTTTAACCCTGACCTCCAGAATTCCTTTATGTCTATCCCATGCATTCTTAAATACCATGATTGTTTCAGCCTCCACCACTTCCTCTGGCAGGGTGTTCCACTTGTCCACCACCCATTCTGTGAAGAAATTCTTCCTCAAGTTTCCTCTAAATTGCACTCCTCCAACTTCATCCCATGCCCTCTAGTCCAGGAACATCTTTTTCGCTTAAAAATAGTGTATTCCTGCACCCTGTTACTCCCTGTAAGATGCTTGTATGTCTCTATCATATCCCCTCTCTCCCTCCTCTCCTCCAGGGAATACATATTCAGTTCCTTCAACCTGTCCTCATAGGACTTGTGATGCAATCCATGTACCATCTTTGTTGCTCTCCTCTGAACCTTCTCTACCCTGTCTATGTCCTTACGTAGGTAAGGTCTCCAGAACTGTACACTGCACTCCAGGTGGGGCCTCACTAGTGCCTTGTACAGTGGAATTATGACCTCCCTTTTCCTGCTGGTGATGCCCTGCCTATGCATCCCAGCATCCTATTTGCTTTACCTGCTGCCTTGTCATACTGTTTCCCTACATTGAGGTCATCAGAGATGATAACCCCAAGATCCCTTTCCTGCTTGGCGATGCTATATCCTCCACCCCCAACTGATATATTGTGCCAGGTTTTGTGCCCCATATGCATTATCTTGCACCTCTTTGCATTGAATTTCAACTGCCAAACCCCTGACCATTCTTCAAGTTTCTGCAGGTCCTTCTCATTCTGTCTACACCCTCTGGTGTGTCTACTCTGTTACAGAGCTTTGTGTCATCAGCAAAGTGAAATTCTGCCTTCTAGGTCCCGCAGAATGTCACTGATGAAGATGTTGAATAGGACCAGTCCCAACACTGATCCCTGTGGTACCCCACTGGTCACTCTTCCTCTGTGGAGTGACAGCCATTTACCACCACCCTCTGTGTCCTGCCGCCCAGCCAGTTACCTACCCACCACACTACTGTCCTGCCCACACCCATATTCCCCAGTTTGTGTAATAGTCTTCTATGTGGCACAGTGTCAAAGGCCTTGCTGAAGTCCAGATAGGCCATGTCCACTGCCCTTCCCTGATCCACCTCCCTAGTCACCCAGTCAAAAAATTCAACGAGGTTGGTCTGACATGACCTCCCCCTTGTGAAACCATGCTGCCTTGGGTCCTGTTTGACAACCAGATGTTCTACCAATCTCTCCTTCAGTAGTGCTTCCATGATCTTCCCCACTACCGAGGTGAGGCTGACTGGTCTGTAGTTCCCCGCTTCCTCTTTGTTCCCACTTTGTATAAGGGGACTACATCTGCTGTCCTCCAGTCTTTGGGTACCTCCCCTGTTTCCAGTGATCGGCTAAACAGGATAGCCAGAGGTTCAGCCACCACCTCTCTTAGTTCTTTAAGGACCCTGGGGTGCACCCCATCTGGCCCCATTGCTTTATCAACTCTTATTACTTCCAGTTCCTTCAGGACCCTTTGTCGTGTAAAGGGACTTGTGTCCATTTCTGCACCATTCTCACCCCTTGTACTCCCTTCAGACCCATTACCCTCCTCTTCCTCAGTAAAGACTGAGCAGAAATACCTGTTCAATATGTCAGCTTTACTGTTGTCATCCTCCATGCGGCCCCCATCCTCCCCCTTCAGTCTCACTATCCCTCCCTTTGCCTTTCTTTTTTCACTTATGTACCTGTAAAAGGTTTTGTCCTTCTACCCACTGATTTTGCAATGTGTTCTGTCTGAGCTTTGGCTTCCTTACTGACCTCCTGCCTCCCTTGCTTCTCCTGGTACTTCGCTATCCCCTTCTGCCTGTGTCTTTTGAATTGCCTGAATGCAATCTTTTGGCTTTCACTTCTTTGTTACCTCTTTGGAAAACCATAATGGTCTCCTCTTCCTTTTCCTCTTGCTAACCTGCTTAATGTATAATTCTGTTGCTCTTGTAATCCCCATTTTAAATACTGCCCACTGTTCCTCAACCCCTGATTCCTGCCCCATTCCCCTTAATGCCTCTTTCAAGTATCTCCCCATTTTCCCAAAGTCTGCCCCCCTAAAATCCAGGATACGTGTTTTTGTGTGGTTTGGTTCTGCTCTTTCTGTGATTTCAAACCACAATGACTGGTCATCACTGTTCCCCAGGTGCTCCCCCACTGTTACCCCATCACACTGTCCCTGTTTGTGAGCTCAAGGTCCAGTATTGCCTTCTGCTGAGTTGGTTCCATGACCAGTTGCTTGAGGAAGGCACCCTGAAGGGTGTCCAGGATAAATCTTCTCCTAGTTGATGCTGCTGCTGGGATGCTCCAGTCCACGTCTGGAATATTGAAGTGTCCAGCCAGTACTACCTCACCCTTGTCTGCCATCCTTTGGATGGCTAGCATCAGCTCCCCTATATGTTAGAAACTTTCAAGTATCTCAAGGGAATCAACAAAGTTCAAGAGGGTAGAATCTTTCAAAAAAAGAGGTGTGCAAGAACAAGGGGGCACAATTTGAAGATAGAAGGGGGGCGGCTCAGAGGTAATTTAAGGAAGTATTTTTTCACAGAGAGGGTTGTGGATGCATGGAACGGCCTTCCGGAGGAGGTTGTGGAGTCAAAACAGTGGTGGAATTCAAGCATGCATGGGACAGTTATAAGGCAATTCTAGGGGTGGGGTAGGAAGAAGTAGGCTGCTGGTTAACTAGGATCTGCAGCTTATCCATTAGGTAGGAAATGGGCAGACTGGGTGGGCCAAGCTGTCCTTATCTGCCATCAAAATCTATGTTTCTATGTTTTTCCTTCCTCTGGGCTGGTGGTCTATAGACCACACCTGTGCGGATGACTGGCCCCATTTTCCTTTCCAGCTTAACCCACAGTATCTCTCCCCCATTTTGTTCCTCCTGGATCTCTGTGGCCCTTATGTCATTTTTCACATACAGTGCCACTCCTCCTCCTCCCTCCCTTCTTACCTGCCCTGTCTCTTCTTAATATGTTGTAGCCAGGTATGGCCATCTCCCAGTCGTGGTTATCATTACACCAGGTTTCAGTGATGGCCACAATATCCAGGTCTGACTGCACCATGACAGCCTCCAGATCTTCCATCTTGTTGCTAAGGCTCCTGGCATTGGCACACATGGCTTTCCATGATTTGACCTCCCTAGACTATTTCGCTGTTCTACTCCAGCCCCTTCTTTGATTGTCCTTTATCCCTGGTTCTCCTTGCTGTCTGCTCTTCTGTTGAATTTTGCCCCTTTTCTGCCTATCCACCTCTTGGGCACTAATCTCCATCTTTTGCACACTGCTTTGTAGAGATAGCCATTCCTCCGGTTCACTGGTTCCACTGCTAGCTGTGGGGAGTGAGCAAGTAGGTACCCTTCTTGCTGGCCTGCCACCCCCCTTTGCTAGTTTAAATGCCCAATACCGCCCCTGGACTTCCTTCTTTCAGTGATGTACTGTAGCTGTAGAATGTCTTGTCCCCTTTCTTCACCATCTGTACTAATCTTTCCTCTGTTTGCACCTTTCCATTCCTAACAGCTTTCCCTGCTTCCCTCAGAGAGCTTAGGTACACCATCCTATCCTCTTCTTTCTGTGTCTCTTTATATTTCCTAAAAGTCAACCTTTTGGCGCTCACGCTCCCTGCTGACACCTCTTCTGAGGTACCTGGGGAGATAAACACATGAGTTGATTTCCATAAAGTGCAGCCTGTTACCTGCACTCTCACTGTGCCCTCCACCTCCATTGTGTGTAACGGGGGCCCTGTACCCCAACCAGCAACAGAGGCAAGACATAGAAACATAGAAACATAGACTTTGATGGCAGATAAGGACCGCTAGGCCCATCTAGTCTGCCCATTTCCCTACCTACAGGATAGGCCACAGATCCTAGTTAACCAACAGCCTATATCTTCCTGCCCCCCACAAGAATTGCCTTATGTCTGTCCCATGCATTCTTGAATTCTCCCACAGTTTTAGACCCTTATAACTTCCTCAGGAAGGCTGTTCCATGCATCCACTACCTTCTCTGTGAAATAATACTTCTCACTGCTGCCCTGAACAGCCCTCCTTCTATCTTTAAATTGTGTCCCTTGTTCTTGCAAGTCTCTTTTTCTGAAAGATGCTACCCTCTTGGACTTTGTTGATTCCCTTGAGGTACTTGAAAGTTTCTATCATGTCCCCTCTCCCTTCTTTCCTCAAGGGTATACATATTAAGCTCCTTTAGTCTCTCCTCATACGGCTTCTCTTCAGACCCTGCACCATTTTAGCGTCCTCCTCTGGACTGCCTCTATCCTGTCTATGTCCTTGCGGAGATGGGGTCTCCAGAACTGGACACAGTACTCAGATGGGGTCTCACCAACTGTCTGTACAGAGGGATAACAACTTCCTGTTTTCTGCTGCTGATGCCTCTCCTATACATCCCAGTATACCCCCAGCCCTCCCTACTGCCTTCTCACATTGCTCGCTAACCTTCAGGTCATCTGATATGATTACCCCAGGTCCCTTTCCTGTTTTGTTGTTGTTACTACCTCCCACCCATTGTGTATTCTTCCTGGTTCTTGTTTCCCAGGTGCATTTTGCACTTCTTTGCATTGAATCCTAGCTGCCACACTTCTGACCATTCCTCCAACCTTACCAAGTCCCTTTTCATCCTTTCCACGCCTCCTGTGTATCAACCCTGTTGCAGATCTTTGTGTCATCTGCAAAAGCATACTTTTCCTTCCAGTCCCTCTGCAATGTCACTGATGAAGACATTAAAAGGACTGGACCCAACACTGAACTCCCGCGGTACCCCACTAGTAACCGCCTTTCTTCAGAGTGACTCCATTTACAATTACCTTCTGTGTACTGTTGTCCAGCCAATGTTTTATTTAGGCTACCACCCTGGGACCCACCCCAGGCTGGTTAATTTGACTATTAATCTTTGTGTGGGACTGTGTCAAATGCCTTGCTAAAGTCTAGGTAGGCCATGTCCACAGCCCTCCGTGGTCTACTACTTTGGTCACCCAGTCAAAGAAATCTATTAGATCTGCCTGACATGACCTTCCCACTGTGAACCCACGCTGCCTTGGGTCCTGTGCCCACTGACCCTCAGGTACTCAACTATTCTTTCCTTCAGAAGTGACTCCATCACTTTCCCTACCACAGAGGTCAGACTGACAGGTCTGTAGTTTCCTGCCTCTGTCTTGGTCCCACTTTGTGAAGGGGAATCACATCCGCCTTCCTCCAGTCCTCGGGTACCACACCATCCTCCCATGATTTGTTAAAAGAGTAGCCAGTGGTTTCACTAGTTCCTTCCTTAATTCTTTAAGAATTCTGGGGTGAATTCCATCAGAACCCATTGCTTTGTCCACCTTCAGTTTTAGGAGTTCTTGCAGAACCCTTTCTTCTGTGAAAGGACTGGACTGACCTATCAAGAGATGCTTCTGTTAATTGATTAGGCACTTCCCCCTCCTCTTTTGTGAATACTGAGCAGAAATATTCATTCAGTATTCCTGCTTTTCACTGTCCTCTGCCCACCCACCATTCATTCTATTCAGCTCACTATCCTCCTTTGTTATTTTACCGCTCGCTGATGTACCTATAAAAGGTTTTATCTTTAACCTAGTTGGCTATCTTTTCCTCAGTTTGGGCCTTGCTATTCTGACTTCCCTCCCTGCTTCTTTCTGCCTTAACTGGTACAGCTCTCTGTCCTGCTCCTTCTGTGTTTCCTTATACTTCCAGAATGTTGTCTTTTCTTCCTGACTTTCACAGCCACCTCTTGAGAACCATAGTGGCTTTTTCTTTCATTTTGATTTGTTTATTTGCTTCACACAGAGGCTTGTTGCCTCTGTGATGGCAGTTTTGATAATTCCCATTGTTGCTCCACACCTCCTTCTAGCCTGTTTGCTAGTGCTTTCTGAGGCACTCTCCATCTTCAAAGTCAGCCCTCCTAAAGTCCAGTACCCTCACTTTTGTATGGCTTGACTCTAGCTGAGTTTAACGTGAACCACACTGTTTGATGGTCACTTGTCCCCAGATGGCAACCCACTTCTAGATCTGAGATCCTCTCACTGCCCCGCTTTGAGAGTATGAGGTCTAAGATTGCTCCTCACGAGTGGGTTCCAAAACTAGCTGTCTAAAGCCCGCCACCTGTAGGGCATCAAGAATGGCCCTGTTTTGGATGTGGCTGTAGAAATGTGCTCCAGTTAACATCTGGCATATTCAGGTCTCCCATCAACAGTATCTCCTTCTCTGCCATTCTAAGAATGCCTTCCATTATATCCTTGTCCATTCCTTCCCCTGACATGGGGGTCTGTACACAACCCCTGTGCGGATTGTGGTGCCTTTCCAGTCTCCAAGGTGACCCACAGTGCCTCCTCTCCTCCCTGTTTACTCTTTTTGTTCAGTTGCTTTTATCCTTCCTTTACATAGAGAGCTACTCCTCCCCTCTTCTCCCCTGCCTGTCTCTCCTGTAGGTTATGTACCCTGGTATGTTAACATCCCAGTCATGGTTCTCTGTGTACCATGTTTCTGTGACTGCACTGATATCCAGGCAACCCTCTTCCATTAAGGCCACCAGCTCAGGGCTTGTTGCCCAGACTGGCATTGGTACTCATTACCTCCATTTCCTGATGGCCTCACCCCTTTTGCCCCATCACTGTCCTTCTTGCCTTTGTCACTTTCTCCATTTACCCCTGCCCTTCTCCTATTGACACCTCTATGTTGGTGTTTGCCACACTTACTACTGTGATTGTTTGGGGGCTAGGATTTTCCTGCTCCTTTCCAGTGCCTCCCCCCTTGGCTAGTTTAAAAGCTTGCCAATGAAGCATTTAAACCTATCACCTAGGATCCTGGTTCCCCTCCCGGACAGATGCAGCCCATCATGCCAGTATAGGCTTGCACCACTCCAGGTGGACCCCCAGTCCCCAATGAAGCCAAATCCCTGAGCTCCACACCAGTTTTTCAACCACTGATTGAATCCCATGGTACGGAACACCCTAGCCTCTCCTATGCCATAGATGGGTAGCACCTCCAGAAGGTTACGCGCATGCTACTTGACTAAGGCCCTCCCCAATTCCACAAACTCTGCCTGCACTTCTCTAATCCCTTTCTTAGCAGGTCATTTGTCCCTAGGTGGACAATGACATCCAGCTCCTCCCTGTGCAGCTGCTCCGGCAATCCTGAGGATTCGCTTCTGTCCCTCCAAGCCATGGCACCAGGCAGGCACCTTACCTCCCTCTCCTTCCTTCCCAGTTCTACCTTCCTAACAATGGAGTCCCCACCAGAGTTGTTTCTTCCCTGAGGGTCCCTGCCACCCTCCTGTGGGTCTCCTTGTGGAGGTTCTCAGCATCCTCCTTGGTCTCCACTGTGGGTGCCTCCATAGAGGAACCACACTTTGCGAATGGCATAGGAATTGTGGAGATGTACAACTGGAGGGATGCGCCTCTGTTCCACCACCCTCACCCTCCCTGAGCCCACTGTGGTCCAACCGCCTCTTCTTGGCAACCTCTGAGGCAACGGCAGTGGCACTGGTGGTCCCTGGATGGAAGAGGAGGTCCCACAAATCCTGGCCAACTCAGCCTGGAGATAAGCAACCTTCCTCAGCCCAGAGAGGTGCCTGCAAATGGGACAACACCGCATCCTCCAGAACATCTCCCGAAGACTGCTGCCCACAGCCACTGCACTGCACCACCCAATCATGTCTTATTTCTGGCCTCTTAACTGTTTTGCAATCCTTACTCTTTCCTCTGTTTTTTTTTCCTCTCTCCTTACTTTCTGCCTGTGTGCCCTTTAAGCTCCTGATTGTCCTGTTCTGAGACAAGAATATCCTATATTTCTCAGTAGACCACTTACTTGTTCAGAGGCAGACCTCCAGCAGTTAGAGGGGCCAGAGAGCTACTCTTGCCCTTCTAGGATGGTGGGTCCTTGGTGGTTCTGGATCACTCACTTCCTGCCCCTAAACAGGAAGTTTCTGTTGTCAGTCAAATCCTGTGCCTATAAAAATAGAACTAACTTTGGGTGGAGGAGGAAGGAGGCAATATAGTCTCAGTACAGAAGTCCAGTCACACAGCAGTCCTTCCTCCTGGTGTCTTCTGCCAAGCTATTAGCAGAATCTTTCTAAGGCAGACTTTAAATGTAGCTTCCTTCTAGCTAAGCCACTCCCCACTTCAGATCTTTCTACAAGTAATTTAAACCTCACAGCAGTTAAGTCCTTTCAGTCACCTGAGATTTACACCCAGATGATGTTTCAGTTACCCATTCAGTTCAGTTAACCCAAACACACACTTTTTTTTTGTTTTGTATGTTAGTTTTTTTACCCTAAATTAAAGGTCCAAATACAAAAGTTCTTCTACTTTAGTCCCAGTACAGAAGTCCAGTCACACAGCAGTCCTTCCTCCTGGTGTCTTCTGCCAAGACACTAATATCTCCACTGCAACCTGGCCCCTGCAGTTTCTCAACAGTAACAGTGATGGCCACATGCCACGACGACAGAGTAGCTCCCCACCCTGCCAGCCCATCCAGTGTCATGTGCACAGCTGTGTCCTCCATACATGTTGCCAGGACACTGTGACGTGCATTGCATGTCCCTGTCCCACCTGTGGCCTGCCATGTGGCACAGCAGTGACTTACTATGCCACTCCCCTGTTCCTTCACACATTGCCTCATGCTGAACACCATGCCTTTGACAACCGAGACCCCTCTGCTGCCACATGACTCTACGCACAACTATGCCCTGCTTCACTTGGCCACATCCTGTCACACCTGGCCTGGCACTGACAGCTGTGGGTCCACATGCCATTGCTTCCCCCGCCAGGATCCCTGATTTATCCTGCATAATCCACACACAGGTTAGGTCCACACCTATCACTGGATCACCCCCCCCACATGCTGCCTCCTGCTGAGCCCGTAACCCACAGTCTCTCTACCTCAACCAACAGTGATATCCTCCCCCAACACATTAGCATGGCCTATTCCTCCACACTTCTCCTCCTTCTTCCACTACATGGCACTACATCCAATCCCTCTCCTTGCATAGCCCTCATCATCTGCATCACTGCACTGCTGTAATGTGCACGTCATGGGACTGCTGCATGTTGCTGATTGCCATCTGTCATTACTACTGCTTGAGGCAGTCACACAACTGTTGGCCTCACCTCTTGCCTGCATGTCAGCACTGGTGTCACCATTGGTGGTCCCCCCTTTACAGCTAGGTGCCCCTTGCTCCCATGTTCAACACCTGGGATATGAGCATGTCTTGTAACCCCCCCTTCCACAGACTACCGGCACTACAGTGCCTGTAGAAACCACTGCCCTGCACAGTTGTGTATGCATTACATTGCTGATGCCATCCAGGGCCTGTTCTACTGTCCCTCCTTGTCTACCACAGGTTGCCCATACCATGCAGAGGGTCCCCAGGACCTGGGCAACAGCTGTGACCAATGCCAGTGTCCCCATTACTCAGCACCACTGGTGCAGCCTGCCTGCTCACTGGTGCCATCTCCATGTGCTCCTGATATATGTACCACCCATGCATGTGGCCACCCTCCTACTCAGTGTGTGGCAGGCACATCAGTAACCTGGGCTGCATCATCAAACAACTGCATTACCAGCCTCACACCACCCATTGTACTTGTCTACTGGCCACCTTATCTACTGAACTCAGCAGTCTGAACAGGTCCAGGCTGCTGTCCCCCTCAATGGTTCAATTGCTTGAATGTGATGCCACACGCTACTGCTAGCTGCTGAGGGGTATCACCTCTCTTGATCATCCTCCTCCTGCTGCCATGCCGCATAGAAACATAGTATTTTATGGCAGATAAGGACCGCTTGGCCCACCCAGTCTGCTCATTTCCCTACCTAATGGATAAGCTGCAGATCCTAGCTAACCAACAGCCTACTTCCTCCTACACCGCCAGTGTAATTGCCTTATGTCTATCCCATGCATTCTTGCCTATTTTATGCCATCTTCTCCTTGAATCTCCACCTCATGTCATGGTAACGTTTCTGTAGTTCCCTCACTGAGTGGTTCACTGGGCCAGCTGCATTAACCCGGGTGGTCACCTTCTCCCAGGCTTTTCTCTTGCAGTCCCTCAGATCCTTCTGACCGCCTTTGTGGAGCAGAAAGTCCACCTGGGCATCCACCTTCTCTATTTCGACATCTGTCTCCCCCTGAGTAAAGTTATTTTTTCTATGGTACTTGCCTCCGCTGTCCTCCAGCATTTCAATGGTTCCCTGTGACATCTCCTGCGCTAATCTCAGGTCTGCCGCAACTTACATCAAATCTGCCCACTGCATCAATTTTTGTGAGGCACCTTGCGACTTGCGTCAAATCTGCTAAGATCGATACTTTTCACGAACTTTCCAGAATCTTCCTCATTGTGCTTGATGCAACTGCATTTGACCCAACCACCAGATTTGACACACCTTGCATCAATCTAAGGCCCCTTTGAAAATCATCTGTAACCTGTGTAAATAAAGAAAACCTTCCCTCGTGGTCTTTTTTCTCCCCCTGCAAACAAGAAAACAATCCACCGTTGTCTTCCTCATCCCCCTTCCCCATCCCCACCTTCCCTCTGTGCACCCACTTCCCTGCAACCCCTCACCCATACTTACCCTCCAGAGGTTGGGAGCTGCAATCTTCTCTGAACCAGGACACGTCTGCACTCTTGAAAGGCGATTTCGTGGTCGCTGCATGGAATCACCTTTTGGTACTGCTTAATGAAATGACAGTGCCACTGTTTATGAGGGGAGGTCCCAAAAAGCCCATGTTGAAAATTTGGTGAAAAACTTCCAAAAAATGACTGCGTTATAAGCATGCATTGCGCAGTTTCTATGCACACTCTTAACTTCGACGATTTTTAATATTTTCTCTCCAGATTTTCAACATTGCCATTTTTTCACACCTCCTAAGAACAGTATAGCTGTCAATTTTCACATCCTTCCTGAAATGTGATTTCACACCTGTGGCACAGAATGGAGTGGTCGCAGTGGGAAATCCACTTTCGGGACAGATTAACAAAATCATAGTGCCACTGTTCATGAGGAGAGGTTCAAAAATGCCCATGTTGAAAATTTGGTGAAAAAATTTCCAAAAATGATTGCATTACAGGCGTGCGTTGCTCAGTTTCTATGCATGTTTGTAACTTTGCTAATTTTTCATATTTTCACTCCAGATTTTCAATATTGCCATTTTTTTCACACCACCTCATGAACAGTACAGCTGTCATTTTTCACATCCTGCCAGAAATGTATTTTCACACCTGAGGCACAGTTGTGTAAAGCCACCTTTCCAGATTGAGTAACAAAATGATAGTGCCACTGTTCATGAGGTGGGCTCACAAAAAGCCCATTTTGAAAATCTTGAGCAAAAATACCAACAAATAGCTGGGGTGTTAGGGTTTCTAACCGTAATGCCTTACTCTGTAGAGACTAACAGACAGCGGGGTGTGACTTGGGATTGTCGGCCGTAATGCTCACGCCATTCCACCTCCACCCTGCAGCCAGTGACAGGCATTGAAGTGTGCCTTAGGGTCTTCGGCCCCAGTGTTCACTCCATTCTTCTATACTGCACCCATCTCAGTGTATTTCCTTATGGAATGGGGTGAGTATAAGGCCTGAAGACCCCAAGGCACACTGCGACACCTTTCAGTGTCTGCAGGGTAGGGTGACATGAAATGGCGTGAGCGTTATGGCCAATGACCCAAAGCCACACACCCCATTGCCTGTCACACTCTGCAGGGTGGGGGTTGGGTTGGGGTTGGAGTCAGTTCAATACTTCACTGCCATTCCTACTAAGCATCTAACTCCTGTACTATCAATGCCAATGCCAGCAAGCCAACATTCGGCATTGACAAATGCTTGTTTATGTACAAGTCCCCCTACAAGAACTGCAGCTCGCTAACCGTTTACATTCCTCCTCCAGTGTTCTCTCGCCTTCACTGCTTGTACTATGGAGTCCTGGCCAACTTCAAAAATTTGGCTCATACCGTTCATACTTCTTTCACTCCATACTGAGCTGCCGGAAGATCAACCTAGTCTGCTAGCACCACTGATGGTGGTTAACAGCTTAGCCTGCCCCACTGGAACAATGCACTTCCTGGTTGCTACTTTACTCCCCCACTTCCCTACATTCCCCTGTGCCACGATCACCTTGGCGCCCACTCCGGTTATTATCCTTCTTAAAATAGTATCCTCTCTTATCATTCTGTCTCTCCCCCCCTAAAACTAGTAAACGATTACTCTATCGCTCACCCAAGGGATGCAGGCTACCCCAGCTCCTTATTCTCTTGCTCCTTCTAGCATCCGGCGATATCCACCCAAACCCTGGCCCTGTACTTGCCCATCCACCAGCCAGTGCCCACCCAGCCACAAATTCACTTTCACTTCCAAACGGTCTTAAAATCATCCACCTAAACATAAGAAGTTTTGTTCCCAAAATCTCCTTATTGCAACCCTTGGTACATGCCTACGCCCCTGACATCATTATGATCACTGAACCCTGGCTGTCCAAAACCATTCCAGACCATGCTATCACTATCTCTGGCTTTACAAAATCTAGACAGGACAGGACCGGGCAAAGTGGTGGTGTGGCTATCTATACCTCCTCTACCCTCCAGACCACTCCCTCCTTCACAACTTCTGTTCAGTCATCCCATGAGGCTCTCCTTTTAAAAATCTCCTATCCTCACACAGACCCCATCTTCATCGCTGGAGTTTACTGTCACCCGGGACAGCCACATTCCAACGTCACTGACTTGGTCTCAAAGCTCTCCTCATTTGCCTGCAGTGGTGAACTATTCATCCTGGGTGACCTAAATCTAAATTATCTAGCCCCATCACTGGCTAATATCCACTCCACTATCGAAGTCTTAAACCTCCATCAGCTGATTCTGGAACCCACTCATCTAAACCTTAAAACACTAAATCACTCTCTGCTGGACCTGGTTCTCACCTCCCATCCCCATTGAGTAGTGGCCTCAGGGCTACTACCAGACTCCATCAGCGACCACCACATGACCTTTGTAGTGCGGAAAATACATAGGCCTAAATTCCCAGCTAAAACTATTTTCACTAGACCTTTTGCATCACCTGACCTGCAATCATTGCTCCACGACCTTGCACAAGCTGACTGGTCCCCCCCCCCATCACAGCAGCATCAGCTGACAAGGCCCTTGCCTACTTCACCTCTAAGTTTCTTCAGGTTTGGAACTCCCGAGCCCCACCCCGTAAAACCAGGGTCCATGGCTGGCACTTCCCCTGCGTCACTCCTGAGCTTCTGGCCTGCCAATGTACTCAAGACCTTGCGTGGCGCAAAGCCAAAGTCTCCAACTGCCCTGGTGATCACCAACGTTACCATGAACTTCGGAATGGCTGCACTAAAGCAATCTGCCTTGCCAAAGCAGAGCATTTCAAGTCTAATTTCCAAACTAATACAAACAACCCTTTTAAATTCTGGAAGGTCATTCACTCCCTCTTCTGACCATCCTCTACCCCTCTGCCACCCATCCTCAGGCACAACTACTCTGTACTCTCTGAACCTATTGCCATTGCCGAATGCGTCAACTTCCACTTTGCCACCTGTGCCTCTTCTCTGCTAAGCACCCTCCTAAGTCCATCCCCTGCCCCGATGGGCTCCTCACTACACCCCCACACACTGACTTGCCCTCCACTGCCTTCCTCCCGCCCCCATGTCACCCCCACATCCTGTCCCTCTGCTCCTTCCCCCTCCTCCGAACTTCTCACACCCCCTCCCTGTTCTCCTTCTCTCCTTACACTACCCTTCTAGCTCTCTGGGCACTAAACTCTACTAAAGGCTCCTTACCTGATGGCTTTGACCCTAGGCTCCTCCACCTCTCTGCTCCTGCCATAGCCTTCCCACTCTCCCTGTTACTAAACTTCTCCTTTGAGACTGCCACTGTTCCCTCTGTCTGGAAACATGCTGTTGTCCTCCCCCTCCTGAAAGGGGGGGTGACTCTTCCTCTCCTGGGAGCTATCGTCCTATCTGTCTACTGCCAACTTTAGCTAAATTACAAGAACACATAGCCCTCAACCAACTCTCCTTGTTTCGCTCTGACTCCGCTTTCTTCACCCCCTTCCAGTCTGGCTTCAGGAAATCCCACTCTACCACCACCTCTTTGCTATGGTTAACTGAGACCTTCTCCTCAGGCTTTGACAAAGGGCACATTAAATCAGCTATCTTTGTAGACCTGGCCAAAGCCTTTGACACTGTCTCTCATCCCCCTCTTCCTGCATAGCCTTTCAGCTGCTGGATTATCCCCTTCTGCCACAGGATGGTTCAGTGCCTACCTGTCCGGCAGGTCACAATCAGTAAGAATAGCTGATGCTATCTCAACCCCCCGCCTATAACCACTGGAGTCCCCCAAGGCTCTGTGCTAGGCCCCATTCTGTTTTCCATCTTTTTGAATGACCTTCCCCTGGTTTGTACTGCATCCAGCATCCACATGTATGCTGATGATACAGTATTGTTTACCTCTTGCAATACTGTCGCTGATGTCACTACCAGGCCCCTGTCCAATTTCACTAAAGTCTAACTCTGGTTTTGTTCTCAACAACTTTTTCTAAATGCCAAGAAGACAGTCTCCATGTCCTTTGGCACAAGGCAGAGACTCGCTAGGCTAAGTCACCTCCCCACCTTTCACACCCTTGATGGGACTGCTCTTGAGGACTCCTCCTTTTTCAGGTATCTCGGCCTGTGGCTGGACAGACACCTTGACTTCTCTGTACAGATTAATGCTGTTCTGAAAAAACTAAGGCCCAAGGTTGGGGCCCTTTACAGAAACCGCAGCTGCATCCCACTCGCCGCCAGGCGTGAGTTGGTATAGAAGATGATCATGCCCATTTTCGACTACTGCGACATAGTCTACAGTGCTACCCCACAGTCCCACCTATCCAGACTGGACCCTGTCTTCAATTCCTTCTGTCGTTTTGCTCTTGATGCCCCTTCCCGCACCCATCATTGTGACCTCTACCACTCTCTCAACCTCCTTTCCCTACACTCCCAGCGTGCGCTACATGGTGCTAAGTTTATCTCTAAATTCTGGCTTGGATCCCTCTCCTCGTATATCGCCTCCCTACTCTTGGCACCCCTACTCACTCCCTCTATTCCCTGAGATCCCAGGCTGACACTTGTACCCCCTCAGTCCTCTGCAGAACCACTTCCTCTGGCCAAAAAGCCTTCTCTTTCCACCTGCCTAAAATGTGGAATGCATTTTCTCCACAAATCCGCCACTCCTCCTCCCTATATTCCCTTACCTCTGCTCTGCACAATTACCTTACACCTATCTGCACCTGTTCCTGACTCCTTCCTTACATAACTGTCTCCTTCTCACTTTTTTCTCTCTCTCTCGCCCTCCTCTTTCTCATCCCCCCTTACCCCACCTGCACTTATATTACCCCAATAGACTAGCTCTTAAAAGGTGACTGGATCCTATCCTATGTGTTCACCCTTGCTACATCTCTGCATCAACAGTGAACTGCCTGTAATGTACGCATTATCAACCTTGCATCCTGTGCTTGTTCCTTGTACTGATTCTATATGTATCCTGCTCCTATGAACTGTCAGTACAGTAACTGTTGCATCAGCCTATTATGTACTCAATTGCCATGAACCTGCTTTGAAATTGTATGCATGTATTCACCATCTGTTATGTACAGTATGTATCTAATGAACTCTCACTCTGTACATCCCTCTCCCCATTTCCCCCAGGACATACCATGAGACGAGCATTAAGTTGCTCAGTGTATCTTTCCTGGTTAAACAATTCAATAAACAAATGTAGCAACACCGACAATGCTGTTTTCATACAGTAGATTCAGCATATGTTGTGGTTTCAAGTATATAACTAAGCAAAACCATAAGAGCTGGCACTAGCTCTGCCCAGAATGTTTTATAGACCCCTATCCCCAGACCATCAGATCCAGGGGCAGTATCTACTTTTAGCTGTCCAATAGCCTGTTCCATCTCCTCCACTGAAACCTCTTTTGACAGTTCCTGAGCATCTTGTGCAGTAACCTGGGGCAGATCAAGAGAGCTCAGGTAGTCTTTCACATCTAAAGGTGTAATAGGATCCCCTACTAAGGTTTGCACATAGTTTTCCTACTACTTTAAGGAAATCGTTTGGGGCCGTGACCTTCTGACCCATGGGAGATTCTAATTCCGTAATTACTCTGCTCTCTACTCTAGACTCGCATTCTTTAAAGGAGTCCAGATACCCCTTCTATATCCAGGTTCCAAGTCAAAGCTCCTGGGTAGAAATGTGCGAAACTGGACAATTTCATCCAGCGAAATATTTTGCGTAATTCCCGCATTATGCTAAATTTTTCGCCTAGGCGAAACGTAATTTCGCCTCCAATTCTGCTTTTGCGTAATGCAAAATTTTGCCCAATTTCACCAATTTCACTTTTGCGTAAAGCAAAATTTTGCTATTATCCTGAATTTCGCCAATGTTTTTCAATTTCACCAGTGAAATTGCAATGCATGTGGGTAGATAGCTGAAATATCATGTGCAGGCTGTTTTCTGCACAGTACATTGTCTGTTGAGTCTGAGAGCAGTTCAGTGTGGTGCATCACAGCCAATAAACCCTTCAAAAACCTTATTATTTGTGATTTTTGAGAGTTAATTGCTTCCAAAATCTCAATTTAGTCCCTAGTGCTGCTAGTAAAAAATGTTTTCTTTTAGTATCTTTGGATAATTCTTAGTTAAGTTTAATTAGTGTTTTCAGTTTTCTCTGTGTCTGTGAGGGAGTTGAGTGGGGGAGGGTCAACATGTGGTGTGTGTGTGTGTGTGTGTGTGTGTGTGTGTGTGTGTGTGTGTATGTATGTATGTGAAAGTAGAGCAGGCTAGTTCCTAATATTTGACAGATTTCTCACAAGTAGTGAGTGAGTTTCTGTAATTTCTTTTAAGTCTTAATATTTTTGTTTGTGTGCTACTTATTTGTTATATTTTTCTTACATATTGATCCTTTTTTGGGTAACTTTATCTGAACAGTTAGTACATTCTGAGTTGTTCTGTTCCTGTTTCCCTTTGCTTAATCACTTTTGTGATTTATTTTTTTTATTGAAAGTATTTGTGTACATTAACCACTTGACTTGTCCATATCCAGGTACACTGCATTGTTGAATTGCTCACAGAAATTAATACTGTGATCTAGCCTCTGCATTGCAGTGTTCCTGATTTTCTGTTTACTTTGCTTACCATATTAACCATTTCCTCCATGTTACACCACAGTTGTTTACTGCCTGACCCTCCTATATAAAAAACGACATAGCTTTCAAGATAGTGGTGGTTCCTGCATGAGTTCTGGAGGCGACTTTGTTTGTTCATTTCAAATCCTGTTGTCCCTTCTGTCTGATATATCTGTAAGCCAAAACTATATGTAACCCCTAGGTGGCACTACCCCAAGGGCTACTACCCCTGCCTGCTTGGCTAGTAGCAGGTTAAGGGGCCTGGGTACTGAAAAGAGTGCCTCCACCCGGAGGTCAGGGTTGTTAGTGGTCAAGCTAACCTGGGTACGGCCCTCTGGGACATTGTAACCCCCCTCTTTCCCTTCTAGTGGCCTGAACAATATACAATAATCACTTTAACAATGACCCTTATTCACCATGCAATTGCCTACCCTGCTTGCACTTACCACCAGGGCTGGTTCCTCTAACTCAACCCTGGGGACCCCCTGTAAAACAAGGTTATGCACAGCAAATAGCAACAGTACAGTACTCTTGGGACAAACTGGAACCACAGTCAGGTTAAATCAAAAAGAGTTAGATCTGATTTATTCAGGGGACTTAAACAAGGGAGGGGCGTAATCAGGTTGATTTGCTTAAAGGCTATGTCAGACAGTTATGCATGCACTTCAGAGTCCCTACACAGTTAGACACTCTGGGTACCCAGGTAGGAAAATGGTGGGCTAGTCAGGACCGTTGCCCGGGGTAGGCCAGCTTGCAGCTGGTTGGGGCCCAGTGATGGAAGAAAGCAACATGCACAACACATACTATTTGTAATCCAGAGCCGGAGGGCTCAGTTCGTGACAGAAAAGGCAACAAAGCAATCAGATGACAACACTTTAGATTTAGCTGTTGTTGCAGGGAGCTACCCCGATATTTACTCATGATACCCAATATAGGACACAGGCAGGACGAAATCGAGACAGCAGGTTGTTGAACTGGAGTGCAAGAAGAAGCAGGACCCACACGAATCACCGAGGCATCATTCCTGTTCAAAATGTGAGCAGGGGGCTGATCCCCAGGCGGATCTCTCGTCGATGGCTTTCTCTGTGCAGCGGGTAGTCTGGCTGGGCCAGTGTGGCAAAGGCCAGGCCCAATGGAGATGAATACGGATTCAGTCCGTGGGAGCTGGATGCAGCCTCCAGCAAGCAGAACACAGTTCAGCACACAGTGGGGAACTAAATCACGACCCACTAACAGCACACAGCACACAGCACACTTACATGTAAGAAATTCTACTGTACCAGGCAGATTGCTATCCGGTCGCAATTACAGAGTCTCTGCACAAACCAGGAGTTCAAAGGTGGCTGGAAATCCTGACAGGCTGATCGCATTCAGCAAATCTTCGGTGGTCTTCAGGTTAACGCCTGGTCACAGTTCTGTGGCTTAAATCATCCTCACAATTTGTATTCAGTCCAAATAAACTTCAACTTCCCCCTCAGGGACAGCAGGCAGACAGACAGGTAGGCCAAAACTCAGCCTTTTCACAGTTCTCCTGTACGAATTACACTGGGGCTGCTGCTAGAATCACACAAGCTGTTACCACCTTCACTTCCCAATTCAGACTGACTGAACTGCATAACAGTCTGGGACTTTCCCCAGGATCCAAAAGGTTCGGTTGGCTGATCTGTCTGTCAGTCACAACAATTGCTCCCCCTCCAGGTTTGTCTTGACGTCAAAATGCAAAAACTACAATTCCTACAGAATTTTGCTCCCACAAAGTCCCTGGGGACAGGCTCCATTTTAGAGTCCCCAAAGGTACTGATTGTTTCCATCATCTTGGTCCTGGACTGCTGAAATGGGGCAAACAGAACTGTCCATGCTGCAAAGAAGGCAGGTTAGAACAAACTGCAATATTATTACTACTCTAACAAATGATCAGCAAACAAGTACATCTTCTAACAGAGCTCCCTCTCAGATTAATTATGACTGCAATCCAGGCAGCTCTTAAAGAGACAGTACACAGAGGCTATACAGGCGCACTCTGGCAATACATTTAAACTGCTAAAATGCAGAACACCAGCCTAGCAGTGAGAATTTAGGCAAGCTCAAGAAAAACTTTTTGGGAACCCCCATTTGTAGGGGGGTTACACCCTTCCCTGCCTGGAGAAAACTTGGCGTCCGCATCAAGTCTGTACCATCATGCATCAGTTAACGTAAACTTATTACTTTACTATACATATTCACTACACTTCATGATACTATATCCATAAGGGCAATACTTATGCATGTTTCATTCAGGTAATACTGATTCATCTATGATTAACATACTTGTGACATCACAATACTGATTCATGTTTTAACTTCCTGTACATTAAACAATGTAGGAGGGGGCCCTTCCCCATCAGCTAACGTGGGGCTGGATGGGGCAGGGGCACCATACTGAGAAGGAAGAACAATCAACCTAGGATTGGCCATTAAGCTCAGTTTGGGTAGTGAGCTCTGAGAAAAATAAACACCTTTGTGAAACACATTGAGAGGCAATTGAGAGGCAAATCAACTGGCCTCCTGGGAGAATCATAACTGAAGCACAATACTGGCTTGACAGCTCAGTCAGTCTTTCCGGGGTGAGGGGACAGCCACAGTCTCTGTACTTTCAGCACTAACTTTGGAGCTTTTGTCATTCGTGAGGGGTGCCTCTGCATGGATGGGAATGTCCAAACTGGGAGCACTGTCAGCTCCTTGCTCTGTAGGACCTGTTTCCACAATACTTGGCTCATTTAAAGAAGTTTCTGGCACAATTAGGCTTTATGGCACTGAAGGGGGTCTGTCAGCACTCTCATATTATTGTTCAAGTTCTGGTGTGTCACCAGAGAGACTCAGACCATCAGCCCATTCTTCAGGCAAGTCACACAGTTCCAATAAACACAGGGAGTCCGCAGCCTCTGACGTGATACTTTGCACTTCACTTTCAGAGAGCATTGGCTCCAAGGAAGAAGCTGGGGGGGGGAGTTAGGCAGTCCAGAAGGCCCAGCTTCATCCCCACAATTCTGCATAGGATTTCCATTAAACAACCGACTCAGTTCTTAGGAGGGATAATAGGCATTACCATAGTCACTTTCGCCAGAGGTGGACTGACAGTCACTATCATTCTGGGCCTGCTGTGGGGGAAACCTTAAATCTGTAACTATTGGGGTAGGTTGACTCTGTCTCTTTTTTGTGGCAGCATGAGTCACTGGCCATGGGGAGGCAATGTCTGCTGGCTCAGCTTCAATAATAACTTGGCCGATAGGCAGCAAGTGGTTACGGTGCATGGTCTTGACAGCTTTGGAGTTATTCTCTGGGCGTACCTTGTACACTGGTAGATCATCCAACTTTTCAACTACTACATGAGAAAGATGGTGCCACCTATTAGCAATTTTGTTCTTACCATGTAGTCCCAAATTGCATAACAACACAGGGTCTCTGGGCCGTAGCTCTTGAGCCTTTACTTTCTTATCATGCCTCTCTTTGTTGGCAAGATTTCTCTTGGCAGTCATTGTCTGAAAGCTCAACTGAACCATGCATATCGACTGGCCCAGTTTCTGTACATACTGCAGGTAGTTTTCAGCCCGGACCCCGTCTGGAGAGACTCCAAAGCAGATATCAACTGGCAGTCGAGCCTCCCTCCCAAACATGAGACAGAAGGGGGAGAACCCAGTAGCGTCATTTCTGGTGCAATTGTACGCGTGTACCAAGGTGCTAATCTGCTGGCTCCATTTATGCTTGTCTTTTGGATGGAGGTTGCCCAGCATGTCTAGAAGGGTGCGGTTAAAATGTTCTGGCTGAGGGTCTCCCAGCGGGTGATAGGGGGTGGTTCTTGACTTCTGCACCCCCCCACAGACAGAGCATTTCTTTGATTAGCCTACTTTCAAATTCTCTGCCTTGGTAAGAGTGGATTTCCTGGGGGGCACCATAGTAGACGAAAAATCTTTCCACTAGCACCTTGGCCACGGTAGAGGCTTTTTGATCTTTAGTTGGAAAAGCTTGTGCATACCATGTGAAATGATCCATAACCACTAACACATTGCCAATATCCCGTTGATCAGGTTCTAAGCACAAAAAAATCTATGCAGACCATTTCCATGGGGGCACTGGTAGTGATACTGACAAGGGAAGCAGCCCTCTGAGGCAGGATTTTTCTTTGGAGGCAATGACTACAGGTTTTTACATGGTGCTCAACATCGGCCCCCATCTTGGGCCAGTAGAATCGAGATCGTACCAGGTTGAGAGTCCTGTCGATACCGAGGTGCCTCATGTGATCATGAAGGGACCTCAGTACCAAGTGTTTGAAGGCCGTGGGCAGCATGAATTGTTGCTTGTCTACTTGACCACTTCGATCCACTATCTCTCTGTACAACAACTGATTGAGTAACTTCAACCTGGTGCCTTCTTTGAACAATAGGGCAGTTCGCAATTCGGGGGAACGCAACTCAGACACATCTTTCCCCGTACACAGGGCGCTAAGTGTAAGTTGAATCATAGGATCTTGGGATTGAGCCTGCTGAATACTGTCATTGTCAAGTTGAGGTAGTGCACTAATATCTAGAGCAGAGAAATGGCAATAGGCAGCCGGTATGCAGGTATCAGGATCGCCCAAGCAATCTACTAAACAGTCCACCATGTCCACAGACATCTGTTCATCTCTGTCAAACTTTTGGCACAATGCTCGGATGTCAGGTTCAGACAGCCTGACCCAATCACTCTTGGAAGAAGGCCTTTCGTGACAGGGTGTCAGCATCAATATGGTTCAATCCCAGTCTGTATTCAACAGCATAATCATAGGTTGATAAGGCAGAAAGCCACCAGTGCCCAGTGGCATCTAACTTAGCTGAAGTCTGTACATAGGTCAGTGGGTTATTGCCGGTCTTCACCAATACCTTTGCCCCACAGAGATACTTATGAAACTGGTCAATGATGGCCCATTTTAGGGCAAGGAACTCCAGCTTGTGCACAGGATAGTTTCGCTCAGATGAGGTCAAACCCCTGCTGGTGAAAGCTACCGGTCTCAACCCGTCCTCATGGTCTTGATACAGCACAGCTCCTAGGTCCTGCAGACTAGCATCCATATGCAGGACATAGGGCTTGGTAGGGTCAGCATTGGTGAGGATGAGGGCATGGGTGAGCTGGTATATGACTTCAAGGAAGGCTGCTTCACATTCAAGTGTCCAGCGGGGCCCAAAATGTTCACCTGTGCAGAAGTACACTTTCTCTGGTTCTTTAGCAGACCCTTTCTTGTATTTGCAGTGGGTGGGTGGGTAACCCTGGGTAAGATTCAGGAGCAAGCAAATCACCTTTGAATAGTCTTTCTTGAACCTGGGGTAGTAGCCACAGAACCCCAGAAAACATTGTAGTTCTTTCAAGTTATGGGTCTGGGGCCAAGTGGTCAGTGACTCAACCTTACTGGGATCAGTCTCTAACCCTTCCACAGATGCTATGTGCCCCACATACTTCATGGAGGGTTGAAAAAACTGGCACTTGTCGATGAACAGCTTGAGGCCAAAGTCTTCCAATCGGTCCAGCACTTTAAACAGTCAAGTCTCATGCTCCTCTAAGGTGCGTCCGAACACAATGACATCATCTAGGAACACTAGACATTCCAGCAAGTTCATATCTCTCACCACACATTCCATCAGTCGCTGAAAGGTGGCTGGGGTGCCTGAAATCCCCTGTGGCATTCTCAGGAATTTTTAGAATCCCAAAGGACAGATCAAGGCTGTTTTCTCATGGTCTTCCTGGGCCATCGGAATCTGGTAATATCCGCTGAGGAGATCCAGTACCGAGAACCATTTGCTCCCATTCAAGCAGTCCAGGGCATCTTGTATACGGGGCATGGTGTATTGATCTGGGATGGTCTGCCAGATGAGGGTTCAATAATCAACACACATCCTCATGGACCCATTCTTCTTATGCACAACCACAATGGGAGAGGCATATGGGCTCCTTGATTCTTGTATCACGCCAGCAGCAAACATTTCCTGCAGGTGTCTCCTAGCATCATCTATGTCCGCTGGGGTGAGGCATCAGGATCTGTCTAGAAATGGCCAGTCATCATGCAGGTGTATGTGATGCTCTGCACCCTGGACACACCCTATGTTCCATTCTTTTAATGAAAACACTTGGTCTGTCTGGGTGAGTTTCTTGCTAATTCTAGCCTTCCATTCAGCTGGCAACGGGGAATCACCAAAGTCAAATAAGTCCGGGGTCACCCTCTCCTTCTTGCCAGAGTACTTGTTGCTGGGCAATACGGCAGTGTCTGCATAGTGTACTGTAGCTAGGGTGCACCCTCTGTTCACCCGGATCACCCGATCTGACACATTCTGAATCTGGACCATCACTCATTGTGCATAGGCGTGGGCACGAGCAGGCATGATGCTGGGTTTGACCAATAATCCCTCTGGCAACTTTCCATCACCCGGTGCATCCAACATCAGTATTTTGTTTTTGATATCTTTCTGGAGGTGGACCTCCCCCTGAATGGTACACTGAGCATTGGGTGCCAGTACCAAAGAGTCATGATCCTTCTTCCACACGATCCCAACAGGTTCATCCTGGTCTAGTTCCTCGGGTTTCCATTGCAAATCATGGGTCCTCTTGATCAGAGCCGGAATTCTTAGGGCCCACCCAGTTCATTGCCCTTGTTTCTCATGGCAGAGTTGCACCAGTCTCCCAAACATATGGGCGTTTGTCCCAATTAACAGAGGAATACCATCATACAGTCCAGTGGAGGGACACACTAAGGCAAGTGTCTCCACTTGTTCATCTACTCTGGTCATGGAAGTAGGGAAGAACAGCCAGATCCGAATATACCCCAAGTATGGATAAGACTTCTCACTCAACCCCCATACATGTAAACCTTCCAAGGGTTGTAGAGGCACATCAGGCAGATGCTTGTGGTGCCAATCTTGGAATACTATAGTTACTTGAAATCCATTGTCAAGCACAGCCTGGGCGGACACACCATTCACCATCACCATAGTTTCCATTGAAGGGCCCACCACCTTGGACCATTCTGGTGGGACAATAGCAGGGACCTGGTCAGACGACTTAGCCACAAAGAAGTTTGAGCTAGTATTTCTTGAGCCCTCACTGTGGTCATTTCAGGCACCCCTTGGCCATTGATTTGCTTTTTGGAGCTCCCCTTGGAGTGTGTTTACTACTCTTTCTAAGTCTTTCTGAGACCAGAATTCTCTCTTCATATGGCCATCCTTTCCACAGTTGTGACAAATGACAGACTCCTGGTCATCCTTGGAGAGAACATTGCATGAGGAACTGAAGCAGTAGCAAGGGATCGGGGTCCAATATCTGCTTGCAGCGGTGAGAATGGTGCAACGTGTCTCAACAGTTCCTTTAGGGTGGCAGTCAATTCTTTGATTTCAGCCTGGGAGCTACCCTTGGTATAGGATGCCTGAGGGTGCACTCCCAACCCCATGGCAGTCACGTCCTGAGAGGAACCAGAATCTTGTTCCATAGGGGAAACCCTTGCAGAGGCGCCCACCTTCAATGCTCGGACTTCCTTTAGTAGCTCATCTTTCCAAAACTGGACCCAGGGCAGGAAGTCCTTTGCATTCTCAGAGTGCTCATCAGGTGCCGAATTTTGCCCCTGGACCTCACTTGTCTGATCACTCTCGGTCACATGCGCAGTAGCAGCAGATATTGGTGCAATTCCCCCACAGGGTCACCTTTGCTTAACCCCCCAAATTTCTTTCATTAGCTCATCATAGGAGGGGAGTGATTCCAGTCGGGTGGCGAGGCGCAACTGAAGTAGTAACAATTCTGAAAACAGAGCAGACTTAAGAATCTGATCCAGCCTAGTTCGATCTAATTAATTTGATGGCAAACTACCCTTTCTGAGGCACTCTTGTAGCAGCTTTTTCAAGCCGAGGTACACACAGACAATGGCTCCTGAGTACTGTGTGCGACTTGCCTCTCCACCACAGGTCCTCATCTGAATCTGGGCTCCCATACACATTCTCCAATGCATCAAGATAGTTCTGTGCAGTTGCTTCGGGGTTATTGGCCCACTTGGTAGCCAGGGCAGGACCTTGGAGGCTCTCACTCAACCTCTTTCATTTCTCTGCTTCTGAGCATTGCTATTCAAGTACTAGAGGGGCAACATAGTCTATCCAGGTCTCCCAGTCATCCTCCCCCTGGGGGGTTGGGAGGGTGCCAGAGAAGATTCTCAGCCTTCGGTAGGAGTCGTGACTAATGGTAGGTACTGATATAGGGGCCAGCATTGGCTTGGGCACAGAAGGAAGGGCAGTAACAGGTGCTGGAGTGGGAGGGGAAGGAACACCCCCAGGTGGCAGGAATAGTTTCTTAAAGTCCTCTACGGTTTTCCCTT
Source organism: Neoceratodus forsteri (assembly GCA_016271365.2). Taxonomy (NCBI): domain Eukaryota; kingdom Metazoa; phylum Chordata; order Ceratodontiformes; family Ceratodontidae; genus Neoceratodus; species Neoceratodus forsteri. The sequence continues at coordinate 228,484,281 of CM057451.1, forward strand.
CCTCCAGCAACAACTTAGCAAATTTCTCGTCAAAGGTCTCAGATAATGGTGGGAGCTCATCCTCTTTACTGTCTTTGTTATCACTCTCCAGGCAGCTGGGACCCCTTCTGGGGCAATAGTCTGTGGCACTTTAGAGCTGTCCATGAGGTCACTACACTTTATCAAGGCTATGAAAGTTTGGGTGATCAAATCAGCTTGTCGACCCACCACCACAGGGTTTTTTAAACATTCATCTTTGGAGAGTGCTCCCTCTACAGAGGTCCTTACTGGTACCCAAGGGGATATCCAGTATAAGCAGAGCATTTTGGGTGTCGATCTCCTACCCCGTACACCACCCCACCAACTGGTGTACAGCCATTTCTATTGGAGTAACCATTTATGTTTGATAATAATTTGTAATTTCGGCCACTAGAAAGCACAAAATCCCAGCGGTGACCCTCCAAGATGTAACCCCTAGGTGGCGCTATCCCAAAGGCTACTACCCCTGCCTGCTTGGCTAGTAGCAGGTTAAGGAGCCTGGGTACTGAAACGGGTGCTCCACCCAGAGGTCAGGGTTGTTAGTGGTCAAGATAACCTGAGCACAGCCCTCCGGGACACTGTAACCCCCCTCTTTCCCTTCTAGTGACCTGAACAATATACAATAATCACTTTCACAATGACCCTTATTCACCATGCAATTACCCACCCTGTTTGCACTTACCACCAGGGCTGGTTCCTCTAGCTCCACCCTGTGGACTCCTTGTAAAACAAAGTTATGCACAGCAAATAGCAACAGTATAGTACTCTTGGCACAAACTGGAACCACAGTCAGCTTAAATGCAAAAAGAATTAGATCTGATTTATTCAGGGGACTTAAACAAGGGAAGGGCATAATCAGGTTATTTGCTTAAAGCGATTTACCAAGTTTTGATATATGAACGCATGTACTGCAAGGTGACTGCATATGGAACTGATTCGCAATGTATCTTGATAGATGCATAGCCTATTTTAGCAAATTAAATCAGATTTTCACCCTCACAAACCAGGAAGTGTCATTTTGTATATTGGAGCCTGTATTTGGTGACCTTTGACACTCATTACCTTTGCAATGTCACCACAGGGAGATCTGTGCTCTGCAATTAAAATTAGTTCTTGGTCACGGCAATTCTGCCTTGATAACAGAGCTCTTGGTCACAGCATGCAGCACGACAAAAGCAATGTCAAACAGTTCATTTTCGGGCTCCGATGATGAAAGCATTATGTTGGCCTGCACTAACAGTGATCTTTCGAACACTGACATAGTGCCACAATTTGACAGCCGCTGCATAGTAGATCCCCATAGGGATGACCCTATGACAGCAGCAAGAATGATGTGGGCAGTAGCTCAGGCAGTCACAGCAGTAGTCCTGATCCATTCCAGTACAGCAGTGAGAGCAGACTTAGCAACACGGACTGTTAATATTATATTTTGCTACTTAGTGCTACGGTTTGGTTCCCGTCATTGCTGTCATTTTACTGTGCAAAATCGTGCTATGGTGTGTGTTCTGTTACTCCCATCATCGATGTGCCCACACAAATGCTAGTGATAGTACCCTGGGTGTTTATATTTCTTTTTTTGGGGGGGGGGGATTTGCTTTCCCTATGCTAACGAGTTGTTGGCCACTCCAGCTTGACACTGAGAGCACGGCTCGATCTGGTGGCATTGCTTGAGCAGGATAAATGGCTCACAATTTGTCCAAATCCAATTTGTCCAAATTCCTCACCTGGTACTAGTTAGTAGTGCCCTCCCGCCAATTGATATATCAGTCACTCACTCTGATGGAGCACAGGATGGAAATTACAAGCAGGCACCTTGTACCCCAACCACTCCAAACCCCCCAGCTGCACACATACACTTAGAAAAATGCTGCAGCATAGAACTTTTATTATCTGTAAATTATTTATACTGTTTGGGTCTGTCTTTTCGCTAGTGCCAACTGGTCTAAGCTATAGCTTTCTTCTCTGTGTATGTGAGTGTTTGGGGGGGGCCTACTTGTACTTTCCCCTTTAGAGGTATCAGTGATTGAGTAATGTGCTGAAGTCACCGGTTCCCCTGTTTAAAGCATGTTATAAATTTAAAACTACAAATTATTGCACCAGCTTTGTGTTACCTCTAAGCGCTCAGGTACTAAACAGGCTGCAGCTGTCATTAGTGTCTGCATAAGCATCTGTAATACCATCCTGGCATTGCTTATTGCCGCTACATGTGTGCCTCCAGGTGCATTATGAATTGAGCAAAAAATACACAGTACAGTCGGTGATCGTCCCCCACCCCCCAAGGTTAAAAATGACACTGCCAATAACCTTCTCATGGAGAAAGAGACAGCATTTATGTTTAGATAGCCTAAGTACCGTTTGATTGGTCCACTACAAAAAGGGACATATCCTTGTGTTAGGTAATCAAGTGTTAGACTGTATTTGAACCACCCTTCCTCACTTATGTCACTATACTTCATTACCACTTCGGTCTGTGTCAAGCCATTTGTGTTTTCCCATTTTTTCCATTACAGTGGATCTCTGATGCACATGTGTAAAGTGTACAGCAAATACAACAGATGCTGCACTATACTGTCTCCCATGCCTTACCTATGTTATGGTGCATTGTGTAGACTCCCTGCATTCATTGCTGTGTAGCCCATATTTTGGTTCAGACATTATTCCCTAATTATGCCGAACTGACTAGCACACTTTGCAATATAACACCATAGAAGCCGTATCATTGGTACCACAGTGTCAGGAGAGGATGGCAACTGCAGTCTCATTCTTTGTTGATGCTCCGGAGCACATACAATGATGCTATAATCCTAATTATAAATAAAGACTGTATATTAAAATGTTAAAAAACTGTTTAATTTTGAGATACACTGTAAACTATGTACAGTATAACTATGTACAGTATATAACTGATTTTATTGCATTAATTTATAAACTTAGCGAGGAGTTGGCAAGCTGGAGAAACAATTCAGTGCACCATGTCCCTTTATTCATGCACATCTAAGCATACTTTGGTGATCAGTGTTATGATGTTTGCATGAGAACACCAAATGAGCCCAAGAAAACACAGGAGCACAGGAAAAAATACAAACTGTCTATAATGATGGTGACAATCAGAAATGCAATAGCAAAGGCAGTTTACTGAAGCAATCACACTGGAAGCAGCACTTGCCAAAAATACATAGGCCCAGATATTCAAACTGTGCCCAAAATGTGCACAACAGCAGGAGCAAGCACAAGTCCATTGCGCCCATGCACAAGAGGCGCGATATTCAAAAACTGTGCTGCCCAAGGTGCACCTACAGCCGACGACTGAATATCACACCACCTGTGCCATAGCGCAACTAGGGAGGTGAAGCTGAGCATATCTGATGCGCCATAGCGCAACAAAGGATGTTCAGCTGAGCAGTCCAGATGTGCCATAGCGCAACCAGGGATGCCCCCCAGCAGCAGGGCAGCAATGCAACAGCACAACCAGGGATACAGGGGCCCACCACCCATGCCACAGATGGGCAGAGGAACACACAGCAGAACAGACATTGTCCCCCACACCCCATGCACTGCACAACTGGGGGAGGGCAGGAATAACCACTGACCCTTGGAGACCAGCAACCAACCCACAGCCGGGCCATGGTGCCCCATCACACCCCCTGGCAAACTGTGACCAGCACACAAGGAGGGCCGATCACCCCATGCCACACCATCCCTCCAATGCAGAGCACACCCTGCACTGTGACCCACAGACACCCTGCCCAGGAGCAGCGTCCACCAGTGCAGGATACCCCATGCATGCCACCACCCTCACTGTGACAATGCAACCCTGTGCACCACAGAACCATCCAAGGCAGCCCCACCATGAGCACCCATCGGCAGCACACAGGGATGCAACGACTGCATACACAGTGCCACCATGCACATCCCCCCCGAGGTACAGCTGAGAGACCGACCATGCATCGGCACACGAGGTACCCCACATGTGACAGGGCATGCCCTGGACCCCACCACCAGCGGTACAGCACTCTGCACACCCTCCCAAGGACACATCCCAACCCAGCACTGGACACAGCAGCCAGTGCAGACACCCACAGTGGTGCATGGAAGCATGCACCACGCAGAATGCAACACAGTGCATGGACAAACACCCACCCATACCCAAGGGCACACCAACCCAGGGACACAGTAGTGGGGCAACCAAGGCCCCAGTGTGTGGACATGGAGACCATGTACACACGGCCAGCACTCCTCCATGGCACAGGAGTGCCAGCCACCCTGCGCAGGCACTGTGGAGCTGTACGCCACCAGCATTTGCCCAGAGCACAAGTGACAGACAGTGGTGCACATCCCCTGTGACACACACAAGCGACAGCATGGAGGTGGGACAACAACAGCGGAGGCCACAGTGTCACCCGAGGCAGACATGCACCACACCAGTGACAGGAGGCAACCCAGCATTGTGCCAGGTACAGCGGCTGTCCTGCATGGGCAGCCACCACTGACATGCCAGTGGACCATGCATGTCACAGACATACATGGGTGTCAGCTGCACAGGCCATGGACGGTCTGACAGGTGCGCCATGGACACAGAGCATGCACCGTGGACCACTGCACACAGTCATCCAGTGCACAGGGAACAACACACATGCCACAGACAGTGACTGATAGCCACTCCCACACCATACTCACATCCCCACGGACACACACACGCACATGACTGCACCACCCCTGACACCATGCACACCACTGCAGCTGAGCACCTATAGCCCACTGCAGATCAGAGACCACCACAGTAGGCATATCAAAGGAAATGTATTTAAAAACAGCAAACAAAACTATATACAAGTATTTACAAAGGTTTGGGGAGAGGGCCACAAACAAGGTGGGGGTGGGTAAGGGGCAGGGGTGAACAAACAGTAGAGGGAAGGAGGGGTGTGAGGGTGTGTACAGGGGGGTTGGGGAAATCAGGGGAATTTCCAAGCTCAGCAGGAGCCCCGCTCCCTGATCCGGCTTCTCCTCCCACCATGACGCCGTCTGACACCTAGCCTGTCAATGTGTTCCAGTATCTTCAGTGACGCCCTGGCAACCTGGAGGATCTCCTGCAGTGCCACTTTGATGTCGTGCAGCTGCCGTCCACCTAGGAAAAGGGAGCAGAGTCAATAGGTGTGAATGCACAGCCCCATGCAGCCCACCCACTGTGCATGGCATACGGCCATGGGACATGCCTCTGTGATGGTGTGTGACCACTCACAGTGATCGCTTCCACAAAACCTGCCCACCCAGGCGCACACAGCCATGTGGCCACTGCACACACCCACCAGCCAAGTCCTATACAGCACCACCGTTGCTGTTCAGTGACATGGCTATGTGGTGCAAAGGCAGTGGCACAGCCATGTACCTGGTGCACGCATGGACCACCATTGATGCACTCCCAGACATGCGGTGCCACTGGACAGTGCTGACTGTAACAAGTTGCGTGCATGGCAGTGGTGTCAATGGATGGTGGCCATGCCCCGCTGCCCGCCCTGTTACACAGCATGCAATAGTAATCATGGATGTAAGGCACTCACCATCATCAGGCTGGTCCCTCTGCCTCTGTGAACCTTCGCCCCTCCTGGAGTGACGGTCTTTCTGCTGGCACCTCCTCTCCCTCATCAGCCGTTGCTCATCTGGGCCTAAGGTGCAAACATGCAGAGACGAACATTAGTACAATCCTGTAGCAAAGTCCCCCTGCCCCCATGTGTGTGCAGTCCCACACAGCCAGACCCACCCACCCCACACCCTGATACCACCACCACAGCCAACACCGGACGGTCCCCCCACCATGTTCCGGACACATGCAACCGTGATACCCATATGGAAGATAAAAGTGTATGGATATTGCACCTACCTGGCCATGGCACCATGCCCCTCCTGGCACGTGCCCGCAGGCAGGCAAGCAGGTCCGGGTCCCTCCGCCTCAGGTCCCCATATCTGTGGTGGCACTGCTCTGCTGTCCACCCCATTCCTGTGGCCTCCTCCAGGGTGTCGGCCACCTCCTGCCACACCTGAATTCTGGACCTGTCCAGGAGTGCCTCACTAAACAGTGGGCCAACAAGTGGCTCCACAATGGCAACCAAGTTTGCCATTTCTACCTGGCTCCACTGGGCAGCTATCCTCCGCACCATCTCTATTGCTCGGTAGAGTCAAAATGGTGCTCTGCAGCGTGGTTCCACCACGTGCAGATGCTGCGTGGTACAGCGCTGCCATTCCTTATCGCGCTGTCACCAAACAGCATGATAGTGGTGCACCCATGCCTGACGCATGGAGCCTAGGGGGCAATGGTCAGGCACAGGGTGAAGGGTCTCTGGCGCACGGACAGCCACAGCGCGATTGGAACCCAATGCGTGTAGCGCGATTGGATGCCTGTGTGCCACCTCCTGTAGCAGCCTACAGGGCTGTTGCCCCAGTGCACCTACGACGCCCCAGTGCCACAGCGCCATATAGGTGAACAGCGCTGTAGCGCCACTGGCACAATGGTGGCCATGCCCTGCATTGCCTCCCGTGCACAGCACATCAGCAGCGCAGCAGGCGCCTGCGTCATCAACCCGGGCATGCGCAGTTAGGTGTGTACTGCGCATGTCACAGAACTGCACCCTTGGCTCAGCACATTCAACACAATTGCACAAAGCGCAAAAGTGCGATATTCAACCGTCATATGCAAATCAGCTAATCAGTCATTCAGTGGTGCAGTCACTACATTTGCATCCACTTAAAGATGCACCTCGCCTCATTTGCATGGGTTGTGCTATAAAAGTGCGACATTGGGCTGCACTGGCCATAGTCGGTTACTGCAGTCTATTGGTGAGTTGCATGCTGTTTGGGAGTGTGGACTGTGGATTTTGGGACATGCATGGGACTGCACAGTCACAGGTAACACCTGTCATTCTCACAGGCTGAATCATGACCGAGCGAGTTGTGGAGGAAGAGGAACAGAGTTGTGGGAGGAGGAGGAGGAGGAGGTCAAATTTCACAAAGGCCGAGACAGATGCCCTTTTCGAGGCCTACCTGGACCAGGAGCCACTTCTCAGTGGACGCCAGGGAACACCACAGGCTCATGTTGCTGCATGGGAGGAAATGGCGCATGCTGAGAACCTGCATGGCAGCCACCAGCACTCTGTGCAGGAGTGCAAGAAGAAGATGAGCACAGGCAGGAGGAGGATTAAGGAGAAGGTGGCTGCCATCAGGGCAGCATGATCTGCGACAGGTGGGAGACAGCCGGAGGTGCTACGCCTGACCACACAGGAGGAGAGGGTTGCTGGCAGCATGCAGCGTTGCACCATTGAGGGTGTTCCAGGTGGTGGATTCCAGATGGGTGGTAGCCGGTCACTGCATGGTAGATCATGGTCTGTCTATTGGGGGGGGGACAGGGTAGGTCACATGCAGTAACGGGACTTTGTTTTCCCTTACAGCTCCTGAGCATCTGCATGGGTCAGCGGTGGTGGGCCTCTCCACTGAGGCCAGTCAGATGGAGATGGAGGAGGGCCCATCCACCTCCACAGGAATACGCGGCTCAGTGCGACAGTGGGCCCGCCTGGATGTCCAGACTAATGTTGTTGGAACAGGTGCAGAGGAGGCCCCGCCTATGTCCCAGTGTGCCAGTGTCCATGGATGCCAGCATGATGTGACTCGGGCTGGTGCCAGGTCCATCACCGATGATGATGTCGCTAACGTCATGGGCAGTGACATGTGTGTGCCACAGGATGGCCACACAGCAGTTGACATCGTGGCCATGGCTGTGGGTGGTGTCACAATGGAGGCCTGCGTGTCATCACAGTCCTAGACTGTGCCTGTCAGCACCGGTGGGGCAGCACTGGTGTGGGTACAAGACAGTGGGACTGTTGCAGCTACTGCGGTGGCACCAGTGAGCCCTGGAGAGTGGCAGCTGGAGGGGCAGCATCAGCAGTCGGCCAATGGGCTTGGGGGTACAGTGTCAGGGGGCGACGTCAGTGCACCACCTGTGGACATGCCCAGGCTTGGTACTGGTGTGCAGCACCCACCCTCAAGGGGTGCTGAGCATCAGGGCCACGCACACCCTGAGGGACAGAATGCCAATCAGGCAGATGACCTCTTGGATGAGCACACCCGCATAATGCAAGCATCAGTCAATCAGCATATGCGGCTTGTGACCACGGTGGATGCACTGAGTGCAGCTCTGGAGTGGGCAGAGGAGCATTGCAGCAGAGAAACTGCTCTGCTCCTGGCAGGGATGGACCGGATATGGGAGGATGTGACTGCTGCCATTGACAGGCTGACACATACAATCACAGGGGGCACACAGTTATTTGTCCATGCGGCGCAGACGCCACGCAGTGCAATGTCCACCCCCCCTTTCCCGGCGTCGTGCAACACCCTCCTTGTCGACACCGGGTTCAGCTGTGGGCATCCCCAGCATGCCTGGCTCAGGCATGTTCGGTGTGCTGCAGACCCCTGCATGAGCACGGTCGCATTCACGCAGTGGAACCCCTTGGGGACCATCGATGCCACCCCATGAGGCCAGTGATCAGCCTATCAGTGCTGGCGGGTCTCAGCAGGGCTGCCAACGCATCCGTGGTGGCCGGGGCAGTGTGGCGCATGACTGACCTGTCTCCCAATGCGGCTACAGTCTGATGCTGCCCTGTGTGCATTGTGTCATTCAGCGGGCAATGCACGGGTGGGTACCCGGCCCTGCACGCAGACAACAGTCCATCTGCACACCCTCCTGGCTGCTGTCCACAGTTGCATGTGCATGATGATATCTGCATTGCGCTGTACACCAATGTGCAATGGTGCCCAGCATCTGACACATGCACAATGACAGGCAGTGGGCGTGGTGGTCTGTGGACATGTGTGTGGCCAGGGGTGGCATTCTGGGTCAGTGTGCCTCCTACCCTTTGTGCATGTCTGGTGCGTTGTGTGTGTGTGTGTGTGTGTGTGTGTGTCTGCCCCATGCCATGTTAGACCTCACCCATCCCTGGTGGTGTGTGTGGTTCCATGCCCAGCCATTTCCCCTTGATGGCATGCACTCCTGGTGTGTGTCCATGTGTGTTTGTGGGTTGTGCCTTAGCCACTGGTGGTTGCACATGGCCCCATGACTTACCTGGGTTGGCTGAAGTGCTCCTCTGTGATAGTGTCCCAGTGTAGCTGTGCCAGCTGGAGCAGTCGGGGGTCCCATCGCCCAAGGGGGGGGCTGCCCATCACCATTGTCACCAGCATCCTCATCGTCCCCATTGCTGTTCCCCTCTTCAACCTGTATGGCTATTCCACATTCGTTGGCCATGTTGTGCAGGATGCAACAGGCCAGGAATAACCCACAGGCCTTTGAGGGGCCATACTGTAGGGCACCGCTGGAGGTGTCCAGGCAACAGAAATGTGCCTTTAGCATCCCGAACACCCGCTCGATGACATTACTTGTGGTGGCGTGTGCCTCATTGTAGCGTTGCTGTGATGGAGTCGCTGGCCGCCGGTATGGTGTGACCAGCCAGGGACGGAGTGGGTATCCACTGTCACCTGTGTGTAGAGGGTGGAGGTTAGTTTGGTGATCAGCATCGCCCTGCCCCGGGCCATGTAGGCCACTACCCATGTCACCTCTGACCATGCCCCTCCCAAACCCTATGTTTGTCCATGTGGTTTGCATACTCACCCACTAGGTGGCCAGTGGGGATGTCCCCACTCTCGAATCTGTGGCACAGTGCTGACTGGTGCCAGATGAAGGCATCATGTGCTCCCCCAGGGTGCATAGCACAGACATTGATTATGCACCCCCCTGGCATCGCACACCACCTGGCAGTTGATGCTAGCATAGCCCTTGCGATTCATGTATGCAGCCCTCTCGGGGCCAGGTGGTGTGTGGATGGCCACATGGGTGCAGTCTATTGCCCCTAGCATGCCAGGCATATGTGCTACCCTGTGGAACTCCTGTATGTTTGCTGTGCGCTCCGCCAGTGTGCTGAGGAAATGGATGTACTCCGCAGCAGGTGGCAGCAGTGCGCTGAGGAATTGGGTGAGGTGGTGTGATGCAGCCAACTGGGTTATGCCTGTGGTGTCCCCTGTTGGTCTCTGGAAGGTACCAGTGGCGCGCAAGCAAATGCAAGCTGTCACTTTAGTCTCCACTGACAGAGCATGGCTCCGTCGTGTGGGTGCCTGCATCACATCACTGCACAGCTCACAGAGCCGCCTCAGAATTGCCCGATTCAAGCGGTACCGACACACGATCTCTGTATCACTATACAGCTTGAAGCTGGTGTGGGCTTGGTACTGCCTGTTGGGGGCATACCGCCGATGGGCCCTTCCATGGCCGAGCCCCCCTGCTGCCCACCTTCTCACCCCCCTTATTACTGCCTCCATCTGGATGGTAGCTCTGGCCATGTCCCTGGCTTGTGTTCACCCCCCCAGCAGCTGTTTCTGTGTTTCCCCCGCTGTTCTGGCTACTACTTCCCCTGCACCGGGAACACCTGACTGTGCTGGCCTCACTGCTGTGTGGCACTTCCCCCTTCTGCACTGTGGCTTCCCACACCTTTCCCTGAGCCTGTGGGTTCCAGGTGCCCTTTCACTGTCCTGCCCTGCCCTGTGTGTGTGTGTGTGTGTTGCCTGTGTGTCTGGCTATAGTTCAGCAACTTGTGGCTTCCCCTGTAGTGTTCTTGCGCCTCTCCCTTGTTCCTTTTTATTTTGGCTCATTTCCACTATGGCGCAACTTCCGCTTGCTCCCCTATTGCGCATGGCACATGTTGTTGAATATCGCACTGCGCCATTTATGCATGGTTCCTCCCCCTTCAGTTGCGCATACATTCATTATCATTGCGCTGTTGCTCAGCGTGCTTTGGGGATGCAACTGCCTCCCACTGAATATTGCAGAATGGTGCATTTTCGGACTTGCACTGGAGCAACCCTATTGCGCATGGCGCAACTCTTTTGAATATCTGGGCCATAGTTTATTGCATTGTTCTCCTGGGATTGGACTGTGCAGCTCAGTGCTTATACTCTTGCTGCACATCACAATTCTGAACTGTTGAAATGTATTTTTTATACAGACTTGTTGTTATAATTATGTATTTGCAGCACTTACTAAAACTGTAACACTGTACTCAAGCAATGTAGATTGTGATGTTCATAGAACCAATGGACCTAGGACACAGAGCTTAGTCAGATGAGTAAAATTGAAAATCAGGAGAAATCACCACTTCTGCAATCCCAAAAGCAAGTATAACAGCTGCCAATATAACAAACAGTTTCAGTCATCAGTGCTGTAATTTTTGCCAGTTCAGTTTTGGATCTGCACTCGCTGAGAGTGGGAACACCTTCCCCGTGCTGATGTCACTCATGCATGTGGATGCACTGCTCATGTGCAAACTTCAAACAAAGAAAAAAACTTGCAGAGACAACTGTGGCACAACAATGTTAAATAACTAAGCATCTGAATATATTTAATACTTAACTTCAGGGCAGCTGAGCTTTGCATCACTCAATGAAGGGAAGGTGATCTGCAAACATGACATCGGGAGAAGTTGGTAAATCACTTTAAAGGCTATATCAATCATAGATACATAGATACATAGACAGTGTCGGCAGATAAGGGCCTATGGCCCACCCAGTCTGCCCATTTGAGCTTGTAAGTTCAGTTTGTTTTCCTAGAAGTCTATTGCCCCTTACCCCTGACCTCCAGAATTCCTTTATGTCTATCCCATGCATTCTTAAATCCCGTGATTGTTTCAGCCCCCACCACTTCCTCTGGCAGGGTGTTCCACTTGTCCACCACCCATTCTGTAGAAATTCTTCCTCACGTTCCTCTAAATCGCACTCCTCCAACTTCATCCATGCCCTCTAGTCCTGGAACATCTTTTTCGCTTAAAATAGTGTTTTCCTGCACCCTGTTCCTCCCTGTAAGATACTTGTATGTCTCTATCATATCCCTCTCCCTCCTCTCCTCCAGGGAGTACATGTTCAGTTCCTTCAACCTGTCTTCATAGGACTTGTGATGCAATCCATGCACCATCTTTGTTGCCCTCCTCTGAACCTTCTCTACCCTGTCTATGTCCTTACGTGGTATGGTCTCCAGAACTGTACACTGTACTCCAGGTGGGGCCTCACTAGTGTCTTGTATAGCGGAATTATGACCTCCCTTTTCCTGCTGGTGATGCCCTGCCTATACATCCCAGCATCCTATTTGCTTTACCTGCTGCCTTGTCACACTGCTTCCCTACCTTGAGGTCATCAGAGATGATAACCCCAAGATCCCTTTCCTGCTTGGTGCATGCTATATCCTCACCCCCAACTGATATATTGTGCCAGGGTTTTGTGCCCCATATGCATTATCTTGCACTTCTTTGCATTGAATTTCAACTGCCAAACCCCTGACCATTCTTCAAGTTTCTGCAGGTCCCTTCTTATTCTGTCTACACCCTCTGGTGTGTCTACTCTGTTACAGAGCTTTGTGTCATCAGCGAACAGTGAAATTCTGCCTTCTAGGTCCTGCGCAATGTCACTGATGAAGATGTTGAATAGGACCGGTCCCAGCACTGGATCCCTGTGGTACCCACTGGTCACTCTTCCCTCTGTGGAGTGACAGCCATTTACCACCACCCTCTGTGCCCTGCCACCCAGCCAGTTACCTACCCACCACACTACTGTCCTGCCCACACCCATATTCCCCAGTTTGTGTAATAGTCTTCTATGTGGCACAGTGTCAAAGGCCTTGCTGAAGTCCAGATAGGCCATGTCCACCGCCCACCCCTGATCCACCTCCCTAGTCACCCAGTCAAAAAATTAAATGAGGTTGGTCTGACATGACCTCCCCCTTGTGAAACCATGCTGCCTTGGGTCCTGTAGTCCATTGACAACCAGATGTTCTACCAATCTCTCCTTCAGTAGTGCTTCCATGATCTTCCCCACTACTGAGGTGAGGCTGACTGGTCTGTAGTTCCCTGCTTCCTCTTTGTTCCCACTTTTGTATAAGGGGACTACATCTGCTGTCCTCCAGTCTTTGGGTACCTCCCCGTTTCCAGTGATTGGCTAAACAGGATAGCCAGAGGTTCAGCCACCACCTCTCTTAGTTCTTTAAGGACCCTGGGGTGCACCCCATCTGGCCCCATTGCTTTATCAACTCTTATTACTTCCAGTTCCTTCAGGACCCTTTCTTGTGTAAAGGGACTTGTGTCCATTTCTGCAGCATCCTCACCCCTTGTACTCCCTTCAGACCCATTACCCTCCTCTTCCTCAGTAAAGACTGAGGAGAAATACCTGTTCAATATGTCAGCTTTACTGTTGTCATCCTCCACGTGGCCCCCATCCTCCCTCTTCAGTCTCACTATCCCTCCCTTTGTCTTTCTTTTTTCACTTATGTATCTGTAAAAGGTTTTGTCCCCTCTACCCACTGATTTTGCAATGTGCTCTTCTGTCTGAGCTTTGGCTTCCTTACTGACCTCCTGCCTCCCTTGCTTCTCCAGGTACTTCTCCCTATCCCTTCTGCCTGTGTCTTTTGTATTGCCTGAATGCAATCTTTTTGGCTTTCACTTTCTTTGCTACCTCTTTGGAAAACCATAATGGTCTCTCTTCCTTTTCCTCTTGCTAACCTGCTTAATGCATAATTCTGTTGTTCTTGTAATCCCCATTTTAAATACTGCCCACTGTTCCTCAACCCCTGATTCCTGTCCCATTCCCCTTAATGCCTCTTTCAAGTATCTCCCCATTTTCCCAAAGTCTGCCCCCTAAAATCCAGGATACGTGTTTTTGTGTGGTTTGGTTCTGCTCTTTCTGTGATTTCAAACCACAATGACTGGTGGTCACTGTTTCCCAGGTGCTCCCCCACTGTTACCCCCATCACACTGTCCCTGTTTGTGAGCACAAGGTCCAGTATTGCCTTCTGCCTAGTTGGTTCCATGACCAGTTGCTTGAGGAAGGCACCCTGAAGGGAGTCCTGTATAAATCTGCTCCTAGTTGATGCTGCTGCTGGGATGCTCCAGTCCACGTCTGGAATATTGAAGTCTCCAACCAGTACTACCTCACCCTTGTCTGCCATCCTTTGGATGGCTAGCATCAGCTCCCTATCTGTTTCTTCCTCCTGTGCTGGCGGTCTATAGACCACACCTGTGCGGATGGCTATCCCCATTTTCCTTTCCAGCTTAACCCACAGTATCTCTCCCCCATTTTGTTCCTCCTGGATCTCTGTGGCCCTTATGTCATTTTTCACATACAGTGCCACTCCTCCTCCCTTCCTGCCTGCTCTGTCTCTTCTGAATATGTTGTAGCCAGGTATGGCCATCTCCCAGTCGTGGTTATCATTACACCAGGTTTCAGTGATGGCCACAATGTCCAGGTCTGACTGCACCATGACAGCCTCCAGATCTTCCATCTTGTTGCTAAGGCTCCTGGCATTGCATGGCATTTGCAATCAGACAGTTATGCATGCACTTCAGAGTCCCTACACAGTCACCCACTCTGGGTACCCAGGTAGGAAGATGGTGGGCTAGCCAGGAACGTTTCATCTGGTTGGGGCCCTGTGACGAAAGAAAGCAACATGCACAACACACACCATTTGTAATCCGGAGCCGGAGGGCTCAGTTCGTGACAGAAAAGACAACAATGCAATCAGATGACAACGCTTCAGATTCAGCTGTTGTTGCAGGGAGCTACCCTGATGTTTACTCACGATACCCAATACAGGACACAGGCAGAACAAAATCGAGACAGCAGGTTGTTGAACTGGAGTGCCAGGAGAAGCAGGGCCCACATGAATCACTGAGGCATTGTTCCTGTTCAAAGCATGAGCAGGAGGCTGATCCCCAGGCAGGTCTCTCGTCAATGGCTTTCTCTGTGCAGCGGGTAGTCTGGCTGGACCAGTGTGGCAAAGCCCAGGGCCAATGGAGATGAATGTGGATTCAGTCCGTGGGAGCTGGATGCAGCTTCCAGCAAGCAGAACACAGTTCAGCACACAGTGGGGAACCAAATCACAACCCACTAACAGCAAACAGCACATTTACATGTAAGAAATTCTACTGTACCAGGCAGATTGCTATCCAGTTGCAATTAGAGTCTCTGCACAAACCGGGAGTTTAAAGGTGGTTGGAAATCCTGACAGGCCAATCACATTCAGCAGATCTTTGGTCTTCTTCAGGTTAAAGCCTGGTCACAGTTCTATGGCTTAAATCGTCCTCCTAATTCGGATTCAGTCCGAATAAACTTCCATTTCCCTCTCAAGGACAGCAGGCAGACAGGCAGGCCAAAACTCAGCCCTTTCACAGTTATCCTGTGTGAATTACACAGGGTCTGCTGCTAGAATCATTCAAGCTGTTGCCACCTTCACTTCCCAATTCAGACTGACTGAACTGCAAAACAGTCTGAGACTTTCCCCAGGATCCAAAAGGTTCGGTTGGCTGATCTGTCTGTCAGTCGCAACAAGGGCTCCCCCTCCAGGTTTGTCTTGGTGCCAAAATGCTAAAACTACAATTCCCACAGATTTTTACTCCCACAAAGCCCCTGGGGACAGGCTCCATTTTAGAGTCCCCAAAGGTACTGATTGGCCCATTTCAACAGTCCATGACCAAGATGATAGAAACAAACAGAACTGTCCATGCTGCAAAGAAGGCAGGTTAGAACAAACTGCAATATTATTACTACTCTAACAAATGATCAGCAAACAAGTATATCTTCTAACAGAGCTCCCTCTCAGATTAATTATGACTGCAATCCAGGCAGCTCTTAAAGAGACAGTACACAGAGGCTATACAGGCATACTCTGGCAATACATTTAAACTGCTAACACGCAGAACACCAGCCTGGCAGTGAGCATTTAGGCAAGCTCAAGGAAGACTTTTCAGGAACCCCTATTTGTAGGGGGTTACATGTATTTAGAAAGAACTAACACATTGCAGTACTCACCTTATCCAGACACCACTTTTCCAGACTGTAGTTCGTATTTTGACTGAGAGGTGTTCTGTGCGGTTGGTTATTATCAAGTTGTGCAATAATCATTCAATTTAAAAACTGACATTTGATTAAGAACTACTTAAGTATTCTTTTCACATTTACTGCACAACCTTGATGTGGTGGTGTTCTCTGTCGGTTTTGTATTGAAAGTCTCTTACTTCTGTCCTCCTGTTACCCCATGTTACTTAACTCATGTTTTTGTAATTGAAAAAATAAAATAGTATTTTCACACTTGAATAGACTACAGTAGCAGTTGTAGGTAGTTATATACACTACAATGCAGCTACCTGTTCTAATTTGTTTGCCCTTTGTAGATAGCACTGCAGGTGTTAAATCACACTTATTTAATAGAAATGCATAATAATATAGCTCCAGAGGAAGCCAAATAAAACAAGTATATAAATATGCCTGCCAAGAAACATTCAACTTCAGCTAAAGGTGCCAGGGTGGGAGGTGGCTCAAAGAAGTCTGTTGGAAAAAACAAACCTGTTTCTGAATCAGTGCCCTCTGTGGCCTCCGCATCTGCTGTAGCAGCCAGTAGTAGCACAATCAAACTTAGAAGTGGCTTTAAGTCTGTGACTCATTTTTTTACTGCCAAATCTGTAGCTAGTATGCTTTTTGGGGATGATACTGGGAATAAGGGAGACACTCACACCAGTGGAGGCACAGAGGTCCAGGAGAAGGTCAAAACAGTTGTCAGTGTGACTGTTGTTCCTGCTCAAGAAGGAGCTGTGGTAAGGGTGATAGTGTCCAGCTTCAGTCCGTTTCTCCTGGAGAAGAAGATAAGAAAAGTCAGCCCTCCCCAACCCCACAGTGAGGAGATGCCAGAGAAGGGAAAAGTTTGTCTGGCAGTAGACAGTGATAAGGATGAGTTGGAGGAGGAGGAGGATATAACATGTTTTGGTACAGATGATGATGAGATGTTGGATCCCTTGCAGGGGCGTAGCTACAAGGGTGCAGGGGGTGCAGTGGCACCCGGGTCTATGAGGTTTGAGGGGCCCAAATCATAATTTTGATCTTTATTCAAAACTGGGGAGGGGCCCTGTAACATCGCCTTGCACCCAGGCCCTCTGGGAATTTGTTATGCTACTGATCCCCTGTGGGAGCCAGAAGTGAAAAAGATGAAGGGTGATGATGTAGCCCATTTAGATGACAAGACTGAGGGTGAGGATATCAGCAAGCCTACAACAAACAGTCCAGTCACCCCACCTCCCAAACGTAGCATGGTGGATATCATGCAAGCGGCACAAAAAGCAAAAACTTCCACACCTTTGGCTCTATTGTCCAAGTCCCAGTCCCATGTCAAATCTAGAGGTGCAAAGTCTCTAGTTTGGGATTTTTTCATGCTTGATGCAGCTGATAACACCGTGGCGATATGTCAGCTGTGTCAAGCTCATGTAAGTCGCGGAAAAAAGGGCAGCCACATGGGCACCGGTGGCCAGCACGCCCACTTGAAAAACAAGCACCCATTGCACTGGCACCTACACCAGAAAGATACCAGAGCTGTTGATGGGACTTCCCTCGCCAAGCTTAATGTTAGTGACAGCAGTGCAGCAGAGCAGGAGGAGAGAGGGCTGAGTGGGTAGGTGGAGGAGGAGTGTGAGGAATAATTTTGTCTCTCGAGCAGTAGGCATAGTAGCAGTGAAGCTGCCACTCCTTCAAGTTACAAAAGTACACCACCAGGCACCAAATCCACCAAATTAACCAGTTTCATAAATGCTTCACATCCCAGGCCCCAAGAGTCACCTGGTACCCCAGCAAGATCAACATTGGTGGCACAAGTAAAGTGTTTTTTCGACCCACTCCCAAAATGCAGCCCACATTGAAGAGTGTGTTTGAGCGGCACTCAAAGTACTCCCCAATCAAGCTGTTGTACATGAGCTGAACACAGCCACAGCTGAAATGCTCACCATCAACCTGTTGCCCTTCTCCTTTGTGGAGAATCCAGGTTTCCACCGTTTGATGGCCCGTGCCTGTCCCAAATGGCAGGTGTCATCGCGAATGTATTTCTCCAAAGGGGGGTTATTCTAGATGTCCTACAGGGGGCATGCCTTAGACAACTAGTATTGGAATTCACTCGAGAGGGAGCAATCTTAGACCTGGTTCTCTCAAATGGAGATGGAGACAGGATCACAGATGTAGAAATGGGTAGCCATCTGGGAACTAGCGACCATCGAACAGTATGGTTCACAATAAACACAGCAATAGAGTCAAGAGGGTTGTTGCACAGAGAGGGTTGTGAATGCATGGAACGGCCTTCCGGAGGAGGTTGTGCAGTCAAAAACAGTGGTGGAATTCAAGCATGCATGGGACAGTCATAAGGCAATTCTAGGGGGTTGGGGTAGGAAGAAGTAGGCTGCTGGTTAACAAGGAGCTGCAGCTTATCCATTAGGTAGGAAAATGGGCAGACTGAGTGGGCCAAGCGGTCCTTATCTGCCATCAAATTCTATGTTTCTAAGGCAAAAGTACTGGACTTCAGGAGGGCTGACTTTGCCAAAATGGGTGAGTGCCTAAGGAATGCACTAGCAAATGGCCAGGAAGGAGGGGTGGGAGAACAATGGGAATAATAAAAACTGCCATCACAGAGGTAACGAGCCTTTGTGTGAAGCAAATAAAACAAAATGATGTAAGAAACCACTATGGTTCTCCAAGGAGGTGGCAGTGAAGGTTCAAGAGAGAAAGAAAGCATTCAGAAAATACAAGGAATCACAGAAGGAACAGGACAGAGAATTGTATCAGTTAAAGCAAAAGGAAGCTGGGAAGACAGTCAAAACAGCAAAGGCCCGAACCAAGGAAAAGATAGCCAACTCAGTTAAGAAGGGATAAAACCTTTTAGAGCATCAGGGGGCGAAGAAGACTAAGGGAGGGATAGTGAGGGCTTAATAAAGGGAGGGTGGGCAGAGTGTGATGGTGAAAAGGCAGAGATACTAAACAAATATTTTTGCTCAATATTTACAAATGAAGAGGGGGAGGTACCTAAAACAAACAACAGAAACACTCTGGATACAGAAGTTGATACCAGCCCATTTACAGAAAAAAGGGTTCTGAAAGAACTCTTAAAACTGAAGGTGGACAAAGCAATGGGGCTGATGGGATTCATCCCAGAATACTAAAAGAACTAAGGGTAGAACTAGTGACACCACTGACTACCCTCTTTAACAAATCATGGGAGGATGGGGTGGTACCCGAGGTCTGGAGGTGGGCAGATGTGATTCCCCTTCACAAAAGTGTGAGCAGGGCAGAAGCAGGAAACTACAGACCTGTTAGTTTAACCTCAGTGATAGGGTAAATGATGTAATCACTTCTGAAGGAAAGAATTGTCGAGTACCTAGAGGCCAGAGGGGCACAGGACCCAAGGCAGCATGGATTCACAGTGGGAAGGTCATGCCAGATGAATCTAATAGATTTCTTTGACTGGGTGACCAAAGTAGTAGATCAGGGAGGGTCTGTAGACATGGCCTAACTAGACTTTAGCAAGGCATTTGACTCAGACCCACACAAAAGATTAATATACAAGTTAGCCAGCCTGGGAGTGGGTCCCAAGATGATAGCCTGGGTAAAGAATTGGCTGGAGAATAGGACACAGAGGGTAATAGTAAATGGAGTCCACTTTGAAGAAAGGGGGTTACTAGTGGGGTACCGCAGGGTTCAGTATTTGGACCGGTCCTCTTCAATGTCTTTATAAGCGACATTGCACAGGGACTGGAAGGAAAAGTATGTCTCTTTGCAGATGACACAAAGATCTGCAACAGAGTTGATACACAAGGTGGGGTGGAAAGGATGAGTAGGGACTTGGCAAGGTTAGAGGAATGGTCAAATGTATGGCAGCTTAGATTCAATGCTAAGAAGTGCAAGGTAATGCACCTGGGAAACAAAAACCCAGGAGAAGAGTACACACAGGGAGGTGAGATACTAACAACAACAAAATGGAAAGGGACCTGGGAGTAGTCATATCAGATGACTTAAAGGTGGGCAAGCAATGTGAGAGGGCAGTAAGGAGGGCTGCGGGGATACTGGGATGCATAGGGAGAGGCATCACCAGTAGAAAACAGGAAGTTGTTATCCCTCTGTACAGACAGCTGGTGAGACCCTATCTGGAGTACTGTGTGCAGTTCTGGAGACCCAATCTCCGCAAGGACATAGACAAGATGGAAGCTGTCCAGAGGAGGGCAACTAAAATGGTGCAGGGTCTGCACCAGAAGACATATGAAGAGAGACTAAAGGAGCTTAATTTGTATAGCCTCGAGGAAAGGAGGGAGGGGCACATAATAGAAACCTTCAAGTACCTCAAGGGAATCAACAAAGTCCAAGAGGATAGCATCTTTCAAAAAAAGAGGTGCGCAAGAATAAGGGGGCACAATTTGAAGATGGGGGGGCGGCTCAGAGGTAATGTACAGTTATTTTTTCACAGAGAGGGTTGTGGATGCATGGAACAGCCTTCTGGAGGAGGTTGTGGAGTCAAAAACAGTGGTTGAATTCAAGCAAGCATGGGACAGTCATAAGGCAATTCTAGGGGGTGGGGTAGGAAGAAGTAGGCTGCTGGTTAACTAGGATCTGCAGCTTATCCATTAGGTAGGGAAATGGGCAGACTGAGTGGGCCAAGCGGTCTTTATCTGCCATCAAATTCTATGTTTCTATGTTTAAACATGCCATGCCCGAACTCTACAGCAGAGTTTCACAGTCTGTCCTACATGCCATGAAGCATTCTGCCTTAAAATATATCCACCTTAGCATGGATATGTGGACAAGTGGGCAAACAGCAGGCAGCTCATATATGTGCATAACAGCACACTGGGCACAGGTACCTGGGGTGGTTCTTGATTTGGAGCCTGGCAAAAGCTGAGGAAAGCAAAATTGTGGTGGTAGCAACACACCTGGTATTCATCAGAATGCAACCATAACTATGCAAAGTGTTACATGATCTCACACTGGTGAGAAAATGATGAATGTTCTGCTAAATCACATTGATGGGTGGCTCAATGCACACTCACTCACAATGGAGTTTATTACCAGTGACAGTGACTCCAATGTGGTTAAGTGCATTACTGAGAGTGGTATTTTCAGAGTTCCCTGCCAGGCACACTGCCTTAACCTAGTCGTGCAGCAATTTCTGAACCATGATGAAATAAAGGAAACCATGTCTGTCGCCAGACACATCTGTGTGCACTTTGCCCATTCTGCAAAGGCCTGTGACCATCTGCGTGAGCTGCAGTGCACTAATGATCTGCCTCAGCACCGTATGAAGCTCGATATTGTTACCAGGTGGAACTCCACACTGTACACGCTTTATAAGCAGTATAAGGTGGTTTCAGATTACCTACTACTGCACACCACCCGAACAGTGCTGGTGTGTCTGTTGCCCTAACAACAGAGCACTGGTGAAAAATGGATAGCATAATATGCATTCTGCATCCATTTGAGCATGTAGCACAGGCTTTGAATGGGGAGGCTGCCTGTATAAGTCAGTCAGTACCCCCTTTATACATGTGCTGAGGCAGACACTGGTAAATGTCCATCACCAGAAAGAGGCAAGTGATGAGCACAGTTCTGTTCATGTAATGGGTCACATGCTTCATATACTGGACAGCAATACACATATCTCTGTCATTATGCAGTCTAATGAGTTCGCTATTTGCTACCATGCCGGAACCATGGTACAAACGTGGCTTGCCTGCCATGATTGAAGGGGGTTGTGTGCGAGTGGGCAAATTGACCAATTACCTTGTCAGAAGGGTACATGGCACACAGATGAAAAATGCAGAGACACAAAGGTCACATATACCAAGTGTTGCTACCACTACCACCACCACCAGTAAATCAGCAGAGGCCACCAAATCAGAGAAAATTTCAAAGTCGCAACACAGCATGGCAGGTAATTCCATTTGGAATGCTCTGTACCAGGTGGGCATTGAAGACAAGAAGGAGGAGCATGATGAGGCAGCAGGACTCAGGGCAGCACAACATATGGTGGATGCCTACATGGGAGACAACAAGCATCTTGGCATCACTGATGAACCATTGGTGTACTGGAGCAGTAAAGTGAGTGACTGGCCTGCACTGGCATCTGTTGCTTTTAAATACCTCAGCTGCCCACCATCCAGTATCAGTGTGGAATGGGTGTTCAGTTCTGCTGGGGCCATTGTGCATGACCATAGAACAAATCTGTCACTGAAGAATGTTTCCGTCCTAACATTTATAAAAATGAATGAAGGTCACATTCCACATAACACAGTTATTTCAATGATGTTGCCCCAAGAACTGTGTCTCGGAGACAATGATGACAATGAAGATGTCCACACTGGTAAGGTCTCTACTAGCAGGGAGGTAGATGAAGCAGCAATGATGACTGAATTTCCACCTGGTGATGACTCCAGTCTTGAAGACTGTGAGGGCTGCTTCATGGATGATGTGTCAGTGGAAGAAGGCTAAAGGTGTTCTGCCCCCCCCCAGCCACCACCAGCATCCCCCTATTTCCACTGAATATGCTGTTTTATGTTATTGTTATACATTTAAAATTTTATTTTGCTGGTTGTTCTGTGTTACACATCCAGTTAAGCCATTTAATTTGATTACCTAACCTAGTAACAATGTTTACTTAATTTCATTTTTGAACATTTATTCGTCCTTGCTATGCTAACCTGAATAAATATGTCATCTCAGCAATACACAATGGCCCCATCAAGTGACAAATCCTGAACAACATCTTCCCCATTTCCACATATACCTCCTCCATGAGACCATGAATGAGTGTCTAGTGAGTGTGCCACCACTGTATATACGATGTAACAATAACAACCTAGTCGGACAGTGAACAGCCAGTACTATGTTCCTTAGAGATGCATGCATACTCCATCCCCATGTATACAATTAATCATCATGTAGTCTGCCTCCTTGTCATCCATCCTAATGTGTATAACACAGACTTCGACAGTGTGGGCCATCATTCTCATATTGTCAAGAAATACCGCTGAAAATCTATGAAGCTGACAGATGCATGCTCCAATATAAACAGTAGTTTCAGACCAGTACATTAATGCTGCCGCTGAGTCCAGCTAAATTACTCCTCCTCCTCCACCTCCAGCAGTCTTCCACCAAGAAGAACTGCAGCATTGCCAATGCCAGCACATCTGGGGCCAGTCCATCAACCCGCACAATGCAGCACTTTCATCCCAGCAAGCACACTTGGTGTCGTTTTCCCTCCTGCCGACCACCCATGCTGACAGCATTACCGACATATTTTGGGCCAGTACGTCAACCAGCATGATGTAGCCTTTTCATCCCAACAAGCACAACTGGTGTTGTTTTCCCTCCAGCAAAAGAAACAGCAACTCAGAGTCAGAAAGCAACACATATAATCAACAAGCAAGAAATACATATATATATGTTCCTCCTCCATGGTCTGTCTTCTGTTCAACTGATTCATGGTAATTAGATTTCAGTTGTTGTCATGTTATTATTTATACCTCCACTGTGCTGTTCTGCATGCCTTGGTTGCGATAGAATGTCAAGTATGCATGCAAGGCAGCACACCTTAATGTATGTTATCTTATGTATTTCCATTTCACTCTGAGCAGAGTTTGCCATGATCAAGTCATATGAGGCCAGGACCGCAGAAAGGGGATGATACATCGACATGGCACATTCAGAGCCTAGTCAATCCACATTGCAACCATCATTATGTACAGGTCAGTATTGGAATTGTAACATTTTCCACTTGCTAGATTTTGTGTATTCCATTCCAGGCACTGAACATCCTGGTATGTTTCAGCACAGGCTCATAATTGAAATAATTTCAGCGGTGGGACATTTTGGGGCACATTGCCAACATTGATGGTAAGTATCAGCATAAGTAAGTATCAATGCAAATTTTTTTTTCTTTTGATATTTTTTTCTCCACCTTTTTACCGATGACATTGGTTCAAACAACATCTGTCTTGAATTGTGTGACTGGCAAGGCAAATGAAATCTTCTGTTGAAAAGGAATTCATTTTTTAGTATTGGTAACAGTGTTAGTTCAGGTAGGATCATAGTGCAGGTGATAAATGGTTATGCTGCCATTTACAGTGTCAGTTGCACATTCATGGATAAAAGTAATATATCCTTCATCATCTTACAGTGGTTCAATCAAGGGACTTCTTTAAGCTGTGTATGGGTGATTCCACAGTGTCAATGGCACAACACATGAGGATACAATCCAAGGTCACAATTTTCAAGTTAGCACAGCAGTATTTATAAGATGTTTGTTTTCCTTCACAGGTATCCGTTGATGATGATGATGTATGTTTTCAGCTGTCAGCAGTGGCCCACGCCTCGCAGGTGCAGCACCTTGATCTAGCGTCCACACACCCAGATGTAAGACTTGTATTTAGTCACCAATGCCATACAGAGATGGGATGCATCCGCAAATGTCCACCAGAAAACTAAACAACCATTCCAGTTGAAGTACTTTGTACCTGGCAATAAGTAAAAAAAAAGACATTTTGAGCATTGTTACAACTAGGTGCCCCTTCCCACCATCATTACATAAAGCAATATGTACATCAGGGAATGGCTTTCAGACTGGAACCCTTGACGTGAACAGACTATGTCTGATGAGCACAGCCAGCAGCCAGATTGGGAGGTAACAGACGCACCCCAGCAGCGGAATTCCTGAATACTGACAGACCCATATAGAACATAGTTACTATCAAAGTCTGACATAGCTGTATTGCTGTAACCACAAACGTAATCATATCCAACAACCCCACACCAACCCTCAACCACCTCCTCCACCACCCGCCCACCAAAGACCATCACAAATTAAGAAATACTTACCACAAGTTAATGAATTGCACACATATTGAGCAGCAGCAGCAGGAGTGCACCTGGAGTTAACAGCACCTGAATTCCTGCATGTTGACAAAAGCAAAAATAATACAATTACAGTCCGACTCAGATATCCGTGCTGCAGTCGCCTATCCCTCCCAGTAATGAAAAATTCAATACTTACCTTGTCCTTGTGAATGTGAAATGTGGTGCATCCCAACATCCTGTATCCAAATCCTGGCATGCTTGTCATGATGATGTACTCCTCAGCACACTAGATAATATAAAATCAGTATAAACATATAAGAACTCAAGATGTCACAATAGCAACCCACCATCCCCTTTCTCTTGCACCTGAAAAATAAATACAGACAGATATTTACGTTTGCAGCAGCAGCAGCAGCATCAATCAACTGTGTGAAGAGGATCCTCATGAAGCAGACAAAGCATTACTTCTTGTGGCAACTAGTCAGAGCACCAAGCAGCAGCTACAGGCGACAGCAGCAGCACACAAAATGTTATTCAAGCCACACTGACTTAAAACCACACAGCCAACAGAGTGAACCAGGGCAGCATCATTGTGAAATGATAATTCCACATTCTCAATCAACTGAGAAACCAGCAGCAGGAGGAAGCAAGTGCAACTGCAAGTAGTAGGGCCATTTTGCATGAGGATTTATTTTTCTCAGCATGGCAAACTGGCTTATGTTATGCTGCATGTCAGGCAGTGGCAGCACCATGGTTAGGCCTAAAAACCATATTAAATGGTGCAGAAACAGCAAATTTGGGTCCTTTGTGGATGTGAACCATGTAACTGCATGTCTGACACCAAATTTCAGTCTGGATTTAATGTACCATGTTTTGGGAAACATTTCTGAACTTCTGGGCCATGTTAGACAGTGTCAACACCATGATTAGGTCTTAAACCATTGGTAAACAGTGGGCCAAACAACATGTTTTAGTCCGGGTGGAAGGCATGCAACATATAACAGCATGTCTGACACCTGATTTAGGTCCGAATGTGCTGTGCAGTTTTTTGGTAAACATTTCTGGACATGCACTGACTGTATTGCACTCGCAGAAACAAGATGTGGCTTAAACCCAACTGTAAACAGTGTCCAAAACAGCATTTTATTGTCTGGGTGCTGGGGGGGGGGGGCACTGTAAAACATCAGGACTGACACCACATTTCAGTCTCAATTTGATGTAGCATTTTCCCTGTAACATTTTTGGACATTTACTGCCTGTGCTACACTTGCAGAAACAAGATGTTGCCTAAAACCAATTGTAAACAGTGTCCAAAACAGCATTTTAATGTCTGGGTGCTGGGGGGAAGGTACCATGAAACATCAGGACTGACACCACATTTCAGTCTCAATTTGATGTACCATTTTCCTGCAACATATCTGGACATTTACTGCCTGAGCTGCACTCACAGAAACAAAATGTGGCCTAAAAACAATTGTAAACAGTAGACCAAAGACCATTGTTTGGTTTCGGGTGGGGGGTTGGGTGCCATAAAACATCATGGCTGAGACCAGATTTCTGTCTGAATTTAATGTACCATTTTTCCTGCAACATTTCTGGACATTTACTGCCTGTGCTGCACTTGCAGAAACAAGATGTAGCCTAAAACCAATTGTAAACAGTGGCCAAAACAGCATTTTAATGTCTGGTTGCTGGTGTGGCACCATAAAACATCAGGACTGACGGCAGATTTCAGTCTCAGTTTGATGTAACATTTTTTGGTAAACATTTCTAGACTTGTAGGCCCTGTTTGGTGCCAGCAACAGTGAGTTTCAGGCAGAAATATTTGACAAACAGGCCCTAAAACAGCTATTTAATGTCTCGGTGGTGGTTGGGGGGGGCACCATAAAACATCATGGCTGAGACCTGATTTTGTTCTTGATTTACTGTAACCTTTTTTGGGAAACATTTCTGGACTTATGGGCCATGTTAGACAGTGGCAACACTCTGTCTCACTCTGCATTCTCAATGTCATCCTAATTTTTTCTGGTCATGTTTCTCGTCTTATCATGCCTACTCTGCACAGCATGGCTTCAAGAGGCTGTGTTAAACTGTGGCCCTACTAGAGCACATTTTGGACCAGGTGGTGGGGGTGTGGTTGGTCACTATAACACCAAGTTAACATTGTGGAAAGCCATGGGGACACGCATGTTAAGCACAAAAAAAATTTACATTATGTTTAACTTCACAATAAAAGTTCTTATGTTTCTGTGATTGCTGTGTACATATTCATTCAGACTGATCCTGCACACAGCCAAAACAACTGCCAGCCCACAACATCACACATAGCTTTGGGAAAAAAGTTTGTTCATAGGAACAAATTACAATACTTGACATTTGTGGATAGGAGGAGGAAATACATACAGAGGAACTAACATAAACCAAGTAGAAAGGTACAGTGATGATGAGTAAACACTAAACGTGACTAACAGAGAGTAACACATGATGGGGGCACATGCAGAGTCAGGTCAGGGACAGGATATACATATGAAAGAGGAAAAGGAGAGAGCATAAACATTGCATAACACACAAAAAACTGGACAAAAAGAAATAAAAGGATATGGAAGAGGGCAGAAAAAAATATATAATTTTTTTTTTTTTGCTTTTTGTTATTTTTAGAGGGTGCAGATGAGGGAAGAGTGACAGTAAGAAAGCAAGGACAGGAGAAAAAAAAGGAAAAAATGTGTTGCCAGTGCTGCGCTGACATTATCTTTTCTGATCTGGACAATTACACTGCACCGGTGCCAGGTACCAATTCTGCCCTGCTACCACCACCACCACACAGCTTTGCCAGGAGTTGAAACATTTTATGTTGTTCCTCAAGGAGTTTCCTGAGGTCCCCCTGACCTCCTGGCAAAAATTATTAAACTCACTGCACAGACCTCCCACCACTCTGAGCACCACTGTCAGGTCTTCTTGGCTCACTGCTGCTGGTGCTGGAACATGAGCTGCTGGGGCGGCTACAGGCTGTGCTGGGTTGCCACCATGCAACCGGCTACACCTGTGTCTGTAGGGTGAGGGTGATGGGGGCTCTGCAGCTGCCTCCTGCTGCTGCTACTGCTGCTGCTGCTGCTCCCACCGCCTACTAATGCGGTGCCTCTGCTGACCACTGGCCCCTTCCTCCTGCTGGCCCCCTTCCCCTTCTAACTGCTCAGTGCCCCTCTACCTGGTGCTGCCAACTCTTTTTGGTTTTTCAGCCAATCTGCAGCATGGTGGTGCTGCAGATGGCTCCTTTGGCCACCAGTGCCAAAATGACCCTAGATCTGGCCCCTTTGAACAGATCTGCCACACAAGTTGCAGATCACCACTGTGTTGTCATTGGTGTTTTTGGTGAAAAAACACTGCGACTGATGACACTTTCTGTGTGGGGGAACCAACAGCTGATGTCGGGGCGGTGGCCACATCATGTTCCTGTTCAGGGGAGGCGGGGGGGACGCATGCTCCAGCTGGGTGGGATGGTATCTGGAGGTGCCTGCTGTTGCTGCCTGGGGGTGGGGGCCACATGCTGCTTCTGGACAACAGGAGGATCCTCATCCTGCTGGGTATCACACTGCTGCTGCTGGGAGGGGTGAGGGGCTCATACTGCTCATGGGGAGTGGGGGCTACATTGTCCTGCTGGGGTGGGGGCCATATGCTGCTTCTGGACAACAGGAGGATCCTCATCCTGCTGGGTATCACACTGCTGCTGCTGGGAGGGTGAGGGGCCTATACTGCTCATGGGGAGTGGGGCTACATTGTCCTGCTGGGGGTTGGGGCCACATGCTGCTGCTGGACAACAGGAGCATCCTCATCCTGCTGGATATCACACTGCTGCTGCTGGGAGGGGGTGAGGGGCCCTTGCTAATCATGGGGAGTGGGGGGCTACATTTTCCTGCTGATGGGTGGAGGGCACATGCTCCTGCTACTGGGGGAGGCACAACCCTAAAAGCCTGCCTGTCAATGTCAACACTGGGTGGGGGTCGTCCAGCTGCCTTCTTCCCAGTCTCCACCTTGTCCCTAACTCTTCCCGCTCATTCTCCTACACCTCACCTAACATCTTGCTACAAAAAAAAGAAAAGACAGGGGAGAGAGGGAGTTTTACACACACACACACACACACACACACACACACACACACACACACACACAAATCTCAGTCACAGAAAGAAAATA
The DNA here is from genome assembly GCA_016271365.2 of Neoceratodus forsteri. NCBI lineage: Eukaryota > Metazoa > Chordata > Ceratodontiformes > Ceratodontidae > Neoceratodus > Neoceratodus forsteri. The sequence goes on from CM057451.1 coordinate 228,513,210, forward strand.
AACACACACACCAGGTAGACTATAGAAAAGAAAACAACTCTATTATTTTTGAAACTAAAGACTGTGTACCACATGGAACAACCTCACTGCTGCTGCCGCCTGCTTCTCCAAAATCTCCTGCCATGTAGCAAAGGAACTAAATCTGTCACGTCCTGCCTATTTACAGTCACCCATGAGACCTGCAAAGAGTAAATCATGTGACAAGCCCAATTTCACCTAATTTCACCTAATATTAACACAAGGCGAAATTTACGGCAAAAGTTCGCCATAGCAGTGTGCAAAATTTCACCATAAGCATGTAATTACATGAAATATTTCACTGGGCGAAATTGGTGATTTCACCAAGATTTCACCAGCGAAATTAAATTTCGCAACATCTCTACTCCTGAGTGAGCGATTTAGCTCAATTATATTGTAATTCGAACATTTGTGCTTTAAGTTTACTAATCTGTATACTATAATCAGTATCAGCCTGGGATATTAGGTGCTGTATCTGATGCCTCAACTTTAAGTAGTGCAAATATTCCTTATTGGCAATATATCTAGCCTTGTTTTAAAACAGGGTTTACTAGGATTTCTTCGTGTCCTCCCACCATCTATAGGGTCAATATAACATTCCACCACAGAGATCCTAGCTGACCAGTCTTGTCTCCATATTCTTTGTGTTACAGGGTCTTCTAAAAGAGACTCGTTGAGTCTCCAGTTTTTTTTTTGTTGTTTTTTTTTTTGCACCTGGGAGTGTTATCCCATGTGAACCGTATATCTCTACAGACATGATCTGAAAATTCACTAGTCTTTGTGACAACATTCACAATATTTAAAACTGAAGACACATAAATATAATCGATTCGAGTCTTCAGTGTTCCTCTGAAATAAGTATGTCCCCCAGTGGAGTCTAAGCTTCTATAAGCATCTGTCAGTCCAGCCGTAGCAATTAGGCTATGAAGGGTCGTGGAGTCACAGAACATTTTAGAGGTGCGTAATCCCCAATCTGTCTGGCATAATCCACAATTAAAATCCCCTGCCCATAAGAGAAGGTGAGAGGAATGCAAATAAGGTTGTATTTCCCTAAGCAGGGACACTCTCTAGGCCTTGGTCTGGAGGGCATAAGTACATATAATACAAAGTCTTTCTGTATGGAAAGTAAGGTCTAGAAGTAACCCTCTGCCTGGGTGTATATCAACCAGATGGGAGACTCTTAATGAAGGATTACTTAAAAGAGTACCCACCCCATTGCATGTGTCCTCTTCTATGGACCAGAAGGAGGGCCCTGATGTCCTTAATTTTGAAGCTTGCTGTAGTTCAGTGTGTGTCTTAAGATGTGTGTCTTGAATACAGTAAATATTCCTTTTGGTCTCCTGCAAGGAAAAAAGATCCCCAGTGCATTTCCTTTCACTGCTGATGCTATTCACATTATGTTAGGATAGAAAGGGATGACATTAATAGGGAAAGATGGTGTACCATTGCATACTACAGAGTCTTAGAAAGCCGTCTTTGTCTGGTCCATTTTGCTGTAGAATCTTCATCTCCTCCCTCCTCTGTATCAGTGGTAAAAGCTATAGAAGAGATGTCAGTTTCTTCCTCCCCTGAATCACCTTCTGTGGGTTCATTAGTCAAACCTGCATACTTGTTGCCCTTTTTCCAATTGGGGGTGACAGGATTCTGTTTGCTAATTCCCCTTCCCCTGTTTTTTCAGGAGTAAAGACTTTCCCAGCTGAGAACATTTCCTTTGGGACACCATTTTAAAGGGTCTGTGAGTACTAGAGGTAGGGAAGGGGGCATTTCTATCCTCTCCACAGGGGTACTAGGTGGAGTCTCTCATCCCTCACCTTCCGGTACTGCAGCTGAAGAGCTCTCTACTGGAGCCTGAATGCCCATTGGCTGTACTTCAGACATCTGGGCGAGTACATGTCGATATTCTCTGAGGCCTCTTCTGGCTCTAATGTTTTCTGAAGTCTGCCATGGCCTTGTTCTACCACCTTTTTGCCTGGAGTTGTTGTGCTATGTTAATCAAACCTTCATGAGATGGACAGTCTTCTCGGTTGTGTGAGGCCCAAGGGCAACACCCATATGCATGACCGGTCTGCTCGCAAAGGTTACATGTAAATAGATTTAGCCATTTGGCTTCCACATGGCCATATTCCAGACAGTGGCAACACCAAGCAGTTTCGCAAACAGAACTCAAATGGGAATGTGAACCACATTTAACACAGGACCAGGGTTGTTCTGCATAAAAGAGAAAGCCTCGGTCTCTTCCTAGGAAAAAAACTACTGGGGAGATGGATGGGCCCCATGTTAGTAGAGAACAATTTAACCCAAATTTGCCACCCTTCACCCCAGATTTGTTTACTGTGTAAAGTAGGGGTGGGTTTCTCTTGTACTTCACACCACTGTCCCAGCCAAAACAGGATTTTATTTTATGAACTAACTCAGCGCGTGGGTGCTTCTAGCATTGGTGGTTGACTGCCTATCCCACTTTTCCCAGAGGAACAATTCCCCCTAGTACTCTGTGAAGGTAGTTTCCCTCCTAAAGCTTTCTAGTTGAATCATTATTTCATCCTGGCCCTAATCAAACACAAATTATGGATCCAAACTGACCAAAAAGGTTGCCCATATTTGTAAAACATTTTCATATTTATCCTCCATAATATAAATAGATTTGTCCACTCTGGAAAGATCTAACATTTTTTCGAACCATTCCACAGAGGATGGAGGATCCGCATCCTTCCTGTGCTGTGGAACTACTTTTTTAGCCATCATTACAGCTATATTTTAAAAAAAAAATTGCTGGTGGCTCTGCAACTCTAGGAATCCAACTGTAAAGCCAAAAATTGCCTTTCCTGGATCAAAAGACACTTCCCAGCCCATTATTTTTCCTAACACAGACCGTATATCTCCCCAGTATTTTTTAATCTTGTCACATAAGATCAACATGTATGCTAATGTACCTCCCTCTTTCTTACATCTCTGACACCTATCTGATATGGCAGCATCAAAGGTATGCAGTTTAGAAGGAGTCAGATAGGTCTTAGGCAGAGTGTTGAAGTATATTTGCAGGAGTTTATTTTTTATCTGTATAGAATCCAGATTTACATATTTACTCCAGTCTTTTTCAGTTATAGGAACCTTTAAATCTCTTTCCCAAGCCCCCTTAGTTATCTCCAGATTGCGAAATGATTGCTCCCCCAGGAATTGATATATTTTAGCAATCAAATCTTTATTTGACTCTAACTTCATAAATTCTTCTAGTGGTGTAATTTTTAATTTTAATGAGTTTTTATTTTTTTTTGTAAGTAAAGTTCTTTACCTGTAGAAATTGCCATCTATTTACCTCTAGAATAATATATTTTTTTCTGAAATTGTTCAAATGTTTAAAAATTGTCTCCTTCATAGAAATCCCCTATAGCGTGAATTTGTTTTTGATGATACCAAACCCTAAAGATATTATCTGTCATTGAGGGTGTGAAATTCTCATATTTATATATAGAACTCAGTATGGATATATAATTTTTACTCTGTTTTTTTTGTGAAGCCCGGATCCAAGCCAGCAGAACAATTTTTGTTAACTCTAAAGCTTCCGTAGATGTCACACCAGCTTTAGTTTTATACATTGTCAGCACATTTAACGGGTGCTGATCTAAGCATTTTGCCTCAAAATCTATACCTGCTGAATTTCCATCCTGTTGTGGATGGAACCAATAATACAATATTTCCAACTGTGCAGCCAAATAATAATTCCAGAAGTTGGGACAGCCCAGCCCCCCTCTTTCTCTACTTAAACAAATTTCCTCCAATGACACTCTTGCCCTACCCCCCGCCACAAGAATCTCCTGACCAGTCCATCAAGTTCCTGGAAGAATTATTTGTTCAGAAAAACAGGAATAGATTCAAACAAAAAAAGCAATCTTGGAAGGATGTTCATTTTAAGGATGTTTATCCTACCTATTAACGTTAAGGGGAGATATTGCCATTTTTCTAAGTTCCCTTTTATTTTATTTTTTAAAGGGTCATAATTTATCAGTTTAACCCGGTCTATTTTAATTACTAAGTAAATTCATAGATATTTAATTTTGCTTTGATTTATTTTTTTTAAGGTTGAATTCGCAATCTTTTTTATGACCCCTAAATGTAACATTTCACTTTTTTCCCAATTCACTTTATAGCCTGAAACCCTACTATATTCCTCCAACACCCTCCCTACCATTGGATATGACTGGTCAGGAGAACCTATAGTCAACAAAATATCATCTGTATAAAGAGATAGTTTAATTTCAAGTCAATTTATTTGTTCAGCATAAAGCCTTTACAAAACAGTATTAAATAGATAAAAACAAAACATATACAGTAAGTACATCATAAAGCAGTATTGAAGTAAACTGACTCCCTATAGTTATCCCAATTTGAGTTGCCTTTTCTCTAATTTTATTAACCAATGGCTCCTATTAAAGAGCAAATAACAGAGAGGACAGGGGACAGCTCTGTCTTGTTCCTCTCTTTAGGTGAATTGGTTGAGATAGAAACATAGAAACATATAATTTGATGGCAGATAAGGACCACTTGGCCCATCTAGTCTGCCCATTAAATATTGAATCATTTTGTCTAAATTCTTGCCGAAGGGGAGGTATATATTGGGTGGGATATTCAGAACTGCACCTGGCAGGGGCACAAGCCGGGCGCAGCGCAACTGGGATGCAACAGGACATGGACTGGGCGATATGCAATGGTGCTGCGCCACGGCTCAGCACTGTTGAATATGGCACTGTGGCCACCCGCACTGCACATGGCACAGTGGCACTGCACCAGTGCAAGTGGCCAGAGAGGAGCAGGGGGATGTGCTAGTGCAAGTCCTGTGCGCTAGGTGCAGCAACCATGATATTCATTGGTGGACATGCAAATGGGGCTATAATGCATGCAAGGCACAAATGGGGCCATTAGCATGTTATTATGGCCCCATTTACATAAAAGGTGTGCTGATCCCTGGCAATTTGTGCCTGGTGCCCTGCCATGCAGCAGCCATCGGGGACAGACACCCCCATCCCCCACTGGCCACGCGCTCCAACGCCTGATCGCAGGCATATACAGACTGCTCGCCAGAGGTCACATGTAACCCCTGAATAAACTATATGCAAAGTACTACCAATTGCTTACATGTCATAATGATAACCATGCCTGTATCCACTGCTTTTCTTTTACCATGCCTGTAACCACTGCTTTTCTTTTACCATGCCTATAACCATGCCTGTATCCACTATTTTTCTTTACTGTAACCACCTCATGATGTAACTCACAATGCCTCAAATGTTCCTTATGTCCTTGTTCATTCTTATAACTTGTATTGTTATCCCGGGTCGCCCCTGAAAAAGTACCTTTGGGGCTCAGTGAGCCCTACCTGGTCACCAACATTTAATAAATAAATAAATAAATAAATAAGTTTTAAATTAAATGTCAGTATCCTGGTGGTCAGTGGACTGCTTCCAACCTGATCGCGGGCATAGTAGTAAATGAAACGTCAATATCCCTGGTGGTCCAGTGGGCGCTTCCAGCTCGATCACAAGCATGGTGTGAATTAAGGAATGGCAAAACCATCCACTGGTGGTCAGCTGATACCACCTCCCCACCCCACCCACTGGGCCCTGTCGCCCTGCTCCCTGGTCAATGACAGGTGCCAAGCCCCCACCATAGCCGCCCGGCCACTGCCGACTGACTGCAGTGCGTCCGGCTGTGCACCTATTGGTCTGGCAGGCCATGGGGTGTGCAGACAACATGCTACAGTCAGATATGTGAATGGATTCATTCATATCTGAACTGTGCGTCTGCATAATTCGCACGCCCATTGGCCCATGCTGTGAACAACTGGGTGTACAACCGCACTGTACACATCAGTCAGTGGGCAGCTGGGTGGCTTGCAGGGGAACTGCCACCCGCCGCTGACTGGGGAGGGGGCGGAGTTCAGTGGGCGGGTGGGAGGGGTACCGCTGGACCACCAGGGATGGTTTTCTGCATTTTAATTCAATACCTATGCCTGTGATCGGGCTGGAAGCAGTCCATTGGAACCCCAGGGATATTGGACATTTCATTTAATACTCATGCCCGCGATCAGGCCGGAAGCGGCCAACTGGACCACCAGGGATATTGGACGTTTCATTTAATACTCATGCCCATGATTGGGCTGGAAGTGGTCCACTAGACCACCAGGGATATTGGACATTTGTAATTCAATACTTATGCCTGCGATCAGGCATGGGGGGGGTGCTACCATGACGGACGGTGCCGCAGGAGCTTGGGTGGCTAGCTGTTGCTCATATTTTTTTGGCTCAACTGTGTATGGTGCAGGTAGGGGTTGTGCCTGCATCTGTTCAGCACATCCCGGGCTGAATATCAGGATGTTTGGAGTATGCATGGGCACGCCCCCCCACTTGCGCCGCATACATTACTGATGCGCCCCGGTGCATTGGGATTTGTGCCACACACTTTCTCCTTTTAAATATCACACCAGGGTGCATCAGTGGGTTGCGCATGGTGCAACTCTGTTGCGCCATGTGCAACCCTTCTGAATATCCCACCCATTAAATTTATTCAATTCTTAAAGTTTCCCTCCATTCCACATGCCCTCATGACTTCTGACAGGAATGGCCACTGCACCCTGTTAAAAGCCTTTTTGGCATCTAATGATATGAGTGCAGTGTCCGTTATATAATTCAAACACTAACCCATCAGGACCTGGGCTTTTCCCATTGGGTAGAGATTTTATCACCTCAGAGATCTCTTCTTCTGATAATTCTTTATTAAGCTCTATTAAATCTTGTTTTAACAATTTTGGCAGATCAACTGTTAATATGTATTCTCTAATTTGAGCCTGCCCTATTTCAACCTCTGGTGTACACAATTTTTTATAAAAGGATTTAAAAGTCCTATTAATACCTGACTCCAAAGAGAATAAATTACCATCCTCCCCCCTTACTTTTTGTATACAGTACTATTACTATTTTTCTCACTCTTTAATCTGTAAGCTAGTATTTTGCCTGGTAAATCACCATAATAATAGTATTTAGCTCTCATTCTGTACAGGCTTCTATTGTTGTTTTTTTTTCCCTGAATTAGCTTTTCTAACCTATCTTTTGCCAACACAAATTCTTTTTTTGATTCTGACCCTACCAAAATGTGATTTTCCCCCTTCTTTCTCAAAGTCAATTTCCAACTCCTTCAGTTGTTTATTATATTTTATTTTTCTAACCCCTTGTTGTTCCGTACACCAAGTTCTCAGACATATTTTCAAATTCTCCCATAAGCTCTGTATTTTAATATTTTGATTTAAGTTATTAATCCAGAACCAATGAATTTCTTCTATTATTTTTTCTTTAAAGCCAGGAAAGAACCACAGGGAGTTATCCAATTTCCATTGACAAAGCCCCTTAGTGTCATTCTTCCCAGAACTAATGTCACAGGAGCAAGCTCTGAGATTCTTATAGATTCATAGTTAACTTTCTTAACCTTGTCTAGAACTTCCCAAAAAAGTAGGTAAAAATGGTGCCTAGTGGGCTTTACCTGGTTACCAAAAAATTTAAATACATACCAATATATTTCATCATACAGTAGTCAGGATGCCCTGTAATTTACATTTGTTTTACTCTGGCTGCAATGATTTTGTTTAGTTAAAGATAAATGTTCAGGTACATTTTGTGTTTTATAAGCTTGTTTTTAGATTTTAGTCAGGTTTTTATTGTAGTCTTTGCATGTGAGCATCTAGGGGTCTAGGGGGTAGTTGCTAAGAGTGAGATCACTGTTAGCAACTAGCTTATTCAAGTTTAAAATCTACAGGGCCATCCAAAAATCCTCAGCTGTTTGAATCAAAACTAGTCTAATGAAAGTATGCTCACAAGGAAATACTTGCCCTGTCACTTACAAAAAGGCTTCATAGTTAGCACCCCATTTAAGTGAATGGGATCATTTGCACCTTTTATCCCATCTTTTGTTTCAGTCTGTGTGGCAACAAAAAGTTGTCTGATAGACTGCTTCAACACAAAACAAATGTTAAGTGTTAAAGTGTACTTATGCTTGGCCAGTGGATTTTGAAACCAAACAAGACAAGGATTCAAAAGAAATCAGTGTCACATAACCTCTTGCCCTACCTTGCACTGCATTGTTTCAGCCAAACCTAAGTCTGCATGCAAAATTGTCAATATATTTGAGAGTATTTTATTAAAAATGGTAATACTTTTTACACAGTTCAGTATAAAAACTAAAAAATTGCAAGTAATTGCGGAACATGTCAGTTTTTGCAAAGAATGGTGAAAATTGCGGATTCTGCAAAAAACTTGCTGGCGCAAATTTCCAGTGGCCCTGGTCATAAGGCAATTCTAGGGGGTGGAGGTTGGAAGAAGTAGGCTGTTGGTTAACTAGGATCAGCAGCTTATCCATTAGGTATGGAAATGGGCAGACTGGGTGGGCCAAGCAGTGCTTATCTGCCGTCAAATTCTATGTGTCTATGGTTGGGGACTTAAACACCTTTGAACCTATCCTAAGCTTCCAGGGTCCAGTGTAGAATTCCTGGCTTCATTTTCCTTTTCTTTCTTCTGTCTTTTTTTCAACATTTCTTCTACCTCTTTGGGGTTCAAGAAGAATATTGTTTTTCCATCTATAATAACCCTTAGCTTTGCCAGGTAAAGCATGGCATACTAGATACCTTCTTTCCTTAACTTATCTTTAACCATATCAGAGCTCTACTTTTTGGTCAGGACAGTTGGAGGAAGGTCTGGGAAAACTTGTAGTCTAATCCCCTTGTACAGTAAGCCTTTTTCTGTTCTTGCTTTAGTTAATTTTCTTTCCTTATCCTGGTACCTCAGAGTTTTGATATATACAAAACGGGACCAATTTTGGTTATCCCTAGGGCCAAAGGCCCTATGTGCTCTATCCAACTCTACTTTTTGAGTAGGGTATGTCTGTCCTAAAATTTCAGTCGACATAGTTTCACAGAATGTATGTGGGTCACCCCTTCGATCCCATCTGCCAAGTTGCCTATCTTCTAATTAGCCCTCCGTGACTGAGATTCTAAATCTTCCACCTTGGCTCTTAATTCTTCCATTTCCTAACAACAATTCATTACTGAGGTGGATATTTTAGGGATAGAGTGCTCCGGCTGGCTTACTCATGTTTCACACTCAATAGTTCTTAAAGAGAGTGATTCAATTTTGTCCACTACTTCTAAACGCTTCTGTGATAAGTTGCTGACAGCTTTATTTATATTTGCAAAGCCCATACTCATTTCTTTTGGGATATCTCCCTGAGAATCTGTAGGTGATACTTCATGACCATCCATCATTTTAGTTACCTGCTTTTCCCCCTGCCTATTTCCTTCCTTTATTCCTTCAGAATGTTCCCCCAAATGCACTTGCCCTACCTGTAAAGCTTCTCGCCCCATGGTGTATACCCCTCCACTTTTTTCCCTATGTTTATTTACCAAGCATTCTTTTTTCTTATAGTTGAAAATATCATATTATACAATGGGTTCGGAAATGCTGCTCTCTGATTGGTTGGTTGGCACTTTGAACCCGTTGTAAATTCTGACTAGTACCAATGGAAAGAAGTGCCAACCAACCATACCACCTACCTACCTGGCACATATCCATGCAACCCACCCCCTCTCGCTACACTTCTCACGCTACACCGCTGCTCTGAACTCGATGACCAGCGCTACAAACAAAAAAACGCAGGTAAATACAAAAAATGGAATCCTTTAAGTGATTTAGAACAGTTTGAACAAGTATTCACTTTCACCTCAGACAATTCTGACACCGAAAATAATGATTTATATCAAATTCTTATAACAATAAACATACTTGGCATCATTGAAATTGAAAGTACCTCAGGCCAGACTCACACCACGGACCATCGCTTTGCATCTACATTACCTCTCACTACAGTAAAAAGCACCAAGGGACTATTTTTTTCCTTGTGGAGCAACAGTACCATGGAAAAAAATCATATCCTATCTAAACACATAAAGGGCTGTGGGTTCAGTTCCCACATCTGGCACTTGGGTTAATATCCCAATACTGACACTGTAGTGCAACATGAGGGGGCGCTGCACTTCTGAGGTGCCGTCTTTTGGATGAGATGTTAAACTAAGGTCCCATCTGCTTAGATTAGTGGTAGTTCAGGTGGATGCTAAAGATCCCATGGCACTTATCAAAAAAAAGAGTAAGGGGAATTTCCCCGGTGTCCTGGCTAAATTTCTCCCATTCACTAAAAATACCACCAACAGCTTAATCTGGTTCAGTTTCAATTGCTTACTATCTGTATCCCCCTCCCCAGCCGCTCCTGAAAAAGGGACTCCTAGGCCCAGTGGGCTTACGGTCAACAAAATTCCATAAATAAATAAATAAATATAACCCCCAAAAACTAAAAAAAATGAAAAAGGCAATTTACCATGACAGGGTGTGGGTCATGCTAGGATTTACAACGCCCGGTGTGTTTTGCTCACTCGGCCTATGGCCATGTGACCAAACAACACACCAGGTGTTGTAAATCCTAAAGTAACACACACCCTTGTCATGGTAAATTGCTTAAAGATCCCACTGGTAATGTAAGAGCTGTAGACAAATGATGTTCTGCCTTAGAAACTGATTGACCCACCTCCAACTTGTTACACTTGGTCCTTCTTTTTGGTTTGTTCTTTAAACCTAAGTCCAATATGTTGCTTTCTTCTTTCGGTCCTGCCACTGCTCGAGGGCTACAAGACTTTTTCCTCTTGGACTTTCGTCCTGATGTTTTATAGGGCCTCTGATTGATGGTAGTATTGCCAGGCAAAGGTACACCTTCAACTCCACAGAAAAAAAAACCTCTGTCTGGTGGCTCCAAACAAAGGGGGTACCTGGTTCCTGGGCCTTCTGTTGCAGCTCTATTTGTTTTTTCATCCCTTCTAAATGGGGCTCCAGCTGAGTCACTCATTCTGTTATGGCATTCTGCGTCGCATCCTGTGATCTCTGCTCCCTCGGGCGTTCCTGATTTTGAGCTTCTCTGCTTTTCGACTGATTTAGCATTAACCTGTACAAACTCCGAAAACCGGCAGTATAGCTTAGACATGCCCAGTGTGATAACTCTCTACAGCCACTGCCCAAAAACCTGCTATCGACTGCCGGCACGGTTACTAAAAAGTGGTATTACAGCTCAATCGCATCAAAAACACAAAAAGAAAGAAATAAAAGAGAGAGAAAAAAAGAACGATAGTAAGTACTCTGCACATTTTCACAATGGTTCTCAAAAACCTAATCTCTCTTCTCCCAAATCAAACAAACAAACAAACAAACAAACAAACTCATCCTGGGTGGGGGGGGTCTTTCTGGCCTTCAACCGCTCAGCGTCTCCTCTTGCAACCTTCTCTCAGCACGGCATTCTGGGAACTCAGAATGCTCCTCCTCCCACTTCCTACATGGCCTCCTCAGCCAAAACAGGATGTCTTCCACATTCACCCCTTCATTTTTAAACATAACTGCAACATTTTTATCAAAGGTTTCGTGAGGGGAACTGCAGCGAAGAGAATCCAAACTGGTTATTTTTTTGTACATTATATTGTGCCCAAAACCTGTCCAAACTGGACACATTCTTAAAACTTACTGTATATCATAGTTCAAATTCCCAATACCAGTAAGTGTAAATATTTCTGAGGAGAAAGATTTCGTGGAGCCTTTGAGCAGGACTCTGGCAATATGCAGCCTATCAGGAGGTGATTGTAATCCTCCTTCGTATAGTAAACGAACTGCATTCCTCTTGGGAGCAGGTTGTCCCTTGTTCTGAAACAAATCTGCCAACCCCATCATCTCGTCTGGATCCTGAAGTGTCTCCTCTACTGGCCCTATCCATATCGGGCCTTCATCTACCTGTAAAATATCCCCCTGAAACATTAGACTGCTCAAGCTCAGGCCTCTTGCCTGTGCAATTAGTTATAGTATTAGCAGCATCAATCACAACATCAGAATTAGGCACAGACACAGTTATCAGATTGTAACCTACAGTATTAGAAGTCAAATTATTTCCCTTGGGGTCATTGGAGCTCATACTTGGTGCATTGTCTTGCACTGGTTCAGCAGTAGTAGAAAGTCATTTCTGAAAGGAGGAGTCCCCTGGATAAGGGATTCACTGTCCGACCACCCCCTGTATCTAGCCCGCAACCTCTAGGGCATGGACCTTCCCCTATATCAGTGTTGTGAGAGGCTGAAATAACTTGCTCACTGTCTGAGGTCACAGCCTCTTACCATTCCTTACTCTATCTGATTACCCCTTTGGATTTGGGGAAGAAGAAAATGTTTTCTTTACCACACTCATTTTTCTGTGCATCCAGGGCTTTTGTATTTATTTATTTATTTAGTTTTTGTTGACTGGGTAAGTGCACTAGACAAATCCTGCCTATTTTCAGGCACAACCCGGGGGAGGGGGATACAGATGAATGGCAACTGACCTTGAACCACATTAAGCTGTTGGTGGTATTTTTTTTTTTAGTGAATGAGGGAAATTTGGCCAGGACACTGGAGAAATTCCCCTACTCTTTTTGATAAGTGCCATGGGATCTTTAACATCCACCTGAACTACCACCAGTCCAGGCAGATGGGACCTCGGTTTAACCTCTCATCCAAAAGACGGCACCTCAGAAGTGCAGCACCCCTCACATGCTGCACTACAGTGTCAGTACTGGGATATTAACCCAAGTGCCAGATGTGGAAACTGAACCCACTGCCCTCTGATCTCCCGGCCTCAGAGGCGAGTGTGCTACCTACTGAGCCACTGACACTGACTGTAGCTGCATCAGCAGTCTTTGCAGCTTGCCACCCTATACCGTGCTGCCCTTTATTCCTTTTTTCTTTCCTTCAGGGGGATTGAGGAAAGGCTTTGGTGACTCTGGGCACACAGCCTGTCAGCTGCTCTCACTGCCAGCCGCTCTACCCTCTCTTCTCACCGAACCAGACAATATCATATCGGGAGTGCCTTCAGTGACTGGAGTCACAGCTGGGACAGATTGCACACCCGCTTCAACAGAATTCGGGCCAGCCTTCACAGGACCACTAGCATTAAGTAAGGCACTCCCCTCCATTTTCCCCAATACATTATGCACCACTTCTAATGGACTAATTTGATATTATTGAATGTGTCTATTAGAAGCAGTGTCTGCTACAACCAAGAAAATGTTACTGGTGAGATAAACAGAAGCATACAGACATACAAGCATACTGTGTGTAAATATGAACCCCAATGCTGGCATACTATGATTACAGCTCTTTTGTGAAAGTTTGCAAGCAACCTCGTTTGTTGTTCGGTGTTTAACTTTATTGAACAAAAACCAAAACAAATAAAATTACTGTATTAAATCAGTGCCCTCTACTGCTCTTTGTTGCATGCTGTGCTGAGTGGTTAGTGCTTTAGATCAGAAACTGTTTTTACTTAGCTTTGAGGTAATCCTCCATTGTTCGTTGTTTCTTCGGAGCACTTGCATACCTGCTCCTTGCTTGCTCAGTTATGGCAAGCTGCTCCCAACAAGGGACGATATCCTCACACTGTTCCACAGCTCTTCTCAGATTTAGAAGGGCATCACTTACACCTGATGGGGTAACTGTCACCTCTGGCTCTTCGTCGACCTCTTACAGCTCGTCTTGCTGTTTGGTATTGTCCTCTCTCACTGCGGCAACAGCTTCTTCAACATCGTCCACTTCTCCCTGCTCTTTCTCATTTCCAATGTTGCATAGTTTGTCAATGACTGATGATGTCAGTCCAAGCGTTTCCTGCTGGTCCACCTCATCCGGCTCCTCCTCTGGGACTTGTCCTATGGCCGGGTCAGTTGCGAATCCAGCTTTTCTAAAACATCCCTGGATGGTTGCAACTAATACTTGCTGCCATGCTTTTTGGATCATCCTGACTGCGCCAAGCAGAGAGCTCCTCCATATGCAAGTTGAGGCTGTGACCTCTTCATCTTCGTTCATGATGTCCAGCAGCCTGACCCTCATTAAAGTGACATAGTGGCTTTTCCAACTGTAATTTATGCCCTGGTCTAGTGGTTGCATTAAGCAAGTGGTGTTCGGAGGGAGGAAGACCAATTTAATGTCTCCTTCTGGTGGTAGTTCAGGTGGATGTTAAAGATCCCATGACACTTATAGAAAAGAGTAGGGGAATTTCCCCGGGGTCCTGGCCAAATTTCCCTCATTCACTAAAAATACCACCAACAGCTTAATCTGGTTCAAGGTTAGTTGGCATTCATCTGTATTCCCCCTCCCCCGGGTCGTGCCTGAAAATAGGCAGGATTTGTCTAGCGCACTTACCCAGTCAACAAAAACTAAATAAATATAGGAAAAAAATAAAAAAGAAAGGAAACAAAAGTACAAAAACATATCATTTCAAACACCCAATTGCTGAGAGGACTTTGACCTGGTCAAGACTCCTGTTGAGGCTATTGGGTCTCCTGTCTGTGCTTGGGGATTGTCAGGAAGGGAATCAGGGACATCAGGAGAGTCAGTAAACACCTCCGTGTCTGATGAATCAGATTCTGAAGGGGGTCATTGAGAGGTCTTTCGTAAGGCTGAAAAACAGTTTTTCATAGGAATCGAAACAGGAGACTTATTTGATTTCTTTCCTTTGTGGGTGTCTTTGCCTCTCATCCAGGGTAGTTTCTTTTTTCTTTTAGTATGTACTGGATGGAAATCAGTGTCTACTGCAGCTATGGGGAGAGGGCCAGGCATGGCATCTGCGGTGACTAACAGGGCTGTAGCAAGATCTACTGGAGGTACACTAGGGACAAAAGGTTGTATGATCCCAGAAGGGTGGTCAGGCAGGGGAACAGGGTCAGAAAGTCCTACCTCCATTGCAGCAACAACTGGGTCTGGAATGTCTTAAGGCTCAGTCCTAAAAAACTACTGAATGCTGGGAAGTAGTTTCTGCAGGAGCAAGTGAGGGCTCAGCTTCCGGGGGTGGGGGGGTTGAGTGTCCAGAACAGGAGGGGATGGGTCAACCTCCTGTCTAGTGGATGCCCTTGCTGCCCCCTGCTGCTGGACTTGTGTAACCAAAGTGTTAGGGGATACACTTTCACCTTTATTATGCGAAGCCCATGGGCAACTCTTATAAGAATGACCTTGTCATTCACACAAGTTGCATTTAAAGGAATTTAAACAATCTTTAGTCAAATGACTGTATCCCATGCAATGAGAACATTTAACACTGTCACAAGCATTACTGAAATGACCCCAAGATCCACATTTAAAGCATGATTTTTGCTGACCATAATAAAACAATGAACCCCTATCTTTCCCCAAAAAGAACACACAAGGCAAGTGCTGCATGCCACCGTCTGACTGAAACAGCTTTACCCTAATCTTCCAAGCCCCTGTCCATATTTGTTCAAAGCCCAATAGAGAAGTGGGTGTGTCCAAAACTTCGCATCGGGCACAAAGCTAGACCAGAATGTCGGAAATATTGATGCACTCATTTTTCAAAGATACCATAATTGTATTGATTTGGGGTTTGGTGAGGGCCACAGCCAAAAAGGAACTCAAAAGTGGGGTCTTAAATAGTTTGCTGTACTTGGACCAAAATCTGTTCAGACCAGCAATATGCTTGAAACTAATGTCAAGGTTAGCTTCCCCAGTGTGAATAAGGGCATAAATTTCCGATGAGAAAAATGTCAATGAACCTTTAAGCAGGGTTTCTGCAATGTACACTCTATCAGGAGGGGTCTGTAATCCACCTTTGTAAATAAGGTGCACCGCATTCCTACGAGGCGTAGGTTCACCCCATGTTCCAAGAGGTGTGGAAAAATGGTGGGGATTAGGACCCCCTATGACACCAGCATAAGTGGAAGCAGGCACCCGGGGGGGGGACTTCAAGAGCCCTTGGGGTGTCCAAAAAGTCAGTGCCAATGGGTGGTGATATATCAGCCAAATCAGTCAGGCCCTTAGGTGGGGGAACAGAATCCCCATTAGACACAGCAACAGACTGGACATGATTTTCAGGCAATGTGGTACTATTAAATCTGAGTACATTACTGTCAGCATCTGAGACCCACGTTCCAAAGGTAGTGTGTAGCCAGCCCGCACTTTGTAATGCACGCTCTGGAGATCAAGTAGGTTCCCCAGGAACTGAATATAAGTCAGTAGACTGGAAAATCCCCTGTTGAACAGGGGGAGAATCTTGACCGGTAACAGCAAGAAATGGAGGTCGCTCAGCAAGAAGCCTCAGGCCCCAAGTAGGCAGTGAATGACAAGGGTCTCTAGCTAGCTCCTCCTCTGGGACCTTAACTTGTATAACAAACAGGCGGACACACAGGGGGTCCCGTATAGGGGCACTGGTGGAAAATAAGAAAGTACCGGTGTTGGGGGAAGAGCCCACCATCTCCTTTCCTTCCAAATTTGCAGTAACAGATGCTGCCCCAAAGTGTTCAGGTTGCCAATCTGAAATGCAGTGTGTTGAATTTAGAATAAGCTGAGCCTGTTCCTCCTCCAAAGGATGGTCACATGCTGAAATGAGTGGCAATACTACGGCCATTGTCAGGGTCGGACCCTGTATCAGTAAACTGCATCCCTCCAGATATCGTTCCTCGTACAGGGAAGTTCTGTTGTTGCAATAGCAGATGCTCCTGTTGCTGTATCACAGCAGCAAACTGGCAGCATTTGCCTTCCAGTTCCAAAAATAAATCACCCGCATGGTCCTGGGCAGTTCTGGTAGGCAAGTCAGTTCACTCTACAGCAGTTTGCAGGGCAGAAGTACCATGTTCTGTCTCCATTGTTGCACCTTTTTCAGCCTCTAGTGGTAATGAAGCAGGGAGGGGAGGCCATCACTCCTGCTCCTTCCTCCTCCAACTCCAGAGTGACTCTGTCAGCAACTATCCGGCAACGGAACAGCAACGCCCCCTACCACAAGAGTAGGGGAATTTTTTAATAGAATACAAAAATGAAACATCATAAAACAGTTGGTAAATACAGGATAATAAAACTTACTCTAAATGAAAACTCAGAAGAAAGGTATTAATGCATACCAGAACAGCAAGAAAAAAAATCAAAAAATATATGTGCATGTTTTCATAAATTATAGATGATGTAACATAAAGATCAAAACTCAGTATTTCAAACATACCCTCCTCCTACCCATCTAACTTCAAAACATAGTAGAGGACAACTTTATTCCCTTCTAAATAAGCATGACTAAAAAAAACTATAAGACAGGAAACATGAAAACAAATTCAGCTGTTGTCTTATGTCTTTCTAGCCAACCCAGTCAATCCCTTTCCAGCATTGACTACATGCAGCCTCACCAATAATATGACATTCATACTGATACACAGCATCTAATTCAGATTGTAGCTTAAAAAGGAGGTCCTGCAAGGTCACCTCTTCCCCTTTCAAAATGCTTGGCACTGGACCTGCAAAATAACCCACTTTAGGCATACAAATATCACATATACTGTACTCCTGTTTCATTTTAGCCAAAAAGCAGGTAG
This sequence comes from Neoceratodus forsteri, assembly GCA_016271365.2. NCBI lineage: Eukaryota > Metazoa > Chordata > Ceratodontiformes > Ceratodontidae > Neoceratodus > Neoceratodus forsteri. Next base: position 228,530,680 of record CM057451.1, read on the forward strand.
CTAGCCATATAGTAACATATCAAATGTCATAGCTGTAAAACATTTCATACCCCAGCAGTCATCCAACAGTTTTCATAAAGGCTGTATGAATGGACATTCAAAGAATACATGCTGCATTGTCTCCACCACTTCATGACATTCTACCTTTAAACACATACATTTAGTAACTACCTTTTGTTTGTGGTTGGTCCTCACATTCAGTTTCCCATGACCACATAACCACATTGTATCTTGCATCTTTGGTGGAATCCTCTTATCCAACATAGCTTCCAAGAGGTATTTTATCTGTATGTGAGGGCCCACCATAAAAATAGGGTCTTCATGATAACATGCCCCCACAATTTCTTTATAAAACTGTTTCCTGGGGACCCCCTGAGACCAGACAGACTCAGTTATCCATAACCGAATGTATTTAAGACATACTTGCACATAATCCGGTAAACACTTACCTGAAGGATTCCATTTCCCCCTACCCCAAGCAGAAAAAAAAAGCCACCTTCCATTGTTGTGCCATCGGAGTCCATGCACTTATTGTTCCACTAAATAAAGGTTTGATATTGGTGTAAGAAAAGATACTAAAAAAGAAAATGATGGGCTGTAGCATATCCAAACCCCTTTCTGTCTGCCCACTATAAGTATGGTTATGTTTCACTGGGTTCAATCTACTACCCCAAAGTAGTTGGAAAAAAAGGTGCTGAGGAGTGTTGTATGGAGTGGAAATGGTAACAGAAAAATATGTGTCACATTAAAAAAATAGGAACAATATAGCTAGGTAACAAATAAATCCTCTTTTTCTTGGTCATAGACCAAGACTTCCACTGTTGTACTTTAGACTGTGCAATGCACAATTTCCTTTCCCAGTTACTCTGAGCTGCATTGCTATCCCCAAAATATAAGCCTAATATCTTAATAGGTTCCTTAGTCACTGGTATAACAAAAGCAGCCGAGGTGTCTGCACCCCTAGTGCTAAAGCAGCACTCTTTCTACAGTTAATGCCAATCCCAGTAAATGTATGATTATCTTGAAAAACATCCAGAGCATGAGCACCAGACATAAGTCTGCTACCACCACTACAATGTCATCTGCATAAGCTGAGACTTTAGTGAGAGGTGATCTTCCAGACTGTGTTACTGGGGCTATTTAAGGATCCCCTTCAACTGTCCATAAAATCGAGCCCAAGCAGAACACATATAACAGGAGGCTCAAAGAGCACCCCTTCCTCACTCCATTCCATAAATAAATAGGTGTCCCTAAATATCTATTTAGCAAGGGTCTCACCTGGGTCTCACTATACAAAAGTTGTATCTTGGCAAGGAACTCCTCCGGTATACCATAACTGTGCAAAACTTGCCACAGATATTTATGTTTAATAGAGTCAAACACTGTTTCCTGATCAATTGATAAAATGTAACCCTCCAGAGTCATATCCAGGCTATGTGCTACTATGTCCCTAAGAAACATTAAGTTTTGATTTAGGTTTCTTCCTGAAATCGCACAGGTGTGGGTCTCTAAAATCAAATATGTTGCTATCTGTGCAAATCTGACAGTAATAAGTTTAGACAAGATTTTATAATCTGCTGTCAGCAGACTCAAAGGTCTCCAATTTGCAATTTCTGTAGGGTCGCCATCTTTAAACAAAAAAAAAAATCACACCCTCCTGCATACTAGAACCCATCCTCCCTACCTGTGATAGGGCAATATATACTTCACATAACACAGGAGCCAAGGAGCCTGAAAATAATTTAAAAAATTCATTCGGTATACCGTCAAGTCCTGATGCAGTATTAGCCACAGGGACTTGATGACAGTCACAATCTCAAAAATCTGAAATGAGTCACACAGTGATTCCCTATCCTACTCTAAGACCTGTGGCAAATTAAGAGATGCTGGAAAAGGGTGTGAGTCCATAGTATCTTGTAGCTGGAATTTAGTTTGGACATTCTTTTGTACAACCATCCTAATGGATGGTATATCCAATACTATCCTAGCTGTATCATTCTGTAATGAGGCCATAACCCTGTTTTAATCCATTCCAAATGACTGTCAAAGGGGTTAACATGTTGCCTAGCCCCTTGTGTCCCAAATTTTTGTTCCATGCAAACAGATTTTTCTCCATCATATTGGAACTGGAACATTTTCTTTATCATGTCATCAATCTGTAGGGTGAGATCCCATCCCATTTCCCTCATTTGGGTCAGGAGCCGCAAGTACCGTGCCCTCCAACCCAAACATGTAGTGCATTGTGTCCTAACAATACGTTGTGAGATGTGTATCATCAATTGCTTAATGTCCCACTTAGTGTGTTCCCACCATTCCACCAGGTTGTCATAAAGACATTGTACCAATTGTCTAGCTGTCAATAATTATTTAATTTCCCTCTGAACAGTGTCCTCCTGCATGAGAGTCACATTAATTCTCCAAAAGCGTCATCCTATTTGTGTGTGTTGGGCTAAATTGATGGTAACCCACACTGCCGCGTGGTCTGATGTTTCCAGGAGTATTATCCTAGAGTCCCTAATAGGGGTTTTGTCTGGAACAAACCAAAATCTATCCTAGAAGACAGCAGTCCCTTGTAAAGGTATGCATAGGTGTGGTACCAGAATGTCATATACATCTTTGAACCCCAAACACCATAAAATAGAGTTTAACAAATTTGTGTCAAAGTATTTTTATCAACTTCCTCCCCCAGCCCCTTTTTGGCAGCCCACAAGTAAAATCAACCCCCCACAGGGTCAGTTTAGATGTATGCAGGTAAGGTTCCAACTGATGTAAAAGCCTGGTACGCTCTGCCTTTACCTGTGAAGCATACACATTAATGAGGCGCAAAGCTGTTGAAGCATAGATAACATCAATTACCACTGCTCTCCCTGGACCAACATCAATCACCTTAACATAGAAACATAGAATTTGACGGCAGATAAGGACCGCTTGGCCCACCCAGTCTGCCCATTTCCCTACCTAATGGATAAGCTGCAGATCCTAGTTAACCAGCAGCCTACTTCTTCCTGCCCCCAACCCCTAGAATTGCCTTATGACTGTCCCATGCATGCTTGAATTCCACCACTGTTTTTGACTCCACAACCTCCTCCGGAAGGCCGTTCCATGCATCCACAACCTTCTCTGTGAACAAATACTTCCTTAAATTACCTCTGAGCTGCCCTCTATCTTCAAATTGTGCCCCCTTGTTCTTGCACACCTCTTTTTTTGAAAGATGCTACCCTCTTGGACTTTGTTGATTCCCTTGAGGTACTTGAAAGTTTCTATCATGTCCCCCTCTCCCTCCTTTCCTCGAGGCTATACATATTAAGCTCCTTAAGTCTCTCTTCATATGTCTTCCAGTGCAGACCCTGCACCATTTTAGTTGCCCTCCTCTGGACAGCTTCCATCCTGTCTATGTCTTTGCAGAGATTGGGTCTCCAGAACTGCACGCAGTACTCCAGATGGGGTCTGACCAGCTGTCTGTACAGAGGGATAATAACTTCTTGTTTTCTACTGGTGATGCCTCTCCCTATGCATCCCAGTATCCCCCCAGCCCTCCTTGCTGCTCTCTCACATTGCTTGCCAACCTTTAGGTCATCTGATATGACTACCCCCAGGTCCCTTTCCATTTTTGTTGTTGTTAGTATCTCACCCCCCATTGTGTACTCTTCCCCTGGGTTTTTGTTTCCCAGGTGCATTACCTTGCACTTCTTAGCATTGAATCTAAGCTGCCATACCTTTGTAATTGCCACTGAAGAATTAGGAAATAAGAACCCCAACCCAGAACAAGTCTCCTCCCCCACCGACCACAACGAGGACCCCCATTTCCAATCTTTTTGTGCCACCGTAATTTCAGGAATGGTGTATAAACAAACGAGTGTCCTGCAAGAGAATAATTTTCACCTTCAAATCATTCGATACTGAAAAAGTAACCTGCCTCTTAGCTATAGATTTTATACTGTTAACATTGCATGTTAAGATATTAAGGGCATCCATGAAAAGGAAGAAAAGAAAAAAATACATTACAAACATTTTTTTCAGTTAAAAGTTTGGTCATCTTTTTCTTCATCTTTTTTTCTGCTGTGAGTTACTTTTGTCTATGTCCATTGCAATGTCTACCTGTGACGATGCCACAGAAGAGACATCCGATTCTTCCTCAGAAGTAACCCAGTCCTGGTCTTGTGAAGCAGTATATTGGTTTTTCACCAATATTGGTTCCCTCTCATCTGGCAACATAGTTGGAAGCAGTGGTTTTAGTTCTATTTTTGATCTGGCAACCATCTTGAAAGAGGTACCTACTGTCTGTGCAGGTAGGGGTATGACTTGTGTCTCAGTGGCATCCTGTTCCACTATTTCAGAGACTACCATAGCTGTGGATGTCATAGCCTGCAGTATGTCTGCCTGAGGATTTTTGTGTGGAGTGACTTCATCAGATGGGGCAACCTGTGCTGCATCCACATTACGGCACTCATCTCCAACTGGAGCATGGGAGGGGACAGGCAGTGGATCATCCATCACCTCAGAGCCCACTTCCCCAGTACCTGCGATGTTCCTGTGATTATTCATATGCAATGTACGAACTTCCAGTGGAGTTGTTAGCATTTTCAATCCGTCTTTCTGGGCTAATGTCACATAGACATCTTGTTTGGCCCTGAGCTCTTGGTTCAAACTGTTGTGAGAGGCCCAGGAGCAGTTACAGAAGGTTTGTCCCTGGTTCTCACAAAGGTTACATTGCATGGGGATTGGGCATTGATTACTACCATGGCCTACAATTCCACAGAGGCCACATTTCAGTTTGTCACAAGCATTGCTCAAGTGCCCAATGTCGCCACACCTGTAGCATGCCCAGGGCCCAGCATAAAACATTACACCCCTATCCAGTCCCAAAAAGAAGCAGTTGGGTAGATGTTGAGGTTCCCCATTGATATGCTGCAGAATGACTTTGTAGCACCACCCCCCTGTCCAAAAGTGCTCGTCATCCAAAATGGGCTTTGGCTACCCATTAATTGTGCACCTCTGTTTCAACCAGAGCTTGATGCCTGCCACATTGACCCCCTCATTACGAAACACAACCATGATTCTTTTAAAGGAGGGTTTCATAAGGGGGATAGCTACAAATGACTGCCAAAGTGGGGTATTTTTTAAAAGCCGATATTGCTTCCAAAATCGTTCAAGGCCAGAAGGGTGTTTGAAGCAGATGTCATACAATGTATCACCTGACATATGCATTAAAGCACACACTTCATATGCATAGAATTTCATACTCTCCTAGATGAGAGCACCCACATATATATACGGTCAGGAGCCACTTCAAGTCCCCTTCTATATTTCAAGCGAACCGCGTTCCTTCTCTTTGCAGGTTCTGAGGCAAGTCTTGTTGCATCTGGAAATAAAAGCTCCCTTACATTTATTTGCAAAACATTGGGGGGCAAGCCTGTACAGAGGCTGAACCCTCACCTTGTTGGACAGCCTGTTGTGGTGGAACCACCTCCTTCTCCACCAGGTCCCTTGTCAGGCCCTCCATGTCTTGTGATGATTGTACTGCATCCTGAGCAGGGATGCCATTGCTAGACTCCTCATCCCGTTCTAACATTTGGATTTTTTGTAAAATGTGTGGGGTACTTGTGGTACCAGTGTCCTGGCCAGAAGGGCCTTCTAGTTGTCCAGGGGGGGGATCTGTGAGTCTGATGCTAATGTCACTGTCTCCAGCACCTCTGTGTTGAGAATCATAGCAAGCGGCTGTTCAGACACAACCTTAGAAGTCCCCAGGAGGTTTGCATCCCATCCCTTGGCATCTAGGGTTTTAACCCAAAACAGCCTGTTCAAGGGCCATCATGACCCATGTTGGGGTATCAGCTGTCAGCCCTGCTTGGATTAGGGGATCTGGCTCCTGTCTACCATTTGAAGAGAGGAGTGCTACTGCCCCTTCCCTGGTCTGAAAAGACAGCCCTGAACCTTTGGATTGTCTTTTTTCCTTCATTTGCTTTTTCAACTTTCCAGTATCTGAGTGCAGTTTTGACCTTGGAAACACAGGCCTTGCAGCAAGAGACATCTATAGAACAGGTGTCCACTGCTGAGCATCTCCTTCAGATGCTTCATATTGTATACACAGTCCTGGTTTAAGCAATAATCCTAGCAAGATGCTTAGCCCACCACCTTTGTCATTATTTCCCCCTGCAACCACAGTACCTTAAAACTTTAGTTTGTGGAGAGCCAGAATTAGAGGAGCAAGACAGTCAGTCTCTGGAGCCGTGAGTCCTTCAAGTTCCATTTCCTCAGCCAGCAGAACAACCCTCTTGTGTTCCAATTCCGTAGGGGCATCCGCAGCTTTCTTCCAAATTTCGGCTTCTAGTCCAGCATATCGTGCCACATAGCGGTATTTCTCCTTGTGCAATTCCCTCAGCAGTTCCTCCACTGAGCACATAGTACTTCCTTCCATCAAAATAGCTACATTAGAGGAAATCTCATTCTGCTCTGCCAACAACTCAGCTTTAGGTACAGTCCCATGTGAGGTTTGTCGATTTTCCAGACAATGTGCAGAAACGCTGGTCTCCATTATTTCTAAGGCAGTGGTGGAGACCGATTCTCCCACCTCACCTGCATCCGTAAAGAGCTCCGCATAGACTGAACTGACCATCCACGCACACTGTCATAGCACCCTTTACTGCAAAGTAGGGGAATTCCCCTGATGTCCTGGCCAAATTTCCCCCATTCACTAAAAATACCACCAACAGCTTAACCTGGTTCAATTTCAGTTGGTTATCATCTGTCTCCCCCCACACACTGGTTGTACTGAAAAAGGGGCTACTAGTCTCAGTGGGCCTACCAGGTCAACAAAATGTAATAAATAAATAAATAAACTCCATTAAATGGTGTGATTGGAAATGTGACCAGATTTATTTATTCTGTATTTTGTTAGTGTAATTATTTTTCTTTTATACGTTCTGCTGTTGGATATGGACACCAAAATGGCTTCTAGGTCACATGTTCAGGCAGCTGTCAGGAGAAACACTGGCCAACTGAGGATGTGCTAAGTCTCCCATGAGCTCATCTAGCAACCCCTGGCCAATGTGATGGTGCTATTTCTGACACGGACACATCCTGCAAGAAGGATTCAAACATGGTCATAAAACTGTGTGTAAGGATATTGCAAGATGTGAATAAAGCCACTGGTGATGTCACTCACACACACACACACACACACACATATGCACACGTGGGTGAGGATACTGGAGGGACTGTCACTCCAGGGAGAGGTCACACCCCCACAGTCCTAACCACACCTACCGGGTCATAATGTCATACGCTTAACAGTGTATGGCATTATAGCTAACCTGAAAGAGCGCTGTCCAGGACAGTGAATGGTGCAATACCACGTATACTGCTGTACGTGGTATTGCACCATTCACACACTCCCAGGCAGAGGATAAGACCTCTGCTGGGAGTGGGTTCTAGCAAGCAGCTGCTATGGCTCACTGGACAGAGCCACAGCAGCAGGAACCCAGGCGCTGCGTCTGGGACTAGGTTTGATTCTCGGTCCCAGACATTTAATGTTTTTCATTGTTTGTGCGTAACCAAGTTGGACCCCCCGAAGTTGAGAATCTTTAGTGGGGGGGGTCCGGGGTGTGGGTAAGGTGGAGCACCCCACAGAAAAAAGAATTATGCCACATGGCAATATCACTCTGTATTGGCAGCGTGATTTTGTCATGCAGCATAATGTCTTTCCACATTATGACCCCGTACCCTGACCACATAAATTGGGGAGCTCAGCAGCCAGCTCTCTCCCTCCCTCCCTCTCTCCGACTTTCTACATCTGGCGAAGAAAGGTGGGCCCTGCCAATAGACAGCTATCTCTGTGAGGGAAGAACAGTTTTGGGTGAGTATTCTTTCAGGTTAGCTGTCAGGTAACTACACACTCTAGGAGAGACTAGATTTTTGAGATTCTTCTAACAATCATCTGTTAAGTACTTTCGTTTTCTTTTCCAGTAAACGTGTAAATCTTTTGTCTTGATGTTTATATATATCCTATTTGTTAATACCTGCAGTATCTAGTGGTAAAGAGTATATCTGTGATAGAACAATGACTGTGCCTCATTACTGAAAAGGTGATTTTAATATTTCTGTTGGCAACAAAGAATTCTCTGTTTACAGTCCACCGGATGAAGCGCGCGCTGACAAATTTTATAGGCAAGGCAAATTTTATTTATATAGCATCCTATCCAAGGGCTCAGAGTGCTTTACAAAATAACAAAAAAAAAAAAATAAAGAACCCCATAATACATTTATTTAAATCAGATTAAAAGCTTTTCAAATAAATAAGTTTTAAAAGAGGTTTTAAAGGCCTCCACCAAGCTGGCAGCCTTAATATACAGAGGAAGAGGGTTCCAAAGGGGTGGCGCAGCCACCTCAAAGGCCTGATCTTCTTAAACGGGAAGGTGGTACAACTAATAGGTCAGCTTCAATTAAGCAGAGGGGGAAGACAGGAGAGTACAAAATCAGGAGCTCTTTAAGGTAGTCAGGTCCCAGATCACATTGGGCCTTCTATGTTAACAAGCCAATCTTGAAGGTGATGCATGAACTCACAGGCAGCCAGTGCAGAGAGCGTAAGACAGGAGTGACATGGTCCCTTATAAAGATACCAGTCAACATCCTGGCTGCAGCATTCTGCACCAGCTGCAGGTGACACATCAAAGCTCCAGACAACCCCATGTAAAGGGTGTTACAGTAATGAAGCCAGCTAGTGACAAAGGCATGGACAACCATAGCCAGATCAGTGGGAGTCAAGAATGGACAGATCCTGGCAATATTCCGGAGATGGAAACAAACACCCTAATGACTGAAGCAACCTGTTTTTCAAGGTCAAGCTGATCATCAAGAATAACGCCAAGATCCTTGACCACCCCTATCACTGATAGCGGGTGACCCTCCACCACGATGGTGGGCAGCCTCCCGTGAGTGAGAATACCCCCATGACTTGGCTCAATCACCATAACCTCTGTCTTGCCAGGGTTGAGACACCTCCAGTTAGCAGACATCCAGTCGTTAATCTCGGCTAAACAATGATTCAGCGTATCCATGGTGGAAAGATCCTCAGGGGCACAGGACAGATACAGCCTTGTATCATCTGCATAGCAGTGAAACCCCAGATTGTACCATCTAATGAGCTCTCCTAGCAGCAACATATACAGGGAGAACAACAGAGACACCAAGATGGACCCCTGTGGAACACCACAAGGCAGCACAAAGGAAACTGAGGAAATATTTCCTAGGACCATGCGCTGCGATCTTCCTGTTAAATATGAGCAAAACCAACACAATACTGTGTCAGTAGTGTCCTCATAGTCCCACAGATGATCCAACAACACCTTGTGATCAACCGTGTCAAATGCTGATAAGTCCTAGAGTACAAGAATAATATAGTGCCCACTGTCCCTTGCCATGTAGAGATCATGTGCCACCTGAACCAAAGCTGTCTCAGTGCTGTGCTGGGGCTGAAATCTCAACTGAAGAGGTTCATAGATGTATAGTGTCTCCAGGCATTCAACCAGCTAGTCAACCACCACCTTCTCAATAAGCTTCCCTTAAAAGGGAAGATTAGAGATATGCCTATAGTTTGCAAGAATGTCAAGATCAAGGGATGTTTTTTTTTAAGGAAGGGTCTCACTACAGCCTCTTTCAGAGACGCAGGAAAAACTCCCTCACTTAATGACCCATTGTTGATCTCAACAAACACTGGTCCCAAGAAATCCAAGCAGCTGATGACAAGCCACGTCAGACCCATGTCCAGGGCACAGGTGGTGGGACACAAACTGGTGAGCACCCGAAGGACCTTATCTGCCAAAACCAGCCGAAACTCAGTCCAGCAAGGCAGATGTCGTATACCAGCAGAACGATCACCTCTGATAAAAACTGGACCAGAAGAGGTAGTACGTGCCCTGATAGAGGACACTTTGTCAGCAAAGAACTGCCCAAACCTTTCTGTGGAAAAGGCTGTCCCAGACTGGAGACAGGAGGGATTTAACCAATTGCCAACAGTATGGAACAGCACATCTGGATGATTTCTTGCCACAGCATTTGATCATGACAAAAATTCAGTCTTCCTATGATCAATTGCCTGCTGATACTCCAAATAATGGAGTCACAATGCCAACCTGTCCTCCTCAGAGCATGACCGCCTCCAGGAATGCTCTAACCTATGCCCCTAAGTCTTCAACTGGCACAGCTTAGCACAATACCATGGTGATTAAGGGGCAAACACAGTAAGATGCAGTCAGGTACAGAGCCTTGGTTAAGGCCATATTATAAGCATCAGTCCTGGCTTGTGGATCCTGAGCACAGGCTAGAATCAAGCTTGAGACAACCAGTGATTCCTGGAGTTGTCGAGGCTTCAATTTGTTTTTCGGATGATATCGGATTGACTCCACAGAGGGGGTTGATTTACAGGGAGCCCTGCACTGGAACTCAATGACATGATGATCCGACCAAATGACTGGATCAACCTTGACCATTGAAATGTCAAGTCCAAGCAAGAAGACCAGGTCCAGAGTGGGCCATAATCGAGCAATTAATCAATCAATATCTTTATATATCCAGTCGGGCACCAATGAGCAAGCTCATTTACAAGGTGGACCTGCAGTCCTACAGTAATAATACAGAAAGACAAGTTACAATAGTATAAACAGTAAAAATAGCTGCTATTATAGTAAAAATGCACATTTACAGGTAATATACATTGAACACAAAACTATAAGGAGTCGTGGATAATGAACTTGTGCTGGATCCAAGCCCAAAAACTGTGCATTTTGTAGTGGGAAATGTTAGGGAGAGGGTAGGCATACCAAATAGAAGACATCAAGCGCATAATGTAGGGAGTGGTGGGGAATAGGAGCGCAAGCGAAGAGGACCCAATTGTTAGAGCAGAGTGAGGGACTGGGAGGGAGGAGGGCCATACGAAAGGCGTTGAAGCGATTTTTGCCCCAAAACGCGGAGACATATGGAGGAGAAAAGCTGCCGTTGTACTAAGTGCAAGAGGAGGAATATAGTAGCAGGGACATAACTGGGAGGGTCCTGGAGGTTGGGGCAGAGGGAGGTGTTGGATGGATGAGGGACCGAATATTTTGGGGGCAAAAGATGATAATTATTCCCAAGTGTGGTAGCATGTGCTAGAATCAGGCTGCAGCTGTTCAGAGCGTCAAAGAATAAGATATGGGAGTTCGGCAATAAATCCTGTGGATCTGTTGGTGGGCATGCTAGAGGCAGAGGCACACATTTCAACTGGGGGGCTACTGTTTGCGGGCAGCCTTTTGAGGGAGGGAGGTTAGTTAGTGTCTAGTAAAGCAGCTGCAAATTTCTGTAATGCCATCACGGTAAAGCCTTTTGAACAAAAGGGTACTTACTGGGGTTTTCAGCTTAAGTATTCATGTCATAAGTATGTGTCCTGGAGGCAACTGCCTGAGACAATCCCAGCTGAGACATCATCTGAAGGAGCTCTCATCCAAAAAGACAAGATTCATCGTCTACCCAGGCATTGAAATCCCCCAGAACAAGAATCCTAGGGGGACTCCAATACATTCTCAGAGATGAGGTCTGCCAGCTCCTGCAGAAATAGACTCCCACCACCCAGAGGCCAGTAGATGAGAACTATTCTGCCATGGACTCCCGGTGCACATTTAGCAGCCACACTCTCAAAGGACACTGGTGTTCACACTTGGTGTGTGGTGAGGCCCAGGGCAAATCTAAAACAGATGGCCACCCTGCCCCCTGTATGATCCCTCCTCAGGCAATGCAAAACCAAGAAACCGGGAGGAACAGAAGCCACCAGCATCATTGCCCATCCAGGTCCTGGTGATGCAAACAAGATCAGCTGAGGAATCAGTGATGAAAGAGTCCATCACCGCAGTCTTATTCCTCATCAACCTTGCGTTACAAAGAACAGTCAGAAGGGGACAGGCCAAGTAGGCTGGACACACTACCTGCTGCCTGGTGACATCTGGCAGAGCCCTAGTAGTGTCTGACCTTCCAAGCCTTGAGCAGGATGGGGAGTTTTCCTGATAGAATCAGGTGGCTGCAAGCAAAGAAAATAAGAGATACCTAAAAAAAACTGCCCTGTAAGCTGGTACGGCCCAAGGAGCAGGTTGTAAAAATGGTATTTCGCATATTGACTCAGAAAAAGAGGCCATAATGTGAGATGGTTATTGGGTCTCTTGTTAAATGGAAACATAGAAACATAGAAATTTGACGACAGATGAGGACCACCTAACTGCTCTAGTCTTCCCATTTTTCCTAACTTTTACTGTGTTACCTAATTATGCTGTCTTTCCTGGCTGTATGGTTCCCATATATCTATTCCAAGCATTTTTGAATGTGGTCACTGTCTGTACCCTCACCACCTCTGCTGGAAGGCTATTCCAAGCATTCGCCACCCTTTCCATAAAATTATTTCCTCACATTACCTCTGATTCAACTAGCCTCATATCATGATCTCTTGTTCCTGAGCATTTTCTTTTCTGAAAGAGGCTCCCCCCTTACCTTATTTATACTCTTTAGGTACTTAAATGTCTCTGTCATATCCCCCCCTCTCTCTTATCATCTGTAGTGAATACATATTGAGGTCTTTGAATCTCTCCTCATATGGCTTCTGGTGTAGCCCTTGCATTGTTTTTGTAGTGGGGCTGGGCGGACTGTTCCATCCAAAATTCAGACCCCCGGATCGAACCCTGAATCCATGGACCCGGATAAATACGGACTTCAATGCAGAAGACTGGTTTCAGGTCCATGGAAAGCAGGGCTTTTTTCTGCATGCCTAAGTTGCCATGCCATTGCATGCAGTTCTAGCTGGAGGAATGGATGGTGCCAGGTGGACCAAAGACTGAGGAGAGGAGGGGGGAGCCGAGCCCATGAGCCAGAGGACCACATTCACATGGTGAGAAGGTCTGAGCATGGGCTGCAGCTGCTGTGGTCAGTTGGTTGGTAACTCTTTCTTGTGTCGGCTGTTTTGTCGGTCTTGTTGTTCTCTCTCCCAAGCTTCGAGACCTGAAGAATGTGGAACTAGGCAATTGAGCCATGAGATAAGAAGCAACTGTGTGGTAAAATACTGGCATATTCTTCTATTCAATTTAAACTTGCCAACGCACTTTAAATTTGCTGACAGACTTCAATGACTGGAGTTGGAAGTGGCAGGTCTTGTACCATAAAATATAGATGCACTTTCCTGACTCACCAAAAGAAGCTGTAATTTTCATATTTTTTTGTACCTACAGTACACTAGTAAAACTGATTTTCATAAAGGGGCCATGCCCCATTGTTAAAGAGTGCTGGTGAACTTTACCATTTTTGACACACCAAGAACATTATATTTGCCTGTCACTATACAGCACCTGTTGTCTCTGTTCTACAAATAAGAATTTAGTGAGCACATCAAAAACTCTTTGCCATAGATTCACAAATAAAGTGTATTCTTACTGATCTCATTGTAGCTGTCTGTGTACAGGGCAAGGGTATGCTGATAAAATAAATGTTGACTTGTGCCATCCAGAGGAGAGAGAGAGAGAGAGAGAGAGAGAGAGAGCCTAGACTACTGGGGGCGAAAGAGAAATGTTATAGTCACAGAAATCACAAATAAAGTATATTCTTGCTGGTCTCGTGGCTGTCTGTGCACAGGGCAAGGGCATGCTGGCAAAATAAGTGGACTTGTGCCATCCAGAGGACAAAGAGATAGAGAAAGAGAGAGACTCTAGACTACTGGGGGCCAAAGAGAAATGGTACCGTCACAGAAATCACACATTTTATTTACTTATTTTGTTTATTTTGCTTTTGGTAACTGGGTAGGAGCACTAGGTATAGCAATGCCTATTTTCATACACAACCTGAGAGGGTACAAGGAGTAACAATGACAAGAAAACAGTTTGTAGAGTACAATAGGTGAAAACAGCGGGTACAGGTTAATACACTTTTCAGTAAAATAGAAGCACAGTGTACTCTAATCAACAAAAGATAACAAGAGATAACATAAACACAGTGAAGATAGCAAGTTCACCCATTTTAGGGATACAGAATGGGAGAGGTAGCTAAACAAGGTACAAAGTGCAGTGCAAAATTGGAGACGTGTTTTAAGCACAAATTAATCATCTTGAGCAAAATCAGAGGACTAGAGGTCCAAAGAGGGTAGTACAGTGACAGCTCAGAGAGAAAAGGCAGGCAGATATAAATACAAATATAGTGTATTCTTACTGGTATCATTGTAGCAGTCTGTACACAGGGCAAGGGCATGCTGGCAAAATAAATGTTGACTTGTGTCATCCAGAGGAGAAAGAGAGAGAGAGAGAAACTAGACTACTGGGGACCAAAGAGAAATTTTACAGTCACAGAAATCACAAAGAAAGAAATGAATGTGCTACACAGGATAGATTGTCCAGGCTAGATGTGCTATTCAATAGATTAGTCAGGTTGGTGCTCAAATGCCCTAAACTGATACATCATTGTGACATGTATAATCAACTAGGTTGGGTCTCCTTACATGATAGGAGGGAATTGCACAGGTCGCTGTATGCCTATAAATGTCAGACTGGTACTTTGCCAATATTTTTATGTGATCGATTAAATTTTAGGCATACTGACCCCTCCCTGCGAAACTCCCATGTAAGAGAAATGGTGGTTCCATCTTTAAAGTTAAAACGTGCTTAATCATGCTTTAGCCTCTTTGTCCCAGTACACTGGAATACTCTCCCAGTTATCTTTAGGAAATGTAATAGTAATCCAGTATGAACCTCTGTAGTGAAAAAGTACTTATTATCATTGCTTAAACCCTGTGACTGTTTTTAATAATTGTTGTGCTGTTTGAATGTTATTTATTGTAACATGGATGTATAAGGTCACCATTGTGAATGAGTTCTTAACTCAATGGTTTAAACCTTTATAAATAAACAAATCTTGGCCTCAGTGTGTGTACACTGTACAGGGCAGGCAGGCAAAACAGTGCTTGCATCTGTCTGTCTCGATCTGCGTCTCTTTCTCTCGCGCTCTCTTTCTCTCCCAGCACACTCACGTCATGGGCCTGAGCAGGATATGCCACCAGTACAGCCCAGCCATGAAGCAGCTAGCAGTTATTGCTTTTATTTAGCAGTTTTACTACAATTATTATACAAATCATGCATTAAATTGTTTCCTTTGGGCCTCTGTGTTAAATATGACCGACTTTGGCCACTTTTGTGCATTTTATCGCATTTTTTTTCAAATATTTATAATCAGAACAAATCAGAACTCCACTGTGTTCTGGTTCTTATTTAATAAGGGTCAGAACTTCAAATTCTCCCAGTCCTGCTTTGTAGCCCCTTTCTGGACTGCATCTATTCTGTCTATATATTTCCTGAGATATGGCCTCCAGTACTGGACATAGTTCTCAAAATGAGGTCTCACCAGTGGCCTGTAGAGTGGCATCACTCACTACCTCCTTTCTCCTGCTGGTGATGCCCCTCCCTATGCATCCCAGTGTACCATTTGCCTTACTTACTGCTTTCTCACACTGTCTAGTCATCTTGTGGTCATCCGATATAATCAACCCCAGATCCCTTTCCTGTTTGGTAGCTGTCAGTAGCTTCCACCTTCCCAAGAGTACTCCTGTCCCAGGTTTCCACACCGCAAGTGCATAATTTTGCACTTCTTGGCATTGAATCTCAGCTGCCATACTCTTGCTCAAGTCACTTCTCATTTTTTCCACACCCCCTTGAATGTTGACCCTATTGCAGATCTTTGTGTCAACTGCAAATAAACACACCTTACCCTCCCGCCCCTCTGCAATGTCACTAATGAAGAAATTAAAGAGGACTGGGCCCAGCACCGAACCCTGAGACACCCGGCTTGTCACCTCCCTAATCCTGGACTGAACTCTGTTCACTGCCACTCTTTGTGTCCTACCTATTAACCAGTTTCTGACCCAGTTCACCACTCTGTGCCCGACTCCCAGATTTCTCATTTTGTTTATTGGCCTCTTATATGGGACGGTGTCAATGACCTTGTTAAAATCCAGGTAGGCCCATTCACCCCCCAGGTCTATCACTGTCACCCAATCGAAGAAGTCTATCAGATTTGTCTGGCAAGAACTACCTGCTGTGAAGCCACATTGCTTTGGATCCAGCTGTCCACTGGATTCGAAGTATGCCATAATTCTTTCCTTGAGTAATGATTCCGTCAGTTTGCCTACCATTGAGGTTAGGCTGACAGGCCTGTAGTTACCCTCCTCTTCTTTGCTTCTACTTTTGTGGAGAAGGACGACCCGCACACTTCTCCAGTCCTCCAGGACCTTCCCTGTCTCTAATGATCTATTGAACAGGTTCACCAGGGATGCTGCCAGCTCCTTTCTGAGCTCCTTTAGTATTCTGGGATGTATTCTATCCATTCCCATTGCCTTGTCCACCCTCAGCTTTTCTAGCTCTTTTAGGACTCTCTTCTGTGAATGGGTTGGTTTCTACCTCTGTCTCCCTTTATCTCATAACTGTGGGCCCTCCCTTTCCTCCATAAATATGGAACAAAAATATTTATTCAGGATTTTTACCTTTTCCTGGTCCCCTGCAGCAGACTATCCTCCTTCCCTTTTTAGTCTCACAATCCTTCCCCAGTCTTTCTTTTTTCAGTAATGCATCTAAAGAAGGTCTTGTTTCCTTTTTATTGTTCATCATGCGCACAAGCACAAATGAACATATTGATATGAGAGTTGCTAGAGAGGGGTGTAAGGGGTGCCAACCCAGTGAAGAGCAGTGTTGTAGGGGCTGGTCTGTGGCAGGCAAATCAGCAGGCAGTGGCCTGATGACACTCTTTTTGTGTGGGGGGCTAGTCTGGGCAATGTTTTCAAAGGACAGAGCCGACACAGTAGCAGCAGCACAGCTTGTTCCTTTGAAGTACAGGCAGATTGATCAGTTGGGCAGGCAGATAATCCTGCTGCTCCCCCCCACTGTGTGCTGTCCTCTCTGCTCATGTCCCAGCCTCCAGCAGCCCCCAGAAGCAAATAAAACCCTCCAGCTACCTCCCACTGCATGCTGTCCTCCCCACCCCCATCCCAGGCAGCCTCCAGAACCAAATAAACCCCCCTCCACTATCTCCCACTGCGTGCTGTCCTCCCCGCCCCCGGCAGCCCCTGAAGCAAATAAAACAGTCCCACCATCTCCTACTACTTGGTGTCCTCCCCACTCCTGGGTCAGCCCCCGGCAGCCCCCAGAAGCAAACAAAACCCTCCCACTGCATGCTGTCCTTCCTGTTCCCATCCCAGGCAGCCCCCAGAAGCAAATAAAATCCTCCCCACTACCTTCCACTGCATGCTGTCCCAGGCCCCAGCAGCACCCAGAAACAAATAAAACCCTCCCACTGTGTGCTGTCCTCCCCACTCCCATCCCATCCCAGCAGCAAATAAAACCCTCCTGCTACCTCCCACTGCATGCTGTCCTCTCCACTCTCGTCCCAGCCCCCGGCAACAAATAAAACCCTCCCACTACCTCCCACTGTGCGCTGTCCTCCCTGCTCCTATCCCAGGCCCTGGCAGACCACATAAGCAAATAAAACCCTCCTGCTACCTCCCACTGCATGCTGTCCTCCCCACTCTTGTCCCAGCCCCCGGCAGCAAATAAAACCCTCCTGCTACCTTCCACTACATGCTGTCCTCCCCGCTCATATCTCAGGCCCTGGCAGCCCCCAGAAGCAAATAAAACCCTTCTGCTACCTCCCACTGCATGCTGTCCTCCCCACTCTTGTCCCAGCCCCCGGCAGCAAATAAAACCCTCCTGCTACCTTCCACTACATGCTGTCCTCCCCGCTCATATCTCAGGCCCTGGCAGCCCCCAGAAGCAAATAAAACCCTTCTGCTACCTCCCACTGCATGCTGTCCTCCCCACTCCTATTCCAGGCCCCGGCAACAAATAAAACCCTCCCACTCCCTCCCAGTTTTGTGTGCTATCCATCCTGCACTCTCTGGTACCCGTTCCCATGCCAACATCGGGGTGCCCAATCCTTGTGTCAGCATGCCCCCACCACCACCACTATTGTGGCACACTGGGAGCCCACCCCAATGTGCCTAAATGAATGTATATTTTCCCCCCTGTAAAATAAGGAAAACTGTCCCCAGTCTTTTTTTGACCTGTAAAAAGAAACGGTCCTTGTCATCTCCCAGTCCCCTCTCCCATGCCCACCCTCCCACTGAGCACCCACCTCCCTTCCCCCTTTACCCTATACTTACCTCCAGAGCACCGTATAATGGCAGTCAATGGGGGGAGGTTACACTTATGTTATCATCGCAGCTCTTTTTAGGAATTTTGGCCCCACATTTTTAACATGGGGTTCTTGGGACCCCCACCTCATGAACACTGTCACTGTCATTTTGTTACTCAGTCCCGAAAGGTGATTTAGCAGTGGCTGCACGAAATCACCTTTCAAGACCGAGTAATGAAACAACAGTGCCACTGTTCATGAGGTGGTGTCCCAAAAACCCCATGTTGCAAATTTGGTTAAAAAATTCCAAAAATGACCTTGTTACGAGTATGCGTTGTGCAGTTTCTACACACACTCTTACGTTCGGCAATTTTTTATATTTTCACCCAGCTTTTTAACATTGCCATTTTTTCACACCTCCTTATGAGCAGTACAGCTGTCATTTTTCACATCCTGCCCGAAACATGATTTCGTACCTGTGGCACAAAATGGCATGGTCACTCTGCGAAATCACCTTTCAGGATGAGTGAATGAAATGACAGTGGCCCTCTTCATGAGGCGAGGTCCCAAAAGGGCTATGTTGAAAATTTGGTGAAACAACTTCAAAAAATGGCTGAGTTACACCCGGTCATTCAAAATGTTCTATGCACATGTATAACTTTGGTCATTTTCAATATTTTTACTCCAAATTTTCAATATAGCTTTTCTATCACACCACCTCATGGACAATACAGCTGTAATTTTTCACATCCTACGTTTTCGCACCTGTGGGGTGGAATGCCATTTTCCCATGGATTTGAAAATTTTCTCCTACAGAGTTCATGAGGTGGGGGTCATAAGAAGGCTATGTTGAAGATTTGGTGTAAAAATATTAAAAAAACCAAGACGTTATGTGCCTACATTGAAATTTGCAAATGCAGGCTCATAATTTTGGCAATTTTTAATATTTTGACACCAAATTTTCAATATAGCTATTTCTTCACAATACCTCATTAACCTGACAGCTGTCATTTTTCAGATCCTGGCAAAAATGTGTTTTTGCATGCCGAAAGGTTATTTCGCAGTCGCTGTGCAAAATTATCTTTTGGGACAGGAAATGAAAATTTTCTCCACCTTTGTTCAAGAGGTGGGTCATAAGAATGCTACATTGAAAATTTGGCGAGAAAATATTAACAAACAACAAAGTCATGAGCCTGCGCTTAAATTAGCAAACTCAGGCTCGTACCTTTAGTACTTTTCAGTATTTTGACCCCAAATTTTTAACATAGCCCTTTCTTTACAGCACCTCATGAATGTGATAGCTGCCATATTTCAGATCCTGGCCAAAATGTTTTTTTGCATCCAGAAAGGTGATTTCACAACCACTACGTGAAATCACCTTTCGGACAGGAGCTGAAATTGTACTCTTCCTTTCTTCAAGAGGTGGGGTAATAAGATGGCTATGTTGAAAATGTGGTGTAAAAATATTAAAAAATAATGAAGTTATGAACTCGTGTTAGAAATTTGTCAATGCAGGTTATTAACCCCCAAATGACACCAGTGCACAAGAACGAACATTCAGCGTTGACAAATGCTTGTTTAATTGTCAGGGCTATTTTTTCCTCTGTCTGTGCTTTGGCCCTTCTTATTGCTTTTCCAGCACTGCTTTGTCTTTCCATATATGCTTTTCTATCCTCCTTCCTCTGTGTTTTCTTGTATTTTCTGAATGTCATCCTTTTCTCCCTCACCCTCCTGGCTACTTCTTTTGAAAACAATATTGTTTTTTTTTTTTTCTAGTGGTTTTACTTACTTGTCTAGTATACAGACTTGTTGCTTCAGCTGTGGCCAACTTTAGATGTGCCCATTGCTTCTCAGTCCCCCTCCCCCACACGCTCCCAGGGCTTCCTTAATAATACTCCCATATTTGCAAAATCTACCTCCTGAAGTCCAAATCCTTCACCCTCATGTGGCTGGACTCCTCCACTGTCTTAACCCTGAACCACATCGTACAGTGATCATGGCTATCCACTTCGATATCTGTGATTCTTTTCCCAGTAGTGAGCACCAGGTCCAAAATAGCCCCTCCCGGATGGGTTCTGCCACAGGCTGTCTCAGACCAACCCCCTGCAGAGCTTCCAGGATGTTTCTGCTTCTAGCTGTGGCTGCAGCATGGGTGCTCCAATCGACATCGCAATATGGGTGCTCCAATCGACATCGCAGTATGGGTGCTCCAATCGACATCGCACTATGGGTGCTCCAATCGACATCTGGCAAACTGAAGTCACCCATTAGCAGTACTTCTCCCATTTATGTCATTTCATAGATGATTTCCACCAGTTACTTGTACAACTCCTCCCCCAGTGTCAGAGGTCTGTAGATCACGCCTTCTCAAATGGCTGTACTATTTCCCATCTCCAGCATGATCCACAGCACCTCCTTCCCTTTCTGTATTCTGTGTACCTCCGTAGCTCTAATCCCCTCTCTTACATACAGTAGATGGACACGCCACCCCCCTTTTTTCCTCCCCTGTCCTTCCAAAAAAAATAGTATACCCTGGTACTGCTATGTCCCCGGCATGGTTCTCTGTGTATCACGTCTCTGTGACAGTGACAATGTCTAGTTCCACCTCTGACATCAAGGCCACTAGGTCTGGAATTTTACTTGCCAAGCTACAGGCATTTGTAAGCATGGCCTTCCAGGCCTTGCTACTCTTCTTTATTATGTTTTCTCCCCTTCTCCTGTATTTCCCCCCCAATCCCTTCTGGTGCCCACTCTCAGTAGACATGCTTTCCTTGTCGACTTCAGACAGGACTTGGTGTCCTCTCTCTGTGTTTGTGTCAGTCTGCTTTTGCTCACCATGTGCATCCCTTGCCTTGTGAGGGGAGTGTTGGCCAAGTTCCCATCCTCTATAGGGACCTCTGCCTCTAGCTTCCCCCCTCCCTTGTTTAAACACCCGATGCAGACGTCAAATTTTTGCCTCAGTTCCAGTACCCCTTCTCTCATTAGGTGCAGACTGTCATATCTGAAGAACTTTTCCCAGAAGTCTCTACACTCTTCTGTGAAGTGGTATCCTTTATCCTGACACCAGCTCCTTAACCATATGTTGAATTCCTCAGTTCCATTGGTCCTGATCCTTTGCACACTATCTCCATTGCTCCATATGTGGAGGACTTCGGAGAAGGCCAGGGAGGTCGAAAGAGTGGCCAGTCGGTCACTTAGTTTGCTTAGGGTCTGTTTGACTTCCTCAACCAACTGACTCACCAGGTCATTCATCCTGAGGTCCACTATTTTAATGTCTTTCCCTTCTCTTTCCACTAATCTCCCAATGCGCTCCATGTCATGCTTTGCTGTGGCACCTGAGAGGCATCTGCCAAGCACCTCTGTTTGTGCGCAGTCCCTTAGATGGTTTTCCTCTCCCCTTATTATGGAGTCTCCCACTATGAGTACTCTTTTTGTTTCTTGCTTTCTTATATTTGTACCACTGCCGCTGTTTTTCCTTCCGGGGTGCCATCCTGCCCCATTAGCTAGCTTGTTATCCACCTTCTTGTAGCTGTAATCCTTTACCTCAGTTAGAGGTAAATAACAATTTGTAGCTAATAAAAACAACAGAGTGGTTCAGCTGAACTCTATCCAAGCCAAACCCATACTCTCTCTTCTCTGTGCCACCTGCCATCTTCCCAGACTGGATTCTTTGGTGGGATCTAAGTGCATGGAATACGAGGGTGTGAAATCCTGTCTCTATCCAGTAGGTGCTACATCTGGAAAATCCTTACCCATGCTGCATTTCACGGAGCTCTTAGGTCATTCAGAGCCCTGCATATGGGACACTGCCTTATTGTCCAGAGAAACCCTCTGTGGAAGAGCACCCCACTCCCATGGCAACCAATGATATCCATACTGGCTTGGTGAGTATCACCTCTTCCCCTGGGTTGGTGACTGCTGATCCCCGTTGGTGCTGTCTCTAATCTTGGATTTTTTTCCTCCTTCTAGTGGCCCAGTACTTGCCCCAGGAAGCCTCTGCAGACTCTTACTGTAGGAGGGACTTTACTAATTTTGTCTTCCTGTCCTTGCAGGAAGTCCCTGCTGTCAATCAGCAAAAGTTCCCAATAAACTGGGCAACAACCCAGGTAGGCAGGAGGGTAGTATTATTACCAGACTTTGCTTAGAGCCACTGCTCTACTGTTCCTCTAATCTGCTTTTAAAAGTCGGCCACCAATGGCTTCCTTGTCGGTGCCGCCAATTGTGGAGCTTATGGTCGAAAGATAGAAGTTCTGTCACTGTCCAGGCAGAGTAGGGGGTTGGCACTGCTTTTTAAATCCCCTGCAGGGAGTGACGCCGTGAAGTAGCAGCTGCTGGATTGGCTAGGTGGGGTCCCTTTTGTTTTCCTCTGCTTTGCACCAGACAGCTATATTCTTCCCTGTGCAGATTCCATCCCATTTTCAGTATATGAAACATACAAAAACCACTAAGAAATATTACAGGCTGAAATTAATGTCCACTATTAATTTATTGCAAATTTTATTTTTGGACTAAGGGATCTCTGCTTTTCAAAGGAACAAATTACTAGTGGGTGTGTCACAGACATCTGAACTGGATACACAAAAATCACTTAGAAACATTGCAGGCTGAAAATTAACATCCACTATTAGTTTATTGCTATTTAGGCCCTGTACACGTTAGGGAACTTAAAACGATTTAAATGTCTTAAACCATTCTAAGTTTTTCAAACACAGTTTGTGTACACACTGTGACATGGTTAAAATCGTGTTACAACCATGTTCTAAAACTGTGGTAAAACCCTGATGGGGATGCATAGTTTTAGACAAATGCAGTTACCTTAATCCATGTTAACAGCAGTGCGGATGCAATCCGTGCTATAACATGGGTTAAGGCAACTATGTTTCAATAGCAACAAAGATTTTCACCTTCAGTATGGGCAAAAATAATACATTACACACAGGACTGTGCTCCCAGTGTACTCCCGATTCTGCTGATATAATTTTCAGCCCATCAACAGTATCCCATCATTCATTGTGGCACCCACAATGCTTTGAGCTGGTATCTCATTCATGCCTGGGAACTCGCTCAGGCAAGCACGGTTGTCCAAATGCTGTGGGCATGCTCTGACAGCCGTGCTAGGGACTGATTTAGACAATGTTTTAAAAAATATTTTTAAACTCTAGTCTCTGTTCCTAGCGTATAAGAGCCTTACACTTTTGAACTAAGTGATCACTGCTTTTTAAAGGAACAAGTTACTAGTGGGCATGACACAAACATCTGCACTGGAACCCAAAAGTACAATAAAATGGTTTCTCTCTCAGCAAGAAGTTCAACTATTTATTTAACACAGAAAAATATAATAGAAGCTGTCAGAAGAAAAGGACCTTATGGCCCACCTAGTCTGCCCTGTGATCTCTACCTATTGTACTACCATAGACCCTAATTGATCTCTGGTCTTCCCCCTTCCCCAGCCCTATTACCAAGGTAACCTTATGCCTATCCCATGCATGCATGAAACCTGTTACCGTTTCAGTACCCACCACCTCTACTGGTAGGCTGTTCCAGGTGTCCACTACCCATTCCATAAAGAAGTATTTCCTCATATCCCTTTTAAGTCTTCTCCCCTTCCAGCTTCATATTGTGCCCCCTTGTCCTTGAGCATCTTTTTCTGTGCAAATGCCACCTCGGTGTACCTTATTGATACCCTTAAAGTATTTGAATGTTTCTGTCATGTCTCCCCTTTCCCTCCTTTCCTCTAGAGAGTACATATTTAACTGCCTGAGTCTTTCCTCATAGGGCTTCTGGTACAGGCCATGCACCATTTTGGTTGCCCTTCTCTGTACTACCGCCACCCGGTCTATGTCTTTCCTGAGATGGGGCCCCCAAAACTGGACACAGTACTCCAGGTGGGGCCTCACCATTGAGCTACACCCCCTCTTTCTACTGGTAATACCCCTCCCAATGCATCCCAGCATTCTATAAGCCTTTCCCAGTGCTTTATCATACTGCTTCGCTACCTTCAAGTCATCAGATATAGTGACCCCCAGGTCTCTTTCCTGTTTTGTGGTTGTTAACTGCTTTGTAATTTATGACCACAAAAGGCAACTAAATTGTGATAACTTGTTTCCAGGTGCATCCTGGAGGGTAGGTTACATTAACCTGCATTATTTTTTATTGAAGGGGAAAGCTGGCTATGACACCAGGGAAACTCCCATACTCTTCCTTAATAAGTGCCATGGGATCTTTAGCTTCCACCTGGAAAGTAACCAGAGATGGGTAGACAGGACCTCAGTTTAACATCTCATCTGAATTATGGCGCCTCAACAGTGCAGCACCCCCCCCCCCATGCTGCATTACAGCAACAGTTATGGTACTCCAAGTGACTGGTGTGGGGTTAAAACCCACAGTCATCTGATCTTCTGGCCCTACAGGTGAGCCTACTACCTACTGAGTCACTTACACTGATCAACTGGGAGTCTGATATGCTAGAAATACTGCAGAAGGCACATTTAAGATGGTGCAGCATAGAATCTAACACCTACAGTACTTTGAAATCAAATGCACTGCATCAGGTCTGCACTGTAATGTTTACTAGCTGTGCTGCAACTTCTGCCAGGTACAGTGAAGCAGTTATGAGCTGGCTGAATCATCACACATCGTCTCATACATGTTATAACAAAATTATATCATTTATATTTTGTAGCAGGCCATATTCTTTTGCTAGCCTCACTTTCAGTTTTTCATTATATGCAGTGCCCACAGGGAGGGCTTTGATGCGGCGGCAGTGCTTTTCAACAGGGCTCCCCAGGACATTTTTAACATGAACTGCTGCTTCAATTATAATGTAATTATAATGTGCATTCCATGCTGCAAATCCTTCCAGTTAAGTTACTCATTAAAGCCAGTGTCAGAGCACAGCTGCAGTGAATAAACATTGGATAGGTGCACTCCGTACTTTACACTGTGAAAATAGAAACAATTCATAGTACAGGATGCCTAAGGGAAGGTCACATAACAAAGAGACAGGTAATTTACACACACGTCATGGCAAAATGAAAAGGAAGTGAGCCTGCTTACTACACAAACTAGAGCACAGGCAGTTAAATTTTAACATACAAGATCCAGAAAAAGCAAGCCCTCCTAGAGCCAGAAAAAATGCACTCTTATGCACCAATAATCCATTCACAGGGCTTTACTGCTCAATTCAGAAAAGAGTGCAGAGGGAACAGCACCACACTCCACTTGCCCCACCACTTCTGGTGTGAACCCTTCATCGTGGGCGAGTGAGCATAACGTAAAAAGTGAACAAAATTTACCTGGCCTAGCATAACATTCTTCCCAAAACTGTTTAGTAGGTACAGTACAAGCACAAATGGCAGAACAATTAGTTGTCAAAAAGAGCAGAATTCACCTGTCTTCTTAGCCTGTTGTGGCACCTCTTAATCCTGCCCTGTACATAAATTATATTCACTCATATGTCATCAGTACATTAATTTTACAGCAAAATGTTACTGCTGCATAAAAGATCCCCCAAAGCCACTCACTGAGCCACATACAGTACAAGCAGACTGTGTGTAGGTCCCCCCTCAGCTATTTACTGGATACAGTACAAACACACGACAGAACACAGGCCATTAGTTATAAACATGAACAGAATTCACCTGGCCTAGCCTGTCACGCAACCTCTCAAACACTGCCACCTGTGTCTAGGTCTAATCCAGACCACAAAGCTTAAGCTCTACTATGCTGAAAATAGAATAGGCAGCTCTTTGACTAGGCAAAAGTCAGTCTACATTAAACTGTCGAATAGATGCAGTATTTGTTTAGTCAGTTTGATTCACCTGTTTGTATAATGAATTTATTTACTGGTATCATTATTGAAACTAGGGCATCAGGAGGAAATAATACTACATGTAATCATTCACAATGAGCGCTCAGTTGCTACTAGCATCCATCTACAGCTTACAGGAATCAGGAACATGAAGTACTGCAAATCATTTACTCAGAGACAGAGCGCATAGTGATATCTCTACCCTCTACTACCACCCCATGATCGCTCCCCCAGCATGTGAGCATGCAACTTTGTGAACAGTTTATTTTTTGGGAGCAGGAGCGGCATAGATCAAGAGACTGTACAGCCAAGCAGTGTATAACCTAACCAGGGCAGGTGTCATGCCAGAATGATATCCCCCCCCTCCCCCAGCATGTGAGCACATGGATTGGAGACTCTTCTTTATGGTGCAGGAGCAGCATTAATCAAGATGGCAAAGCCCAGCAGTATATGACCTAACCAGACGCCATGCCAGACCAATGATACCCCTAATCCCCCCCCCATTGTCACTAACAGCTGTCAAGCTAAACAGGACCGAAAAAGAAATGGGCAGACTGGATGGGCCTTGCAGTCTTTATCTGCCATCAACTTCTGTGTTTCTTACCTTGCTCAAATAATTAGGTCCTAAAGAGAAAATGGCAGATTTCTCCAGTGAACCTACAGGTACCACTGTTAGGAGAGCCCCCACCCCTGCCCCCAATGAAATAAGAATACAATCAAAGCACCAGGCCATCTGGCTACAGCATTGTTACATTTGTGTGCACCGTTTAAAACTGACATTTATTTTATTCATTTTTATTTATTCATATCTCGGATTTCAATACCTTTGAGTCAGTTACTCTTTTACAGAGGTTCCATGTCAGAGTGAAGACAAACACAACAGAAAACTAAAAACATAGCAATTGGAATAAGTGCTGTATGGAGTTGGGGTTACAATCTGAAATAAAAGTTACAATCAGGTGCAAAGTGTTAACATTCAGGCTACAGCAAAAAATTTCAATCAGGTTAAATTTTATATTCAGGTTGCAGTACCAGGTGCAGTAGATTTCGGGGATAAGGGAGGTGCCATGGGGGAAAGAACAGGGAGTGATGCTGTCAAGAAATTTGATTTTGAGTGTAGTGGGAGATGAGGGAACTGAGGGGTGAGAGGGAGTGTAGTGGGAGATGAGGGAACTGAGGGGTGAGAGGTAGTGTAGTGGGAAATGAGGGAACTGAGGGGTGAGAGGGAGTGTAGTGGGAGATGAGGGAACTGAGGGGTGAGAGGGAGTGTAGTGGGAGATGAGGGAACTGAGGGGTGAGAGGGAGTGTAGTGGGAGATGAGGGAACTGAGGGGTGAGAGGGGTGTAGTGGGAGATGAGGGAACTGAGGGTGAGAGGTAGTGTAGTGGGAGAAGAGGAACTGAGGGGTGAGAGGGGTGTAGTGGGAGATGAGGAACTGAGGGTGAGAGGGAGTGTAGTGGGAGATGAGGGAACTGAGGGGTGAGAGGGAGTGTAGTGGGAGATGAGGGAACTGAGGGGTGAGAGGTAGTGTAGTGGGAGATGAGGGAACTGAGGGGTGAGAGGTAGTGTAGTGGGAGATGAGGGAACTGAGGGGTGAGAGGGAGTGTAGTGGGAGATGAGGGAACTGAGGGTGAGAGGGAGTAGTGGGAGATGAGGGAACTGAGGGTGAGAGGGAGTGTAGTGGGAGATGAGGGAACTGAGGGGTGAGAGGGAGTGTAGTGGGAGATGGGGAACTGAGGGGTGAGAGGGAGTGTAGTGGAGATGAGGGAACTGAGGGGTGAGAGGGTGTAGTGGGAGATGAGGAACTGAGGGGTGAGAGGGAGTGTAGTGGGAGATGAGGGAACTGAGGGGGTGAGAGGGAGTGTAGTGGGAGATGAGGGAACTGAGGGGTGAGAGGGAGTGTAGTGGGAGATGAGGGAACTGAGGGGTGAGAGGGAGTGTAGTGGGAGATGAGGGAACTGAGGGGTGAGAGGGAGTGTAGTGGGAGATGAGGGAACTGAGGGGTGAGAGGGAGTGTAGTGGGAGATGAGGGAACTGAGGGGTGAGAGGGTGTAGTGGGAGATGAGGGAACTGAGGGGTGAGAGAGTGTAGTGGAGATGAGGGAACTGAGGGGTGAGAGGGGTGTAGTGGGAGATGAGGGAACTGAGGGGTGAGAGGGAGTGTAGTGGAGATGAGGGAACTGAGGGGTGAGAGGGAGTGTAGTGGGAGATGAGGGAACTGAGGGGTGAGAGGGAGTGTAGTGGGAGATGAGGGAACTGAGGGGTGAGAGGGAGTGTAGTGGGAGATGAGGGAACTGAGGGGTGAGAGGGAGTGTAGTGGGAGATGAGGGAACTGAGGGGTGAGAGGGAGTGTAGGGAGATGAGGGAACTGAGGGGTGAGAGGAGTGTAGTGGGAGATGAGGGAACTGAGGGTGAGAGGGAGTGTAGGGGAGATGAGGGAACTGAGGGGTGAGAGGGAGTGTAGTGGAGATGAGGGAACTGAGGGTGAGAGGTAGTGTAGTGGGAGATGAGGGAACTGAGGGTGAGAGGGAGTGTAGTGGGAGATGAGGGAACTGAGGGGTGAGAGGGAGTGTAGTGGGAGATGAGGGAACTGAGGGGTGAGAGGGAGTGTAGTGGAGATGAGGGAACTGAGGGGTGAGAGGGAGTGTAGTGGGAAATGAGAGGGGGAGAAAGAAGGGCGAGAGGGAGGATAGTGGGGAGATGGGGAGAAAGGGGCTGGCAGGGGGTCTGTGGGCTGTGTTAGGAGAGGGAGAGTGAGGGGAGGAGGAAGAAGAGTGAGGGAAGGGGAAGGAGATTCAGAGAGGGAAAGCCTGTACAGTATATAAAGTATATGTGTCAGTAAATGCAAGTTAACATAGAAACATAGAAACTGATGGCAGATAAGGACCGCTAGACCCATCTAGTCTGCCCATTTTCCCTGCCTACTGTAAAAGCCGCAGACCCAACTTGATCTCCACAGACCCTACTTGATCTCCAGCTTCACTTCCTTGTTCCTATTGCTAGGGTTCTCCTATGCCTGTCCCATGCATGCTTGAATCCCCCCATTGTGTTTGCCCCACACCAGGCACTTGGGTTAGTATCCCAGTACTGACACTGCAGTGCAGCATGAGGGGGATGCTGCACTCCTGAGGTGCCGCCTTTCAGATGAAATGTTAAACCGAGGTCCCATCTGCCTGTTCTGGTGGTAGCTCAGGTGGATGTGAAAGATCCCATAGCAGTTCTCGAAAAGAGTAGGGGGAATTTTTTATTCAAAACTTGAAAGTAAAATACATACTTAATAGTGTTACTGCACACAAAATCATAAGACAAAAATAAAAGTAAACAGAAATAAGCATTTCGTCAGACATGCAATAAAAAATTTCATTTTTTGAGTCCCAGAACGGAAAAGCTGAACCCCCCCCCCACTAAAAGAGTAGGGGAATGTATTATTGTAAACAAATAATACAAGAACAGTATTACAGCATACAAAATAATAATAAGAAAAATCGAAAAGAACATAAAGAAGTATTGCATTATACAGGAACCCCAAATCCAAACAACCCCCCACCAAAAAAATAGGAGATGTTAGTATGCAAAACCGCAAAACAAATCATTCAAACAGTGTAGAAAGCCATACAAAGCATAAGAAGAGAAATCCTAACCATAATGAAGGATTACATCCAACATAAAACCCCAAACTAAGCAATCTAAAGAAGCAGAAAAAAACCAGTCCCGACCCTACAAAAAAACAGGGAAATTCCGTATACAAACCAAAAACATAATATACATATGCATGGTACAGCAGACAAAGGATAATGCAAAAAAAGCATAAAACAGCAAACAAAACAATGGATATAAAGTCCATATACAAAATGAGCTTAACATGTGCAGAACCCCTGTCCCTTCCCACTTCAGGAAAAAATCCATGAACATAAGTCCCAATAGCGCCGAAAAACCCCAGGCGATGTGGAAGTTTTCTCAGAACTATAAACAGCCTGTAAACCCTGTAAAATCTGAGCGACAATCTGAGGAGGACTACACACGTTCTGTTGTAATAAAAATTCACATCTAGCATGCCACAAATAGAAGTGACAAAATGCAAAAATTCAACGTAAAGTGCTAGGATGATAATGAACCAAACTAGGGGGATAAATGCCGTAAATCAAAATATCATACGTGAGGAAAGGAAGGGCCTTTTCCTTCCACTTATGGAGGAGAAGGGTCCAAACTGGTTGTGAATAGGGGCAATCAATAAAGAAATGCATCCTGGTCTCAGGAATGAAAGGGCACATATCCTGGGGACAAGTCCTTTCCTCATGAGTCTTATGCTTCATATTACCACAAACACCTAGCCTGCCTTGACAAGATAGCCAGGTAACATCCCAAACCCGTTGGAGGATTCATGGATCAGTCAGTTGGTGAAAAACTCCAGAGGAGTCCAACTGAGTGCCAAAGGAATCCTGTAGCACAGGAAGGTCCAAAAAGGATGTTCCCAAAACAGATCGATATAAGTGCTTCCTCGAGGAAGACATAATCACCGTAGGGTTCAAAGGCCACTGATGAATCTTTAAAAAGGTGGGGATAATAAAATGGGGGAGCTTAAACTTATGAAAGTTACGAGGAATTGCCAAAGAGGGAGACACCAGGCGGCGCGCAATGGAGCAAGATGATGATGAAGAGGAGAAATCCAAAAGACCGGAGGGGCATGCAACAGGTAGAGAATGGTAGTCTTAAAAAACAAACAGTGAAAAAACACCAAGGGGTTCAACATCCGAACACCACGGTGGCAGTAATCAAGATATGTGTAAGAACGTTTCACTGGATTCAAACAGCTGCCCCAGAATCCCTGAAAGAATACATTATACAAGCACGCTTCCAAGGAAAAAGGGGACTGGAAAAACTGAAGCCACATGAAGAAATAAGGGAAGAACTAAAGTTTTCAGCAACAAAACCTGCTTTCTCTTTGCAAAAGTATGACCCTTCCAAGATGCAACCAAATGAAAAGCCTTGTCCAAAACAACAGTCCAATTTGAGAGGGCATCATCAGGGGCACCAAATGTAAATCCTAAAACTTTGATCGGGGAAAATTGCAAAGGCACCCCTGCAACATAGCAAAGAGAATGTGGGGGGGGGGATCGAGAGGTACAATGCTGAACTCTTGTTATAATTAAGCTTAGAACCAGACACACGTTCCAAATCCGTTAGAAGGAGGAGTAAGTCTGCCTCTCGTAGGTGCGGGGTGGTGAGAATGCAGAGATCGTCCACATAAGCTAACACCGTAGGGATACAGCACCCAGAAGGAAAGGACGATTGAGGGATCGATGGGTGGCATAAAAGTCTACGAAGCAATGGATCGACATGAAAAACATAAAGAAGAGGACTGAGAGGGCAGCCCTGCCGAACCCCGGTATGACTCAAAAAGGGGGGGCAAAAGGCACCATTCACATAAGGATGGATCCAGGCAGTGGAATAGAGCAATCTAATCCATTGAATAAATCGCAGTGGAATTCCGTAATGAGACAGGACATGAAAGAGGTAGTCATGATTTACTCTATCAAATGCCTTTTTCTGATTGAGTGAAAAAAGAAATGAAGGAAAAGAAGAAGAGTTAAAGGCAGAGACATCTCTAAGTAAGGAAAGATTGGAAACAATAGTGCGATGAGGAATAGCTCAGGTCTGTCCCTCTGAAATGACTTGGGACGCAACAGGAAGAAGTCGGTGAAGCAGGACAGATGTAAAAATCTTACAGTCCACGTTCAAGAGACTCAAAGGCCTCCAATTCCTTATGTCTGACCTATCTCCTTTCTTAAACAATAGAAATATGATAGCATCTGAAAAATTCAGAGTTACAGAGTGAGAATCAATGATAGTATTAAAGAGCAAGGTAACAATAGGAGAAAAAAGGTCAGAAAAAGCCTGATAAAGTTCAGCCATAAGGCCGTCCAGCCTCGGAGAAGTACATCGCTTTTGCTACTTAATAGCCGCCTGCACCTCTAACAAAGAAATTGGGGCTGTCATCTCAGTGCAAAGACCAAGAGAGGGAGAAGGGGTCTGTAAATCAAAAAAGGAAGCGGCAGTGGATGTAACCAGTGAAGGAGTCCCAAAAACACTGGTTAGATGGGAAGAGACCTTTAACTGGAGAGACAATATAGTGTCATAAACCATAGAAGAGTCCGCATCAGTAAGACTATCAATGTGCATGGCAGCCACCCTGTCAGAACAGCGCTTGTAAATATCAAAAGAGGCCTTAGAAGAGTGGGTGCCACAAGTAGCCTCAAGATGCAACGAGCAAGCCCTGTTATATTGACACTCTTCCATCTGAGCCTTCAAGGAAGCAACAAGGGGGGAGCAATCTTGAGCCATCACAGAAGCCCTAGAGATCATGTCCTGTAAATGCCACCGCAATAGCAAATACTTACGATAAGAGGAAACAGATTTACTCCTAGCATACCTGAGAAAGAGGTGTTTAAGATCTGATTTGGTATCGTCCCACCAATGTAAAGAGGAAGTATAAGCATACAGAACCGAAGTGCGGGCCAACAGAAATTCCCAACAATCTCAAACTATGCAGCCATCAGATAATAATGAGCTATTCAACTTCCAGCACGAAGAAACAAGAAGAGGATGGGAAGCCGTAGAAGGAAAACAAAGCAATGAGATGGCCATGAGATCTGAGGTCTTGCAAGGAATAACCTTCGCCTGTCATACCATAACATTCTGGGAGAGAAAGATAAAATCAATATGAGTGGCCAGAAGGCCTCTATGATAGGTCATTGTTCTCTTAGGATGCACTTCGCAGTAACCGTCCTTAAGAGAGGCGAACTGAAGTATAGTACGTAATGCAATAGAGTCCCTGAAAAGCTTCTGTGTGGAGCCTCCTCTGTCAGCCAGGGTGAGACCACAATTGAAGTCTCCCCCCTATAGAGATGTCTAGAGGTGTGTAAATAAGGCTACAATAACCGAAACAAGTCTGAACGAGCAGCAATACCCTGAGGTGCATAAACATTTAGAATCCGGAGCTGCAGACGACGGAAGGCGCAATCAAGCAATAAGGCGCGGCCAGGGACTATATCAACCAGTCTCATAACAGTACAGTCAAAACCAGAAAACAAAATACCCAACCCATCACATTTATCCTGACCTGAGGACCAATAGGAAGGGCCTCTAGTCTAGCCAGTGGAAGCCCGGGTCAGCTCGTATCGAGTCTTCAGCCTAGTATCCTGAAGTAAGTAGAGATCATGTGGGAGATCCAATAGAAACTGCAGAGAGGTAAGAAGTTTTCTATAGGATTTCATGCTACACACATTAAGTGTGAGGCAGCAAATACCCAAACCCACAGGCATAAGAAGAAAGAAAAAGACCGAAAGCCAGCAGAAAAAAACAAAGAAGAATTAGGCAAAGAGGCGTCAAGCAAACGCCGATTGCCGCCTGGTGTCTGGATTAGTAAGGGAGGGATCCCATTGGGAATCAGAGGAGTAGTCTAAATGGAGAGAAGAGGCCTGTGAAGAGTCAGAGTCATTTTCCTCGTCCATTATGTCACTCCACTGCTTCCATTTGGTCAGGGCTTGGTAGCGATTCCTGGTCAGAATGAACTATCTGGAGGAAGGTCTGGGAGCCTTATGCTTACCCTTGAACTTACCCTTTTTTCCCTGAGAAACCTCCATGAAGGGGTCCAATTCAGGAGGAGGAGAAGGTGGCATGGGGTCAGAGGGGGCAACAACCCCCTGGTGCCGGGAGGGATCAGGTCTTGTAACACAGGATCCGTTGCTCGGAGAGCAGGAAGAGCAGAGGGAAGAACATCACCCGAGGGGGGGCACTACGTCCTGGCCGTCCTCATCACGCTGGCGAAGAACCCGAGTCTGAGAGTCCGTGATGAGGGCTACCTGATCCTGAGGGGGACGGTCCAACCGATTATGGTCAGCCCATGGACACTGATGGTAAGTATGGTCAGTCTCATTACAGAGATTACACCTCCATGGGTCAGGGCAACTGAGGCTCACATGACCATAGGCTAAGCATATAGTGCACCGTGGCTCGTTGCAGGTATGGCTCAAATGCATTCGAGCACCGCATTTATGACAGGTGCAGGGTTGACCGGGATAGAAACACAGACCTCTATCCCTACCTATATAAAAACTACCTGGCAAATGAGCTATACCCCTGTCATTCTGCTTCAATTGCACCTTAACCTTCCAATACCCTGTCCAGATAAGGTCCTTGTCCAAAATAGGACGAGGAGCCTCGAGAACGTCGCAGCACTGCTTAAGCCAATATTGGATGTCCGCTATGCTCACTTCTTCATTATGAAAAAGAAGAGTAATTATTTTCACCGTAGGTTTAGTAAGAGGAATGAGCATATAGGGGGTCCATAAAGGCTGTGACTTTACCACTTCATATTTGATCCAAAATTTTTCTAGAGTAGAAACATTCTTAAAACTTAAATCATAAACTGAGTCCCCTCTAACATGTCTGAAAGCAAACAATTCACTTGCTGAAATAGCCAGAGAGTCAAGTAACAGGAACTGCAATACACTTTTCCTATCAGGTACAGTAGAGAGGTCACCAAAATATTTCAGATGAACTGCATTTCTATGTCAGGCTGGCTCACCTAAGTTCTGAAACAGGTCACTGAAGTGAAAGGGATGGTCAGTCGAAGCCTCATCTGTATGTAGAGAAGGCAAAGAAGGGTTATCCAAGTGGTGTATGGAATCAGCTGTCAAAGAGGAGTGCACTGCCAGTGAAGGATGTGTTACTGAAGCAGAATCTTGAGCATGCAAAGGGCCCAGAGTCTCAGGAGTTGGTTGGCCAACAACAGAATGTCGTGTCGAAGTGGCAGAGTGTACTGGCAACGAAGCCACTGCGGATGAATGAGGGAAGGAAGTGGATTCGGCAGGTAGTTTGGGGACTATATGTCCCCGTAAAATGTCCTGTGAGCTTACTGCTCAGGGAGAAGACCAGGGTGCTCCACGAAGCGGTTGAGTCCATCCCGCAGCACATAGAGCAAAAGCAGGGGACCACACAGAGTCTGGAAATGAAGTACTGCCGTGGGTGTCCGTAGAGGATAGCGTGCCTGCAATAGCTGAAGCAGCACAGGTAGGAGCTGTAAGTAAGTCCGTCGTTGTAGCATGTGATGGCCCAGAGTGTATAGCAGCCTGGTCAGAGACAGTAGGCATGGCGGAGTGCAGGGCATCATCCTCCTGCACGAAGCGCCATAAGAGAGAGCGGTGCTGTTCATATAACACTCGTAAATGCGATGGAGACATAGCATGAGTACTGGTCCTAAGAACTGTAGGAGAATGCTCGTCCAAAATTGGGATGGTAGCTCCAAACTCAAGAGGAGATTCAGGAGGTGTACGAATCACTAGTTGTGGAGCAGTGTCAGGTTGACTGTTACCGCAGGCACTAGACAAAACAACAGGCATAGCAGGCTGTAGATCTGGAGCAGAAACCACAAAACTGAGAGCAGCATCATCTCCACCTCCTCCAGGGTCCGGGACCGCAGCCATCTTGGCCCTGCAGTAAAAAGGGTCCTCCCTGCTCACAGGAAGCAAGAGTAGGGAAATTTCCCCGGTGCAGTGGCCAAATTTCCCCCCCATTCACTAAAATACCACCAACAGCTTAATCTGGTTCAAAGTCAGCTGGCATTCATCTGTATCCCCTTCCCCCGGGTCATGCCTGAAAATAGGCAGAATTTGTCTAGTGCACTTACCCGGTCAACAAAAACTAAATAAATAAACATTTGCTGGGAGTCTATTCCATGTATCCACCACCTTTTCTGTGAAGAAATACTTCCTCAGTCTATCCCCTTCCAACCTCATGTCGTGCCCCCTTGTTCCTGAACATCTCCTTTTCTGAAAAATGCTACCTTCCAGTACCCTATTTATGCCTTTTAGATATTTGTAGGTGTAACCCCCCCTACAAATGGGGGTTCCCAAAAAGTCTTCCTTAAGCTTGCCTAAATGCTCACTGCCAGGCTGGTGTCCTGTGTTTTAGCAGTTTAAATGTATTGCCAGAGCGTGCCTGTATAGCCTCTGTGTACTGTCTCTTTAAGAGCTGCCTGGATTGCAGTCATAATTAATCTGGGAGGGGGCTGATGTTTCTATGCTCAAGTTCCGCCCGGGCTGCCAAATAATCACTCCATTCTGCCATTGCTATTAGCGCAAAGGGAGCTCTGTTAGAAGATATACTTGTTTGCTGATCATTTATTAAAGTAGTAATAATATTGCAGTTTCTCTAACCTGCCTTCTTTGCAGCATGGACATTTTTGTTTATCTCCATCATCTTGGTCCTGGACTGCTGAAATGGGCCAATCAGTACCTTTGGGGACTCTAAAATGGAGCCTGTACCCAGGGGTTTTGTGGGAGCAAAATTCTGTAGGAATTGTAGTTTTGGGCTTTTGGTGCATAAATGAACCTGGAGAGGGAGCCCTTGAACTGTCTGACAGATAGATCAGCCAACCGAACCTTTTGGATCCTGGGGAAAGTCCCAGGCTGCTTGCAGCTAGAGCCAGTCTGAATTGGGAAGTGGAAGTGGTAACAGCTTGAGTGATTCAAGCAGCAGCCCCTGTGTAATTTGCATAGGAGAACTGTGAAAGGACTGAGTTTTGGCCTGCCTGTCTGCCTGCTGTCCCTGAGAGGGAAAATAGAGCTTATTCAGACTGAATCCACATTATGAGGACAATTCAAGCCTCTGGACTGTGACCAGGCTTTAACCTGAAGAAGACCGAAGATTTGTTGAATGCAATCGGCCTGTCAGGCTTTCCAGCCACCTCTGAACTCCCGGTTTGTGCAGAGACTCTGTCATTGCGACCGGATAGCAATCTGCCTGGTACAGTAGAATTTCTTTTTTTCACTTTATCTTTTTATTGAAATTATAGAGTATATAAGAAAGCACACATCTAATACAATAGAAGACTATCCTCCATGTAAGGTATAAAATATCACGTAACAAAACACAATATTTAGGGTAAACATATTGGAGAAGCCTTATATACATGTATTGATAGTAAAACACAAACCTAGACAGGATGTAAGTGGAGAGCAGAAGGGCTACAATCAATAAGGTATTATTGGATCAGAAATAGCAACCATGTACGAAATACATGCTAGGGCAGGCTATGGTAAGGCATTCAGTAAATTGCCAAAAGTGATAAATGTGGTAATATGAACAATGTTCAGTAACGGAGAGGTGACGATAAGAGAAAAGTGTGTAAGGAAAGAAAGAAGAGAGAAAAAAGGGAGAAGAAGGGAAGGAGAGAGGGAGAAAACAGGGAAGAAGGGAAAAAGGAGAAATCTGTGCACAAAAGTTTTGAGAAAACCTAATCTAAGAGCAAAATATAGAAGAAGGGCTAAATATCCCTAAGAATTAGGGTCTAGAAGAACTAGATTCAATGTACTTGAAGTAATCCTTCCAACATCTATCATGTACAGTGAGTCAGTTATGAGTAACAAGAGATAATCGGTCTAGGGAGGCATACTGAGAGAGGCTTTGAAGAACATCTGAAAGAGAAGGCACCAGAGTTGATTTCTATTTCAAAGAATCAGACGTTTGACCAGAAGAGAAAGTATGTTTAGCCATCTAAAATGTGCATGTGAGAGGAGAGAGAGCTATTGGGGGTAAGGATGCCTATAAGGAATAGTTTGGAGTCAAAAGGTAGTTTTTGTCCTGTTACTCTGGAGGCAAGTAAACAGACTTTATGCCAGAGCTTATTAATGGGAGCGTAAGACCACAAGATATGAAGTAGATCCCCATTGGCCAAATTGCAGCGCCAGCAATTATTATTTAATAGGCCCATTCGTTGAAGCACAGAGGGGGTTCTATACCAAAGATGTAGGATTTTAGTTTGTATTAAAGAACTACACAGTAGAATTTCTTACATGTAAAAGTGCTCTGTGCTGTTAGTGGGTCGTGATTTGATTCCCCACTGTGTGCTGAACTGTGTTTTGCTTGCTGGAGGCTGCATTCAGCTCCAACAGACTAAATCCATTTGCATCTCCATTTGACCTGGGCCTTGCCACACTGGCCCAGCCAGACTACTCACTATGCAGAGGAAGCCATCAATGAGAGACCTACCTGGGGATCAGCCTCCTGCTCAATGCTTTGAACAGAAATGATGCCTCTGTGATTCGTGTGGGCCCTGCTTCTCCTGGTACTCCAGCTCAACAACCTGCCGTCTCAATTTCAACCTGCCTGTATCCTGTGTTGGGTATCATGAGTAAACATGAGGGTAGCTCCCTACAACAACAGCTAAATCTAAAAGTGTTGTCATCTGATTGCTTTGTTGTCTTTTCGTTCATGAACTGAGCCCTCTGGCTCCGGATTACAAATAGTGTGTGTTGTGCATGTTGCTTTCTTCCATCACAGGACCTGAACCAGCTGCGATGTCAGCCTACCCTGAGCAACATTCCTGGCTAGCCCACCATTTTCCTACCTGGGTACCCAGAGTGTGTGACTGTGTAGGGACTCTGAAGTGCATGCATAACTGTCTGATTGATTTTAGCCTTTAAGCCAATCAACCTGAATATGCCCCTCCCTTGTTCAAGTCCCCTGAATAAATCAGATATAACTCTGTTTGCATTTAACCTGACTGTGGTTCCAGTTTGTACCAAGAGTACTGTACTGTACTGTACTGTTGCTGTTTGCTATGTATAACCTTGTTTTACAGGGGGTCCCTAGGGTTGAGCTAGAGGAACCAGCCCTGGTGGTAAGTGCAAACAGTGTGGGTAATTGCATGGTGAATAAGGTTCATTGTGAAAGTGATTATTGTATATTGTTTAGGCCACTAGAAGGGAAAGAGGGGGGTTACAGTGTCCTGGAGGGCTGTGCCCAGGTTAGCTCAACCACTAACAACCCTGACCTCTGGGTGGAGGCACCCATTTCAGTACCCAGGCTCCTTAACCTGCTACTAGCCAAGCAGGCAGGGGTAGTAGTCCTTGGGATAGCGCCACCTAGGGGCTACATAGGTTTCTGTCATATCTTCATTGGCTCTCCTCTCCTCCAGGGTATACATATTGAGGTCTCCTAGTCTCTCCTCATATGACGTTTAGTGCAGGCCTTGCACCATCTTTGTTGCCCTTCTTTGAACTACCTCCACCCTGTCTATGTCTTTATGAAGA
Source organism: Neoceratodus forsteri (assembly GCA_016271365.2). Taxonomy (NCBI): domain Eukaryota; kingdom Metazoa; phylum Chordata; order Ceratodontiformes; family Ceratodontidae; genus Neoceratodus; species Neoceratodus forsteri. Next base: position 228,569,753 of record CM057451.1, read on the forward strand.
TGTAGCCTCCGGAACTGGACACCGTATTCCAAATGAGGCCTCACCAATGATATGTACAGTGGCATCACCACCTCCTTCCATCTGCTGGTGATACCTCTCCCTATGCACTCCAGCATCCCACTGGCTCTCCCCATAGCCTTGGCACATTGTTTGGCCACCTTGAGGTCATCAGATATGATTACCTCCAAATCTCTTTCCTACTTGGTGACCATCAGTCCCCCGTCATGAAAATCCTCCCCCGGGTTCTTGTGCCCCAAATGCATGATTTTGCACTTTTTCACATAAAATCTAGGCTGCCACACTCTGGACCATTCCTCCAGTTTACCTAGGTCCCTCTTCATTTTTTCCACCCATCCCGGAGTGTCCACCCTGTTGCAGATCTTAGTGTCATCTGCAAAGAGGCACATCTTCCCCTCCATCCCCTCTGCAGTGTCACTTATGAAGACATTAAACAGTAACAATCTTGTGGTTTCATTATCCACTTTTCACTTGTATCCACAAGTGCTGCCAACAAGTGACACCACTGATAGATATCCTTTGTCTGGCTCTGATGTATGATAGGTTTCAGTTCTCACTAGATCTGTAGGTTGTCCAGTCCAGTGCCTTTCCACGGCACTGATGCTGTCTCAGAGTGTGAGACTGCCCTTGACTCATGCTGCACTGTCTGTTTGCTATCTCCCTCCATAATGCTGCTTCCTCCAGTCTCAACTGCCACTCCAAGCCAAAATGCTGCTCTCTCTGGTCTCTGTGCCATGCCAAGTCAAAGCATTGGTCTCTCCAGTCTCTGTCACTGCTTCAAAAATCCAGGGTAAAGAAGAATGCTGAAAATATATTTGTTTATTGATTTGTTTATGTTAAAAAGCCTGCTGCCGGCCCATCGGTGCAGTGGTAGCGCTACCGTTCGCGACGCTGGTGACTCGGGTTCGGGAACAAGCCTGGGGAGCTGGAGGGCTGGCCGGGGGGAATGGGCTTAGCCTTCTGTAGACTGCTCGCCTTCTCCGGGGGGGGGAAGACAAGGTCCAGTGCTTGACTGACTCCAGGCAGAGGTCTGGGGTACAGCAAGTGCTTGGCCATTTCAGGAGGGTCAGGCATGCCAGAAGTCGGCGGAGCTCCACCTTGACGTCAGGGTGCATGGCACGCCCAGGAAATGGAGAAAACACCTCCTTCACTCCGGGTAGATGGAACACTGGCACAGACCTCAATGGTCCCCTGCCTGTCCCATGGCACGGCCCGATGAAAATACCATTAGTTAGGGTGTAAGGGCCCCACCTCGTCCCTACCTGGTGGGAAATCCAAGGCTACATGAGCGGACCACCACGGGGCTCCAGGTATGGAAGGAACAGAGGCAGATGTCAGGTGCTCCTGAAGAAGCGGAGTGCAGGGGACAGGGGAAGGCGGAAAACATAGAAAGTTAAAAAAAAAAAAAAGCCTGCTAATCCACTTCCCTCACCTACCAAACAATAGGATTTCAGTGTCTAGTTTAGGAACACCTTCACTTTCTCCCCAGTCAACTGCTAGAACAAATCCTGCAAACACTTCTTGGTCATCTCATGTCCCACTACCCCCCCCCCCCGACTCATGTATGGACATGAAAAATCTATGCAGTTCAGTATCTGGGACAGCATGTTTTAGACTTGGCATGGTGTGTAACACTGAGTGCCAACTTGCTCTCAGCTGATTGGAATTCCCCAGGTCAGAACACGTATGTGCAACAGGCTGCACTGCATACTGTATGCCTGCCCAAACATGGAAAGTTGCTACTGTAAACCCTGTCTACAAGAATGGTGATAAACTAAACTCTTCATGTTACAGACCCATTTCAATTGTCCCAACACTTGCTAAATTGCTGGAAAATGTGTCTTTTCACTGTTATCTTCATGTAACCCCCTTACAAATGGGGGTTCCCGAAAAGTCTTCCTTGAGCTTGTCTAAATGTGTTTTAGCAGTTTAAATGTGATTACCAGAGATTGCCTGTATAGCCTCTGTGTACTGTATCTTTAAGGGCTGCCTGGATTGCAGTCAAAAGTAATTTGAGAGGGAGCTCTGTTGAAAGATGTAACTATTAGCTGAAAATCATTCAGGGTGATAATAATAATGTAGTTTTGTCTAACCTGCCTTCTTTGCAGCAAGGACTGTTTTGCTTATCCCCACCACTTTGGCCCGGGACTGCCGAATTGGACCAATCAGTACTGGTGGGACCTAAAATGGAGCTGGACTACAAGAGCTGTCTGGAGTCAGAATCTGTAGGAATTGTAGTTTTGGGCTTTTGGCACCTTTTTGCACCTGAAGGGTGAGCTCCTGTTGTGACTGACAGATGAATCAGCCAATCGAACCTTTTGGATCTTGGGGAAATTCCCAGGCTTGCTGGCAGTTGAGTCAGATCTAAGTTGGGAGCTGAAGAAGCAACAGCTTGAGACAGTTAAGCAGCCATCTGAGTAGTTTCGCATGGGAGAACTGTGGAAAGGCCCAAGTTGTGGTCTGCAAGTCTGCCTCCTGCCCCGAGAGGGAGAGAAGAGAATTATTTAGGACTAAATCCAGGTTTGTGAAAATGAGGTAAGCCACTGATTTTTTACCAGGCTCTTACCTGAAGAAGACTGAAGATTTTGCTTAATGCAATTGGCCTGTCAGGATTTCCAGCTGCTTTTGAGTACCCGGTTTGTGCAGAGAGTTTGCGACTGTGACCGGAGAGTGGTTTGCCTGGTACAGTAGAATTTCCTTACCTGTAAATGTGCTGCGAGTTGATAGTGGGTCATGATTTGGTTCCTCACTGTGTGAACTGTGTTCTGCTTGCTGGGAGCTGTATCCAGCCCAAAACAAACTGTATCTGAATTTGTCTCCATTTAGCAAGGGCCTTGCCAAACTGGCCCAGCCAGACTACCCGTTGCACAGAGAAAGTCATCGACGAGAGACCTGCCTGGGGATCAGCCCCCTGCTCCACGCTTGAACAAGAATGACGCCTCAGTGATTCGTGTGGGCCCGGCTTCTCCTGGCACTCCAGATTAACCACCTGCTGTCTCGATTTTTGTCCAGTCTTGGGTATCGTGAGTAATCATCAAGATAGATCCCTGCAATGACAGCCTAATCTAAAAGTTTGTCATCTGATTGTCTTGTTTTCTTTTCATGAACTGAGCCCTCCGGCTCTGGATCATAAATAGTGTGTGTTGTGCATGTTGTTTTCTTCCATCACAGGGGTGATGGAATCAGCTGCAACGTTCCTGGCTAGCCCACCATTCTCCATCTGGGTACCCAGAGTGTGTGACTGTTAATGGACCCTGAAATGCATGCATAACTGTTTGATTGATACAGCCTTTCAGCAAATTAACCTGATTACGTCCCTCCCTTGTTCAAGTCCTTTAAATAAATCAGATCTCTTTTTTTGCATTTACCCTAACTGTGGTTCCAGTTTGTGCAAAAGTGCTATACTGCTGTTATTTGCTGTGTATAACCTTGTTTTACAGGGGGTCCCCAGGGCCGGGCCACAGAAAAGCCCTGGTGGTAAGTGCAAATAGTGTGGGTACTTGTGTGGTGTATCGGGGTATTGTGAAAGTGAGTATTCTGCATTGTTCCAGCCACTAGTAAGGAAAGAGCGGGGTTACAGTGTCCCGGTGGGCTGTGCCCAGGTTAGCTTGACCACAACCAACCCTGTCCTCTGGGTTGAGGCACGACCCTGAAGGCCAAGTTACTTCAGCCACGGGACATGCTGTAAAATATGTTTTACACACATCCCTTAGTGTCTTATTGCGTTTATAAAATTGGTTCCTTTTTTTTTTTTTTTTTTACTTTTTACTGTTGGGGAAAGCATGTTTATATGTAGAAACAATAGATTCACGTGTGTGTATTTGTGATAAAATAGTTCTTCCACCCACTACAAGTGATATCATTGATGATGTCATTGTATTACTGCCTACTTTCTTCTTCCTGTTTTTTTTCTCGTTTTTCTCCATTTTCAAGATATGGAATGTTTACCACGGAATACATGGATTCAAAATTCTGCTCAGTTCCACTGGCAGAATGTTTCTTTTCTAACACACTATACACACAGACAACAAAGGCCTTTGTTAAAGCAAGAGACTAAATTAACTTATTTTTCAGGGCGAGAAGAAGAGAGTTCCCTGATGAGCAGGTAAAGACAGATGGGGGATTTTCACTGTCAGCAAACAAACAGTTGTAGTGAAAACTAAACAATACTTATTGTTTCTAATTTGTTTATGTATGTAAGGTGAGTGTGATAATCAGGGAAACAACATTTAATTAATTTGTTTTATTTTTATTTAAGGTAGTTTTATTTTTAGGGCCCAGTTGAAGTTTTTTTTTACAGTTTAAAGGTAGCAGCCATGTTTTTGGTAGAAGATCAGTTCTGTCTGTAGGGGGCTAACTGAAATGTCTGTGTTCCAAATACCCATTGATCTGGGTTCCAGACTCTTCACTGCTGAGCAGTCATTTTTTTAACCATGTGTAAACCATATTTTACACATAAATAAGAGTCAACCAGATTACATAATTTTATCCTGCCATTTTATAGTGGGCAGCAGCTTTCAGACCCTGTTCAGGTCTTCATGTGGTATGCCTCTTCCCTCACACAGCTGCTGGAGCCCTGGTAGCCTTGCTGCATTGTACTTGCCTGGCATTTCCATCTCTGAACTTTGTAAAACTGGATAGAGGATAAAACAAAACATCAGAAATTAGAGAATATAGGCAGAGTACTGTTGGCAAAGAACTACAAAAGCACACATACCCCCATAATGCATTATGGGATGTATATGCAAATCACCATGATATTTTAGGCTGGTTCAGCTTTAAGCAGGAATGCATGGTGCCAAGGGGCCCCTCACACAATCTGCAAAGGGTGCAAACAGAAGACACAGACACATGTTTCGTCCTACCCAGGACTCATCAGTGTGCAGTGTCTGTATCGCACTCTAGGGGAAATGAAGTCCTGCCCTAAGTTGGTCTTATGGGTTTGAGTAAAAAAAAAAAAAACAAGAGTACTGTTGTCTACCTCTTAATACTTACATTTTGTGACTGCCCCATAGGTGCTGGATAGACAAACTATGCTTAGTTTGCTTCCTAGTTGTGTTCCCCAACCTCAAATGCAGTCCATGTGTTGTTGAGATAGTTTCTGTGTGGCTGGGGTCAAAGGTGTTAATGGAAGGGCTGCACTGAAGAAAAAGGAACAGCAACCAAACATTGTACCCACTGCGACAGTCCACGGGGGCCAGAAGAGTGAAGATGCAGTGGTCTCTCCAGCCTGTGAGAAGGGTGCTTCCTGCTTGAAAAAAAGAAGAGAGTTTCCAGCCTAGCCCCCCCCCCCACCAATACATACACTGTCGGCAGATAAGGGCCTATGGCCCACCCAGTCTGCCCATTTGAGCTTGTAAGTTCCCTTTACATTTTTCTAGAAGTCTGCTGCCCCTTACCGCTGACATCCAGAATTCCCTTATGTCTATCCCATGCATTCTTAAATCCTGTGATTGTTTCAGCCCCCACCGCTTCCTCTGGCAGGGTGTTCCACTTGTCCATCACCCCTTCTGTGAAGAAATTCTTCCTCATGTTTCCTCTGAATTGCCCTCCCTCCAACTATAGCCCATACCCTCTAGTCCTGGAACATCTTTTTTTCGCTGGAAAATAGTGTATTCCTGTATCCTGTTCCTCCCCGTAAGGTACTTGTATGTCTTTATCATATCCCCTCTCTGCCTCCTCTCCTCCAAGGAGTACATATTCAAGTCCTTAAGCCTGTCCTCGTAGAACTTGTGATCCCAAACATGCAGTCGGAACAGGGACTAGGGTTGAACGAGTGGTGTAGGGGAAGGTGGCAGCAGTGTTGCAGAAGGGAGCCAGCCATTATCTCATTTTGGGGAGGGGGTTACACAGGCATTCGTTTATGGCTTGTAATTTAATAGCAATAGTAAACCCTTACATGTACACTCTGCAATAAGGGTAATTCTGTTGGGGGTTCATTTACTGTAATAAGGGGCCAAGAGGAGGAAAGTATGACCTTGTAGATGCAACAAAGAGCCCTACATGAAGAGAAGTGTGTGTGTGTGCTAGTCTTACAGAATTTCCTTGGGGGGGGGGAGTTTTACTACAAGTGTTATTTGCTAGAAAGAGTTCTACCTGAGGCTGTCATGCTGTACCAAAGGCGACATTCAGAAAAGGAATGCTGCACCCTTAATAGTCGCCACACCCTTTGCTGTTTTAATGATTGTGATTCACCAAGGCTTCCTTGCTGTTTTTACTGACTCATGACTATATTTTGTAGCTTTGGGGTATAAACAGTGTAGTGAATCTCTGTCTCTCTTGCAGCAGGTTCACCTTCTTCTTGATTTTTGCATCCAAAAGGAGAGACAGCAGCAGAGCAGCCATGCCTGGAATTGCAAAAGCACTGGCCAAACAGCGGGCTAGAGCAGAAGGCATTGGTACCAATGACATGGTAATGAAATACATGAATCAGGATTATGATATCTTGAAGGCAGAATGCTTGCAGTCCAGGAAACTGTTTGAAGATAAGGCTTTCCCTGCCATTCCCTCCTCATTGGGATATAAAGAACTGGGACCATATTCTGCGAAAATCCAGGGTGTACAATGGAAAAGACCACGGGTGAGATAATGTTTTCTCTCTTTTCAAACTGTATAATGCGAGAAAGATGGTCAAAACAATTTAACTGAGCTTTCTGCTTTACTTTTTGTTACACCACCAATGTTTCAGGTCACAAAACCTTGCCTCTTTTAAGATTCTTAAAAAGAATTAATCACAGACCTGAAAATTCTGAACAAAACAGGAAAAGGAGTTCTCTGAAGCCAATAAAGAAATATGTGATGAGTTCTTTTAGAGACTTTTGACAGTTACCCCCAAGAGAGGGTTTTCTGACCTGAAACATTGAAGGGGGAAGATAAAATAAAACCAGTGACCTGTACAGAGGCAGGATCACCTCCTTCCTTCAGCAAGTGGTGCCCTTCCCTATGCATCCCAGCATACTGCTGCCCCCCCCCGAGATATATAATCATAGAAACACAGAAATCTTTAGCAGATAAGGACCGCCAGGCCCATCTAGTCTGCCCATAGGCCCTATACATTGTCTGTGGCCACTGACCCTTTGTGATCAGTGGCTTTTCATCACTCCTTCCTCTCTCAAGGTTCCTTTTTGCCTGTCCCAGGCATGCTTGAACCCCTCCACTGTGCTTGCCCCCACTACCTCCCGTGGCAGACTATTCCAGGCATCAACTACCCTTTCTGTGTAGAAAGACTTCCTCACATTACCTCTTAACCTACCCCCCTCCAATTTCATATTGTGCCCCCTTGTTCTAGTACTTTTTCTACATTGGAAAAGGTCCCCCACCTGCACCTTGTTTATGTCCTTGAGGTACCTGAAAGTTTCAATCATGCCCCCACGCTCTCTCCTCTCCCGTCCTCCAGTGAGTACATGTTGAGGTCCCTTAGTCTCTCCTCATATGCTTTGTGGTGCAAGCCCTGCACCATCTTTGTTGACCTTCTCTGGATAGCCTCGACCTTGTTTATGTCGCAGAAACAAAAAAAGAGCACCACTCTGAGTACGTACAGAGTATGTACAGAGGCACTCCACTCAAAAAAAAGGGTTGGTAAGACTTGCTGACAGAAACTTACGTTTCACCAAACAAACTGCTGGGCTTCCTCAGAGTAGTTGCATTATACTAGTTTGTCCACATTTATACATCAATACCACGTGCAAATCTAGCAATTATCCAGTAATCTCATTAAACAATCCATAGCACTGCTTCACTATGAAAAGTCAATGCTCTATTCAGTTTAGAGCTTAAGCTAAAAAACAGAGAACAGAAGTGATCCTGTTAATCAATTTTCATCAGCTTCACGTTATTGATAAATTATCTCACAACTAAACTTTATTCTGCAGGCTAAAAACAATATATATAAGACACAATGAACATAACAAGCTGCTGGAGCTGAAGGTACGGCTATGGAGTGCCCTCTCCTCCCCTGTGCCCTGGACAGGTAGCACCTCTGAGAATGAGATGGATTGTGCCATCTTTTAGTGTCTAATTTTACTGCCTCTCTATCAATGACAACCTAAAATCAAACTTCCCTGATGAAGGTGATGCAATGTAAGGGACTTTGTCCTCAACTTCTCACAACTTAGTTTTAAAAAAAAAACATCTTTGAAGTGAAACTCACCTCCACCCACTTTGCAAACATTTCCTACCCCCCACCCACTTCTCAGGTCCTTTAAAACATTTCCCCAACCTAATCCACCCTTACCACCCCTCCCCCACAGTCTCAATAAAGTAATAGGCGAAATCATGACTAAAGTTTAAGTCCCACCAACCTCCTCCCACCCATTCCAGACATTTGATCACCCTAATTCAATAAACAACTCCATAACACCCAACCTCCCCCCCCCAACCGGGACCAAAACATTAAAGAATATTAGGTGCCTTTAGAAATGGGCTCCCTTGTAGAAGCGGTCATCAGCTCATTTCATTGTTAATGAATTAATTAAGCAATGATGCATGACAGGATGTGTATCATGCTAGGATAATGTCATGCACTGGGTGATTGAACTTTGAGGCCACAGGCTGAGTGCACTCAATGCAGAAAAAGCGATGTTATCCCAGCACAACACTCACCCCCTGGAGTGCATTATTGCTGTCATACAATAGCTCATTTATTTAATAAAAAAAAAAAAAAAAAAAAAGGTATTTTGAAAGGACGTCCTGTTCTCACCATGACTGAACCAGTGCTCACCAGCCCAGACCAAGGGGTGAAGAGGGGTTCCAGCCAGCTTCTTTCCTCACCCCCAAAGGCCACTAATGTCCTTGTGGTGCTCATCACCCAAGAAGACATGGACCAGCCAGAAGTCTCCCAACCAATCAGGAGACTTACGGACATGATGGAGTAAGTCTGAATGGCAGCACCTTTTTTTTAAGGTGATCGCAGCCTGTTCTCACCAAGACTTGGCCAGCACTTGCCAGCCCAGACCCAGGGGTTGAGAGGGGGTCCAGCTGGCTTCTTTCACCCCTCTCCCATGGCCGCTGACATCCTCGTGGCACTCCTCACCCCAGAAGCCATGGACTAGCCAGAAGTCCCCCAGCCTATCAGAGGACTCAGGGACGTGATAGACTCTGCAATTTACCTAGGTAACACCAAGCAAGCCTTCCACACTGCAGCCCTCACACTAAGGACCAAGTGCAAAGAACAACACAGAGTCTGTCCCCAGTCAACCACGGAGACAGCCAGCAGCCAGCCATGCTGTCTCACCAAACATTGCCCTAAGTAATCAGTCTGCAATGCAAAAAAGGAACCCACCCTCTTGGTCTCCCTGGCTATCTGCGGCTTTTCCCTACTGTGTTGCACTGTACATTAATTACTGCTCTTTCTCTTTTTACCAGGAGAGACACACTAATCTGAAATCTTGCTTATAGGTGCAGTCTGGGAGCACAAGGAAGTTAAGTGACTTGCTCAGGATCACACAGTATGCAAATGGAAACTGTGGGATTCAAACCCGTGTCTCCAGGTTTGCAGCTCAGAGCTTTAAACCACTGTGCAATACTGTCTCCTTTTCTCAGTTTGCATTATTTGTATACCCAAATCTACCTAAATGGTTAAACTGTGGTATAAAGTTCCTTAATCCATACTGCTGAACATTAGTCTGCTACGTAAAGTTTGCAACCGGTTCCCTACCTTGCTGTGCTTTAACACCTATTTGCATACTCACTGCTGCTTAACCTGCTAATGTTGTTAAACTATAATAGATACTATACTTCCTTTAACCCACAATATGCTGCAAGATTAAACTGAGATAGATAATTCCTTAACCTGTACTGCTGCTAGTTAGTCTGTTAGATGAAACATGGAATCTAACCTACATTGGCTACTGTTCAAATATCCCTGTACACCCACTTGCTGGCAAAGCCTGTATCTGTTAAGAAGCATTTCCTACTGGCTCAGCTGTGCCCGAGGGGTTTTGCACACTACTAGCAAAAGCCTATCAAGGTGGCCTCTATATTTATTTTATTTATTTATTTATTTATTTATTAAATTTTGGTGACCAGGTAGGCCCACTGAGCCCCGAAAGTCTCTTTTTCAGGGGCGACCCGGGATAACAATACAAGATAAAATACAGTGGAGATCTATATTATAGATTCTAGCTAACATTAACTAGGTCCCACCCTTCTGTTTCCTCAAGTAACTGGCTCTGGCAAGGAGGCACTCCACCCTTTGTAAGGCTGCCCCCCCCCCATAGAAGCAGTAATAACCTCCCCCTTCCCCTTCAGTCAAGTCTCACCATGCCCAGTTATTTACTGTAACTTATAATCATGGCCTCTGCAGGCTAATTCCTCACCTTACTCTACATAAGTCTGATGATGACAACTGATAGCTTGACAGCTAAACTTCCCACTGCCTGTCTGAGGGTACAAGTCAGATACCCAGTGTCTCTGATCTGTGCTGAGACCCAGCTGGCCTACTCCCTCTGCATCATGAACCGCTACAGTGGAAAACAAGCATTTGTCAATGCTGAATGTTCGCCTCTGTTGTACCTAGTCTTGCTTGTACACATTTTTACTGTATACTTACCCAGGATACAGCAGATGAGATGCAGTAACTCTAAAGTATATCTAATTAAAAAAAAAAAAAGAGATGCACTATCAGTTGTGTCCTGCTTTGACACATTGTTAGGTTATAATTACCCAGGACAGTGCAGCTGGGAGGCACGGAGTCATAGTGTAGCAATACATTATGCTGCAGCAATATACCGTGCTTCCAGTACAACATGATATATTGCAAGTGGCATGTCTTCAGAGCTCTCCAGCCGCACCCCCCATTATGGGGGCTGTGCCCCTGAACCCCCCCAACTAAAATAAACCAACTTGGGGGGGTTAGCACATAACTTTGCACCTTCGCACAGAATGTGAAAAATAGAAAATGCCTTGCGTCTGGGACCAGGAATTGAAGCCCAGTCCCAAACACACTACATCCTTCCATAGCTGCCTGTGGCTCATCCTGTCGAGCCATGGCAGCTGCTCGCTGACCCCACCTCCCAGCACAAGTCTCATCCCCTACCTGGAATGAGTGAGAGGGTGCACTACCGTGTATACACCCTTTTGCAGTTTTGCACCCTCTCGCTCTACCCTACCACGCTGTTCCTGCTGCACGGTTTTAATGTATGCTATTAAGCATACGAGATGCTGACCCAGTACGCAGCTGAAAGGCAATATCTGCTTTTAAGTGGGCTCCCACATTTTGACCCCAAATGTCCAACAGTCTTTTTATGACCTGATATTATGTTCAAGACAGGTGGAATTTTTTAAATCCCTCCTGAGAAGTGATTTTGCTGTGCGACTGTGGAAACAAGTTTCAGAGGCGATTTGAAAAATGACACTTGCCATGTTCAGGAGGTGGCGTAGCACAAGGGACATGTTGAACATTAGGGGACAAAATCTGCAAAAAATAAAGTTGTTATTAAATGTCGGAACAATTCATTTCCTCAGAACTAAGTTGGTTTTTCAAATTTTTACCCCAAATTTTCAACATAATCTTTTTATGACCACTCCTTCTGATCGTGACAGGTGTCATTTATAACACAATGGCTGAAATGTCATTTTGCACCACAAGTGTGAAAACACATTTTGGGTAGCATTTGATAAATGACAGCTGTCACATTCATGAGGTGGTGTTAAAAAAACTGGCTATGTTGAAAAGTTGGGGTCAAAATATTGAAGATTACCCCAGTTATGAGTGTGCATTAAAAATTTGCAGTGTAGACTCATACTTTGTTGTTTTCTGATAGTTTTACTCCAAATTTTCAACATAGCCTTCTTATGACCCCACATAGTCTTCTTATGAGCCCACCTTATGAACAAGGGCAGAGAACATTTTCAAATCCTGCCCAAAAGGTGATTTCATGCCACAAGTGCAAAAACACATTTTGGCCAGGATTTAAAAAATGGCAACTGTCACATTTATAAGGTGCTGTGAAGAAATGGCTATGTTGAAAATGTGGGGTCAAAATATTGAAAATTACCAAATTTACGAGGCTGCATTCATAAATTTTAATGTAGGCTCATAACTTTGTTGTTTTTTAATATTTTTACCCCAAATTTTCGACATAGCCTTCTTATGATCCCACTTCCTGAACAGGGGTGAATAAAATGTTCAACTCCTGCCTAAAAGGGGAGTTCATGCAGCAACTACGAAATCCCCTTCTCGGATGTGAAAACACATTTTGGCCAGGATTTGAAAACTGACAACTGTCACATTCATGATGTGCTGCAAAGAAATGGCTATGTTGAAAATGTGGGGTCAAAATATTGAAAATTACCAACATTTTGAGTCTGCATTCGCAAATTTCAATGTAGGCTGATAACTTTGTTGTTTTTTAATATTTTTACCCCAGTTTCTCAACATAGCCTTCTTATGACCCCACTTCAAGAACAAGAGTGGAGAAAATTTCAGCTCTTGCCCAAAAGGTGATTTCATACAGTGACCATGAAATCACCTTTCAGGACATATTTGTCTAATTCCACTGCCATTGTTCATGAGGTGGGGTCACAAAAAAGGCATGTTGAAAATCTGGGGCAAAAATACTAAAAAATTACCAAGTTATGCCACTAATTCAAAACTCCATTGAAACACATTAAACCGCATACCTGATTCCCTGTTTGTGGTCTGGCATTGAAGAGTGAAGATGTGTCTACGGTTCAGAAAGGATTACAGCATTGGACCCTCAATGGATAAATAAGGGCATGGGGGTGTGGGGTGGTGGGTGCTGAATGGGAAGATTGGGTGGAGGGATAGTAATGACACAACAGATATCGATGGATAGTTCTCTCTTTTTTTTTTTACAGGCTTTATTTAACAATAACAAAAAAATATACGAGGGGCAGTTTTCTTTATTTCAGGTGGTGACACCGGGTTATGATCACCCCCAGTGTCAGTGTTATGCTTATGATGGGGTGTGTGGGGTGGTGGGTGCTAAGGGGGAGGATCAGGTGGAGGGGGAATTAACAGCGCCGGCAGCAACAGACATACAGTAGATGGGTGGTTTTCCTTTTTACAAGGTACAGTGTAAAAAAAAAACTACTGGGGCATTTTTCTTTATTTCAGGAGGCAACACTTGGGGATTGGGTACACCCAGTATCAGTGTTGTTTCCCCGGTGCTGCATAAGTCCACCCTATTTTATTTTTCTTTATACCACATGAGGAACAGAGGGTGGAGGTAGGACAGCACACAGAGGGAGGGAGCATGAGAATTTTCTTCTACATACAGTATCAGGACAGGGAAGGGAGGGTTGGGGTGAGATAGCACACAGAGGGAGGGAAGGTGGCAAGACTGGGGAATGGGGTACCCCCAGTGTCAGTGTTTTGTTTGTGGCAGGAGTGTGGGGTGGTGGGTGCTGAATAGGAGGGTTGCATGGGGAGACAGTAAGGGCAGGGCAGCAACAGTCATCGATGAACAGTTTTCTTTGTTACAAGGTATAATTCCTTCACAGGCTGATCATGATAGATCAGCTGTGCTTGCTGAGCAGTGCAGATCAAGGGAAAAAGATGACCTATGATTGGATCAGCTCTTTCCTTTTAAATACACTAAATGTCCACCCAGCAAGCCAGAATACTACTATGACCAGCCTGGCTGATGATTGGTGTGGCACTGACGAGCCCCTTGCATATCTCTCTGCATTGGACTGACAGTGTTACACCCCTCATAAGCCATTCTCATAACAAAATGTTTGTTGCGCATGCATGCACAGCAAACATAACAAGCATTTGTCAATGCCGAATGTTTGCTTGCTGGCACTGGCATTGGTAGTGTAGAAGTTACAGAGCTGCATAATAGGAATGGCAGCGAAGTATTGAACTGAAGCCAACCCCACCACCACCCTGCAGAGACTGGCAGGCATTGGGGTGTGGTTTTGGGTCATCAGGCATAACGACCATGCCTTTTCACCACACCCTACCCTGCAGACACTGACAAGTGTCACGGTGTGCCTTGGGGTCTTTGGCCCTTATGTGCACCCCATTCCATCAGGAAATACGGTGAGATGGGTGCGGTATAGGAGAATGGGGTGAAGTTTGGGTCCGAAGAGTCCGAGGCACACCTTGATGCCTCTCACTGGCTACAGGGTGTGGTTGGGGTGGAATGGTATGAGCATGACAGGCAAGAATCCCAAGTCACACCCCTGATGCCTGTCATACTCTACAGGGTGGGGCGTTATGGTCGGAAACCCTAACGCCTCAGGCATTCGTTGGTATTTTCACTCCAAATTTTCAACATGGTTTTTTTGTGACCCCCACCTCATCAACAGTGGCAATATCAGTTTGTTAGCTGAAAACTGCTTTTGCATAGCGACTATGGCATTTGGCACCACAGGCGCAAAAACACATTCTGAACAGGATGTGAAAAATGACAGCGGTACTGTTCATGGGGAGGTGTAAAAAATGGCAATGTTGAAAATCGGCTGTGAAAATCTTAAAAAAAATGGTGAAGTCACGAGCGTGCAGAGAAACTGTGCAACACACACCCGTAATGTAACTAGTTTGGGGATTTTTTTTACAGTAGATTGTTAACACAGGCATTTTGGGACCTCCGATCATGAACAGTGTCAGTGTGATTTTCTTTTTCTGTCCCGAACAATGATTTCCCACAGCGACCAGCATCTCTGCACTGAAAGTGTGAAAACACATTTACACCATGTTGTGAAAATGACAGCTGTACTGTTCATAAGGAGGTGTGGAAAATGCCACTGGTGAAAATCTGGACTGAAAATATTACAAATTCATGAACCTCACGGTGCGTGGAAACTGCGTAATGCTCACTCGTAACACAGTCATTTTATGGAGTTTTGTCTCCAAATTTTCAACATAGCCATTTAAGACCTCTGCTCATGACCAGTGTCACTGTGATTTTCTTAATCTGTCCCAAACATTGTTTCATAAACCCGACTGTACCATTATGCGCTACATGTGCGGAAACACATTTTAGGCGAGATGAAAAAATGATAGCTGCACTGCTCATAAGGAAGTGTGGTAAAATGGCACTGTTGAAAATCTGGTGTGCAAATATTACAAATTCACAAACTTGCCAGCGTGCGTAGGAACTGCGAACGCAGCGCCTCCTTAAACAGTCATTTTGGGAATTTTTCACCAAATTTTCAACATAGCCATTTAACACCTCTGCTCATGACCAGTGTCACTGGGATTTTCTTAACGTGTCCCATACATTGATTTACACACCGACTGCACCATTTAATAAGCTACATGGGCAGAGAAATACGTTGTGGCGAGATGTGAAAATTACAACTGTACTGCTCGTGAGAGTGTGGTAAAATGGCAATATTGAAAATCTAGGTGAAAATATTGAAAATTTGCAAACTTCTGGACGTGCATGAAATCTGTAATGCGCGCTCATAAAACAGTCACTTTTAGGAATTTTTCACCAAATTTTCAAAATAGCCATTTTAAGACCTCTGCTCATGAACAGTATCACTGTGATTTTAAGTAATGTGTCCGTACATTGATTTCACACACCGACTGCGCCATTGTGCACTACATGGCGGAAACACATTTTAGGTGAGATGTGAAAAATGACAGCTGTACTGCTCATAAGAAGGTGTGGTAAAATGGCAATGTTGAAAATCTGGAGTGAAAATATTGAAAATTCGTGAACTTATGGCGTGCGTAGGTACTCTGCAATGCTGCCGTTCATAAAACAGTCATTTTAGGAATTTTCCACCAAATTTTCAAAATAGGCTTTTGAGAGCCCACCTTATGAACACTGGCAGTGTCATTTCATTAATCATTCGGAAAGGTGATTTACACAGTGGCTGCAAAATCACCCTTCGGGCCTGATAACGCCATGACAGTGCTAGAATTCTGAGGAGGGGTCCCAAAAACCATGTTGAAATTTGGTGCATAAATCCAAAAAATGTCTGAGATATGCAACAAAGTTGAAAACCCTATCTATCTCATTATACAGCTTACGGCATTTCCTCAGTTACGTAGTCGGCTTTGAAGAGTGCAGGCGTGTTCCGGTCCACGAAGATTGTCGCGCCGGACTCGGATGGTAAGTATGGGGTGAGGGTGTGAGGAGGCAGGGTGCGCCCAGTGGGTGGGTGCGGGTTGTGGGGGCAGGAGACTGCGAGGGACAGTTTTTCTTTACAGTTTTTTTTTTTTAAAAAGGCGGCGGGCCATTTGCCACGCTGCGGGTAGGCTCCCAAGCGTGGCAGAAGAATAGCTGGGGGAGGCGTGGAGCCGAAGGGGGATTGGGCACCCTTGTGACCATGGCATCTGTTGCCACGCTGGGGTGGGCTCCCAGCGTGGCACCCTATACTGGGGGACAGTGAAGCCGATGAGGGATTGGGCTCCCCGTCGGCGACACATGGGGGGTGGGGAGAGACAGTGGAGCCGACAGGGATTGGGCACCCGTCGGCCATTAAATCATTTGACACGCTGGGGTGGGCTCCCAGCATGGCACCTGGATGCTTTGGGGGTGGAGCCAGCGAGGTTGGGCACCCGTCAGCGTACAGTGTGGAGGGGGCGCATGAGGCACGCGGTGTGCGTGCATGCCGTGTGTGTGTGTTGGGGGCGGGAGAGCTCTGCTCACTCAAGCGGAGCTCTCCCTTTCAACTGTATGCCACTGCATTTTTCAGCTGTCATAGACAGCTGGAGCAGTGATTGGCGCTCTGCGACTGTGCCTGCAAATACACTGACTGAATTGGAAGAGGCTGACACACCTCTGGAAAACTCATATGATGGCACTATGTTTCTTGCACATGCGTGCAAGCAAACATAAAAAGGTGTCTGTTGATGTCTAGACACCTGGTATTATCAATTAGTAAAGGTTCTGTACCAGTCCACTGTCTGTTCATCAAACTCTCACTATTAATCCTCTTGCTATCAGCTGGGGACACTGAAATGAACACAGACCTCGTCTCTCTAATGCCAGAATTATCTCCCACTCAGACCAAGTCTGGGCAGGTTGTAAGGGGTTCAGCTTAGTCCATGTGAATACGAACAGCTTAAGGTCCAAGATTTATAAACTAGAGGCCTGAGTGAGCTTGTACTCCCCGGGCACACTTGATGTTTCAGAAACATCTCTGAAGCCATATATCCTATTAAAAAGGAAGTGAAGTTAACATATATGCCAACACCTTTCTCCTAGCCACTGAATTTCCCCACTTCCATTTCTGGCCCCACTTCTTATGAGTCAATATTTATTAAAGTATTGTTAGAAAATGCCAAGTCTTTGTATGTGGGCTGCAACTGTAGCCAAGCCTGCCCTGGATGACCTCCTTAGCTGCCTCAGAGAGAAAGAGCTCAAATGAAGTAATCCTGTTAGGGGACTTTAACTTTAAAGAGCTACTGATGCCTTAAAAACAACTTTGAAAAACATAATGATTAGATACAATTCAACTTCCATTCCATATATATTCTAAAGACTCCTCCTCCCCAATATTTATTACTAAGGACATTTGCATGAATGCATGATCTTTATCCCTCAGGGTTCATCTACCTCTACAGCCAACTCCCTACTTCAAGTCGTAATCCTCTGTTGTGACATCATAGTCTGTAGCCATGGGAGTAAGAGTGATGTCACAAGCAGTGTATTATGACCTCAGCTAGGGAAACAGCAGCAGGAATAGATGAACTCTTCAGCAGCAAAGATCCCGTTTTCATGCAAATGACCTTAGTGATAAACAGTAAGGTGGAGGGATACAGAACTAATGTGAAATACAAGCTGGACTACATCTTTTTTTTTTTTTAATTGTTTAACTAGGAGTAGCACACTAAGCTGAAAGATTTTTTACAGGTGCGACCTGGGAGCACAGGGAAGTTAAGTCACTTGCTCAGGGTCACATAGTGTATAAGTGGAAGCTATGGGATTCAAACCCAGGTCTGGTCTGCTGGATGTCACCAGATTTGCAGCTCAGAGCTTAAACCACTGCACTATACTGCCTCCCCTCTACATCTAAATAGTATGTTTTGGTAAAGTTCTCCTAAAGGCATCAGCTGCTCTTTAACTGGTCAGACAAGGGGCCCTGCACCTACAAAATTACTCTACGTGATGCTAACCTACACCAAATAATTAGTACACTTACAAGGTTAATATCAAAACGAGAAGCTACACTAATAGACTTAGTCTTGGTCAGCTGAACAGATCAAATACAAGCAGCAGGAACCTTCTCAGATTTTCTGAGCAAAATAATTTCCCTATGCCCCACCACCCACCCCAACCCTTAGAATTACCTCTGTCAGGGATTACTCAAATTTGGATAGCAATGCCTTTCTCAAAGACCTAGTACTGCAGAACCGGGAAAGTATTGGCTAATTTGAAGATGTTAACCTCACCCTCAACTTCCTAATAAATAACTTTGTGAATGTCAAAAATAAGCATGCCTTCTTTGTTCAAAGAAAGGTCAAAGGCACCTGCTCCAAATGGTTAACCCCTCCTTCCACAACCTTATGAAAATGAGGGAACAAGCCTGGCAGGTGTTTAAGACAACAGGCTGCCAGCAAGACACAGTTCCCATAAAATGGAAGGTAGTGCACATCGTCCCAGTACACAAAGGAGGAGCCAAGAAACTGATTGTACATAACTGCCCCATCTCCATACTCAGCAGCCTGACAAAGGTCCAAGACAGGCTTGTGTATAACCAACTATTGGCATATACTGAAACCCACTCAGTGCTCATGCTCACAGACATTCATCATGGGTCCTGTAAACAGCACAGAACTGATTCAGCTCTGGTACACTTCACTGTTGATGTCCTACATGGTTTAGACCAAGGTAACCCCACAAAGGCTATATTCATTGACCTGACAAAAGCCTTTGTTTTAGTGAACCACAATCTGCTGCTGTCTAAGTTAAGGAGGCTGAGCCTAGACCCTCTCTCTTGCCAGTGGTTTAGAAACTACCTCATAGGGCGAAAGCAATTTGTTAAGTGGGGGACATACCTCCCCTCACAGCACAAGATGTCAGATTGGTTTCCCCAAGGCTCCATCCTGGAGTCCATACTCTTCTCACTGTTTGTCAGTGAGCTCCCCTCAAACTGGGGGTGGTGGTGGACAACATAGTAGGCTGGTAGGGGCTACAGGATGACCTGATTAAGCTGGAGGAGTGGTCAGAGATGTAGCAGTTGGGGTTCAATGCTAAGAAGTGCAAGGTACTGCACTTTGATGCAAGGAACCCAGGGAGGAGCTACCAGTTGGGAGGGGTTCAGTTAGGTACCATCAAGGAGGAAAAGGATCTAGAGGTGGTTATAACAGGGAATATAAGCAACTCAGCTCAGTGCAGGAAAGCGACAGCTAAAGTCAACAAGATGCTGGGGTGATAGCAACCGGAATCTTCTCCAGAAGTAGGGAGGTGGTACTGCCACTGTACAGGTCACTAGTTAGGCTACACTTGGAGTACTGTATGCAGTTCTGGTGCCCATTTCTGAAGAAGGATGTCAGATTACTGGAGGGAGCACAGCAAAGGGCAACAAAGAGGATTCAGGAATTTGAGGATAAACCATACGAGGACAGGCACGGGAGCTAAATATGTACTCATTAGAGGAGAGGAGGGATCAAGGGGATATGTCTGAAACCTTTAAATACTTGATGGGGTTAAACAATTCAGGTATAAAAGGGGTATTTAGGTTGAGGAGGGGGAGGGACACAAGGGGGCATGGTCTCAGACTGGAGGGGGGAAGATTTAGGAGAGAGATGAGGAGACATTTTTTCACG
Organism: Neoceratodus forsteri; assembly: GCA_016271365.2. NCBI lineage: Eukaryota > Metazoa > Chordata > Ceratodontiformes > Ceratodontidae > Neoceratodus > Neoceratodus forsteri. Next base: position 228,589,467 of record CM057451.1, read on the forward strand.
GAGAGAGTGGTGGCTAAATGGAACACTACCTGAGGAAGTGGTATCCTGTAAGACAGTGGACAGTTTTAAAAGGGGACGGGACAGGGTGAGGGGGGGTAACTGTGAGGGGTAGGGGAGGGTGGGGCAGCTGCAATGTAAGGAGGTAGCAGCACATTCGAGCAGACTTGATAGACCAGGTCCATGAGGCCTGTTTCTGCTGGCAGATTCGTATGTTCATATGTTATGATGCCAAAGTTCTCCTGTATGCAAATGATGCGGTCTTACACCAATCTGTCCAAGACCTGCACGCTGTGAAAACTAGACTAAGCAATACTGTAACTTGCATAAACTTAATCCTGGTTTGTCTCCAACTGACCTGTCCTCAATGGTAAAAAAAAAAGGCCAAGTTGTTTGGATCCAGAAAGCTGGGTCCCTACCAAAGGGAACTCTTGCAGACCATCACCTTCTCACATACACAGCTGAAGGTAGTAGACACTATAAAATATCTTGACATTTGACTTGACTAGGAGCTCTCCTTTAAGCGTCACATTAAATGTGTCTCTAAGCTTCTTACTCAAATGTTGGGGCTGCTCTATTGGCTCATGCCCTACCTAATGAAGCCCGTCAGTCTGTAGGCAGCATTCTTCCCCCTACAGTACTGTATGGGGCCCCAATCCTAACTTCCTTGAAGGGCACAAAGCTAATTGTACTAAAACCTGTACCACAGAATTGGCATGTTTGTGTCTGGAGCAAGGAAAAGAGAGCATCCCTGTGATGTACTTGCCAGTAAAAAGCTATATTATTTATGGTGAACTTTTACTATGGACTCTGCTAGCACTACAGGCTGTATGAATATGGATTAGTTTAGCTTTAGTTTTTATTTTGCATAAAACCCTTTAGGCAGAGTCTATATTCAAAGGGTTTAGAGTTAGATACAACAAAATACAACAATTAAAGAGTAAACTACAAATATATAATACAGTAAAACTACAATTATACGCCTTTAGACACAGGTAAGACCTATTACTTTTCAACAGCAACAGGGAAAACCGTGAAGACCATTACAGCGACAAAACTGTCAGTTCGCTGCAATGGTCTCCAATATTCCTGACACTACTGCTCCGGGGATATCGCCCCTCCCTGAATCAGTTACGACTCAGAGTAGGTTATTTATAGTGTGGGGGTTATGGGGGACACTTACTTTCCTAGACGGCACAATGCTGACTGTCAGGATTGTGTGGTTGCTGTAATGTCATTCGACATAATTCATGTCACTGCAACATGGTGGAACCAGGTAAGACGATGCTGTACAACTGGTGCTAGCACTGTAGTTAACAGTGCATGGGCATCATGGTTACACTGCTTAGTGAGTAAACTGCAGTATACATGGATACGTTGGGGATAAATTAGATGGTCAGTGGAAGCCTATTGCATGATCCAAGTGGAGTAAGCAAGGAGAAAAGCTTGGATTTTAACATTTCAATAGAGCAATCAGTTTTTAAAGAGCCAGACAGATAATTCTATTGCTTAGTAAAACAATACGAAAAACAAGATTAACCAGGGGAGGTTTTTCTTTCAGGAAGCAGCAAGGTGTATTGCACCACACCCCTACTAGAGTATTTACTGTCTACAGATTTGAACATGGACTGTAGGCCAGGGGACAGCAGGTCTCATGAAGCTATATTGCCAGTGACCAGGGTGTGGTACAGCAGCCTCAACTTGAGGTTTAACCAGTTCAGGCTGCTCTATAGCACATAGGTGTCTGTCATGTTTTAGGTCCAGTACAAAGCAGCAAGCTCTATTGAGGAGATCCCTGACACTAAACATCAAACAGTCTCTCGAAGAACCGTAAACCACAATTCCATAATCAGTTATGCCTGTCTTTTCCTTCTCGTGCTGTGTTATTCAGTGTAAGATCTATTAAGAACAAAACGGCGATTATAGCTGCTCTTGTTTTAACAGCTGATCTGGCTTGCATCACCAAGACCTGGCTGGATGATAACATTGGCCCAGTATTGGAATAGGCAGTTTCTGTTGGATTCTCGGTGATCCACTGCCCGAGAAAGGATCATAGGGGTGGCAGTGTGGCGATTTTTTTTAAATCAGACTTGCACTTCACGGCTCTCCCGTTCCAGTGCGAACAACGAGGTCCTTTGAATGTGTGGCCATTCAGGGGCTGACAGGTGCAGGTTGTAGAATCTTTCTTGTTTACTGTTTTCTGGGGAATGAGAAGGAATTCCTGCAGAAAGCTATGGACTTCATTGTCAAACAGGTATTGGAGTCACTCAGATGGATTATTCTGGGTGACTTCAATGCTTGGGTCAACGACGAACTCTTGCCGTTTGGACAAGACTTCCTCCAATTAATGCATTCATTTTGCCTGACACATGTGGTTACCTCTGCAACCCATGTGCACAGCAACTCTCTGACCTTGTCTTCTCACTGGGCTTGGAGGTCACTGACTTCATGGTGGAACCATGGTCAGACCACTATACCATGAGGTTCTCATTTGAAGCCCCTCCAATAGACCTCCCTCTACAGAGATGGTCCAGTACCACCCTTTAAGGGGTTTGACCCCGGAAGATCTTATGGCAGTGCTCGACCTATCAGGTATGATGAGTGCTTGCAATGAGCCAGGGCAGTTGGTAGCAACCTATTTATTTATTTCAAAGTTTGGAAATACACCTTTGAGCAGAAATGCTCATTTACAAAGATTCCTCGTCAGAATAACAATTTGCTTACACCATAACAAGGCTGTTGCCAATGCCCTCGACTCTATTGCATTGGTTCATGTTCGATCCCTCAGTTCATACCGGAGATCCCCTTAGTTTAATGGGACTCTCAGGGATTTTAAGATGAAGGGTTGATTGCTGGAGTGGTGCTGGCTGTGATCCTGGTCTGATGGGGATAAGCTTATTTTGATGTTTCCTTATACAGATGTAACCCCTCGGTGGTGCTATCCCAAGGGCTACTACCCATGCCTGCTTAACTACTAACAGGTTGAGGGGCCTAGGTCTAATGGCGGGTGCTTCCACCCAGAGGTCAGGGTTTGCAGTAGTTAAACTAACTTGGTCACAGCCCTCTGGGACACTGTAATCCCCCTTTCTTCCCACTAGTGGCCCACACAATGCATTAGGAATATCTTCACAATGTACACATACCCCCAGGGCTGGCTCTGTCGACTGGACTCTGGGGATCCCTGTAAAACAAGATGATGCAGTGCAAAAACTACAGTACAATATTTTAACATAAACAAATACCTCACCCAGTGTAACTTGCTGAAACCAACAGGTCTGATTTATTTAAGGAGCTGTAACAAGGAAGGGGGAATCAGGTTAATTAGGTCAAACTCATTAATAATCAGAGTACTGTGTGCATATTCAGAGTCCCAAATTGTCACTTTCACTGGGTACCCAGGATGGGGAGGGGGGGGGCTAGCCAGGATCGGTGCAGCTGGATGGGGCCCTGTGATGGAAAAAACACTCGCACAACACCCAATTGTAATCCGGAGCCGGAGGGCTCAGTTCGTGAAGAAATGAAAAAAAAGCAACAATTAGATGACACACTTGCGATTTGATAAACAGATGGCAGGGAGCTACCCTGCTTTGTACTCACAAACTCAAAGCTGGGAACTGGATGGAAGGCTGATTGTCCTGGATTGCCAGGAGGAGCAGACTATGTGGACAAGGTCCTTGTGACTGGATCCCACTGCAGGTTATAGCAAATGGATGTAGTCTGGATTAAGCTGGGGTTTACTTCCAGCTTCATGCACTCAATTTGCTGTACAGGGGATTTGAAACGCGATTCCCCACAAGCACTACACACATTTATATGTAAAAGGAAACTACTATATCAGGCAGGCTGCTTCTCGATCCCGATCGCAATTACAGCACAATACCCAGGAGAACACACAGCAGATTCAGTTCCTGATAGACCGAGTGTGATTCAGCAATTTCTCCAGTCTTCTACAGGGTGAGCCTGGTTTCTGATCTTCAGATCTCCTTGATTCTCTTCACAGGTCGGATTCAGTCCGAACAGGTGCTTGCACAAGCTGCAGACCGAAACTTAGGGCCTTACACACGCTTACTGTGTGGAACTATACAGCGCAGAAGCTCACAGCTCCTTGTCTCTTCACTGCCCCAAACTGATCTGATCTTTCCAGTAGACAGAGCCGGACATTTCCTTTGAGTTCCTTCCAGTTCAGTTGGCTGGTTTGGCTGTCACTCACAGTAAACTCCCCCTGTTGATGGAAAAAAGGCGCCGAAGTCCAAACTACAATTCCCAGAAGCATTGGCCATACAGCACATAGGTGGCTGGCTTCACAGTGAGAGTCCAAGTTCTGATTTTCCAGCAGCAGGCTCCATTTCAAAGGTTCCCCAAACTGATTGGTCCAGTTCAGCAGTTCAAAACCAGAATGGGGGACTAGGCAAACACAGTTCTGACTGCAAAGAAAAGCAGGTTAGACAAACTGTATTTTCGTTATTACTCTAAATGATTTCTGGCAAACAGTTACATCTTTGAAAGTGCTCCTCTGCCCACTTAGTGACGGCAGAAATGACGTTGGCAGCAGCTCAAGTGGGACTCAAGCAGGGAAACACACAGACCCCCATCTAAATTAATTATGTCTGCAGGCAGACCGCTCTTAAAGAGACAGTACCAGAGGTTCTAAAAGCACTCACAGATAAACGGCTTAGATGCCGAACCCCATCCAGGCTTGGAGTATTCAAGCAAGCTCCTGGAAGACTTTTGGGAACCCCTATTTGCAGGGGGATTACACAGACTATCAATCAGCAATCTCCTGTAAGAAAGCAGAATTCTTGTCCAAGGAGATTGCAGCAGCAATCAACAGACCAGCTCAGCTCTTCCGGACTCTCGACAGGCTATGTAATCCAACCTGACTTCAGTCCATGGGAGCTTTTTCACAATCTAAGTGTGTTGAGTTTGCCCTGTTCTTTGCTAATAAGATTGCTTCTCTCAGAACTGGAATCCAGTCAATGCCCTCTGTTGAGACATGCAGTGATGAGCCGGAGGTCACGGGCATTTAGTCTGTCTGGTTTGACTTTGACCAGCTGGAAATCGTAGATGGTGTGAAGGTCATCCAGGTTTTGATGCCTACCTACTGTGGTTTGGATCCAGCTCCAACATGCCTTCTTGTACGGTGTGTTGATTCCATTGGCTCGATCCTGGCTGGGATAGTCTGGTAATCTTTAGTGAAAGGGTTTTTTCCTGAGCTCTTGAAGGAAGCAGTGATAAAACCACTCTTGAAGAAAACATCACTATACCTGAACTGCCTAGCTAATTACAGACCTGTCTCTAACCTTCCCTTTGTGGGAAAGGTTATTGAGAAGGTGGTGGCTCTTCAACTGGAGGCCTGTTTATCAACTCACGACATCTACGACCCTCTCTAGTTGGGTTTTAGGAAAAGGCACAGTAATGACACTGCCCTGGTTCAGGTGCTTAATGGCCTCCTGGTGGCAAGGGATGGAGGAAGATGTTTCATTCTTATTTTCCTCAATCCCTCAGCTGCATTTGACACCATGGACCATGGGCCACTGTTGGAGTGCCTGCGGGTTTGTTGTGGACTGGCTAGTACAGTCCTCAACTGGTTCCACTCTTTCCTCACTGGCAGGATGCAGAGGATGGTGTTAGGGACTTTTTCCTTCTGCACCTCTGCCCCTGCCATATGTGGTCCCGCAGGGTTCCATTTTGTCCCCCATGTTGTTTGTGGTATATATGCTACCGCTAGGGGACATTATAAGATGGTATGGGCTGTTTTCTCACTGCTATGCTGATAATACTCAGCTATACTTGTCTTTTGCCCCTGAACAGCAGGATGCAGTCTCGGTGTTCAGTCAGTGTCTTACTGAAATCCAAAACTGGATGAGGACCAACCGGTTGAAGTTAAACCCAGATAAGACTGAAGTACTGGTGGTGGAATCTTGTTGCCTGAGGGTTGACGTGCAATCTGGTTAAGTTTCTGGGCTTAGGCTTGGGGACTCCCAGTTGCTCACCTCTGTCAAGGTGCGGAATCTTGGCATTGTACTACACTTGAATCTCAGGCATCGGCTGTGGTCCAGAGTGCTTTTTACTATCTTAAAAACATCGCCAAGGCCGGTCCAGTGGCGCTGAGGGTTGAGGCGCTGGATGCCACACCTCGTGCCATGCCAGCAACCCAGGTTCGGGAATAAGCCTGGGACACTGGAGGTTGGCAGGGGAGGGGAGGGGAGGGATTGAGCGTCTGGAGGACAGCTCTCCCTCCCTGGGATGGGGGGATCTCGCACTTTTGCAGTCTAGTGTCCTCTGGTGGTTCCGGGGGCTCAGAGCGGTTGACAGCCAGAAAGAATGGGGATTGACTGGGAAGCACTTCTGTGGGCAGGCTCGGGAGTGAGCATGCATCATACTGGAGTGCATTGCACTCTCAGCCAATAGGGGGAAAAACACAAGAGAAAATCCCCTACTGCTGGGTGAGGCGACGAGACCATCAGTTGCCCCAGCCACACGCCCTACGTCGGCCGCATTTCCCAACTCTCCCCTTGGGGACTCGTGGGCCTCTCCTTGGGGCCGGGAGAGCCTGGGGTCCTGAACCCGATGTAGTGACAGGAGTGCGGTTCAGATGGGCGGGGGAGCCGTGGAACAGAACATGGATCTCCGAGAGATGCCCCGGTTAGGTAGGTGCATAAAGAAACTATACAAAAAAAAGCAAAACATTGCCAGGATTAAACACCTGATACCCCCAGGTGATCTGCCATCAGTAGTCCATGCTTTCATGACCTCACAGCTCTATTACTGCAGTGCTGTTTACCTGGGGCAGGGGTTGATCTTCGCCACCTGCAGCTGGTGCGGAATGCGACAGCCAGGTTCTGTGCTGTGCTCTCTGCACTGGCTGCCTGTTAGGTGGCGAATCACCTTCAAGGTCAGTTTGCTGACCTATAAGGCCCTGAATGGAAGGGGGCCCAACTACCTGCAAGACCTCCTGAAACCCTACTGCCCATCCCATCCCCTCCAGTAGTTGATGAGGGCCTCCTGATGATTCCTAAAGTTCACTTAAAATCATCAGGTGCCTGGGCATTTTCGTTTGTGGCACTGACTCTGTGGAATTCACTCCCTTGTTCTCTTAGAGGTCCCATCAGTAAATGCTTTCAAAAGGGAGCTGAATACATTTTTACTTAGAGAAGCTTTTCCCTCCAGATGATTTAGATAATCTAATTTAGTATTTATATGTTTAGATATATATTCTAATTGTTTATAGAAAATGTGCTCACTTGTACAGCACCTTGAGTCGAAACGAACTAGAGCTCTTTATTAAATAAAATAAACTATGAAGAACTGCACAAGTAGTTCCTTAATCTCTGGATGGAAGTTGTTTCTTTGCCTGTAGCATAGCCCTAGCCTATAATTGACTGCCTTAATCAAGAAGTCAACATGTGCATTGAAAGACAATGCGCTGTCAAGGGTAACCCCAAGATTTTTAAAGGCTCTTAGTTGTTCAATGGGGGGGAGGGGGCAGATTTGGAGGTAATGGTTAGGACAGTGGAGGTGCAGTTCTTGATATGGATGCCACAGAGCATACATTTGTTTTGTTTTTTTGTGTTCATTACAAGCAGGTTGGAGGGGAACCATTCCTGGCTGGCAGTAAGGTCAGCCTGTAGCCTCAGCCTCAGTTTCTCCAGGCGCTTGTCAGTGGAGAAGATGATAGTGGCTTCCGTATGAAGTAATATATTGGTTAACCTGCAGACGGCAGGTATATTATTTATGAATAGACTGAAGAGAAAGGGTCTTAGGACTGATCCTTGGGGAACACCCACACCGACTTGCCTATTCTCTGAAAGTACGTTGTGCCATTTTACTACTTGGGCTCTAACAGCGAGATAGGCATTGAACCAGCTGACTGAGTTTTCAGAAAGGCCCAGATTGTGTCGTTTCTGGCAGAGGATGGCATGGGTTACAAGGTCGCTGGCCTTGGTAAGGTCTATGTATATGGACCAAGCAATTTTTCCTGTGTCCAAGGCACAATAAATTGAGTCAGTGAACTCCAGGAGTGCAGTTATTGTGTTGAAGGTTTTTGTCTAAACCCACACTGCTCATTTGCCAGGAGCTCATGCTAATTCGGGTACTGAATGAGCTGATCATTCACTACCCTCTCCAAGGTCTTTAATAAAGGGGGTAAAATGGAGATCAGGCAGCAGTTAGGTGGCAGGTTATGATCACACCCTCTAAATACAGGGGTCTCATGGGCTTTTTCCATAGTTCAGGTATTTGCCCAGTGGAAAAGCACAGATGGAAAATGATCTGCAGGAGGTGGGTGACTTCCCTAAGCACTAATTTCAGCAGCTTCATATATATATATATATACACACATATATATATATATATATATATATATATATATATTATCTGGGCCAAGTCTAGTCTTAATTTTGGTTCTTGTTAGGTAGCCATGCACGTTAGCCCAAGTCAGCCTTTTAAAACAGAACTTAAGTCTTGTAGGGTGGTAGATATATCTCCCACTGTGGCAGGGTGGGTAACAGGGTCAAGTATGTATGATGGTAGATCACTAAAAGTTTTGTTAAAGGAGTCAGCAATAATCCTATCCCCTTAGTCTCCTTTTAAGCGTTAAATCGTAGCATTTTAACTATTTGGGGGGAGGGCTGAGTAGGGATGGAGAGTGTAATGGTGTGATGGGCAGTGTATGTAACAGTAAACTTATTTTTATTTGTCTTGCGCATACACAAGCAACATATTGGGGTAGCTTGGAATAGCAGGTTTTGGAGGTGTGGTCATGTTGTGGCAAATGGCGCCACTGTTTTTTCGGGCTGGGCTCTGTGGCACAAATGAAATACCACGCTGTTTGACAGCAGTTGAAAAGCGTGCCACCAAATTAAAACAATTTCGCTGCTGCAATGAGGAAGCGACCCATCATTGTAGGGCATGCCTTGCCTGGTGTAACATTTCAATAAACATGGCAGCGTTACAGTGCCACCTGAAAGCCGACATCTGGGGTGCCCAATCCCCCCATCGGCATGCCCTCTCCCCTGTTTGCCGATGGGGGAGCCCAATCTCCATTGGCATAATGTGCCCCTCTTTGAATTTGACTGCCGAGGGGGTGCCCAATCTACCTCGGCATCATGCGCCCCACCAAACACGAACACGTTTTCTGAGCTAATGGTGGGTCCAATCCCCATCAGCTTCAGTCTCTCTCACAAAGAAACACAGGTGGCACACTGGGAGTCCACCCCAGTACGAAAAGACACACCTCTGGAAAAGAAAATCTTCCTGCAAAGTTTTCGTTCATTTTTTCTAAACCTGTGAAACAGAAAACGGTCCCTCATTGTCTCCAGTGCTCCCTCCCCCAGCCGTGCCCACCCTCTGCCCCACTCTCCCTGCTCCCCCTCACCATGCTTCCTCCGGGCCTGGCGCAATGATCTTCGGTGGACCGGGAACACGTCTGCACTCTTTAAAGCTGACTGCGAACAGAAGAAATGCCGGTAAGCTGTGTAATGGCATAAACGTGTTTATTTCAACTTTGGTGCATATCTCGCCCATTTTTGCGAATTTTGGCACCAAATTTTCAACATGGAGTTCTTGGGACACCATCTCATTAACTCAGTCACTGTCATTTCATTAATCAGTCCCAAAAGGTGATTACACAGTCACTGCGTGGAATCACCTTTCAGGACCGATTCACGAAATGACAGTGTCACAGTTCATGAGGTAGGCTCACAAAAAAGGCTATGTTGCAAACCTGGTGAAAAGATTCCTACAAATTACTGTGTTACGGGCATGTATAGTGCAGTTCCCAAGCACACTCGTAACTTCGAGAATTTTTAATATTTTCACTCCAGATTTTCAACATTGCCATTTTTCCACACCTCCACATGAACAGTACAGCTGTCATTTTTTTTTAATTTTTTACTATGCTTTCTCCAGCGGGTCCTCCATCGGGCTCTGCCCTGGTCATGGCCCCTGGACTCCCACCTACCGTCAACTGCCGGCAATTCTCCCAGTCACCCCCGGCTTGCCCCCCAGAGGGTGGGGCCATGGTACTGGTTCCCCTTACTCCCAGCACCGTGGAACCAATAACTAATTTGGAGAGCTGGCGATGGTGGCTAATCGAAGCTAGGTGAGGGCTTCACATAGATGGAGGAGCTACCCATTTTCCATTTTTTCTGGGAGGCGGGGACACACAATGATATCCAGTGTCTACCCCACCTCCAGTGTGTGCATGCTCCAGTAGCCTGCATGACTCCTGGCCTCTGCCAGGGGTCCGTCTCGTGCCGAGCACTTCCCCACCCTCCTCTCGGAGAAGGAGAGCAGTTCACAGGATGCTTTATCCTTCTCCCCCAGGCCGGCCCTCCAGCAACCAGGGTCTGTTCCTGAACCCGGATCGCCGGCATCACAAGTGAAATCCAATTACTGTGCCGATGGGCCGGCATCAGCTGTCATTTTTCACATCTGACCTGAAATGTGTTTTCGCACATGTGGTGCATAATGGCACGGTCACTGTGCAAAATCAATGTTCAGGACAGATTAAGAAAATCACAGTGACAGTGTTCATAAGGAGAGGTCCCAAAAAGCCCATGTTGCAAATTTGGTGAAACAAATTCCCAAAAATGACTGCATTGCCAGCATGCATTGCACAGTTTCTACGCACACTCATAACTTCACCAGTTTTTTGTATTTTTAATCCAGATTCTCAAAACTGTCATTTTTGCACACCGCCTGATGAACAGTACAGCTGTCATTTTTCACTTACTGCCCAAAACATGTTTTCACATCTGTGGCACACAATGGATGCAGTCACTGTGCGAAATCAATGTTTGGGAGAGTTTAAGACAATCACAGTGCCACTGTTCATGACCGGAGGTCCCGAAATGCTTATGTTGGAAATCTGGTGTAAGAAATCCCCAAATAATTGCAATACGAGTGCACATTGCGCAGTTTCTACACACGCTCATGACCTCACCAATTTTGTTATATTTTCACTCCACATTTTCAACTTTACCATTTTTCTACACCTCCTCATGAACAGTGCAGCTGTCATTTTTCACATACTGTTCAAAATGTGTTTTTGCACCCGTGATGCAAATGGCATGATGGAATTCGCATAAAATTACCTTTCAATAGCAATTGATAGTGTGACTGTTCATGCGGTGGGGTCACAAAAAGCCCATGTTGAAAACTTAGAGTTAAAAAAATACTAAGATGCACCCAGGGTGTTAGGCTTTCCCACCATAACGCCCTACCCTGTAGGGACGGACAGGCATCGGGGTGTGACTTGGGATTGTCGGCAGTAATTCTGATGCCATTCTACCCCCACCCTGCAGCCAGTGACAGGGGTCAAGGTGAGCCTTGGACTCTTTGGTCCCAAAATTCACCACATTCTCCTATACTAAACCCATTTCAGTGTATTGCCATATGGAATGGGGTGAGTGTAAAGCCTGAACACCCCAAGGCACACCTCGACACTTGTTGGTGTCTGCAGGGTAGGGTGAGGTGAAACGGCATGAGCGTTATAGCTGATGACCCAAAGGCACACCCCAATGCCTGTCGGTCTCTGCAGGGTGGGGATGGGGTTGGCATCACTTAAATACTTCACTGTACTACACCTCCACTGCATCTCTAACTCCTGCACTACCAATGTCAATGCCAGCGTGACAACATTCGGGATTGACAAATGCATGTTATTATTGTGTGTGTGAATGGTGAGAGTGCAAATACACTCACCTTTCACACACAATAATAAACAAGCATTTGTCAATGCCGAATGTTGTCTTGCTGGCATTGGCATTGGCAGTGCGGGAGTTAGAGAGATGCATAATAGGAATGGCAGTGAAGTATGGAACTGACGTCAACCCCACCCCACCCTGCAGAGACTGACAAGCACTGGGGTGTGCCTTTGGTCCACCTGCCATAATGCTCACGCCGTTTCACCTCACCCTGCCCTGCAGACACCGACAAGTGTCAAGGTGTGCTTTGGGGTCTTTGGGCGTTATACTTACCCATTCCATACCAACACATGCCTACAGTGTTAGGGTTTCCAACTGTAGCACCCCACCCTGTAGACACTGACAAGTGCCGTGGTGTGCTTTGGGGTCTTTGGGCATTATACTTACCCCATTCCATAAGAAAATATGCTGAGGTGGGTGCAGTATAGGAGAATGGGTGAACTTTGTGGCCGAGCACTGCAAGGCACACCACGATGCCTGTCAATGGCTGCAGGGTGGGGGTGGGGGTGGAATGGCATAAGTATTACAGCCGATGATCCCAAGTCACATCCCTGATGCCTGTCAGTCTCTACAGGGTGGGGTGCTACAGTTGGAAACCCTAACACCGTAGGCGTGTGTTGGTATTTTCACTCCAAATTTTCAGCATGGGCTTTTTGTGAGTCCACCTCATGAAGAGCGGCACTATCAGTTTGCTAGCTGAAAGGTGGTTTTGCACAGCGGCTACGCCATTTGGCAACACAGGGACAAAAACAAATTTTGGGCAGTATGTGGAAAATGGCAACTGTATTGTTCATGAGGATATGTAAAAAATGGCAACGTTGAAAATCTGGAGTGAAAATATGAAAAATTGGTGAAGTCATGAGCATGCATAGAAACTGTGCAACACACATCTGTAATCCAATTATTTTTGGGATTTTTTTAACCATATTTTTAACATAGGCATTTTGGGACCTCCCCTCATGAACAGTGGCACTGTGACTTTGTTAATTTGTCCCAATTGTTGATTTCCCACAGTGACCACGCCATTGTGCGCCACAGGTGCAAAAACAGATTTAGGGCAGGATGTGAAAAATGACAGCTGTACTGTTCATAAAGAGGTGTGACAAAATGCCAGTGTTGAAAATCTGGCATGAAAATATTGCAAATTTGCGAAGTTACAAGGGTGCGTGAAAACTGCGCAACGCACACTTGCAACATAGTCATTTTATGGCATTTCATCACCAGATTTTCAACATAGGCATTTTAGGACCTCTGCTCATGAACAGTGTCACCGTCATTTCCAAAAACTGTCCCAAAAACTGATTTTGCACAGCGACCGTGCTATTCGGCGCCGGATGTGCGAAAACACATTTCGGCCAAGATATGTAAAATGACAGCTGTACTATTCATGAGGAGGTGTGGAAAATGCCAATTTTGAAAATCTGCAGTGAAAATATTACAAATTCATGAAGTTACAAGCGTGTGTGGAAACTGCACAATGCATGCTCATAAAACCGCCATTTTTTTTGGATTTTTCCACCAAATTTGCAACAGAGGCTTTTTGAGAGCTCCCCTCATGAACAGTGGCATTGTCGTTTCATTAATCAGTCCCGAAATGTGATTCCGCACAGTGACCACGAAATCACCTTTCGGGACCGAATAACGCCATGACAGTGACTGAATTCATAAGGAGGGGTGCCAATAACCCCATGTTGAAAATCTGGTATCAAAATTCCCAAAAATGCCCAAAATATGCACCACAGTTGAAAAAACACTATTTATGCCATTTTACAGCTTACCGGCGTTTCTTCAGTTCGCGGTCGACTTTGAAGAGTGCAGACGAGTTCCCGATCCACCGAAGATTGTCGCACCAGACTCTGGAGGTAGATATGGGGTGGGGTGTAGGGAGGCAGTGTGCACAGTGGATGTGGCGCGGGTTGTGGGAGGGGCAGGGAGACCGTGAGGGACTGTTTTCTTTTACAGGGCAAGAAAAAAAGAAGGAACATCGTGGGACGTTTTTTGTTTTCAGGGAATTTGGAACACTGGGGTGAGCTCCAGCATTCCACCTAAGTGTTTTGGGAGGATGCTGTACGAAGTTAGGGCACCCTCGGCACACAACAAAAGCGGGGACATTATGCCAATGGGGAATGGGCTCCCCCATCAGCAAAATAAACGGGGAAGGGGGATAAAAGCCAACAGGGATTAGGCCCCCTGTCAGCAAAGAAAGACTTTTTGGGGGGCAGGTGCATGATGCCGAGGGGGGTGGGCACTCCCTTGGCACACAGCGGAAATGGGAGGGGAGACATTATGCTGACGGGAAGTGGGCTCCCCCGTCAGCATTGTGACAGGCGGCGGCAGTCACTGCCACCATGTTGCTTGCACATCAGGAGGCGTGTTGTGGTCCCGCTGCATGAAAGCTTCGCTCTCATTGCAGCGGACCTTTTCTTAGATCTGGTGGCCACATTAGGAATGCATGATGTCAGTGTCTGCTGCTGGCTTACTGGGGAATGAGGGACCCACCTACTGATGTATGCCCTGCATTCTCCCAACAGTGACCGCACCTTCAAATCTGCTACTATCGCAAGATGTTGGCTGGTGCACAAGTGTGAGCCAACATAAAAATTGTTTACTATTACATACACAGCCATACCATTACACTCCTCACCCCTACCCAAGCCTCCCCCGCAAAATAATTAAAATGCTATGATTTAACTCTTAAAGGAGACTAAGGGGAAAGGAATATTGCTGACTCATTGGCCTACAAGATGTTAAAGAGCTGCCTTTCGACTCTTAGAGATGTACTGTCCTGGAATCCCATAAAAAGGCACCTCCACTCCCAAGGGTGTACTCAAGCATACTCACTGTACACATCTGTGTACGTTTTTTTTAGTACCTATCTCATACCATATGCCTTTTTGTTACCATAATCATTCTTATTTGGAGTACTTGAGTTAGTGTAGGCCACCAAGCAGCTTCTGTATCTGTTTAAACTTATATTGTTTAGGTCATTGATATGTGTATAATCTATTGCAAGATTAGCAGAGATATGTGTGGCCCCCCCCCCCACTGCGGTCAGCTGCAGTGACCCAAGTTCACACCCCTGCCTGGTGGCTTTAGCATGGCACACCTGGTTGAGGGGGCTTGGTTCGTTTGTGCTCCTGTAGTGGGGGGGTCATCCTAAAATAGTAAATTGCATGGTACCTCCACCCAGAGAGAATATGTGGGCCAGATGTTGTGTGTGTGATACCACCATCTGGGAAGCAGTACCTATTCACCTCCCTGCACTGGACAAGACCACTCCCTTGGGATCACCAACAGCTGTTACTTTTTACCACACAGTAATTCAGTCAGGATGCACAAACTGGGCTGGGCCACTGGCGTAGAGGCAGTGCATCTATCTGTGACACCGATGGTCCGGGTTTAGAAATGGACTTGGGACATTGGAGGGTCGACGGGGGGGAGAAGGATTGAGCATTCTAGGGACTGCTCTCCTTCTCCAGAAAGAGGGGGTAGTGTGTCCGGCACATCATGGATCCCTGGCAGAGGCTGGGGGGCATCCATTGTGCCGGTGCCATTACCTGCAGGGGGTGGGGTGGGTCTGGGTCATCATTTCACATCTCAGCCGCACACAAAAATCCCGGCCCTGAGCATGAAACCCAGCTCTGCTGCCATCCCAGTTGCCAACAGTGTCTGTTGGGTGAGGTCCTGGTCTTGTGGCCCCACCTTGGGGGATAAGCCAGGGCACGTCACATTACCGTGGACTGTGGGGAAGGGGCACCCACCCGGTAGTCACACCCGGGGGGAAGCCTGGGCATGGGGGGCAGTGAGCAGGTGGAGGCTGAGCTCCCTTTGGTGAATGGGGGAGTAGGAAAAAAAAAGATGCACAAACTGAGGGCACACATAAAAATGCAAATATTTAACAGTGCTTCATTTTGGTACGCAGCCCTGTGTAGCTGGGGAAGGAAAAATGGGATAAGCACTTGCAGGTTATCACTGAATATTTCCCCCATAATCGGTATACCATACACAGTGCACCTGCACAAGGAAGGAGCCCACTGAGATAAACATATTACATAGGGTGCGGAATACTCTGAAACTGATACCAGTAGTAGAACTACAGACCTAAGTAATAAAGCTACTACCAATAGACTGAGTGCCCAAGAGTTATGTTAGAGTCCCAGTGCTGGCCTGGTTGTAGAGTTGACTGGGCTCTTCTGGTGGTGTACATGAGGAACTTAGCAAAGTTTCATTTTAAACCCCCAGCAAGCCATACTGTGCTAGCACAACAGTAATAAGGAATTCAGTTCCAATAAACTTGCTTGAACTTTCAAACAAAACTTGAAACCCTAACTGTAGCCAAAAGAGAACACAGAAAGTCTCACCAGCATTGCCAGCACTCATGTGACTGTTGTGTAACCCCCCTGCAAATGGGGGTTCCCAAAAGACTTCCAGGAGCTTGCTTGAATGCTCCAAGCCTGAATGGTGTTTGGCATTTAAGCCATTTATCAGTGAGTGTTTTTAGAGCCTCTGGTACTGTCTCTTTAAGAGCTGTCTGCTTGCAGACATAATTAGTTTGTATGGGGGGACTGTGTGCTTCTCTGAGTACCACTCGAGCTGCTGCCAATTCACTTCATTTTGCAGTCACTAGGAGTGCAAAGGAACCTATCTGAAAGATGTAACTGTTTGCCAGAAATTATTTAGAGTAATAATGAAATTACAGTTTGTCTAACCTGCTTTCTTTGCAGTCAGAACTGTGTCTGCTAGTTCCCCATTCTAGTTTTGAACTGCTGAACTGGACCAATCAGTGTGGGGTAAGCTAGCTCTAAAATGGTGCCTTGGACGAATCAGAACTTGGACTCATAATCTGAGCCAGCCACAAGAGGATTGTATGGGCAGTGACTCTGGGAGATGTAGTTTAGACTTCAGTGCCTTTTGGACCAACAGCAGCAGTCTATTGTGGTGACAGCCAATCCAGTCAAGAACTGGGAGGAACTCAAAGGAAGTGCCCGGTTTTGTCGGTTGGAGTTTCAGTTGAGCTTTGGCAGTGAAGAAGGAAGGAGCCCTGTGCTTTTCAGTGTGCAGTTTTAGTCAAAAACGTGTGTAAGGCCCAGAGTTCGGTCTGCAGCTTGTGTAACAGCTTGTTAGGACTGAATCCGTCCTGTGAAAAGAATCAAGGATCTCTGAAGAGTAGAAACCAGGCTCACCCTGTATGAAGACTGGAGGAATTGCTGAAAATTGCACTCGGTCTGTCAGGAACTGAATCTGCTGTGTGTTCTCCGGTATTGTGCAGTAATTGCGATCGGGATACAGATGCAGCCTGCCTGGTATGGTGCTTTCTTTTATATGGATGTGTGAAGAGGTTTGTGTACCTCAAGTGAGCCCTGCTGACATTGAAGGACCCTATCTTATTTGGAGGTCGTGAGTACTAATTCAGAGTCGCTCCTGTTGAATTGCCACATTAAATCAAATGGAATTACTGTACTGCTGACTGTTTAATTCTCCTTTCTCTGTGTGAAAGGGCCCCTACCAGCTGCCACAGGTTTGGACTAGCCACTAGGGCTTGGGTACCCAGGGACAGTAACTGATAGGGATAGGCCTGTGCACAGAGCCATAGGTAGATTATTAGAGTGATAAGCTAATTAACCTGATTTCCCTGTCCTTGTTATATCCCCCTAAATAAATCAGAGCTGCTTGTTTCAGCAAAGTTATACTGCCTGAGGTATTTGTCTATGTTAAAGTACTGTACTGTGATTGTTGCACTGTATCTTATTTCACAGGAGGTCCCAGTGCGAACCAGACCTGGGGTAAGTGTATACTGTGAAGGTAATTCTGATATATTGTGTGGGCCACTAGTGGGAAGAAAGGGGTTGCAGTGTCCCAGAGGGCTGTGACCAAGTTAGTTTAACTATTGCAAACCCTGACCTCTGGGTGGAGGCACCGCCATTGGATCCAGGCCCTCAACCTGTTAGTGGCAAATCAGGCAGGGTAGTAGCCCCTGGGATAGCGCCATCTAGGGTTACATCTTGAGGCTCACCGCTGGGATTAGTGTGTCCTCTAGTGGCCATATTCACGAACCACTGTTAAGAAAAATGGGTACCCGACAGAAGTGGCTGTGCACGGCTGGTGGAGTGGTGTACTGGGAGGAGATCGACCCCAAATGCTATGCTTATCCTGGACATCCCCTGGGTATCAATACGGACACTGTGCAGGAGTACTTTCCAAGGTGGAAGGTTTACAAAACCCTGTGGTGGTGGGTCGGCATGCTAATCTGCTCACCCACACTTTCCTGGCCCTAGTAGAGTTTAAGGATCCATAGATAGCTCCAAAGTGCCACAGACCATTACCCCAGAGGAGCCCTCACTGCTTGGAGAGTGATAACTAAGGACAGTAAAGACCGGGGAATCAGCCCCACCACTATCGAAACTTTTGAGGAGAAATTTGCTGAATGGTTGCTGGAGAGGGAAAACTGTGGAGGACTTGAAGAAACTATTCTTGCCACCTGGGGGTGTTCCTTCCCCAACACCCTCTCCTGCTCCAGTGCCCGTAATGGTGGCTGAACCAATGCAGACTCCTACTTCTGCACCTGCCATTAGTCACGACTCTTACCGAAGGTTGAGGATCTTCTCTGGCACCCTTCCCACCCCCCAAAGGGAGGATGACTGGGAGACCTGGATAGACTATGTTGCCCCCCAAGTGCTAGAATGGCAATGCTCGGAAGCCGAAAAGCGAAAGAGGGTTAGTGAGCCTCCGAGGTCCTGCCCTGGCTACCATCCGTGCTAAACGGGCCAGTAACCCTGAAGCGACTGCACAGGCCTATCTTGAGGCCTTGGAGAATGTGTATGGGAGCCCAGATTCTGATGAGGACCTATGGTGGAAGTAAGAGATGCACAACAGTACCAAGGAGTTGTTGTCTGTGTATGTATCTCGGCTGGAAAATTGTTGCAAGAATGCCTCAGAAAGGTAGTTTGCCAGATTGAACTGGACCGAACCAGGCTGGACAGGATCCTTAAGTCTGCCCCTTCTCAGAACTGCTGTTGCTTCAGTTACGCCTGGCAGATCGACTGGAATCCCCACCCTCCTATGATGAGTTAATGAGAGAAATTCGAGGAGTTGAGAAAAAGGCGACCTCGGGAGGGACCTGCACCAATAGCTGCGGCTACGACCGAGTGACTGAGGGTGACCCATCAAGTGAAGTTCAGGGGCAGAGGTTGGCAGTCAATGAGTGCTCTGACAAGGAAAAGATATGTCACAATGGGGCGAACTGTTGAGAGATCCGGGAATTCAAAACAGTCCTTTTAGAAGGCCACGCCTGCAAGTCAGAGGCCCTGACCTATATCCGACTGCATCTGCTATGGGGTGGGGTACCCACCATGTAACTCCTACTGATAACAGCTCCGAACTCGATTCCTTGACCATGGAAGTGGAGAAACTGACGAGATGTCTCCAAATGCTTATCACGCCGCAGACAGAGATGGCACCAAGGTTTCCAGTTAGTAATACCCCGCCTGGCTCCCAGTGTGGCGCCTCGGCCAACTCAAACTCCAGAAAGTATGTTTTGCTATAATTGTGGAAAGATGGGCACATGAAAGGAAATGCCAGTCCCCAAAAGACACTGACAAAGTTGCATATAGGCTACAAGGAGAGCTTGGAGAAGAAATCAGTGGTTAAGAGGTGCCGACATGATCCCAGTGAGGGCACCAAAATGCTAATTCACGTCCTTTTGTGGCAAGGTCAGTTGCCCAGGCCCCCACTACCGCCTCTCCAGACTGGTCCAGAATAGTGGGTCCTCCATGGAGACCACTGTAAAGGTGAATGGAGTGTCTACAAGAGCTGTATTAGACAGTGGCTCCCAAGTGACAATTATGTTCCAGGATTGGTATCAGAAGCATTTGTCAGACGTGCCCTTACAACCATTAGAAGGACTGCACGTATGGGGTTAAGGAGAAGGCCTACCCCTATTCCGGGTATATCCGAATTTGGCTGTCTTTCCCCACCTCCGTGGCTGGGTGGCCGAACAAGTAGAGACCCTAGCCTTAGTGTGTCCCCACTGGACAGTATGATGGTGTCCCTTTGTTGATTGGAACAAATGCTCATATGTTCGGAAGGCTGGCACAGTTGTGTTATGAAAACAGGGGTCAAAGACTAGTAGAGCTTTAAGAGTTCCAGCTTTAATTAAGAAGGCCTATGAGGCACAGAGATGCTGAAAAACAGAACCAGAGGAACCGTCGGAATTGTATGGAAGAAGGATCCTGAGTCTCTGATCCTGGCGCCAAATGCCCAGTGTACCTTACAGGGAGAGGTCCGTATCAGAAAGGATGTTAAGAATAAAATATTAATGTTGGATGCACCAGGCGATGGAAAATTGCCAGAGGGACTGCTGGTCAAGCCTAGTATTTTGCCCGCTAGAGCCCATGCTTATGCCAGAGAGGTAATGGTCCAAGTTCATAATGTGTCTAAAGAGACATTAGAGTAAACAGAGGTTGCATCCTGGCTAATGTGCATTGTGCAGACACTCAGTGCTACCCAGCAGCAAGTTCAGGAAGAATGACAGAGTAACGCCTGACTTGTTTTGATTTCGCGACTCCGCTGCCAGCTGAATGGAAAGTGAGGATCAGTGAGAAGCTTGCCCAGAGAGACCAGGTGTTTTCTTTAAAGGAATGGGATGGTGGATGCGGCAAGGAGCTGAGCACAATATCCGCTGCATGACTGAAAGACCATTTCGGTGAGAGGGTCTCGACGCCGGCACCTGCTGACATAGATGATGTGAGATGGCATCTGCAAGAGATGTTAGCTGCTGGTGTAATACAAGAATCCAAAGCCATTATGCTTCCCCATTGTGGTAGTGAGGAAAAGAATGGAACAGTAAGGATTGTGTGGATTATCGCACCTTAAACGGCAGACTATCCTCGATCAGTACACAATGCCCCGCATTCAGGTGTTTTGGACTGCCTAAACGAACAAGTGGTTCTCTGTGCTGGATCTCCGATGGGTACTACACAGATCCCGATGGCCCCAGAGGACCGTGAGAAGACGGCCTTTATCTGTCCGCTTAGCTTCTATGAATTCATGAGGATGCCTCAAGGGTTTCAGGTGCCCCAGTCACTTTTCAACGATTGATGGAGCTGCAGTGGGGACATGAACTTACTAGATGCCTGGTATAACGCAGATGATGTCATTGTGTTTGGCAGCTCACTGGAGGAACATGAGAGCAGATTATTTAAGGTATTGGACCGACTGGAGGACTTTGGCCTTAAACTGTCCATTGATAAGTGTCAATTCTTTCAAACATCAGTAAAGTATGTGGGACACATAGTATCCACCGAGGGAATAGAGACCGACCAAGTAAAGTTGAGGCCTTGACCACCTGGCCACAGCCAAAAATCTAAAAGAACTGCAAAGATTCCTGGATTCTGTGGTTATTATCGGCGATTCATCAGGACTATTCAAGAGTGATCCGCCCTTTACTTAACCTTACTCAAGGTATCCCCAACCCACAAAAAATACCAAAAGTCAAGTCCTCAAGACTGAAAGAGTGTATTTTCATCCGAGTGAAGTATTTGGGGCCCGCTGGACTCCTGATTGTGAGACTGCTTTCATGAGATCATATTCAACTTACCCATGCTCCAGTGCTGGCCTATGCCGATCCAAGAAAACCTTACGTCCTGCACACTGATGCTAGCTTGCAAGGGTTGGGGCTGTGTTGTACCAAGAGCATGAGAATGGCCTGAGACCAGTGGCCTTGCCAGTAGAAGCCTGACCCCATCCGAAAAGAACTATCCTGTACATAAGTTAGAGTTCTAGCTTTGAAGTGGGCTATTGACCAATTCCATGAGTACTTGTATGGGGCTAAAATACTAGTAAAATTGACAATAATCCTTTGACCTATGTGCAGACCTCAGCTAAGTTGGATGCCACTGGCCATAGGTGGCTTTCTGCATTATCTACATATGACTATGCTCGAATACCGAGCAGGTCTGAACCACATAGATGCTGATGCTCTCTCCCGGAGGCCTGTTCCCCAGAATGATTGGGTCCGATTGGCAGAACCTGACATTCGGGCACTCTGTCGGAAGTTTGACAGGGAGGAACAAATGTCCCGGACGCAGTGGACTGCATGGTGGATTGCTTGGGAGCCTCTGAGAATTGCATACCTGCTGCTTATGTGCCACTTTTCTGCAATAGACATTGGTGCACTGCCTCAGCTGGACAATGACAGTATCCGCGGGCTCAATCGCGATCCCATGATCAAAGCAGCTTTAGAAGCCCTCTATGCAGGAAAAGATGTGTCCAAATTCACGCTCCACTGATTTGAGAACTGCACTGTTATACAAAGAAGGTCCTAAGTTGAAACTGATCAATAAACTGTTATACAGAGAAACAGTAGACAGAGGGGACAAGTAGACAAACAACAACTAGTGCTGCCACTGCCTTCCAGACTCAGTACTGAGGTCCTTGCTCAACCACATGGGGCACCTTGGTATAGACAGAACACTTGACTTGGTGAGATCCAGATTCTATTGGCCTAAGATGGGGGCTGATGTGGAGCAACACATTCAAACTTATGAGTAAGCTGCTACGGAGGAAAGCTTGTTTCCCCAGAGGGCTGCCCCTTGTTAACATCACCACCAATGCACCCATGGAGCTGGTCTGTATTGATTTTCTAAGTTTGGAGTCAGATCAAAGAAATATCAGTAATGTGCTGGTGGTCACTGACCATTTCACGAGATATGCCCAAGCTTCCCCACCAAAGACCAGAAAGCATCCACTGTAGCCAAAGTACTTGTAGAAAACTTTTTGTTCACTATGGGCTCCACAAAGAATCCATTCTGATCAAGGGAGAGACTTTGAGAGTCGTCTGATCATAGAGATGCTTTCTCTGTGGGAGTCACGAAAGTCCAGAACCACTCCTTACCACCCCAGGGGGACCCACAGCCTGAACGTTTCAACCAGCACTTTGCTAGATATGCTAGGCACCCTGCACCCAAAGGACAAGCCTAGATGGAGCCAACAAATTAGCACCCTGGTACATGCTTATAACTGCACTAAAAGTGATGCCACTGGATTCTCCCTACCCTGATGTTTGGAAGAGAAGCTCGACTACCAGTAGATGTGTGTTTGGGGTCTCTCCTGATGGGGTTCAAGCTGACAACTATTTACAGTATGTGCAAAAGTTAAAGGCCCAGCTAACTCATGCGTACTAACTGGCTCAAACCATGGCTGCCAAAAGAAATCTGGCCAACAAAGAACGGTATGATAAAAGGTGAAAGCACAGGAACTCCAGGAGGAGATCGGGTATTGCTAAGAAATCTGGGACTGCATGGCAAACACAAGATTGCTGACAGATGGCACCATCTCCCTCACATTGTAGTGGGCAAACTAGATGATCTGCCAGTGTACAAAGTAAGGCCTGAGAATAATTCAAAATATGTAAAACAATGCATAGAAATCATTTACTGCCCATTGGACAAATCTTAATTGAGTCTGAGCCCTAGAAGATGCCCCTGGACCAGTGACTAGAGCTGCTGCTAAGAAAAGACCAAGAAGTCTGCACCTACAGAAGCAGAGTTAAAGTGTTCCCCTGCACAAGTCCCGTTGAGCATGACTGTCAGTCCATATCAGAAGAAAGTGAGAGTGACTTTGAATACTATCCTTCTTCGAACTGAGTCAATTGTTTCGGGCAATCCCTAGTCAATACTGGAGATGAAGCTGGGCCTTCTGGACAGTCCAAGCCCCAGCTTCGTTCCTGGAGCCAATGCTCCCAGAAAGTGAAGTGCAAAGCATCAGATCAGATGAAATGGAATCATTGTGCATGGTTGAACTGTTTGAGCTTTCAGGGAGGAAAATGATAGATTGGGGCAGACTGGTGGATACACCCGAACAAGAAGAGTATTTTGAGTGCCCTGACAGTCCACTGCCAGTGTCGAAAACTCTCCATGCAGCCAAATGTTGTGGACTCAGAAACTGCAACTCCTGGAGCTGAAAGTGCCCCAAGTTCTAGCTCTCTACCCCCATGGAGACTCCCCTGACAAGTGAGGACAAGCTGAAAATGAGGCTCAGAGTGCAGAGACTATAACAGTTCCCCTAGAAAGACTGGTCGAGCTGTAAAGCCTGTGGTGCACCTCAGTTATGATTCACTTGGGAGGCCTGTGGACTTGCCTCTCAATGTTGTCCATAAAGGGTGTTGTGTCCCGAGCCATTGCCCAAACTGAGCATCAGTGCTAACTCAAGTTACTTGTGTTGCCCTCTAAGTATGGTGCCTTGCCCCATCCAGCCCCAAGGTAACTGATAGGAAGGCGCCCCTCTTCAGGTTTCATGTACAAGAGGTAATAACTTGAGTTATGGTACAATGTGTATGTAATACTGTGTAAAGAGTGACGTACTGCAATGTTTCAGAAATGTGTTCTTGGTAAAATGATATATTGACTGATGATTACATGTGAGCCTAATGCAAATGTATGGTTGCAGTTGAAACTTATGGGGTACTTGCTTGGCGCGACGCAAGCTTTCCCAAACCAGGAAGGGTGTAACCCCCTCAAATGGGGGTTCCAAAAGACTTCCAGGAGCTTGCTTGAATGCTCCAAGCCTGAATGGTGTTTGGCATTTAAGCCATTTATCAGTGAGGTTTTTAGAGCCTCTGGTACTGTCTCTTTAAGAGCTGTCTGCTTGCAGACATAATTAGTTTGTATGGGGGACTGTGTGCTTCTCTGAGTACCACTCGAGCTGCTGCCAATTCACTTCATTTTGCAGTCACTAGGAGTGCAAAGGAACCTATCTGAAAGATGTAACTGTTTGCCAGAAATTATTTAGAGTAATAATGAAATTACAGTTTGTCTAACGCTGCTTCTTTGCAGTCAGAACTGTCTGCTAGTTCCCATTCTAGTTTTGAACTGCTGAACTGGACCAATCAGTGTGGGGCTAGCTCTAAAAAATGGTGCCTTGGACGAATCAGAACTTGGACTCATAATCTGAGCCAGCCACAAGAGGATTGTATAGGGCAGTGACTCTGGGAGATGTAGTTTAGACTTCAGTGCCTTTTTGGACCAACAGCAGCAGTCTATTGTGAGTGACAGCCAATCCAGTCAAGAACTGGGAGGAACTCAAAGGAAGTTCGGTTTTGTCGGTTGGAGTTCCAGTTGAGCTTTGGCAGTGAAGAGGAAGGAGCCCTGTGCTTTTTCAGTGTGCAGTTTTAGTCAAAACGTGTGTAAGGCCCAGAGTTCCGGTCTGCAGCTTGTGTAACAGCTTGTTAGGACTGAACAGTCCCTGTGAAAAGAATCAAAGGATCTCTGAAGAGTAGAAACCAGGCTCACAGGAGGAATTGCTGAAAATTGCACTCGGGTCTGTCAGGAACTGAATCTGCTGTGTGTTCTCCCGGTATTGTGCAGTAATTGCGATCGGGATACAGATGCAGCCTGCCTGGTATAGTGCTTTCTTTTATATGGATGTGTGTAGAGGTTTGTGTACCTCAAGTGAGCCCTGCTGACATTGAAGGACCCTATCTTATTTGGAGGTCGTGAGTACTAATTCAGGGACGCTCCCTGTTGAATTGCCACATTAAATCCAAATGGAATTACTGTACTGCTGACTGTTTAATTCTCCTTTTCTCTGTGTGAAAGGGCCCCTACCAGCTGCCACGGTTTGGACTAGCCTACTAGGGCTTGGGTACCCAGGGACAGTAACTGATAGGGATAGGCCGTGCACAGAGCCATAGGTAGATTATTAGAGTGATAAGCTAATTAACCTGATTTCCGTCCTTGTTATATCCCCTAAATAAATCAGAGCTGCTTGTTTCAGCAAAGTTATACTGCCTGAGGTATTTGTCTATGTTAAAGTACTGTACTGTGATTGTTGCACTGTATCTCATTTCACAGGAGGTCCCAGTGCCGGAACCAGACCTGGGGGTAAGTGTATACTGTGAAGGTAATTCTGATATATTGTGTGGGCCACTAGTGGGAAGAAAGGGGGGTTGCAGTGTCCCAGAGGGCTGTGACCAAGTTAGTTTAACTATTGCAAACCCTGACCTCTGGGTGGAGGCACCCGCCATTGGATCCAGGCCCCTCAACCTGTTAGTGGCAAATCAGGCAGGGGTAGTAGCCCCTGGGATAGCGCCATCTAGGGGTTACACTTGGATATAGCAGACCAGGAGCAGGCTGGATTTAGGCAAAGCAGGGAACAGCACACGAGTAGGAAAGGAGCCCAAAAGCCTTCTATTCATTTGAAAAAATGACCACACCCCAGCCCTTCTTGTCTCACACCTCTCTGTTATGACTCCCTTCTAGCTAACACTTCTCTGGTCACAGCTCTTCTCACTCTCATCCACGATACAGGAGCACTGTGCAGTGGCTTCTTGGTTCCCAAAGAGCCCAGACCCCAGGAGTGACACCATGATTTGACACCCCCAAAGGGGTCGAGTACCCTAGCACTCAGGCCCCCACCCAGGGCTCCCTCTTCCCTGATCCACATCACTTGATAAGGGCTAGCTGACCCCATACCTGGCTCCAAGGTATCTGAACAGGATGCAGTCTCTGTAAATGGGTGAACGCAAGACATAGGTTCACAAAGAAGGAGCCTTGGGGAAGATTACCAGGATTCTTCTGAATAAGCCCTGGGGAGGTCTCCAATAAATCTTGAAGACAAACCCAGGAGAGGATTTGGAGGATGTATGGCCTGCCTAGGCCTCCCTCTTTAACTCATGGTGTCCTTCCTGGCACAATCTCTTCCTTTCCATTCAGTCAGTGCCCCTTCTGGCACTATCTCTTCTTTCAACTAAGGTGGTGCCTTTCCAGGCACAAAAACTTCAGATGGTGCCCTTCTTGGCACAAACACGTCAGACGGTGCCCTTCTTGGCACAAATACTTCAGACAATGCCCTTCTGGCACAAACACATCTCTCTCAAATATTTGAGCCCAGGAGAGAGCCCATGGAACTTTCAAGGAGTGGCCCTGGGGAGGACCCACAGAAGAAATTAAGAGTGGGCCCTAGGAAGGACCCATGTAGAGCAGGCTAGAGGAGGCCCTAGCTTTCTATCAGACATGCAGTTCTGTACTGCTCAGCATCCCAGCTGAACTGCCCCCTACTTTTGGAGAGCTCAGAAAACTCTCTTCCCCTTTTCCACTTCTAATTGTGCATACAGGGCTGTCCATCAGTCCTTTCACCTTGTCCTGTCCTCTGATTGGCTGCAAAAACCTGCCAACCCTTTTGGGAGAAACCTCTTGCATCATCCTCCCACAATGCTTTGTCTTTCTCTTGCTGATCTCTGATTGGCTTAATTTAGTGTGAGGGGTCACCAAGATGGCAGCCCCTTTCTTCAATTGAGTCCCGTGCTCCAAACTCTTTCTTTTTGTTTTATTTTAGATTGTGCCTCTTAATGTCAGTGTCAGTGGCTCAGTAGGTAGCACACTCGCCTCTGAGGCTGGGAGATCAGAGGGCTGTGGGTTCAGTTCCCGCACCAGGCACTTGGGTTAATATATCCCAGTACTGGCACTGTAGTGCAGCATGAGAGGGGTGCTGCACTTCTGAGGTGTCGTCTTTCGGATGAGACGTTAAACCGAGGTCCCATCTGCCTGGATTGGTGGTAGTTCAGGTGGATGTTAAAGATCCCATGGCACTTATCGAAAAGCGTAGGGGAATTTCCCTGGTGTCCTGGCCAAATTTCCCTCATTCACTAAAAATACCACCAACTTAATCTGGTTCAAGGTCAGTTGGCATTCATCTGTATCCCCTTCCCTGGGTCATGCCTGAAAATAGGCAGGATTTGTCTAGTGCACTTACCCGGTCAACAAAAACTAAAATAAAAATAAATAAAAATGTGTTGCTGCTTGGTTTGATAGGCACAATGGTGCCTGACTTTCCAGTGATGGTATGGACTAGAGAAGACTCCTACGCTCCCCATCGGGAGCTCCAGTGCAGGGGTAGGGCACCAATCTCTTAAAGGCGCCATGTGCCAAAATGTCTCGTTCCTTCCCCCTTCTACTCCACCCAGTGCTTCTGCACCCCCTTGGTGCTGGCAGAAGATCCCAGGGCTGGAGCACACTGGGGGAGGTGCTGTGGCAGCAGCCAAAGTATCTTTTAGCTGACGGGCATGTCCAGTGCAGATGAACACTCCAGCTGACCGCAGTTCAATCTGGCACACACTGCACTGCACAGTTGCGGCATTTCTGTTTGATGCTCCTCTGGCCCCTTTCCAGTGGCAGTCCCGGGGCCAGAGCAAGTGAAGAAATGGACAGCAACCTTCAGGGATGGCACCAACAGCACCCAGGTAAGCTCCCCTCCCAAGGAGGGAACTACACATATAGGTATGACAACAATCACATTTGTTTTGTATTCGGGGAGGGGGGGGGCAGCAGATGGCGAAAGCATGTAACATTTTTTTAATGGGGGCAGGAGTTAGATGGAGTGTATACGAAACAGTAATTTCTGGCTACACTTCTGTCCACTCCTCCTCACAACCCCTGCTTTTGGTTCCCAGAACACAAATCTCTTTCAGCCAGTGGTCCTTTTCGCATACAGCACCACTACTCAGGAATGAGCTTCCAGTACCTATCCTGGAAAGCCATATGTGCCGATTCTTCAAGGGACAACTGAAAGGGTGCCCCCTACCCCAATACAGCTGTACCTGCATCTGTTAAGTCAGTATTAGCCTATGATGAGCCAGACAGCCTCTGCTTTCCCGTACCCAATATGATGTACTGTATATTGTATATTGTATATTGTGGAACTGCATGGCTGCACTTTGTCCTGTTGAGCAGTATGTACAAACTAACATTCTTCTTCAAAGTAAAGACTGTTGTACAAATTGTAACTACCATTGTTCATGCTGTTTCTATTGCCCTCCTGTACCTTATGTTGTTCATGTGTATTACATTTATTGCATGTAACTTATCCCAGGTTGCCCCTGAAAAAAGGACGCAAGTCTCAGTGAGAATACCCAGTTACCAAAATCCAATAAACAAACTAAAAGTAAATAATTTTGAATGTGGAGGTGTATGTAGAAATAAAGTTCTTTTGTTTTGGCCAGTAGGTGGTGCTGTAAGTCAACTGTGTGTCTCTTCACACTCTCTCTCCCCTCCCCAAAACCCCTTTCCTGGTTTGTGCAGTTTTCTCCCCTCTTCCCTTCCTAGGTTAAGTGTTTTATGGTTTTCTAACAGTGGCAGTTGCAAGCGTGACCAGGAGCTATAGAATAGTGTTTCAAATTGTGTAGTTGCTAATGCGACTGGGAGCAGGAGGAATGTGTTGAAGTCAAACCGGTGATTGGTAAGGGCCTCAACCTCCTGCCATCTCGAGTAACTGTTCCTTGTATTAAATAGCCACCCCTGCTTTTCTAGGAAGCAGGATAGCAGGGTAACAGGAGAGGGATTTTTTTATTTTGTTTAAATATTGTTGGGAAGCCACAAATTGCTAAGTGGCACATAGTCTGTTGCTGATGACAAGCAGAAGTGTGACTTCGTATTTGGCATCAGGAGCGGGGAACTGAAATTTCAGCAAGGCAGCAATGTTTTTTGTTTTTTTTTAAAGACTGCGTGTCAAGTGAACCTGCTTGGAGAAAATTGTTACTGGATGCAAAACGTATGTTTGCTTTTATTGAGCAAGGGTCTGTGAGGCAGATGACAGCTTTTACATAGAAGAGGGGAGTGCTTTCTTTTTGTTGCGGTAATGTGTGGAAGATTCTTGATACAGTGATGTTGTGCTGCTATAACATCTCTGTTCAAGGTGACCACAAACCAATCAGACTGTAAAGAATGCTGTTTGCTATTATATTATTAAGTAATAGCAAAGAGCATTCTTGAAAGACCAATCAGGTTGTAAAAAATACTCTTTGCTATTGTATAATTAAGCAATAATACATGACAGGGTGTGGCATGGGCTATTGTCATGCCTCGGATGCATTGTGAGGCATGAGGCTGCAGGCCGAGTGTCTCATGCACCCGAGAGGTGACAATGTCCCATGATAATTCCACACCTTGGACAGTATTATTGCTATTGTGAATGGGGTTTATTTTAATGTTAAAGGTTTTTTTAATTACATTTAAAAAATAAGTCCTGTAAGTTTTTATTATGTCCACTGGGTGTCTGTTTTGGAGGGAATACAGTAGTAGTACTGTATTGAGAGGATATTGTCTACTCAACCCCCCTCCCCCCACACACACACTTCTGGAAATGCAGTGTGGAGAACCATGGAGTAAGCACTGCAGTAAATTACACACTGTAAAGTAGTGACTTCAAAGTGGCACCCTGACAGTGGATTCTGGTTTAGCATGTGCACTGGTTTCAAGGTGGCACTGTACCAGTCTTTTGTTTTCTTCTGGATGCCATGGGTTTAGTTTTACTGTGTTCTTGAGAGAGAGAGAGAGATGTTGGTACTGAGTAACTGAGACATTGTGATTTTATCTTAATCACTCCATTGCAATACAGCTGCACTGCTACGAGTGTGTATGGTATAAAAATCATAAAAAGAAAAAGCAAATACCAGCACCACTCAACTGCATTTACAAAAAGGCTTTATTGAAGTTTTAAAACATACCACCACAGCATCGGGCTGCCACAAAGCCCTGACCAGTTTTGTAATCAATATATCATCAGTGGAACGGGAACGTGAATCATAGTGGATTTTAAATAGTTCTACTTAAAGTGACAGTGTGCTCACACATGTAACAAGTTTTAAAGTGCTGAACGATTAATATTTAACACCACCACCTAATCACGTAATAATGAACCAACATTAAAAAACCTCAATGAGACCCGCAGGATTTATAGTACTAATACATTCTATTAATGTGTTCATATGATCCTTATAATTAATATGCATGAGTCCCTATCAATATTCTTCTAGTATTTCAGGCATATAAATCTCTAATCTTCTGCACACTATAGGAAAAAAAAAAGAACACATAACAAAGTTAATATACAGTATACATAAAAAAGCAATTATGCATCAAACAAGCAGCAGCATCTCCTAATGAACTGAAGTATATCAACTTTGTCATTCAAACCTGGAAGTTTCAGAGCTCCAAAGTAAATGTCCAAAAGGACTCTTATTTAATGAGTTTGAGTTCCAAATCTCGTCCCTGTGGTCCCACCCTTACCCTTTCAATACCAAAATCTGAATGAGTGATTTGTCCCAGCATGTCTTCCTATCATGCAATGATTTGCTAATGCATTACTGTTATCATCCCCAGCTATACTCCTAAGATGTTCACCTATGGGAATTGTAAAGGGTCTCATGGTTCTACCCACGTAAAAGGCCTCGCATTCACAGGCTGCCATATATACCAAGTTATTGGAAACACAGCTGAGGAAAGATCTTGATTCATACATTTTTGTGGTATTTACAGTAGTAAATGTGTTGCTTTTCAGAATGGATGGACAAAACTTTCACTTCCCGCATGGGTGAGTGCCACATTGTCATGAGGGCCTCCATTCACCAGATTTAGGGGTTGACTTCTCCTCAGGCTGGTTACTATGCACCATCCTGTCTCTTACATTAGTTCCTCTTTTGTATACCATCCTTGGAGTGGATGCAGTAGCTCAGTTTACTGCGTGTACTGGCTTCAAGGTGGTGCCGTGCCAGTTTTCTTTTGTGATGCTGTAGGTTCAGTGTTAGTGTGTGCTCCAGGGTGAGAAGTTTGGTATTAATCGATTGAGACATTGCAGTTCAATTTTAATAGTCACTTTCTTGCTCATAACTTTTAAGCGAGTGAGCGAGTTTCAGTGGTGGTGCGAGGTAGCATGTTGTGGTATTTGCATTGCTGTTACTATCCCCAGCTATACTCCTAAGATGTTCTCCTATGCGAATTTTAAAGGTTCTCATGGTTTTACCCACATTAAAGGCTCCACATTCACAGACTGCCATATATACAAACTTATTGGAAACAGGAAGATCATACCAGACAAATCTAAAAGATTTCTTCAACTGGGTAACCAAAACTGTGGATCAAGGAGGTGCTGTGGTCATACATGGTATACCTGGACTTCAGCAAAGCCTTCGACTCCATTCCACACAAAAGGCTGCTAAATAAGCTTGCCAACATGGGAAAGTGCCAGAAAGTGGTGGACTGGGTAGGGAGCTGGCTGAGTGGAAGGACCCAGAGGGTACTTGTAAATGGCACTTTTCTTGGAAAAAAGAGCGGTACCTAGTGGAGTGCCACAAGGGTCGGTATTGGGAGCCATCCTCTTTAAGATCTTCATTGGAGACATATTTAAAGGCTTGGAGGGCAGGGTGAGCCTGTTCACTGATGATACAAAGTTATGCAGTAGGGTCAACATCCCAGATGAGGCAGATAGGATGAGAGTAGATCTCAGGAAGTTGGAATTATGGTCAAAAACATGTCAGCAATAATTCAACGCAAAGAAGTGTAAGATCATGCACATAGGGAAGAGCAACCCTGGAGAAGAATACCACATGGGGGGCATGAAACTAGAGGCCACAAAGCAAGAAAGGGACCTGGGGGCGATTATGACAGATGACCACAAAAAGACCAGGCAATGCGAGAAGGAGGCATTAAGGGCAAATATGTTGGGATGCATAGGAAGGGGAATCACCAGAAGAAAAAGGGAAGTTGTGTTGCCGCACTATAGATCACTGGTAAGACCGCATCTTGAATACTGCGTACTGTCCTGAAGCCTACATCTTGGAAAGGATGTGGATAGATTGGAGGTGGTACAAAGGAAAGCTACAAGGATGGCACAGGGACTGCATCTGAAACCATATGAAGTACGGCTGAAGGATCTCAACACGTATTTCTTGGAACAAAGGAGAGAAAGAGAGGAGACATCATTGAAACCTTCAAGTACATGAAGGAAATAAATAGGGTACAGGTTCACGACCTTTTTCAGGTCAAGAATTATACAAGAACAAAAGGCCATGATATAAAACTGGGTGGGGGCAACACACATAAGTTCTTTTTCATGGAGAGGGTGTTAAGATGCATGGAACAGCCTTTTACAAGGAGTGGTGGAGGCAAAAAGAGTTGGGGCTTTTAAGAATGCTTCTGGTAATTACAAAGGCATCTTAACTGAGTAGCAGTTAAGGGAGGGGGTATGGACATGGGGAGACTAGATGGATCTTATGGTCACCTTCTGCCATCACTTTCTGTGTATCTATGTGGCAGTAATGTCAGCTGGGTTTTGATGCAGCATGATATTTAATGAGGTGAAAAGGCTGTTGGCAGAACTAGTTTTGTAACGTGAGAATGTGGTCAGATTTAATTATACAGTGGCGTGAAAAAGTATTTGCCCCCTTCCTGATTTTCTCTATTATTGCATATTTGGCACACTGGATGTTTTCAGGTCTTTACAGAAAATGTAATATTAGATAAAGGGAACCTGAGTGAACAAATAACACTTGTTTTTTTTTTTAATTTCACTTATTTAATGAAAAAAAGTTAACCAACACCAACTGGCACTGTGTGAAAAAGTAATTGCCCCTTTACACTTAATAACTGGTTACGCCTACATTTAGCTGCAATGACTACAACCAAACACTTCCTATTATTCAATATCAGTCTTTCACATCGCTGTGGAGGAATTTTAACCCACTCTTCCTCGCAGAACTGCTTTAATTCAGTAACATTTAGTAGGTTTTCAAGCATGAACTGCTCGTTTGAGGTCCTGCCACAGCATCTCTATTGGGTTTAAGTCTGGACTTTGACTAGGCCACTCCAAAACTTTAATTTTACTTTTTTAGCCATTCTGATGTGGACTTGCTTTTGTGTTTTGGATCATTGTCTTGCTGCATGACCTAATCTACGCTTTCAGCTTCAGCTGATGGAAGGATGACCGGACATTCTCCTTAAGAATTTTCTGGTACAGAGCAGAATTCATGGTTCCTTTAATTATGACAAGTCATCCAGGTCCTTAGGCAGCAAAGCATCCCCACACCATCACATTACCACCACCATGTTTGACTGTTGGTATGGTGTTCTTATTGTGGAATGCTGTGTTTGCTTTACGCGAGACATTATGGGATCCATGTCATCCAAAAAGTTCCACTTTGGACTCATCTGTCCATAGAGCATTTTCCCAAAAGGCTTGTGGATCATCCAGGTGCTTCTTGGCAAATGAGAGATGAGCGTTTATGTTCTTCTTGGTTAGCAGTGGTTTCCGCCTTGCTACTCTCACATGAAGCCCATTTTTGCCCAGTCTCTTTCTGATTGTGGAGTCATGAACACTGACCTTAGCTGAGGCAAGAGAAGCCTGCAGTTCTTTAGATGTTGTTTTAGGATCCTTTGAGACTTCCTGGATGATTTTACGCTGCACCCTTGGAGTAATTTTTGGCAGGCCGCCACTCCTGGGAAGATTCACTACTGTTCCAAGTGTTCTCATTTGAGATTATGGCTCTCACTGTGGTTCGATGGAGTCCCAGAGCTTTAGAAATAGCTTTGTAACCCTTTCCAGACTGATAGAGGGCAACAAATTTTTTCTGATCTTTTCAGGAACTTCCTTTGATCATGGCATACTGTGCTTGTTGAATCTTTGTGCAGGCAACGTGACTCTGATGGTAAGGGTCAAAATAAGTGAGGTTTATATTGAGCAGGGCTGGCTGTAATCAAGCCTGGCTGTGTTTAACCTGCTGACTCTAATTATCCCTTTAATTAGGTTGATTTAACTAGGGGCAATTATTTTCACACAGTGCCAGTTGGTGTTGGTTAACTTTTTTCGTTAAATAAATGAAATAACTAAAAAAAAAAAGTGTTATTTGTTCACTCAGGTTCCCTTTATCTAATATTATATTTTGTCTAAAGACCTGAAAACATCCAGTGTGACAAATATGCAATAATAGAGAAAATCAGGAAGGGGGCAAATACTTTTTCACGCCACTGTAGGTAAGAGTTGAACTTAGCCAGTCAGATTTCTGGATTCTTTGTACCAATAACACCTGGTTGGCTGAATTTCAGCACACTGCCAGTATTTGTTTCAAGGTTTGCTTTTTTAAGTCATAACTTGTTTTTAATATTTTTACCTACTTTTTTCTGTCAAGGTCATTTTAGCCCCACCCTGGCAGACCCTGTGGGTGTCTCATTTCAACCCCCAAAAAAAAATAGTTGTTGCAGTGTACTCCAGTGTCCATCACAAAAAAACATTGGGGGGGGTTAAAAGTTGACACCCATATGGTTTGTGACTGTATGGGGGGTAGAAAAAGCTCTTGAAAGAAAAAGATACAAGAAAATATTAAAAAACAAAAAGTTAGGACTTGAAGGAAAAAACCTTTGACATGAATAAGCCCTCACTACTCATTCGTGTCAATGTTTTTTTCTAAATCATAGCTTTTTTTTTTTTAATGTTTTAACTTACTTTTTTCTTTCAAGGGCTTTTTTAACCCCGCCATCACAGACCCCATGGGTGTCAACTTTCAAATCCTCCTCAGAATGGGGATTTGCATTGTATGATAGCATCCACCACGAACACCCATTTCACGGGAATTTGAAAGTTAACATCAATAGAGTTAATCTGGGTGGGGCTTAAAAAAAGACCAACAGAAAAAAAATTGTTTAAAAATATTAAAAATAAGTTATCAACTAAAGAAAAAAAATTGAAATGAACGGGACCTATTTATGTTAGTTAGTTAGTTAGTCAGTGTTGCTTGAGGACAGTCACCAAGAGAAACAGGTACAAGAGACCAGTCTGGTTCTCTAAGGCCCTGTCCACACTGCACCCAACAAGGCTGAAATGGTTCCAAACCGTTTCAGGCTGCAAACGCAACAGCGTGTCCACTCTGCCAGGGAACAGGTGTGAAAATGGTCTGGAACCGGCACAGCCTGTCCACATTGAGACGTGAACAGTGTGTGCACCCAACCCCTGTAATGTGGAGTGCATCCCATGGTGCACCTGGGGAAGAGAGCTGCGAAGACAGAAACTCCACCCGAATAAAGACCCGGCTGCCAGTCTACTCTGGGCACACTGAGTGCGGCAGAACATACCTCGGTATCCTACAGCAATGTGTGCCCAGGTGCACCCGTGGGGGACCAAGGGTGGGCAGCAGTTGAAGGTGTGGAACCAAAGTGAGGGGAGGCCCCTACACATGGCATGAAGGCGTGCAGTGATGCACAAACACATGCCAGGTACAGGGACCTTGCTGCGTCCCACAGACAGACATGCGGTGCACCACCAGGAAATGGCAAACCACGCCCCGCTGCTACCAGATGCAAGCTGCATGCCCTAGCATACACTGTGCAGCTAGGCCACACATCCAGATCCCCCACACCAGCAACCAACGGAATCGGAAGCCCCACTGTGCCCCAGAAAGCAATGTGCGCATGCATGCACACCGCCCAAGCAAACCAGCAACATGGTATGGTGACACAAGACAGCCTTTAATCCAACGCCGCCATGACTTCTGATGGCAATAGTACAACTAAACAATGTGCAGCGGCAGCATGGCCATGCAGTGGACCATGTGCATGGCTGCGTAACACCACATATCCCCAAAGAAAACAGACACTGTCATGTGAACAAACAATGCAATATACAATGCCAGGCCACCATATGGGTGGCGCTGTACACCAACTTATAAAGGAACCTACGTGTGGGCCACTGTACTGTCACCCGAACCAAAGAAAAACATAACCATGAACAGGTGGTGCCCTAACCCAGGCACCCATGTGGCCATACTGTATTGAAACCCCTGACACAGCATGTTGCAGAGATACCATGCAACAGTGCGTGCGACCCAGGAATTGCACTGTGCAACTGAGTGCCACAGTCGGCACATACCTCTGTGCCAACATGAACCAGGCACTGTAGTCACTGGGCGGACCTCAGCAGCGTCCCCAAAGTAGGAGGGAAATCAAAAATGGAGTCCTGCGTGGCAACTGGCGGGATGCACCGGTCAGTCAACCCCTGCATGCTGCATGGGTTATCACAGGAACCCATCACTGTACAGGTCCTGTGTGAAGCTGGGCATGCCTGCTGCGGGATCCAAAGGGGTAGCACTATGCAGAGCAGCGGCATCATGCATCGGAGGTTGGGATGCTGTGTGCAGGCCAGCGGTGGCTGGCGTGACACCTGTGGGGTACAGCTGTGCCATGCTGGCACCAGCCGGTGTTGCCTGGAATGTGGGTGGCTGGGTGGTGGAGGCAGTGACACCACTCATGTACACTGCACCCTGTAGTGGGGTGTCACACCTGCGGGGTGCTGGCATAGCTGGGGGGATGCATCCTGGTGGCAGCTGCCTGTGCCACACAGCCAGTCTGTCCGCCAGCAGTGGACAGGTGGATGATAGCAGGGTCAGCCATGCCACTGAGGTTCTCAGTGGCCATTGACATGGTGGCACACCCACGGGGGAACAGGGCACAGGGGGATGGGGCTGCGGTGGTGTGTGCCATGGGGGTAGCACCCAGCCATTGCGGTGCAGCTGCAGGGGGTGGCTGCTGGCATTGCATGGCCAGTAACTGGACCATCTGTGTGAAGAACCGCTGTGCCTGCTCTGCCTCCTGTCTCTGTAACCGCTCCTCCAATGCCCTCTCCTCCCATGCCCGCTCCCTCTCCAGGTCCAGCGGCTCCCTTTGGTGCTCTTGCATCATCCTACACATTGGTTTCAGCACCGCCCCAAGTACGTCTGCCATCCGTGCTGTCTTTGACTTTCTCTTCCTGAGGTTCACCAGGAGTAACTGGTCACCCTGCCACTTTGCATGGCTGCCTCTTCCCGCAGTGGAGCCGTCACTGGAGGTTCCTATCATCATGTCCTGCAGGGCCAAGGACACTGGGGAGGCCTCCGCTGCATCGGTTTCCACCAATGTTCCTTCACCGGGGTCTTGCCCTGGAATGGCAGAACACACCTGTCACCATTACACACATGTGGGTACCCCACCCCCAACCCCCACGGCCAACCCCAGCCCCATGCCCCTGTCCCCACGCACCTGTGTGCCTACGCACACTACAGGTGCCACATGCAAACTCTCTTGAGTGAACCTGTGCCATCACCCATACCATGCCTATCACCATGTGCCACGTGCCCAGGATACACCTCCACCGGCATGCCACATCCCAGCATATACATTGCACAATGCACGTACCTGCGTCAGGGCACTCCCGCTGCACACCATCATCGTCTTCATTCCCCAGGTGCAGGCACGCATCCCCGGTGGTGTTCCCATCATCCTCTGTGTCCAGTTCAGGGCTGGCCACCTGTGAGCTCTCCGGGATGAACGCTGGTTTGGTGGTAGGCCGTGTTTCCAGTATGGTATCCAATGTGTCAGAGAAGGGGCATGCCACACGTGCACCCCCCCCCGGGCGTCTGTTGCTGTCCCTGGTTTTATGGTACCACACCTTTAGTTGCTTTATCTTGTCAGGGCATTGCTTTGCCGTCCTCTTCACCCCATTCCCAAACAGGTAGTCCGATACCTTCTGATACACCTTTGTGTTGTGCCTTGCACTGGCTAGCTCTGCCTGCACCTTATTCTGGGTCCAGAACTCCACCAGGAGTTGTGTGGCCTCATCCGACCAGGTGATGCCGTGATCTGACATGGTCCTGCAGGTGGTCAGAGTGGCGTACGGCTGTGGTCACTGCTTGGCACAGGCTTGTCTACTCTCCACTAGTCACAGGCGGTGCTTGGGGGATGGGGTCACTCTGAAATGGAGCTGGTGTGGTGTGCTTTGGCACTGCTGTCCTCTGGGGGCTGGTCATGTGTTGTGGCAGCTGTTGGGGCCCCCTTCACACCTGTGGCACACAGTGCTGGCATCTGTTTCTGCCTCCCTAAGGCTTGTGCCCACTGTTTGCCCCGGGCACCAGTGCTCTTCCCTCCTCGCAGTTCATGTACTGCTGCTGCAGGCAGCACCCACTCTTGGCACACTTTGCCTCCTGGCTGCACCTCTCTCAGGTGTGTGCACCCAGCGGATCTGGGCTCCGTGCCTCTGCCATTTTGCAGGCGCTGCTCTGCACCATTTCCACCTCACTGCAGTGGTTCCAGTCCTCGCACGCCTCTCTGCCTTCTGGGCGCTTCCTTGTTCATTTGCCTCCCAAGTGCCCCTGTGTGGTGCACTGCCTGCTGGTCTAGCGGCTGACTGGGGGCTACGCGGTAGTGTGTTTAGACTGCCGGCGGTAACGTTACAGCCCTGCGACTGTTTCTGTAACTGTTGTAGAAACCACCTCCTGATCGGTTTCTATAACGGTTGCGAAAACGCCTGCTGTAATGTTACCAGTGTAAACACACGCCGTTACCGATGCGGTTTACACCCTCTGTAATGTTACAGAAGGGTTTTCGGGCTGCAGTGTGGACAGGGCCTAAAAGGTCAGGAAGGTGGTGAGGGCCCAGACAAATACGAACATACGAAGAAGCCAGCAGAAGAAGGCAATTTGGTCTATCTAGTCTGCTCGTATTGCAGGGTAGACAGCTTGAGCTACTGTCCCTGCCCTCCCTCCCCACATCTCCCATCCTACCTACCTTCCCCTTGTGCCTATCCCAGCCCCTCTTAAAGCTGCCCACTGTCTTCAAAGAGATCACCTCTTCCAGCAGCTCATTCCAAGTGTCCACCACCCTCTCTGTGAAGAAGTGCTTCCCGGCCTCCCTCCTAAACCTCCCACCCTCCAGTTTAAGACTGTGCCCCCATCATGTTATGGTTGCCACTCAGCTTAAAGAGACTCTCCTTATCCATCTTATTTATCCCTTTCAAGTACTTGAAGGTCCCATTCATGTCCCCTCTCTCTCTCTCTCCAGTCAGGGAGGGGCTGTGGACATGGCCTACCTAGACTTTAGCAAGGCATTTGACATAGTCCCGCACAAAAGATTAATAAACAAGTTAGCCAGCCTGGAAGTGGGTCCCATGGTTGTAGCCTTGGTAAAACATTGGCTGGTCAACAGTACGCAGAGGGTTATAGTACATGGAGTCCACTCTGAAGAAAGGGGGGGTTGCTAGTGGGGTACCACAGAGTTCAGTACTGGGACTGGTCCTCTTTAATATCTATATAGGTGACATTTCAGAGGGACTGGAAGGGAAAGCATGCCTCTTTGCAGACAACACAAAGATCTGCAACAGGGTTGATACACAAGGTGGGGTGGAAAGGATGAGAAGGGACTTGGCAAAGTTGGAGGAATGGTCAAAAATATGGCAACTTGGAGTCAATGCAAAGAAGTGCAAAGTAATGCACCTGGGAAACAAAAACCCAGGGAAAGAGTACACAACGTGGGGGAGGTACTAAAAACAAAAAAAAATGGAAAGAGACCTGGGGGTAGTCAATCAAATGACCTAAAGGTAGACAAGCAGTATGAGAAGGCAGTAAGGAGGACTGGGGGCGGGGGTACTGGGATGCATAGGAGAGGCATCACCAGTAGAAACAGAAAATTGTTAACCCATCTGTACAGACAGTTGGTGAGGTGCCATCTGGAATACTGCATGCAGTTCTAGAGACCCCATCTCCGCAAGGATGTAGACAGGATAGAGGCAGTCCAGAGGAGGGCAACTAAAATTGTACATGGTCTGCACCAGAAGCCATATGAAGAAAGACTAAAGGAGCTTAATATGTATACCCTCGAGGAAAGGAGGGAGAGGGAGGACATGATAGAAATATTTAAGTACTTCAATCCGAGAGCGTAGCATCTTTCAGAAAAAGAGATGTGCAAGAACAAGGGGGCACAATTTGAAGATAATGGGGGGATGGCTCAGGAGCAATGTAAGGAAGTATTTTTTCACAGAGAAGGTGGTGGATGCATGGAACTGCCTTCCTGAGGAGGTTGTAGGGTCATAAACAGTGGGGGAATTCAAGAATGCATGGGACAGATATAAAGCAATTCTTGTGGGGGTTAAGAGGAAGTAGGCTGTTGGTTAATTAGGATCTGCAACTTATCCAATAGGTAGGGCAATGGGCAGACTGGGTGGGTCAAGTGGTCCTAATCTGTCATTAGTCTAGGTTTCTATGTTTCCAGGGAGTACATGTTCAGTACCCTCAACCTCTCCTCATATGCCTTACCCTGTTGACCCACTATCATCTTTGTAGCCCTCCTCTGGACCTTCTCCAGCAGGTTAATGTAATTTTGAGGTGTGGGCACCAGTACTGAACCCCATACTCTAGATGAGGCCTTACCAGGGACCTGTACAAGGGCAGTATAACCTCCTCTCTCCTACTACCGATCCCCCTAGATATTTATTTTTATTCATGTATTGAGTACTAGGATTAAATACCTTTGAACCAGAGGTTTGTTTACGAAGGTTCCAAGTCAGTAGGATAGTAAAAACAAGCAGCTGAGAGTACAATACAAAGTGAGTTGTGAAAAATAGTACAATGACAGACAATTAAGCAGTGCAGTCAGTAACAGACAGGTAAACAAGAAGTGAGTGCAAAAGTAGTAACCTAGGGGTGTGTGGCGAGACAAACTAGGGATGGCAGTCACGTTGATATGCATCCCAGCATCTTGTTTGCCTTTGCTGCTGCTTTCTTGCACTGCGTGGAGTGCTTCGGGTCACTAGTGATCATCACTCCCAGGTTCTTCTCTTCTGATGCAGATATTCGGACTGCACCCAGGTAGTAGTCTGTCCTGGGATTCCTGGCTTCAAAATGCATAACTTTGTATTTCTTAGCATTGAAGCCAAGCTGCCAGATCCTGGACCACTTCCCCAGCTTTTCCAGATCATCCTGTAGGTCCTGTATCTCTTCAGCTGTGTCCACTTTCCCGCAGAGCTTGGTGCCATCTGTGAATAGGCACATTTTGCCCCTAATGCCATCCCCAATGTCATTGATGAAGGCACTGAACAACACTGGCCCCAGCACCGGGCCCTGCGGGACCCCACTGGTTACCTCTCTGGTGCCAAATAACTCTACCCTCACAACCACCCTCTGGGTTCTGACCCTCAGCCAGTTTTCCACCCATCTGGCCATCTTTTCCCCAACCCCAAAACCCACCAACTTCCTGATCAACCTTTTATGGGGCACAGAGTCAAAGGCCTTGCTGAAATCAAGATAGAGGATGTCTACACTTGGTCCCTGTCTACTATCTTAGTGGCAGAGTCAAAGAAGTCAATCAGATTCGTTTGACACAGTCTCCCCCATTAACCCATGCTGCCTCGCATCCTCAAGATCATGCTCCTCTAGATATTCCACCAACCTTTCCTTTAGTATGGTCTTCATGAGCTCACCCATGATGGGGGACAGACTGACTGGTCTGTAATTCCCTGGGTCATCCTTTAGACTGCTGTTGTGGAGGGGCACTACGTGTGCTGTTCTCCAGTCCTGCGGTACCACGCCTAACTCTAGTGAACTATTAAATAGGTCTGCCAGTGGCCATGCCAGCTCCTCAGTCAGTTACTTTAGTACCCTTGGATGTACTCTGTCCGGGCCTGGTGATTTGTCCACCTTCAATGCCAGCAGCCCCTTCCTCACTCTATCCTCCTCTGTCACTACATCTGTGTTCCACTCTCCCCCAGTCCTCATTTCCTGAAGACACTGGTCCGTCCTTCTCTCTGGTGAAGACAGAACAGGATTCATTTAGTATCTCTGCTTTTCCGCCAATATCTTCCACCCACTCCTCCCCTTTCTTAAGCCTAACAATCCCTTCCTTCTTGTCCCTTTTCTCACTTATATAGCAAATGAAAGCCTTCTCCCCCTTCTTAATTCCTTCAGCTATCTGTAGCTCCTTCTGTGTCTTTGCTCGCTGGACTTCCTTACTTGTCTCACTAGCCAACCTTAGGTAATTTTCCCTATCCATCTCTCTCTTGGTCTTCCTCAATTTTCTATAGGCCAACCTCTTTTCCCTTACTGCCTGGGCAACACCAAAACTGAACCAGCTGGGTGCCTTGGCCCTTGTATTCTTACCCCTAAACCTAATGCACTCATCTGTGGCAACCAGTATTCCTTCCTTAATGATGGACCACCTTTGGTCCACCCCCATACCTGCTCTGATGCCTGCCAGGTGGCTCCTTAGCACTTCACCCATTTTCTTGATGTCAACCCTCCTGAAATCCAAGATTTTGGTCTTAGTCAGGATGCTTTCCCTGCCCATATCCAGCTGGAAGCACGCTATGCAATGGTCACTTCCACCCAGTGGCTCCCTGACCATTATTTCCTGTATATGCTCCCCATTTGTGAGCACCAGATCAAGAATTGCCTCAGCTCTTGTTGGTTCTGTGACACCCTGAGTCAGGAACCCACTCTGTAATCCTTCCAGGATCACCTAACTCCTAGCACATGTTGTGGATGGTTTGTGGTGCACCTTGGGCAGGTTGAAGTCCCCCCACAATTACCACCTCTCGTTTCCCCACAGCTTCCAATATTTGTGAGCTCAGTTCCGAGTCCCTCTCCTCATCCTGACTGGGTGGCCTGTAAATCACCCCCAACCTCACCTTTCTCCCTCTAGTGGACCTTAATTGAACCCAAAATTCCTTTACCTCCCCTTCCTGTGACTCCTCCCTTTTGTAAGTTATTCCCTTCCTGATATAATCTGCCACCCCTCTTCCTTCCCGACTACCCTGTCCCTCCTGTATAGTTTATATCCAGGGATTGCAAGGTCCCATTCATGGTGTGATGATGCCCAAATCTCGGGTACTGTAGCTATGTCCACCCTCCTGTCTGCTAATAGTGCCTGCAAGTCATCCATCTTGTTTCCAAGACTCTGCGCAATCAGAAACACTACCCTCCACCTAGAATCTGACCTTCCTTCTCTTCCCTCTATTCTTCTATTCACATTTATCCCCTCTGTGTGTAGTCCTCCATGTACCCTTGTTATGTGTTGCTCATCCGCTCCACCCTTTGCTAACTGTGTTCTTGTCCCTTCCACCTCCTCCCTCCAAACGTCATCCATCACTGTGGGGGGGGGGGTTCACTGACCACCTCCTCTCGGAGTCTGTGGACCTACATGCCTACATTAGGTACACGGAGAAGCAGAGGGATGAAGACTGGAGTGTGTACCAAATAAAATCAAGGAAGGCCAGTCAGAGACACAAAAGCAGACACAGAACTGTGTATTGTTGAGAGTGTTTCAGGGCAGAGAAAAACACTTTTTCAGAAAAAGCAGGAAAAAAAACAAAGATGGGAGAGGGAATTACTAGGCTGACAAGAGGTAGGCAGTTTAACAGTGGAGGATGTGCAGAAGGCAGCCACACATCGTGACTACATCTGCTCAGTTTTCACAGTGGCAGATCGTGAGCCTTTCGCTGAAAAGTGGCATTAAGGAGCAAGGCAAATTGAGCTTCCAGGTTTAACCTGAGGCCTGCGCGTGATAATAAAACACACTATCAATACAAAAATTAAATTAATATTGAATAAATAGCAATAGTAATAACAGCATAACAATAAATATGGTCTGTGATAACACAGAACACTATTAAAACAGGTACTCAGAGGGAAAGGAGCGCTAATATATAAGGTCCGGGAAAGCTGAAAGGAGATCGCAAAAATAAGGTAGAAACTATTTACAAGTGAAAGAGTCAGAAAAGGGTTTGCAGCCCTGAAAATAGATAAAGTCAGGGACCAGAGGAGATGCATACAAAGGTGTTCAGGGAACTGGCATCAGAGTTATCTGAAGCCCCAGCATGGCTACTTAATAGCTCAGTTCAGACAGGGGTGGTTCCAAAAGACTGAAGGATAGCAGATGTAGTTCTGCTCCCTAAGGGTAGGGACACAAAGCAACCAGGTAATGAGAAGCCTGTCAGTCTTCTGTTGTGGGTAAACTGATGGAGGCACTAGTCAAAGAGGATCTAGTGGACTACCAGGAGAGTAATGGGCTTCTGGATAATAAGCAGCATGGGATCATGGCTGAGAAAGCTTGTCAGACCAACCTGATAGTATACTTTGACTGGCACAATACGTTGGTGCCACACAGAAGGTTGCCGAAGAATCTAGAGGCTCTAGATAACATGTAACCCCCCCATGCTCCCATCTAGTGGCATACTCTTCTTTGCCAGATGGTCCAGGGCAATAAGAGAGGGGTACCCTCAAGGGCTAGCATCGAGATCAATGCACTTCATTTAAGGCAGGGAAAAGTTGCATCCTACCTTTCTGGCGTTTTCAGTACTTGTGCACTCTCAGCTTCACCCTCAGAATCTGGCTTTTTTTTTTTCATCCCGAAAGCTGTACACCGGACCAGGAACTCCACGCCATACCTCTTCCATCTCTGGAGCCCCCCTGAGCCCCTTGGACCCACCACAGGCAGGATGAAACTGTATCTGGAATGCAACTCATGAGAAATTAATTTGACTGAACAGAA
The DNA here is from genome assembly GCA_016271365.2 of Neoceratodus forsteri. NCBI lineage: Eukaryota > Metazoa > Chordata > Ceratodontiformes > Ceratodontidae > Neoceratodus > Neoceratodus forsteri. The sequence continues at coordinate 228,634,276 of CM057451.1, forward strand.
AGGGAAAAAGGAGGATTTCATTTCATTTGCTTCCTCCTCTCAGTTTAAATAAGGCACATCACTGCTATTTCCTCCCAAACTGGCTTCTTTATTTTGCTACTGCACCTGCAAATGATTCCCAGCAATACAGGAGTCACACACTTTATTTTTTAATAGATAAAGCAGCTCCATGGGGCTATTTAACTTTTTGCACATACTGACTGGACATTAAAAGGCAACAGAAACGATGAATCTTAAGGCACTCACAAGCAAGGATTTTTCCCCTCTCTCTCTCGGATGCTTTACCCAAGACCTACTTGAACTCAGATCCCTGAAATCTCCTCAGTTCTCTGGATCTGGTAAGCCAAAAATTTTTTTCTTCTTTACCCAGGTTACCCACTCGCTGGCTCTGGTTGTCCCCCCAAAACCCTGGCATGGGAAAGTGGGCTGCTTCCCCCACCTGGACTCCTGAGCCCTGGCCCATGCCACAGGGGGCTTCCAGGAATTTTTCCTGACAACCCAGGCCCTGTAACCCACTTTATGGTTGGCACTGTAAACTTTACTAATGCAGCACCTGCCACCTTCACTCGGCTCAGCCTCTTCTCTCATCGGCCCTACTGGCACAGTGGCCCCAAAACCCGCCTGCTCCAGTACTCATGGCCCCATGCTATGAACTGTCCTGCCTTCTCACTGGTGGCCCAAACTGCTCCAGTTTCTGCTGTTCACATTACTCGGGTATCCCTGCCAGGCCCACATCCCATTTTACACCTCCTAGGCTACCGTTAAGCTCCAGCACAAGGGCTACCCTCCAAGGCCTGCCATTATGGCCTGTAACCTGCCTGGCCTTCAATGTACCAGTGTCCCAGGACCTGCCCCTCCATAGCAGGCCCCATAACTTGGGTGAAAGGCCCCCCAGCTCTCTGTATACCCTCAGGCCACCCTGCCACACTGGGTATGGGGGAGCCACTGCCACCGGCTTCCTTCCTGTGAGGGCTCTGCCACTGCCCCCACATCCTTGGTGGCCTGGAAACACCTTACAGGGGTCTCTAAGGACTCCTACCTTTCCTGGCCTACAAAACCACCTATTTTTCCTGCCCCAAATGATGCAGGACCTGGCTAATCATATTTCCCCACACGGAGCTCCATTTCCCCAACTCCTCGTCGACCACAATGCTGAAAATGCTGTCCTGACTCTACTTTGGGGGAGGGGTCCCCCACTGGCCCTCCCAGACCACCAAGCTCCCTTATTTGCCCACCTAATCTCTGCTCCTTACTCTGCACCTCCAGCCCCAGGTCTGCCCAGGCTGCAACGGCCCCAATACTTCCTGTCTGCTCCCTTATATACTCCCTAAAACATGCTCTCTGCTGCCACCTTGAGGTGTCCAGCAGCCAGTATTCCCCCAGAGCTCTAACCCATTCCTTAGCTCAGGGGTGGGGGGGGAGGAGGGGGAAAGGGATGCCTAAATGGGAGCATAAGCCCCTCTTTAAAGGGGGGCTTACACTCTTCCCCCACCCAGGAAATCATTCCCTCCTGGGAATGATGGTGAGGGTCCAGTGATGGTCTCCTCCCATCAGACTAGGTACGTGCACTCCCCAACCTTCTGGTAACAGACACACCATGCCTGGCCACAGGTCACCACCCAACCTACCTTCCTAGCCCAGTGTACTTCTAAAATCGCTAAAACCTACCTGCGCCAGGAGATGATCTAAATGGTTAGCAAACAACCGTCATTATTTCTTTAACAACAATTGTAATGTTTCTCATAATGAACAAACATTTCAATAGCATCTGCAAACAACAATAATTAGGTAGATTTAGTTTAGCTATTCCCAAATGCCTCCCACCAAATTTTAAAACAACTTTCACTGTGTACAGTCCCCAAGCCACTCACTCACACATTCACACACACATCCTCTCACCAGTCTCCCAAACATGTTTTATCATGATTTTAATAACAACGTTATAATTCTGAATTTAAGAGCTTTGAGTTTAAGAAAATAACTGTGTACAGTTACCATAATTCAGCGCCGAAGAGCAATTGTCCTGGCGCAGTCCATAACTTCCAAACCAGGAGGTCTAGTTGGCAGGTCCCCCAATGGAGGGAAATAATATTCTGGGTCTGGCTCGGTTGTCACATCTCCAAAGGAATCCGGGTCCAGAAGATAATATTTGGTCCAAGTCCTGGACCAAAGCAAAATGCTTGAACAATGTCAAAATAGACCAGACCTCTGTGCAACACATCGAACATGGCGGCTGAATCAACTGCTGAGATGGGGCACCTCTTCCACCTGGACAATTCTTTAAGTGTTCCATCGGCTCCTCAAAGATCTGGTTCTCCCTCATCTCCTTGATGATGTCCCAAATCCATTCTGGCACATAAGGATAGTTCAAATGAGGATATTCTACCCATAGCCTCCTGTGGACCCACCTTTCAGCTTGGCTCCATTTGGGCAGGTCCCTCACGCTGGTCCACCTGGCTTGTCCATTGGTAGCCATATCCCCGTCAGTATTTCAAGTTCAATGGGTCACTTCGGTTTAACCCATCCACCTCGGTCCAGAGGGTCTTAGCCCGAACCGGGAGCTGTGGGGTGCTATCTGCAAAGGTGATAACAGGACGATGGTAAAGCCTAGGGATGGCTCTTACCACCATATAGTCCTGGAATTGAAACTTGCTGCCAACATATTTCTCTTCATTAAGCTCCTCTATCTCTTTTTGACCACCAATACTCCCTCTGGCTAGTGCTGGTGCAGGACCAGGCTCAGAGCCACTCCCAATAGGCTGCTTTTTACTTTTGACTCCCAAGGCAAGCTCTGACTTGGTCAACAGGACCTGTGGGCTACCACAGGACAGGGGCTGGGGTGAGGGTCCCCCAGGCCCTGGAGGATCCCAAACCAGTTGTCAGAGGCCCTTGCCTCTCCCTCTGCCACTGGGATAGCCGGTAGCCAGTGGTGGGGAGCAGGGCAGACGGCTGTGCTCCCCATCACCTTTTTCTTTGACTGATGCACCTGCACCATCCTCCTCTACAGCCGCCACAATCACATCTGGGAATTTGCTTCAGGTCTCATCCACCTAGGCATGGGTGCTTTCTCCCAGGGACAGTCTCTCAAACCCTACTGAAACCCCACTGGCTGCTGACCATGGTATAAAAGAGATGGCAATGGAACTGGGAGCAAACATTCCCAAATCTGGAACTGGCAGCCTGCCTATGCAATATGGGCATATAGGCAACCTGGCAACTGCTTCTCCCATGAACTCACACCTCACACAGAGTTAATTTTCTTTGCCTTTTCCCCCAGCTTTCCAGAGCCAGGAGAGCAGTGAGGCAGGAACCATAGCCAGGGGTTCCTCCTGGGGGCACTTCAGGTCTCTGCATTTCCCCTGCCCACGCACTGCCAATTCATGGTGGATGCCTGAGTTCAGTCTCTTCCCCTCCCAGTTCTCACAGCTTAACCAGATGGCTCAAATGTTTGTCTGCTTAAATATGGGCAGCCCATTTAACTTGCCTGACCGTGGATGCGCCCAGGAAAAATAGTCTCTTTCTTTCTCTCACTGGCACTATTTCTCTTGCTGCTGCTGGTCTCCTCACTCCCTCAGCTCCACTCTCTCTGATCTTCCTAAGATTGTACCTCTGTTTGCAGCTGCTGTAGCTCCTTCCTGGCCGTTCTCTGGTTGGAACTCTGCCTGAAGGTCATGTGACCAGCAAGTCACACCCGCACATCCACACCAGCAGGCCAAGGCCTATGCCTGCTCCAGGCCTACTCCCACAGCTAATTTACTGCACAACAGGGCCCAACCAGGCTGGGAAGCCTGACAATACACCGGACCGCAAGGCTCGGGGTACGGCGGTATTTCAGGGTTTCAGGAACATCCCGGATGATCCCCCACAGTGTAACTCCCCCTCCATGCCCCCATCTAGGTGTATACACTTCTTTCACAGATGGTCTGGGGCAATAAAGGAGGGGTACCCTCAAGTGCTAACATTGAGACCAATGCACTTCATTTAAGGCAGGGAAAAGTTGTATCCTACCTTACTGGCATTTTCAATACTCATGCACTCTCCATGCTGTACCTCTACTGTCTCTGGAGCCCCCCTGAGCCCCTTGGACCCACCACAGTTGGGATGAAACTGTATCTGGAATGCAACTCATGAGAAATTAATTTGACTGAACATAAAGGGGAAAAGAAGGATTTCATTTCATTTACTTCTCCCTCTGTTTAAGGCACGTCACTGCTATTTCTTCCCAAACTGGCTTCTTTATTTTGCTCCTGCACTGCCTGTGATTCCCAACAATACAGGGGTCACACACTTCATTTTTTTTTAACTTTGTTTTGTTTTGTAAGAAGCAAACATATAGTCTGATTTCCAAGCATAGACATTCCAGTACATGTTATTCTCCCTATGAGGGCTCCACTCCTCTTAATAAACTCAAAGTGACCATCTAATACTTTACAGATACATCTTTGGGAGAGAAGCCTAAAAATTAATATATCTTAGTAATAAAATACCAAATACTATATCAGAGCCCATGAGCTGCATGGTTAAAATGGAATTGTCCAAATGAAAAACGTCCAGAGTCCTTCACCACATGACGATGGTAGTGGATACCATGCCTTAACTTGTAAGAGCACAATAAATGTGCAACACATAAAATGATCTCAAATTTCTTCTGTATTTTTATACTTTTAGTGCTTTAACTGGCAAACTTTTTGTTTAAAAAAAAAAAGCACATAACGGCAGTATGGAGCCAAAACTACAATTATAACCAGAATTCGACCACAATGGAAAACAGTTATATGTCCAGAAGATCAGTGGAAGAAAATGGGGATTAACATCATACCCCAACCATTGTGGAAGCAACAAAAACACTGTCCATTCATTAAGCCCCAATGAGGTGGTGTGCATCTCAGGTTCAGACTAAAGTACATGAACTCATAAAGTCTTGAACCTTTGTTATGTCAGTCTTACCTGAGATAGCTTCACCCACCTCACCATAGGAACCATCAAACATTAATTAAAGAATCTTAAATAGATAAAGTTAAGCAGCTCCATGGGGCTAATGAACTTTTTACACATACTGACTGGACATTATAAGGCAGCAGAAACGATGACTCTTAAGGCAGTCACAATCAAGGATTTTTCCCCTCTCTCTCTCTCTCTCTCTTTCTCGGATGCTTTAGTCAAGACCTACTTGAACTCAGATCCCTGCAATCTCCTGTCTTCTCTGGATCTGGTAAGCCAAACCTTTTTTCTTCCTTATCCGGGTTACACACTTGCTGGCTCTGGTCATCTCCCCAAAACCCTGGCATGGGAAAATGGGCTGCTTCCCCCACCTGGACCCCTGGGTGCTGGCCAATGCCACACGGGGCTTCCAGGAATTTTTCCTGACAACCCAGGCCCTATAACCCACTTCACAGCTGGCACTGTAAACTGTGCTAATGTAGCACCTGCCATCTTCACTCGGCTCAGCCTCTCCTCTCATCGCCCCACTGGTGCAGTGACCCCAAAACCCAGCCCTACTCCAGTACTCATGATCCCATGCTACAGACTGCCGTGTCTTCTCACTGAGGTACTGGGTCCAAACAGTTCTGACAACAATAGCGTCGGCTACAAGGGTGCGGTAAAAACAGCACTGATTTTTTTTTTGCTCTGCTCCCAGCACACCCCATATTAAGGATTCTCACTCCGAGGGGGTGTGGATCCCAGGGAAAGTTAAATTTCATGGGGCCATTGTAGCCCCATGTAAAAAAATATTTCAAGTCCTGAGATGTGTTAAAAGTTCGAAGACCAGGATTAGAACCCTGGTCTCCATCGCTGCTGGTCAGGCTGCTCGATGATCCAACCCTCCACACCATGGGAGCAGCTCGGCCAGCCTCCTGGCTCCTGTTGTCCTACATATAGGACCACGGACAGCAGCCAGGGGAGCACTTACAGCATGCGCTGTAAATCTCCAGCCACTGTCTGTGTGAGCGCTTACCAGACTAGCGCCATATAGTGCGGTGCTATTCTGGTACCGCTCAATTGATAGAGTACCCTCATGGGTGGCCCAAACTGCTCCGGTTTCTGCTTTTCACATTACTTGGGGGTCCCTGCCAGGCCCACATGTCCTTTTACACCTCTTGGGCTTGCGTTAAGCTCCAGCACGAGGGCTACCCTCCAAGGCCTGCCATTATGGCCTGTGACCCACCCGTCCTTCAATGTACCAGCTCCCCAGGACCTGTCCCTCCATAGCAGACCCCATAACTTGGGTGAAAGGCCCCCCAGCTCTCTCTACACTCCAAGCCACCCTGCCATCCTAGGTATGAGGGGAGCCACTGCCACGGGCTTCCCTCCAGTGAAGGCCCTGCCACTGCCCCCACAGCCCTGGTGAACTGGGAACACCTTACAGGGGTCTCTAAGGGCTCCTATATTTCCTGGCCTACAAAACTACCTATTTTCCCTGCCCCAAATGACACACGACCTGGCTAACCATACTTCCCCCACGGAGCTCCATTCCCCCAACTACTCGTCGACCACAATGCTGAAAAGGCCGTCCTGAGTCTATTCTGGAGGGGATCCCCCACTGGCCCTCTTGGACTGCAGAGGTCCCTTACTCTGCACTTCCAGCTACCCCCCCTCCAGCCCCAGGCCTAATGCCCAGACTGGAAAGGCCCCGGTACTTCCTTTCTGCTCCCTTATATACTCCCTTAAATCTGCTCTCTGCTCCCACCTTAGGCGTCCAGTAGCCCAGCCAGCCCTCAGGCATAACCCCATTCCCTAGCTCTGGGGAGGGTAGGAAGGGAAAGGATGCCCTAATGGGAGCGTAAGCCCTCTTTAAAGGGGGCTTACACAACAGAACAGTAAAAACTACAAGGACACCCACTCTCTAACAATCACCTCAGAAAATGGCACGTCCCTACAACAGGAGGAAGCTTATAAATACTTGCCAGTCTGGCTTGATGACCACTGTAGCTGGAACGCCCACATAAACAACCTGGTAAAGAAATTAGGCCAAAAGCTGGGTGTGCTGCTCAGAATGAGAAAGAAACTGCCCTGTGGATCAAGACTCCAAGCACAGATTTTTTTTTTTTGTTAATATAGTCTTTATTCAATTTTTAACATTTAACTGGGGGGAGTACAGGCATAGTTGTCACATTTCATTATCACAGCATCATTGTTATACAGGCAAAGGAGAAAGTTGAGTTATGTATATTAAATCAATTAAAAGCATACATTTATAGACAAATGTTCTGGCAGTCCATCTATTAAAAGCATATTCTGATAGGTAAAAAAAAAACCAAAACATAAATATATTCTGGTTCCATTGTGTACTAAGGGTAATTAAATCTTATTAATTCCATTATATCCAAAGCTGAGTTCTTTTCTCTGGTTTGTTACTTTATAATTTATGTTTCGCTTCATTTCTGCTCTTAGTTCAGTAGTTCTCCCAATGGGTGACATAGCTTAGTTTCTCTTTATGCCCTGTTAATTTCATGGAACAAAAGACAGCTCCTTCGAGCTTATGTATAGTAACCATCTGGACCATTTCATTGTACATAGGTCAGATTTATCATTCAAATGGTATGTAATTTTTTCCAATCTATATATTTTAGTTACTAGCTCCCTCCATTCCTCTACTGTTGGGATCTTAGGGGATATCCAGCATCGAGTTAAGGCTTTCTTTGATGCCAAAAGGGCAACTCCCAGCAGATATCTTGAATTTAGATCAGTCAACCCATCTGGGAAATTATGTGAAATAAACAAGTTGGCAGTTAAGTTAATTGGTGTATTTAACAGCTCAGTCAACTCGATTTGTAAGGAGTCTTTGACCTATTGTAATCTGGGGCATTGCCAGAATACATGTGAATGATGTGCCATATGTTCTCCACAATGACGCTAACATGCCGCATGGTTGGCAGGTGCAAAGTGCACAGTTATAGCTGGTGTTCGAAAGCATCTACTCAGCATCTGCCAGGCAGTCTCCAACTGTGTGAGACAGTGAGCCTGGTCATTGATAAACAGCATTTGTCCCACTGCTGTGGAGAGAGGTCCATTCCAGTCTCCCGGGCCCACTTTGTGTTTATCTCAGCAGTATCCAAGCCTCATGTTTACATCAACGCCCTACTTACAGCAGAAACTGTGTGTGGGATCCCACCCTCTGTTATTCCCTTCTGAAGGAGGATCACCGGGGGTTGAGTCATCACATCGCAGTTCCTCCAGGGTTGTATAATAAAAGTGTCTCACCTGCAAAAAACGGTAAAAGTCTTGCCTTCTCAGGCCATATAGCCGAGTTATATCCTGATAGGATCTAAATATTCCTGCCATGAGAAAATGTGAAATATTATGTAGTCCCACTTTTCCCCAGTTGGTAAAAGTGTGGTCAAGCCTGACTGGCAGAAACCTTTCTAGCATAGTTATTGGGGTTAACCGCCACAAATATGGGGTAATGGCAAAGTGTCTTCTAATTACCCTCCATGTTTTTAATTGTTGCAAGATCCGTGGATTATTGGGCTCCTGCTCTTCAAGGGAAGGGGAAGAGCTATACATAATGGAACCAATTAAATTCTGGATGATCAGGCAGCCCTCTTCAATTGCACTCCAGTGGGTGGTGCTGTCCCCAGTCAGTCTCTTCAAGATAAACATTATGTGCGTAGCCCAATGATAGTTTTTGAGATTGAGTAAGGCCAGCCCCTCTTGTCTCCTTGGGAGGGTCAGAATAGAGAATTTTATTCTAGGTTTCTTTCCCTCCCAGATAAATTTGCTAATTAATTTATTCCAATTGTAGAAATTTTTAGCTGGGATATAAATGGGAAGATTCTGGAACAAATATGGAGCTCGTGGTAAAATCACCATCCGTATAACCTCAATTCTCTGAAGTAAGTTTAATGGAATGACTTTCCATCTCTTCAAGTCTGACTGGAGTTGGGCATTGAATCGGGTATAGTTTTCCTTCTCAGTTTCCCTCGCACTATGTGTAAGATAAATTCCTAAGTACTTTAACTTGGGTAAATCCCAGTGGAAAGGGTATGTTTGTATAAATGGTGGAGGGGGACAAAATTAAAAGTTAGTGCTTCAGTTTTGTTGGTGTTCAGTTTATATCCTGAACATGCTCCAAACTGTTCTAATTTACCAAAGATGGCTGGAATTGATCTCTCTGGATTAGAAAGAAAGAGCAATATGTCATCAGCGTATAAAGCGACACGATGTTCCGATCCACCAGTCTGCACCCCCTCTATCCAAGTGGAGTTCCTAATGGCTTGTGCCAGTGGTTCAATGGAAAGGGCAAATAGGCCAGAGGACAGGGGACATCCCTGCCTCATTCCCCTATACGGGGGAAAGTATGGGGAGGGATGCCCAGATACCTTTACACATGCATGAGGGTGGGTGTACATATTTTTAATCAGGGAGACAAAAGGTAGGAGGAAGCCCATCTTTGACATGGTTGAATACAAAAAGGGCCATGAGACCCTATCAAAGACCTTCTCAGTGTCGAGGCTGATAAGGACTGAGGGGGCCAGTCTCAACTGCATCTCATGGACCAGGTGTAGTGCTCTCCTTATATTGTCTGTGGTTGACCTAGCACTTACAAATCTGGTTTGATCTATATTGATTATGGTGGGCAGGACCGCATCCAATCTTTTGGCCATAATAGACATAAAAATGTTATAATCTATGTTCAAAACTGAGATTGGATGATATGACTAGCATTGTTGGGGGTCTTTGCCTGGCTTGGGGATCAGGGACATTATAGCATAGGACCAGCTGGGTGGGGGATCTATCTGTCCCTCAGGTATACCGTTATATACCCGTAGTAAGAGCGGGGAGATCTTTTGGGTTAGTTTTTTATAAAATTCAGCCCCATATCCATTCCGGCCAGGAGCTTTCCTAGTTTTGGCTTGGGAGATGGACGCTAACAATTCAATGCTGTAGATCGGGGCAATCAACATTTCTTGTTGAACATTGGCTAGCTGTGGGAGGGCCAGGGGTATAAGGAATGTAGCTATGTCCCTGGGATTGGAGGGGTGGTCAGAGGAATATAATTTTTTATAGTAGTCACCGAAGGCTTGGGATATGTGGCTAGTTTTCATTTGGCGGACCCCAGTATCTGGGTCCCCTACAATAGCTATAGTGGAAAGATGTTTCTGTTTACGGAGTCTGTAAGCTAAAAGACGTGTGGCTCTTGGACCTGTTTCTCCATATTTTTGTCTTAGAAAGGTTAGGGCAATCTCAGTGTTCTGAGCCACTAAGAGATATATAGCTCTTGTCTGTTTTTTTTAAGCTGAGGGAGGACGGTGTCATCTCCCTGTTGATGCACCATTTGGAGAAAATGAAGACTCTGTTCTAACACAGTTTGTTTTTCGGTACGTTGTTTTTTTTTAGCATAGCCGTGTATTTAATTAGGTGGCCTCGGAGCACCGATTTCATGGTGTCCCAGAGGATTGAGGAAGAAACGTCAGTGTCAGTGTTATCATGGAGGATTTCCCCTATCTTTTCCTCAATTAATTCTTTAAAGAGAGGGTTTTTAAGATAAAATGGTTTGAACCTCCATATCATATTCCTTTTTTCAAGGCCCAGTTCCCATTTTGTGATCACCGGAGCGTGGTCTGTACGAACTATATCACCCATTGTTGCATCATTCAGTATCCCCAGGTTCTCTTTCTGTGTATAGCACTGATCTAGCCTGGAATAGGACCCATGTACTGCTGAATAAAAAGAATATCCTCTGTTCCCAGGGTGGAGGGCGAGCCATACATCCATCCAGCCCACTTCTTGCACAAATCTCCTAAAAAAATTTATGTGAGGCCAGTTGTTTACTTCTAGATCCCTTAGAGGTATCTAAATGGGGGTATGGAGACATATCAAAATCACCAGCCAAGACAAGAGTACCCTTAGTAAGTTGAACTATCTTGTTTAGGAGATATCTGATTGTTTGTACAGTAGAACCTGGTGGGAAATAGACTTTGGCCAAACTAATTTCCTCATCTTGTAAGAGGCCTTGTACCACCACTAGGCGGCCTTCTAGATCGGCCCATTCGTGGGTACTTTGAAATGGGGTATGGGTGGAAACCAGTATGGCGATCCCCCTTTTCCGCCCCCCCTGGAACATGCAGAGGAAAACATCTGTTTAAACCCCCCCTTGCTAATTTCTTCTGTTCGTGAGCATTCATATGCATCTCTTGCATATATACAATTTCAGCTTGTGCCTTTCTAAACCTTGAAATCATATGGGTTCTTTTCACAGGACTGCCTAGTCCATTAACATTCAAAGAATAAATCTGGAGTGGTGTTTTAGTATTTAAACATAACAATTCGTCTTCTTAATTAAAAACTGGCCATAAAATGGCCCCACTTTCCATTTGAATGTCTTCTGTACTCAATTTCCCTTAATTGAAAGTGTGACTGCCTGTTTATGGGATAGTGGAAATAGTGAGAAACATTTTCCTCAAACTGGGGGAGATTAACTTTAAACTTTAACCAGAAAACAAACTTGTTATAGTACCTTGCCAACTGGGCAGGAACTGCTAAACTGCTATGGGCTTCCATGAGACTGACGGTAATAGGTCTCCAGTCTCCGGAGTTGCCAATATGTGGCTGTGTCTATCTATCGACAGACTAGACATTAAAACGTCTTGGTTTAGGTAGGGGGGGAAGTAAGGGTAGGTGATCATAGCCCTTGCCCCACCAAGGTTATGTAAAAAGTAAATTATTCAGACCTCGTCAGTGATTATACCTGTGCGATGTGGGGGGAGGGGGGGAGTTAGAGTCTGAGTGAAAGGTTAAGAGAAATAAATGTATCTCATTTCCAATAGAGTCTGGGTACTCCTAATCAGCTCTCGTATCTCTTTTTCAGAGTTTGAGCTTTCTCTGTGGCTAATGCTCCTCGTGTCAGCTAGTATTTAACATTCACTCTGGAGGGGAGCAACAGAGCACTACTGGCTCTATAGTACATTTATAGTAGCATTGAGAGTTGGGGGGGACCTCGAATGAGGGTTTATAATTTGGAGATGCTTATTCAATATAAATGGTTATTTGGCAGGGGATGTGGGAGAGACCATAATCAGGTGGGCCCAGTTAGAGTATAGGGCCCATATGCGTGAGAGCATCTCTGGTCAATCCTGTGTCTGACCTAGAGTAAGCCGAACAGGCCTCCAATTTTGCCAGTCCCACCCCTACTCCCAAACCCTTCCCAGCAGAATGCGAGTTAGGGAAGGGAGGAGGGAGAGGGCTGCCAGACAGAGTTCGAGCCCAACTGCGATTCAGCCCGGGTTTCTCATGGGCATGAATCGCAGTACAATAGCCTTTTTTATTTTATCATTTATTTATCAAGTCTAGGATTACAAATACCTTTGAGCCATGGCTCTTTTACAAAGGTTCCATGTCAGAGAAATACAAATTATTTGGCAGGGGATGTGGGAGAGACCATAATCAGGTAGGCCCAGTTAGAGTATAGGGCCCATATGTGTGAGAGCATCTCTGGTCAATCCTGTGTCTGACCTAGAGTAAGCTGAACAGGTCTCCAATTTTGCCAATCCCACCCCTACTCCCATCCCTTCCCAGCAGAATGCGAGTTAGGGAAGGGAGGAGGGAGAGGGCTGCCAGACGGAGTTCGAGCACAACTGCGATTCAGCCCGGGTTTCTCATGGGCATGAATCGCAGTACAATAGCCTTTTTTATTTTATCATTTATTTATCAAGTCTAGGATTACAAATACCTTTGAGCCATGGCTTTTTTACAAAGGTTCCTCGTCAGAGAAATACAAATTATGGGGAACATCAAGACAGGCATTACAACAATGTGGACATTGCAAACAGAGTACAGATTAATACAGTTCAAGGGTAGCATTGTAACAAGGCAGCCGGCGGCATTTGTCAGAGAAAATAGACAACAGATAAGAAGTGCCAGAGTTATAGGGAGAGGGAAGAGGGTAGGGGTGAGAAGGAATGTAGGAAGGGTGGCAAGAGGGTGAAAAGTGCAGCATTGGGTATATCAAGATGTGAGGGTAGAATAAAGTGAGGAGGGGAGGGGGGGGACAACTAGAGCAGAAGGGAAGTGGAGAAACAAGGTTAAGTTGGGCAGTCACAGAAGCTGTTGGTAGTGAGATAGTCCCGGAGCCTAGTTTTAAACATACCAATAGTTGGGGCAGAGGAGATGGTTGGGCTGAGGCCATTGAGCCAGAGTGGAGCTCAATAAGCAAAAGAGCGTTGTCTCTGTGAAGTGTGACAGTGGGGGACTTTCAGTAGTTGTAGCGTCGATCTCCTAAGGCACCATTTGTTAATTCGGTGTTGTAACAGAGTTGAGACCCCAGAAGGTGCAAAACCAAGGTAGATTTTTTTGACCATGGAGCAGGTGAGAAACTTTATGCGGTTTGATAGTTGGAGCCAGCCGGTCTGAGTGTACAGGTCACATGTGTGGGTGAGACAGTGAGCACCAGTGATGAGCCGACATGCTTTTTTTAAGGCAGTTGAGAAGCGTCTAAGGGTTGAGGTTGTGGCCGAGCCATAAATGATGAGACCATAGTCTGTTACAGAGATCACAGAGCTCAGAGCTGCAACCTTCAAAGCTTCTGGCGTGAAGTGTGGTCTGTGTTTGTAGAGGAGACCAAGCCGTGTATTAGCAGCTCTAGCTACATTATCTACATGAAGTCCATAGGAGAGATTAGGGTCAAGCTGAATCCCTAAGTATTTGAAGGACACCACCTGATCTAGAGTGTTGCCCTGGGTGGTGGAGATAGCCAAGTCGTGTAGCTTGTGTGGGTTATGAGAACTGCAGAACAGCATAGATTTGGTTTTCTTGTCATTGAGGACCAGTTTATGATTAAGAAACCATGTCTCTACAGAACTGAAACCAAGTTGAAGGTTGTGTTGAAGAGTTGCAGGATCTTTGTGAGTGGAGAATACAACAGCATCATCGGCATATAGTATGATCTGCTCAGAGCAGTGGTAAGGAGGGAGTTAGAAAAGGCTAAAGGAGGGGTCCCAGTATGGATCCTGTGGGACACCAGCGAACAGGCAGGGTGTTAGAAAGCGTCCGCAATTTTACTCTCTGTGACCGGTTTCTAAGTAGCTTTAAACCAGAGAGAAGAGTCAGGTGATAGCCCGGCATTCAGTAGTTGGTGTATTAGTAGTCCATGGTGTACTGTATCGAAGGCCTGAAAGGTCGCGATAAAACAGCCCCAGAGAAGGCCGTTGTCAAGGGATTTGTGCAAAGCTCCAGTGAACTCAAGAAGGGCTGTGGTGGTGCTGTGACCTTTCCGGAAGCCGTGTTGTTGTGGACAAGGTATATTGAATTTATCCAAGTGGTCGGTAAGTTGATCAGCCATGATGCGCTCAAGTGCCTTAGAGAGTGGGCGCAGTATGGAGATAGGGCGATAATTTGAGTGAATCGTCTTGTCCCCACTTTAATGGACAGGTGTCACGGTGGCTGTTTTCCATAGGTCCGGGAATTTTCCACAGCTGAGAGAGAGAGGTTTAGGATTTTTGTTAATGGATGAATTACCTCATCAAGGGTGAGCAACAGAAGCTTAAGGTCCAGGGTGTCGCTACTAGATCTAGATTTAGAGATAGCTGCAGTAACATAGTGGCGAGCTTCATTCAGCCTTACCTTCCTGAAGTAGAAGAGGGGATGGTTAGACTGAGGGGCTGAGATATTTCGGGAGTAGGCCCTGTTTTCAAAAAAGTCATGGGGTAGAACAGCACTAAGGTCTGAAAAAGCCATGTTAAAGATGTTTGCGATCACCTTGGGGTCAAGGGTTGAGGATCCATCAACCATTAACATGGCCGGAGAGGTTTTTGGCTGCTTCCCTGTGACATCCTTGATATTGTCCCAGAAAGCATGACCATTTCCCCATGTATTGGTGAGAGCGTCTTTGTAATAGGTGGATTTCATTAGCCGTATGGCTTTTGTGCAGGCATTTCGTGCTTGTTTGTAATTTTGGATGTCCAGTTGTTTGCCAGTGGCCCTGGCAACTGCCCAGAGGTGATCCCTTAGTTTCAGCTGTGAGAGAAGAGCAGCGGTGACCCATGGATTAGAGAGAGATTTTGTTTTGCGCCTTTTAGCAGGGGCAAAGAGGTCATAGGCTTTGTTGAAAATTGAGATGAAGTGATCAAGAGCCAAGCTAACATCTGTTGCTTCATAGATGGGTAGCCAGTCTTGTAGAAGCAGGTGTTGTTTGAGATGTAGAAGTTTTCCACGAGGAAGGACTCTGCTAGCTATAATTTTGGGAGGGGGCTTCAGGAATTTGTTAGACCATGCACACATGACTGGGAGTGGTCACTGAGTGAGTCTGGGAGAATGGTCGACGAGAAATCCTTGTGGGGTGAGTGGTGAGGACTCAATCCAAGAGGGTACTGGTGCCAGTCTTGTAGTTAATCCTAGTAGGGAGTTTACCATTTGCGTGAGGTTAGCAGCTGAGATGGAGTCTTTATAGGCACTGGCACTCGATGCTAACCAGTTTATGTTGAAATCCCCTAGTAGAATAAGTTCAGCTCCGGAAGGATGAGAGTTGATAAAGTTTAGGACGTAATTGAATCCATGTTTAGGGTCCCTGGGCGGGATGTATACGGAGACAATAGTCAGGGCTTTATGGTTGGGACTTAGGACGATTTTTATTGGCAGAATCTGGGCTGAGGCAGTAAGTGATGGAGTTGCTACAGGGTGCCAAGATAGGGAGTCTTTGATATAGATTGCGCAACCACCGCCTTTTTTGGATGTCTGGTCCAGCCTGTGGACATTGTAGCCCTGTATTGTTACTGCTGAGTCAGGAACTTTAGGTGTCAGCCAAGTTTCCACCACTGCAAGGATGTCAGGGTTGTGTTGGCATATGAAGGCTTGGAGTGCATCCAGCTTTGGTAGTAGGCTGCAGATATTAATAGTTGCAAGGATAAGGGCACCTGGAGTTTGTGTGTGGCCTGAGCTTCTAGGGCCAGGATTGGGATGGACGCTGCCTGAGATGAGAAGAAGGAGGAGGAGTAGGAGTTTTAAGGAGCAGAGTCGCAGCTCTTTGAGAGATAGTTTTGATTGTTGTTTCCTGGAGTAGAAGTTGCAAGGTTCCAGGCAGTGTCCCATATGGACTGCAAGGTGGTACAGTGTAGAGAAGTGGCCACACTTATTGAGAGTAGCCTTTAACCACAGGGCCAATACCCAGCGGCTCGGTATTGATTTAGATAGAAGGCCCATCAGGGGAAATATCCTCAATAGTAAGATTAAACTGGCGGACCAAAATACAGGGAGATCTCGTCTAATTTAGAAAAGAAAAGACATAATCACTCATTTTTTAGTCTCTGTTTCAAGCTGTGGTGCAGTCTCGAGGTGGGGTCTGGCTTGTTGCTTCATCTCCTTGATGATGTGCAGAATTACTAAGGCACCTTCTCTTCAGTGATTTTCTTTCTGGGGAATCTTGTTCTATGCTCTCTGCGCCAGTATTGCTGTCGTGAGTCTCTTGTCTGTTTCTGAGTAGTAGCTATTTCCAGTCCCCTTTTATTAAGGTCAGATGCTGCTTCGTCCTCTGTTTCATAGATTTTAGTTCCATTGTCATATTGAACCACCAATCTCAATGGGTAGGGAGTCCAGAATCTATTTTTGCTTCCTTTCATTTCTTGAGAATCGGGGCATATGCTCTTCGTCTTGTTGCTATTAACATAGGGTAATCATTGTCCATGTAAATCCTGTGCCCCATGTGAGTTAAGTCACCTTGTTGCCATGATTTATGCAGAACTAGTTCCTTTTCTTGTTATTAAAGAAACCTGACCAGAACATCTCGTGGCCTATTGCTGTTCTGTGGGCCTAGAGTTTGGTGTACTCTGTCCATCTCTAGCGTGCAGGAATCTGGTAGGTCTAGTTTGGTTCTAAAGAACTGCTGGGTAAATTGAATTGGATCCTTATTTTCCACTCCCTCTGGGAATCCATTGATCTGCAAGTTATTTTGTCTGTTTCTTGCCTCTGCATCTTCTTCCCTGTCCTGTAAATCACTCAAAGTTTGGTGCGTTTGGACTACAACTAGTTCTATGGTGTCTACTCGAGAGTCAGTGTTCGTGTCCTGTTCTTCCACACTTTCGAGTCGCTTTTCCATTTTTACTAAATCTGTCTGGAGAGCAGTTAGCGTTGAACGGGTTTCTTTTCTAAAAACTCTCAATTCCTGTAGCACTATATCCATTTGTCTGTTAGATTGAGGTGTTTTTTTTGCTGCCTCTCTCAGAAAATTGTGAGCTATCACTTTCAGAGCCATCTCTTTCCATCGCAGAGCCTTCTATTTGTGGTTTTGTTAGATCTGTTTTTTTTCTTTGGCATTCTGAAGAAGTTTAGTTTTAATATTGAGTAGTTTAGAGGTCTATTTATTATATTTTGTTAGTTTAAAGCCTTGGTGGAGACGAAGCTAGGAGATTGAGCTGCTCCTCAGGGCATGACGCCACCGGAAGTCCAAGCAAGCACAGATTCTTGATCCTCGGAGCAGTTCCCTTCAGATTCTATGCAGCATACCCAGCTTTTGGTCTAGTTTCTTTACCAGGTTGTTTATGTGGGTGTTCCAGCTGCAGTGGTCATCAAGCCAGAGTCCCAGGTATTTATAAACCTATCATAGACTATGGGGATGTGTTATACAGTGGGGTCTCTGGCATGGACCTTGCCAGATTGGATGTGCTGTACAACAGGCTGGCAAAGTTCATCCTAGATGCACCGAGAGGCTCCCATCACTGTATCCTATACCAAAACCTAATATAGCTTCCATTAGACCTCAGGCGATGACTCCATACCTCAAGCCTAATATCAAAGTGCCTCAAGGGTAGGCTTCCAGACTACATAACAGAGAACATCAAAGTGAAGTCACCAAACAATGGCCTAACATCAGTCCCCACCATAGAACTCAAGACCCCCGCATTAAAAACCAAAATTGGTTGCTCCTTTTTCTGCTACAAAGGATTCAACATTTGGAACAGTCTGCCAAAACACCTGTGACCACACAGCAAATCTTCCTCATGGAATAACATCAAAGCCTGATCCCAATCAGTAGCATCCTTGCCTAGATCATGTTGCCCAGGTTCTGCCCCGGGTAATCCAAACCCCATCTGTACTACTCTACAAAGACATGCCAACCCCACCCCACCCCCCAATACCACCACTGCGGGATATTTAACTAGCTTCCACTGCCTGATTGCAACCTCTGTCATTTCTAATTCTGCTAACTTTCACATCTTCCTACCAAGATTTTTGTTATATGATCTGTTACTGTATATAAATGAGCTACGCAACTATGCAATCTATGTAACTTATGTAAATATGCAACCCTGTAACTAAGAAGCTGTGTAATGGCCTCTGTTGCCAAGGTGTCCCTTGAAAATGAGCGCTAGCTCAAGGAATATGTACCTATTCATGTCTCATGAATAGAATATTACTACTAGGTACAACAAAGGACATAGGTGTGTAAACGGTGGGCACTCCTCCTGTGTCTTCTAGGGGTATATGGTGGCATCTCTTGCCGAAGGAGCACCTGCCTTACCCCGTGAAAACAAGTACCTTTACCACCTGGCCACCTCGGGTCAGGGGTGATTGGGACCAGGGGCACTTTAACCACATGGTTAACATGGGCTACCATTAACATGAGACCACACACAAACTGAGATCCAAGCTGGGAGCAGGGATCAAGCAGGATGTAGTTATGCTGTCCTTTGATGTTACACAGCAAATAAAGGGCATGTCCCTTACCAACCACTTTTCTTCAGGTTGTTACCGAAGTCCACAGATCACCTTCATTCCTGTATTTTTTTTCTGGCTGAGACTACTCATAATTATTGCTGTGACTTGTCACACTCAGTGCCCTCTCACTGTACCCATTGTTAAAAAATAGGAATTTAAGCTGCCTACAACTGGCACACTTGTACTGTACTTACAGTTAGAAATTGGTTTTCCTCTCTTTGCTCTAAAGGACTTCCTGCTGCTGTTATTGTCACATTTTTCCCTAACTTCCCTTTCCTTCATTACACTCTTTTCCTCCCATATTCAGGGTTCCTGGAGCCTTGGAGCACCCCAGACCATTGAAGGGTGATATCCTCCCAGGACGAGCCCATCCCTAAGGGGCAAACGTTCCTGTGCTCTGTAAAGTGCAAGATAGTGGTAGTCAAATTCAGACTGTAAATCAGATTATGATCTACCTTTAAGTTCAGCACTACTTGGTTCGGCCATGCATTCGTCCCTCCAGCAACATCACTAATAATGTAGTAATACCAGTCAGTCATCTGAAGTAAAAAACACACACACACACACACACAGGACTCAGCCACCTGACAGATCACAAATAAAATGAAATGAGTCTGCAGTTCATCACTGTAACATTTTAAAATGTGTCCTAACAATGTTCTGTATATTTTAGAGCACAGCAAAGTACAAGCCGGTGAACAACCACACCATGTGTTAATTACAGCATGTATACATTGCAGATTGCATCAAGATCACTATCTGTGCCTTTTTTTAAATGTGGAACTAAAAAAACACTGTATTGCCCAGGACACTATTAGCAATTATACAATGGCAAGAAAATTTATGCTATCCTGATTTCTCAGTGTCTGCCTGGGACAGTGATGTTATCGAACAACAACATCACTGTATGATGTTAAAGCACACAGGTGACCAGGGAGCGCAAAGAAATCCATTCCTCCCCATGCAAGCCACCGCAAAGCCGACACTGCCCTAAAGCCGTCACAGCTTAGCCGCTAGCCCACCCCCACATACAAAGGCAGTATTCCATGCCTGGCTGCCTCGCTTCTTCAGCCAACTCAAATAAAAGCTATCACTGAAGAAATGGCAGCTGTCTTTCACTTCACTGTAGCTGCCTCAGTCTGTGAAAATGCACGCGCTCTGCCGATTCCACAAAAACCCAAATGTAGTGGCTGTTCCTTTTGAAATCCTCGACAGTTTCTCAGTAAAACTGCATACACTGCCTGTTCAAAAACAGCAGTTTGCCAAAATAAAAATAAAACAGATCTGTAACTTATTACACCTTCCGAAAGATGTCCAGTTACCGAGTGGAGTGGGAAACCAAAGTTTCCGCTCGGCTCCGCTACCATCTTTTTTACTCTCCATGTGGTTTTCAAAGGGGAGACAAAAAAACTTCTTCAACATGTCCCAGGACAAGCAGTGAGACCACACTGATTAAATTTCATGGTAGGCCAAAAGTTACCACATAATAACGAGTGTGTTTGGGGGGGGGGGTTGACCATGTACAAGAAACCCCAGTATTAGCAGCAGCACCACCTACTGGACTACCTTTTTCTTATATTTCCAAAATATTCCTCCCATACAAAAAAGAATAAAAGTGTTATAAAAAAATCTATGTTTTTATTTTTTATTATTATTTTAAAATGAGCCATTGTATGATAGCAATAAGGCACTCCACAGTGTGTGTTATTGTGTAATAACTTCACTCCTAGGGTGGTGGAAGCACTCCGCTTCACCTTGTGCTTCTGTCCACCCAAGGAGTGATGTTAATACACAATCACACACACCCTGTCATGCCTTATTGCTTAAATAGTCATCTGATACCTCCTTAGGAGCCAGTCTGACATCCATCTATGTTAACTTAAACTGAGGGGCAGCATTAATGTATATTGGACATACACATTTCAAAACTTGTACACCAACAATTTAAGCAAATAACCACCTCAAACGGTTGTCAGATATATTTTATGCAAGCACCTGCAAGCCTCATTGACTGAAACGGAGCAATGGACATAAAGTGGTATGAGGCACTGGTACCGACAATTGGGCGTATAATAATAATACATTTTATTTATATAGCACTCTTCAACAATGTGTCAGAGTGCTGCACAACAAAACAACAATTACAGCAATAACATATTAAAATACAATAATTAATAAACCACAATGCCATAAAATATTGACAAAATGGCACCAAATGCCAGCTGAAATATATAGTTCTTCAGGGCAGTCTTAAAGCTCTCCACTGTCAGGCAGTCTCGTACCAGATGAGGTAGAGAATTCCACAGGGTGGGGGCCACAAATGAAAATGCACTGGCTTCAGATGTTTTTAGCCGTACCCTGGGAATCTCCAGCAATCCCTCTTCGGTCAAGCGGAGAGGCCAATGATGGCAATAAGGATGCAGGAGAGCTTGCAGGTAGCTCGGTCCCAACTGAAAGAAATCCCTCCCTTCCCATGCAAGCCATCGTGAAACTAACACTGCCCTGAAGCCGTCACAGCTTAGCCTGCAAACCCTATCTGTGCAACAGCAGTCTGACTTTAAAGAACAAATTATCTCACTAAAAACAAGTAATCATGCCTACCGAGTTAGTCAGTATACTAGGACAGCAACTACATGGCCACGACGGTATCCCGACAGAAATCAGCTGTTCAGTCCACGGCACTGTCTTCAGCTTGAGAATGAGAGCCTCCAACTTTAAACAACTGTTTCCTAACCCCTGCATGAACATACACACCACAGTGAAAGCACTAAATTAGCACAGTCATACTACTGTCAAGCACGTGAATCCCAATTCTGCATAATGTAAGTGACATCAGTGAGATTCAGGCTTCAACATGCATCGGGGCTTATTTTTTTTTCGGTTTCACTGTCCTGCTTCCGAATACAGTGGATATGTCTCCTAGCTCAACAGGGTTTCAGTGCTAATAAAAATAACACAGAAGACACAGGTTTATACTTAATGTTTTATTATAAAACTTTACAACAGTATAAAAAACGAATAGGAAGGAGCCGGCCTGGTGGCACTGAGGGTTGAGGTACTGGACGCCACACCAGTGACCCGAGTTTGGAATGGACTTGGGTCGTTTTGGGGTTGGCAGGGGTGAGGAAGGATTGAGCATCCGTAGACAGCTCTCCTTCCTCAGGAAGGGGGGGACATTACTACGCGCTGTTTGCCTGACACTCTGCTGTGGCTGGGTGTCAGCCACGCATGCCATCAGAAGTGGAAGGCCTCTCATACAGGGCTTACGGCTGCCTCCATTGAGGCAGAGTCCAGCCATCTCTGCCCATTGCATGTATGGGGTCCCGGGGAGAAAAGCAGTGTAAAAATACCGGGAGCTGGTAGGCTCCGTGATAGCCCAATGCACCACCGGGCCCTGATTCTGGATTATGCTCCGGGGTGGGGAGTAACAGCCGGTGCTTCTCTCCGTGGCCCCACCATGGGGGGTGACCCACAGGGGAACTCCAGGGCATGGCTGGTGCAGAATGATCAGGGCCATAGAACGAGGCCCTCTGAGGGCAGGTCGGAGCCACCTGCCTAGCTCTGTGGAGGCAGAGAAAAAGTAATACAAAAATAAGAAAAACACCAATTTTGAGTGGCTATCTGCTCTTTAAGCATCCTTCATGGTGGTAGAGGATCTTCACTGACTCTGGTGACCTCCCTTCTGGTGTGGCTCTCCACAGTTCTGATATACCATAATGATTTTGATCTTCTGGTGCTCAAGGCAGGCATCCAGGATGCTGCATCCTCTTCTCCCACTCACAAGAGGTTCCGCTGTCTGCTCCGAAACCTCATCGGAGGGGACCAGTGTCACCCAGATTGAGAGATCCTGCCACCATTCCTGGGCCCCCTCAGCTTGGTTGTTCCCAGAAAGACTGGGCTCCCTGTGCAGTTCTTTCTCCCACCTTCACTCTGCCCTCCATCTACTTGTTTTCTCTTTTTATTATCTAGTCGGGGGAAGTGCAGGGCCATGCATGTTCATGCTGGCTTTTCCCACTTCTGGCTGAATTGGGCCTCTCACAGTACAAGCATCCAGACATCCTATCACCAAGCAGAATGCCCCTTAGGGGACAACTCTCATGCTCAGGCTTAAGTCTTCGAGTGCCGTATAGTAACCAGCCTGGATCTGCACGAAGAGAAAGGCTGGTTACAGTCAGATGGATGTGTACTTGGTTGGGGGGAGGCAGAAGAGGGTAGTGGTAAATACAGACACATCCAGGGAGAGGGAGATCACAAGTGGAGAGCCACAGGGTTCAGTCCTGGGTCCAGTCCCTTTTAACATTTTCATCAGCAAGAAAGAATTCAGGACAAGATGTGTCTCTTTGCCAATAACACTAAGCTCTGCAGTAGGGTAGATAGCGAGAAGGGGGTAAGGGAGCTGCAGAGAGACCTGCAAAGTCAGGAAAGGTTTGGCAGTTAAAGTTCAATTCCAAAAAGTGCAAGGTGATACACACTGGAAAGAGGAGCCACAGGACGGAATATTGGATGGGAGGGGTTAAGCTGGCCACTATTACTGAGAAAACAGACCTAGGAGTCCTCATAAGGAGCTCCCTTAAAAAACCTAGCCAGTGTTCCAAGGCCTGCAGCAAGGTACAGTAACCAGGATGTTGGGGTGTATTGGGAGGGTATTTGACATCAGAAGAAAGGAGGTATTACTACCTCATTTGATAACTGGTAAGGCCACACCTGGAGTACTGTGCCCAGTTCAGGACCCCTCACTTACGGAAACACTGGCATAGGCTGGAGACAGAGCAGTGTAGAGTTACAAAAATGATTCATGGCCTGCAGGACAGATCTGAGGAGGATCAGCTTAGGTTGCTGGAGGCCAGAAACAAGAGGGGTAATGTGATAGAGACATTCAGGTTTCTCAAAGGAATGAATAAGGTACACTGTGAGGAACTTTGCAACAGGAATACCGAATCTAGAACACAAGGACATGAGTGGACGCTAGGGAGAGGGAAATTCAGGAGGAATGTGAGGACCTTTTTTTTTTTTTTTTTTGTACCAAAAGTGGTTGCATCATGGAACAGCCTGTCGGCTGAGGTGGAGGGTGCAAAGACCATTATCAGCTTTAAACACAGTTGGGTTCATTGCCACCCAAGGGGCTAGCTACAAGGTGGGGTACAAGAGGGTGGGTAGTATGTCCATAAACCCCGTTTAGATACTAGGTCTGAAAATGAAGGCTAGGGTATTATGGGCAGACCAGATGGACCGATGGTCTTTTTCTGCCATCAGATTCTATGATTCTAAAAATGGCAGAGAGGGGCACCACTGCCTAGACTGAGGCAGCTGGTGCTTCCCCAGCCCCCTCCCTCTAGCTCCACTTATACCGCATCTGAATCCCAGTGCTGCAGTATTCTAAATTAACTTGTAAGTGCTCCCTCAAGGTAGGGCTAGGGTAGACTGGATAGGTCTTGCGGTCCTTTTCTGCTGACAAAATCTATGTTTCTGTTTCCCTGCACCGGGTGCTTTTTTATGGCATTAGTTAGTTTTTAAACAGACTTGTGTAGTTCTAGTGTAACCCCTAGATGGCGCTATCCCAGGGGCTACTACCCCTGCCTGATTTGCCACTAACAGGTTGAGGGGCCTGGATCCAATGGCGGGTGCCTCCACCCAGAGGTCAGGGTTTGCAATAGTTAAACTAACTTGGTCACAGCCCTCTGGGACACTGCAACCCCCCTTTCTTCCCACTAGTGGCCCACACAATATATCAGAATTACCTTCACAGTATACACTTACCCCAGGACTTGTTCCGGCACTGGGACCTCCTGTGAAATAAGATACAGTGCAACAATCACAGTACAGTACTTTAACATAGACAAATACACTTAGGCAGTATAACTTTGCTGAAACAAGCAGCTCTGATTTATTTAGGGGATATACAAGGACAGGGAAATCAGGTTAATTAGCTTATCACTCTAATCATCTACCTATGGCTCTGTGCACAGGCCTATCCCTATCAGTTACTGTCCCTGGGTGCCCAAGCCCTAGTGGCTAGTCCAAACTGTGGCAGCTGGTAGGGGCCCTTTCACACAGAGAAAAGGAAAATTAAACAGTCAGCAGTACAGTAATTCCATTTGGATTTAATGTGGCAATTCAACAGGGAGGCGACCCTGAATTAGTACTCACGACCTCCAAATAAGATAGGGTCCTTCAATATTAGCAGGGCTAATCTTGAGCTCAAGACTCTTCACACATTTATATGGTAAAAAAAAAAGAAAGTACTATACCAGGCAGGCTGCTTCTCTATCCCGATCGCAATTACTGCACAATACCCGGGAGAACACACAGCAGATTCAGTTCCTGACAGACCAAGTGCAATTCAACAATTTCTCTAGTCTTCTACAGGGTGAGCCTGGTTTCTACTCTTCAGAGATCCTTTGATTCTTTTCACAGGACGGATTCAGTCCTACAAGCAGTTACACAAGCTGCAGACTGGAACTCTGGGCCTTACACACGTTTTTTGACTGAAACTGTGCACTGAAGGCACAGGGTTTCTTTCTCCTTCACTGCCAGATCTAAACTGAAACTCCAACTGACAAAACCGGGCACTTCCTTTGAGTTCCTCCCAGTTCTTGACTGGATTGGCTGTCACTCACAATAGACTGCTGCTGTTGGTCCAAGAAGGCGCTGAAGTCTAAACTACATCTCCCAGAGTCACTGTCTAATACAATCCTCTTGTGGCTGGCTCAGATTATGAGTCCAAGTTCTGATTCGTCCAAGGCACCACTTTAGAGCTAGCTTACCCACACTGATTGGTCCAGTTCAGCAGTTCAAAATCAGAATGGGGAACTAGGCAGACACAGTTCTGACTGCAAAGAAAGCAGGTTAGACAAACTGTAATTTCATTATTACTGTAAATGATTTCTGGCAAACAGTTACATCTTTCAGATAGGTTCCTTTGCACTCTAGTGACTGCAAAAATGGAGTGAATTGGCAGCAGTTCAGTGGTACTCAAACAGAGAAGCACACAATCCCCCATACAAACTAATTATGTCTGCAAGCAGACAGCTCTTAAAGGAACAGTACCAGAGGCTAAAAACACTCACTGATAAATGGCTTAAGCATGAAACACCATTCAGGCTTGGAGCATTCAAGCAAGCTCCTGGAAGTCTTTTGGAACCCCATTTGCAGGGGTTACACTCTTCCTGGCCTGGGAAAGCTTGGCGCCCACGTCAAGCAAGTACTCATAACTTTTAACTGCAACCATATACATTTGCATTAGGCTCACACATGTAATCATCAGTCAATATATCATTTTACCAAGAACACATTTCTGAAACATTGCAGTCGTCCTCTTTCATAGTATTACACACACATTGTACCATAACTCAAGTTATATTACCTCTTGTACATGAAACCTGAGAGAGGGGCCTTCCCTATCAGTTACCTTGGAGCTGGATGGGGCAAGGGCACCATATGAGGGCAACACAAGTAACTTGGAGTTAGCACTGGACGCTCAGTTTGGGCAATGAGCTCGGGGACACATACACTCCTTTATGGACAACATTGAGAGGCAAGTCCACAGGCCTCCCAAGAAAATCATAACTGAGGTGCACCACAGGCTTTACAGCTCGACCAGTCTTTCTAGGGGAACTGTTACAGTCTCTGCACTCTGAGCTTCATTTTCAGCATTGTCCTCACTTGTCAGGGGAGTCTCCATGGGGTAGAGAGGCTAGAACTTGGGGCACTTTCAGCTCCAGGAGTTACAGTTTCTGAGTCCACAACATTTGGCTGTATGGAGAGCTTTGGACACTGGCAGTGGACTGTCAGGGCACTCAAAATACTCTTCTTGTTCTGGTGTATCACCAGTCTGACCCAATCCATCATTTTCCTCCCTGAAAGCTCAAACAGTTCAACCATGCACAATGATTCCATTTCATCTGATCTGATGCTTTGCACTTCACTTTCTGGGAGCATTGGCTCCAGGGATGAAGCTGGGGGCTTAGACAGTCCAGAAGGCCCAGCTTTGTCTCCAGTATTGACTAGGGATTGCCCGAAACAATTGACTCAGTTCGTAAGAAGGATAGTATTCAAAGTCACTCTCACTTTCTTCTGATATGGACTGACAGTCATGCTCAACTGGGACTTGTGCAGGGAACACTTTAACTCTGCTTCTGTAGGTGCAGACTTCCTTGATCTTTTCTTAGCAGCAGCTCTAGTCACTGGTCCAGAGGGGCATCTTCTGGGGCTCAGACTCAATCAGGATTTGTCCAATGGGCAGTAAATGATTTCTATGCATTGTTTTTACATCTTTTGAATTGTTCTCAGGCCTTACTTTGTACACTGGCAGATCATCTAGTTTGCCCACTACAATGTGAGGAGATGGTGCCATCTGTCAGCAATCTTGTGTTTGCCATGCAGTCCCAGATTTCTTAGCAATACCCGATCTCCCTCCTGGAGTTCCTGTGCTTTCACCTTTTATCATACCGTTCTTTGTTGGCCAGATTTCTTTGGCAGCCATGGTTTGAGCCAGTTGAGTACGCATGAGTTAGCTGGGCCTTTAACTTTTGCACATACTGTAAATAGTTGTCAGCTTGAACCCCATCAGGAGAGACCCCAAAACACACATCTACCGGTGGTCGAGCTTCTCTTCCAAACATCAGGTGGTAGGGGAGAACCCAGTGGCATCACTTTTGGTGCAGTTATAAGCATGTACCAGGGTGCTAATTTGTTGGCTCCATCTAGTCTTGTCCTTTGGGTGCAGGGTGCCTAGCATATCTAGCAAAGTGCGGTTGAAACGTTCAGGCTGTGGGTCCCCTGGGGTGGTAAGGAGTGGTTCTGGACTTTCTCACTCCCCAGAGAAAGCATCTCTTTGATCAGACGACTCTCAAAGTCTCCCTTGATCAGAATGGATTCTTCATGGAGCCCCATAGTGAACAAAAAGTTTTCTACAAGTACTTTGGCTACAGTGGATGCTTTCTGGTCTTTGGTGGGGAAAGCTTGGGCATATCTCGTGAAATGGTCAGTGACCACCAGCACATTACTGATATTTTTTGATCTGACTCAAACTCAGAAAATCAATACAGACCAGCTCCATGGGTGCACTGGTGGTTATGTTAACAAGGGGGCAGCCCTCTGGGGCAAAGCTTTCCTCTGTAAGCAGCGACTACAAGTTGAATGTGTTGCTCCACATCAGCCCCCATCTTAGGCCAATAGAATCTGGATCTCACCAAGTCAAGTGTTCTGTCTATACCAAGGTGCCCCATTGGTTGTGCAAGGACCTCAGTACTGAGTCTCAAAAGCAGTGGGCAGCACCAGTTGTTGTTTGTCTACTTGTCCCCTCTGTCTACTGTTTCTCTGTATAACAGTTTATTGATCAGTTTCAACTTAGGACCTTCTTTGTATAACAGTGCAGTTCTCAAATCAGTGGAGCGTAATTTGGACACATCTTTTCCTGCATAGAGGGCTTCTAAAGCTGATTTGATCATAGGATCGCGGGATTGAGCCCGCCGAATACTGTCATTGTCCAGCTGAGGCAGTGCACCAATGTCTATTGCAGAAAAGTGGCAATAAGCAGCAGGTATGCAATTCTCAGAGGCTCCCAAGCAATCCACCATGCAGTCCACTGCGTCCGTGGACATTTGTTCCTCCCTGTCAAACTTCCGGCAGAGTGCCCGAATGTCAGGTTCTGCCAATCGGACCCAATCATTCTGGGGAACAGGCCTCTGGGAAAGAGCATCAGCATCTATGTGGTTCAGACCTGCTCGGTATTCGAGAGCATAGTCATATGTAGATAATGCAGAAAGCCACCTGTGGCCAGTGGCATCCAACTTAGCTGAGGTCTGCACATAGGTCAAAGGATTATTGTCAGTTTTACTAGTATTTTAGCCCCATACAAGTACTCATGGAATTGGTCAACAATAGCCCACTTCAAAGCTAGGAACTCTAACTTATGTACAGGATAGTTCTTTTCAGATGGGGTCAGGCTTCTACTGGCAAAGGCCACTGGTCTCAGGCCATTCTCGTGCTCTTGGTACAACACAGCCCCCAACCTTTGCAAGCTAGCATCAGTGTGCAGGACGTAAGATTTTCGTGGATCGGCATAGGCCAGCACTGGAGCATGGGTAAGTCGATATATGATCTCATGAAAAGCAGTCTCACAATCAGGAGTCCAGCGGGCCCCAAATACTTCACTCGGATGAAAATACACTCTTTCAGTCTTCAGGGACGCTGACTTTTGGTATTTTTTGTGGGTTGGGGGATACCCTTGAGTAAGATTAAGTAAAGGGCGGATCACTCTTGAATAGTCCTTGATGAAAGCCGATAATAACCACAGAATCCCAGGAATCTTTGCAGTTCTTTTAGATTTTGGGCTGTGGCCAGGTGGTCAAGGCCTCAACTTTACTTGGGTCTGCTCTATTCCTCGGTGGATACTATGTGTCCCACATACTTTACTGATGTTTGAAAGAATTGACACTTATCAATGGACGTTTAAGGCCAAAGTCCTCCAGTCGGTCCAATACCTTAAATAATCTGCTCTCATGTTCCTCCAGTGAGCTGCCAAACACAATAACATCATCTAGGTATACCAGGCATTCTAGTAAGTTCATGTCCCCCACTGCACGCTCCATCAATCGTTGAAAAGTGGCTGGGGCACCTGAAATCCCTTGAGGCATCCTCATGAATTCATAGAAGCCAAGCGGACAGATAAAGGCTGTCTTCTCATGGTCCTCTGGGGCCATCGGATCTGGTAGTACCCACTGGAGATCCAGCACAGAGAACCACTTGCTCCGTTTAGGCAGTCAAAGCATCCTGAATGCGGGGCATTGTGTACTGATCAGGGATAGTCCGCCGGTTTAAGGTGCGATAATCACACATCCTTACTGTTCCATTCTTTTTCCTCACTACCACAATGGGGAAGCATAAGGGCTTCTGGATTCTTGTATTACACCAGCAGCTAACATCTCTTGCAGATGCCGTCTCACATCATCTATGTCAGCAGGTGCCAGGCGTCGAGACCTCTCATGAAATGGTCTTTCGTCATGCAGCGGATATTGTGCTCAGCTCCTTGCACGCATCCTCGTCCCATTCCTTTAAAGAAAACACCTGGTCTCTCTGGGCAAGCTTCTCACTGATCCTCACTTTCCATTCAGCTGGCAGCGGGGAGTCGCCGAAATCAAACAAGTCAGGCGTTACTCTGTCATTCTTCCTTGAACTCTTGCTGCTGGGTAGCACTGCAGTGTCTGCACAATGCACATTAGCCAGGATGCAACCTCTATTTACTCGAATGTCTCTTTCAGACACATTATGAACTTGGACCATTACCCTTCTGGCATAAGCATGGGCTCTAGCGGGCAAAATACTAGGCTTGACCAGCAGTCCTCTGGCAATTTTCCATCGCCTGGTGCATCCAACATTAATATTTTATTCTTAACATCCTTTCTGATACGGACCTCTCCTGTAAGGTACACTGGGCATTTGGCGCCAGGATCAGAGACTCAGGATCCTTCTTCCATACAATTCCGACCGGTTCCTCTGGTTCTATTTTTTCAGCATCTCTCTGTGCCTCATAGGCCTTCTTAATTAAAGCCAGAACTCTTAAAGCTCTACTAGTCTTTGACCCTGTTTTCATAACATAACTGTGCCAGCCTTCCGAACATATGAGCATTTGTTCCAATCAACAAAGGGACACCATCATACAGTCCAGTGGGGGGACACACTAAGGCTAGAGTCTCTACTTGTTCGGCCACTCCAGCCACGGAGGTGGGGAAAGACAGCCAAATTCGAATATACCCGGAATAGGGGTAGGCCTTCTCACTTAACTCCCATACATGCAGTCCTTCTAATGGTTGTAAGGGTACGTCTGACAAATGCTTCTGATACCAATCCTGGAACATAATTGTCACTTGGGAGCCACTGTCTAATACAACTCTTGTAGACACTCCATTCACCTTTACAGTGGTCTCCATGGAGGGAACCACTATTCTGGACCAGTCTGGAGAGGCGATAGTGGTGGCCTGGGCAACTGACCTTGCCACTAAAGGACGTGAGTTAGCATTTTTGTGCCCTCACTGGGATCATTTCGTGCACCTCTTAACCACTGATTTGTTCTCCGAAGCTCTCCTTGTAGCCTATATGCAACTTTGTCAGTGTCTTTTGGGGACCGGCATTCCCTTTTCATGTGCCCATCCTTCCCGCAATTATAGCAAAACATACTTTCTGGAGTTTGAGCTGGCCGAGGCGCCACACTGGGAGCCAGGGCGGGGGTATTACTAACTGGAAACCTTGGTGCCATCTCTGTCTGCGGCGTGATAAGCATTTGGAGACATCTCGTCAGTTTCTTCACTTCCATGGTCAAGGAATTGAGTTTGGAGCTGTTATCAGCAGGAGATACATGGGTGGGTACCCCCACCCCCATAGCAGATGCAGTCGGATATAGATCAGGGCCCGTACTTGCAGGCGTGGCCTTCATAAAGGGACTGTTTTTGAATTCCCGGATCTCTCTCAACAGTTCGCCCCATTGTGGCATATCTTTTTCCTTGTCAGAGCACTCATTGACTGCCAACCTCTGCCCCTGAACTTCACTTGATGGGCCACCCTCAGTCACTCGAATTAGTAGCCTCAGCTATTGGTGCAGGTCCCTCCCGAGGTTGCCTTTTCTCAACTCCTCAATTTCTCTCATTAACTCATCATAGGAGGGTGGGGATTCAGTCGATTTGCCAGGCGTAACTGAAGCAACAGCAGTTCTGAGAAGGGGCAGACTTAAGGATCCTGTCCAGCCTGGTTCGGTCCAGTTCAATCGCTGGCAAACTACCCTTTCTGAGGCATTCTTGCAACAATTTTTCCAGCCAAGATACATACACAGACAACAACTCCCTTGGTACTGTTGTGCATTTCTTACCTCCACCATAGATCCTCATCAGAATCTGGGCTCCCATACACATTCTCCAAGGCCTCAAGATAGGCCTGTGCAGTCACTTCAGGGTTACTGGCCCGTTTAGCATGAATGGTAGCCAGGGCAGGACCTCGGAGGCTCTCACTAACCCTCTTTCGCTTTTCGGCTTCCGAGCATTGCCATTCTAGCACTTTGGGGGCAACATAGTCTATCCAGGTCTCCCAGTCATCCTCCCCTTGGGGGGTGGGGAGGGTGCCAGAGAAAATCCTCAACCTTCGGTAAGAGTCGTGACTAATGGCAGGTACAGAAATAGGAGTCTGCATTGGTTCAGCCACCATTACGGGTACTGGAGCGGGAGAGGGTGTTGGGGGAGGAACACCCCCAGGTGGCAAGAATAGTTTCTTCAAGTCCTCCACAGTTTTCCCTTCCCCCAGCAACCATTTAGCAAATTTCTCCTCAAAAGTTTCAGATAGTGGTAGGGGCTCATCCCCCGGGTCTTTACTGTCCTTAGTTATCACTCTCCAAGCAGTGAGGGCTCCCTCTGGGGTAATGGTCTGTGGCACTTTGGAGCTATCTATGGGATCCTTAAACTCTACTAGGGCCAGGAAAGTGTGGGTGAGCAGATTAGCATGCCGACCCACCACCACAGGGTTTTGTAAACCTTCCACCTTGGAAAGTACTCCCTCCACAGTGTCCGTATTGATACCCAGGGGGATGTCCAGGATAAGCATAGCATTTTGGGGGTCGATCTCCTCCCCAGTACACCACTCCACCAGCCGGTGCACAGCCACTTCTGTCGGGGTACCCATTTTTTTCTCAACAGTGGTTCGTAAATATGGCCACTAGAGGACACACAATCCCAGCGGTGAGCCTCCAAGATGTAACCCCTAGATGGCGCTATCCCAGGGGCTACTACCCCTGCCTGATTTGCCACTAACAGGTTGAGGGCCTGGATCCATGGTGGTGCCTCCACCCAGAGGTCAGGGTTTGCAATAGTTAAACTAACTTGGTCACAGCCCTCTGGGACACTGCAACCCCCTTTCTTCCCACTAGTGGCCCACACAATATATCAAATTACCTTCACAGTATACACTTACCCCCAGGACTTGTTCCGGCACTGGGACCTCCTGTGAAATAAGATACAGTGCAACAATCACAGTACAGTACTTTAACATAGACAAATACCTCAGGCAGTATAACTTTGCTGAAACAAGCAGCTCTGATTTATTTAGGGGATATAACAAGGACAGGGGAAATCAGGTTAATTAGCTTATCACTCTAATCATCTACCTATGGCTCTGTGCACAGGCCTATCCCTATTAGTTACTGTCCCTGGGTACCCAAGCCCTAGTGGCTAGTCAAAACGTGGCAGCTGGTAGGGGCCCTTTGCAAGCAGAGAAAAGGAAAATTAAACAGTCAGCAGTACAGTAATTCCATTTGGATTTAATGTGGCAATTCAACAGGAGGCGACCCTGAATTAGTACTCACGACCTCCAAATAAGATAGGGTCCTTCAATATTAGCAGGCTACTCTTGAGCTCCAAGAGACTCTTCACACATTTATATGGTAAAAAAGAAAGTACTATAACACAGGCAGGTTGCTTCTCTATCCGAATGCATACTGCACAATACCCGGAGAACACACAGCAGATTCAGTTCCTGACAGACCAAGTGCAATTCAACAATTTCTCCAGTCTTCTACAGGGTGAGCCTGGTTTCTACTCTTCAGAGATCCTTTGATTCTTTTCACAGGACGGATTCAGTCCTACAAGCAGTTACACAAGCTGCAGACTGGAACTCTGGGCCTTACACACGGTTTTTGACTGAAACTGTGCACTGAAGGCACAGGGTTTCTTTCCCCTTCACTGCCAGATCTAAACTGAAACTCCAACCGACAAAACCGGGCACTTCCTTTGAGTTCCTCCCAGTTCTTGACTGGATTGGCTGTCACTCACAGTAGACTGCTGCTGTTGGTCCAAGAAGGCGCTGAAGTCTAAACTACATCTCCCAGAGTCACTGTCTAATACAATCCTCTTGTGGCTGGCTCAGATTATGAGTCCAAGTTCTGATTCGTCCAAGGCACCACTTTAGAGCTAGCTTACCCCACACTGATTGGTCCAGTTCAGCAGTTCAAAACCAGAATGGGGAACTAGGCAGACACAGTTCTGACTGCAAAGAAAGCAGGTTAGACAAACTGTAATTTCATTATTACTGTAAATGATTTCTGGCAAACAGTTACATCTTTCAGATAGGTTCCCTTTGCACTCTAGTGACTGCAAAAATGGAGTGAATTGGCAGCAGTTCAAGTGGTACTCAAACAGAGACGCACACAATCCCCCCATACAAACTAATTATGTCTGCAAGCAGACAGCTCTTAAAGAGACAGTACCAGAGGCTCTAAAAACACTCACTGATAAATGGCTTAAACGCCAAACACCATTCAGGCTTGGAGCATTCAAGCAAGCTCCTGGAAGTCTTTTGGGAACCCCCATTTGCAGGGGGGTTACACTAGGTTGGTTTGTTAGTGACAGAGCAAGTGAGCGAGTTTGTTTTTGTTGACCAGTTCTGCTTATTTTCATCCTCAGAGAGTCGGACCAACCCCCCAGGACACCTGGAAATTACCAGGTGGGCCCCCTCTGTTGGGTACCTGGCCACCTTTTAAACTCTGAGAATCTTTGATTTTATCATCAATTTTGTTTATTAAATGAGCCCTGTAAGTAAATGTAAGATGCTAACATAGAGAGCTAGTGTATCGTATTGAAGTGGAATACTGATATGAGTGTGCCACCCTGGGCCCTTCCCTACTGACTTTCCAGGTGGGCCTCCTAGTCTGACCCTATTCAGCTTTATCCCGGGGGGGCAGAGGTGCTGGATACAGATGCAAACTAAGTGAAAAAGAAACAGACTAAGCTGGTGTTGCTACTGTATTTTAGTGAATGAAGGAAATCTGGCTAGGTCACCAAGGAGATTCCTCTACTGTTTTTGAGTAGTGTCATAGGATCGTAAATGTCCAACTGAACAACCACCAAAAAGGTAGACAGGACCTCAGTTTAACATCTTACCTAAAGGGGGGCATACCCTCAACAATACAGCATCCCCTTCATACTGCACATTGATGCCAGTATCTACAGTATGATCCCAATCCCTGTTTTGAACTAAAAACCCATGACCTTCTGGCCCAGGGGCAGGTGTGCTACCGAACTAGCACGGATGCCTACATTTTGTTTATTTTTAGGCAGAATCTGTTAGATCTGTAGACTCTGCTAGTTTCTGGTTTGATTTTGATCACATTTTTAGGAAAACTTCCAAGCAGCACCTGTATACCAAAGTTACATTAGGAAACTGAAGGTTTTTTTCACTGTGAACTCCACGGTCAGCTGATGACCTGCATTCCTACATGATCATTTCTCTTGCTATTTAATGCTTTTCATATTTTTGCTAAGAGGAAAAACTCATGGATTCAGAAATATACAACTAGTACAAGCATAAGTTTAGACTACGGGATCAGCAGAGGAGCATCTAGGGACATAATCTCATAAACTTCCTCATTGTATGTAAATTGCTCTATCACACCACTTCACTGCTATTTTCATCCCTGTAAACAACTTGGAAAGCAGCCCTCAGATTTAAAGGGACAGCTCCTAAAGTATCATCCTTCTGTGAACTGCCATTTTAAATAAAGGCCCACGCATACTTTCCACTATATGAGATGCACCCAGGACTCCCTCATCTCCAGCTCTCTGACTGGAGCCATCAGTATCTCCCATGGCTGTTCACCACCAAAACAGCATCACAAAACACAGGGAGGCATGCAGAAACTTCCATACTAGCATCAGCAGAACTTCTTAAAAAAAATAAAAGTTAAAATAAAAATGGCTCCATTTAACACCAAGTAGACCACAGAGGGTCACGTGACCTCCTGCAACCACTTGTTCCAGGAGATCGTCCACAGAAATATAGGCTTTTCCTATCAAGAGAGGGCATCACATGAAACAGCTCCCCAGAGCTGCAATACACCCTTCCATAACCATCTGCCACCAAGATAAACTATCACAGAATGCAGGGCTGTGGCCTGAAGCTCCCACTACTAGCACCAGCAGAATATTTAAAAAATAAAGTACCTTTTGGTGCCAAGTAGATCCC
This sequence comes from Neoceratodus forsteri, assembly GCA_016271365.2. Taxonomy (NCBI): domain Eukaryota; kingdom Metazoa; phylum Chordata; order Ceratodontiformes; family Ceratodontidae; genus Neoceratodus; species Neoceratodus forsteri. Next base: position 228,669,919 of record CM057451.1, read on the forward strand.
TGAAGGTCAGTTGACCTCTCACAGTCAATCAGGCTGGGAGACTGCCCGCCACTTTCTTCTTCAAAAATCAAGCAGCCCTCTGCACTGAAGTCCAAGCAGCAAAAGCCAGAGCATAAGGGTGTTATACTTTGTAGAGTCAGCCTGAGGGTCACCTATCAGACAGTTATGCTACCTAGACCCCGGCGTCGCCATCACCTGTCAGGATCGTTGGCCACAAATCGCTTAAAGCAGAACTGACAGAAATCCTTGTGAACTGCTGCCAAAACTTGTGTGCAAAATTTGCAGCTCCAACTGCAAAGTTGGCTTCTGGAGGCTTCTCCCTTCCTCACACTTGATGTGCTGCTGGTACTCCTTTTGGCAGCTGGTTTGCTTTCAGTTCCCTGCCCCCACCCATCCAATCTACTGCTTTGCTTCTGCCTGCAAATTTTATAGTGTAGTGGTCTGTGTCCACACATCCTTCCCTCTCAGACTTAGTCCTGGCAGCCGGTCAGTAAGCAACCACAGGAGGACAAGCTCACGGTGCTGCAGTGTGTGTCAGAGCTCTGTGCAGCACAGACATGTGAGAGGGCAAATGATGAGGGCATTTAATAGTGCTGCACACCGTAGAAAACTGCACTGGTGATCATGGTCAGTTGTGCTCAGGTAGGTAGGTAAGTAGGTATGGAGCAGGTGCAGAGTGTGGACCAGTGGCAATGGGATCCTGGTATGGGAGTCAGGAGAAGGGAGAAAAGTGGAGTGTAGTCATTAGCTGTGCTGGACTGGTAGTGGTGCTGGTCATCACCGCATCATCAGCTGTACAGTTCCACTCAGGTCATGGCAGTAGCACCAGGGCAGGAGGGTGGAGGCCCAGAGTGCAGCCAGGCTAGCAGCAGATGTGCATGTGTGGCCATGGTGGGTCAGGGCCCAGGTGGCATGCCAGCAGTGACTGCCAGTGTGAAGAGACAGAGAGTTGCAAGGGGATAGGAGCTTAATGCTGATGATCTGAGCAAGTAAGCCTGCTGGAATGATATCCTGCCCACCTGTGACTGGGGGAGAATGAGGAGGAACCAGATGGCAACCAAAGCAGCAGCTAGCAGGCCACACCAGTGCAGCCAGGTGGTGCCCAGTCCAGTCGGGGTGTAGGGTGGGGGGGCTGTCTGACAGTGTGGGACCAGAGGCAATGGTAGACAGGTGGGTCAAACCAGAAGAAAAATTGTGAGCGTAATAAAATGAAAAAATGATATCTATCATTTTTATTACGTTCACTTGCGCACATGTGCAAGGAACATCTTGCAACAGTATGACTTTTGGAGGTGTGTGACCCTCCTCGCAAATCCAGTGCTCAGTGTAGCAGGTGCGATCCTACTGGACCAATACATGCTGAGCTGTGTATGACAGCAGTTCAGCTGTGTTGGTCTTCACTTCTAAGGAAAGGTCTGCTACAATCAGTGGTGATAGCGTGTATGCAATTTGCATACTGATCAGCTGAACTGCTGTCATGCACAGCTCAGCGTGAAATCCCTCCCACTTCCTCCCTCTGCTAATGTCCTCCCCCTCCCTCGTTAGCATTCTCCCCACCCCGACATTATGTGCCGAGGGGGGTGCCCAATCCTTCTGGCAGCTCGCATCCCCACACGCTGGTAGCCAGCAGGGGTGCCCAATCGCGCTGCAGCCTGCCCCAAACAAACAACCAGTTGACACGCTGGGAGCCCACCCCAGTGTGCTCATGCCTCCCCCCACCGCACACTGTGTGGCCGGCAGGGGTGCCCAATCCCCACCAGCTCCAGTTCCCCCCCAACAAACACGTAGCCACCCCACACACACTCTGTGGATGATGGGGGTTTCCAATCCCCTGTCGGCTGCAGTCTGCCCCCAACAAACAACCAGTTGGCATGGGAGCCCACCCCAGTGTGCTCATGCCTCCCATGCACACTGTAGCCTGTGTGAGTGCCCAATCCCTTGGCTCCAGTCCTCCCAGCAAACACGTGGTGACACGCTGGGAGCCACCCAACATACAAAAGTGCCTGTTTTGTTTTAAAACCTATGAAAGAAAAACACTCCCTCGGTGGAGTCATTTGCCCCTCCCCACCAACCCGCACCCACCCTCTGTAGCACCCACCTCCCCCCACCCCACCACCCCATACTTACCTCCGGAGCCTGGCGCGACGATCTTCAGTGGACCGGGAACACATCTGCCATCTTCAAAGCCGACCGCGAACTGAGGAAATGCCAGTAAGCTGTATAATGGCATAAATACGGTTTTTCCAACTTCGGTGGATATCTTGCCCATTTTTTCGACTTTTGGCACCAAATTTTCAACATGGAGTTCTTGACACACCTTCTCATGAATTCAGTCACTGTCATGGCGTTATTCAGTCCCGAAAGGTGATTTCGCAGTCACTGCATGGAATCACCTTTTGGGACCACTTAACAATACAACAGTGTCAGTGTTCATAAGGTGGGCTCTCAAAAAGCCCTATGTTGCAAATTTGGTGAAGAAATTCCAAAAAATGACTGTTTTACGAGCGTGCATTGCACAGTTTCCATGCGCACTCGTAAGTTCGCAAATTTGTAATATTTTCACTCCAGATTTTCAACATAAGCATATTTCCACACCTCCATATGAACAGTACAGCTGCCATTTTTCGCATAATGGCCAAAATGTGTTTTCGCGCTTCTGGCGCGAAATAGCACAGTCGCTGTTGGAAATCAGTGTTCGCTACACAGTAAGACAATCACAGTGACACTGTTCATGAGCAGAGTTCCTAAAATGCCTATGTTGAAAATTTGGTGGCAGAAGTCCATAAAATGCCTGTGTTACGAGCGTACATTGGGCAGTTTCAATGCACACTCGTAAGTTTGTGAATTTGTTATATTTCCACTCCAGATTTTCAACATTGCCATTTTCCCACATCTCCTTGTGACCAGTACAGCTGTTATTTTTCACATCCTGGCCAAAATGTATTTCCGCACTTCCGGCGTGTACAATAGCGCGGCAGCTGTGGGAAATCATGTTCGGTATAGAGTAAGAAAATCACAGTGACACTGTTCATGAGCAGACATCCTAAAATGTCTATGTTGAAAATTCAGTGCAAAAATTCCAAAAAATGACTGTTTTACGAGTGTACATTGTGCAGTTTCCACGCGCACTCGTAACTCCGCAAATTTGTCATATTTTCTCTAAAGATTTTCAACATTTGCATTTTCCCACACCTCCTTATGAACAGTACAGCTGTCATTTTTCACATCCTGGCCAAAATGTGTTTTCACACTTCCGGCACAGAATAATGCAGTCGCTGTGGGAAATCACTGTTCGGTACACAGTAAGAAAATTATAGTGACAGTGTTCATGACCAGAGGTGACAAAACGCCTATGTTGAAAATTTGGTGAAATAATTCCACTGAATAACTGCGTTACAAGCGCAGGTTGCGCAGTTTCCACACAGGCTTGTACCCTTGAGCACGCCCAGGGCGTTAGGGTTCCTAAGACAGACACTTAAGAAGTATGAGGGTGAAATGTTGATCAGATGCAAGAGGAGTTGCAGAGAGGTACTCTGCTGGAATATGGATGCTAAAGGGACATGGATACAATGGGGGGGGTGGTTTGCATAAATGCCAAATGCCAATGCAAATAACTGCAAGCGAACGTTCGGCATTGACAAATGCTGTTTGCACTGTTACAAGGTTTGAACTTGAAGAAGTGTGCTGTATAGCAAAGAAAACTTAACAGGCATGCACAAGCATATTAGTTCAGAGGGTATATTGTGAATAGATTTTTCGAAGAGTCAGTTGCTTAGTTGGTTGGCTTTGCTAGCAGCAGCAGCAGTGGGGCAGGCAGAAAACCCTGTGGGCAGGCAGAGGCATCTAACATCATGGCAAAATGGTATACTGCTTATGCTACACTTACTGTGTGCACAGCATTTTGTGCGGACAACTTGTGTGACCACATTTATGATTTTATTTATTTTGTCTTCTTTAGTATGCCATGCGTGGTGGTAGAGTTTTACTGGGAGTGAAGCAGAAGTTCAAGTAAATAAAAAAAAATGTCGGTTTTCATGTGTGCCTTTGCTAAGTTAAACTAATTTGCTCAGTTAAGTAAATTTTTTAACAAATACATGTGTATCTTCATATCTTCATACAAATACATATGTATTAAAGCTGACAGTTCAAATCACTGCCCTCGAATGTTGCTTGGGGTGCCGCACGCTCATAGCTGGGTCTAATGGAAGCAAACCAGACTGTGGAGAACATCCCTGCCGCTTTGGGGAGCCAGGGCCCGAGGAGTTGGAAACCTGTCTCATGTTTCCCCTGGCAGAGGGGCAGGTAGGCCTGCAGGTCAGGGCTCTGGGCACAGGTCGGTGGTGGCAGTCTGCTTCCTGGGTCCCGGGGTATCTCAGCCCGTGTGTGTGTGTACTGGCTGGCCTCAAGGATTCCCAGCCTCCAAGTAGCATAGACTGCCTGGTGAGTTGCCAGTATGGGGTGCTGGTTCAAAGTGGGCTGGTCAGTGGAAAGAAAGGGCTAGGAAGGACCTGCATCCTGTAGTGGAGTCTGAAGGAGGTCTGTACTGTGGAAGGACTTTAGGAGCTGGTGTTTCGGCCTTGTTCGGCCGTGTGAAAACCTGCTGCTACCAGCTGGATTGGAAGTCTTATTTGGCTTCTTGGAGTGCTGAATGATCTATGGATCAAGTTACTGCAATATGGTTTCAGGCTTTTGGCCATGAAAAAAGGCCTGCCCATTTGAATAATCTGCACCCCTCTACTCCATGAAGTGGCTATTGATTATTTTATCTACAAGTAAATCAGTTTTGACTTTCTTAATCTGGTGTGGACAATAGATTCCTTCAAGAGCTGTTGCTGTTGTACTGCCTAACCAAAGTTTGTACCCCCAGTTGTTTGTACCCCACGGTGAAGAGACAGACTGCCTGCACCCCCGGACTATCTAGCTAAACCCAGGTAAATGGGCTACAATTTTCTGGACTGTGTTTCATGGCTGTACAGTGCCCACCTTCCCCTTTTCCACCTGGAATACCGCTAGACCGGGGAGGGGGGCTTACACATATTATAGGAACATAAGAATGTGATGGCAGAAAAGGACCACCAGGCCCACCTGGTCTGCCCAGTGAGCTCATAATTCTACTGGGCTTTTGCTGTAGCCCTCCCCCCGCCCCAGCAGCTCCTTGTGTTTATCCAAGGCTGTTTTGACCCCACTGTCCTCTCCCCACCACCTCCTTGGTAGTCCATTCCAGTTGTCCACCACCCTCTCAGTGAAAATAAACTTTTTTTTTGTTTGCAATTGTTTAACCAGGAGTGGCACACTAAGCTGGAATCTTGTTTACATGTGCAACCTGGGAGCACAGGAAAGTTAAGTGACTTGCTCAGGGTCACACAGTATGCAAGTGGGGCTGTGGGATTCAAATCCAGGTCTCCAGATTTGCAGCTCAGAGCCTTAAACAACTGCACTATACTGCCTCCCAACTTCTTGAGGTTACCCCTAAATTTCCCTCCCTTGATCTGATATTCATGTCCCCTCACCCTAGGTCTCTCCTTCAAGTGGAAAATGTTCTCTACTGGCACCTTGGTTTTACCTTTGAAGTATTTAAAAGTCTCTATCATATTTCCCCTCTCCCTTCTCTATTCCAGAGAGTACATGCCCAGGCCACTTAATCTCCCCTCGCACGGCAAATGCTCTAATCCCCTCATCATCCTTGTCTCCCTCCTCTGGACTCTTTCTACCCTCTCCACATCCTTTCTGAGGTAGGGCCTCCAGAACTGAACCCCATATTCTAGGTGTGGCCTGACCAGCTGTGAGTATAGAGGTACTCTGACCTTTCTCTTTCTATTGTAGAACCCCCCAACCTATGCAACCCAACATTCTATTTGCTCTTGCCACTGCCCCTTCAAACTGCCTTCCCACATGCAGGTCTTGTGAAATGATGATGCCTAAGTCCCTCTTCTCTTCACTGACTTGGAGAGAGCTACATCTCAGTGAACATTCCACTCTCCCATTTATTTTGCCCAGATGCATGATCTTACATTTTGCCATATTGAATGACAACTGCCACTCTGTAGACCATACCTCCAATTTTTCCAGACCCCTGCTCATCATCTCCACCCCCTCTGGTGAGTCCACTCTATTACAGATTTTTGCATCGTCAGCCAAGAGACTCATCCTCCCTTCCAGACCCACTGTTATATCCTCTATAAAGACATTAAACAGAATAGGCCCCAGCACCGACCCTTGGGGAACCCCACTGATGACCTTTGTTTCCTCCGAGGGAGCCCCATTGACCACTACCCTCTGTGTTCGTCCCACCAACCAATTTCAGACTTACTTTATTACCACCTCCCACAAGCAGGCCATTTTGTGTAAAAGTTGTTTGTGCAGCACATAGTCAAAAGCCTTTCTGAAGTCAAGATAGGCCACGTCCACTAAGCCTCCCTGATCCACCATCCTAGTCACCCAGCCAAAGAAATTCATCAAGTTTGTCTGACAGGATCTGCATGCCATGAACCCATGCTGCCCCTGGTCCTGAAGCCCATTTGCCTCCAAGTAGTTGTTAATCCCATGCATGAGCAATTTCTCCATGAGCTTTCCAGCCACAGATGTCAAGCTCACCAGCCTGTAGCTCCCCACCTGCCCCTCCCCCCATGCAGGGGTATCACATCTGCACACTTCCAATCATTGGGTACCACCCCTGAACCTAAGGAGTTGTTGAATAGAGTGGTCAAGGAAGCAGCCAGTACCTCCCTCAATTCCCTCAAAACCCTAGGATGCACCCTGTCACCTTGTCAACTTTCAAGTCCCTAAGTTCCATTAATATCTCCTCTTCGTGAAATGGGTTCACATCCACTCCCTCCCTTATGGTCTCCTCCACCTCATAGTCACCCCCTTTCCATTCCATCTCCTTTGTGAATGCCAAACAGAAGTAGCTATTTAACAGCACAGCCTTCTCCTGGTCCCTAATCACTCTTTCCCCTTCCCCATTTTTTAGGCTGCGAATCCCCTGCTCATTTTTCCTCCTTTCACCAGTATACCTAAAAAAGGTCTTGTCCCATCTTGACTGCCTTGGCAATGCTCTATTCCATCCTGACCTTTGCTTGCCTGACCACCTTGCCCGTCTCCTTCTGCCTAACCTGATATTCCTCCCAATCCTCCTGCCCCTGCATTATGTGCACAGAGGTCTGTAGCTCTCACTATGGCCCCCTTTATTGAGTCTCACATAGCCTGCATGCCACTTTGCTCCCCCATTCCTGCTAGTGCTTGTTTAACATATTCACCCATTTTTTTAAAATTTGGCCATCTAAAGTCGAGGACCTTCACTTTTGTCAAGTTTAGGTCGGTCAACGTGTTTACCATGAACCACACAGTACTGTGGTCGCTGGTACCAAAGTGTTCCCTCACCACTAAATCCCCTACCCTGTTCCAGTTTGTTAGCACCATGTCTAAAATCGCCCCATCCCTAGTTGGATCCCAGACCATCTGCCTGAGTAAGGCAACTTGAAATGAGTCTAGTATTGCCCTGCTTCTCAGGGACGTTGCTGACAATGTGTCCCATGCCACATCCAACAGGTTGAGGTCCCCCATTAGCAGCACTTCCCCTTTAGCTGACATTCTTAGAATTTCCTCCATCATCTGGTTGTCTACTTCTTCTTGCTGCCCCGGTGGTATGTAGATCACCCCTGTGTGGACCACCTCTCTCCCTTCCTGTGGCTAACGATACCCATAATGCCTCAACTTTCCCCCACTTTCCCTGTACCTCCGTTGCCTGAATCCCCTCCCTTACATAAAGCACTACTCCCCCGTCTACTGACCCTGTCTTTTCTAAACAGCTGACACCCTGGTATGTTCATGTCCCAATCCTGCCCACCATGACACCACGACTCTGTGATTCCCACCAGGTCTAGTTCTGCCTCTGCCACGATTGCTGTCAGGTCCACTACCTTATTGTTCAGGCTCCTAGCATTCGTGCACATGGCTTTCCACCTACCAGCCACCCTTGCACTCTCCTCCAGCCTAACACTTTTCCCTGTTCTACCCCTATCATCTTTAGCCCTCATGGGGCACCTCATATTCTTTGGGGGGCCAAGTGCCCCTCCTGTCCATTGCCCTGCTCTTGGATTTCATCTGGTAACCCCCAGTTTGTTTAAATTGAAGCATGGTCAACTAACTCTTCCAGTTTCCACCTTAGTACTTCCTTACCCTCTTGTTTAAGTGTAATTATCTTGGGCGAACAGGCTTTCATCCTGCCAGGTGACCCCCAATCTCCCACCAGCCCAAAACCTTTCCTAGCACACTATTTAGAGAGCCAGTATAGCGCAGTGGTCTAAGGCTCTGAGCTGCAAATCTGGAGACATCCAGCAGACCAGACCTGGGTTTGAATCCCACAGCTTCCACTTGCATACTGTGTCACTGAGCAAGTCACTTAACCTCCTTGTGCTCCCAGGTCGCTCCTGTAAAAAAGCTTTCAGCTTAGTGTGCTATACCTGGTTAAAAAAACAACTAAAAAAAAAATTCAGCTATCCTCTGTTTCCTCTCAGAGCTAGCTGTTGGAACAAGTAGTCCTCAGAGAACGCCACAGATCTAAAGCTCAGGTTTTGGCAGAACCTTGCTAGAGCTTCAAACCTTGCCTGCATCTCCATCCAGCTGTGCCCTGCAAGGTCAATTATTCCCAAGTGGAACACTAAGTGCGTTCTCTCATCTTACAGTTTTCCCCTAGAGGGAATGTGATGGATCACTTCAGCTGCTGTCATGCCTGGCAAACAACTGACCCAGACCTTGCCCCCTTCCCACCCCAGCCAAAACCCCTTACAACGGAGTCCCCAACAATTAGAACCTTGTCATCCACTTTTTTGGAACTCGATGTACAATATGCCGACTCACCTGCCACCCCCCTTCCCTTATCCACCTTGCTTTCTTTTTCCCTCAACCTGGTTCCTCCCAAATCTTGCTTGATCTCCTTCTTTCTTGCTCCCATGTTTTGTTCTCTCTATGGTTAGGCCCTGGACCCATCGCTGTATCCCCGCTGCTCCAAGGCCCTGTCATTCCTTCCTCTCTTTCTAACCTTCCTTCCATGGCCGATCTTTTTGTCTGCTCCCCCTTTTGCTGCTTTGCTGCACGATCCCTTGCCTGTTTCTGTAGTGCTCTCTCCTGTCTTGGGATTGGGTTTCTCCATTCCTCCTCCCTTACCCCCTTTTCTTCCAAGACCCTAATGTTATTTGTCACCGGGGCCCCTGCCGCCTTACTCTCTTGCACCTGTACTGCCTCTGTATCCCCTTTCATCTTGTCCATCCTACTTGTGGCATTATTTTGACCACCATTGTCCCTCGTGGTTCTAGATGGCCCTGGCCCCGGGCTACCACTCTCCCTCCCTTTCTGGACCTGTTCCCATAGGTTATCCCCAAAGCCCTCTCCTGGCTGCCACTACTCTCTGATGATTTCCCCCTTGTGCTTCCATTTACTTGATTCTTGTCACTTGTTGCCCCCTTCTGATTTCTGCTGCTGTCTTAGTGGAGTTCCTGCTTATACAATCTATCTTACCGCCTGATAACCTCTCCCCTTCTTGTCCCATTGGAAGGACCTCTGTGTTCCCCCCCTCCTTGAGGCATCCCATTTGCTCTACCCCGAGTTCTCATTTCACCAGCTACCTCCCTCCCATCCTCATCTTGCAACCGCTGCTCTGCAAATCTATTGTTATGCTCTATACCCCCCAGTTCCCCTTCTTCCGCAGCAGCATCCCCCCTCTAGTTGCCCTGTATTTTGTCTCCACATGCCCTTTCCTCCCACAAACTTCCATCCCTCTTCCTCTCAAGCCGCCTTTGGACTTTCTATCATCCTCTCTCCTGTCACGCCCTTACCTCTCACCTTGTTCCGTACATCCCTATTGCTGTTTCCTTCTTTCCTCGGCCAACTCTTCCCTCCCCTTGTGCTGCTTACTGATTCCCTGCTTCTTTTAGCTCCAAATTGCTGTTCCCCACCTTCATTTTGTCCTCCCTGACCCACTGTAGAGTCTCTCCAGGCCCTTCCAGAGCCCCTGCTCTATTCATAGGCTCCAGTACTCCAGCCCAAGCTCCTTATTTCCTCCATAAGTTGTGCTAATTGCCTACACATCATGCATCCCCCTAGCCTCCAAACCATGTGTAGAACCATGGCTGATCCATACCCCATACACCCCACCACCCTGCCAAAAATTATAATAAATGCATTTTGGTTTACACTATTTGCTAGAGTACTGCTGTGGGACAGTGGCTGGTTGATTATCCAGATAAGGCACACAGTCAGTCGGTATCCAGTGATGATAGCGATTATAAATGAGCAACTATAAAAACAGCGACTCATTTAAAGTGCTATCATCATCAGCTACCCTGCATGGGAAGCGATGGTATAACGAGGATAGGGAGGTGTAGGGGAAGGAGGGTATGTATAGGTAGGGAATCCTGCTGAAGCCAAGCCAGCCCTGTGGTGTGGTGGTGAGGGTGGCTGGCTACAGTGCAGTAGGTACTGGGTCTGGGACCTTCTGAGGGGTGATTGTTTTGCCGCTGCTTGCGGCTCTCCGTTTAATTTTTTTCTGCAGCTGTGTTTTGCCCCTCCTCGACATGCACCCCCCTTGAGTTAACAATCCTAAATCAGAGGGTTGGCACAGCCCTAAAAAAACCTTGAAAAGCTAGAGTTGGGTCACTTAGGTTTGTATATCACAAATGCTTTTTGGCGATATTTTAATTTATTTATTTAAAATTGATGGCCGGGAAAGGCACACTGAGCCAAGGCTCATTTCCAGGTGCAATCCGGGTACAAAGTATACATAGAGTGAACGGTTTTACAAAATAAGTTGATTACAACTATATGCACAAGGATGTAGTTGGTTTCATTTCAATATATACAGAGTATATGTACAGGCATATAGGCAAGAGTACATTAGACGAGGCTAACAGTTATGACATGAGACCAAGATTGAGTTCCCTCAAGCAGGGATCTAGGAAGAGTAGGAGTGGGTTTAAGACAGGAGGAAAACAAGATCAGGTCAACAGGTCATGTGAAACACAGAGCGGGGGGGCTAGGGAGGGAAGGTTTAGTGGAGACATGGGGAAGGTGGGAGGAGCACGCAGGGTATTTAGGAGCATTTGGGGCATTTAGGGGAGGGAAGGAGTCTGACGAGTCATCTAAAGGATGAGAGAGGGGAGGCCAGGTGGAGGTCAGAGGAAAGATTGTTCCAGAGGAAAGGGAGGTGGTATAAAAAGGCAGACTGACCAGAAGCAGTGTGAGTGTGGGGGAATTTTATTTTATTTATTTATTTATCAAGTCTAGGATTACAAATACCTTTGAGCCATGGCTCTTTTACAAAGGTTCCACGTCAGAGAAATACAAATTATGGGGAACATCAAGACAGGCATTACAACTATGTGGACATTGCAAACAGAGTACAGATTAATACAGTTCAAGGGTAGCATTGTAACAAGGCAGACAGTGGCATTTGTCAGAGAAAATAGACAACAGATAAGAAGTGCCAGAGTCATAGGGAGAGGGAAGGGGGGGGAGAAGGAATGTAGGAAGGGTGATGAGAGGGTGAAAAGTGCAGCATTGGGTATACCAAGATGTGAGGGTAGAATCCAGTGAGGAGGGGAAGGGGGGGACAACTAGAGCAGAAAGGGAAGTGGAGAAACAAGGTTAAGTTGGGCAGTCACAGGAGCTGTTGGTAGTGAGATAGTCCCGGAGCTTAGTTTTAAACATACCAATAGTTGGGACATAGGAGATGGTTGGGCTGAGGCCATTGAACCAGAGTGGTGCTGGATAAGCAAAAGAGCGTTGTCCCTGTGAAGTGTGACAGTGGGGAACTTTCAGTAGCTGTAGCGTCGATCTCCTAAGGCACCATTTGTTAATTCAGTGTTATAACAGAGTTGAGACCCCAGAAGGTGCAAGGCCAAGGTAGATTTTTTTGACCATGGAGCAGGTGAGAAACTTTATGCGCTTTGATAGTTGGAGCCAGCCGGTCTGAGTGTACAGGTCACATGTGTGGGTGAGACGGTGAACACCAGTGATGAGCAGACATGCTTTATTTAAGGCAGTTGAGAGGCGTCTAAGGGTTGTGGTTGTGGCCGAGCCATAAATGATGAGACCATAGTCTATTACAGAGATCACAGAGCTCAGGACTGCAACCTTCAAAGCTTCTGGCGTGAGGTGTGGTCTGTGTTTGTAGAGGAGACCAAGCCGTGTATTAGCAGCTCTAGCTACATTTCTATAGCAGTGTCAGTGGCTCAGTAGGTAGCACACTCGCCTCTGAGGCCGGGAGATCAGAGGGCTGTGGGTTCAGTTCCCACATCTGGCACTTGGGTTAATATCCCAGTACTGACACTGTAATGCAGCATGAGAGGGGTGCTGCATTTCTGAGGTGCCGTCTTTCGGATGAGACATTAAACCGAGGTCCCATCTGCCTGGATTGGTGGTAGTTCAGGTGGATGTTAAAGATCCCATGGCACTTATCGAAAAGAGTAGGGGAATTTCCCCGGTGTCCTGGCCAAATTTCCCTCATTCACTAAAAATACCACCAACAGCTTAATCTGGTTCAAGGTCAGTTGGCATTCATCTGTATCCACCTCCCCCGGGTCGTGCCTGAAAATAGGCAGGATTTGTCTAGTGCACTTACCCGGTCAACAAAAGCTAAATAAATACATTATCTACATGAAGTCGATAGGAGAGATTAGGGTCAAGCTGTATCCCTAAGTATTTGAAAGACACCACCTGATCTAGAGTGTTCCCCTGGGTGATGGAGATAGCCAAGTGGTGTAGCTTGTGTGGGTTATGAGAGCTGCAGAAGAGCATAGATTTGGTTTTCTTGTCATTGAGGACCAGTTTATGATTAAGAAACCATGTCTCTACAGAACTGAAACCAAGTTGAAGGTTGTGTTGAAGAGTTGCAGGATCTTTGTGAGTGGAGAATACAACAGCATCATTGGCATATAGTATGATCTGCTCAGAGCAGTGGTAAGGGAGGGAGTTTAAGAAAAGGCTGTAAGGGAGGGAGTTTAAGAAAAGGCTAAAAAGGAGGGGTCCCAGTATGGATCCCTGTGGGACACCCGAGCGAACAGGCAGGGTGTTAGAAAGAGCGTCCACAATTTTTACTCTCTGTGACCGGTTTTCTAAGTAGCTTTTAAACCAGAGAGAAGAGTCAGGTGATAGCCCGGCATTCAGTAGTTGGTGAATTAGTAGTCCATGGTGTACTGTATCGAAGGCCTTGGAGCGGTCGACGAAAACGGCCCCTGTGAGAAGGCCGTTGTCAAGGGATTTGTGCAAAGCTCCAGTGAACTCAAGAAGGTCTGTGGTGGTGCTGTGACCTTTCCGGAAGCCGTGTTGTTGTGGACAAGGTATATTGTATTTATCCAAGTGGTCGGTAAGTTGATCAGCCATGATGCGCTCAAGTGCCTTAGAGAGTGGGGGCAGTATGGAGATAGGGCGATAATTTGAGTGAATCGTCTTGTCCCCAATTTTATGGACGGGTGTCACGGTGGCTGTTTTCCATAGGTCTGGGAATTTTCCACAGCTGAGAGAGAGGTCTAGGATTTTTGTTAATGGATGAATTACCTCATCAAGGGTGAGCAACAGAAGCTTAAGGTTCAGGGTGTCGCTACTAGATCTAGATTTAGAGATAGCTGCAGTAATATAGCAGCAAGCTTCATTCAGCCTTACCTTCCTGAAGTAGAAGAGGGGGATGGTTAGACTGAAGGGCTGAGGTATTTGGGGAGTAGGCCCTGTTTTCAAAAAAGTCATGGGGTAGAACAGCACTAAGGTCTGAAAAAGCCATGTTAAAGATGTTTGCGATCACCTTGGGGTCAAGGGTTGAGGATCCATCAACCATTAACATGGCCGGAGAGGTTTTTGGCTGCTTCCCTGTGACATCCTTAATATTGTCCCAGAAAGCACGACCATTTCCCCATGTATTGGTGAGAGCGTCTTTGTAATAGGTGGATTTCATTAGCCGGATGGCTTTTGTGCAGGCATTTCATGCTAGTTTGTAATTTTGGATGTCCAGTTGTTTGCCAGTGGCCCTGGCAACTGCCCAGAGGTGATCCCTTAGTTTCAGCTGTGAGAGAAGAGCAGCGGTGACCCATGGGTTAGAGAGAGATTTTGTTTTGCGCCTTTTAGCAGGGGCAAAGAGGTCGCAGGCTTTGTTGAAAATTGAGATGAAGTGATCAAGAGCCAAGTTAACATCTGTTGCTTCATAGATGGGTAGCCAGTCTTGTAGAAGCAGGTGTTGTTTGAGATGTGGAAGTTTTCCACGAGGAAGGACTCTGCTAGTGATAATTTTGGGAGGAGGCTTAGCAATTTGTTAGACCATGCACACATGACTGGGGAGTGGTCACTGAGTGAGTCTGGGAGAATGGTCGACGAGAAATCCTTTGTGGGTGAGTGGTGAGGACCCAATCCAAGAGGGTACTGGTGCCAGTCTTGTAGTTAATCCTAGTAGGGAGTTTACCATTTGCTTGAGGTTAGCAGCTGAGATGGAGTCTTTATAGGCACTGGCACTCGATGCTAACCAGTTTATGTTGAAATCCCCTAGTAGAATAAGTTCAGCTTCGGAAGGATGAGAGTTGATAAAGTTTAGGACGTCGTTGAATCCCTGTTTAGGGTCCCTGGGTGGGATGTATATGGAGACAATAGTCAGGGCTTTATGGTTGGGACCTAGGACAATTTTTATTGGCAGAATCTGGGCTGAGGCAGAAAGTGATGGAGTTGCTACAGGGTGCCAAGATAGGGAGTCTTTGATATAGATTGCGCAACCACCGCCTTTTTTGGATACCCGGTCCAGCCTGTGGACATTGTAGCCCTGTATTGTTACTGCTGAGTCAGGAACTTTAGGTGTCATCCAAGTTTCCACCACTGCAAGGATGTCAGGGTTGTGTTGGCATATGAAGGCTTGGAGTGCATCCAGCTTTGGTAGTAGGCTGCAGATATTAATGGTTGCAAGGATAAGGGCACCTGGAGTTTGTGTGTGGCCTGAGCTTCTAGGGCCAGGATTGGGATGGATGCTGCCTGAGATGAGAAGAAGGAGGAGGAGTAGGAGTTTTAAGGAGCAGAGTCGCAGCTCTTTGAGAGATAGGATGTGGAAAGTGTGTGAATCCCTATGGCAGAAAGAGCAATTTGAGGGTTTGGCTGGGGTAAGGCGGGATGAGAGATAGGGGGGAAGGGTGCCAAACCAATATTTTGCCATGAGGGAAGCACAGTGGACAGTTCTCCTGTGGGAGAGCGAGGCCAGGGAGAGTGGTGCATAGAGGAGGCAATGATGGGTGAATGGGGGAGGCAGTGGCAGAACGGCAGAAGGAGTTGAGAAGGGTGTCTAATTTGGAGACAGAAAAGGCTGTGGAAGTTCCATCGACAACATCGGCATAGACCAGCACAGGCAGGATTGTTTTAGGTACGAGCTCTTGTCGGGTTGGGAGAGGGAGGCTGGCTTTGTGTCGGTAGAGGATCGCGAGTTTGGGCCAGAGTTTGGTGCAGATGGCCTCAATGTGAGTGGAGAAATTGAGATGGCTGTCCAGCCAGACTCCCAAGTACTTGAAAGCAGAGACCAGCTCAAGGGGTGAGCCTTCCAGGGTGGTAATCGAAGGAGGGGCAGGGAGGGGGAGGTAAGCTTCTGTCTGGAGCCAAAAATCATGGTCACTGTTTTTTTGGCATTGAGTTTTATCTGGTTTTCCTTGAACCAGGACTGAACTCTGTTGAAGTCACTTTGGAGGTTGGGGAGAACAGTAACATGGGAAGGGCCAGAGGCATAGATGATGGTGTCATCAGCATACAGGTGTATATTGGAGGAGAGGCAGATGGAGAGAAGGTCGTTTATGAAAAGAGAGAAGAGGATGGGGCCTAGGATAGAGCCTTGAGGAACCCCTGATAGGATAGGTAGAGGAGAAGAGAGTGCATCACCTATTTGGACTGACTGTTGTCTATTTAGGAGGTATAAGTGGAACCAGGCAATAGAGGGTTCAACAAGAACAAAGGAGCTAACTTTCTGGAGAAGCAGAGAGTGGGAGACAGAGTCGAAAGCTTTTGCCAATTTGATGAAAATAGCAGCAGTGATTTTGCTTTGGTCCATAGCATTGAGAATGGAGTCTGTGATGTGCCGCAGAGAGGTGATGGTGGAATGTTGTTTCCTAAAACCGGATTGTACAGGTGTAAGGGAGATACTGGAGGAGAGAACATCAGAGAGTTTGGACAGTATGAGGGACTCCTGGACTTTAGCAAGGGAGGGGAAGGGAGGAGAGAGATGGGCCTGTAGTTTCCCAGGGAGGAGGGATCACCACCTTTATGCAGAGGAAGGACCTTGGCAAATTTCCAGGCTATGGGAACAGTGGCTGTGGATAGAGAAAGATTCAGTATGTACGTCAAGGGGGTTATTATCGCAGGGTCGGAGATTTGGAGCAGTCTAGGGTGCATACCATCAGGGCTGGATATGGATGGATTGAGGGAGGTGAGTGCATTGTAGACTTCAAGAGGTGTGAAGGGAGGGAAGAGGAAGCCAGAAGAAGGGGAGGAAGATTCAGGGGAGACGGGGAAGAGATGGAAGAGGGGGTTGGGGGGGAACCGGGTAGGGCTCAGGAAACAAAGAACTTATTGAAGGCCTCAGCTATGGAAACAGTGTCAGAGAGCTGGCTGCCATCGATCTTGAGGACTGGGAATGTTTGTTTGGAAGGGGGGTCCAGGAAGGAGTTGATCACCTTCCAGAAAGACGCTGGGGAATTTTGGCTCTGATTTAGTTGGGATTTAAAATATGAAGCCTTGGACTGACTGATGGCCTTGGTGCATTTATTTCTGAGTTGTTTGTATGATTGGAGATCGTTTTGGGCCTGGGAAGCTTTGTACAGCCTCCAGGCTTTGTCCCTGAAGTGACACATGGCAGTGAGGTCAAAGGTGATCCAGGGGTGGTGGTAGCATTTTACCCTAACTTTTCTAAGAGGTGCGTGGAGGTCCCAGATACACTTGAAGATGTTGCAGAACTGGGATAGGGCAAAGTCTACACCCGATGAAGAAAAAACTGGTTGCCAGTCTGTGCTTGAGAGATCTTGCTGCAGGGCAGATTTGTTGAGGTAGTGGAGGGAGCGAAAGCGAGACCAAATTAATTTAGTGGTGGAGTGGGAGGAGTGGATTTTACGAATACAATAAGTGAAGCAAAAGTCGCTAAGGGTGTCTGAGAGGATGCTTGAGGCAGAGATCCGGTGGGGATGGGTGGATAAAATCCAGTCCAGAAGGGAGTGGTTTGGGGACCAATGGTTTAGGTGCATTGGTTCCTGGATTAGCTGGGAGAGATTGAGGGCTTCTGTCTTAAGAGTGGTAGACTTGGCGGATGAGGGGAGCCAGTCAAAACTTGAAGTCACCAAGTAGCAAGAGTTCACCGTTTGATCAGCTGGAGGAGATAGAAGAGATAGCCTTGATGAGGGAATCGGGCAAGGTTTTTGGTGGGAAATACAGAGCACCAATGTAAAGGGGGAGTGGAGGAGGGAAAGGATAAGTGTGCAACAATGGATTCGTGGGAGGAAGGGCAGGATTCCTTGAAAATAATGGAGCTTGAAATGGATTGCCTGATGTACAGAACTACCCCACTGCCTAGCTTACCTCTGTCCTGACAGAATAAGTTGTAGTCAGGAATGGCAAGAGAGGAGTTAGGAATTTTGGCAGATAGCCAGGATTCTGAAACGTAGAGTATATCAGGATGATATTGGGTGAACCATACGTTTAGGGCATCCATTTTGGGGAGGAGGCTCCTGGCATTAAGATGAAAAATCCGGAGGCCCTTGGGGAAAGAGCAAGAGGTCTGGCGAAGGGGCAGTCCTGGGAGGGCAGAGGATGAGGGGGTGGTGGATAGAGGCACAATGGGGCCAGGATTGGGTTGTATGTCACCAGCCAGAAGCAAGAGAAGGAGGAAGAAAACACATTCGCTATGATAGCGATCATTATCATGACATGGAACCCAGTCAGTCATAGATTATCAAGTCATACTAACTACATATCTTCATAACGCTGTTAAACTACAGAGGCAAAACAACAATGGAAACTGTCTTGAGGAAGCAGTTTTTGTTGCTGTGCCTACAAATTGTGTACGATGTGCACTCCCAGCATTCTTTCTGTTAAATCAATCCGTGACTAACTTAAACAATGCAGGACAATCAATCATAGTTACAACATGGGTTGGCAAAAATGCCCAACCCTGTTGGTCCAGTCGCTCTGCATGGCTGTGGATTAAATTCCTTATTTAATCCATCGTTCCATGGAGTGGCTCAGGGAAAGTGGCATCTGCACTCATTCCTGATTTACAAAGCAAAAGGCAGCCATTGAAAAATCTGGAAGTGGGAAGACAGTGAGGTGAAGGGTGTCCCACAGTATGAAGTGAGAGCAAGAGAGAGAGACAGACGGGACATGTAATGCAGAATGCATGGAGTTGTGTCTCTGTCTCACTCTCTGTGTGTGTCTTAGGAATAGTGCCATCTTCTGTGTTTTTATTCCAGTCCCTGGGAAGCACTGGTGGCAGTTGTACCGGTGTCCCACATGTAGCCGATACTGTCATCCAGAGGTTGTTGTCACAGTGAGCAGCCATGCTGCTTTGCTGTATCCCTGTCTCACATTGAGCACTTTGCACTGGTGGCAAGTATTTAGGTCAGATGTGGTGCCAATCATGCCCCCCCCCCCCCGACGAGCATTGTGAGTCCCTGTAGCATGTTTTTTGTGTGGTCGGGGAGAGAGAGAGAGAACAGTAATGGATGGGCTTGGATCAGCTCTGAGGAGCATGTGTGAGGACATGGATGCACAAGTGGTGTTTGATGTGTCTTGCCTTTAGGGGGGTCCAGTTTTTGTTTGATTAGGAACAGAGACAAAGTGAGAGAACTTTAACAGATCGGCTGCAAGGAGTGTGTGTCTGTTGGGGGGGAGCAATCCACGGTCCAGCACTACCCTCTGAAATTGTCACTGCTTTCCTGCTCACCAGTGCTTGCCAAAGAATGTTTCTGCAGGCAGCATGACAGAGAGGGAGAGAGAAAGAGTAACAGCAATGGCGACATCTACAAAAAGCTCTCTCTCTCTCTCTCTCTCTCTCTCTCTCTCTTATCAGCTCCTGGATTGTTTGTGGCTCAGATAGAGTATTTGTGTGTGAGGCTGGGGGAGGGACAGCAAAGTAGATGGCATTTTAAGTGTCACACAGTATATTATGCACAAGAAATGTCAGAAATCATCTCTGTCCTGTATTTCTGACATTTGTATGTGCATAGGAAAAATCACAGCTGCATTATGTCTTCAGAACTATTTTGCAAGGTGGCAGGATATAGTACCTTTCTTGCTATTTAATTAGGGGTAACACCTTTTCATAGGTTTTCCCTTGTTTAAACATAATCCGTTATAAGTGCAATACTCTACTCCAGGGTATGGGGTTATTGGGGATTAATCAACACCCCAGGTGCTGTGAGGACACTCGGTCTGTGGCCTCATGCCTCACAACACACTTGGGATGTTGATTAATCCTCAATAACCCCATACCCTGTCACATGTTATTGCTTACATATATGCAGACTACTGACAGAACACCTGCAGACTTGAGACTACTAGCCCTGATACAGTGTTGCTTGTTAAAGGAGAATTGCACCTAACCTGAACATTATGTTTCCCAGTAGAATAAAATTAAGTGGGCACATCAGTAATAAGCTTAGAATTGATTTTTTTCCTTGAGCGACCCCTCCTGCCTCCCCTTTATTTTAGCAAAGATAAGCATCCAAGGAGCCAGCTTTACCTATAGCTGAGAAATTACTTACATTCAGATCAGTCATTTCCCTCAGTAATTTCTGGACTTTTGCTTCTGATTTACACTTTGGTGCTAAGTGCCTTTTTAGAACCGTATGATGTAGTTTATATCCCTCTCAACCACTGAGTTCTACAGTAGAACAAGGATGCATTGTGCCATCAATGGAAGAGCTGGGCAAGGACATAAACTACATCATACAGATCTAAAATTGCACTTGCTACCTGTATGTAAATTAGAAACACCTACTAAGATAATTAAAATGTTTGTAGAGATGGAACAGCAACAGAATTGAAACCAGTATTTAAAAATTCAGCTTTTGTAGGGGGGAATGAATTACAGGTTCAGTGCAGTTCTCCTTTGAATACTGGGATGGCATGGGATCTGTTCCAGGCCACACTACAGCAGCATCTGTGAAAATTACATAGTGATTTTATGTATAAATCTTAACTAACAATGACCACTTGTATGCATGTGAATACAATTTCAAAGTGGCACAAGTTGAAAAAAATTAGCTGAAGTTTCTTTATTCAGTTGATATCATAAATTTCAAACTGCTTGAATAAGTCAGTCAGGATATCGTATAAGGCTGTCATAATTTGTAATTCAACTGACATCGGGGTCTAATGCTACCCTTGGGTGTGCCCTCTTTGTGTGCCCTCTTTGGCCCCTCACCCCTCAGCTGTTGCAGAGATCAAGACATGAGCAGCAGTCCCGGTGGCGCTGAGGGTTGAGGTGCTGGACGCCACATCTTACACCGTGCCGGAGACCTGTGTTCGGGAGCGAGCTCTGGTTGCCAGGGGTTGGCTGGAGAGGAGAGGAATGAGCGTCCAGAGGACAGCTCTCCTCTCCTGGGAAGGGTGGGCTCATGATCCTGCCACAGCAGCAACTCCTAGTGGAGACTGGGAGCACCAAGCCAGGATCGCACATGTACGGGGAGGAAACTATGGCAGATGCTTGCAAGCAGGGGTGCGGGCATGTGCCCAGCTCGCATGGAGCATCATTGCACATCCATGCCTCTGCAGGGGATCATGTCACAATGGAATAAAGAAAAAACCCTGGATCCTAGGGAGGCGACAGCACACCAGCACCATGCCCACTGCTGGATCCCACCCACCCAAGTCCTGATATCCTTCAGCCTGCACCTGCCCACCAGACCAGATTGAAGGAGCACCCAAGTTTGAAGATGGCAGTGCCGCCCTGGGGGGCACAAACCAGGGGGAACTTAAGGTGGTGCATGGTGTGAGGTCAGGGTTCTGGGGGGACATGAGGTGCGGGGGTCTCAGACAGGGCGGGATCAGCTGGTGATGTCTGAGGGGTACCCCAGGAACCGGCAACCAGTGGGAAATATAGGGTTAAAAAAAAAAACACATGAGCAGACCTGTGATTCTGCTTTGTAAGTAAACTTAATTGTTGTAAACTCTTACCTGTCTCTAATTTGGTAATATACTCTGTATGACTACATGGGGGAAGGTATTAACACTGTACTGTATCCTTTTATCAATGTACTGGGCAAGTTTAGGCATTAGATCAGTGGGAATTTGTCTTGAGTCCTTTAGTGTACCACTGCAGAAGGGGTATGATTGAGACCTTTAAATACCTAAAGGGGTGGATAAAGTACAGGTGGGAGGTATTTCTCAGAGAAAGGTGCTCTAGAAAAAGGGGTCATGATATGAAGTTAGAGCAGGGGTAAACTGGGAAGGGATGTGAGGAAGTACTTCTTCACAGAAAGGGTGATAGATGCCTAGAACAGCCTTCCAGTGGCGGTAAAAACAGTGGTGGGGTTCAAAAATGCCTGGGTTAGGCACAAGGGCACGATAGGTGTAAGGAAGGGGGTGGAAGAGACAGAGTCATAGATCAAGCAGGGTCTGCAGGATAAACAGTCACAATAAAAATAGGCAGACTGGGTGGGCCAAACAGCTATTTTCTGCTGCCAGTTTCTATGTTACTGCAGCATTTTAAAGCTACGTCATAAGTTTATCACCCGAGTGCTTACCCATATTATCTAATTCTTGGCAAAAACTTTGCTAATACACTAGTTAGGGTTGAAGTGACAAAAGTAGGGAAATGTGGTGTTAAGATTTCCAACCTCAACACCCCACCCCCAACCACCAGACAGCAACATGAAAAATCATTACTGTTTCGCCTCTCCAGTGTCCTTGGTAATCAGGCATGGGGTGTATCTTGGGGTTTTCAGCCCTAACGCTCACCCCATTCGACCACGAAAGAAGCTGAGATGTGTACAGTATATGAGAATGGGAGGAGTGTTAGAGTTGACAACCCCAAGGCACACCCCATCTCTGATTAGTGAAGACACAGGGGAGGTGAAACAATAATGTTTTTTCCTGTTGCTGTCTGGTGGGGGGTGGTGCTAGGGTTGGAAACCTAATGCCACATTTCCCTACTTTTGTTGCTTCAACCCTAACTAGTACATTAATGAAGTTTTTGTAAAGAATTTCCTTACTTTTTGAGACAGTATAATTGTATCCTTATTTGTCTATGGGAGCACAGGGCCAGTTGGGCTCTGCACTGCCATCCTTCCTTAGACGTTTACATATATGTTGGTGTGGTAGAGCAGGGCCCAGAAGGCCCTGTGCATGCATTTGTAGTAAAACAGAGATGAAACTGTTGGCATAGCCTTCTTTTTACCCCACCTCATGAATCCAGTAATAATTTTGAAATCCCCAAAAAACATGATTATGCACTACCGCAACACCATTGCATGCCACAGGTGTGAAAATGGTTCCACCAAGCTTCAGCGACACTGAAGTTGTTGACATATCTCTTGGCAACATCCCCAATGTAGACAGCCAACATTTTGCCTGTCAGACATTGTGGGCAGGTCTGTACCCCCCACATCCCCATTTCTATATAACAAACTCCAAGTTGGAGTTTGTTAGAAATGGGGGGAATCACTGGTGAAATTTCACTGGTGGTCCATCACAGTGACAATTGTGAAGCCTGTCAAGATTGTCGCTGTGATGGATTTCACTGTTGAAATGTCACTGTTTTTCCAGCACAACTGTGAAAACACAGTTTGGCCAGGGTTCAAAACATGACAGCTGTCACCTTCATGAAGCTGTGTAAAAAGATGTTTTTGTTGAAAATTTCAAGTCAAAATATTTTGAAGTGCCAAAGTTATGAGGGAGTGTAGCAGAATTTCAATGTATGTTCATAACTTTGAAATTTTTTTTCCAATTGTTTAACCAGGTGAGACACACTAAGTTAAATACTTGTTTACAGGTGCAACCTGGGAGCACAGGGAAGTTAAGTGATTTACTTAGGGTCACACAGTATGCAAGTGGGGGCTGTGGGATTCAAACCCAGGTCTCCAGATTTGCAGCTCAGAGCCTTAAACCACTGTGCTATACTGTCTCCCTTTTTATATATTTTGACCCCAGATTTTTAACATAGCTTTCTTATGACCCCACCTGATGAACAAGAGCAGTGAAAATTCTCAAATCCTACCTGAAATTTGATTTCACCAAGTGACCACGAAATTGCCTTTCTGGCCAGGTTTAAAAAATATGCAAAATGGCAATGTTATGCACCAAATTTGAATACGCAATTAAAACACATTATTTCCCCATTCAAAAAAAGATCTTTTTTCATGAATTGTTATATGAAACAAGAATCTTTTTTCGTATTATGAGTCATAAAACAAAATTTATAGTTTTAAATAAACAACATTTTAAGGGCATTTCTGCAACAGTTAAGTGCAGAATCCAGCTAAGGGGTCCCAATTAGCAAGCTACACATGTTGGTCGCTCTCAGGAATGTCATTTTTGTGGGTTTTCAGATTATAATTTTTATGGGAAAACAGATGCCAAGGTGGTGGCAAATGAAACAATAATTTTTCCCTCATGAAAAAGGATTGGCCCCATACAAAAAAAAATATTTTTCCTTTCATACAGCTATTTGGAAATGCTTACTGAGCATGCTCAGAACCAGTTTTTCAAAATTTCAAAATTAAATAACTTTGGAACTGATTAATATTTTTCACCAGACAAGCAAAGGGCACATTTATAGACCAGCCCCTTTCTACCCAGAACATTTCAGCCCCAAATACCACGCCATCTGGGTGCTAGCCAAGATAACAGAAAACCCATTCAAACCAGTGGGAAAAAATCCTGAAAAATTAACATTTTGCACTACCTGAATCTTAGGATCCACACGTCCGACTGTAACAAAACTTGGCTTTTGTAAGTCTAAGAATCTACTATGCTTGCACTAAACTGACAAGAAATTAAAACTTGGTGATGGAGTACAGAACTCCTTCTGCATCATTGTCAAAGTCAGCAACTTTCTCCAATTAGCTGATGATCACAACATATTTGGCTCTGAAGCATCTAAGTAAATCTGCCTGGTGTGTTCTCTGGTGCACATAAGGTTTTACTCTGGTCCTCTTCCTCATCTTCCCAGTTATTAAGTAAATTAAAAAGTTGTGCACATTACAAAGTCACTGCATCACAATTAGATTGAGATGACTATAGAAGACACAGAAATGAATGGAGAAATGAAATACGTACCAAAAAAAGATGATACTGTAGAAAACTACTCCGAACATCTGCTGTTGATCCCAACTGATCTATAAATGTAATATGCAGACCATGGGCCTAAGATGCATTGGTACTCTACATCACATGGAAATTTATAGAGTAAACTGTAATAGCCCACACACTTTTACTAGTTCCTATGCTCCATCCCCTCAGTTTCCCTTGACTACTATTTCTCTAATGCCTGCTCCCCCAACTGGAAGTAACCTAGCCATTTTTATGTTGTCTTGCACTTGCACATGAAACATGTTGCTGTAACTTTGGAATAGCATGTTTTGGAGGTATGGTCATGCTGTTGCCAGTGGTGCCACTGCTTTTTCAGGCTGGGCTCCATGGCACAAATTAGATTGCATGCTGTCTATGACAGCAGTGCAAAAGCCGTGCCACCACTTTCAAACGTTTTAGCTGCTGTAATGTGGGAGCTCTATCTCATTGCAAGACGTGCCTTATGTGGTGTAACATTTCAATAAACATGGCAGGCGTGGCTCGCCTGCCCTCTGATCCCTCTGTAGCCAACTTTGGGGTGCCTAACTCCTGTTGGCATATGTGCCCTTCCCTCGCTGTGGTGTGCTGAGGGTGCCCAACCCCTCGACATCAATCATGCCTCCACAGGCAGACAGCCTTGCTGACAAGGGTGCCCAATCCCCCTGTCGGCATGTTACCCCCCCCCCCACCATTTTCCTGGTGCTGTCCCGATTGTGTACCATGCTCACACTGGGAGCCCACCCAAGTGTGGGTGATACGACCCTCCCACCAATGTACCACACTAGAAGCCCACCCCAGTGTGGCCACAACCTGTTAAAAAAACAGAAAACAGTCTGTGGTGATTTTTTTTTTTTTTATCTGAAACAGAGGAAATGGTCCCTCACTGGCTGTTGGCAGCCCCCACCCCCAACCTGCAATCACCCTCTACACAACCCACCTCCCCACACCTATCTCTGGAGCCCAGCATGATGATCTTCAGTGGACCAGGAACACATCTGCACTCTTCAAAGCCGACTGCGAACTGAAGAAATGGCGGTAAGCTGTATGATGGCATAAAAAGGTATTATTTTTTTCAACTTTGGTTCATATCTCGGGCATTTTGGGTAATTGTGGCACCAAATTTTCAGTATGGGGTTATTGGGACCCCTCCTCATGAATTCAGGCACTGTCATGGCATTACTCATTCCCAAAAGGTGATTTTGCGGTCACTGCATGAAATCACCTTTTGGAACTGATTAACGAAAAAACAGTGCCACTGTTCATGAGGTGGGCTCCCAAAAAGTCTATGTTGCAAATGTTTGGGACACAGTAAGAAAATCACAGTAACACTGTTCATGAACAGAGGTCCTAAATTGCCCATGTTGAAAATTTGGTGAAACAAATCCAAAAAATGACTGTGTTACGAGCGTGCATTGCGCAGTTCCCAAGCATGCTTGTAACTTCGAGAATTTTTAATATTTTTGCTCCAGATTTTCAACATTGCCATTTTTTCACACCTTCTTATGAACAGTGCAGCTGTCATTTCCCACATCATGCCCAAAATGTGTTTTCTCACAGCCGACACACAATGGCGCAGTCGCTGTAGGAAAACAATGTTCAGGACAGAGTAAGAAAATCACAGGAACACTGTTCATGAGCAGAGGTCCCAAAATGCCTATGTTAAATAGCTGGTCAAATAATTCCACAAAATGACTATGTTACAAGCGTGCATTGCGCAGTGTCCACCTACCGTTGTAAGTTCAAAGATGTTTAATATTTTCACTCCTGATGTTTAACATCACCATTTTTTCATACCTTCTTATAAACAGTACAGCTGTCATTTTTTACATCCTACCCAAAATGTATTTTTTGCACATCTAGCGCACAATGGCATGGTCGCTGTGGGAAAAAAACATTCGGGACAAATTAAGAAAATCATATTGCCACTGTTCATGAGCAGAGATCCCAAAATGCCTATGTTAAAAATTTGGTGAAAGAATTCCAAAAAACAGACTGTTACGAGCATGTGTTGCCTAGTTTTCATGCACGCTTGTAACATCAAGCATTTTTAATATTTTTACTCCAGATTGTCAACATTGCTATCTCTTCATAATGCCTTATGAATGGTGCAGCTGACATTTTCATGTGGTGCAGAATGGTGCAGTCACTGTGGGAAATCAACATTCGGACACATTAGCAAAATCTCAGGGACACTGTTCATAAGCAGAGGACCCACATGCTTTCATGAGGTGGGGTCACAAAAAGGCCATGTTGAAAATTTGGAGTGTGAATACCAACAAACGCCCAGGGTGTTAGGGTTTCTAACCATAACATCCCACCCTGTAAAGACTAACGGGCATCAGGGTGTGCTTTTGGATTGTCGGCTGTAATGCTCATGCCATTGCACCCCCACCCTGCAGCCACTGACAGCCATCCAGGTGTGCCTTGGACTCTTCGGCTCCAAAGTTCACCCCATTCTCCTATGCTGCACCCATCTCAACATACTTCCTTATGAAATGGGGTGAGTGTAAGGCCTGAAGACCCCAAGGCACAATGCAACACTTGTCAGAGTCTGCAGGGAAGGGTGAAGTGAAATGCCATTAGCATTATGGCCAGTGACCCAAAGGCACACCCCAATGCATGCCACTCTCTGCAGGGAGGGCTGGGGTACACGTTGGTTCTATACTTCACTGCCTTTCCTAGTATGCGTCTCTCTAACTCTTGCACTACCAATGCCAATGCCAACAAGACAACATTTGGCATTAACAAATGCTTGTTTACCTTAGGATGGTTAAATCCACAGAAGTTAAGAAATTGCTAAACAGCACATCTTAAATCAAATGTGCAGGTTCAGGCAACATAGAGCCCAGCCTGCTAAAGATAGCTGCACATACACTTTCTTTATCTATCACTAGATTGTTCAAATCCACAGGTATAGTATCTGATATTTGAAAACTGGCCCATGTGATACTGGTACTAAAAAAAGGCAACCCAAAAGATACTGCTAATTACAGACCCATCACCATAATACGGTATTAGGCAACATTTTGGAAAAAAATAGTTTCCACCCAATTGACTTAATACATGAAAACCAAAATATACTTACATCTACAGAGCATGGCTTTCATTGTGGACATAGTACTGACACTGGTCTGATTAAGTTCACTAATGGTGTTGCCAGGGCCATGAACAATGGAAAATTAACTGGAGATGTCAATGGCCAAACTAAGTAGTTTGATTTGGTGGATCACTCACTCCTCAGTACCAGGCTAATAGACTTTAACTTCTCTCATCTGCCCTCCCTTGGTTTAAAAATTACCTGGCAGATAAGAAGCAGCAGGTCAGATTTGGGACAACCTAATAAGAACTGGCCCCTACAATAGCTGATGTTTCACAGGGGTCAGTACTAGGTCCTTTACTTTGTTCCCTCTGTTTGAATAATCTCCCATTCTGTCTGTCCTCCAGCATCACCCTCTTTTATGCAGATGATCTAGTGCTGCTGTATACTGCAGCTCCAGATGTATTGATACTTAAACAGCCAGCTCAGTACTGACTTCCATTCAGTTCAACACTGGTTGCAAAAAACATAAACTGGTCCTAATGGCAAACAAGACACAGGCTATGCTCCTCAAAACGTCCCCTAAACTATGAAGATGTCTCATGGCTCATGTCTTGTCTCTGTCACCCCTGGGAAATACTCTGGATCCCTCTCTTGATTTCACCCTGCACATATCTTACATGTGTAGGTCTGTTAACTCCAGACTGGGACTTTCACTGAGAATTAGAAACAGCCTAACATCTAAAGCCTGCTTGTCTATTGTCCAAGGTATTTTGCTGCCAAAGTGGAATAACTGCATTAATTTACTGCAACACTTCGACAACGAATCTGAGAAGGTGGAATGTGACATACTGTGTAACAACATTTGTCAATCTGCATTGGCTGCAACACTGCTAACACACCAGTGCCTCCAATACTTGGCTCTAGCCTACATCGATATGTACTTTCAACCTAGGCTGCTTAATAGATAATGGGTTTTTATCAATATTGGTATATAGTGATTTGTTTGCTGCTCAATCAGAAGCTATACTAAAAGCCCTGGACATACCTTATCACACGGGAACTTGTCTGACTGGTATGCTGTGACACAACAAGATGTTCTATTAAAACAGCTTTGTTTAAATGGACTTGGTAAGGATTTTTTTAATTTTTATTGTTATTGTAATAGCTGTGCTGACCTGAACTTTATCTGCCACCATGCAGATAACTTGTTTTTGGATCAAAACATACAGTTCCTTTGGGTATTGTACAGCTGGCTTTTTAGATCCACTAGAATTGCAAATGATATCATGATTGTATGAATTTATTTTATACGGAGCACTTCATTTTTCTAGTGAGTCCAAAAGCAATTCATGATGACAGCAACAAGTACCACAAATGCTGACTGACTTCCAATCTCAGAAAAAGCTGATAAATGAATAGTTTTATCCAAAGAACAGATAGCATCTTTATTTACTGATAATGGAGTAATTTTCAAAACAAATCTTGATGACACAAAGGCCCTTGGAAATTTAAAGAGGAACAGTCAGCACTTAAAGCCCCACACCCAAGGGTGGACCTGGTCCCAATTTGCAGTTTGTGTGCAAAACTTTTTTTTTACTTACTGTTTACTGTAGTTTAATAGATTGTGGCATATTTCTGCTAACTGGCAAGCTGACATGTTCTGTAACTACAAATCCCAGAATCCACTGCAGCTGACATCAGAGGAGGGATGCAGCAGTGGGAGTCAGTAGCCTGCAGTGCATGTTAGAAATCGTATAAACTTAG
Organism: Neoceratodus forsteri; assembly: GCA_016271365.2. Taxonomy (NCBI): domain Eukaryota; kingdom Metazoa; phylum Chordata; order Ceratodontiformes; family Ceratodontidae; genus Neoceratodus; species Neoceratodus forsteri. The sequence goes on from CM057451.1 coordinate 228,699,008, forward strand.
ATCAGATGTTTCCAGGTGCTGCTGTTATGTGGCTAAGCATAATCCTCTGGGCTGTATTTATCCCAAGGAGAACAGCAGGACCAGCAAACAAAATATCAAACTGAGGCTCAAAGATGGAATCTTATTAGACAGTATGTGATAAGTCAACAGTAAAATCTGTTTTATGTTATCCTATGTTTGCTAGTGTGTAATAAAACCTGCTTGGTATGGTTTTATTAAAGGGGACAGTCAAGACTAAGAGCCCCATACCCAAGTGTGTGGTTGGTCCTGGTTTGCACTTTGTGTGCCAAAATATTTTTTTTACTTACTGTTTACTGTAGTATAGTAAACAGTATCAGACTGATTATGTTGACTTCCAAGCTGACCATTTGTTGAATCCAGAATCCCCTGCCGCAGTGGGAGATTTGATAACCTGCAGTGCATGTTAAGAGTTTTTATATGCTCTGATCTTGTCGTTGCTGGTTTCACTGCCCTACTGGGACTAAGTGCAGTCATAGAGAACTGTAATTAGCCCTGGGAGAGGAAAACAGCGGAACCAGCAAACATTTGGTGTGAGCTTATAAAATCTCTAACAAGTACTGCAAGCTATTAAATTTCTCACTGCTGCAGGAGATTCAGTAATCTCTGATTATACCAAATGTCAGTTTGGAAGGCAGCAGAATCAGTTGGCTACAGTCCACTATACTGCATTATACAATGGCAAGAAAGAATCCTAGACTCTGATTGGTCAGTGTATGCCTGGGACAGTGATGTTATTACACAATAACATCACTGTATGGATGAGTATATGCTTGATAAGCCATTTTTTTTTTAAGAAACAAAGATATACTGCCACACTAAAAATCTACTAAAAACATTTTTTTTAAATGTTTTTTATTTTGTATAACAATGAGCCATTGTATAATAGCAATAAGGCACTCCAGTGTGTGCGTGATTGTATAATAACGTCACTCCTGGGGTGGTGGAAGCACTCAGCTTCGCCTCGTGATTCAACTAACCCCAGGAGTGACGTTATTACACAATAACACACACCCTGTCATGCCTTATTGCTTAAGTAAACACTAAGTACAACAAAAAATGTGTGCATTCAAAATGTAGAGAAAAAACAACAAATATGTTGCAGGTGATGCCTTTTATTGGACTAACAAAATTATCACCTACAACATATTTGTTGTTTTTTTTCTCTACTTTGTTGACTGGACTAACACGGCTACCACATTTCTTTTATTTGCATTCAAAATGCAAATTGGGACCAGACCCACACCTGGGTGCAGGGCTCTTAGCACTTAATGTTCTCTTTTGAGTCAGGGATTACCCTCTCAAACCACCACACCAGAGTGGCCATAAAAAGTTTAATTGATGTTTAAAACCAATATTGGTCAGTATGGTTTACATTTAGTGGTATCTTTAGTTGGTTTAAATATTGTCAAAATGGAAGAATACCACCAAGTGTCAAGAGGGTGGCCTCCCTAGAGTGTCTCCTGAAACATTCATAAATGGGTAGGGAGGAGGAGAGCTTTGTAGTTATTTTTATAAAATTCAGTGCAAGGCTCTACGATGCCGAGTCAACAACTAACTCGTCGACCAGCATCACAGCGCCTGGCTCCCTGTTGACTGAGAATTGCAGTCAGCATGGAGCCGTGCACAGCAGGGTCTGATGTTTTCTTCAGGGGGCTTTGCCTCCCAAATACCCCACATGGAAGGCTCTGTCCCTGCATCCCCCATAACTACGGATACCAACTGTGGGTTGGAGTTGGTTCAGGGAGGGAGTGCAAGACAGGGGAGAGTGTTGCCGGGTCCCGGGTTTATCCCCTGCAGCTGTCGGCCGTGATGTATGTCGCTATAGGGGTTTCACTGCAGGAAAGTGTATACCTCAGTGGCATAGCCATCTGGGCCAGGGCATTTACAATTTTTGAGTTTCAGCAATCAATCAATCAATCAATATCTTTATTTATCCAGGCGAACATCATTGAGCAGAGCTCTTTTACAAGATGGGCCTGGTTAGAACAGGGTTGGGTAACATTCATCATAAAAATATGTAAATACATGTGAATAAGTATATAAACACAAACACAATGGTGCAGTAATAGGGGAGTAAAATGATAAAAGGAAGACAAGGCAAGCCATAACAGAGGAGGATTCAAATACAAGGGGGCAGGTCCACCATTGAACCATGCAACTGTATATAAACCATGTTCTCTGTATAAAAGTACCATTTAGTTCATTTACCAGGGGCAGTCACTAGTACTAGCCATGGAAATGGCTTGGAGAACCACCAACTAATGGCAGATGGGGTACCAGGAGAGGTACAGTATGTAATATGTAAGCGAAGGATAAACATTGTGAGAAGTGAAGTCCCAAGGATAGGTCGGTAGAAATGATGCGGCGGTGGGGGCCTACGGGGAGAGGGAAAGGGGAGTTAGGACTTTTATAGTATGATTGCATGTAGATTGTGGATGAGTGCAGTATAGAGTTGTGAAAAGAAGGCTGGAGAAAGCAGGAAGATATACCAGTATCAAAGGGAGGACAGAGGCATCATAATGACTGTGACTATTTCCGAGAGCTATAAGAGGGCTGTGTTGTATTGATCTGAGTTCACTAAAAACATTAGGGGTAGGATATCTTAGAAAGTTTCATCAACTTTGCATATAGTTAGCCATAGTAATTACTGAGGACTTGGAGTATCCAGTCTGTTTTATACTTAAACCACAATGTAGCCTGGGTGCATAATTTTAGAATAGTAGCCTGCTTAATTCTGTGCTGGAATCTGTAAGTCAAAACCTTTGTTGCCTTAGACCCCAACCCTAAATACCAACCCAACATCCCTTGCTTCATCGATTTGCCCTAGATCCACAATTTTCACTGTCAGGCTTAGATCTGAGATTCCAGCATTGGGAACAGCTGGGGCTCAAGATTCCATTTCAACTGATGCATCCTTAAATCCGTGAAGACTTTATGTGCTGAATTTGGCCTAGAAAGAATGGATTTTATAGATATTTGCAGTTATGATAGGGTTATTGGACTGGGAAATAGTGGGAAACCAGAAAAGAACACTGATATACATGTTTGAGGAAGTAATGCTTCATCATTGGGACGCTCATCTTATTTCAAGAATTTATCAAGCCCTTTGGCCATTAGAAGCTGAGTCGATGGAAAAAGTAAGGTGGCCTTAGGAAGAGGTGCTACACTGTCCAATTACAGGAAATGGATGGATATTGATTTTTCTTGCAACACATTATAGAAAGAGCTCACTGACATGGAGGGAGAATGCATGCAAACACATCATCAGATTTTTTTCTTCCTAAATTTGGATAAATATTAATCTACAGTTTGGGGAGAATGATGGAGGAACTGCAGACAGCAGAAGGTGAGTCACACACATATTATGGGACCTTCAAAACTTTTGACTGCCTATTGGAGGGATTGCTTCAAAGAAATAGAGGAAATATTAGGTGTAGCATGTCCAACAGAATCCCCCCACACATGCACACACGTAATGCTAGGATCGCCATTGCATACCTTAAAGGCTCAGCACAAAATGACACTTTTAGCAGTTATTCTGGTGGCTGAAAAAGAGACTATAACACATACACTGTTGTCTTCAGGCTTCCCCTCAGTGGTAGAATTGAAAGCTCTGTTAATTCATATATCTCATATGGAGAACATCACCTCACAAAGGCAACTACCAATTACCCAATTTAACAAAATATTGTTGCCATGGGTCACACATATTATGACTGTAGACAGAGACTTTTTTCCATGATGATGTAGCCCCCCCCCCAATTATGGGAACTGCCACTTGCTGCATACCCCTGCACAGACTTCTGACCTGTCACACCTCTTGCAGAATGATCTGCAATGTGCCTCTGTATGGGGATCAGATAAAGGAATGTGAAGATGTAGTCCATTTTGCTAATAACACACTTCAGTGTCTCCACTTGCAGACTGTGTGACTCTGAACAAGTCATTTAACCTCCTCAGTGCTCCAGGGTCGCCCCTGAGAACAGGCACTTGTGCCTAGTGGGCCTCACCCAGTTACCAAAGAATGAAAAACAAATGTCTTCATAAACGACATTGCAGAAAAACTGAAAGGGAAGGTATGCCACTTTGCAGATGACACCAAAATCCGCAATAGGGTAGATACGCTGGAGAGGTAGAGAGAATGAGTAGAAATCTGAGAAAAATTTAAGGAGTGGTTGAGTATACGGCAGCTGGGTTTCAATGCAGAAAAGTGCAAAACCTAGAGCACAAAAATCTGGGGCAGTGTAAAGAAAAAAGGGGGAAAGAGACATTGACAGTCACTTAACGGGAAAGGTACCTTGGGGTTATCATATCTGATGACCTCACGATGGTGGGGCAGTGCAACAGGACAGTAGGCAGGGCCAGCAGGACACTGGGGTGCATAGGGAGGGGAATCACCAGCAAAAAGAGTGAGGTGGTGTTACCACTGTATTGATTGCTGGTAAGATCCCACATGGAGTATTGTGTCCAGTTCTGGAGACCACATCTCAGGAAGGACAAAGACAGGGTAGAGATTGTCCAGAGGATGGCAACTAAAATGGTGCTGGGGCTGCATCATAAGCCTTATCAGGAGAGACTAAGGGATCTCGATATGTACACTCTGGAAAGGAAAAGGGGGGCACAATAGAGACCTATAAGTACCTCTACCCCTTCCCCCCAGAATGCATCTGGAAATGAGCTGTTACCAGCTCAGTAAGTCTTTCCTGGTGAAACTTTTGAAATGAATACCTTATGGGGTAAATCAGGTACAGGAGGGGAGTAGAGTATTTTTTAGGAGAGAAGGTGCACAAGAATAAGGGGGCATGCACTGAAGCTGGAAGGGGGGAATTTAGGAGGGATGTGAGGAAGTACTTCTTCATTGAAAGAGTGGTGGACACCTGGAACAGTCTTCCAGCAGAGTTGATGAGGGTGAAAACAATGGTGGACTTCAAGCATGCATGGGATAGGCACAAAGGAATATTGGTAGGAAAGTGTGTGTGTGTGGGGGGGGGGTAGCCAGAGATCAGGTAGGGTCTGCAATGACAGTATAGGCAGGGGCAAACTAGATTGGCCAAATGGTCCTTATCTGCAGACAAATTCCATGTAACATGATAGGCTGTTACCCACCAACTACAGTAGTTAAAACAATGCAAGGTTACATGTTCAGTCAAAGGATGGTATTGCTGTATGGCTCCTTGGAGGAGGCAAATGTCAGAAGGACTAATGTTACAATGCTGGTGATATTCAGATTGTTTTAATGGCATCTGGATACTGAATTTTTATTAAAGTGTACAAATGTTTCAATGAAGTATGAATATTAAAACAATGAAAAGAGGAACAAGAGAGGTCATGTGGCTCCTGATGAGTGTGGAGGGTACAACCTATACAAAGGGACCCTAAGGTTGTGCCTCATGTCTTGGGTCAAGATTGAACCTGCCTGTATAGCACTAACCAGAAGAGCTTTCAGGGACTGGGTTAGCATGTGTTTAACTCTGAATACTTTAAAGATTTCTACTGTTTAAAGAGCATAATGGTTTTCAAAACTAAAACAGGCAGCACCACATTTAATGAACATTGCTATAACAAGCATTTGTCAATGCCGAATGTTGGCTTGCTGGCATTGGCATTGGTAGTGCAGGAGTTAGACAGATGCATCATAGGAATGGCAGTGAAGTATTGAACTGATGCCAACCCACCCCCACCCTGCAGAGAGTGACAAGCATTAGGGTGTCCCTTTGGGTGTTTGGTAGTGCAGTGCGGGAAAACATGTCAGGCAGGATGTGAGAAATGACAGCTGCACAGTTCATAAGGAGGTGTAAAAAATGCCAGTGTTGAAAATGTGGCTACAAATATACCAAATTTGTGAAGCTACTAGAGTGTGTGGGAAATAAGCAATGCAGCTTGCAACACTGCCATTTATGGGCGTTTGGCACAAATTTTCAACATAGGCATTTTAGCGCACCTCTACTCATGTACAGTGTCACTGTTATATCCTCAAGTGTCCTAGAATGATTTCCTTTACAGCTTAACGCTATTCAGCCGAAGCAAAACACATTTTGGGCACAATATGTCAAATGACGGCTGTACTGTTCATCAAGAGGTGTGGAAAAATGGCAATAGTGAAAATTCAGACTGAAAATATCACAAATGCACGACGGTACGAGCATGCATGCAATCTGCCAACGCATGCTCGTAACACAGTTATTTTATGGAGTATCATCACCAAATTTTCAACATAGGCATTTTAGGTCCTCTGCTCATAAACTGTGTCACTGTCATTTTCATAATCTGGCCCAAACACTGATTTCCCACAGCGACTGCGCTATTGTGCGCCGGAAGTGCGGAAACACATTTCGGGCAGGATGTGGAAAATGACAGCTGTACTGTTCACAAGGAGGTGTATAAAAATGACAATGCTGAAAATCCAGCAGTAAAATATTGTGAATGCGCGAAGTTACGAGCCTGCATAGCAACTGTGCAACGCACATCAGAACAGGCATTTGTTGGATTTTTCCACCAAATTTGGAACTTAGGCTTTTTAAGAGGGCACCTCATGAACACCACCTCTGTCATTTCATTAATGGGTCCCAAAAGGTGATTTCGCGCAGTGACTGCGAAATCACCTTTCGAGGCTGATAAATGCCATGACAGTGACAGAATTCATGAGGAGGGGCCCCAAAAACCCCATGTTGAAAATTTGGTGCAAAAATTCCAAAAAATGCCTGAGATATGCAACAAAGTTGAAAAAACCCTATCTAGCCCATTATACAGCTTACCGGCATTTCCTCAGTTCGCGGTCGGCTTTGAAGAGTGCAGACGTGTTCCCGGTCCACCGAAGATCGTCGCGCTGACTCTGGAGGCATGGGGTGAGGGGTGGGGAGGCAGGGTGCACAGTGGGTGGGTGCAGGTTGTGGGAGGGGGCAGAGAGGCGCCTGGGACCGCTTTTAATTTGCAGGTTTAAAAAAAAGACGACGCTTGATATTTGCCATGCTGGGGTGGGCCCAGCATGGCAGAAGGATGGCTGAGGGGCGTGGAGCCGATGGGGATTGGGCACCCCTCGGCCATGGATCAGTTGCCACGCTGGGATGGGCCCCAGCGTGGCACCCTGTACTGGATATGGTGGAGCCGATGGAGATTGGGCACCCCTGCCGGCCACAGAATAGTTGCCATGCTGGGGTGGGCTCCCAGCATTGGCACCCTGTACTGGGGACGGCACGTAGTGGATATACTTAAACAAAGTGCCGCTGCATGACGAGCTTGTTCTCATTGCAGCGGCACTTTCTTTGAAGTTATGTCAATTTTAAATAATGTTGGTGCCGCCTAGCATGCTGGCTTATTGGGGAATGAGGGACGACCTACTGATGCGTGCCTTCGCCCAACAGCAGCCGCGTCCCCAAAGCTACACTCTCCCAATATGTTGACTGTCGCGTAAGCGCGGCAAGCCAACATAAAAATGATGTGTGTTTCAGGTTTTGTAACAATAACCAACAATTTCATACATTTTAGTGCCTTTTAGGTGTGGTCCATTTTTTAAGGGTTGCTGAATGCTGCATCAGTATGCCTTCAGCCTGCTGATGTCATCTGTGGTGCTTGCCTACTGTGCCTACTAAATTGTATTGCTGCTAGAATAATGTCGGCAACTACTGTATTGCTGTTGCTCAGTGCCTGTTTAGAATAAGTTTTAATAGGGGCCTTATCTGTGTTAATGCCTACTAGGGATGAGTGTTTTAGCCCCAGTAAGATGATCAATTCATTTTAATGTGGAATAAAGGATAGCTGAACCCGAGTCTGGAGGCCAGTTTACCCTACCTGATCTGCATTGTTGTGAAAGATGCAGATGAGTTGCATCTGTGCAAGTCAGGCAGTGTAAACAGCATGGGAGTATTGCTTGGCAGCTACATTGTGGCACAGGACGATCCCTGCTTTTGGTCAGGAACTGTATCTGTACAGGCATTTTTGTGAGCATGTAAACACACTGCTTCATTGTTCTGTTGCAGCCCTGTGATACTACATGACAAAATTGGCCTCCACAACCATTTATATTAAAAAAAAACTATTATTTCTGGAGCTGACTTGCTTGATTTTGTCCATACTGCATCCAAAAGGCACAGCATTATGTCTGTTTGCTTGATTCCATGTAGCAGCCAAATACCCTACAGAGGAAATATGGCATGATCAGTGCAGTGCATTCTCATTGCCAGGTAGCATTCTGTTTAATGGATTAGGATTTGTCTCAGTTTAGTACTTTTCAGAGGTTAAACCACGTAGACACCTTCACTATGCAAAACAGTTTAGTGGCCAGTTCGAATGGCGAATGATGACGTCACAGAACTGGCCTGACAGACGTTCCTCCTGAAATGCTGCAATGATCCACAGGCAGCTGTGTGTTACATAGAATTTGATGGCAGATAAGGACCACTTGGGCCACCTAGTCTGCCCATTTTCCTACTCTAACAGATAAGCTGCAGATCCTAGTTAACCAACAGCTACTTCCTCCTACTCCCACTAGGACTGCCTTATGTCTGTCCCATGCATTCTTGAATTCCTCCACTGTTCTTGACTCCATGGCTTCTCAGGGAGGCTGTTCCATGCATCCACAACCCTCTGTGAAAAATAAGCTTCCTCACATTACCTCTGAGCTGTCCACCCTCTATTCTTCAAATTGTGCCCCCCTGTTCTTGCACATCTCTTTTTCTGAAAGATGGTACCCTCTTGTACTTTGTTGATTCCCTTGAGGTACTTGAAAGTTTCTATCATGTCCCCTCTCTCCCTTCTTTCCTCAAGGGTATACATATTAAGCTCCTTTAGTCTTTCTTCGTATGTTTTCTGGTGCAGACCCTGCACCATTTTGGTTGCCCTCCTCTGGACAGCCTCCACTCTGTCTATGTCTTTGCGGAGATGGGGTCTCCAGAACTGCACACAGTACTCCAGATGGAGTCTCCCCAACTGTCTGTACAGAGGGATAACAACTTCCTGTTTCCTACTACTGATGCCTCTCCCTATGCATCCCAGTATCCCTCCAGCCTTCCTTACTGCCTTCTCACATTGCTTGCCCACCTTTAGGTGATCTGAAATAATTACCCCCAGGTCCCTTTCCAATTGAATCTGAGCTGCCATACATTTGACCATTCCTCCAACCTTGCCAAGTCCCTTCTCATCCTTTCCACTCCATCTTGTATATCAACCCTGTTGCAGATCTTTGTGTTGTCTGCATCCTTATCGTCGCCGTTAATGTCAGTTGACAGTGTTTAAAGGGGAGTCGTGGGCAAGCAGTGCAGATTGGAGCACAGCAAGCATGGTAATGTGAATGCACCTTGGGTGAAGTGAAGTAAGAACATGTCCAGGAGAAACCTATATGCTGGCTAGTGTGTAAAAACTTTGTTAGTATGGTCTCAAAACAGCATTACCTCCCCAGCTGTATTTACAGGCAGATGGGATTATTGCTTTAGCACCATCCTGAGCAATCACCTCTATTGCATGTCAGGTGTAAATGAGCACAACAGTCTTTAGTATGACAATGGCGCTCATACCTTTTACTACAACAGTGTCTGCCACTGTCCTTGACTGATACATATGCTAAAGTGAATACCTTAAAACATTTTTTTGGCATTACTGGCATTGAACACAATGAAACCGCAGTCACATCAGCTAACTGGCTTTCCATTTTTGCAGTAGGCTCAGAGCCAGAAAAAATAGTCTTTACAGACCTCACCAGTGTGACAGTCTCCAAGACTTCTCCATGACTTCTACTTGAGTGAAAGAGATTAACACCACAAATTACATCACCAGGGTGGCGACATGTTGATTACCACAGGGAACAGCAAGTTATAGCAAGTCACAGCATCTAGCAGTGTGGGTACGTGAAGCACAGCATACAACAAATGCTTAAAACTGATATGAAATGGTAGTTTCTCATATAGAACACAAGGCGGACACTTTTTATAAAAATATTTATTGACTGTGCTGCTAGTTAAACTTCTGAAAATTGCATTGCAGATGTGCTTTTAAACCACCCTGCAATGTGATATTTTATGTCAGAATAGAGGTCTGAGTTAAACTCACCCCACAGTTGGGGAAATGTATACCAATGGAGGAATGAAATGCAGGAAACCCTCTGATTAGCATATCACCTACCCTGGAACACTGGATCTCCCTGGTTGTGTCCAGCCTCTGCTGAGAGCAAGAGGCAGTTATTACATGGTGCCAGCCTCAGCTGAATACAGTACAGCAGCAGCTGAGTTGGTTACGTTATGTAAGCCAAAGACAAGGTGCATAAATGTATCCAGATACAAATGTGGTACATAATGTGATTACTTTTCCTGTGCTTCAACATATTCCCAAAGGGTGGTATGCCAGCCAACAGCAGCTTGTGGTACTAAAACCCCAGCTGCCAGGTGTCTGACCAGGTTTCAAGCTTTGCCAGATCATCCTGCAACCCCTGCCATCCCCTAGGTCATCCACCACTGCTCATTATTGGTAAAAATGTACAAGCAGAGGAAGGACATGTTTTAACCTATGCCACAGAATATACTGTAGTGAAACATAAAGTAAAGCAGAACAGATCATCAGGAAGCACTGGGGCACTGTAGTGCAGCATGAAGGGTGCTGCTCTCCTGAGGTGCCGTCTTTCTGATGAGATGTTAAACTGAGGTCCCATCTGCCTGTTCTGGTGGAAGTTAAGGTGGATGTTAAAGATCCCATGGCACTTCTCGAAAAGAGTAGGGGAATTTTATTGAAATTTGGATTTCATTACAAACATCAAAAAGCAAAAACAATAATTACTAAAAGAAAAACTTATTTACAAATTATACATTCTTTCATGTCAGAATGTATACTTCATATTCCTATATTTTAATTTAAACCATAAATCACAATTAAGCCATAAATGTTTCATTTTTTCCTCCGAGAATCGAATCACATCACACTGAGAAGTTTTACTTATAGCCTGCCTTATATTTTGCAACAGTTCCAGATGAGAAACATTTCTTTGTTGCAGGACCCACATACATCAGGCCTGCCAAATGAAATATCTAATAATAACGCAGGTCACATGTACTATATCTGCATGATATTTCACAAATGTGCCATCCACAGGACCATACACCAATGTCTGATAACTCAGAGTTGAAAGGAGGGTCTCCTTCTAGGCTTCTGATAACATTGGCCAAAAGCGTTTTATGTAACTACACTCCATAAACAAATGCTGCTAAGATTCTAAAATGTGTCCGCAGGCCTCCCTGGGACAGTACCGTTCAGCCAGCTGTTTGTTTATTGTCGTTTTTAATGCTTAGTCTGCTAGAGTTGCATAGCCAGATATCGTCCCACACAAGGGGGGGTGGAATTCTTGGATTGCTTAATTGTTGCAAAACTTTACCCTTATGTGCTTCCGGACAATCAGGAAACACAATTTTAGACCTACACTCAGATTGTAAAATCTCAGTATAAATGATCTTCCTGTCTAAAGTCAGTAAATGAGTAGTAGTTATATTCCACTTAATTGCCATTTTAACTTCATCTATCCCATACTGAGGTAGTGGAATTTGTAGTTTCAACAGTCTGGGCTTTTTGTTTTCTCATGCAGGTAAACATGGCACCAGCCATTATTCTACTAAATATTCCATGCCACTGAACCAGGTTTCATATCTTTATTCATATTATAAGATAAAAAGATACTAAAATAAAAGGCCACCGGGTTAATCATGGCTACTCCCCCTTTGTCTATGGGGTAATATGTGTGTTCCCTTTTCACTGGATTCAGGTGTGAACCCCAAAATGCTTGAAAAAATATGCAATACAATCTTGCTATAATCCCACCAGGAGGGGGATATATGTAACTGAGGTATAAAAAGAGTAGGGGAATTTCCCTGGTGTCCTGGCAAAATGTCCCCCATTCAGTAAAAATACCACCAACAGCTTAATCTGATTCAAGGTCAGTTGGCATTCATCTGTAGCCCCCTCCCCGGGGTCGTGCCTGAAAATAGGCAGAATTTGTCTAGTGCACTTACCCAGTAAACAAATCAAACTAACTAAATAAATAAAATCTTAAAGGCAGAGCCATGCCTAGAACACATAGCAAATGTTGGCCCATGAATAATGAGGAGAAAAGGAAAAAGCCTAAGAGACATTTTAACGAAGAGCTTCTTTGTGGATCAGAAAAATATAAGACCAACTTGGATGTCAGAAGCACCTGAAGGGAATTATAGATGCAGAAACTGTGCACACTTTAATAACACAAAAACTACCACAGTGTTTAAACACCCATGGCCAGGGAAGAAATATCCAATAAATAGTATTATAAACTGTAAAACACCAGGAGTGACTTACATGCTAAACTGTCCATGTGGCCTGGTTTATGTAGGTCAAACCAAGAGAGAATTAAAATCACAAACAGGGGAGCACAAGACAGTTATTAGAGTCAGTTATGCCGCCTATGCCATGGCTAGACACTATGAGGAGTTTTGGGCATGGCTCCTGCTTCACTCAAATTCATTGCTATAGAAAGAGTTGAATTACCACCACATGGTGGGGACTTAAAACAACTTTACAACAGAGAGAGAGTTTCTGGATAAATTAACTGGACGTAATGGTACCTAAGGGTCTAAATAAGGACAATGTCCCCCTTGTTGCAGTGGCACCTATAGGTGTAGTATGTATAATTTATCAAGCTAGAACATAAATAAAAGTGTTAGAAATTATTAAATGAACTGGCATTAATAATATGGGCTGCTTTAAAAATTAACCAAACAATCAAAAATTTGAAAAGGGATTTTTTAGTGCATGGAGCCTAGGAATACAAAATTGGCAGCGATTCGATATCCATGAAAAACAACTTGGACAGAAGCAACTTTAGTACACAGTTGTAATGGGTATAAGTGTACCACTGAGCATTACTAAAATTTGCATATATATGTAATGCTGTGGAAAAAGAGCTGCATACATTAACTTGTCATACTGAGCTCTGAAAAAGTTGTGACTGTTGCTCTCAAAAGCTCCATAGTACTGGCAAAGTTATGAGGGAGACAATATTTTGAGCACCACATAAAAAATAAGAGCAGAGCTGTACTATTTGAATTAGTCTGGCCCCAGCTCGAGTATACACTAGTTAATGTGGAATGGGAGCGGTACAGATCTCATAAACTTATTACAACTGACATAATTGGTATGGAGACCAAAACTGAACAAAACTGGGCCCGAAAACTGTGATACTTAGACTCTACATGTGCACCAAGTAAGGAAAGACATTTTTAATGGTTCCAGTCAATAATTATATGTTTTGGCACTTGCAGCAAAAAAGTAAAAAAAAAAAAAATTAGTCTAATAATCATATGTAACATTCTCAGAATCTAATCATCAAATTGAGGCTGTTTTTAAAATCACGATAATAATATTTCACATTCACTTATTTAAGTATTGTGTTGAGTTTGTGTTCATTCAATTATTGCAAAGTGTATTGTAACCATGGCAACCAGTGTTATAAAGCTAATCGCACTGGTTAGTCAGATCAGCTCTGATGAAGATGGCATACATCAGAAACGTCAGTTCTTGTCTGTGGTTCCACCACATAGACTAATGTCTATGATGCAGGTCACCAGAAGGATTGTCCCGTAATGGCGGATAAAAGTTTTAAATAAAAGTGACCATGTGCATCCGACTTTCTTTCGTTCCTCACTAATTTCGCATCCGAGCAGCACTTTTGAGCAAAGGGAGTTCAGGGGTGGATCCAGGAGTCCTACAGATGGGGAGCTCAAGTCAGAGAAAAAATAAAATAATAGTAGGGTCTGGTGGGCCATCTAGGCCCCCAGAAATTTTTTAACATTTTGGTGCAATTTGGAGGGTATTTCTAATGCAATTTCTACTTATTTCCTCCTCCCCATGCTTTGTTAGTTGCACCCTAGCACCATCCCAGAGTCCCCACAGTCCACATGACAGTATGTTGTCTAAAATTTATTTAGTTTTTGTTTACCAGGTAGGTGCCATTAGCCAAGGCATGACTATTTTCAGGCGTTACCCGAAATACCTTCCCACCCCCAAAAAAAGCACAAAATGCCAAAAGACTGCAGTTGGGCAACAGCACACCTGAAACACATAAAAATGAGAAAAGTTGAAAGAGACTTGGTGATACGGTTTGATGGAACACTAATGTCCTGTCCCATCCCAGCAGCTGCCCCCCACCCACCATAGTTTGTTTGTGACTGTGAAAGTCTTTTGTTTTTAAAGCAAGAAGTACCTGATTAAATGAAGACTTGATCAATTTTTAGCAGGCTGAAGTCTATGTACCCCTAGTTGAGTACTGTCTCCGGTCAACTGGCCGCCAAACTCTCTCTAGACAGCACACACTGGCCCCATGACTCCTAATGAGCAGAGCTCTCAGCTACAGCTTGCTTCAGCTACCAGAAGATGACCTGAACGTCACTCCAACAACTTGTGCTAATTTACCAAGGCCACACCGACTCCGTGTTATTGGACTGCTGCCGCTGGAAACCTCGGGCTTTGCTCTTCACCTGTGGGCTCCACTCTCTTTCTGTCTCCTCCTCAGTAGTACACTCACTCTCTCTTGCTCCAGCATTAATCTTCTGAGTTAATGAATACAGCTCACTTTTTTTTCAGCAGGCCAGACATTTAAGAAGGCACCCCTTGCTAGCCACATCCACTACTAGATGCAACAGCAAATCAGGAGCAGTGAGCACCGAGGCAACCTGGTTGAGATCTGTATTGTTAAGGTCCACTCTGCTTTGCTGCAGCTATACCCCCCCAACGCACGAACCTCCCCTCTGTGCATGAACAAAAGAGCTGCACCAAGCCTGCAAAAGTAGAGAATGAATGCTCAGGCTCACCAAGGCAAGACCAACTGCTGCCACAGTGCTGGGACCGGACCACATGGCACAGGATGAACGTTAGTAAGAAATTCATGCTGGAGACCGGCTTTTTTTCGGGGGGAGGGGTCAACTATGTAATGCGGGTGGGGGTGGTTGTTTACTGCACTACCAGGACACTGGAGGGCAGGGTCGGCCTTAACCATTCTGGGCCCCTGTGCAGCCCCCTGCCAGGCCCCACCACTCCATTCCCTGTGGGCTCCCCACACCCAACATTTACACCTCACTAACCCTGCTGTCCTGAATTACTAAAGCAGCACCAGGTCTACTAGTTTAACCAGCATCTTTAATTAGTGCCATTGACTGCACTGCATTATTTGACTTCACCATTGGAAATGAATCTGACTGAGCCTGGAGCAAGAACTTAAGTAAGTATGGTACTACTGCCTTATTCATTTCTGTAAGGACAGGGACATCATCACTGGACACTCACACCTCAGATACTCTGATTTGCAAACAAGTTAAACAACTTAACTTTTCTAGAGGTGCAGTGAGAAAGAATTGAGAGGATTATCATGGGGACACCAGTAAGGTTGCTACCTGTCAGTTTTTTTTACCTGGTGATCAGGTTTTCAGGGTCCCTATCATGAAATCTGGTCTTGCTCTGTGCTGGTCAGGTTTTTGGTCCATTTTGAGTGCTCACATACTTTTGAAACATATTTTGTCATATCATTCATTGTTTCACCTACATGTCCAGGTTACAAACAAGTTCTTTTGTCAATATAGCCCTTTATTTGTGAAAGCAGTCAACCTGGGAGGTGTAAAGTATGGCCATTAACACCATTAGCACTTACTTAACCTAATCATTTCCACTGCAGCAAAGCTGCCCCCACCTTTTGTAACAGTAACAGAGCCAGTTGTCTTCCACTTGCATTTGCTGGTAAACATTTTCATCTCTAACAACATTTAGGCATTTTTAAATGTTTTAAATTATTTGTTTTTCCTCAAAGAAAAAGCATGGGCCCCCAAGGTGCAGGGGCACAGTCTGTACCTAGCTAAGGCCAGCTCTACTGGAGGACAGATGAGACCTGCGTGGTTCAGGCAGCTTTTGTGATTAAGAATGCAGCAGTGTGTTACTAATGAGGAGCTCCATGATGGGGAGCTATAACACCCTTAGCCCCCACCTCTAAATCCGCCTATGGAGTTAGGCAATTGAGCCAAGAAAATTTACAGAGTTGCAATGTCATGGAACGTCATAAAGTGGCTGAGCGGTTGCAAGCTAAGCAAACTGACTTTCCGTATTTACTGTTCAGGAATGCTGACATTAGCAGAGAGGGTGTCGGCTCATTAATTGATTTGATGCACTAACTGGTTATGAGAAAAGCATCTTTGCATCTCACCTACATTATTTTAGTATTTTTTCACCCGCTACGTGTTCTTCTGATATGAAGTAAAATCTACTTTTCTATAAAAGATCTGTATTCATCATTTGATCTGAGTGCACTTCAGGGAAATGTAGTGCTTCAGTTACACATTTCTGTCTTTAGCTTAGTAAATTACCCTGGAAGGAGCAGCAGCACAGTTAAAACTTTGTGGTTAAAAATTTAGTTGTCGGAGATCACGTGATGCTTCTGTGAGACTAGCAGCTCTGGAGGCTCACTCCCATCTCGATCCTCCAGTAAATCCCTCAAAACACGTTTCAGGAAGGGATCCGACTTCATCTAAAAGAAGAAATCTGTCCCCAACGGACAGCCGTGCTGCTCCAGCAACTCGAGGGTTTTCTCTTTCTCTGCCTATTAGACTACGAGCAGTTCTATTAAGTCTTAAGGCTTAATAGCAGCATGGAGGCCGAAATGCGCCAGGCTCTCCCACGGCATATGCCCCCACAAACCCTGGAGAAGGGGCCAAAAAGACTTAAAGGCCAGACCGGTGGCACCGCAAGAGCCTTCATAATCCACGGCACATCGTTAACCAGTGGCGCATCTGCTATCAGAGCAAAATTCCTAGAAGAGCTACAGTCCTTTAAGATTGCTCTGCAAGACATAATGACAGAGATAAAATCTCTTAGAGGGGAGCTCACCGACACAAATCGGGCCATCTCCGACATCTCAGCCCGGGCCACATCACTAGAGAATTGGAAGACCAAACTAGAACCCAAAGTAGTGATTCTCAGACAGCGCTTACACAAAGTGGAGTCTAAACTAGAAGACTTGGAAGGCCGAAGTAGGAGAAACAATATTGTCATCTTCGGCCTCCCCGAAGAAGCTGAAGGAACATCTCCCATCTTATTCTTTCAAAAGCTCCTCGCTAAAATAGCCGGTCCGTCCCCGAACAATCCCTCATATATCATTGAGAGGGCTCACCAGTCATTGCGTCCTAAACCTACGAATGGCAAACCTCCAAGACCAGTTATCATTAAACTACCTCGACAAAACTCACATCTTGGACCAGGTTAGAAGCCTGCAACATGTTCTTTGGGAGGGCCAGCAGCTACGCCTGACACAGGACCTTCCGGCCACAGTGAGACAACGCCGAGCAGAGTATTACCCCTTGGTGTCCAAGCTAATTGCCGCGGGCATCAGGTACAAGGTTTAATATCCCTCCAGGTTGATGGTGCTACGCGCAGATTCCTGGCACTCATTTGACACAGCACAGACTGCAACCCCTGCGCTGCATAAGATGTACCCGGATCTGTTCCCCGTCCGCTGAAGAGGCATAGAAAACGGCACCAATACACTTCTTCTTATGAGGTGGAGAATGTTAATAAACTGAATTAATGTTGGATCCCGAATGAAAAGAATGTATATCTGATAAATCGTCATTCGGCATAATACAATGCACTCTTACACAACTTGATCTAAGATTTCCCCCTCCAGGCATTGCTTAAGGAGGACACATGAGGGCAGCATAGCTCCACGTTGATGAATGGATGTATTCGCAATCATCTGCAGTTCATTTTAAAACATTTCTACCTGGCTGAGTATCATAGCCTTCTTTATGTTGCTAGATGAGAATCATCTATCAAGTGGCTCTCGGGGTGGATTGTTCTGTAATAACTGTTGTACAAGTTGTGTACCTGCCCCCCCCTTTTTTTTCCCCTATAATGGAGAGGGATATACAGCAAAACGCAAATGGAAGTGTCTCAGGATACTGAACTGGAGGACTGGGGTGGGAGGCAAGAGCCTCTGGGTAATTCTGCAGCCTACACAGTGCACCATGCACTGGCATAGGGTGGGATGGAAGCCCACAGGGACTGCCAGGACCAAAACCGAGAATCTATTATTAACAATGCCTTCAATTTCAGGATGGCAGAAAATACTGGTCCTCATCTTTGTTTTTTCTTTTTGGTATAAAGCTTACCCAGAGGTGGGTAGAAGAAAAGGGGGGAAGGGGCAGAATAGGGGGAGGGAAGGAGATAGATTAACAAGTGTGTTTGTGGAAAAGGGTAGTAACTTCCCACCTCATCTTCCTACATTTATATTATATTATGGGAAGGATTACAGAGTTAGAGGGGGTTGGCTGGGCTGGAATTCAATGGTTGTTGTTGAGGAGGGGGAGGGAGTGATTTTGGGGTCGCCACTAAATAAAGATGGATCATTTTATGGGGTAAGTCCCCCTCAAGGGGGAGAGCTAAGGACACAGAACTATAACTGGGTGTTTGCTTTGATATGACAATAGCACTTAAGTTCTGCTCTTGGAATGTTAAGGGTGCTCAACCCCCACCAAAAGAGCTAAGATCTTGCTGCATCTCAGCAAGCTTAATATAGATGTAGCTTTTATCCAGGAAACTCATTTACCCAATTCACAAATCCTCAGTTTAAGAAGAACATGGGTGGGAGTCGCGGTACTAATTGCTCGTCGTATACCTTTTCGGCTGCTTCAGTCGACATGTGACTCCCAAGGCAGATACATATTGCTGAGAGCCATTCTAGGTCACACTGAAATGGTAGTAGGATCAATCTATGGGCCAGTTGGGGACTATCCCCAATTCTTTATAAATCTTATGACTAGTTTGGCACCCTGGTCCAAACTTCCCATATTACTCGGTGAAGACTGGAACTTAGTCCTTTGCAATACCCTGGACAGGTCTAAAATTAGACACATCCCTCATACCCCTGCACAATTGGCTCTTAAAGACCTTATGAACACCGTGGGCCTTGTTGATCCGTGGAGGACCCTTTTTCCCCTCTACCCAAGATTACTCATTTCATTCCTTGTCCCATAATACATTCTCAAGAATTGATTTCTTTCTGTTGGGGATTGAGCACCTAGCGAGGGTTCAAAACTGTGTCTACCTTTCCAAGGTGATTTCTGACCACCATCCAACCTTGTTGCAGTGGTCTACGTCCATTTCTGCTAACCAAGTCAAAGTCTGGAGATTTAATCCCCAACTACTAAGGTCCCAGAACATAGTCGATCTTCTTCAAAGGTACATAGAAAACTTCCAGAAATTTAATGCCCTGTCCATGCCTAAATTAGACGTGTTATGGGGCGCCCTGAAATGCTCATTAAGAAGCTAAATTATTCGGCTGGCCTCTATCAGGAAAAAGAAAATTTCATCAGAATCTTTCTTACTTTTACAACAAATCAGAGCTTTAGAACAGTCTTTAACATCCCAATCCCACTCTACGGAATTTGAAAAATTAGAAAGCCTTCGATTTCAATACAATACCCTTCTTGGCGATAAGGTTGAGTATCTTCACTTTAAGTCAAAAGTTACCAACTTTGGCCAAGGGGATAAGGCAGGGAAACTCCTAGCCTAAGGCTCAGGGCACAAGTGACAAACAGGATAGTAGTCACTATTCAGGATCCAATAGGTAAGTTCCACACCACACCCAAAGAGATAGCTTCATGCTTTAAATCTTACTATCAATCTCTCTACTCATGTCCCCCTTCACTCCCTAAAAATGCTGCATTAGATCTTTTTCTACAAGGCATAGATCTTCCACACTTATCCCAGCACCAAATAGCCATGTTACAAGCCCCTCTGAACATAGATGAAATATATGAAGCTATAGAGGCTCTTCCCACTGATAAAGCTCCAGGCCCAGATGGCTATACAACCAACTTTTATAAAGCTTTTAGATTTCAATTGGGTACAATTTTACTTGACACATACAATTACATAGACAAATATGGTTTATCAGACCTTAGCCTCACCCGGGGCTACTATCGTGATGCTTCTAAACCGAATAGAGACCCTACATATTGCCGTAATTATCGCCCAATATCACTTATAAATGTAGACATGAAGATTCTAGCTAAAATTCTGGCTAATAGGATGGCCAAGGTTTGGCACACATTAATTAGACCTGAGCAAGTTGGATTTGTGGCGCGCTTTCCTCAGATCACTTTCTTAAGATTTCTCACCTCATTTCCGTGTCCAGGGACTCAACACTCCCAGCAGCCTTGTGTCCCTGGACGAAAAAGCCTTGACCGGGTTTCAAGGGAATATTTGTTTGATTTACTTCCGAGATATCGAATCCTGAAACAATTCATACAGTGGGTTAAAATACTCTACTCACATCCCTCTGCCCGGGTATTATGCAATGGAGTCCTGTCACCGTCTTTTTCCCTTCAACAGGGCACAAGGCAAGGTTGCCCCCTCTCCCCCTACCATATTTAATTTATTCCTAGAACCACTCATTAGGAAGATTAATCAATCCATAGCAATATCCGGTATTTTGATCAACCAGTTTCAATACAAGTTATCGATGTATGCCGATGATATTATGCTCCACGTTACAAACCCATCCATGGAGAGTCACGTGATGCTAGCTTGCTGAGCAACAGCAGGGGCTTGGGGCTCTCTACTCCCATCAACTTTATCTACTTTAATCGGCGATTTCGAGGAAAGCAGCTCCAGCAATTTACATCTCATCTGAAAGCCTACACTCCACCTATTGGCCTCAGGGCGTTTTATAATCATACCCCTTGAGCTTATAAGGGGATGGAGGTGGAGAAAAAAAGGCCTCAATTAGGCACACGCCACCAGCCACCCTGAAAAGTTGCCTAAGAAACCGAGGAACCAGCCCGGCTTACCTCTGATAAAATGAGTGATAAAACCCTCCGCCTAATCCTCTCACCAAGGAGAAATTCCTACAGGAGCTGGCTCCACTGAAAGACGTGCTGCAAACCATCACTTCGGACCTCAAGTCCATCCGAGGGGATTTCTCCTCTCTCACCACGAGGGTGTCCGACTCGGAGTCCAGAATCCACTCCCTAGAACAGCGGAACACTAAATCAGAGTCGGAGTTGATCACGCTAAATCAACAGATCAAGAAGCTACTATTAAAAACGGAAGACCTGGAAGGTCACAACAGGAGAAATAATTTGCTTATCCTGGGTCTGCCAGAACTCGAGGAGGGAGCAGACCCCATCGCCTTTCTTCAAAAATTCTTAGCTAAGATAGTGGGCCCTTCACCTCTTAACCCCCATTGTCACCTGGAGAGAGCGCACAGATCTCTGAGGCCCAGACCTCCACTGGGTTCTCCTCCACGACCAATAATCATGAAATTTCTTAGCTACATAGAAAGGCAACATGTCTTTACCAAACATGAGTTACAAACCATCATGTGGGGACCAGCCAAACTCGCATCACTCAAGATCTCCCTAGAGAAACCAGGATGAAGAGATCCGCTTCAACTCTGTCATCCAGAAGTTAATTGCTGCGGACATTCCCTTCCATATGATGTATCCTGCTACCCTCAAGGTCACCACTGGAGACAATTCCCAAAGCTATGACTCTCCGGACTTGGCCTTTAAAGACCTCTCTGTTAAGCTTCCCAATCTTTTTAAAACAAATGGCTGAACCTTTAAACCCCAGTTCCAGCTTTAAGGCGAGGCCTTAAGTTGTTCATCCTAGGTTTGGTGCCCTTGCTGTCTTTTGCCCCTTTTGTACTTGTTTGTATTACCCGTTGGCCGAATCCGAGGAGGTTGCTATGGTGGGCGGGGGTCTCCATTGGACGAGCTGGAGGCTGGGGAGGTAAGCCATGATGCTTCTGGTTCTCGCTATTCACCCGGAACCAATCTGGGGTGGTTGCAGATTTCAGCCTTGCTGTTTTCGTGAGGTTTAATCTGGTCCCTCCCCAAAGTAGCTCCTGGGAAACAATCTGGTTTGAGGAGGTTGTACCCCATCTCATGCCCACTTCTGCCGTCTGCGCTTCTTCCTATAGCCCAGCTCCAGGAGGTGAGTAAACCCCTTTCTTCGGCTTTTTTCTTTGAAAATAAGTGGGGCTTTTCTGTGGTATCGCTACTCCTTGTATTAAGATCACAATTTTGTTGATGGGGGGGGGATTGCTCTTGTGCCCCTTGCAATTGCCGTAAGTTACATTGCGAGCTTGTAGAAGGGGGGTTTGCAAACCCAGTCCTATATTTTGAGTTATCCTTATTTCATCCGGTTTGGATGAGAATCACTTTTCTATTTTGGCTTTTGGTGTCCTGGAGATCCTCTAATCTGAAGGATTCTAATAACACAGGGCTCTGGGTTTGAACAGGGACTTGGCTCCCAGGCTTTTGTTGTAGTTGTCTTCCCCTTATAAATGCTCAGGCCTGGAACCAGGATGTATATAGTTGGCTTGTTTTTTTCAAGGGATCTAAGGGGGGGAGTTGGGAGGGTTGATCTGTCTGCCTCTTTATATGTATGTTGCTAAACCAGTTATGTTCTGTTTGGTCATCACACTGCTACTTTTAGCATTCCCTTCATGGCAGACCATAATGAGTTGGGGTTTTGGGTTTCGAGTGTGCCTTTTTTACTAGACTAGAGTTGGGAGTTCTAGTAACTGTTTTGTTCTTATCCTGTTTTTCAAATGGCTGTAAGTACTGTCAAAATTGCATCATGGAATGTGCGTGGGCTCAGGGAGAAGGTCAAGAGGTCTCAAGTATTTAACCACTGCGAGTTTTCAAACTGATATTTTACTATTGCAAGAAACCCACTTAACTAACTCAGAGGCTAAATGGTTGTCTCGTTCCGGTTTCTCACAGGTTTTCGTAGCAAATGGGTCCAGCTCTAGCAGAGGCGTTGCTATACTCATTAAAAGATATATTATGTTCCTGGTCAATATAACAATAACTGATCCGAAAGCAGATTTATATTGATCAAGGGCCCCTTAACAGTGATAATGTCGTTCTAGGCTCAGTCTATGGTCCAGCAGGGGTAGCTCTGATTTCTTTTTGTCCCTAGCAGACAAAAATAAGTACTCTACTTTCCTCCCAACTTATACTTGGAGGTGACTGGAGCGTTTCACCATCTCACCTATTAGACAAGACCCTCAATCAAGCCACCGCCTTCTCCGGTTCAAAGGTCCCTGCTAGATTGCCTGCACATATTAGGGTTATGTGACCCTTGGCTGTCTCTCAACCCTCTTCCCTTCGGTCCTTCTTTTTTTCTCAATCCCACGGATCCTGGTCTAGAATAGACTATATCCTGATTAGTAAAACTCTTCTCCTGGCCTTCTCCAATCTGGCATCACGAGGCCGATTGTACTCTCCGATCATGCTATTGTGCGGACAAGACTTTCCCCATACCCAATTTCCAAAGGGACACAATCTGGAAGCTCAATACTCAACTCCTTAAGGACCCCCACTTAGTGACCCACATTAAGACCCTCATTTCTGACTTCTTGAGGACAATCTTGGATCCACCCCAAGATTTGATATCATCTAGTGCTCCTAAAATGCTACCTAAGGTCGAATTATTAAATTAGCCTCAGCGAGAAAAAAGCAGACAATCTCGATGCCTCCCTGCTAATGAACAAAATCAAGGAGCTTGAAGCTCCCATTCCCCTTCCTCTCCTCTGTCCTCCTCGAAACCCTCCTGGCAGTCAAAAAGAATATACTGATCTTCTCAAAGAAAAAGCTGAATATTGCCTTTTAAGACTCAAACCAAATATATTGAGCATGGCGAAAGCCGGAAGGCTTTGGCCTAAGACTTCGGACTTTAGAAAGTTCCAGATTAATCCGGCCCTACAATCTCCTGCTGGTTCCATCAAACCTCTCCCAGAGAAATTCAGTAGATTTTTGAGAATTACTATAGGAATCTTTATAGTGTACCTCCCTTTCCCGCCTCTCTCTCTGACATATCTGCCTACCTAGCAGAGCTTGATATTCCCCATCTTTTGCCCTCTCAAAAAGAAATACTGACCCCCCCATCTCACTTCCCGAAATAGAAAATGCCATTGCCTCTATGGCCCCAGATAAGGCTTCAGGTCCGCATGGGTTCCCCTCAAATTTCTATAAAGTTTTTTCCAAAGAACTTGCCCCTTTACATCTCAAACTATACTATTACCTCTTCTCTTCTACCACCGTGGACCCCACTTTCTTGAAGCTACCATCATTCTAATTCTTAAACCGGACAAAACTCCCACTGACCCAGCGAGCTATCGACCCATATCTCTCCTAAACTGCGATATGAAAATTCTTTTAAGGTCTTGGCAGACGGATTAAGAAAATCTGGACCCATCTCCTTAGTCAAGAGCAGGTTGGATTCAGGTACATTCTCGGTCCCCATCAAGCACCTCAGAACCCTCTCTACATTTTCTCTCATCTCACTCAATCATCCCATCTCCCAACGGCCCTGATTTCGTTAGACTCAGAGAAAGCATTTGACAGAGTTGATTGGTCTTTTCTCTGGGCTACGATGGCCAAGATGGGCTTCCCAATTCCCTTTCTCAAGTGGATCCAGGTTCTATACAAATCCCCCCTCGGCCAAGATTTATTGTAATGGTGTTTTTTCTTCACTGTTTCAACTTCATACTAGTACCAGACAAGGCTGTCCTCTCTCACTTTTTTTGTTCAATTTGTATCTCGAGCCTCTTCTCATCAAGCTCAAATCCTCCCCAGATATTCAAGGCTGCCGGGTGCACCAACATGAGCTAGTCCTCTCAGCCTATGCTGACGACATACTTCTACATGTTACTCACCCTGCCACTTCCCTAGGACATGCACTGCAACTAATCATTCAATACGGTAACCTCTCTCAATAAAAACTGAATATTTCTAAATCTGAAATATTCCCATTAAACACTCACACATGCAAACACGAGCTTATTAAATTTGGCATGAGATGGTCCCCCTAAGTCGATTAAATACCTTGGTATTCATTTTACCTCAGACCCTTCTCTACTCAGAAAACTCAATTTAGATAACCTTAAGGCCCATATCCAACAAGATTTGCAAAGATGGACCACTCTTCCTATCTCCCTCTGGGGCAGGATTAATATTATTAAGATGAATGTTCTCCCCCGTATCTTCTATCCTCTTAACCTGCTAGGGCTTTGGTTGCCGCTCTCTTACCTACAACAGTTTCACGTAATTTTCTCGAAGTTTGTCTGGCGAGGGAAGGCAGTTCGCCGTTCATTTCTTAAACTATCTCTCCCCAAGAATAAAGGGAGTCTTAGACTTCCCAATCTAGTATTTTACTATTGGGCTGCCCATCTCTCTAAGCTAGGTAGATGGTTTTCAGCCCATCCTGAACCCTTTTCCCCGATTTGGCTCCAAATTGAGAAATGGATCATTTCGGAGTCTAAATTGGATCCCTATGCAATTTTTTACACTCCTCCCTCGGTGCTTTCACACTGGATAACTGACCAAACAATTTCACATCCTTAAATCTCTTTCCCAATGTTTATACTTCCTTAAATTCCCCTAAAATGGACCTAGCACAGCCCACCACCCTTAACCCTAATATCAAGCTGGTCAACTCGATGATTACCCCTGAGTGGCTCCCACAAATTAAAGAAACTAACTTAGAACACTATTACGATCAAGGATCCCTCCTTTCATCACCTGACATTTTGGCTAAATTTGGAATTCCCAGTAATAGGATTTTTAAGGTATATCAATTAAGGCATTTTATTGCTGCGAAATTTGGCTCACAGTTTAGAGAACCCAAGGTTCAACCCTTTCTCTCTCACATCTTTACCCTCGCTTCTAAACCACATTCCATTTCGCTAATATACTCTTTCTTGCTGGATTACAAATTTCGAAAACCGATCGAAGGTTCTGCATTTGGCTTTCTTTGCTCCCAGATTCCACCCTCAACTGGGCCCATATTTGGAAAGACCTGCACAAATACCATACCCAAGACAGGCTAAGACTTACTAATATTATATTTTGAACAATATGTATTATACCCCTAAGAAACTTTCCGGCTTAAAAACTAACTCTCTCCCTCTGCTCCAGGTGCTCACATAGTGATGGGAATTCCTCACATTTTGGTATTGCAATAAGGTTGTCCTTTGTGGTCTGCTATTCAACACAATCTTGATCCACTACTTGGCCTCACCAATCTTTTCACTCCTGAAATCTGCATTCTCGGTGACTACTTTGGTATAGATTGTTTAGAGCACCGTTATCACATTGCCCTTGTGTCTATAGTGGTTAAGAGACTAGTTCTTAAACATTGGACTGATCAGCTGACACTGACTTATTCTGAATGGTTG
Source organism: Neoceratodus forsteri (assembly GCA_016271365.2). Taxonomy (NCBI): domain Eukaryota; kingdom Metazoa; phylum Chordata; order Ceratodontiformes; family Ceratodontidae; genus Neoceratodus; species Neoceratodus forsteri. Next base: position 228,725,262 of record CM057451.1, read on the forward strand.
GCTGAGCTTTCAGCCCATCTTAACATGGAAAGGCTGATAGCCAGTTCACGTAATCGCATGGATTTGTTTTACAAAAAATGGGGTAAATTGTTTGCACTATATTTGCACCAATGATCTTTTGGCTTCCTCCCTGATGCCCGCTGTGGTTTTCTCTTTCCTCTCTCCTCTCTCCCTTTCCCATTTGCCTTCTCGGATTTTGAAGGCAGGACTGAGTTGCGATGTTTCTATGAACTCGCTAACTGGTCTAGGTACATAGTTGTTTGGCACACTCTATGGGGGTTTGGGGGGTTGGGGGTTCCCCCCTTTTTTTTTTCTCTTTTCCTTTTCTTTATACCATGTATGGATACCTGGCATAAGATATGTAATGATCTTGTTCATGTTTGCTATGTTAAAATCAATAAACTTGAATTTCAAAAAAAACAAACAAACCCATCCATATCTATACCAGCCACCCTCACTATTATTCAAGAGTTTGGGGAACTTTCTAACTATAAATTAAACGTCGCTAAAACAGAAGTAATGCCACTAAATAACTACACCCTAAAAACAGATATTGAACAACTTGGGCTCACCTGGGTAAGGGATAAAATAAAATACTTGGGCATATACTTGTCTCAGTCTAATAGCAAAATGAGGCAGCTCAACTTGGATCAATTATTCACAAATATTAGGTCAGATTTGAATCGTTGGGCACTACTCCCCATTTCCCTGTGGGGACGTATCAGTATTATAAAAATGAATGTTTTGCCCCGCTTGTTATATCCCCTGCAAATGTTAAATCATTCCCTCCCTCAATCATGGTTTCTCCAAGTGCACAGCACCATTTCAAAATTCATTTGGAAAAATAAGTCACCTCGAAGAGCAATTGTTAAACTACAGAGACCTAAAGAAAGTGGGCTACAGGTCCCCAATTTTATCACTACTACCTGGCCATTAATTGTGCCATAATTTCACGATGGCTAATACCTTCAGAAGATCCCTCACTGTGGTTACAAATAGAAAAGTCAATATGTAATGCAGCAGGAGTAAATATTAAGAGTCTTCCCTATCTGAGTACCAATAAAGTCCCTAAACAGTGTAAAACCATGCCTATCATGGCCTCTATTCAGATACAGGCGCAAATGAACAAAACTTTTGGGGTTTTATTAATGAGGGACTTATCCCAGCCCCACCTTAAAAACCCTAACTTCAAAATAGGGGGCAAAGTTATCACCACGTCTACTTGGCCGGTGGATTGTGGAAATACGGTGGCAGACTTAATCGAAAATCACAAATTACTTGCTTTTTCTTCTATGAGGACAAAATATAAATTACCAGCTTCCTTCTGTTTCAAATATCTTCAAATCTCCCACGTCCTAATACAGCATTTCGGCAGTGGTTTTTGGGACCGGTATATGTTCGGCCCTATATTGAGTTCACTTCCCAGGAGACCATCGTCTCATTATGTTGCCTTTTATTATAAAGAACTTCAGTCAAGAGGTAGTGAACTAGAAGGTGCTCCCTGTTACACGTGGGACAGGTCCCTCCCCTCCACTTCTCAGGTACCCCGCCAATGGCGACAAATCTGGAAAAGACTATATAAAGATGTTAGGTGGGATCGGTATAGATTGCTTCAATTTTATGTATTGCATGACCTGTATTACACACCTGTTAAGCTCAATAAAATGGGGCATTATCCAACTGAATTGTGTACCAGATGTAGTCCCAGAGAGGTACACTTCTTCATATTCTCTGAGATGGATAGAAGTTACCCCATTCTGGGCTGCCATCTGATCTAAACTGGACCCCACATTGGGGCTACAGAATACTTTCCAACCAGAAATTTGTATCTTGGGAGACTCAGGAGAAACTCTGATAGGAAACCAAAGGAAACACATGTCTTTGATATCTTTGTGTGCCAAGAAAATTATACTACGCCATTGGTTGGATCAGCAAATTCCCACGTACACAGAATGGCACAAAGAAATTCTTTTTGGTCTACATGCAGAATATTTTATAGCAAATATATCTAAACATAGTAATAATTATCAGAAGGTATGGGCACCCCTACAAACTCTATTATCCATCTAGGAGAGCCTTAATACAGATTTGGACCTGACATAGTTCTGTGCAGGTTAATGATCAAGCGCCCTTTATTTTCTTATTTTTTGCTTATCTGACTATTCCTTCCACTATCTTGGAAGGAAACTACCCCTTAGTTATACATTGTAGTATGATATGGGAGGGCGGAGGGGTGGGAAGGGGAACAAAAGGTCCTCATCAGTTCTACTATATTACAGTATGTTTTAGTAGTTAGATACTCCTGTTAGTCAATCTAATAGTAACTCAACTTTGCCAGTTATGGTCACCAATGTTGAAGATGCCATAACCTATAGTTTCATACATTAATGGAGATGCACAGTGTCTTGTTATGTACTATGGTTGTTTTCTTAAGTGTCTGTACAAGAAGACTGTATAACATACTATAAATGTACTGTGACTTTTAGTGTTATAACAATAAAGCATATTAAATATATAAAAAAAAATGTAGTTGTCATTGAATGCTAAATGCTATTTCTGCAGCGCACACACAAACCTCTTTTTTTCATTTTAGTATCCATTTGTAAAGGAAACAGAGGGTTATATAATTAAATATGCAGCATGCAACTTTGTAAATATTGAACCCAGGCATGGCTGAAAATGGGCCCATGTGACCTATCCCATTGCCTGGTAAAACAAACAAATAAATAAATAAACAGACTAAATACATACATGATTTTATTGGCTGGCATCTCATACATAGTTCATTATATTATTTACCGCGCTCTCAGTAGCTAGAAATTTTGCAGTGAAAGCATATACAGAAAGTCCTCTGAAACCCAAGTCAGTTTGCAGTTTGGCACATTTTTGCTCATAATTTGCTGTTTTCAAAGGCTGCATGTGCTGTCCATTGGCTGGAGAATAGGACACAGAGGGTAATAGTACTGTAAATGGAGTCCACTCTGAAGAAGGGGGGTTACTAGTGAGGTACCGCAGGGTTCAGTATTAGGACCGGTCCTCTTCAATGCCTTTATAAGTGACATTGCAGAGGGACTGGAAGGAAAAGTATGTCTCTTTGCAGATGACACAAAGATCTGCGACAGAGTTGATGCACAAGGTGGGGTGGAAAGGATGAGAAAGGATTTGGCAAGGTTAAGGGAATGGTCAAATGTATGGCAGCTTAGATTCAATGCTAAAAAGTGCAAGGTAATGCACCTGGGAAACAAAAACCCAGGGGAAGAGTACACAATGGGGGGTGAGATACTAACAACAACAAAAATGGAAAGGGACCTGGGGGTAGTCATATCAGATGACTTAAAGGTGGGCAAGCAATGTGAGAGGGCAGTAAGGAGGGCTGGGGGGGATACTGGGATGCATAGGGAGAGGCATCACCAGTAGAAAACAGGAAGTTGTTATCCCTCTGTACAGACAGCTGGTGAGACCCCATCTGGAGTACTGTGTGCAGTTCTGGAGACCCAATCTCCGTAAGGACATAGACAAGATGGAAGCTGTCCAGAGGAGGGCAACTAAAATGGTGCAGGGTCTGCACCAGAAGACATATGAAGAGAGACTAAAGGAGCTTAATATGTATAGCCTCGAGGAAAGGAGGGAGAGGGGGGACATGATAGAAACTTTCAAGTACCTCAAGGGAATCAACAAAGTCCAAGAGGGTAGCATCTTTCAAAAAAAGAGGTGTGCAAGAACAAGGGGCACAATTTGAAGATGGGGGGCAGCTCAGAGGTAATGTAAGGAAGTATTTTTTCACAGAGAGGGTTGTGGATGCATGGATCGGCCTTCCGGAGGAGGTTGTGGAGTCAAAAACAGTGGTGGAATTCAAGCATGCATGGGACAGTCATAAGGCAATTCTAGGGGGTGGGGGTAGGAAGAAGTAGGCTGCTGGTTAACTAGGATCTGCAGCTTATCCATTAGGTAGGGAAATGGGCAGACTGGGTGGACCAAGCGGTCCTTATCTGCCGTCAAATTCTGTGTTTCTATATGTTTCTCTGACCCCTACCCAGCTGTCCTGGGACCAACAGCATGAGAAACAAACATGGAGGCCCGCCACCCCACAAGTCTCTTGCTGGGTGTAATGTTAGAAATTGTCTCCATCCCTCAGTGTGCCTTCTGGCCATCAGGACTGGTCCCTCATAGACCCTGCTGCCATTTAGTAGGATTAGGGGGAGAATCAGTGGCAGGAGCTCTATGCAGTGCTCCCAAAAGAGTGTGCTCCACTGAGGAGTGGTTTCAGTAGTGTGGCAGAGGTTGTGTCTTTGCACGGCTTTGAAAGACACTCAAAAAGTTACTGCTTCCTACATGTGCTTCTTTATCCCAAAGGCAGTCCATGTGACTAACGTTCCTGTATGACTGTGGCCACTGACATCTTTGGAATGGCTGCACTGAAGAAAGGAGCTGCAGTCCAACATTGTCCCCACTACCATAGTTCAGAGAGTTCAGAAGTTCTCTCCAGCCTCAGAGAGAAGGGGCATTTTCTGCCTGAAGAAATGAAGAGAGGTTTCAGTCGTGCCACCCCCATTCCTACAGCTGTAGTGTGCACTTGGACTGGGGTTAAGGGGCAAAGCAGGGAAAGGTGGAAGCAGTGCTCCAGAAGAGAGACAGAAGGTAAGCCCCCTTCGGGAGGGGGTTACACATACATTCCTTTCTAATTTATAATTTAATAAAATAGTGAAGCCCTTGTGTATGCAGTATGCAATACATGTATTTATTTGTTTTGCAGGTAAGCACACTGATCCAGGGAACTGTTTTCAGGCATGACCTGGGCCAGAGATGGCACATGTCAGCATGGATACACAACATTACAGGGAGTAGAAACAACATGTACAAACATGATGAGCTATGCAGAGTGCTGCAAGGTTACACAGATACAAAAAAAGGCAGTTCTCTTGGGGTTTGTTTACTGTAATAAGATGCCAAGAGGAGGCCAGCATGACCCTGTAGTTGCAGCAAAAAACCCTAACTAAAGAAAGAAGTCAGTATCTAGGCGAAAAAAACAACTAATCCTTACTACAGGCACTGTTGGTTAAAAAGGTTTACTTGAAGCTATTTAAGCACAGTGTACCATACGTGACATTAAAGGAACATTGTGTCTTTAAAAAATAGCCACACCCTTACTTTTGTTAATGATCTTGATTTGCTGATGCTCCCTTGCTGTTTTTTTTTTTTTCTTACACACCTACTATATTATGCAGCAACTTAGTTCTGGTGACTTAACGCAGCAGCATATCTCTTGTTGCAGCAGTAGAAAGCTTCACTTTCCACTTAGAGTCTGAGGCCAAAGGGAAAGACTGCACAAGATCAATCATGCCTGGCATTTCATCTCAAGTGGCCAAAGACCGGGCGAGAGCAGCTGGGATTGGTACCAATGAGAATGCATTTAAATACCTGAAGCAGGATTATGATACCTTGAAGGCAGAATGCTTGCAGTCCGGGAAACTGTTTGAAGATAAGGCTTTCCCTGCCATTCCCTCCTCACTGGGATTTAAAGAACTGGGACCATATTCTGCTAAAACCCAAGGTGTCCAATGGAAAAGGCCATCGGTGAGCTAATGCTCTCTTCTTTTCATATGAAATAATAAGAGGGAGACACCTACACTCAAAACAGTTTAACTGAATCTTGTTTTTATGTTTGTTTTCTTGCACCATTAATGTGTCAGGTCACTAAACTTTCCCTCATGGTGGTATGTTTTAAAGATTCTTAAAAAATAATTCACCACAGACCAGCAACTTCTAGAATTTAAAGGGGCAGGAGTTCTCTCTGGGAGACAAAAAAACTATGATGAGTTCTTTGTTAAACTTTTGACAATATTCCCCTGAGGGAAATTTTTTTGACCTGAAACATTGAATATGCTAGAAAAAATAAATTAAACCTGCTTTACTTGAACGATTTTGGAGCTGATTTGTCTGTCTCTCTTTCTAATTGGATTCAAGAGATGTTTCAGAAATAAAGGACATGAACACGGGTTTCATGATTTTTAGCATTTTCCTTTTCTCACACTAAAATTGTCCACTTGGTAGAGGTGACTTCTAAAATCTGCATGTTTAGCTTTACATATGTTTTTAATATCTTGAGTAAATGATTATTCCGATAACACACCACTGCTCTCTCTACTCCTCCCTCTCCATCTCTTCCTTTGATGCCAGATGCCTCAAACACTGTGCCACCTTCACCGCCAAATTCTGCTTTGGCTCTCTGTCTCCGAACTCCATGCCATTCTCCCCTCCCCCTCTCCTGCCCTCTCCAGAACTTTGCTTCCCATTCTCTCTCCCTTCCTCCCAGGAAAACCTCTGTAATCAAGCTGGTTTCTTGGATCGTGGGTTGTTTTCCTAATCTCTGGTCCTTTCTTCCCTTGCCTATCCACTCAGCCTCATCTCTCTCTGCCTCAGATCCCTTCTTTGTGACTTTGCCACCCCATCCTGCAACTGTTCCTGATCCCTGACCATTGTACTCCCTCCTCTCATGTTGTTGATGTCTCCCCTGCCCCCCCCAGCTGTGAGTAACTACTACCCCCTCCCCCAGGTTAGCTGTGCCTAAAACATTTAATCTTATCTGGTAAAATTCTGCTCCTGACCCTACCTCCTGCACTGGCTCTGATAGCTTGCACCTTAGTAGTCTTGGTGGTGGTAAATCTGCTACTGTCTGGCGTTGTTCCCTGTACTGTACCTTAAGGTGTATTCACATGACCTACCCTGTTTGTGGTTGCACTGTTGTGCAGGCTGCTCCTTCAAGCTGCAGTGATGTGGTTCCCATTCACACAGCAGCTCCCTACACTGGTGAGACTAACATTCCAGCATTCTGGCTGAACTTCCATGGGGTGGGGCCAGGGGCAGCTAACAGTGTTCAATGCAGTTTGTAGTTAGTTGAAGTGTGTTGGGGCGCTCATCAGGCACATCAGTAGTGCAAAGATGGGTGTTTAGTGTTTTTTTAGTCAAATCTGATAAAATAAAAAGAATTGCTCCTTGAACTGATAGAAGCAGGAGAGGACGATTACTTTCCAAATCATCTGGGACCATTGGGAGTGGTGCTAGCTGTTCAGCTGTTCAGGCAGCCATGCAAAATGCCTCCAGTACTACGCAGTCCCAAGGAAAGAGGGTTGTGGTGAAACAGTGCCTACAGACCCTGTGATGCGGATTATGTTCACATGACAAAAGCAGCAATTCAGTAACAGCTCTGCGCCACTCACAATGGTGCAGAAAATGCTGTGTGAACAGCCCTTTCATTTCCATAATAGTACATGGTTAGGGCTTATTGTGTATGGGAAACAAAGGTTTTCCAAATCTTGTTGTAGGGCAGTTCAAAGGTCAAATAAAATTGTTGTACTATCGTTCTGCCATCACATTGATAGTACAACTTTTTATCCTTAACCTGCCATCTGATTGGCTGCAACAGTGCTGTTTTCAAAAAATTCACTCGAAAATGGCGCCTGTACTTAACAAGCAGTGCGGTCGGGTGAGTACTTCATAGACGCAGTTTGGACATGGACTACTAAAGTCAGTTCCGTATATCCAAACTGTTACTTTGCAGTTTTTTTTTTTTTTAAATTACTGGCACAGTTGTCAGAGCAGAGCGTGACTGCTGTGCAAAGGACCTATATCTTCGGGGACAGGACTTGGGACAGGAATGCAGCGATGAGTACCGGAATTATTGGGGACTGAAGTGGAGAGAACGGGAATCTAGGCAGGACCAGTGTGTTAACAAGGTACAAACACATTGCGGGAAACCATGTACTATATAAAATAGTAGATGGTCACCCATCCACAACTTTGGCAGTGTTTCCCATCTCGGGAGTTGATGACATCATGGAGACCTCTCGAGGTCTATCTGATGTCATCAACACCCTTGATGGAAACACAGCCTTGTTGTGGATGGGCGTCCATCAACCATTCTATATGTTGTCCTTTATTTTGTTCCTCTGAGTATTCTGCCTGTAAATCATGACTGTGCAATGTTAGGAATTGCTACTTTTATTTTAGTGTAGGTATTTTTATCTGTATTTTATTAATTACTACTGCACCTTACATTGCGTATTATGTATTTTCGCTTGCATGTCATTTATTGTGTTTTCCCCTTTCCCCATCCCCCCAGGACACCTCTAGAAATGAGCTGTTACTAGCTCAGTATGTCTTTTCTGGTGATACTTTTATTTTATTTTATTTAAAACATACTTACCAGGTGAACAAACAGGGCCCAGAAGATTTGTTTCCAACTGCGACCTGGGGGAGGGTAGCGTAGGCATTAATAGGGGCCTTTGAAATTAAATCCATGAATAAATAAAATCCATAAAGACACAGTTGTAGTGAAGGAACCAAGGTCACCCTCAGACTTTCTAATCACAGTTCTTGGGAATCTTTTTATTTTCAGTTTTTTTAGATGAAGCATTAGGAGCAGCATGTGCGTTGATGTGAGGAAATGCATGCTCTTGTCCCTGACTGCACTTTTATTTGTTTGTTTTGTTGAATATTGCTGACCCGGTAAGCCCACTGGGTCTAGAAGTCCCTTTTTCAGGGGCGACCGGAGGGAGGGGGTATACAGATGGTAAGCAACTGAATTTGAACCAGATTAAGCTGTTGGTGGTATTTTTAGTGAATGAGGGAAATTTGGCCAGGACACTGGGGAAATTCCCCTACTCTTGTCGATAGGTGCCATGGGATCTTTAACATCCACCTGAACTACCACCAATCCAGGCAGATGGGAACCTCGGTTTAACGTCTCATCCGAAAGACGGCACCTCAAAAGTGCAGCACCCCTCTCATGCAGCACTACAGTGTCTGTATTGGGATATTAACCCAAGTGCCAGATGTGGGAACTGAACCCACAGCCCTCTGATCTCCCAGCCTTAGAGGCGAGTGTGCTACCTACTGAGCCACTGACACTGCACTGGTGTTTGTAAATGGATTCAGATCTGGTCCAGTTTGGGGGGGGGTCCAGTTTTATTGAGATATGTACAATTGTGTTTTCTTTAAAATTTGGCTGTCTGGCCAATATCATCCGGGATAACACATACATCAGTGGCATTTGCTCTGGGGTTCTTTTGTAAGCTTCCTATTCCTTCCATTAAAATGTACACCTCTGTATATTTTCCTAATAATGTATATGCCTTCCTTAGAACAGAAACTAAAACAAATCTTACTATTTACAAATCATTGTGTTGTTTCTCCATACCTCCTTAACAATTCCACACAACTTTACTAACTTCATTATGCAGCCGTGGTGGAGCTGACCAGATTTTGTTTTTTAGCTTGCCAGTGAAGTAGTTTACTGCTAACAAATCACAACCTTAATCAGTAGGGGGGGTCACTGCAAAGAATAGACCATTGTGTGATTATGATAGGACAACAGTACTTGAATTATGGAGGGAGCTTGTAGGGGTAGCCACACCCACATGCTCATGTTAAATAGCAGCTAGTGCAACACAGCCATTCACTTTTTTTTTTTTTTTGCCCTGCCCCCTGGCCAGCCACTCCTTCAGGTCACCTAGGACCCCATCAGCACTCAGACCCCACCAGCAACCACCACCCTACATTGCAGCCCTCCGTGGGAGCCCAACAAAACCCTTGGCCGGATGGGTCCCCCCCAAGGGTAAAGGCACCAGTGGGGGACTGGCCAGCGCACTCTTACCTCAGCCTAGGGTGCTGCTGAGGTGGTCTGGGCTGTCCAGGGCTTCACCATGGCGGGGGCCGGCAACCGTCATTCAGGTGGCCAAGGAGCTCCATTTTTCTCCTGTCCTCCCCTGGGAGAGTGGTGTGCCACTGATGTCAAGGTGCATGCTGATGTCTGCCATGCTCCCGATGTGACTGGGGTGCCGATGCATTGTTGTTCCCCCGGCCTCCGCCAGGAGTCAACATGTGCTGGGCCACGGACCCCACCCTCCCCCCAGGAGAAGGCAAGCAGTCATCGGATGCTCAAGCCTTCTCCCCGCCTGCCCTTTGTCAATCTGAGTCCATTCCCGAACCCAGGAATGCTGGTGTGGCAAGTGGAAGTCCTACTGCTGTGCCGGCACCGGCTAGCCATTCACTTTTAGTAGAAGGGGATCTTAGTTTACAGATGGAGTCCCCCTTAGCTCCTGAAGTGCATAAAATGTGCCAACAGTGTGGATTGCTGAGGGGGGATTAAGCACATTTTTTTTGTGCATCTCTCCACATGCATACTTTAAAGCCTCAATCCTACAGCAAGGCATTATGGCTATGTAAATGTGTGTGCAAGTCAGGTTGATGAGACTTGGATAGAGCAGATAGTGCCTTTTAAATAGGCTTGTACATCTGATCCAGTAAAGGCTGAGAAGAACAAACTGCAGACATGTGATTTGTCCTCTTGGGACTCCACACTGTTGTGCAGTCGTTGTCTGTCAGTTACCAAGCGATAGCCCCAAGGCATCAGGCATTTACAACACTAGGAGTTAGCATATCAGACAGGCAGTCTGCAGGAAGAGTAGTGCATAGGATCCATTAAAAGGATTCCAGGAGAGAAGAAACATCTTATCTATCCCTTCATCCTGTGAACCTGTCAGCGTTTTGCTCTAAACATTGTTCAAAACTATTTTCTAAACTGACATTTTTCAACAAAGTCCAATGAACTCTAGAGAGGTGGACGTGTGCTACAAGCAAAACTACAAAGAACCATTAAATAATGGATTTTTTTCAGAGGCTGCAAAAAGATTTAGTTCAGAACCTTACCTGCACCTCCACACATGGACCAGACCTGCAGCAGTACTGTGATTTAAGTAAAGGAGTCTTGTCATATAAAAATGTCTTGGCCTGCTCCTACCCATGGCATATGTAACCCCCCTACAAATGGGGGCTCCCAAAGGACTTCCAGGAGCTTACTTGAATGCTCCGAGCCTGAATGGTGTTTGGCGTTTAAGCCATTTATCTGTGAGTGTTTTTAGAGCCTCTGGTACTGTCTCTTTAAGAGCTGTCTGCTTGCAGACATAATTAGTTTGTATGGGGGGACTGTGTGTTTCTCTGCTTTAGTCCCACTCGAGCTGCTGCCAATTCACTTCGTTTTTGCAGTCGCTAGGAGTGCAAAAGGAACCTATCTGAAAGATGTAACTGTTTGCCAGAAATCATTTAGAGTAATAATGAAAATACAGTTTGTCTAACCTGCTTTTCTTTGCAATCAGAACTGTGTTTGTCTAGTTCCCCACTCTAGTTTTGAACTGCTGAACTAGACCAATCAGTGTGGGTTAAGAGAGCTCTAAAATGGTGCCTGTGGACGAATCAGAACTTGGACTCGTAATCTGAGCCAGCCACAAGAGGATTGTATGGGCAGTGACTCTGGGAAATGTAGTTTGGACTTCGGCGCCTTTTTGCACCAACAGGGGGAGTCTATTGTGAGTGACAGCCAATCCAGCCAAGAACTGGGAGGAACTCAAAGGAAGTGCCCGGTTTTGTCTACTGGAGTTTCAGTTTAGCTCTGGCAGTGAAGAGGGAAGGAGCCCTGTGCTCCTTCGGTGCGCAGTTTTAGTCGGGAAACGCGTGTAAGGCCCCAAGTTTCGGTCTGCAGCTTGTGCAACTGCTTGTTCAGACTGAATCCGACCTGTGAAGAGAATCAAGGAGATCTGAAGAGTAGAAACCAGGCTCACCCTGTAGAAGGCTGGAGAAATTGCTGAATCGCGCTCGGTCTGTCAGGAACTGAATCTACTGTGTGTTCTCCCGGGTATTGTGCAGTAATTGCGATCGGGATAGAGAAGCAGCCTGCCTGGTATAGTACTTTCTTTTTTCCATATACATGTGTGTAGTGCTTGTGGGGACTCGTGTTTCAAATCCCCTGTACAGTGAATTGAGTGCATGAAGCTGCAAGTAAACCCCAGCTTAATCCAGACTACATCCATTTGCTCTGAACTGCCGTGGGGTCCAGTCACAAGGACCTTGTCCACATGGTCTGTTCCTCCTGGTAATCCAGGACAATCTGTCTTCCATTCAGTTTCAGCATTGAATTTGTGAGTACAAATCAGGGTAGCTCCCTGCCATCATCTAATTGCAAGTGTTCCATCTGATTACTTTTCCTTTCTTTCTCCACGAACTGAGCCTACCGGCTCTGGATTACAATTTGGGTATTGTGCATGCATTTTCCATCTTCAGGGCCCCAACCAGCTGCACCAAATAGGCTAGCCTCTTATTGCCTGGGTACCCAGTAAGAGTGACATTTGGGACATTTGGGATTCTGAAATATGTGCACAGTACTGTGATTATTAATGCATTTAAACTAATTAACCTGATTTCCCCCTGTCCTTGTTATATCCCCCTAAATAAATCAGATCTGTTTGTTTCAGCAAAGTTACACTGCCTGAGGTATTCGTCTATGTTAAAGTATTGTACTGTGGTTTTTGCACTGTATCATCTTGTTTTACAGGGAGTCCCAGGAGTCACACTGACCGAACCAGTCCTGGGGGTAAGTGTATACTGTGAAGGTAATTCTGATATATTGTGTGGGCCACTAGTGGGAAGAAAGGGGGTCGCAGTGTCCCAGAGGGCTGTGACCAAGTTAAACTATTGTAAACCCTGACCTCTGGGTGGAGGCACCCGCCATCGGATCCAGGCCCCTCAACCTGTTAGTGGCAAATCAGGCAGGGGTAGTAGCCCTTGGGATAGCGCCAAATAGGGGTTACACATACTTCTTCCTTGGGGCGTCGGTGCTGATTTGATAATTTGTGGGACCTTGCAAGGTTAGTCTTGTGGGGCCAACCTTTCTATTCTACCCTTCTGCTTTTGGCTGTGCTGTACCTTTGCCAGTTGCTTTGTTATTGTGGTACGAGTTCTGAAGTTTCACTTCAGTCTAATGTTTTCCTCATGTGTGCTGTTCCAACAGGTCAACAGTTGGAGAAATCAGTAACTTTTAAACATACTGTATTGGCAGGATTTTCAAAGAGCAGGAAGCAACACTTACCAGTATGTCCATATTTCAGATGTGTTCTGCGTTCCCACAAATGCATCAGGATGTGTGTGTCCTATTTTAATACATCCTGACCCATTTTATTTGCAACATTTTCTGCAGTCTGCGGCACCTTTAGCCACAACTGCAATACGTGCATCTGTTTCCCAGATGCAAATGTGCACTTCATCCCACCAGCTGAATCAATTTTTGTGACAGAGGTGCACACTGTTTTGTATGGAAACCATACACAGGTCTTTGAACCCCCCATTTAATTTTCACAAACTGATGCCCTGCATTAGCTCTGGTGGGAGATATCAATAACATTCCATTTGAATTTCAAAGACCAATGGCTTGCATTGGCCCTGGCTACAAGGACTGAAAGTGCCTAAGACCAGCTATGCAGGATGGAAGGCTCTGACCCATCACTCTGCCACATGGGGGAACTCACTGGGGGTGGTGCCTCTGATTTTCTGTACCCAGTCCTCTTCAGAAAGAGGATCTTCTCCATGTCCCCCCACCCTCCTGCGCACCACTTGGGAAATGGGTGAGAATTACATGCTATTACAGTCACTTCCCCCTTTGGGTTATTTTGACTGGATTATTTACCACCTTAACTGCTGCTGTATAAAAATTTAAGTAAGGATTCTCAGATTTCTTTTGGATCCAAAGAATAGGTTAAACCATAAAAATATGACTCCCTGAAAGGTTGAAACCACATACCTGTACATTATTGGTTGAAAGGGGAACTTTTGAAAATAGATTTCTGGTCAGACTCCCACCCTCACACACATGAACAGCATGTTTTACTGTATGTTTCTTGTTCAAACTACAAGAAGTCCTAAAGTATTCTGGCATATGCAGTAAGACCTTCTTGTACTGCTCCAGAGAGGAAAGAGTTAAAGCCTACATTCTAAGTAGGCACGCGCTCGGTTTCAAATCACTGTCCCCTGGTACATTCTAGTCAACCGTCAGATTCTTTACTCTGCCTTGCTGTGAAGATGCCTCAGAGATTTCTCCTTAGTATCTCATCGGTTTAATGGTTTTTCGCTACAGTTTCTTCTACTGATAATTTAAAAAAACAAGCTTAAGTTTCAAGTTACTGTCCCTTGGTATAGGTACAGTTGTTTAAATTTTTTGTCTTCAAACAGGGTAAGTCTCGGTTCTTTATTGGATGCCATCCAGCCGTGAGGGAACCAAATTCTTTTCTCTATTTTTCCTTTTAGAGTATAGTGTTTTAGCTCTGGTTAATAAAAAAATGAGTTTGTCAGTTTTTGTTCCTGACTGCTAACACCAGTCTATTAACCAGGACTACTTTAAATTCTTATCCAGCCTAACCGCCATTAGGATAAGTTACAGATGGAGTCACAGAAACCCAAAAAGAAAACTGGCCCTAACGGGTTTCAACAATGTACTGAGTGTGGGGAAACTTTTGCCAAGGTCGATCCTCACACTACCTGTGTTTTCTACTTAGGGTTTGAACACCTTCAGGCATACTGTGACATTTGCAAAATTTCCCTCAGTCGACACTGGACAGGTGACTTAACCGACTGAATGAGAAATCTGATGAAAATCTGCTAACACGGATGGCTGGACTGGTTCAGGTTCAAGAACGGAAGGGGTACAACCTTCTGACCAAGCGATACCCCTTAGTCCATGCGTACCACAGAAACAGCCCTTGAACTGGCTACCACTAAAAAGGAAAAGAAGGAAAAACATACCAAACCGGCTCCTAAGCTGCGGGCAGTGCAGTTCCAACTGCAGAATAAATAACTAATGCTATACGCATTATCCAGTCTTTGCAAACCGGCCCAGCTGAACCGGTGCAATGCCCGGCTACTTCTCAGCCGGTTCAAATTCCTGAATATCCTTTTGAGTGTGATTATTCCTGGGATCAGGAATGTGAGCAAGTTTAGGAGGATGAAGAGGATTTTTATAGTCCTATTGAACCAGAGGCATCTCCAGATCATGAGGGAGGCATTTCTCCACCTAAGCAGTTGGAGGATGCCCTTACACATTTTTCCTTTATGAAAAAGGTGGCTGAAACCCCCCAGTTACTGGTTCAGGAATCCTCAGAGGAAGAGGAAGAAACAGATTATGTAGAGATGATGGATGTCCCTGCCACTAAAAAGTTGGTAATACCCATGCATAAGTCTCTGAAGAGACAGACATTAGACTGTTTGAGTACTGCTACTTTGTTCCTTCTGTGGATAAGAGGACAGGTAGGAAGTACCCAGTGGCCAGGAATGGCACAGAATTTCTGTCTGTAGCCACCCCAGCCATGAAGGAGTAGTCCAGGCTGCTGCCTGTGAAAAGCAAGCATACTGTTAGTTTCCCCATCCTCCTGAAAAGATTCCAGGAGAATTGATTCAATGGCAAAAGGCATACCTTAGTTCTTCCCTTATTGCCAGACAAGCTTCTTACATGGCCTATGTGGCAAGGTACCAAAGAAGCTATGGAAGCAGTATCCTCAGGGCAGCAAGAATTCCAGCTGATTTGGCTGCAGATTTGGGAGAAAGGGCAAGGAGTGGAATAGAGGCTTCTAGCAGTAATTCCACACGGCAGTGGATGCCAATGATTCGACACCCAGGGTTTTGGCTACCTCCATCTCCATGAGAAGGTTTTCGTGGCTCAGAACCACAAATCTCTCTCAGGACACACAGACAAAGGCCTTGGATTTTCCTCTGGTTCAGAATTTCCTCTTTGGGGAACAAACTGAAGCCTATATGAGGAAAATGGATGAATATAGAACCTTCTATAGGAGTGCTGCAGCCAAGGAAAAAGCTGCCACCCCCTCAGAAACAGCAAGGTAGGGGAGGCAGGGGCAGGCCTTACCAGAGACCCTTCTGTCAGGTCCAGGCTTTCCCTGTCTATCAGCAACAGCATGGATATTTTAGAGGAAGAGGCAGAAGAGGTGCCACTCATTCCAGCCCAGCTTCCCAACCCAGGACACCAGCTAAGTAGGCTCCCTGAGAGCCATGGGTCACCTCCCAGTTCTAGTAGGAGGCAGGCTTGCCCACTACTTCATGAATTGGCAGTCCATGACATCAGACAAGTAGGTTCTCGAAGTAGGGCAAAGGCCTTGCTCTGAGTTTCAAGTATTTTCCCAGGCTGAGAGCAAGGCTGTTCAAACCTGCCAGTCAAGCAGAAACCACCCTACTGGAAGCAGAAGTACTGTAGCAACCTTTTTCAGGACAGGGCAGTGGAATCTGTCCCTCTATCCCAAAAGGAAAAGGGTTGTACTGAGGTACTTCCTGACCTTGAAGAAAAATGGAGATTGACAACCCATTCTGGATTTAAGATTCCTGAACAAACATCTAACAAAACCAAAATTCAAGATGGTCACTCGGCCATGATATTACCCACTCTCAGGCAGGGGACTGGTTGCGTCCCATAGACCTCAAGGATGCCCATTTCCATATTCCTATCCGACAGTCACACAGGAAATACCTGAGGTTCAGACTGCCATCAGGCCATTACCAGTTCAGGTCCCTGCCCTTTGGCCTGACTTCAGCTCCCAGAGTGTTCACAAAATGCCTGCAGTGGTGGTAGCACACCTAAGGCATTTAGGGGTCTCAGTATTCTCTTACCTGGATGACTAGCTACTGGTAGGCTAGTCTCAGCCAAAGGTGGTAGAGACCTTAGCCCTCACTCAGAGCACCCTACGCTCACTAGGCTTCTTAATAAATACCAAAAAGTCCATTCTGAAGCCAGTCCAGCACCTGCAGTTCATAGGGGCAGAACTGGACACAGTGTTGGGCAAGGCAAGACTTTCACCAGACAGGGTGGATAATCTAGTTCAGTTAGTGGACTCTTTCAAGCTCCACGTTTTAAAACCAGACACATATTTTCTGTGGCTGTTGGGACAAGTGGTAGCCTCAACAGCCGTGGTACCAGGGGCAAGGTTTCAGATGAGGGACATTCAGTTCCATCTGAAGTCGTTCTGGTCCCAGAGCAGAGATTCTTTGTCAGAACTGATTCCAGCACCTTCTACACTACTTCAAGCTCTGCAGTGGTGAGAGGAAAGGGGCAATATCAGAGTAGGTGTCCATTCCTCCAGGAAAGTCCCACAGAGGTACCTACCACAGATGCATCCCTTTTGGGATGGGAGTGCTGTTAGAGAACATACGGCTCATGGCACATGGTCCCCTCAGGAGTCCCTGCTGCACATAAACCTGTTGAAACTCACAGTAGTGCTACTAGCTCTCCAGTCCTTTTCTTTCATGATTCATGGGAAGGTGTTACAGGTCAGGACAGACAACAGCACAACCCTGTTTTACATCAACAAGCAGGGTGGCACAAGGTCCACTGTGCTGTGTACAGAGGCCATGAAGATTTGGAATCCAGCTTACTCCATCGAGGTAACTCTGTCAGCAGTTCACCTCCCCAGGAAGGACAATGTTCTGGTGGATTCTCTCAGCAGGATCAACCAGAACCACTACAAGTGGTCACTGAATCACCTGGTTCGCAAGGACATCTTCAGGCAGTGGAGCACTCCAGAGATAGACCTATTTGCAGCCCCAGACAATCACCAGTTGCCTCAGTACTGCTGCAGGCCTCTCATTCTGGGTACAGTGCCAGTGAATGCACTCCTACTGGGCTGGTCAGGGAAATTCCTGTATGCCTTCCCTCCATTTCCCTTGCTACTTAGGGTACTGACCAAACTCAGGGGTCAGTCAGCGGTAATGATCCTGATAGCTCCAGACTGGTCTAGACAGCCTTGGTACTCGATACTGGTGGCCCTGTCATTGACCCACCCAATTTGCCTCCCCAAGAGGTATGACCTACTGACCTCCTCCCAGTGGAGGATCATGTACCCAACTCGGGCTTCCTCAGACTGAAGGCCTGGCTCTTGCAGAGTTAGAATATGCTGGATTGCAGCTCTCTGATTCTGTTCTAGATATCCTTAAGGTTTCAGAAACCATCTATTAGGAAAACCTATTTCTCCAAATGGAAGAGGTTCACCATATGGTGTGCTCAGGCAGGTGATGAGCCACAAGGAGTGGGCATTCCACTCCTGTTAGATTTTTTTTTTTTTATTAAATTGTATTAAAGGTTTAGTTTTCCAACATATCAACATGATAAGACAAACTGAAATAAATAATTTAAACAATATCCATAGTTCAATACAAATACTCATACACACAGTAATTGTACACTCCATTTGATCTCCCTTTCTTTAACTAGGTGTTCCAGTACAGTCATAATCCCATTACTTTGATGGGGTCACCTCATTTCAACTCAATCAAAAGAAAACTAAAAATGAAACAGGAATAAAAAAATGGACATATAACAAATAACTTGCAGACCTATAATCAGTTGCCTTAATTTAAATTATGAAGGAAACTCTACACCCCGACTGACTATCTCTATGAAAATACACCATTTCTTTATTTAAAGGGTTAAGGTGGTATGTGATGGGAGCCCATTCAGAGTGCCAAGATTCCCTGAAAAGGCATTATAATGCTTGTTTGTCATACTTCCAATATGTCCTTACCTGGCTTTTGACAGTATAATGAAAAAAGGCATCCATCTGCTAGTGAATTTATTTTTGAGACCTTAGCCAGGCCATTATTTTTTCCATAATTAATAGTGTGTAGCATTTTTCAGCCATGCTTCCTTAGAAGGGCTTTTAGGGTTAGTCACTTTTGGGTTATGGCTTTAAGTGCGGCAGCTATTAGTATATAATATAGATAGCTCAGTGGCCCCCTTCTCAGCTCATTCGGTGGGATCCCCAACATCCAGAATTTCATGTCATGTGGGATCGAAATTTCAAACACCTTCTCTGCTTCTCTCCGCACCTCTTCCCAACATATCCCCAACGCAGGACACGTCCAAAAAATGTGTGTCGCTGTGCCCACCTCCTGGTGGCCTCTCCAACACTTGTCTGAAAACCCTTTCCCCAAATATTTTGTTTTATCTGGCATGTGGAAGTGTCTTATTACTATTCTCTATCGAAAATCTCTCTAGGAAGGGGAGGCAGTAGTAAGATGGACCCCCTTCCATGTCTGAACCCACTTCTCATCCGATATTACTATCTGCACCTCTTTCTGCCATTTCTCTTTAATTTGGTTTTGTTTCCTCCTCTCTTAGAGCAGTAAGAAATGTATAAAGTTTGGATACCACCCCTTTTATTTTTTGTCCCTTTGCTAATTCTAATAGTAGCGCCCGCAGCAGATTGGGGTCTTTATTAAATTGCAAAACCCTGCTGGGGGCAATTATATAGTGCCTAAACTGCAGATAATGAAAGAAATCCCCTGAAGCAAAAGAAAATTCCCTGTGGAGCTGTTCATATGATTTCACTATCCCATTCTCCAATAGCTGGCTTACAAATACAATTCCCTTTTGTTTCCAGTGGAGTCTGCCCTCAGACAACTTAAATGGTAAAAAATTCAAACAAGCTCTCAGCTGGGTATCTGTTCCCATGGCCAGTTCCAGTTTATTCTTACAGCATACGTCCATCCATATTTTTTTAAGGTTACAGGCCCAACTACTGGGGGTATCAAGCATATTTAAATTATCCCTATCCATAGACAGGAGGTTGCCTAACCTCGCCATCCCTCGTTTTTTTTTCCAACTCCACCCAAATCGGTGCATCAGCCTGACGTAAATGAGGTATAACGTGTTGCAATTGCCCTGCCCAATAGTAGCCCCTTAAATCTGGAAGAGCCAATCCTCCTTTATCTTTTGAACTGGTTAAAATAGCCATCTAATTCTGGGTTCTTACCTCTCCAAATAAATTTTGAGAAAGTAAGCTTAAGATCGCTCCAGAAACTTTCTGGTGGATGAGTTGGGATGGATGAAAAAAAAATAAATAAACCTAAGCAGGATGTTCATCCGAACCACCTCTACCCTCCCCATTAAGGATTGAGGAAGCTCTCTCCACCTAGTACAATCTGCCTGGACCTCCCTCAAGAGCCTCAGATGAGTAGTATGGAATAGTTTAAGATCTCAAGATATCCATGCCCCCTAATATCGAAACTGTTTTGTAGTCCATTGAAACTTTCCTATTTTGGGCAGTGGTTGATCTTTCTGTAAACAAGCTGGTTACAGTTTGGTTTTGGATTCATTTATTGTGAAGCCTGATATCAGTCCAAATTGTATTAGTGTCCAAGATATGATTTATATTTTCTTCAGGGTTGGTGACATACAAGAGTGTCATCTGCATATAACAAAATACTCTGGTACTGGCCTCAGCATTGCATCCATGAATATTTGCAGCCTCCTAAAAAAAAAAAAAAAAAAAAAAAAATCTGTCACTCTCCAGTGCTGGGCTGTACAACACTGTCCTGATGTTATGCCATTAGTCGAGACCTGACTCTCGAGAAAAATTCCAACTTGGTTATCTCTCTCCCTGGCTACACTCTGTTCAGGAAGACCTTATAAGCAAGCGTGGTGGGCGGGTGTGCAGTCTTTATGCTTGACACACTTTTAGGCCATGCTCTCCTGCCCCAAGTTCGGTTTAGTGCCCAAGCCCTCATCCCAAGATTACCCCTGACCCAGCCAGGGACCTCTTTTCTTATAGTCTGTTACATACCCCGAGGGACCAGCTGTCCACCCCTCACTGATTACCTCACCACACTCCCACACAAGGCGGAGCAGCTCATCCTAGATGACTTTAATATCAATTGGCTGAGTACCACTGCCCCCCCATATCAGGAACTTCTTCGCTGCCCTAGATATGACCCAACTAGTTACCTCACCCACTAGATTTAACCGGTCGAGGCAGCTCCAGCACCCTCCTAGATGTAATTCTGTCCAACCGCCCTCATAAAATCAGGGATATTAATGTACTACCAGACTCTCTGTTAGTGACCACTCTCCTGTCCTCTGTCATTGGTCATCCCCACACCAAAACCGTGTCCCAGGTCACCTCACGCGGCGCTTTCACCCGGGGTCTCAAAAAGCTAAGCACACCTAGCCCAGCTTGACTGGTTTCCAGTCCCTACTTGCAATGGATATTGACAGCTCAGCCCTAGCCTATTTCTCCAGTGCCTTCAGAAGGCCTGTGACCTTCTACCCCCTGAGCCAGAATCCGTACCAAAACACAGTGCCCCCATGGATCTCCCCATCCCTCATCCAAACACTGAAATAAAGAGATAATCTCTGGCATATTGCTGTCAAGACAGGCAAACTGGCTGACAGACAAGCCTATAATGCAGCACGTAACAAGTGCACCTGGGCTATAAGGCAGGCTAAGGTCGAATATTATCAAGCCACCCTTGAATCACTTGTGGCTCATCCTGTGCCTTCTGGGATAATATAGAAAGAGCTCAATGGAAAACACGTTTCTCCCACCATCACTACTCTCCACAGACGGTACCATCACTACTGATCCTCCCGCATAGCTGAGTGCCTCAATATGGCATTCTCAGGACTAAGCTCTGGCCTCTCCCACTACTTTTTGACCCTATCCTGCCTCCACCTCCCCACCTCAGATCACCCCCCCTTTCTACCTGCATGCCATATCACCCCTTGAAGCCAGGCCTCATCTGCAAAAAGCCTTAGCTAGCAACAACCCCAGCTGTGATCCCCTGGACTCCAGGATTCTCCAATTAGTCCTACATACTGTACTAGCCCCTCTCACCAACCTTTTAAACCAGTCACTATGTCTTGGTCAATTTCCCAGTGCCTGGAAAATTGCAGAAATCACCCCTATCCATAAGAGTGGAGATAGAACCTCCCTAACAATTTCCAGGCCCCTCCATTCTCCCCTCTCTCCAAAGCACTAGAAAAAATAGTGGCCATTCAGCTCTCAAGTATCTGGCCAAATATGACCTGCTGTGTCCAGAGCGACATGGATTCTGACCGGAACACAGCACCACTACAGCCCTCCTGGAGTTCTCCCAGCACCTCCACTCTGCTCTCGACTCTGGTCATGTTGCGGGTGCAGTGTTCATTGACCTCTCCAAGGCCTTTGACACTGTCTGTCATCCCCTCCTACTTGACTCCCTCCACCAACTTGGCTTCTCCCCTGGCCCACTGGCTTGGTTCATCAGTTACCTCTCTACCAGATCACAGCACGTGAAGGTAAATGGCAACCTGTCCAATACCCTGCCCGTTCGCTCGGGGGTCCCCCAGGGTTCCATCCTGGGCCCCATTCTGTTCAGCCTATTTCTCAACACCCTCTTCAGCTCCTGCTTGGACAATATGCTACTCTATGCCGATGATGTAGTTCTCCTTGCCTCCCACCCTGACCCTGCCTTTCTACAGGAATCCCTGCAGCACACATTCAACCAAGCCGAAAAGTGGTTCCTTAACCACCGGCTGGTTATTAAACTTAAAAAAAACAAATCTATGCTTTTTTTTGCATCACCAGAATAAGGCCAAAAATGCCCCCCTCTGCATTCTCCCCAGTAATGCTCACCCTCTTGAGCAGGTGTCGTCCTACAAGTACCTGGGCATCACCTTTGACTTTGCTCTTACATTCCACACCCACATCAATTTCCTGTCCTCAGCCATGAACTCTCGGATTGGCCTTCTCTATCAGCACAGAGATTGCCTCCCCCAAACCACCCTCCAACTGGCCATCAACTCCTCCATCCTGTCCCTAGTGGACTACAGCCTACCTATCTATGCTGCGGCCAACAATACCACCCTCACCAGAATCCAGACCTCGATAAAAAAGGCCTGTAGGCTCCTGACCGGTGCATCTCTCTGCACCCATACTTGCCTGCTCTATTCCACCACCAACCTGCTCACCTTGAAGGAGTGCCTGTGCTACCAAACCAGCTTACTTGCCAAAAAATCCCTGCTAGGACCCTTCCCCCAGGGTTCACCACGTCCCTGCGGCTTGCATCCCCATCTGTTGCCACTCGTAGCTCAGTTAAGGCCACCTTTCTGGTGCCCCATACCAAGACCTCCCTAGCCCAAAGGTCCTTCCACTACCGCACTCCCACATGGTTCAACTCCTCCACCCTCTGTCACTAAGTCTACCAAAATTGGTCCCTTTAAAGTCACTCTCCGTAACCATCTCTTTGGCGCCCGAAGCTGTAGTTGCCCTTAATCAACCTAATGTTGTGGTCTCTCCCCGTTTCTGGCCCATAGCCTAGACAATGTCCATTGGACTGCTTTCCTCCCCCTTTTTTTTTTCTTTTCCTCACCCCTGTGCCCCCCACCCTTCCACATAGGTATTTACCCGGTATGACCAGGGTTGTGACTTCTACTGTTATACTTTATATGATTGCTATTTACTGCATGTGACTTTATTCTGTTAACCACAGTTATATTGTGTTCTTTTGTTATCTGTATTGCACCTGTATGTTACCACTGTTATATCTCACACTGTAACCATGTCTACCCTCCCTGCAACGAGGTGCCTTTGTAAATGAGTCCTTGACTCAAAGGTTGTAAATCCAACTTTCAAAATAAATAAATAAAAAAATACAGATATCGTGCCCCCCACCCCTATACCCCGGTAGTCAGGATCCTTCCTGATCTTAGCCGCTAGGGCTCCATGCTTAGGGCAAATAAGTGAGGAGATAGGGAGCAGCCCTGTCGGGTTCCTCTCTCTATCTTAAAGTTGTCAGATAGTACCCCATTCACTCTCACCCTCGCCCATGGATTTTGATATATATTGGAGAACCACCCTTGAAATTTACTTCCAAATTCAGACCTCTCAAGGGTTGATTGCAGAAAATGCCAATCTAGCCTATCAAAGGCTTTCTCTGCGTCTATTGAAATAACTGCTTTATGTGAGCTAGAGGCTGATTTCCCCGTCATTTCTAAAATATTTAATAGTAAGCAAATGTTGTCCTGTATATGCCTTTCAGGAATGAATGCAGTCTGGTCAGGGTGGATCAGGCCTGGTATCACATGAAAGACCCTGTTAGCAATCAACTTTGTAAAACTCTTGGCATCTGAATTCAGCAGGGATATAGGGTGGAAATCTAGAACAGGCTGTAATTCCTCTTTGCCCAGTTTGGGCAGCACCATAATTGTTGCCCTTCCCAAGAGTCTGGAATAGCTTCTTTATTATGTGCCTCATTGCATAATTTTGTCAGAAAGGGTGCCAGCTCTTTTGAAAACAATTTATAAAATGTATTTAACCTATCGTGTCCCAGAGTTTCCCTGTCTTTAAGGACTTCATTGTTTCTTGCATTTCAAGTACTGTAAATGGGGCATCCATGTACTTTTTTTGTGCACTCGTTAAAGAAGGAGTTTGACTTTCCTAAGAATTCCAAGATATTTTCTATGTGCTGGTTAACATTCTCTTTTCTGTATAATAATTCATAATATTTTTAAATTATTTTGCAATACTATCTGGATGTACCACCTCCTCAGACCCCTGCCCTACCTTTTTAATTCTGGTCACATATCTCTCCACCTCTTATTTTCGGAGCCTGAGTGCCAGCAACCACCAAGCCCTATCTCCCCCTTCATAGTATTTTTGGTTCAAAAAATGAATTGCATTTTCGGCCTTCTTTAAGGTTAGGTTATTAACTTTATCCTTGGATAAAGCTTGGGCAATATCTGGGGTTCACCCAACTTCTTGTGATCTGTTTCCAGTTCTTTTAATTTATCTTCCACCTGTTGCAACTTCTCTAGATATATTTTTTTAAGATACGCTGCCTGTGAAATCAGGTGTCCCCAAACCACCACTTTTAATATGTCCCAAACAAATTTTAGAGCAGTCTCCCCTGAATCGGAGAAGTAATCCATTTTGGAGGAAGAAGCCAGGGAAGAGTCAATCTCCATCTTCTTCCTCCTTATCTCCCCACTGCCTCTGTTTAGCCAGGGCCTGATATCTGTTTCTGGTAAGAACCGCCTTCTTAGGAGAATGGCTATCTGATTTTCTCTTTCCCTTGCCCTGTCTGGAAGAAGAGACTGTAACAAAGGGGTCTTTTTCTCATGGAGGAGGGGCATAGAAACAGGAATAGGCTCAGCGGCCCTGAGATTGGTTCAGAATTTTGTGTTACCGGCTCTTCCACATAGCACTCTAGCAAATTAGGAGAAGGGGGAGAGGAGGCTACTAACCACACCTTTGGGGTGAGCTGATGCCAAATTTGGGTGAGGAGGCTGGGCTGTGGTAGAGGATGAAGAGCCTCTCTCCTTTGCAGAGTCTGCACCTGGGACTCTGTGATGAGAGCAACCTGGCCCTGAGGAGGACTGTCCATCCAATTGTGGTTTAGCCCATTGACGCTGCTAATAAGAATGATTTGTCTCATCACAAAGGGTACATCTCAGGGGGTTTGGACACCCTAAACTAACATGTCCGTAAGTCAAATAGAGATTGCATTGTGGTTTATCACAAGTGTTACTGAGGTGCATTCTCTAACTGCACTTGTGGCACGTCCGGGGCTTCCCAGGGTAAAAACATAGCCCACAATCCCTGCCAATATAAAAGCTCCCTGGCAGGTGAGAGATACCCCTATCATTGTACTTCAGTTGTACCTTGACCTTCCAGTCCCTGTCCAAACCAAATCCTCATCCAAAATAGGGTGAGGGGCTTTCAATATGTCATAGCACTGTTTTAGCCAATACTGGACATCTGCTATGCTCACCCCCTCACTCCTAAAAATTAAAGTAATGATTTTAACCATAGGCTTAGTGAGGGGATGACTAAAAATGGAGTCCAGAGTGATGCAGTTTTAACTTCCTTATATTTAACTAGAATTTTCCAGAGCTTAAACATTCTTGAAACTAAGGTCATAGAAAGGTTCTCCTGCACATGTGTAAATGCAAATAATTCAGATGCAGCAATCTCTATTGAGTCCTGTAACATACTGTAAAGAACAGTTCTTCTATTAGGAGCATTAACAACACATCCACCAAAAATTTAAGGCAAACTGCTTTTCTATGCTGAGCTGGTTCACCCAAGTTTTGAAATAAGTCACTTAACTTGAAGAATGATTCAGTGGAATGTTCTCCTGATGTCTGAGCTGCTGAAGCTCCTGATCCTGAAGAATTCCCTTGTATTTGGTGGTCTGCAGTAGAAATGGATGGCTGAGAATCCACGTTGGGGCCCATGTTAATGTCAGTGGTGTTTGCTGTGCGCATTGGCCAACTTACAGCTGATTCATCAGCTGGCAGAATCAGAGAAATCAAAGAGTCCACCTGCAGAGGGCATGAAGCCTGAGTATTAATTGTTGGAGCAGGCACTTTCGACCGTCTGCTATTTGTGCACCATCAATGATTTCTTGTGCCATGATCGTTCACAGTGAAGTCCAGGTAGCTCCTCCATCATTCTGGTCCAATCTGCGCCTGCAGAGCGGCTTCAAGAGTCCACGGGTTGTCAACGGCGTCACCTTCCGGCGAGTCTCCCCAAGGTGTAGTGAGAAAGGGTGGCCTGGGTTTGTGCTCTGAATTACAAGAGCCTGCCTCGGAGAGTGCTGCAGTCGATGTAATTGCAAAGCCTTGGAACCTGAGAACACTGCTGCAGAGTAGGTAGGGTCCGGGATTTGGGATGTTGCATCCTCTTGAAATAACTGAAGCAAAAATTACTTATGCAGTTTGTAAACCTGTCGTGGTTACCTTCGTAGCTGAAGTTAAAGTCATTTGATCGAGAACAGGTGTATCTTGTCCTGGGTTTAAGCATGGATTCTGCACACTGGTGCCAGAAGTATTCAACACAGATGCAACAGTTTCCTCTGCAAATAAGTCATCCTTGTTTGAAGTTGATAGTGAATTACCAACCAAGGGGTTAAGTGGATCCAAATTATGAGACAGCATTTCTCCATTACCCTCTCTTTCTCCTCCTCCATCCCGGATGTCGGCCATCATGGAAACAGCCAACAAGGATTCCCCCTACTGGCAGAGTAGGGGAATTTTTATTAGAAAAATGGACTTCATCACATCATATATACAAAAAGAAACATTTCACACGTACATACATATTAAAATATATAATGCAATGCCCAGCAATGAAAACCATTCAATTATTGTCCAGTCCAGTGTCTACAATTAATCCACAAATGTTTCACCCTGGAACTTGAGCCATGTTTGCAATCAAAATTAAAATATTCAGAACCTTTTCAATATTTCTAATAATTTCAATCTGTATAACCCATTTTTGTTGCAACACCCAAAAACGTCTCGCCTGCCATATAAAAATATAATAACTGACAGAACCACATATATTGTATCCTCATGATACTTCCCTGATAGCAATGGATTCTCCCCGTACATAATCTCTGTGTATGTTAAATTTGTCAATATAGGCTCTTTTCATTCTCTAGCTAATAAACCCCAAATTATTTTCACAAAATCATATTCCTGAAACAGATGCTTTTGCGTCTCAGTTATCTGGTCACATGTATCTCTGGAACAATACCTTTCATATATCTGCTTATGTTTATGATTTCCTTTAACATTTAGCCTCCCCAAATTCCCTAGTCAAATTGTATCCCAAACACAGGTGGGTATCCGAGGGTTTCTCAATTGTTTTACCATTCTTGTTTTTTGATCTGCTGAACACCTAGTATATTCAACCTGGTCCTTACACTCCACTGCTAACATCTGTCTATAGATCACCTTCCTGTCTAACGTTAGAAAGTGACTGGGCTTAAGATTTCACTTTTTCATCTGCTGTTAACTTTCTTTAGCATATAGTGGAAAATACCCACTTAATCCCAAAATCCTATGTTCACTCTTTTCCCAACCTGGTAAACTTGAGATCAACCATAGGTCTATTGTAGGTTTCTAAATTTTCTCCCCCTGGTCTGAGTGCATTACCAAAATTGGAACTACAAAAAAAAACTAAAAAGCCACTGGATTAATCATACCTATACCCCTTCTGTAATTGACCTGATATGTGAATTCTTTTAATGGATTCAACCTTGATCCCTATAAGGCCTGAAAGAATACACAGGGTTTTATTTAACGCTAAAAATTGATTAGCGTTTTGCTAAATATATATGCTAAAACTGCTAAAACATTGTGAAAATGCAGACATATAATATCACTGGCATTCTCCTTTAAAGTGAGTATAGTGCCGGCTAGTTTCCTTTCCCCCTTAATGCTATTAACACTAACCGAGGTACCTGTAAGTGTATCTGCCATCTAAAAAAAATTAAAAGGGAACACCATTAATTATATTTCCTAGTGTAATCCCTAGGGGATCCTATACTTTCTACTTTGTCTCATTCGCTTGGTTATTGAGTCGGTACTCCCCCCTTCCCCACATCTTCAGTATCTGTAGTGGAGACACTCGAAGAAGAATCTTATCCTTCCTCTTCTGACTCTCTCTCTAAAGAGAGAGCAGCAAACTTGTTAACTGTTTTCCATGATTCAGGAGTTTTATCTGACCCAGACCTTTGATACACTGCCTTTCCTGCTCTGTTTCTTTTTTTGGGAACAGGTTTAAATTCCTGATTTCTAGGATTTAAGGGGGGGTGGTGGGGGTAGGCATCACTTCCTGACTTGTATCCTGTACTTCTTCCATTAATGGTTGCTCAAGTGTACTGACATCTAACATGACTTGCTCCCTGGGACTTACCTCCTGAGGCCTAGCTGGCTACTGTACTTGAATATTTTCTTGTCTTCTAGCCTGTTGATTTTGCCTCAAAGTCTCCAAACCTGCTCTCATACTTTGCTCTGCCACCCTTTTAGCTAGTTGCTGTTGTGCTAAATTAATAATCCCTTCATGAAAGGACAGTCCTCCCTATATGGGATGCTCAGGGACAACCCCATACGCATGCCCTGTACACTCGCATAGATTGCATCTAAACAAATTCCAATTCCAGACAGTGACTACATTTTACCCGTGTCACCTAAGTGAGCTGAAATGTGCCCAGAGCCACACTTGTAACAGGATCTAGGTTGTCCCACATAAAAGGGACTCTCTATCCGTCCCAAGTAAAAGGAGCCTGGCAGATGTACTGGGCCAGAATAGTAGTGTATAGCTTGACTTGATCCTCCACCCCCATCCCAAATCTGTTCTCCATCTAATGTGGGGTTGGTTTACATAGAATTTCACATCGCTGCTTCAGCCAAAATACAATATCCTGTATGTTAACCCCCTCGTTTTTAAACATAATGGTGATATTCTTAACTGCAGGTTTAGTAAGAGGGACAGCGTGAAAAGGGGCCCAAAGGGGAGAGTTCTTACAAGCATTATACTGGGTCCAAAATCTATCTAGGCTTAATACATTTTTATGTTGCTTGCACGCATGTGCAAGAAACATAGTGCCATCACCGGAGATTTCGGAGGTGTGTCACCTCCTCCTCTAATTCAGTCAGTGTGCTGGCAGGCGCGGCCCCTGTAAGCCAATGCATTTTGGAGCTGTGTATGACACGCTCTAAAATGCAGTGGCATACAGTTGAAAGGGGGAGCTACGCAGTGAGGCACGATAAGATATCAGCTGCTCACACAGCTTCCCCCAACACTCGCAGGCCCGTGCGCTCCCGACGCACTGAATAGCCGACAGAGTGCCCAATCCCGTCGGCTGAGCTGCGTCCCCCGCTCCCCAGTAGTAGTAGTCTTTGGCCGATGGGGTGCCCAATCCCCGTCGGCTGAGAGCGCTAATCCTTGTGCGCGCTGGGAGCCCACCCAGCGTGTCGTAATACCATGGCCGACGGTGCCCAATCCCCGTCGGCTGAACGCCTCGAACGTCCTTGTGCCATGCTGGGAGCCCACCCAGTGTGGCAAATGGTCCACGGCGTCTTTTTTTTTTTTTTTTTTTTTAACCTGAAAAGCGAAAATGGTCCTGGCGCATCTCGACCCCCACAACCCGCAGCCACCACTCGCGCAACCTCCCACCCCCCCTCACCCCATACTTACCTCGGGACTCCGGTAGCGATCTTGGTGGACGCGGGAACACGTCTGCACTCTTCAAAGCCGACCGCGAACTGAGGAAATGCCGGTAAGCTGTATAATGGGCTAGATGGGGGTTTCAACTTTGTTGCATATCTCAGGCATTTTGGAATTTTGCACCAAATTTTCAACATGGGGTTTTTGGGACCCCTTCTCATGATGATGTCACTGTCATGGCGTTATTCAGGCCCGAAGGGTGATTTCGCGCAGTGACTGTGCAGTGACTGCGAAATCACCCGTTGGGCCTGAATACTGCCATGACAGTGACATTATTCATGAGAGGGGTTAAAAACCCCATGTTGAATTGGTGCCAAAATTCCAAAAATGACTGTTTTACCAGCATCGTTCTGCCAGTTCCTACGCGGGCTCGTAAGTTCCAGAAATTTCAATATTTTCACTCCAGATTTTCAACATTGCCATTTTACCACACCTTCTTATAGAGCAGTACAGCTGTCATTTTCACATCTCACCAAAATGTGTTTCCCCATGTAGCCGAGAATGGCGCAGTCGATTATCTTGAAATCAATGTACGGGACAAATTAAGAAAATCACAGTAACACTGTTCATGAGCAGAGGTCTTAAAATGGCTATGTTGAAAATTTGGTGAAAGAATTCCTAAAATGACTGTTTCAGAGTGTGCATTGCACAGTTCCCACGCATTTCGTGAGGTTTCGAATTTTCAATATTTCCACTCCAGATTTTCAACATTGCCATTTATCACACCTCCTTATGAGCAGTACAGCTGTTATTTTCACATCCGCCCAAAACGTGTTTCCGCCCATGTAGCGCACAATGGCGCAGTCGGTGTGCAAACTCAATGTATGTGACACATTAACAAAATCACAGTGACACTGTTCATGAGCAGAGGTCTTAAAATGGCTATGTTGAAAATTTGGTGAAAAAATTCCTAAAAATGACTGTTTTACGAGCATGCGTTGCGCAGTTCCTACGCAGGCTAGTAAGTTCACGAAATTTCAATATTTTCACTCCAGATTTTCAACATTGCCATTTTACCACACCTCCTTATGAGCAGTACAGCTGTCATTTTTCACATCTCACCCAAAATGTGTTTCCGCCTACGTAGCACACAATGGCGCAGTCGGTATGCGAAATCAATGTATGGGACACATTAAGAAAGTCACCATGACACTGTTCATTAGCAGAGATCTTAAAATGGCTATGTTGAAAATTTAGTGAAAAAATTCCTAAAAATGACTGTTTTACGAGCGTGCGTTGCGCAGTTCCTACGTACGCTCGTAGGTTAGCGAATTTTCAATATTTTACTCCAGATTTTCAACATTGCCATTTTACCACACCTTCTTATGAGCAGTACAGCTGTCATTTTCACATCTCACCCAAAACATGTTTCCGCATATGGCGCACAATGGCGCGATCGGTGTGCAAACTCAATGTATGGGACACATTAACAAAATCACAGTGACACTGTTCATGAGCAGAGGTCTTAAAATGGCTATGTTGAAAATTTGGTGAAAAAATTCCTAAAAATGACTGTTTTACGAGCCTGCGTTGCGCAGTTCCTACACACGCTCGTAAGTTCGCAAATTTTCAATATTTGCACTCCAATGACTTCCAAATACCTAAACAGCACATAGAAGCAAGCAACATTCGGCGTTGACAAATGCTTGTTAAAACTGATATCATAGTTTGAGTTTCCCAATTCTATCAGTGCAAAGATCTCAGAAGAAAAAAATCTCAGATTCTTTTAAAAGCTTGCAAGCACTATACACTCTGTCTGGAGGATTACTAAGGCCTCCTTTATACAATAAGCGAGCTGCATTGCACCAAGGCACAGGTTCACCTCTAGTCTGAAAAAGGTCTGATAATTTAAATAGGGTTTCTGCAGCCCCCACCACCACCACCACTTGCTATATTTCGTAAGCCTGCTGAAGATGGGCCTATCCTCCTAGCATCATCATTCTCCATAGAGGTACTATTTTCTATTGGGGATGCTAACTCTATTTCTTCCCTTTCCACATCTCCTCCCCCCTCAGCAGCTACAATTCGTACCTCAGCAATATTTTCATTAGGTTGTTCCATCCTTGTGCTACTTTCAGTGCTTGCACATACAGTTCTTAACATTAAGTTTTTAGACATCAAAAAATTACCCCGGTGTACGTTGGAGCTCTCTGCAGTGGTGGCCACATTCTCTGCAACTTTCTTCAGCATCTGTATATATCCTGGATCCTGTGAATCTGGAGTCCAAATGCCATAATTTTGTAACTCCCAGCCAGCGCTTTGTGGAGAGTTTTCCAGCAACCAATTCAGTCCTCCTATATCGTTCTGCAAGTGACTTTACTTCTCTGCATTAAATTTATGTGCCAAAATCTGTTCTTTAGCTTTACTCCATCCCACCTTGATTTTATCTGTTGCAAACAAAAAGGTTTCAGCCTTGGAATTTGTCGCCGTTTTACATGTTTGATTTGGTCCATTTTTTCATTCTTTCTCATTAGACACTGTTCTCTTTCTCTGGGCCAATACAGGCTTTTGGCATGTAGATTTACTGCACGAACTGCCAGCCTTATCCATACCGCCCTGAACTTTGTCAATAACAGACATTTCTTTGGTTGACGAGTCAGCCCAATCCTTTTGATTCTGTCGAGCCGCGTCATCTGCATTCTGACTCATACATCGGCTGACAGCCTTTCCGCCCATTTTGACAGTCATAAAGACATTAGTGTCCATCTCTATTTCAGGACCCACAGTAAAATTTACTTCACAATATTTTTCTGTTTGTTGCATACTGTACTGTGTATGGAGGAGATCCTCATCAGTTCCTTACTTCAGTTCTTTTAAGGACACATTTTCTGCTTCATCCAATGATTCTTCACAATCCATTTCAGGAATCACTAGATTTTTTTCTATGGCGTCTTGTGACACAGAAAAAGGAGATGAGACCTGCTCTCCTGCACTGTCTGCATCCATTTCCACCTGTGGTTCCTCCATATTGGCCATCTGAGCTAGATGGCCAAGGGTTCCTCACTGGCTGAGTAGAAGAATTTCCCAGTGTCCTAGCCAAATTTCCCCTACTCACTAAAAATACCATCAACAGCTTAATCTGGTTCAATGTCAGTTGGCATCCATCTGTATCCCCTCCCCTGGGAGGAGGCAGAAAATAGGCAGAATTTTCTAGTTCTTCTTTCCTGATCAACAAAAACTAAATAAATGATACCCCTATCTAGTGGCAGGCTATCCTACTCTCCCTCTTGCTGGGTGAGAGACAGGAGAAATCGTTCCATCTTGGTCCTCCTGGATCTCTCAGCGGCGTTTGACACTGTGGACCATGAGGTGCTACTTGACTGACTACGGTTCTGATGTGCCCTGTCCGGTAAGGCCATCAAATGGTTCGGGCCATACCTACAAGGTAGAGTGCAGAGGGTAGTGATGGGTAGTGATTGGCCTCATCTAGCCCAAAGCCTCTTATCTGTGGTGTTACACAGGGGTCGGTCTTGTCACCCTTACTGTTCACAGTATATATGTTGCCATTGGGAGACATTATCAGGTGGTATGGGCTGGGTTTTCACTGCTATGCAGATGAGACCAGCTATACCTGTCCTGTGCACCAAGTAACCAGATGGCGGACTCTGTATTTAACAGCTGCCTGTCTGAGATCGGACCTGGATCTCCCATAACTAGCTGAGACTCAGCCCAGACAAGACATAGAGTGCTGGTGGTGGACCCGGTCATCATGGGGGAATGGGGGTTTGTGGAGACCACCTAGTCTTGTGCTGGGGGGGTGCCCCTGACCCCATCCGAATGGGTGAAGAATCTGCATGTGATCCTTGAAAGCAGCTTGACACTTAATACTCAGGTGTCGGCCATTGTTAAGAGTGGATTTTATCATCTGAGGAACATTGCCCAGATTCGGAACCTGCTAACCCCCTTCCCCAAGGACCTAGTCTCACTAGTACATGCTTTTGTAACATCCAGACTGGATTACTGCAATGCCCTGTACCTAGGGCTATCTGGAGGTAACCTCTGCTGACTGCAGCAGGAGCAGAATTCGGTGGCAGGATTATCGATGGGTGTGCGTAAGTTTGATCGTATCACACCAGTCCTCTGAGAACTGCACTGGCTGCAGGTTAGGTGGAGGATTGCCTTCAAGGTCGGTTTACTGACCTATAAAGCCCTACATGGAGGGGGGACCAGTCTACCTGCAAGAGCTCCTTGTGCCTCACCGCCCATCCCGAGCTCTCCATTCCACCAAGAGTTGTCTCCTGGATATTCCTAGTGTGAGGTTGCACCACTCAGGTGATCGAGCATTCTCGGTGGCTGCACCTATCCTGTGGAATCTACTATCTAAACAGTTGCAGGAGGCACCCTCGGTGGATACTTTCAAAAAGGTTTAAAAACTAATTTATTTAACTAGGCTTTTAATTTTTAGATAATTGAGTTTACTGGGATTGATTAGATAGATAGTTCTATCTTATTTATTATGTTTGATTGGATAGTGCTGATTTTAATTGTATTTTTTGTATAGTATACTTATAAAATGTTGTATTATATTGATCATGAAGCACTCCGAGTCCTTGAAAGGAGCACTATACAAATAAAGTATCTATCTATCTATCTATCTATCTATCTATCTATCTATCTATCTATCTATCTATCTTCCTCCGAAACAAACACTAATTACCCCTTCCTCCTTATAACCCATGGTTTAACCCAAAGTGCACAATTGTTACCTACTGTCTGTGGCTCACTTGAAGATGGACAAGATGATGCATCTTCTCAGCAAGTGCCTCAAATTCTGTTCCCTCACATACCTTTCCCACATAGGCCATCTTCTCTCTGGAGATGTCAAGCCTAACCCAGGCCAGATCTCAACCACCCCTGCACTCAAACCTGTATCATGGCAAAACATCAAAGGCCTCAAAGTTGCACATGTTAATAAAAGAAGTCTATTCCCCAAGCAAGATGAACTATTGGCCTGGGTCACGCACTACCAACCTGATGTCCTGAGCTTAACTGAGACATGGCTCAAGCTAGCTACACCTGATAACCTGTGTGCTCTTCCAGGCCACGGTTTTATTTGTGGCAACCACCCTGCCCCAAAATAAAGGAGGCAGCACTCAAATATACTACAAATCCACCTACAAGTAATGGCCCATCCCATCTCACTGGCCAGCAGCACAATGCTGCTATGGTATGCTCACCTAGGTGAAGCACAAAAGCTGCATCTTCTCAGTCTCCATTCCCCAATGGATGTATGTCTGACTCTCCTGCTTGCTCCAGTCTGTTAGTTCACTTAGTCAAAATAACAAATTCATTATGTTTGGTGATTTTAATACAGATTGGCTTAGTGACTGCAAGAAAAAGTCACACACTCCCTCAGTGCACCAAACGTCACCCAGGTCATCACAGAGCCAACACGGTTCTCCAGAAACTGCAGCACACAGACGCTAATTGACTGGATCCTCACACCAAGGTCAGACAGACTTGAAACCTCAGGAGTCCTTGTTGATGCCCTAAGTGATCAGTGTCCCATACACTCTGTGTGGTGAGCCAGTCTGCCCACAGCCCTCCAAGGTAATATATCTCAAGATATAACATGGACCCTGACCAATACAAGGCTATAGCAAGTATAGTTTAGACTAACCTGTATAATGCTACTGATGTTAATTCAGCTGCCTCCCTCCTCACCACTGTGCTAACTAGCATACAAGAAAAGTTCATCCCCCTAACTAAGAGGGGGGTGCAGACCACCTTGAGAAAGTGGCTCGGTCATAAGTCATTGTCAAAACTTGAAGAACAAAACAAAAAAATGGGAGGTCTACAAGGCCTCATCATTGCCCCAGGAATGGGATGCATATAGAGAACTATGAAACAAGTGCAAGCGGGAAATCAGAATAAATGTATTTATTTATTTTAAAGGTTTCTCCAGGAAAGAGATACTGAGCTGGTAACAACTCGTTTCCAGATGCATTCTGGGGGGAAGGGGAAGGAAAGTTACAGAAAAATTATTGAAACTGTAACATAGCAGGTAAAACATAATAATCAGCACATACTTAACAAGTAATATTGAGGCATAAAACAGAGTACCTTGGCATTGATAGAACAGCAGAATGCATAATTAAGATAAATGAAAGTGTGCCATTAAGTTCATTGTGCAGTAATGCAGGCAAATAGAAACTAAGCTGACCAGTAAATAATTAGAAGAATCTATTTGGAGCTGGGAAGGGGACTGACAGCAGTATAGAAGGTGAAGCGTTAGAAGATATGGTAAAAGACAAGGTGAGGGAGAGGAAAGAGTGGAAGAGGTACAGAAGGAGGTCGGGGCAGTTACAGGGCTGAGAAGAGACTTGAGGAGAAGACAGCATAGGGAAAAGGCAGAGTGGATGGAGAGGAGAGAATTCCAAAATTTGGGAAGCGGTAGGAGAAGGCAGCCTGGCCAGCTGTGGATGTCTCGTAGGGAGTGCAAAAAGCAAAACCAAGAATTACAAAGGTTGAAATGAGGAGGAAAGGAGTGAGTTAAGATAGGAGGAGAGAGCACAGCCAGAATTTAGCAATAAAGGAGGTACAGTGAGAGAGGTGCCTTTGCTTCAAAGGAGGGAAGGGAGAAGGAGATATAAAGGGAGCAATAATGAGTGTGGTACAGGCAGTCCAAAGCAATGCGACAGAAGGAGTGGAAAAGGAGGATCTAAAAAAGCTGGAAGAATGGTCACAGAATTGGCAGCTGGGTTCCAACACTAAAAAATGCTAAATAATGCATATGGCGCATAAAAACCCAAAGGTGACATACCAACTTGGCGGGGGGGGGGGGTACTGACAGACTCAGATCATGAAAGGAACCTAGAAGTAATTATTACAGATGACCTAAAGGTTGCAAAACAGTGTGACAAGGTAGTGGGGAAATCTAGCCAGATGCTGGGATGCATGGGTGGGGTCGTACCTGAAAAAAGGGCATTCCATGTCTAGTGTGCTTACCTGGTAAATAAAAGCTAATAAATAAATAACCAGCAGAAGGAGGTCGTATACCCTTTACAGATCACTGGTGAGACCACACCTCAAAAACTGTGTCCAGTTCTATCTTCAGAAGGACATAATTAGGGTGGAGGTGGTTCAGAGGAGGGCAACCAAAATGGTACAGGGCATGCATCTGAAAACATACTAGGAAAGGCTTATGGAATTGAACATGTACTCCCTGGGGGTTAGGAGGAGGAGTGGGTACATGATAGAAACATGCAAGTATCTCACAGGGAAAAACAAGGTACAGGAAGGTAGCGTATTCCAAAGGAAAAGATGCTGAAGAACAAGGAGTCGCACTATGAAATTAGAAGGGGGGAGGTTCAGAGGAAATGTGAGGAAACATTTCTTCACTGATAGAGTGGTAGATGGGTGGAACATCCTTCTGGCAGAGATGGTGGGGATGGAAACAATTAGGGATTCAAGAGCTTGGGATAGACATCGGGGATATTAGAAGTAAAAAGGAGGAGTCAGACTAGGGTCTGCAGTGTCACAGTAGGATGAAGAAAAATAGGGCAGACTAGGTGGGCCATGAGGCCTTATCTGCTGACATCTTCTATGTTTCTATGTTTAGGGGAATCCAGTCTGAACAGGGTGGACTTAGGAGCAACACTGTAGACAATACCTCCATAGTCAAAAATGAGGAGAATCATCTGCTGCATAATGGCTTTACAATCCTGCAGGGGATGTTAGCATGGTTCCTGTATAATGCACCTAGTTTAGTGAGCAGCTTTTTGTGGATGGGATCCATTTGTCCAGAAAAGTCGAGATGATGATTGAGCCAGACCCCAAGGTACTTAAGGAAAACATCATTGATCATGGTCCCATCAATGGTGTGGAAGGAGGTGAGGTCGATAAACCTTGAGAGCTCGACCTAGTGCCAAGAATCATAGAGACTTTTTTTGGCATTGAGGGACAGCTGATTTGAATGGAACCAGTGCTGGACATATGTCAAGTCCTACTGGAGCTTGACCATCTGATTGGGAATCGTCTGCATACAAATGGATGGATGCAGAGATGCATGCAGTGGTGAGGTTGTTCAGGAAAACTCAGCCTTGGTGGACACCAGTGGTGATAGGGCTGGAGAGGATACAGAATCACAAATTCGAACTGATTGAGTCCTACCACCAAGGTAGAAGCGGAACCAGTTAGTAGCAGATGTTGAAAGCCCTGCTGCTGTATGTTTCTTAGTGAGAAGGTGGTGGACTACAGTGTCAAAGGCTCTGGCCAAGTTGACAAAGATGGCAGAGGTTGTAAGGCCCTGATCCATGCCTGAGAGAATGGAGTCAGTAGCTCATAGAAGTGAAGAGGAAGTGGAATGGGATTTACGGAAACCAGACTGGAAAGGGATGAAGAAGGAGGATGAATCAACAAAGGGAGAGAGTTGAGGAAGAACAAGGCGCTCTTGAAGTTTAGCAAGGGTGGGGAGCAGTGAGATAGGTTGATAATTGCCAGGAAAAGATAGATCACCACCTTTAGGAAGGGGAATGACAGTAGCAATTTTTAATGCATCAGGGACTGAGGCAAGGGAGAAGGAGAGGTTTAAAAGGAAGGAGAGTTGTAGAGCAATAGCAGGGGCAGAGAGATGTAGGAGTTTTGGGTCAAGGCCATCAGAACTGTTGCCCTTGAGAAGGTTTAGGGCTAGGAGGGACTGGAGACTGACAGCAGGAGATATAGGAGGAAAGGTGGAGGGAGGAATTGGAAAGAGAAGGGAGTAGGCGCAGGTGGTGACAAAAGTGTTGAATTCAGAGGCAACATGGGGTCAGAAATGGTGACATCGCATACACTGAGGACTGGAGTGGAAGACTGGGTGGGGGAAAAGGGCATGGATGACCTTCCAGAATTAGAGGGTGGTTAATGTTGGTCTAGAAAGTGGAGGCAAAGTACTTTGCCTTGACAAGCCTAGTGACTGTGGTACAGGCATTGCGAAGGGCATGATGCTTGAGAAAATCAGTTGAGGAACCAGAGGACTTGTGTGCCTTCCAGGCAAGATCTTGAGCACAGTGGCAACAAATAAAAGCATTTATTGCAAAACACCCTTCAATGCAACAGCTGCAAACCTCAAACTGTTCTGGCATGAAATAAAAAAAATGCTAGGTAAACAAGGTAGTCCTACATCATCAGATATAGTAATCAGTTGGGTGCACTGCAATACTAGTGCTACAACTGTAATGCATTCAGTTTCCTACTTCTCAGATCTCTCTGCCTATGAAGATATCTTAAATGAAGGGTCCTCTGCTCCCACTCAATCAAATACCAACACAGGATCATCCTATACACAGTCCCAAGTTCCAACCCCTTTCTGCTTTGAGTAGGTCTGACCCTCAGAGGTCTGTGACTCCTATGTGGCTTTAAGACTCTAAACCTGTAGGCCTGAATGGAGTTGAACTGAAACTGCTTAAAATCACAGCAAAGGAATTAGCTCTCGTATAGAAATTAAGCAGCCTGCAGTATCCCTCTCAACAGGCATAGTACCAGGTTATGGAAAACTGCACGCATTGCACCAGTCTTCAAGAGGAGACCACAGAATCCTGAACAACTACAGACCCATAGCAATCCTTCCTGCCCTAAGTAAAATACTAGAAGGTTGTGGCCTCACAGCTACCAGTTATCCCACAGAGCACAAACTACAGTATGTCCCACGGCGGCATAGATTCATTAAAGGCCACAGTACTACCATGGCCCTTCTTACTACCCTCACAAATAGCATTTCAGCTGCCATGGATGGGATATACTATGGTATCCTAAACTCAATATCCTGAGTCTTGGGATACCGACCGCACTAGCCTGAAATACATGTTCCCAAATCAATCAGATGCCCGACAGTGCGATGTCGGGCATCTGATTAAAAATAAAAAGGCAATATAGGGGGCTTCAACCCGGTCCCACACCCCTAATCAACTAAAATAACTAACTCCAAGGGGAGGGACCTCAGAGTTAAAAAATTAGTTACGGGGTGTAAAATGTGACTGGACACAGCACGGAATAGAACCCAGGCCTCCCAGAGCACACTGGCTGAGCTGCAAGTGGTTTAGCCCTCAACACCACCAGGGCAGCTTAGCCAGCCTCACGATTCCTCCAGGATTTCAAGCTCATCAACAGGGGTAAGGTAGAAAGCCATCACATCCATTACCTTATCCCTTTGAATGTCCATCGGGTTTCCTACTGCCGGGATACTCACTATCCGGATACTGAACCTGTCAGGCAATACTACACGGGTAGGTCAGTGTCACTATAGTGAGTCTTGGCAAATCGTAAGAGTACCATGGACGTGGGCAATCTCACAGGTGCTGTTTTTATTGATCTTACAATAGCATTTGACCTTGTTGATCACACCATGCTTACTGCCAAACTTGCTGACCTGGGCATTTCACAAACTGCACTCCCCTGGTTCCAAAACTACTCGGCGAACAAATCCCATTAGGTCTTATACATATCTTCACTTTCAAATTATGCACCTTCCATGAGAGGTGTCCCTTAGGGATCCATACTTGGTCCCCAGCTGTTTGCCTTACACATAAATAACATCTCTCAAAGTATAACCCACTCCTCGGCCATACTATACGCTGATGATCTGGTCCTCTATAGTAGCTCAAAACATACTGATCATATAAATCAGCATCTAACAGTGAACCTCCAATCAGTACACACCTGGCTATCACTGAACAAGCTCATCTTCAACACTGCCTCTGTGCTATTTGGCACTACCCTAAACTTAGAGCCTGCCCTCCCATTATTGGTTACTTATCAAGCGGCTCCTTGGTTCCAGCAAACCCTCTCTTCACATGCCTCAGACTTATGCTAGGTCCCTCTCTGAACTACACTGCACATGTGAAACATATCTATAATTTTGTGAACTCCATACTTGGTGCATCATATAAAGGCAAGGCAAAGTTTATTTTTCAGCCACCCAATCCCGGAGGCTCTAGGTGCCATACAAACAAATATA
Source organism: Neoceratodus forsteri (assembly GCA_016271365.2). Lineage (NCBI taxonomy): Eukaryota > Metazoa > Chordata > Ceratodontiformes > Ceratodontidae > Neoceratodus > Neoceratodus forsteri. Next base: position 228,765,852 of record CM057451.1, read on the forward strand.
CGCTATTCATAAAATACAACACAAAGAAACAACATACAAATAATATAAAGTTGCTCAAGACGTGACCCCTCAAGTTTATCTAGCCATTGCCAGAGAATGCTGCTCCCCAATTGCTATACAAAGCAGCAGTGTACTCCTCAGCTGCCAAAAATACCCTCCAAAAATGGAACATCACCTACAACATTTGCCGATTTGCATCGAAGCCACCGCACCTCACCCACCACTGTGCATTCTGACAAACTAGACTGACTTTCCCGGTCATCACAGCCCTACAGTTATGGTGGTATCATCTTCAATATAGTGAATAATGGGCTGCCCAGCTCCCTTGCATCTGCTCTCAGACCAGTTGAAAATGGCTACCCCGGCTTAAATCAACTGACTTTGACTTGCTTGCATTCTCAAGAATCAGGTCTAAAACAAGGGAAGCGTCCTTTGCCTACTCTGCCTCCAAACTATGGAACTCCAATCCTCCAGACATTCAGCAAGGTCCCTCCTCTCATTTGTTTTTCATACCAAATGTCTGTTTCCGTAGTCAGGTGCACTACTACTACCTCAGCACTTGAATCGCCTATGATCCAACTTACTGTGAAGATGCCACTCCCGCACTCCCCTCAGGACCTCATTGCCTCTCTATGCTAGCTAAGCCATAACTATGATTTTCATCATAGATCCACTTGGCTCGCAATTGACTTTCCTCCTTTCTCCTTGTCACCAAGTTAATTTGTGCAATATATAAGTCAATATTTGCTGAAAATTGAAGTCTTGATGCACTATATGTCAGGTATAAACTTGCCATCGTGTGTACATTACTCTGTTGTATCCTAATGATTTGTATCTTCATGCATTGTACATCCTTGCTGTAATATGCCTTGCTATATTATATTCTCCTACTATGAACATCTTAATTATATTGTATTGTATTCCTCAAACGTCTGTATTAGTGTCAGTGGCTCAGCAGGTAGCACACTTGCCTCTGAGGCCAGGAGATTAGAAGGCTGTGGGTTCTATCCCCACACCAGGCACTTGGGTTAAATCCCAATGCTGACACTAGTGCAGCATGAGGGGGGTGCTGCACTCCTGAGGTGCCATCTTTCGGATGAGACATTAAACCAAGGTCCCATTCGCCTGTTCTGGTGGTAGTTCAGGCGGATGTTAAAGATCCCATGGCACTTCTCGAAAAGAGCAGGGTAATTTCCCTGGTGCCCTGGCCAAATTTCCCCCATTCACTAAAAATACTACTAACAGTTTAATCTGATTCAAGGTCAATTGGCATTCATCTGTATCCCCCTCCCCCGGGTTGTGCCTGAAAATAGGCAGGATTTGTCTAGTGCACTTACCCGGTCAACAAAAAATAAAATAAATATCTTTGTAGCTGTACTCTCCAGAGTCGCACCTGGAAATAGATATTTAATTGCCTAGTGTGTGTTACCTGGTAAACAAAAGATAAATAACTAAAAATGGTATCTGTATAAGTTGATCAGACATGAAGAAAGTGAGTTACAATTGCTTGCCCTATCAGCCCTTCCTTTTATGCCAAGAGCCATAAGAATGATCCTTTGCCTTGTAACAGTTAGTAGTACAGTCAGTGCAAGGTCTTATTTTATAAATAAGGGATGTAGGTTTTGCCAGTCATTTAAGTTGGTGCAGTGGTTGTATTTACAGAGCTATATCTAATGCAGAAAAGAAAGAAAGCTGGGAACTGGGTAGTGTACTAAATATCTCCAGCACAAGAGCTGATTCTGAAACCTGGCTCAGGTTACCCCACTTGCATGAATCTGATCTCAGGTTAGTTCCTTTTGAATGCTAGCCACATTACGAAGTGCCACACCCAGTCTGACACAGTCTGCTAGGCAAAGCACATGACTTGAGTCATCACTGTGTACATGCAGTTGGGAAACAACAAACACCAAAAAACAAACACATTGCATTTGTTCTCGCCCTGCATCCTGTTTAAGGTTTACATGTGACACTCATTTGTGGAGGCAGTATAGCCTCGAGGTTAGAGCAACACGCTTGATACATTCAGCAGACCTGGGTTTGTCTCCCACAACCTCCACGTACATACTATGAGACCCTAAACAAGTCAGTTAACTTACCAGTGCTCCCAGGTCACCCCTGAAAATAAGCCATGTGCCCAATGGACCTTAGCTCCTGGAATTCTGATTCCACAGACATGGAATTTTCCACAGAGTTTGCATCATGCTGCAGGATGTATATAGTGTCACAGAAATCGTGGTTCTTGGCCCGGTGGTGCTGAGGTGGAGGTACTGGATGCCACACCCTACGCTGGCGACCTGGGTTCGGGAATGGACTCTGGTGCTTGGGGCCCTGCAGGAGTGAGGAAGGATCGAGCATCCACAGACAGCTCTCCTTCGTGAGGAAAGTGGTGGCTGGGTGTCAGCTCATGCACGCTGCCAGAATGGGGAGGGATCCCATGTCTAGGGCATAGGCTGCCTCCGTGGTGGCGGAGCCCGCCACTCCACCCATTGCACATTCATGGGCCCAGGAGTAAGCAGGTGGAAAAGCAGGAGCTGGCAGGCTCCATGATGGCCGATCGCGCCCCCCGCAACAAAGCCACCCCAACTCTGGATTATGCTCTGCAAAGGTTACTGCTCCTCACCTCTGCAGGGGAACTACAGGGTATGGCTGAGTGGAGAACAATTGGGCTCAGAGGATGAACCCTCCTAGGGAGGGCCAGAACCACCTTCCAGCTCCGTGGATGCAGAGAAAATATAAACACAGAAAGAAATCATGGTTCTTGGCGAATTTTTGTTCACATACAATATACAGTTTTTCCATAGTGCCCTTCTCCATCTCTTTTATCCTGAAGCCCCTCCCTTACGTTCAATATGTGATGTCATTGATGACATCTCATCATATTTTAGCCAATGGAAAGACAGCATTCCGCCACAAAAATGAACAAATCAGGCCAAATAAATCAGAAAATGCTACAGCAGAAACTTAACAGCCCTGCTGCAGAAATCAGAACAAAGTGCAGCAGAACACTAGGGGCCAAAAAAAAAAAATGTAAAAGTAAATTTAATTCCAGTCGGAAGCCCAATCCAGCACCACAATGGATGCCCTTGTCTGCAGAGGCAGGGTATCATGGGATACAGCAGTCTGCTTAAGGACTGCTGTTACCCTGTCAGAACAGCTGCATGATTTCTTTTTAAACAAATGTTGCCTACAGTCATCATCCTCAAACCAGCCCTCTGTAGCAGGGAGGAGGGTGCAGGTCTATAGTAGTGGAGCATGAGCAGGTCCTCTGAGCGGATGTTGGGATGTGTTACAGCAGACCTCTGGCTGGCATAACAAATTCCCACCCTTACACTGGACTGGAAGTGCATAAATAGCATCATACATGCTGGGCTCTGCCAGCCATCCACTGACACCCCACTCCCCAGCCCTGACCGTCTACAGCTGCATGTTTCACCCAAGCTTTGGGGGGATGGGAGGCAGCAAAGCACTGAATGGTTATTTGTGCATCTACTGGTGTCCAGTGGACTTCCAGGATGGTCCTAGTTTAACCCTATGTGCCATGTAACGTGGTGCACAGTGCCATCAATTTTCACTACTTAGTGTCCGATGTGCTTGAATCACTCACTGTATTGAGCTTCCACAAGACATTCAAAACGTTTTTGTCATTTTTATTAACAGTAGAGTTTGTCTTATTTCCATTTTGTAAATTGAGTATTGTATTACTTGGTTTTAACTGTATCTTTTGATTATATTAAACTTTTCTTATGATTATATAGCACTTTTTTATTTTATTTAGTTTTTGTTGACCGGGTAAGTGCACTAGACAAATCCTGCCTATTTTCAGGCACGACCCAGGGGAAGGGGATACAGATGAATGCCAACTGACTTTGAACCAGATAAAGCTGTTGGTGGTATTTTCAGTGAATGAAGGAAATTTGGCCAGGACACTGGGGAAATTCCCCTACTCTTTTCGATAATTGCCATGGGATCTTTAACATCCGCCTGAACTACCACCAATTCAGGCAGATGGGACCTGAGTTTAACTTCTCATCCGAAGCGGCACCTCAGAAGTGCAGCACCCTCTCATGCTGCACTACAGTGTCAGTACTGGGATATTAACTCAAGTGCCAGATGTAGGAACTGAACCCACAGCCTTTCTGATCTCCCAGCCTCAGAGGCGAGTGTGCTACCACCTACTGAGCCACTGACACTGATACACTTTAATACCTTGAGACCTGTATTTAAATCCCACAACTGCCACTTCCATATCATGTGATCCTAAGCAAGCAACCTAATCTCCATATACTAAATGCTGTCTCCTGAAACAAGCTTGCTTTCACAGCCCAAAATTCAAAATAAATACATTTTGCAAACTGCCTTTTATATACTACCTGTGCCTGTACTAAATAGCCGTTTTCCTTTGTGTTGACTTGGTCATTGGTTGAGACGGCAAACATTGATTAAGTTCCAACAGGATGAAACATGCCTATGAATAGTTGCAGAGCTCTCAGCTGTACTCAGATTTAAAAGCCCATGTTCAAGAAAACTTTGGTCACGCTGGACTCTTGCACTTTTATACTACATGAGAAACTGCATATTACAGCCCATTATGTCCTGCATTGGATTTAGTGCTTATTTTGTTCTTGTTCGAAGGGGCCATAAAAAAAAAAAAAACTCCTCGTAAAGAATGAATCACTCCATTAATCCTATCATCTACGCCTTGGGTGCTATACTACACCATCATTGAAATATGCCTTGCACCTGGCTGCATTGTGCTCACCTTATCGACACACAAAGGTGGTTTAAGTTTTCAGTGTCTCTCACCTTTCATACGTACTACATGCATTATTCATGGTAAACCACTCAGCTGTGCTAATTGTTATAGAAGGGAATAGTAGCATCATGTAGATGTGATAGCTGCAAATATTAGAGGCCCGCAGCATACAGGAATGGCAATAGCAGTGCCCTCTAGTTGTAAGAGGAGGTACTTCTTCACTCACAGGGTGGTGAATATTTGGAATAGTTTACCAAAGGCCATGGTAGGGAGCACAAAATGTAATAATCTTTAAGACACAATTAGATGTGCACTAGAGATGCAGGGAATTAAAACTTCACAGATGAAGTTGGTGTGAAGTCAGGGGGCTCAATTTTCAAAGCGTGGCACAGGTCTGGTGGTGTGCCAAACCTCTTTACCATAACTGCACCTGATTCGCCAGTCTTGGGTGCGATTGTGACAGTTTCCACATTTTATGGCAGCTGGCACCAAATATCTATCTTCATAAATACCTCCCCTGGGGAATGCCACAAGCTAGACCAGAAGGTGGGGGGCGAGGGGGGAGTGAGGATGAGGATCGGGGTATGGGAGGGTTACACTTTTAAACTGAGTTCTTGTAATTTACTACGGATTGTGCATTCATCTCTGTGTGTTTTCCTTCACACCAGTATGTGTACTTGTTTATGTTCTATGTATTTTATAGAACTTGAATAAAGTTTATTCAATTAAAAAAAAAAAAAGCTAGATTAGAAAAAGTTGATCTAACTTTCGGCACCTGGCACACGGGTTGAAACTCCCAACCACTGGCTGGGTGATTGCCACAAGCCCCGTGCACCATATCTTTGGTGCACTCGGGGGTTTTGACAATCAGGGGCTTTGAAAATTGAGCCGAGGAACTTTGCATTACACATAGTAGGGTGAAGTTTCAGAATTCACCACCAATTTTGTGTGGCAAAGTTCTTTTTTACTTAAAGCACCTTTTCTAAAATGTATGCCACCCCAACCCACTGTGCATCAATGTCACTACACCCACCACCCAGACCTTTACAAATAATTCCCCTCTCCCCACCACCCTGTAGCACCCATCTCCTTCCTCCCCCACCAGCAGTCCTGCAAAGTTTCAGAAAACCGCAAATAATAGTATTAAATCACTTCACTTGACTCACACAATATCCTGTAACCCACCATTTCTCAATCCCATCAGACATCCCTACCCTCAAAATTATGTGTCAACCCCCACCCTACTTACCCTGTAGAATCCAACCTCCCTCCTCCCCACAAGCCCCCAAAGTTTAAGGATATATTTAGCACCTTGAAGGTAGAACTACAGAAAGCTGTCCCTTTGAGGAGCAATGGTGTCTTCTATTTCGTCTATATTAACACCTGATTGACTCACAAGAGGTCAATCAAGGGTTACTTTAAGAGACCTCATCATTCACAGCAGACTAATGCCCTGGACACAATACAGAACTGTTTTTGAAAACCGTTTTTAAAACCAGTTTAGCTAAACCATTTCAGTGCAACCACACTACTCAGTAACCATTTTTATGTTGGCTTGCACTTGCGCACCAGCCAATATATTACAGTAGTAGCAGATTTGGAGGTGCGGTCACTGTGGGCGAATGCAGTGCATGCATCAGTAGGTGCGTCCCTCATTCCCCAGTAAGCCAGCATGCAGGCGCTGACACCAGCAGTATGTAAAGGGGCCACCAGATCTAAGAAAAGTGCCGCTGCAATGAGAGCCAAGCTCATCACACAACAGCACAACAACATGCCTCCCGACGTGCCTTTCCTGGTGAAGCAGTTCAATAAACATGGCGGCACTGACTGCCACCACTCAGAGTGCCGACTTCAAGGGTGTCCAATCCCCCTGTCAGCATGCCCCGACCCACTTCATCTGCCAATAGGGGAGCCCACTCCCCGTCGAGGTGATGGCCCCCTCCCATTCCAATTGTGTGCCAAGGGGGTGCCCAAGCCCCTTGGCATCATGCGTCCCCAACAGTCTTTCCTTTGCCGATGGGGCCCACTCCCAGTGGCATAATGTCACCCAACCACGATTGCGTGCAGCCAGGGGTGCCCAATCCCCTCGGCATCATCGCACTGACCCCCCACACCTGTTTCTGTGCGCCAAGGCCCAATCCTGCCAGCTGTGGTCCCTCCCCGTAATGCAGGTGATACACTGGGAGCCCACCTCAGTGTCCGAACACCTGTAAAGAGAAAACAGTCCCTCATAGTCTCTTCTGCACCCTCCCCAACCCGCCCACCCTCTTAGGTACCCTGCCTACCCACACCCCTCATCCCATGCCTCCAGAGCCTGGCACATGATTTTCGGTGGACTGGGAACACATCTGCACTCTTCAAACTGATAACAAACTGAAGAAATGCCGGTAAGCTGTATAATGGCATAAATATGTTTTTTTCAGCTTTGGTGCATATCTCTGGCATTTTGGGGAATTTTGGCACCAAATTTTCAACATGGAGTTATTGGGACCCCTCCTCATGAATTCAGTCACTGTCATGGTGTTATTCAGTCCCAAAAAGTGATTTTGCAGTCACTGCGCGGAATCGCCTTTCGGGACTGATTAACAAAATGACAGTGCCACTGTTCATTAGGTGGGCCCTCAGAAAGTCTATGTTTCAAATTTGGTGAAAAATCCAAAAAATGACTGTTTTATAGCGTGCTACGCAGTTTCCATGCACACTCGTAACTTATGTAATTTGTAATATTTTCACTCCAGATTTTCAAAACTGGCATTTTCAACACCTCCTTATGAACAGTACAGCTGTTATTTTACATATCCTGGCCAAAATGTGTTTTTCACACTTCTGGCGCTAGAATATGCAGATAGCTGTGGGAGATCAGTTTAGGGACAGATTAAGAAAATGACAGTGCCACTGTTCATGAGCAGAAGTCCTAAAATGCCTATGCTGAAAATTTGGTGACGAAAGTCCATAAAATGACTGTGTTAAAAGCATGCAGTGAGAAGTTTCCGCACCCTTGTAACTTCACAAATTTTGCAATATTTTCAACACTGGCATTTTCAGATCCATATAGACAAGTACAGCTGTCATTTTCACATCCTGCCCAAAATGTGTTTTCACACATATAGCGTACAATGGCGTAATTAAGCTTCGATAATGGTGTGGAAAATCAATTTTGGGACAGATTAACAAAATCACAGTGCCACTGTTCATGAAGGAGGTCCCAAAATGCCTATGTTGAAAAGGTGGTTAAAAATCCCAAAAATAATTGGGTTACGAACGTGTGTTATGCAGTTTCTATGCATGCTTATGACTTCACTAATTTTTCATATTTTCACTCCAGATTTTCAGTGTTGCCATTTTTGTACACCTCCTCATGAACAATACAGTTGTCATTTTTCACATCCTGCCCAAAATGTGTTTTCATGCCTTTGTCGCCAAATGGCATGGTCGCTGTGCAAATCCACCTTTCAGCTAACAAATTGATAATTCCACTCTTTATGAGGTGGGGTCACAAAAAGCCCATGTTGAAAATCTGGAGTGTAAATACCAATAAACACCTACGGCATTAGGGTTCCCAACTGTAACACCCCACCCTGTGGAGACTGACAGGCGTCAGGGGTGTGACTTGGGATCATTGGCTGTAATGCTCATGCCATTCTAACCCCACCCTGCAGCAAGTGACAGGCATCGAGGTGTGCCTTGGAGTGTTTGGCCCTAAAGTTCACCCCATTCTCCTATACTACACCCATCTCAATGTATTTCCTTATGGAATGGGGTAAGTATAAGGCCCAAAGACCCCAAAGCACACCATGACACTTGTCAGTGTCTACAGGGTAGGGTGAGGTAAAATGGCATGAGCGTTATAGGTGATGACCCAAAGGTACACCCCAATGCCTGTCAGTCTCTGCAGGATTGGGAGTGGGGTTGGCATCAGTTCAATACTTCACTGCCATTCCTGTTATGCATCTCTAACTCCTGCAATGCCAATGCCAGCGAGACAACATTCGGCACTGACAAATGCTTGTTGATAATGGTTAAGTGTGGCCACACTGCTAGTGTTAAACCTGTTCCCCTTGTAACTATTTTGTGTTAAGCCTAACACACAGAACTGTGCTTGCCTGGACACACTGCAGCTAGAACTGTTTTAGTTAAACCATTACAGCTTAAAACACTTTTACTGCTGGACAGACCTGTGAGTAAAACCATGATAGCTCCAAAGCATTTTTAAAAATGGTTTTAAGACTAGGTATCTAGTAGAGTTTAAGAACAATTTTGTTAACACGTTTTAAGGGGCTTGTAGTCTGTCTGCAAACAGCGCTAGGGGGATTTAAACCATTTAAGGCACTTAAACCATTTCAAGTTCCCCAGTTTGTCCTCTAAGGGACAACGTTCTGTATTTCTACCTTCATGGTGCTGAATATCTTTAAACTTGGTGGGCTTGGGGGCAGATTGGGTGATAAGAGTAGTTATGATGTGGGGGTTGACACATGATTTTGGGGTCATGGTGTCTGACAGGGTGGGGGATTTGGTGCAGTGGTGGTGAGGAAGGGATTTAATACTAATAGTTGTGTTTTCTGAAACTTCCCCAGTACTGGGGGGGGGGGGGCAAGAAATAGTTTTGAAAGATCTGGATGTGGAAGGTGGTGGGACATGGTGTACAGTGGATGGGGTTGCATATATTTTGAAAAGATGTTTTATTTAGAAAAATAGGAAAAACTTTGCCTAATTCTTCACTGGCAAAGTGCTAGCTCACCAGGCAAAAACTACACAGTGGTATTTCACCAGTGAAGTGTCAATGGGCAAAGAACTACATGAACTGCCGCTTCACACCATGTGAAGCTGGGAAACACCATGAAGATGTTCAAGAAGTGAAGTTTCCTGAATTTGCACCCCTCTAATGTATACATCAGGGGGTCTGAGAAGTGGAGGGATACTCGTGATGGGCCTTAGCCATCTTTCCTCTAAGATGTTAATGATGAGGAGGAGACGGGTTAGCATTATTGTCATCATTGTCATCATTGTCATCATCGTCATCATCGTCATCATTGTCATCATCGACATCATCGTCATCATCATCATTCCCTGATCGTAGTAGTAGCAGTAAAAGTCAAAGACACATTCTAATCTCCCAGCTAAAGGAATTTTTCCTTTAACTAAATGGTCAGAGTTGCTGACTTCAGGACTCGAGGTCCCACATTTTATCCCAACAAAGGAATTGGTGATCCTGCCTAAAATGGGGGTAGATAATAGCAGACAGTAACACTGGTGACCTTCTCAGGCATTTGCCAACAGTATATAATCCATTTATGTAAAATGTCTGCTCTCTCTCTCTTATAGGCTGTAGCTGCCACTCCAATGTCATGTTTTATTTTACATGGATTTCTGCTTTAGATATTAAAACTTCAGAACCTTAGGGTGGACCCAATGATGTAGTGGCAGGACTCTGTACTTCTGCCTGGAAAAACAGGCTATCCCTCATGCTTGTGTAGCCACCGCCTCCCCAAACGTCTAAGGGATGACTGAAATTGCTGATGAACTGGAGGAGGGGGCCCACAGCATAGACATGCTTCTGAAACTGCACAGCATGAAAGGCAAGAAAATAGCTTATCTTACCTTTCGATGTCTTCTTAACTTCTGTGACCCTAGGTTTCCACTCCAAATATTGCCGGAAACATCCCAGGCACTCCACGATGAACTGCAGCCACGGCTCCCCTCGGCCCCTAACAGGTGCAATCTTCTGGAACAGGCGGTCCCCTGGAAATGCAAACACATTTAATTGATTAAAACTGAGGATTTATATTTTATTTGCCCTATTGTTCCACACAAAATCACAACTTATTGTTTCTGTAGTTTGTGTTCTCAGGGTAGCCTGTGATCCACAGCAGTGACCCAGCGTACCTCAGTATTCTTCGTGCCAGTGAATGGCTTGCTGTGGGAGGGCCGAGGATGACAGTGTGTGTTGTAGAATTCCATTAAAAAACTATCTGTAGTTTGAATACTCAGGGCAGCCTGTGATCCACAGCAGTGACCCAGAGCACATCAGTCGTCTTCGTGCCAGTGCTTGACTTGCTGAGAAGGTGGCAGCATGCATCTCAGAATTCCTTTAAAAAAATTATATCAGTAGTTGGAGGTATCAAGGCCACAGTGTAATTCACAGCAGTGATGCAGTATGCCTCAGTTGGCGTTGTAGTGCCAGTGTCTTGCTATGAGGAGGGCAGTGTGCAGCTCTGTTTTCCATAACAAAAAAAATAATAATTTAGTTTGTATCTGTAGTGTTGGCGATTTCGGTGGCAGTCTAGCAGTCACAGTAGTGACACTGTGAACCTCAGTCTCAGTGCTAGTGCCAGTGCCTTGCTGTGAGGGGACAGTGTGTGACGCAGTATTGGAAAAAATCATTATCGTATCGAACTTGCCTGATTTCAACTGTTTAATAAAATGGATTATCTGAAATTTCTTTGTCAAAAGAAAAGACTATATCTGAAGCAGTGGAATAGTTACTGATTCATAAATCAATGCTATTGTTGCATTCCCCAATTCTAGTTCATGCACCACTGCGCACAAGGAAGCGGAACCAAGCACAAGCAACCAACACAGTCAGAGTTGTATGGATATTAACACAGAAAGTATGGATAAAATCAACAGTGAACTTGGACATGTACAAAATGTAACAGATTTGGGAACACTTGAGACAGACCCGTTCAGACAAATTTACCTCATTACTCACAACGTACATTTGGTGGGGAAAAAAAGGGGTCAATCCAGTGCCATTGGTTTCAAAATCACAATTGGCTAGACTATTCTGTTACTCTAGATGATGCCTTTTGCTTTCTTTTTAGATGCTTTGGCCTAAAATCTGGATCCAGTTTCCCTACTGAGGATACTTTAAGTACAGGTTTCATTAACTGGAAGAGGGCACTTGACTCAGATAGCATGAAAAGACTTCATACCATGCAAAAGCAGATGCCTTAAGGGCTGTATTTAAGAGACCAAGAACAATGGCGACATTGTCCACAAGTTACTAAGGGCAAACATCAAAGAAGTAAATGACAGGCAATGCTATCTTGAGTGCGTCATTGCTGTCACACTGTTTTTTGGTAAGCAATAACTTTCTTTCAGGGTCAGGATGAAATGGATGGTAGTTTAAATAAAGGACGTTTTCTTGAGTAAGACTGAATTGCCAAAGGAAGAATCATTTGCTGCAAAAAATTACCTGAAACGAAAAATGAAGAAAAACAATTAATACAAGGGATGTTTATAGGCTACTAGACCCTCTTATGTTTCCACAACTCAAGCAGCTGGTTCATGTAGCACTAAGTATTCCAGTGACAAGCTGTAGCTGTGAGCGCCCCCTTTAGAGCACTGTGAAGGCTACATACATGGCTCAGAGGCACTATGAGTCAAAACAGACTACATGATCTTGTGACTCTAGCAGTTAAGAAGGAAATGAGTTGTATTGTCATCAGATAGATTACTTACACGGTATGCCAAGAAAAGCATCAGAAGGCATCGGTTGTTATTACCAGAGAAAGAGAGAAAGCTAGGAGAACAAGAGAGTGTGCAAAAATGATTATGCAGTACAATATAATACTGTTCTTTGCTGTTGTGTACTTTAGGGCTGTATTTTTGGACGAGGACTTGCCATTTAGTGCAGAAAAAAGAAAAATCTTTTAATAAAGGACCAATATGAGAGTAAAATGTTAAACATGCCACTTTCATATGCCCGTGCGTCACATTTCCCACCTTAGGTTAGGTGAGATAGTTAGGAGAGACATGTGTTGCTCAAACAATAAATTCCATTTTTGTGTACCTCCCTTGGTATATCATACTTTGCTCAGATTTGGACCATAATTGGATAAGGGTCACTCAAGGAGGCCACCTACCAGTGCCAAATGCTCATCTGTGCCAGATGCTCATCTCCACCTCCGTGAATCTCACTACCCAAATCTATGGATATTTAAAAAGTAGAGAATTGATTCTATGACCTTTAATCCACAATATGAAATGTTTACCTCACAAGTGAACACAAAGAAACAGCTAGGGCTAGACGGATTATTCCTCAGGTGGTTAACTGACTAGTTGGCCAATAGATCACAGCTAGTAAGGTGGAAAGGTGTCATATTGGGTCAGTGTACAATTATAGATGGTGTTCCACAAGGCTTTAATTCTTGGTCCACTTTTGTTCTTCCTTTTTGTAAATGATACGTCGGAAAAACTGCGGAGGGGCAAACCTCCTGCTCTACATAAATTATGCCGTTCTGTATCGCAGTGCCATTAAAATGTGTTAGTCTTAATGCCCAGCTCACTAATGACTTTAGCATATTGGAAGCTTGGTTCTCAAACAACAAATTAATCCTAAACCTAAAAAAGACCAAAGCTATCCTGTTTGGCCCCAGGCACCTTGGGGCAGTCCACAAGAACCTACTAAACATTAATTCAAGCCATGGTGGTCCCACTGAGGTTGTGGAATCCATAAAATAATTGGGAATTTACCTGGACCAAGCCGTGACACTTAGACCCCATGATGAGCATCTAATCAAGTCTATGCACCAAAATGGTGGGCTGCTGTATCGCCTCAAAAAACGACATAACCAAACAATCCAGACTAGTGATTTTGAGCTCCACTCAACTTCCCATTCTGCTATATGGTGCCCCGATACTTAGGGCAGCAAGGGTAACAGAAATGAAAAAACTCAATTCCCTCTATCACAGTGTAGCTCACTTTGCAGTAGAGTTCCCCCGACAGGTAGCATCATTGTAAGATACTGAAACTGCTCAACTGGCCCACATTGGAGGGCAGACTAGATTATTCCCTACTCAGCCTAACATTCAAACTGATAAACGGCCCTGCACCACTCAACCTGAAAGCTATTCTGTCAATAAACCCCCAAAGAAGGTATCTCCGGTCCTCCAACCACACATTTACTAGAAGTTTCACATGCGAGGTCCAGTGAAGGGGAAAGATCCTTTGCCACTCAACCTCCATCTCTATGGAATAATCTTCTACCTGCCCTCCAAAATTCCTCGGCCATTAGAGGATTCAAAAAAGAGCTAAAGACGTACCTAGTAAGTGCAATGTATGCAGCTGTCTTTGTTGAGTAGGTCTGTTCCCCCCCCCCCCAACAAGTAGTCTCCTGCCCCTACTCTGCACTTGACTATCCTCCAGTAATCTACCCACCTCTCTTGACTATGGACATGACTTACTGGCCTTTCTTGAGCTGTAATTTATATCTTATCTGCCACATGTGTTTGAAACATAGAAACATAGAATTTGACGGCAGATAAGAACCACTTGATCTACCTAGTCTGCCCATTTTCTTACCTAATGGATAAGCTGCAGATCCTAGTTAACAACAGCCTATTTCCTCCTACCCTCCCCAGAATTGCCTTATGTTTGTCCAATGCATTCTTGAATTCCCACACTGTTTTTGACTCTCTGACCTCCTCAGGAATGCTGTTCCATGCACCTACAACCCTATCTGTGAAGAAATACTTCTCACATTACCTCTGAGCCTTCACCCTCTATCTTCAAATTGAGTCCCCTTGTTCTTTGCACATGTTTTTTTTTTAAATATGCTACCCTCTTGGACTTTGTTGAATCCCTTGAGGTATTTTAAAGTTTCTATCATGTCCCTCCTCTCCCTCCTTTCCTCGAAGCTATACATCTTAAGCTCCTTTAGTCTTTCTTCAATATCTTCTGGTGCAGACCCTGCACCATTTTGATTGCCCTCCTCTGGACAGCCTCCACTCTGTCTATGTCTTTATGAGATGGGGTCTCCAGAACTGTACACAGTACTCCAGATGTGGTCTTACCAACTGTCTGTACAGAGGGCCAACAACTTCCTGTTTTCTACTGGTGATGCCTCTCCCTATGCATCCCAATAACCCCCAACCCTCCTTACTGCCTTCTCACATTGCTGGCCCACCTTTAGGTAGTCTGATATGATTACCCCCAGGTCCCGTTCCATTTTTGTTGTTGTCAGTATCTCACCCCCATTGTGTTCTCTTGCCCTGAGTTTTTGTTTCCCAGGTGCATTACTTTGCACTTCTTTGCATTGACTCTTAGCTGCCATACATCTGACCATTCCTCCAACCTTGCAGAGTCCCTTTTCATCCTTTCCACCCCACCTTGTGGATCAACCCTGTTGCACATCTTTGTGTCATCTGCAAAGAGACATATCTTCCCCTCCAGTCCCTCCGCAATGTCACTTATAAAGACATTAAAAAGGACCGATCCCAGTACTGAACTCTGCGGTACCCCACTAGTAGCCCTCCTTTCTTCACTGTGGACTCCATTTACTATTACCCGCTGTGTCCTGTTGTCCAGCCAGTGTTTTACCAGGCCACCACCCTGGGACCCACTCCCAGGCTGGCTAATTTGTTTATTAATCTTTGTGCAGGACTGTGTCAAATGTCTTGCTAAAGTCTAGGTAGGCCATGCCACAGCCCTCCCTGGTCTACTACTTTGGTCACCCAGCCAAAGAAATTAATTAGATTTGTTTGACATGAACTTCCTGCTGTGAATCCATGCTGCCTTGGGTCATGTGCCCCACTGGCCTCTAGGTACTCAACAATTCTTTCATTCAGAAGTGATTCCATCATTTTCCCTACCACTGAGGTCAAACTGACAGGTCTGTAGTTTCCTGCCTCTGTCTTGCTCCCACTTTTGTGAAGGGGAATCACATTTGCCCTTCTCAAGTCCTCAGGTACCACACCATCCTCCCATGATTTATTAAAAAGGGTAGTCAGTGGTGTCACTAGTTCTTCCCTTAGTTATTTTAGAATTCTGGGGTGAATCCCATCGGGCCCCATTGCTTTATCCACCTTGAGTTTTAAGAGTTCTTTCAGAACCCTTTCTTCTGTAAAATGACAAATATCAACCCCCCCTCCATCCAGAGTGCTTCTATTGACTGGATTAGGTCTCCACCCAGCTTTTCCATTGTGCATACTGAGCAGAAATATTCATTCAGTATCCCTGTTTTTCACTGTCGCTTTCCTCCCAACCACCTTCCTCATTATTCAGCTTCAGTATCCTTGCCTTCATCTTTCTTTGCTCCCTAATGTACCTATAAAGGTTTTATCCCCTTCTTAACCTGAGTTGGCTATCTTTTCTTCAGTTTGGGCCTTTGCTATTCTGACTGCCTTCCCTGCTTCCTTCTGCTTTAACTGGTACAGTTCTCTGTCCTGCTCCTTCTGTGTTTGGTTCCAAAACAATGTATTACTGGTTCCATGTACCTATGTGTTATATGTAAATAACCAAGTGTTATCACCAACTGCTGCTATCGTCCAAATTCTTCTCTGTCTGTACCTTACTGTAATTAATTCCAGGTCACCCCTGATAAAGGGACATCTGTTTCAATGGGCATACCTGGTCAACAAAATTCAATAAATAAATAAAGAGGACACAAAATAATGAAGCAGGAGTGGGGACAAAAAAAAACAATACTAAAGTAGCAGAAATATGTTATTTTGCACCAGAGAATACTAAAATTTCTACAGCTGCTGGGGGCCTAAGCAGACCCCAGACCCCCCCACCTGCCAATCCAGGTCCAGGTCCAGAATAATGTCTCATGTTAGTAATGCCTCTGGCCTTAGGGTTTTGCTGAGTGTTACTTGGTGGCTAGTTCCACACCCATTCAAAGTGATTTACAAGCAAGTTATTTAAAAAGGATAGCCTAGCTGAGATGCCAAATCTCATTTCCTCTGGGTTCCTTCTTCTGCTTGTGACAGCTTGATGCCTCTCAGTCTCATTGGTACTGTACTTTGATTAAAGTGGATGAACATTTTTAAAATGCATTTAAAATGCATTGGCAAGTCACAGTGATACTTCTTTGCATTGACATAATCATCCACACCTATAAATGTGTTTGACATTTTTTCTACAGAATGCATGTTTTTATGTAAAACAAGTATGGAAATGATGTAATAACTATTTGTTGAAAATTAAACATCTTTGTTTAAAATACCAGTTAAAAATGCCAGGATCACAAGGGTTAATTGTTTTGCAGCTGAACCACTTGACTTTCAGCCCCATTTTAGCTACAAAAACAGATTTTAGGATTACATATTGGCCAAAATAATTTTGATTCTAATTTTTCTAAACTGACAAGGTATAAGTGGGACAATTTATGTGAGGTCAACTTAAACACAGAAACATAGACTTTGACTGCAGATAAGAACCGCTTGGCCCACCCAGTCTGCCCATTTCCCTACCTACTGGATAAGCTGCAGGTCCTAGTTAACCAACAGCTTACTTCCTCCTACCCCCCACTATAATATATAGAGAAAATTATGTATACTGACAGGAGCAGCCTTGGAGTTAAGGTGGAGGATTCTAGTTAGAATTAGAAGATGCTAGTAATCTACACCCTTTTCAAGTCTGCATGCCATACAGTATTTGCTATTGTAGTCAAATACCTCTGAGAAAAAATACTATTACTTTTATCTTCAGAGTGTGGCTCCATGGTAGTTTCTGGCCTTCGGACCAGCAGGTTGTCTGTGAGTTCAGTTCCGGAATGTGGGCTTATACCCAATGCAAACACTGTAGTGCAACACCAGGGGGTGCTGGTGGGTAGGAGTGGATCTAGGTATTTTGTTGTGAGGATAGCCCTTTTCCCAGAAAAACGTCAGGAGTTCTTTTTAAAACTATGATTCCAGAAACCTGTGTACTCCTGTGAAATCGCTATTACCTTGCTTCCCACTAGGTTGTCTGGCTCTCTTACATGAGAAAACGTCCCAGAAGTTCTTATCAATGAAGTAACATCAATCCAGTTTGCTGCATGCCTGATGTAACCTTTCCCGGTCGTGCTCTGAAAATAGGCAAAATCTCTTGTCTAGTGCACCTACCTGGCTAACAATAAATAAATGTATGTAAAATTAGATTTATTATGAAAATAACAAAGTGCAAATGAAGCAAGTGAGAGAAAAGATCAGTTACTGGCCACACTGTCTCCTCGGTGCTTTGGTCCCAAGACCCTTCATCGAAGTATCTAGTGTAACACAGACTTCACCTTTTGTACAAGTATGCTATGAATATTTATTACATACAATCTGAATGCCCCAATAAGTGAAACAAACTAATTTCATATCAAAGTGCTCATTAGTACAAAACTGTGATGGTTAAAAACTTAATGATCAAAACATTTAACACATACAGTATATGCCTAGAGGCTGCCACATCTCTGTGGTGCCAGTCATAATCCTATATAAGATGAAAATCCATAAAATGTGTTTAAATATTTCTATGTCATTTAACTACAGTGAACGGACCAGTAACTAGCAACACTGCATAACACATTATGATAAAGTACAATTCATAAGAGTGTTCACTGAGCAGCACTGCTTAGAGGTCAAGATTTATGGGGAGGTCAAATGGAATATGGGAGGGCAAATAAGAGAGCAACATTAAAGTCAGACTATTGGAAGTAAAGCAAAGAGAGACAACAGAACAGAAGGTCAGATATGATGAACAAGGTCAAAGTTGCAAAAAAGGCAAAGTAAGGATCAATCGCCACTTATACCCCACTTCTTAACAGGTGAATCAACATGATATTTCTCTAATTGTCGCAAGAGAGTAGAAGACCTGAAAAAGAAATGGAAATTCATTTAAGCAAAACCAAATTAATTACAATAACATTTGACAGTAACAATATATACTTAATGATTAAAACATATGCTATAAACTCAGTCATTTCATATATAGTGGAGGAATAGAAGGTTGAGTAGGTGAACGCCTTTGAGGGGGAAGGGGGGAGTTTTTTATTTAACAGATACAGTTTAAAATCCCAGCCTTCATGAAATCCTTCTGGCTTCACTGTTTTTAACATAAAAATGCAGAAACTCTCTCTTGAGGAGTGGATTTTTTCTATCCCCTCCAATGTTATATACAGGTACGTGCTCCAACCCCATAGAAAAGCATATCTGCTGGATCAGAACAGTGAAAATCTAAGAAATGGGTCCCTACAGGAGTGTCAGATTTATTATGCACTATTTCAAGGGCCCCATAGTGCAACCCACGTAAACCAATCTACATGTGCACCATAATCCATACACACAAATGGGGTATTGCATGTTATGCATTCCCTTACTTCAACAGAAAATTTATATCATGTGCGTGTTCAAATTTCATGCAGGTAGTTGCATATTTACATATTTTGCACTTTGTGCATCTAAAAAATCATTTTATTTTGTATGGCAACCATACCATTCCAACCCTGGGTTCTTCTTTAAGTCTATTGTGTACCAGGGTGTCTCTGAGATTTTGTCTCTACAAAATGACACCCTAGGTTTTTCCCAATTGCCATTTCTACATTAATGTCTGTATGTAGAACTGGCCAGTTTCTAAAACAAATATTACCAATCTGACCTGTAATAGTATTAAATTGTCACAAATGTTACTTTTTATTCGCTGATCCAGTTTCTGTTCTAATATCTTTTCATGTATTAATTCATTTCGGTTGTTCTGTGCAGCTTTGATTTTGCGCCTTCTAATAGGTTCTCATTATAACCTCATTCTAGAAATCTTGTTTTCAATTCATTTTCTTGGTCTTCAAACCTGATAGGCTACTGCAGTTCCGATGTAATCTAAGAAACTGGCCAAATTGAATAGATCTCTTGAGAGTTTTGGGGTGTGCACTATCTCATCTTAACAATGAATTGGTGGCAGTAGTTTTTCTGTGGCATTTCATCTGCACAGCCTGTTCTGGCAGCGGCATAAATTGTAAGGTCTAAGAAACTGACACTATCTTTGCTCATAAAGTATTTAAAAGAAAGGTTACAGTCATTAACATGTAACCACTCTAGGAAATCTGTACCCTCTGATACCTCTTCCTCCCACACACACACATGATGTCATCAACAAAAGTATGCAGACTTTTTATCCCACTGATAAAATGTGATGGTGCACACCCCAAAATTCTCAAGAGGTCTATTCCATTTGGCCAGTTTCTTAGATTATATCGGAACTGCAATAGCATATCAGATTTTAAGGACCAAGCAAATTAATTGAAAATAACATTTCTAGAATGAGGTTATAATGAGAACCTATTAGAAGAAGCCAAAATCAAAGCTACACAGAAAAATAGGAATGAATTAATACATAAAAAACAGATTAGAACAGAAACTGGATCACAGAATAGTAAAGTAACATTTGTGACACAATTTAATACTATTGCAGCTCAGATTGGTAATGTTTTTTTTAAAATGATCAATTCTATATAAAGACATTAATGTAGGAATGGCAGTTGGGAAAGAACCTAGGGTGTCATTTTGTAGAGTCAAAAATCTCAGACACCATGGTACACAGTAGACTTAAAGAAACATATGGGACTACCTGCATGAAATTTGAACACTCACATGATATAAATTTTCTGTTGCAGTAAGGGAATGCATAACATGCGATGCCCCATTTTGTGTATATGGATTATGGTGCACATGTAGATTGGTTTACATGGGCTGCACTATGGGGCCCTTGAAACAGTGCATAATAAATCTGACACTCCTGTAGGGACTCATTTCTCTGATATTCATCATTCTGATCCAGCCGATATGCTTTTGTATGTGGTTGGAGTATGTACCTATACGGAACATTGGAGGGGATAAAAAAACATCTACTCCTCAAAAGAGAGAGTTTCTGCATTTTTACATTAAAAACAGTGAAGCCAGAAGGGCTTAACTAAAGTTGGGATTTTAAACCATATCTGTGATATGAAAACCTTCCCCTTCAAAGGCATTCACCTACTTAGCCGTCCCTATTCTCTCCACTATATATGAAATGACTGAGTTTATACATATGTTTTAATCATTGTTACGTATCTGTTGTTATTGTCTAATATTATTGTAATTGACTTGGACTTGTTTAAATGAATTTTCATTCTTCTTTTTCAGATCTTCTACTCTCTTGCGACAATTGGAGAAATATCACGTCGATTTACCTGTTAAGATGCGGGGTATAAGTGGCAATTGATCCTTACTTTGCCTTTTTTGCAACTTTGACCTTGTTCATCATATCTGACCTTCTGTTCTTTCCTGTTGTCTCTCTTTGCTTTATTTCCAATAGTCAGACTTTAATTTTGCTCTCTTATTTGGCCTGCCCCCTAAATCTTTACCTCTAAGCAATGATGCTCAGTGAAAACCTTTAATCGATTGTACTTTATTATACTGCATTATATAACATTGCTAGTTACTGGTCTGGTCACTATAGTAAAATGACACAGCAATATTTAAACACATTTTTATTTATTTATTTATTTATTTATTTATTTATTTATTTATTTAAAAGTTGGTAGCTGGGAAAGGCATCATGAACTGAAGCTCATTTCCAGATACGACACGGGGAGTGGGTACAAAGCTTATCACAAGATAACAAAACAATAAATAAAACAAAACTGAAAAATATTACAATACAGGGTATATACAATCTCAGAAACCATTTACAAAAGCTGACAAACATTTCTGGTAAAAACATGTGATATGTTATAAGAAAGATGGTGTGGCACAGTAAAAGGAGTAGTAAAACAAGACACATGAGGGAAAGGGGTCTAAGCAGGAGAGCCGATACAGGAGGTAGTGGGGGTTGGCTTAAGAAGGCTCTTAAGGGCAGGAAAGGGAAAGAAGGGAGAGACACTGGTTTAGAAAGGAACGCTGTTCCAGAGGGTAGGGACTCTATAGGAGAAAGAGAGTTTCCTAGCAGTGGTACAGACACGTTGGAGTAAGAAAGTATGGGCAGAGCTGTAATACGAGTTGTAGGACACTGGAGAAGCAGGAGTAAGGAGGAAGATAAGGTAGGAAGAAGGGACCCAAGCTAGAATTTGGCGATGAAGGTAGAGCAGTGATCGAAGCGACACTCTGCAAGGGGCTGAAGGGAGAGGGAGGAGTACAGGTCACAGTGATGAGTTATGGGGGGTGAGTTTGAGGCAAATCTACAGAAGGAATGGAAAAGTACATCTAGTTTGGTGAGGGAAGTAGATGGGGCTGCACTGTAGACTATATCTGCGTAGTCAAAAGTTAGGAGGATCCATTTTAATTAGTAGGTCACATCTAACAGGGAGGGAGAGGCTAGCCTTATGACAATAGAGCAGCCCTAATTTAGGGTGTAGTTTAGTAAGTAATGCATCGAAGTGAAGAAAGATATCTAGGAAGGGATCGAGCCAGAAACCAAGGTATTTGTAGGTAAGGACATTTTCTAACGGTGTGTTGGTTAAGATGGAGAAAACTGGTAGGGTGGGAAGGCTGGCTAATTTCTGTTTGGTGCCAAATGTCATGGCAACAGTTTTTTTGGTGTTCAGATTTAGACAGTTGCCTAAATGCTCACTGCCAGGCTCCTGTCCCATGCTTTAGCAGTTTAAATGTGATTGCCAGAGAGTGCCTGTATAGCCTTTGTGCACTGTCTCTTTAAGAGCTGCCTGGATTGCAGTCATAAGTAATCTGAAAGGGAGCTCTGCTGAAAGATGTAACTATTTGCTGAAAATCATTTAGAGTAATAATGATAATGTAGTTTGTCTAACCTGCCTTCTTTGCAGCAAGGACTGTTTTATTTATCTCCACTATCTTGGTCCTGGACTGCCAAATTGCACCAATTAGTACTGGTGGGACCTAAAATGGAGGCAGACTACAGGAGTTGTCTAGAGTCAAAATCTGTAGGAATTGTAGTTTTTGGGCTTTGGCACCTTTCTGCACCTGAAGGGGGGAACCTTTGTTGTGACTGACAGACAGATCAGCCAACCGAAACTTTTAGATTCTGGGGAAAGTCCCAGGCTTGCTGGCAGTTGAGTCAGATCTAAGTTGAGACCTAAAGAAGCAACAGCTTGAGACAGTCAAGCAGCTGTTCTGAGTAGTTTTGCATGGGAGAACTGTGGAAAGGCCTGAGTTGTGGCCTGCATGTCTGCCGGCTGCCCCTGAGAGGGAGAGAAGAGAATTATTTCAGACTAAATCCAAGTTTGTGAGAACGAAATAAGCCACTGATTTTTTACCAGGCTCATACCTGAAGAAGAACAAAAATTTTGATGAATCGCGATTGGCCTGTCAGGATTTCCAGCTGCTTTTGAATCCCCGGTTTGTGCAGAGACTTTGCGATCGTGACCGGAGAGCGGTTTACCTGGTACAGTAGAATTTCCTTACATGTAAATGTGCTGTGAGTTGTTAGTGGGTCGTGATTTGGTTCCCCACTGTGTGAACTGTGTTCTGCTTGCTGGAAGCTGTATCCAGCCCAAAACGGACTGTATCCAAATTTGTCTTCATTTGGCGGGCCTTGCCACACTGTCCAGAACTACCCGCTGCACAGAGAAAGCCATCGACGAGAGACCTGCCTGGGGATCAGACCTGTGTTCTATGCTTGAACAGCAATAACTCCTCAGCGATTCATGTGGGCCCTGCTTCTCCTGGCACTCCAGATTAACCACCTGCTGTCTCAATTTTCGTCCAGCCTGTGTCCAGTCTTGGGTATCGTGAGTAATCATCAGGGTAGCTCCCTGCAACAACAGCCTAATCTAAAAGTGTGTCATCTGATTGTCTTGTTGTTTTCTTTTCACAAACTGAGCCCTTTGGCTCCAGATTACAAATAGTGTGTGTTGTGCATGTTGTTTTCTTCCTTCACAGGGCCCTAACCAGCTGCAACATTCCTGGCTAGCCCACCATTCTCCATCTGGGTACCCAGAGTGTGTGACTGTTTATGGACCCTGAAGTGCATGCATAACTGTTTGTTTGATACAGCCTTTAAGCAAAATAACCTGATTACGTCCCTCCCTTGTCCAAGTCCCTTAAATAAATCAGATATAACTTTTTTTTGCATTTACTCTGACTGTGGTTCCAGTTTGTGCAAGAGTACTGTACTGCTGTTATTTGCTGTGTATGACCTAGTTTTACAGTGGGTCCCCAGGGCCGGGCCAGAGGAAAGCCCTGGTGGTAAGTGCAAACAATGTGGATACTTGTGTGGTGTATCAGGGGTATTGTGAAAGTGATTATTGTGTATTATTCTGGCCACTAGTAAGGAAAGAGGGGGGTTACAGTGTTCTGGAGGGCTGTGCCCAGGTTAGCTTGACCACTACCAACCTTGACCTCAGAGTGGAGGCACCCGTTTCAGAACTCAGGCCCCTTAACCTGCTACTAGCTAAGTAGGCAGGGGTAGTAGTCCTTGGGATAGCACCACCTAGGAGTTACATCAGTGATGGAGGGGTCACCACCCTTGAAGAGAGAAAGGACTGTGGCATACTTCCAAGCTGAAGGGACAGTAGCTGAGGAGAGAGAGAGAGAGAGAGAGAGAGAGAGAGAGAGAAAGGTTCAGTATGAAAGTTACGGGGGTAACAATGGAGGGGCAGAGATTTTGATAAGCTTAGGGTGCAGGCCATCGGGGCTAGACTTGACTGGGTTAAGAGAGGAGAGAGCTCTCAGCACTTCTGATGGTGAGATTGGTGGTAGTTGGAAACCTGGAGATTGTAAAGGGGAGTTTAGGGTACTGGATGGAGAGGTGAGGGACTCCACAGAAACAGCACAGGTTGTTAAAAAAACTTGTTAAAGGCTTCAGTGACACAGGCAGTAATAAGTGTGCCAGCCTCGAGGATTGAAGGAGGAGGGGGGGTGAGCGGAGATCCTGCCAGAAGGAGGGCAGAGAACTGTTTGAGGGGAGCAGATGTGATTTAAAGAAATTGGATTTAGCATGGCAGATGCTGAGAGTGCAATTGTTACGGAGGGCTAGAAAGGCCTGAAACAAGGCTTGGTTTCCTGAGGACTTAAAAAGGTGCAAAGCACAATCACAGGCTTTGCACATGACCAGAATATCAGGGGTGATCCGGGGAATGGTGGCTGCATTTAACTCTAGCAGTTTTAGAGGGCATGGGCATACCAGACCTTTAGAAAATAGATTTGAAGTGTGTGAGGGCATTATCTACGGATGGAGGAGAGGACAGATGACCAGTTGGCCAGGGCTAAGTCCTGTAGCAAACTGCCCACATTGAGGGATTTGAGGGGGTGGTAGTGGGTGTATTAAAGTGGGATGGGAGGAGGCCCGGTCTTCCTGATGCAAAAGATAGGGCAGTAGTCACTGAGCACATTGGGTAGAATACCGACAGAGCAGATGCAATGGGAGTGAGTAGTAAGCATCCAGTCGAGCAGGAATGCAACTGAGTTCTAGGCTTGGGATGGGTAGGGCCTATGATCAATTGAGTGAGGTTAAGTGCTTCAATCTGCAGGTGTGGATTAAGGGACAAGGGGGGGAGCCAGTCTAGATTAAAGTCACCGAGAAGGATTAGTTCACCTGAGGTAGCAAGGCTGAGGCAGAGGTGATGCAGGAGACAAGAGATGAGGGGATGAGTTTGGGAGGCATAAAACACCCACAAAGGGGAGATGAAAATGGAAGGTGAAGTTGGTTAAGAGGATTTCATGGGAACCAGTGACTGCTTCACAGTGGGAGATAATGCACTTTAGAAGTGGCAGAAATAGATAGCCACCCCACCACCTCATTTTCCATGATCTTGCCATAAGAGGTTGATATCAGGAAGGGCCAGTTGGGAGTCGGGGATACAAGAGGAAAGCCATGTTTCAGAAATACATTGAATATCAAGGGAGTGTAGAATGATCCACACTTTTAGTTCATCGAGTTTGGGGAGTAAGATACATACATTTATGTGAAACATCTGCAGCTTTAGGAAGAGAGTAGTACGGGAGGGATAGGACTAGAGGGACCAGGATTGGGTTCAATGCCACCTGCTAGTAGCAAAGGAGGGCCAACAGGTATAGGTGTTAGGCATGATACTTGTGCTTGATTCAGAAGCCATGAGAGGGAATGTGCAGGGGATATTGTCGGGAGGAGTTGTTGAATAGCAGCTGCAGTAACAATTGAGCAGCTGAAAGCCCAGGGTGGATAGAGAGGTGGGGGTGGGAGGAGTTGGGGGGGTAGGAGGTGAAGACAGTGGGAGTGGACAGGTTATTATAAGGCAGGCAGACGATGGATAGGAGGGTGCTAGAGTATAGTAGGGATCGGGGGGGAAGGGAGGAAGGAAAAGGAGGACTAGGAGAGGGAGGAGGAGGGCACTAATGGAGTACATGGGGGTAGTGAGAATGAGGAGTGAATGAGAAAATTTGCCCATCGGGTACCATGCAACATAGGGCTGTATAAGGCAATGAGACAGGAGTGTACTAATGTCAGAGCACTAACAAGTGTAGGAAGGGGAGGAAAGAAATAAAATAATCTGAGGCACAAAGAAGCACAACAACTGAGGACTACTGCAAATAATGCAGTGGTAGGCTGTCAGCCCATTGTGCAAGGTTGGGGGGTACAAAAACTGAGGGGGGACAGGTAGAGCAGACAGGAGGGAAGTACTGAAGGTGCAGACTGAAGAAGAGGAAAAGGTAAAAGAGGTTGGAGACAGGGAAGTGAATCAGAGCTGTAAAGCTGCAGAGAAAGGGAATTAAAACAGTGACTATTAGTGGTAACAGTATAACTTGCAAAAGAGAAAGTGGGAAGATGGGTTTAGGCAGTTGATGTTACGTGTGATATGGGCTAACCAGGTAGCCCAGGCAGAGATCCCATGACCGTTGAGTCTGATCCCAAAGTCTCTCACCTTGCTGTTCTAGTTACAGGGGCTGGCTGTAAAGGTGTGCTCTTGTTCAGGGAGTGAGGTGGAGTGCCCCTGTTGAAACAAAGGAGAGTGGGATAAGCCAGCAGGACACAAAAGAATTACATTAGTATGCGGCGGGAGGCTGTGGGAGCTGGTAGACATCCTGGCAGAGCCATTGGCAGACCTATTTAACACCTCTCTAAATATGGGGTGTGTGCCCCAGGATTTGAGGGAGGCACATGTAGTACCTCTCCATAAGAATGGGCCCAAGGATGAGCCAGGGAACTACAGGCCGGTGAGCCTTACCACAATTGTGTGTAAACGGATAGAGGCTATCCTCAAGTAAAGACTGGTGCAATTTCTTGAGGATAATGATCTACTGGACTACAGGCAGCATGGGTTTGTCTCTGGCAGATCCTTCCAAACAAACTTGGTTGACATTTTGACTGAGTTGCGAGGGCACTGGACAATGGCCGAGTGGTGGTTGCACTCTACCTAGATTTAAGCAAGGCCTTCGATTCAGTGCCACACGGTAGGTTACCTGAAAGTTGAAGTATCTGGGAGGGGAGAGGAAACTGGTCAGATGGGTTGAAACCTGGCTGCGGGAGAGGCAGCAGAAGGTAGTGGTAGGGGGTGAAGCATCAGAGCCCAGGGCAGTGACAAGTGGTGTCCCACAGGGCTCGGTACTAGGACTGGTCCTGTTTAACATTTTCATCGCTGACATAGCAGTAGGGATCAAGAATAAAATCAGTCTCTTCAGAGGCAACACCAAGATCTTTGCTAAGGTGGATGGGGTGGAGGGGGCAAGGTACTCCAGGAGGATTTGGCAAACTGGAGGAAAGGTCACACCTGGCAGCTTGGGTTCAACACCAAGAAATGCAAAGTGAGGCACCTAGGAGCCAGGAACCCAGGTTACAGCTACTGATTGAGGGTGTCCAATTATCAACTCCTGAGGAGGAGGATCTGGTGTACTTGTGACCAAAGAAATGAACCACTCAGCACAGTGCAGGAAGGCAGCAGCAAAGGCAAACAGGATGTTAGGTGCATAGCAAGGGAAATACATCTAGGAGTAGTAAAGCTATGTTGCCCAGGTACAGATCCCTGGTAAGGCTGCACTTGGAGTAATGGCAGTTCTGGTGCCCCTACTTAAAGAGAGACATCAAACTGCTGGAGGCAGTGCAGAGAAGAGCAACAAAGATGATCATGGGGATGGGGGATCACCATATGAGGAAAGACTGAGGGAGCTCAATGTGTATACCCTGGAGGATAGAAGAAAGGGGGATATGATTGAGATCTTCAAGTACCTGAAGGGGATGAACAGAGTGGGCACCAGGTGTGTGCTCACTCTCAAGACCGGAAGGGAAACCAGAGGGCACTCTCTGAAATTAGAGGGGGGCAGATTCAGGAGGGAAATGAGAAGGCACTATTTCACCAAAAGGGTGGTGGCAGGGTGGAATGCACTGCCAGAGGAGATCATATCATTGCAGACAGTGGGGAGCTTCAAGAGGGGATGGGACAGTTTCAAAGGGAGAGTACAAACTGGGGGGAGGAAGGGAATTGTGGGAGAGGGGGCAGCTGCAGTCTAATGGACTGATGTGCTGCACAATCGAGCAGACTAGATGGACCATGGGGTTTGTATCTGCTGGCAATTTCGTATGTTCGCAGGAAGAAGACTGGAGCGGGGGTAGGTGAGGTGCACTACACATGTGCCACCCAGGATTGAACCCGACCAGCTTCAAGAACACAGGGCAGATTGCAAGACTCTTAAGGTAACATCAAATGCATGCACAAAACTGGTGTACTGACAGAAGAGGGAAACTCTGTTGGCGAAATCCCCCACAGCAACGCTTGACAAGTTTCAAAATGTCACTGTGGGGACCCGCCAGTGAAATTCGCCTTTCGGCCAACTTTGCCCCCACTTTGAGTTAACTCTGACTCTGAGTTCATCCATAGAAGGGGCAGCCCCTGCTAGAAACACAGACTTACATCTGACAGGCGAAATTTCACCTGTCGACATCGGGGCTGTCGCTTGCAACGCCCACAACATTGTTGTTGTGTCGCATAGGTAAACTCACAAAACTTCCTGCTCATCAGAGGCCCTTAAAGTAACTTATATATCAGGGTTCAAATGCAGCTAGTCAGAGTGAAATGAAACAATCACTTGCACTCTGCCGATCTTTAATCTAGCTTGGCGAGTGCATACTCACTAGTGCTACAGCTAAAACATTTGTTTTCAACTGCAACCAGGTAGCCCAAGCAGAGATCCCACGGCCACTGGGTCCAATCCCAAAGTCTCTCATCTTACTGTTCTAGTTGCAGGAGCTGGCTGTAAGAGTGCACCCTGTTCAGGGAGCGAGGTGGAGTGCCGCTTGCTGCTCTAGTTGCAGGAGCTGGCTGTAAGGGTGTGCTCCTGTTCAGGAGCGAGGTGAAGAGCAAGGTAACAGAGATTTCCACAACAGTGTACAGGTTTCTGGAATCATTTTATGGATTTTCATCTCATATAGGATTGCGATTGGCACCGTGGAGATTTGGCAGCCTCTAAGCATATAATGTATGTGTTAAATGTTGTGATCAATACGTTTTTAACCACAGTTCTGTAGTAACAAGCACTTTGATATGAAATTAGTTTGTTTCACTTATTGGGTCATTTGAATTGTATGTAAGGAATATTCATGGTATACCTGTACAAAAGATGATGTCCGTGTTATACCAGCCACACCCCCTGAGGAAGAGTCTTGTTACCCAAAGCACTGGGGAGAGAGTATGGTCAAGTGCAGTGATTGACTGATCTTTTCTCTCACTTGCTTTCTTTACACTTCTTTATTTTCATAAAAAATATCATTTTATATGCAGCAAACTGGGTGATGTTACTTCACTGATAAGAACTTCCGGGATGTTTTATCATTCAAGTGAGCCAGACAGCCTAGTAAAGCAAGATAACAGAGATTTCCACAGGAGTGTGCAGGTTTCTGGAGTCATGGTTTGCATTGGGGTGGCCCCTGTGTCCGCAAGACCACCTGGCAGTGATTTTGCAGTTCTGACTGTGGGACTTTTAAAACTGATTAGGCTGAGACAGCTGTTGTTGAGAGTGGTGGTCTAAGGGGTTAATGGGTGCTGCTTCACTGTATAGTTGGATTCATTTGTTATGCTCCTGGTACCATACTATAGATGAGATGTTAAACTGAGGTCACAATCTGCTCAGCTCTAGTGGCTTGTGCAGGTGTAAGGTTAAAAGTTAGTGGCATTAATTCATAAAGTCTAGGTATATTTCCCAATGTTGCAGCCAACACTACTGCTCATAACAAAGTGGGTACTCAAACAGAACACAGTGAACCCCCTCCCCCAATGGCATTCCCTTAAATGGATTTTCTTATTAATTTTTCTATCACTTCATGATTTTTCATAGGGTGGTTCTTAGGTATCAGATGGTCATGAGATGTGAATTGCTTAACCACCAGATGACAAGGTGAACCCCATGACAAAATGTGTTCTGCAATTATTTGTCACTACTGTATGCTTAAACGCTTAATGGCTGCCATGTTTATCTACATGCAGTCATATACACTACCGGTAATACACTTATTGATTTGAACCAATCAGGAGAGGGGTATTCTGAACCTGGTGCTCATGAACCAGAACCTCAAATAAGGGGTAAATTAGGGCAAATGACAACTTTCTGTGGTTAAATATCTCCCTTAGCGAGGCCCGCCGGTGCAGTGAAAAGATTCACTGCTGTGACACCACTGACTCGGGTTTGGGAATGGACTTGGGCGTCGGAGGGACAGCCAGGGGAGTGAAGGCTTGAGCGTTCGCTGACTGCTCGCCTTCTCTCGGGGGAAGAGTGGAGTACAGGACCGGTGGCTTCTGATCCCTGGCAGAGACCAGGGAAACAGCAGTGCATCTGGTCTCACTATCTAGGAGCGTGACAGACGCTGGGGTCCGCCTTGCATCCTGCATGTCATGCTCCTGTGGGTGAAAATTGGAAAATGGCGCACTGGTCAATAAGGTGATGGCCTACTGGATCCTTGCCACTAGTGCTCCCAGACCATGATTCCCCACCTCAGCAGCACCTAGGACCACTGGAAAGGCAGGTAAGGCTCATTCCCTATGTAGGAAGGGGACCTGACCAATGAAGAGATACATCCGGTACCTCAGTGGCTGTGATATGGGGTGGTGGGTGGTCGGAAGCAGCGTGGAGATTGAATTGGCCCTAAAGGGTCCAAAAGACTGATTGTCCAGTGTGAGGGGAAGCAAAGAAAATATCTTCCTTAGGTGCATACACCTGAACTCCAAAATGAGTTTTCTGGACTTTACTAATTTCAGTAACATGTGGAAATCCCTAAGGCCATGCTCAGTGGCAGCTGAAAGGTGGAGGAATAATTGAGGCTATGAAAAGGAGATCCAGAAGGTCACCAAGGCTTTCCTGAAGGTAGTAGAGAAGAGCATGAAAAGGAAAAGGCCAGTGTTGTTATGGGGGAGGTGAGGAAAGTGGTAAGTGAAAAGAGTTGCCTTTGGAGGGCAAACTACTTGAAAATGCTCAAGGCAGCCAAATGAAAAGACCAAGGCAGAGACCACGTCAGGATAGCAGAGGGAGGAAAGTCAGTGAAAGGCCTTCTTCAGATATGTCAGTGTAAAAGAGAGCACTGAAAGGTTGGCAAAGGCTGGAGTTGGTAGTGGATGACCAGGAAAAGCAAATGTACTAGCCTCCATTCCTTCGAACAAATGTTGAGAGCAAATTCAGTCATCGGGTCCTTGTGTATACACACACACACACACACACACACACACACACACACACACACACATTACTGGGGGAGGGGGAGGATCTGGGAGCCTGTTAGATGGATCTAGGCAGGTCTTGAGAACTAGATTAAAATCTCTTCCCAAAAGAATGGGAGTGAATCATCTCAAAGGTAATGAGACCCTGACACACAGCACAAGAGAAGTATATGGTCTGAGCTCAGCACATAAAATATGCCTTTGCCAGGATTAGAGGAGCTACACTGTGGTCATTTTGAGTAACAACCACCTACCATAAGCATCAAAGAGCTGCTTAACAGTTGACCATTTTATAGGTTTGTGGAGCAGAATTGAGACTCCATGTCTGGAGGAGGGGGCACAGCTGTATGACTCCCACCCTACCCATTCCCTCCTTAGTTTGGCTGCCTCTGTGGCCATTTATTTAGTTTTATTTATTTATTTTTTTTTGCCATTGAGGTGTTTCTAACACCCAGGTGGATGGGCAGCTCTTCAGCCCAACTCCATTGACCTGCATCCAGCTTCCACCACCATGGGGTTCCAAGTCTCCCATAGACTCCATTCCCTTCCCTGTGTTGGGGCTAGAAGGGGGAAGGGTCCCCCAGCAGCATATCCTGATGTCTCTGGTCCATGGCTTGGTGGAGCAGGCTCCGAGAGACAGTCAGGGCTTCAATAAGGGCCCTGACCTCACACCCCATTGTATTTTCGCCGACGGTCTTCTTCCGGACTGTCTCAGCGATCACCACATGATTTATATGGTACGGAAAATTTTCAGACCTAAGGCTCCGCCCCCCCCCCATTCTCTGCTCACCAGGTCCTATAAATCCCTGGATCCGACAGTGTTCCTAAATGACTTACACAATGCTGATTGGTATTTCATCCCACGCTGACCGATATTGACGTTGTCCTTGAATTTTTCTTGACGAGATTCCTGGCTATCTGGGATCACCATGCACCTCTTAGAAGATCCAGAGCAAGGAGTGCCCAATTGACCTGGTTGACCACTGATCTCATTGATTGTTTTCACTCAGGGACCGCACCTGGAAAGCCTACAAGGCATCAGCTTCCCAAACGGCTCTCCAACACTACCGTCACTGCGAAATGCCTGCACAGTGTCAGTGGCTCAGCAGGTAGCACACTCACCTCTGAGACCGAGATCAGTAGGCTGTGGGTTCTATCCCCATCAGGCACTTAAGTTAATATCCCAATACTGACACTGTAGTGCAGCATGAGGGGGTGCTGCACCCTGAGGTGCCATTTCGGATGAGATGTTAAATCAAAGTCCCATCTGACTGTTCTGGTGGTAGTTCAGGTGGATGTTAAAGATCCCTGGCACTTCTCGATAAGAGCAGGGGAAATTTTTATTCAAAATTCAAAAGTATAACATAAGGACACACAATATATATCATAGTGCACGTTGAAACCAAAAACCCAAAATAAAGAAACGCCTCTAAATAGAAGATAATGTAAATCCTCATCTAAATAACCCAAATACTCCTCAAAACATGCTTTTTTTTGTTTTTAAGAACAAAACCAACAGCTAAATCATACAGAACATTCTTAAATCATATTTACAAATCTACAAGATACATTCAGTAAAACAAAAATGTTAATAAATGTAAAATAATAAACTTAAAACAAAAAGAGTTTATCCCACCCATCCTACATTCCTCCATAGTTTAGAACTCACTCCTTGTCCTAAAGTACGAAATTCATAACTAAATATTTTATCTAAATCAGCTTGGATATTAAACAAAACCTCCTGCTGTGAAATTACTTTGCTTTATAAAGAGCATGACATCTGGCTTGCCATAAAGACCATTTAAACATGCCAAAATAACAAAGCCGTCTCTTAGCCCATTTCATCCAGGATATAAGTATTTGGCCCAATACCAAGATGTCATATGTCATATTTTAAAAAGAGCTTCCACCATCTAGCTAACTGATCCAAAACCATGAACATTCACACAATCAAAAATAAATGATGCATAGTCTCCATCTGCTCCTAGACACTGAGGGTCTCCACAGCCCTCTCACTAACTTGTTTATGTTTTTGATTACTCCCTACATTCAACTTTTGGTGTCCACATAACCAAACAAAATCCTGCATCTTAAGTGGTATCCTAGGTTCTAGAATGCTTTCTAATAACACATCAATGTTTATGACTGCAGGGACCTGAAATAAAGGTTCTTCCTTATACCATTTTTGTAACATAAACTTATAAAAGGCTTTTTTTTCCTGACCTAAAAACCAACCCAACTCAATCTTCCAGGTTCTTATATATTTCAGAGTAGTTTGTAAATATCCTGGAAGAGACCTATCTGATGAGTGGCATTTACCCCTGCCCCAGGCTGTCAAAAACTAGGACCCCAGAATTTCATAATGAGCCCTGAGCCCTCAGATTCTAATATGACGGAACTAATGGAACTGGAAAAAATTCTAAATAAATATAACAAAGGTTGAATCATATTTAAACCTCTTGTCTTCAGAGACCTATAGTATGAACTCTTTTAACTGGATTCAAACGACTTCCCCATAAAAGAAGGAAAAAGACCCATAACTTTTGTGTGCATGTCAAATGGCAAAGGGTATACATGAGAAATATATAAAAATAGGAGCTATATATGTGCCCTGAGCAGATAAACCCTCTTTTTATGGGACATTTTCCAAGACAACCAGGACTTCACTTTCAGATCAGCCTGATCATATGCTGTCACCCAATTCTTCCTTTCTGATTCCCAAGAACCAAAAAACATACCCAATATTTTTATTTCATCAGTTGTCATAGAAATATGAAAATCTTCCAAAGCATGAGCCATACCTAAAACCAAAATCTCACTTTTTCCAATATTAATCCTAATACCAGTAGTCTCATAGAGTGACTCAAACAATCTCAAAATCTGCTCTCCTGACTCAAGATCCGAGATAGTGAAAAACAATCATCAGCATAAGCAGTGACCTTACGAAAAATTACCCCATTTTTATTTTTAATGACTTCAATGTTTGAGTCTTTTTCTATACGCTGAAGTATGGGATCTAAACCGAAAACATACAGCAGTGGACTCAATGGACAACCCTGTCTCACACCATTTTTTAGAAATAGTGGTATGCCCAAGTGTCCATTCACCATCGGAACAACCTGAGCATCTGTATACAATGTTTGTAATAATGATATAAAAGAATCCGGTATTCCATAATGTTGTAAAAGTGGCCAAATATGCTCCTGCCTAACTGAGTCAAAAGCTGTTTCTTGATCAATAGACATCAAATATCCATCTAAATTCCTTTGCAAACTTTGTTCTACCACTCTCTAATGAAAACCAAATTTTGCAAAATATTCCTACCAGGAATAGCACAAGACTGAAAAGGATATATAACATTTGTGCAATTTGTGATAACCGATTTGTCAAAATTTTAGTTAAGATTTTGTAGTCTGAATTCAACAAACTTAATGGCCTCCAATTTCTGATGTCTTGTTCGTCTCCTTCTTATAAAGAAAGGACATAACGCTTCATTCATAGTAGGAACTAACCTATTCTCCTCCCATATAGCTGTAAACAGAACTCAGAGCCAAGGGATAGTATTTCACTATGACATTTATAAAAATCATTTGAAACCCATCCAACCCTGGAGCTGACTGATGCGATAATTTCGAGATAGCTTGCTTAATTTCTAAAATAGAAAAGGGAGATACCAAACTCTGTATTTCATCATTACTTAACTGTGGAATATCTAAATCCTTAAAACATAACTTTGGACTATTTACCATATTTTTTTGAAATGTTAATCTCAAATGATCTTGAATAAAAGCCAATAAACTGTTAGTATCTGTAACTACAGATCCATTTTTGTTTTTTAACTTTGTCATGACCACACGCTGCACAACATGCAGGCCTATATCAAATGGATTCACTTGCTCTTTAGAACCCTTAGTTTGATATTTTTGCTGCTGAGCTGCTCTATTTTCCGAACCCTTTAAATAGGAATACATTTTATCTTTTACTTCTTTTAACTGCATCATATGATTACTAGAAGGAACAGCTCGAGATAATAACTGCATATATTTAGCCCTGAGCCCCAGATACTGTGTATAACCATCGCTAGCTTTCTTTTTAGAAATATCAGTCAAAAGGATCTTCAAATCTCTTTGTATCTTCCCACCAATCAATAGGGCTATCATACAAAAAAGAGACATCAGCTCTTAACATAAAGAATTCCCTAATGAAAACCTGTGTGTCAACCTCCTGAAAAATAGTAACATTCATTCTCCAATACCCTCTCCCTATAGAAACCTGTTGCAAAGAACCTAGATCCAGTTTAACAGCCACATGATCAGACGTTTCTACTGGAATAATCCTCACATCCTGACAAAAAATCCTTCTGGATACAAACCAAAAATCTATCCTAGAGGATAATTTACCCTTATTAAAAGTATGTGAGGGGTTTCGATCTAACAAATCATATGCATCACAGAGATTATTTGCTTTTAAGATTCTTAATAAAGAATTCGAATCACTAAAACCTTTAGTTGTCATCCTTCCCCAATCTCTTTTCATAAGGCCACAATTAAAATCACCTCCCCAAATCACCAACTTTGAAGTATGCAAATAGGGTTCAACCCTCCTAAAAAGGGAAGACCTATCTGCCCTTACCTGAGG
This sequence comes from Neoceratodus forsteri, assembly GCA_016271365.2. Lineage (NCBI taxonomy): Eukaryota > Metazoa > Chordata > Ceratodontiformes > Ceratodontidae > Neoceratodus > Neoceratodus forsteri. Next base: position 228,801,555 of record CM057451.1, read on the forward strand.
AGCATAAATGTTGATAATCCTATATGTTTCTTTACCTAAAACAACGTCCAATATCATAACCCTTCCAGGAAATGCATCAAAAAGATGTAATACTTTAACCTGTATACTCATAAACAGAACCCCTAACCCAGAACAAGGTACTTCACCTAAGGACCAAAAAGAGACCTCCCATCGCCAGTCCCTTTGTGCATCCCTCACCTCTACTAATGAATGTAACCTAGTGTCTTGCAATAAAATCACATTACATTTCCCTTCATTTACACTGGCAAAGGTGACACGCCTTTTATCTAAGGTTTTAATGCTGTTTACATTAATTGTGAGAAAGGAAAGTTTCCTGGGCATAGAAAAATAGAGGGAGAGAAAAGAAACTCAGGAACATAGATAAAAAAAAAAAAAACAATCCTCTTCATCTCTTCTTTTTCCTCTTTCTGGGTTTATGCTTATCCATAGACCCTCCATCAATGCTCACATCTGCCTGTGAAGAGGCAATAGAAGATAAATCGAATCATGACTTTCTTCTTCCCTTCTTGCTCGAACAATAAAGCATAAGAGTTCTGGACTGGTATAACATCCAAAATCTTAGATTCTGTAGAAATCTCGACAGAAGATTTTCCTGCTTTAGATCTTGTAACCCTCTGAAAAGGATCATCCTGCTGAAAAGTGGGTGGGGGCATAGATTTTTCCTCTGAATCAACTTCCATTCTTTGTACAGGACCTATTTTAGCCGAGTTTGAGTTAAAAGGACTACCTTCTTCCTGAACAAGAGGATTATTTAATGCGGCAGATTCATTTATAATAAGGGGGATCACTTTTCCAATGGAGTCTACTGAGGGCCCCTTTTGTGCAAGCAGAGGATTCGGGTCAGTTTCCTCCTGACTGGTAATTACTGGAGGGGAATCTATGTGGGAACAAGGCATTCCAGAAGGGGGTACATCCTTTTGAGGCTTTGTAAGGAGTAAGTCCATCATACGCTGCTTCTCCTTCTGTGCCTTGGTAACATAAACATCTTGCTCTGCACGTATTGCCAAATCTCTACTATTATGAGATGCCCATAAACAGTTTCTAAAGGTATGACCCTGTTCCTCACACAAATTACACCTTAAAGGTTGCTGACACTGGGATCCAAAATGGCCTATTTCGCCACATAGGCCATATTTTGTTTGTCACATCATGCTACTTAAATGCCCCACATCCCCACATTTAAAACATGCTCTGGGTTGACCTGGATAGAAAATAACCCCGATCTCTCCCCCAAAAAACGGTTTGGTAGATGTTTAGTCAAACCTTGTTCGAGATTCAAAGTAACCTGATATTTCCATCCTCCAGTCCATAATTGCTCATCATCCAAGATGGGCTCTGGGTAACCTTTTACCGTACAACGTTGTTGTAGCCAATAAGTAATATCTGCCACATTAACCCCTTCATTTCTGAATAAGACCGTTATTTTCTTTGTCAAGGGTTTAGTCAGAGGTACTGCCAAAAAAGGCTTCCATAAAGGAGAGAGCTTCAGCAGTTGGTATTGCTTCCAGAATCTCTCCAACCCTGCAGGATGTTTAAAACTTATGTCAAAAACCGAGTCCCCCGGTATATGTATAAGAGCATACACCTCATAAGCATAATATTTCATGCTATTCTTTAATAAAGATCTCCCCACAAAATGCCTATCTGGAACATCTGCAGCATTACCCCTGTATTTCAGCCTTACAGCATTTCGCCTCATAGCAGGTTCAGATAAAAGCCTTGTGTCAGGGGGAAAGAGTTGATCCCTTACCCTTTCATGCCAGACTGTAGGGGGCAAATCTGCATTCCCAGAAATGGGCTGATTGTTGGGGACTACAATATTATGATTTTTGTTAATAATAAAGGGGGTGGTCTGACTTCCCTCCTGAATAACAAAGGAAGAATCATCCATAATAACAGGGTCAGGGGCATCCCCTTCCATTTCTTTTATTGCCTGTAATAAATTGTTTTCAGAACTAAGCTGTGTAACAGGATCTTGAGACTGAGGCATCATCTGTCCTGCTGGTATATCAGAGCCATCAGTAGCACAAGGTTTAAAATTAGGAACTGTTTGGGGAGAGGTAATGTTCTCTCCAGAGAGATTAGAGTCCCATCCTTTTCCTGTGCCATTTTTAACCCATCCAGCCACTAATAAGGCAGAGGAAATCCAGTCTGCCGAAACAGGGGGAGAAACTGAATCCAAGGAGCCAGAGTAGGACTGAGCTAGAGCTGAGGCTTTCACCTCGGTGCGTTGAGAACGCAATCTCCGATTCTTTCCCACCCCATCCTTCCCAATCAACTCCCCCCCCTTGGGGGTTCCGATAGAAAACGTTATTGGAGCTAAAGCAGGCAGTTCAGTGGATTTTTCCAAGTCACTTAAAGGAAATGTACTTATCTGTAGGCCTTCGTCCACAGCCTGTGAAGGATCGATATTGCTAAGCAAAGACTGCCACTGCAAGATTCCAAAACCAAGGACTCGGTACTAGCAATAGTTGAAATTTCTAAAATGCCAGGAGAAACATCAGAAGAACGGGACAGGTAGCGCATCTACCTCCCTTGTACTGATTACGCGAGCAACGGCAATACCTGCACCCAAAACCACTTCGGTTTGGGATATCGCTGTAGCTCCTCCTGCCTTTGCAAGTCTTGCTGCAAACAAGACCTCGCTCCACATATTGCTGCTGTCGGCCAAAGCTAGCTGCAGCCAATGTCAGCTAATTTCATTTCTTTAACAATTTCTTGATCGAGAATCTGACCTTCAGGTCCTACTACTGGTTCCACTTGCGATGTAAGGCTTTCCATCTTCTCAGCGACCTTTGTATCCAAAAACTCCAAAGCTGAAATTGCCTTCATACTCGTCCAAAAGAAAAAGGGAAGGCCGAGGAGTAGGCTGTCTCCTCAGCCACCCGCACGTCCTTCTCCGATGAAAGCTCGATCACTCTGGCCACTTTCCCACAGCAACGCAGTGCCCTCTAGCCTCCAGAGTAGGGGAATTTCCCTGGTGCAGTGGCCAAATTTCCTCCATTCACAATAAATACCACCAACAGCTTCATCCGGTTCAAGATCAGTTGGTAATCATCTGTATCCCCCTCCCCCGGGTCATGCCTGAAAATAGACAGGATTTGTCTAGTGCACTTACCCAGTCAACAAAAACTAAATAAATAAAATAAAAATAAATAAAAAACAAGGCTTACCCGACAGGCCAAATCAAGCTATTTTAAGGCATCCTTCAACACCAACTTCAATCACCCAACAAAGTTTTGGAAGTCAATTAAATTCCTCTTGTCCCCACCAGTCCAGCCCCTTTCACCAGCCCTCAATGTTGCAGAAAACACTGTCACTGCCCCGAGTGAGGTGGCCACTGAGTTACACTCCCATTTCACAAGCTGTGCATCCACCCTCCTGTCCTCGCTCTGCCCCACCCCCACAACCATCCAATTCAACCCTAGCTATGCCACCACCCCATCCTCAATTTCTCCTTTCGCTAGTAACACCTGCAGAGGTTTTAAAGCCCTAGGCTCCTCAACCTCACCAAAGGTAAGTGCCCCTCGGGTCTGGACACCAAAATGCTCCTCGTAGCTGCCCCAGTCATTGCCAGCCCATTGGCTGCTCTCTTTAGCCTCTCCTTCATGCATGGCTCACTACCATCTTCTTGGAAACATGCTACAGTTATCCCCCTATATAAAGGCGATGACCGGTCCACCCCAGAAAACTACTGCCCTATCTTCCTTCTCCCCATCTTAGCCAAATTGCAGGAGTGCCTCGTCCTCTCAGCTCTCCGTGATATCTCAACTCAAATTCTTTCTTCACTAGTACCAGTCTGTGTTCAGGAAATCTCACCCACCATAACCTCTCTCTTAAGACTCACCGACACCATCCTCATGGGTATGGATAATGGGAAATTACCTCAGCCATATTCATCGACCTTGCCAAGGCCTTCACACGTATCCTACACCCTGCTACTGTCCAAGCTCTCCCAGCCAGCCTCTCACATTCGGCCACCAGTTGGTTCAATTCATACCTGGCAGGCAGGTCCCAATCGGTCTGAATTAGCTCCTCCATCTCTTCCCTCCCTGTCACTACAGGGGTCCCACAAGGCTCCATCCTTGGCCCAATGCTGTTCTCCATCTTCCTGAATGATCTGCCCTGGCCTACCTACATGCTTCCTTTCACTTGTATGCAGACGATACAGTACTGTATGCCCCAGGCTCATCCCCTTCTGAAGTAGCAACACGCTTCAACAGGACTTTGAGAATGTCCAACTTTGGTTTCATGCAAATCAACTTTTCTTAATCCCAAGAAAGCTGTCTCCTGGGGGTCTTCTTGTGTCAGTTCCAGTAAGACAGTAGTTTCCTCAAACTGAGTTTCCAATCACATATTTTATATGTAATAAAAAAAAAAATAATACAGCACTCAAGCACTCAGAGCTGGCTGTCTGCGTCTGAACAGCACTGTTTGTAAACAAACATTTCTCTGTCCCCTTCTCAGAAGGCAAAAGTTTACTCAGCGGTAAATATGCAGGTATTTCATTTAGTGCAGGATTGCAGTATGAGGTGGAACTGTTTAAATACAAATTGGGAAGGGTATGAAGCAATGTGACTCCTCCCCATGGAAGACTGCCACCCCATCTCTTTCCTTCCTGCTCTTGCAATGCAGAGAAAAACTCTTCCTTGCCGACTCTCCTCCTTCCTGACTCCTCCTCCGTCCCCTGCACTCTCCAGTCAAGTTTATATAAACCCCATCCCATAGTCTCATCCCTCCTGCAGCTTACAGATTCTGTTCTGAAGGTAATGGAGCTGGAGCTGTTTGCTGCCACTGTTTCTGTCAACTTTGTCAAGGCTTTTGACACAGTTTTCCATCCTGTCTATTTGACAAAGTCAATTGACCTCTCAGTCATTTGTTTTTACTCCTGCCTGTTTCACAGATACCAGTCGGTCCACGTAGTTGATGCCCCCCCTACCCATTCTCTCAGCACTCCCTCAGAGGCTCAGACCTGGGCCTCATTCTGTTCTCTTCCTTCCTCAGTGATCCCCCTTCCCCCCCCATCTGTGTCTCCTCGTACATCCACACATACATGATAACACTGTCCTTCTTGCTCCTGGGACCTCAGTCCTGGAGCTGGAACTTCCTCTACAGCATGATTTTAATTGGTTGCTTGGTTTCCAAATCACTGAATCTGATTAATTAGATTCCAACATGAAATTTTGGAATTGCAATCTGAAAATCTTAATGTCGTAATTAAAGGCTAAAACCTGTTTTCACATGGAAATTGAGGAATCAGGTTTCCAAATCTGATTGGATTCTGATTGCAGGGTCCTTTTTGGAATAGAAATTGGATTTCATATCAGAAACCCCTAAATTCCTAAAAAGTCCTATAGGATTGGACCTGGTCCATTTGGAGCATCTATAATAACATTCAGCACTGTTCTGTTTAATGCAGAGAAAGCCTCTATGACCTTTTGCAACAAAAAGAATCTCACCATCTCCACTAGACTCCAGCCTTCAGGACTCTGGATCATTACCCATTTCACATACCTTAGGGTGTGCCTGGGTCAAAGTCATGCCTTCTGCATCCATATTGATATCATCCATTAGAAACTCATTCCCAGTCTTGGTGAACTATACTGCAACAAATCATGGTACTTGGTGACAATAGTGCCATAAGAACAGCGTAAACAAAACAGCATAGAAGAAAACAGCAAGTACCATCACAGTGATGGTATCGAACAACCTATGTGCCAGGTGTAATGTGAGGGGCTTTGCCCCACACACACCCCACGCAGGAAGGTTTGCCCCCGCACCCCCCTGTGGAAATGTAAACATCCTCTAAGTTGCACTTACAAGGGGGAGAGCAGCTAAAATCAGAAACGTAATTTCTGACCCATGCTGTCCTGCCAAATCCGCTATTTTTCATCATGCCATTATGCCCGCAGCGCTGTTCTTTATGGCGCTATTTTCACCAGACACCACAAATCATACACTCCCTGCTCACTAGGAAATCTTCCTCAAAATGATCCTGTTGGTTTGTGATGATGCATATGTGGTGCACAGTGTTGCCCTGATCTGTGTCCCGACCAGTCAGGACCCCCTTCTATTCCTACTGCTATTTTCCCTCAACTGTCCTTCCTACGCAGTCACACACTCATATTCCTTCTACTCTGACCTCACTTTCCCTTCCCTTAATTCCAGGTGCCTTTCTCATGGTGCCATGTTCCTCTTTAAATTATGGTTTAGTTCCCTCTATTCTGCTTCCTCTCATTCCTCTCTCCTTCCCTCCCCTCCCCTCTTGCTACTTCCTCATTCCTCTGATTCCTGCTCTTTTGCTGTCCCCTGCTTTAGAACCCCAGCCTGGGAATCGTCCATCACCTCCCACCTTCTCCTCCTCTAGAACAACCTTCCTCCACCCTCTTCCCCCCCTTCCCCATCCTGGTTTTTCAAAGGCCTTCCTAAGACTTCTCCTCTCACACCTGCTTATGTAGTTATAGCTGCCTCCCTCTGCCTCCACTTGTTTTTACTGTCTGCCCTCTTCCCCACTTTCTGCTGCTGACACTTTGTTTATTTTCTTTAGGGACAGTCCCTGTCTGCCTTTTTCCCATGGGTATACTTCCCCCTATCGCCTGCCACCCAAGTGACTCTCCAGGCTTTATAAGTCTCATGGTTTTCTAACATTGATTGATCAATGATTGATTGACTGAAGGAGTGTTACCAGGAAAGCCCTACTAAGCTTTAAAAGCTCCTTTCCAGAGGTGTTGTGGGGGGAAGATGGTAAATTTATTTATTTAATTAAGGGAATCAGATACACCTTTGAGCCAGGGACTCTTTTACAATGGTTCCACTTCAGGTTACTTGAAACATTAGAATAGGCAGTGGTATTGTGCAAAAGAGAAATAAACATAGCAGCCAGAGAGAGGGCTTTGTCAATTACCAAAACATCACAATTGTGCAAATCACTTCTATAACAAATTAAACAACATAGATTTGTATAGGTAGCCATCCGACAGAGGGAGGCGAGATCAGAGGCTGGTGTAAAGAGGGAGAAAGAGAGGGAATGGGGGGTGGGGCAGGGGCAGAGTCAGCGAGGAGGTGTGTGGAGGGAGCAGAGGAGGAGGGAAGGAGTAGGAAGGGAGAAGGGTGGGGGGTAAACCATTTAGGTGTAGCAGTCGCAGGAGGCACAGGAGATGAGGTATTGACACAGGCTGAGCTTAAATGTAAATAGGAAACACTACAGCAAAAAATAATATAGAAGCTATATACAAGGGAACCAACAGTTGAAACAAGCATAGAATCACGGTTACGTAAGCATTTAGTTGCGGCTATTGATTTTTGACACTACCCTGTCTCCAATTGACTTACCCTGTTTTAAAGTACCAAAATACTTTACTATATATTTATTATCTGAATTTCTTATATCAGTTCTGTACAATACTGTTTCAATTCACAATTACAACTTATTAATATTTTTTACATGAATTTAATTTTTACAGTACTGCATGTTGTCACCTATTTCACTTTTCCATGGTGTATTGACACTGTAGTGTTTGAAATATTTTTTTTTATCATTCTTCCCCTTCTGCACAGTAACCCCCTCCCCCGAGTTGTTCCTACAAATGAGGTTTGACTCAGTGTGCCTTTTCAATTAAACCAATTTCAAAATAACAAATAGAATGAAGAAATGTCAGGAAACATGTTCTTCTCAGTGTGTAGTGAATAAATACTATAGCCATACTGCAGTATTTAGGGTGGCAGAAGGCCAGAGTCCCATCTGGTCAACCTCACTATTCAGTGGTAGTAGTCAATAACTGCCCATTACATACTTTGTGTTTTGTCAAGTTATTCCTTAAAGGACGTTTTGTCTTCTAGTTTACTACATGTTCTGGCAACAAGTTCAAGTATTAATGACTCTCTGAGTGTAATATATTTCTTTAATCCATCCTGAAACTCTTCCTTTTTATTTGTTTTTTTGTGATCCCATAGTTGAATATCTATATTTGTGAATTCAAGATTGAGTTCCTTCTTTTAGGTCAATGTCACTACAAATATTAAACAAAAACAATAGATCACCCCTTATTCTTCTTCTCTGTAAGCTACACAGCCCTAATTTGTTTAACATCTCTGAATATATGCTAAGTTATTCACTCCCCATATTGTTTTCATAAATCTCCCTTGTACTATCTCCACTTTGTAAATATCACCCCTCAGGTGTGGTGCCCAAAACTGCGAGGCAAGGTCTAAGTGTGGTTGAACACACAGTATGTCCTGCACATTCTACCCCAGATGGGTTCATTCCTACTGGTCACACTACATTGAATATTATGAATAATTTTATTAACTCTCATTACAGCCACATCACACTGGGCTGTGTGCTTTAACTCCTTATCCACTATAACTATTAAGCCCCATTCTGATTTCTTTGTTTCCATCAATATACTGCCAAATTTTTGCTGGAAATAAGAACATAAGAATTTGCCGGCAGAAGGAGACCATGTGGTGCATCTAGTCTGCCCGGGTTTTCTACCCCCCACTATCAATTTTTCTTGCCAGGTGACTATACTATCTATCCCGTGCCTGTCTGAATTCACTGACCATCTTGGATGCCACTACATCCGGTGGCAGGCTGTTCCAAGGGTCCACCACCCACTCCATGAAAAAGTACTTCCTAATTTTTGTTTTGAATTTACCTCCCACGAGGTGCATGTGTCCTCTAGCACATGCAGCCCTGTTTTCCTGGAAGAGGTTCCTGGTTTGTACTGTGTTGATCCCTTTAAAAAATTTAAATGTCTCAATCATGTCTCCTCTGTTCCTCCTCTGTTCGAGGGAGAATAAATTTAGCTAGCTGAACCTAGCTTCATATGTTTCATGGTGCAGACCCTGCACCATTTTGGTAGCATGTCTCTGCATGGTTTCCAGATGGTCTATGTCCTTTTTAAGAAGAGGTCTCCAGAACTGCACACAGTACTCTAAGTGAGGTCTCACCAGGCACCAGAGACCTGTACAGAAGGAGGATTATATCACGTTTCCCCTATCAGCTTTGGTACAATTCTCCATATTAGCTAGTGTGTGGACAAGTATGGGAACAACAGTAGCCAGCAATTTGCACTATCTCCAAGACTAGTAAATTAATATTTTATAATTGGCTTTTGCTTTATATTCCAGTGTTACCCATTATTTTGACATGTCAGTTCTCCTTTTCCCATATGGTTTCTTTAACATCCCCAGAGTAGTATAAACTGACATTACAGAATCTCTGGGTGACCTAAAAACAAACAGTGTCAAAAATGAACAGGCAAACTGCAGTGTATCCTCTGCAGCAGTAAATAAAGGAGCAAAAATCATGTGTTGGCCAATTTATTTTCTTCCAAAAATATGAGAAGGTTGAACAGGACTGGAATCATTTGAATGTTCAAATATTTAAAATGATTTTCGATCACTTTTGAGAACTTTATATTGCTCTTTCTGAGAAATGAGCAAAATGAAAGTGTGTAGTATCTATCAACAAAATAAACAACAATGAATTATATGTGGGGGGAACTGCTGGATCCACTAAGTCTTGGGTTCTCAAAGGTTCCCATCACTGACTGGTTTTCCTCTTATCAGTACCAGCATTATATTAAAAATAAGACATTATTTTGTACACAAATACATTATTAAGACACAGTGTTCAGTATCACAGTTGTATAACATTAATATTATAAGAACAACATTTATAATATTAGTACTAGGATTGTATTGAAAATAAGGCATTATTGTGTGAACAAGAGATTAGAAATCACATGATGGTCGATCTCTTGAGGTAGCAGAGAGACGAACTAGATGGGCCTTGGTCTGTCTCTAAATCCTATGACTGTAGTATTTTATGTTTTTTCAGTCTTTCACTTGCCACTAAACATAACATAATAATAGCTGTGCAGAATGGGTCCCAGCTATACTGTGCACCAAGATTTCCTATGCTCTCAGTATGTGTACTATTGCAATATGTCTTCAAAACACAAATTATGTTACCTAGGAAGTGGGGATGCTAACAAACATTAGGTCCAGAGTTACGGCAGGAAATTAATATTAGCGAGCAGGATGTCTACAAAGAAGTGAGACATTTCAGTTCATAAGGGTGTGTCTGCGTAGACTGGTGTTTTCCTTACAGAAACAGCTTTCAGCAACCTGAAAGTTAATTGGGCAGATACTGTGGTTGACCACTAATGAATGCCTTATAAACTGTGTGCGTAGTTTGTGGAAACCTGAGACTCAAGGGTTCTTATTCAGCCATTAAAAGATTAGATGTGCATGACTACAATGTTTATATGGCTTTTTCTTTCACAACTGAGTGTTGACTTAACATTCTGGACATTTTAATTAATTGTCACTGGGCTTGGTTACAGTGAATTATGTTCTTGCTGCAACAAATCTGCAATTTACATTCCTTGACCGGAGTAACAGGTATTGTTTTTTTACCACTTGTACTTCTTTCTTTCTCAATAGCCACTGACTTTTATTTGTTTTGCTTTTTCCAGTTCCTTTTTTCTTGTTGAGATTTTTTCTTCCTGCATCCATGTCTATTGATTAAGGGATTTACCTTGGTTCCAGGGATGCACTCGTTCGTGCTCTGTCTCTCTGGCCTCTCCTGGTAGCCAACTGGTTGCCACCATGGTTGTGCCTCCGAGGAAGGGATCTGGGGAGGGGCGACTATGATCTAGTACCAGCAGGCACTAGGACTCAGGGGAGCCAGGACCCAGGCCATCATTCAGATGTCTGTGGGTGTTTGTCTCCCCTATTTTGGGTCCCTCCCATCTCCTCTATATGAGCACAGCCTCTGTCGACCTCATACAAATGCAACATGTTCCGCTGCAACAGAAGCAGGCTCCCTGGTCTATCCCCAGGAGTCACTTTGGCACTAGAGCTTGCCATCCACCCTTCCTGGCTGTGACATGCTGCCACACAATAGCTACCTCAGCCTAGCCTGTCTCCCGATGCAACCAGCTGTGTTTGCTTACAAACCTAGGTCACCCGTGTGGCAGCATGATGTGCTACTGTTGAGCCATTGGGGCGGCCTTTAATGTTTTGTGTAAGCAATAGAATTTGACTGGGTATTTTGTTTTTTGTTTTTAAACTGCATGACCCAGTGTGTTGTCAGGCATGAAGCATTTGTGCTGAGTGCCTTCAACCACTGGGATGTGTGCTTTACAGATATAAATCCACACTTTGAGGTATCTTTTTGCACTTATAAAATGGGTAGCAAGCACGAAATTAAACAAGCATTTGTCAGTGCTAAATGTTGGTTTGCTGGCACTGGCATTGGTAGTGCAAGAGTTAGAAAGATGCACAATAGGATTGGCAGTGAAGTAGTGAACTGATGCCGATCCCAGCCCCACCATGCAGAGAGTGACAGGCACTGGGGTGTGCCTTTGGGTTGTTGGCCATAACGCGCATGCCATTTCACCTCACCCTACCATGCAGAGACCGTCAAGTGATGAGATGTGCCTGGGTTCGGACCTCACGCTCACCCCATTCCATAAGGGAATAAACTGACATGGGTGCAGTGTAGGAGAAAGGGGTGAACGCTCTGAAGAGTCTAAGGCACATCTCGATACCTGTCACTGGCTGCAGGGTGGGGAGGGTGGAATGGCATGAGCATTTCAGCTGACAATGCCAACTCACACTCCTGATGCCTGTCAGTCTGTACAGGGTGGGACATTGCAGTTGGAAACCCTAATGCCGAGGGCATTTGTTGGTATTTTCACTCCAAATTTTCAACATGGGCCATTTGTGACCCCACCTCATGAACAATGGCACTATGAGTTTATTTGCCAAAAGGTGATTTTGTACAGCGACTGTGCATTTTGGTGGCACAGGTGCAATAACACATTTCGGACAGGATGTAAAAAATGGCAGCTGCACTGTTCATGAGGAGGTGTAAAAAAAAAAATAAAAAAAAAATGGCATTGCTGAAAATCTGGAGTGAAAATCTGGAAAATTGGTGACATCATGAGTGTGCGTAGAAACTGTGCAATGCACGGCCATAACGCAATTATTTTGGGTATTTGTTTTACCAGATTTTCAATATAGGCATTTTAGGACCTCCACTCATGAATAGTTTCACTGTGATTTTGTTCATGTGTCCAGAACACTGATTTCACACAGCGACCACGTCATTGTGCGCTACATGCATGGAAACCTATTTTGGCCATGATGTGTAAAATGACAGCTGTACTGTTCATAAGGAGGTTTGGGAAAATGCCAATGTTCAAAATCTGGAGTGAAAATATTACAAATTCGCAAAGTTACGAGTGTGTGTGGAAACTGCACAACGCATACTCGTAAAACAGTCATTTTTGGGATTTATTTCACCAAATTTGCAACATAGGCTTTTTGAGAGCCCACCTCATGAAAAGTAGCACTACTGTTTGGTTAATCAGTCCCGAAGGTGATTCCAAGCAGTGACCGCAAAATCACCTTTCAGGACAGAATAACACCATGACAGTGACTGAATTCATTAGAAGCGTCCCAACAACCCCATGTTGAAAACTTGATGCCAAAATTCCCAAAATGCCCGAGATATGCACCAAAGTTGAAAAACCCTATTTATGCCATTATACAGCTTACCAGCATTTCTACAGTTTGCAGTCCGCTTTGAAGAGTGCAGACGTGTTCCCCGATCCACCAAAGATCATCCCGCCAGGCTCCAGAGGTAAGTATGGGGTGATGGTGTGTGTGTGTAGGGAGGTAGATTATGCAGAGGGTGGGCACAGGTTATGGAGGCACACTGAACACTTCGAGGACTGTTTTCATTTACGGGGATGGACAACGCTGGTCAGTTTTTCACAGGCGTGCTTGGTAAACTGGGGTGGCTCACAGTGTACCACCTGCATTTGTGGGAGGGGGGACCAAGCTAATGGGGGATTGGGTTCCCATCGAACAGAAATGGGTGGGGGTGCATGATGCAGAGGAGATTGGGCACCCCTCAGCGCAAGCATTGGGGGGCCATTATGCCAACAGGGAGTGGGCTCCCCTCAGCAGCTGGAACTGGGAAGGGGGGGACTGAAGCCAATGGGGATTGGGCCTCCTGTCGGCAAAGAAATGTGGGGGGTGCACAATGCTGAGGGGGATTGGGCACCCTCTCGGCACACAACTGAAATGGGAGGGGGGCATTATGCCAATGGGGAGTGGGCTCCCCTGTCGGCAAATGAACTGGGTCAAGGCATGCCGACAGGGTGACTGGGCACCCCTGAAGTTGGCATTGTACGGGGCAGCGGCGGCAGTCACTGCCACCATGTTTATTGAAATACTTCACCAGGAAACGACATCGGAGGCATGTTATTGTGCCGCTGCATGATGAGCTTGCCTCTCATTGCAACGGCACTTTTCTTAGAAGTGTTGACCACTTTAAATATTGCTAGTGTCAGTGCCTGCATGCTGGCTTATTGGGGAATGAGGGACACACCTACTGATGCATGCCCTGCATTCTGAAATCTGCTACTACCGCAAGATGTTGACTGGCACGCAAGCGCACAAGCCAACTTAAAAAGATACACTTACAGTGCTCATTTTTTCCTTTTAAAAATTAATGATGAATAGAAAAAAAATAAAGGAGTCCCCCCAGACTGTAGTTGTTTAGGCAAAATATTTTCTTTTACTCTCATTAAATTGAGCATTGAGGTGGGTATTTGTGTCCTTCCCCCCCACAAATGCACAACCACCATATCCCCACCACAAATTAGCCCCAGTCCATAACTCCAACACACCTCTTCCTCATTCTTCACTAAAATAGCAACCCAAACCTTTCCTACTACCCCCCACCCCAATCCCAATACACCCGTCATCAAATCTTCCAACCCATGTCACTTCTCTTCCCCTCTCCTCACTGTTTGTTTTTTTCAGTACTCAGCTTAACACTTGGGGGGAGAGGGGGCAGTGTGCTCAGTTTTTTCTGACAACAGAATTGAAGTGTTATGAATTTTTTTTTATTTCAAATTAATTCACACCTATTGTGGCTCCATTTTGTTTGTTTAGCTTTCTCGGGTGGTGTGCCAAGTTGTTGTAGATATGAGTGGGAGAGGTGAATCATCATTCAGACGAGTTCTGGATTGGAACTCCTTATTTGATCTTTTTTTTTTTTTTTATCATGTAATATTTTATTGAAGTTTTCAGTTTTCATTTAGTTCATCCTTATTTGATCTTTAACATACTTTCTCAAGGCAGTCTCTCAGGTTGTTGTGAAGCAGTTTAGTGAGTCTGAGCAGAGACAAGTTGTGAACTGGTGCACCATGAGAGGCTAGGACATTGTGATATTTCTTTTTGTGTTCACTACAGTGAGCCTGTTTAAACCAAAAGCAAAGACAGGTGCTCCTGACGCCTGTAACAAAAGACTATAAAAAGGTTAAAAAACTATTTTACGTATTTGTTAGAGAACATAGATATGTGGCGTGGGAAGGGTTATCAAAAATGTGCAAATGTAGTATTTTAAGCATACTGACAAGTGGGAGGTTTTTTACTGTCAACATGACTGCCAGAAAAATGTTCTAAAAATCATTTTGTGGTACTGGTCCAGTGGTGTGGAAGGCTGAGGCACTGCAAAGTGCCTTACCTCCTGCCATGCCAGCGACCCGGGTTCAGGAATTGACTTCAGTCATCAGGTGTTGGCCAGGGAGGGAGAGGATTGAGCATCCAAGGGACTGCTCTGCTCTTCCAGGGAAGTTGTGGCTTATCATCCCAGCCTCGGCTGCCCACAGGTGGAGGTCTGGAGTTAGAGTGGGTCAGGGAGGCAAAATATGGGAGGGACCTGCAGGGATACGTAGGATGGGCATGCCCCCCTATGCGAGGAGTACGCACCGCAGAAGGGTTGGGATGGGAGAAAACCAGGAGGAAAATGGATGTCAGGGGGGCTCCATGATGCCTGGCCCAGCAGTCTCCGCACCAGAGCCGTCGCCCAGTGAGCAACTTGGTCCACCTCAGATCTGATGTACTTGTGGGGGGGGGAGATGGCTTTCTCCCTCAGCCCTGCCACAAAAGGGGAACTCGTGGGGAGAAACCTTGACCTAGTGCAGATCGGGGAGGTGGAAAGCTGGCCTGGAGGAGCTAGGGATTGGGGTGAGCAACTTCTCCCAGGACGAAGGAGGATAAACACTTCTATAACAAAAAAAAAATCATTTTGGGGATGCACTGATACATTATGTGCTGCACCCTTGTTGCTGAAATAGATGTGAAAACCAGGTGTTTCTTTCCCTAAACGCATAGATTTTTAACCTTTTCAGCCAATCAGGATGCAGGAATTTTCCCTTCCCATTTTATAATATCTGTATGTTCTTAAAGGTGCTGCAGCCTGCAAGTACACCACAGTTGTTACAGGATTACTTTCTGTGTTTTTTTTTTGGTTTTGTTTTAAATAAGGGCTGAGGTTTATATTACACTATACAGGTAAAGACAGGAGGATGCTAACCCTGCTAAGTCTGTCCTTTCCGTGATCTGAGTGGCCACATCCTTTAGCATTTGTCCAACCCCCTCAAAAATTCCTCAGTGTTACCTGATTCTACCAGTGAGCAAGGGAAAAAAATCCACATTCAGTGGCATGATTTGCACCCGTAGAAGTATTGCCTCCCATTTGATCTGTCCATTCCTCTTCCCATGAATATTTGGCAATTGAGGATATAGCAAGCTCAGCCCTGGCGCATTCACTTACGGTTAATCACATTTCTTATAAATGTTTTGTAGCGTGGTGCTACTGGTTTGTGGTCAATATCAGAAACAAATAGAATCCAGTCCACTCCCCTCCACCACAGCCCAAAAGAGACTGTTATTTAAGGGTTCTACATTCTTACTTGTGTTCTTTCTTCATTCAATGGTTTTAAAAGGAAAATTTCCACCAGATACAATTAAGTTTAGGAATAGAACATCATATAGACAATGAATCAGACATTATAAAATGGGTAAGAACAATCCTGCATCCTGATTGTCTAGGAGGAGTGCATTTTGGGAACATAATCCTCTGTGAGAAACAAGTCTCGCCAAGCAGGATGCAAGACAATCTAAAAATGCACAAGCCTCTTCAAAATTTTAAAAATAAAACAGCCACCATTTTATTTAGACACCAAGAACAATTACTGAAATGCCTGCCATATTAACAGAAACTCAGGCTACATTTAAATAAATGCTGAAATAATATAACTGGCTATATTAATCATCTATAATAATAGATGTTGAACGTTTCAGTCATAACGTTGTCTCCCTGCTAATCATGCTGTCATCACAGCCACCTGTGATCCACTGACTACTACAACTTCTCCATCTTTATCAAACTGAATGGCGTTATCAAAAATATACATACTGTATATTTAGCTGCCGCAGCATTTAGTTTCATATTAGAAACCTGACATGTCAATGTAATGGAAAAATACATAGTTCAAGTCAACTTAACAGACCTACCCCACTCTACACTCTCCGAACTATCAGCCAGCCGTATACTCAGATAAGCAGTACTTTTTGAAACTCGCTACAGCAGATGATAGCGTGTTCTCGCAAGACTGCTATCCAACAGCGGTTATGTAATTCCAGTCAGCAGCATTGCCAGTCCACTCCTGACTTGCCTCCTTCTTGATCCTATCAGCAAGCTACTTTATTTAAACAAAAATTGACTTGTTTGGGGGGGAGAGGAGGAGAACAGCATACTAAGTTAACAGTTAACAATCCCTGCTTTCGGTTAGACTTTCACTTTTGGCGGCATTATCAATCTGCTTATATCAGTTACACCAGCACAGATTCAGGTGGCAGTGGTGAGGGGTGTTAGGGAGGCAGCCTACTGAATAGACCTCCGTAAGTCTAGTATTCAAAAAGAAGAGCTTTCTAAAAATCACATATCACCCTATTAGCAGTGCCTATCAGCACCTGTTAACAGAGGAACTATTTTATCTTTTTGTGTCTAAAAATTTTAACTACCGTACATTTCTTTTATTTCTTTGTTTAATGTTCGTAATGATTAAACATGTCCCCAAATACCCATTTTATAAGCACAATAGTACACTACAGGGGTGTACATTACGCTGTGTTACCCACACTCCCAGAGGCTGAAGGCACTCTGTCTACAGTCTTGTGCCTAACTATGCCCCTGAGAGTGCAGTTGTCACAGAGTAATGCACACCCTGTCATGTCTTAGTGCTTATGTATTTCCTCATAGGCCTTGCCTCCTAAACCATAATCAGCTAGGAGATCCTCCGCTGGATCCTCTCAGCCTCTTGAACATCCTGACTGTACTGTGTAGCAAAACTAAATACTGTACTCAGGGCCCAGATATTCAAAGATTTGCTTGTAGGCGCAGCGTTACCATGCACAACCCACTGATGCGCGCGGCGCAGTATTCAAAAAGGAAAAGTGTGCTGCACAAATCCCCATGCGCCAGAGCGCATCAGTAATGTATGCAGGCAAAGGTAGGGGGGCATGCCCATGCATAACCTGCACAGCCTGATATTCAGCCTGGGATGTGCAGAGTCATGCATGCGCAACCCCTACCTGTGCCTGCACAAAGTTAAACCCCCCAAAAAAGGAACAAATGACCACCCACAGGTGAGCTGCCGTATTGCAGGGCGCAACATGGCAGCTGCCACCTATGGGTGGTCATCCGAGTTCCTGCCGCACCTGGCGGCGCCCCTCCATGTCCCATTGTGGGCATCCATGTAAAGACACCCCTCGTCCAATATCTCTGGTGGTCCAGTGGACCATGGGCATCTGTAAAACATAGAACAGTCCTATTACCCTGGTGGTCTGATTGCCTCCCTCCCCACCCACCCACTGAGGCCCCACCACCTGTCCCCCTGGGTCAGCGGTGGGCAGCAGCACCACCTGCCTGCCGCCCCGCCTGCCGACTGACAGCTCGGTAGGGCTGCACGCCCGATGGTTCACAGCGTGAACCAATGGGCATCACAGCTCCGCACCGTGCTCACAGTCCAGATATGTTTCATTCATATCTGGGCTGTGTAATACTATATAGACTGCACGCCCACTGGCCTGCTGTGAACCAACTGGGTGTGCAGCCCCACCAGCTGTCAGTCGGCAGGCGGCGGGTGGCAGGCGGTGGGTGCTGCCACCTGCTGGCTGACCTGGGGGAGCAGGACGGTGGGGCCCAGTGGGGGTGGGAGGGGGCACACTAGACCACCAGGGTAATAGGACTGTTCTATGTTTATAGATGCCCGCTGATCAAGCAGAGGCGGTCCACTGGACCACCAGGGATATTGGACAAGGGTTTATACCAATGCCCGCGATCAGGCACATAGCGGTCCACAGGACCACCAGGGATATTAGAGGGGGTTTTTAGATGAATGCCCACGATCGGGCTGAGGGACGTCCAGTCCCCGACGGCTGCTGCCTGGCAGAGCGCCAGGTGCAAGTCGTCGGGGATCGGCGCACCTGCATGCTAATGGGATGCAAATGGGGCCATAATGACATGCAAATGGCTCCATGTGTGCCTTGCATATATTATGGCCCCATTTGCATGTCCCCTTTTGAATATCGCAGGTGCTGTGCATGGCGCAATGGCACTTGCGCTAGTGCATCTCCATGCTGCACTCTGGCCACTTGCGCTGGTGCAGTGCTACTGCGCCATGCCCAGTGGGGGTGGCCAGGGTGCAATATTCAAAGCTGCTGCGCCATAGCACAGCTCTGTTGAATATCGCCCAGGCCACACCCCTGCACAACAAAGTTGAGCTGCGCCCAGGCTTGTGCCACAGCCTGGCGTAGTTTGAATATCCGGGCCCAGGTGTCATCTAATCAAAGTCACACCTGTACAGAGGGAGAATCAGCTATGTTGACGTGCTGCTTACCCCCACCAAATGCATCCCAGCAATGTGGTTTCACTCTTGATTGAGGCTGCCTGACTTCAGCTTGCTTACTGCAATTATCCCCCAGATCCTTACTTGATGCAGTTCTACCTTGCCGAAATGACAACAGCTTGTCGAAGTTCAGCATGGCGAGATCCCTAATGTTGACAGGCAAAATTTTGCCTGTCATACATTGTGTGTTTTCTATCAGAGGGAGGGGAGCTGTGCCCCGAACCCTCCCAGGATATCTAACTCCGAGTTGGAGTTGTTTCGAAGGGGGGGGGGCGAAAGATGGCGAAAGGATGAAATTTTGCCCTCGGGTCCCTCATAGCAACAATATCGAAACCTGTTGAGATTGTCGCTTTGAGGGGTTTCACCATTGTGCGTTCACTGTGCGAATGGCATATCCTTGATGCTGTGCTGTGTTGTCCACTGTTGCACTAAACAGGATGTATGTGTGACTTGAATTCCTCTCCTCTGGGCGAAGTGCATCCCTACACCAAACAGTCATTTTTAGCCAATACCCCAAAGTTCTGCAGGTGCCCATGCAGACTTACAGAAATATAGTGATATGCATGCCACATGCTTAATAAGCATGTGGCATGCATGCTGTGCACTTGTATTTCTGTAAGGGAATATCCCCCACTTTTTCTATGCCCACTGTTCTGGCAAGAGTAGCATCATCAGAAACTTTAGCAACTTGCTACAGACACCAGCCTCCAGGTCATCGATGAATATGCTAATGACTGAGCATCAGACCCAGCACCCATACATATTTACCTCCTGACCCACAAATCAGGAACAGGGCTTAAAAAATGCATGAGAAATTAGAAACATAGAAACATAGAAGTTGTCAGCAGATAAGGACCTCTTGGCCCACGTGGTCTTCCCTGTTTTCCCTGTCTACTGTTCCAACGTAGACCCTACTCTATCTCCGGTCATCTCTTCCCCTTGCCTTACAACCAAGGTTCCGTTGCAGCTGTCCCATGCATGCTTGAATCCTGTCACAGTCTTGGCACCCACCATCTCTGCAGGAAGGCTGTTGCAGGTGTCCACCACCCTCTCTGTGAAGAAGTATTTCCTCACATTTCCGCAGAACCGCCCCCCCAACTTCATAGCATGACCCCTTGTCCTCAAGCTTCTTTTTCCTATGGAAAATGATACCTTCCTGTACCTTATTAACACCTGTTAGGTATTTCAATGTTTCTATCATATACCTCATTTCCCTGCTGTCCTCCAGAGAGTACATTTTCTGTTCCTTGAGTCTCCCTTCTTGGGGATTTTGACACAGGCCCTGCACCATTTTGGTAGCCCTCTTTTGTACTGCCTCCACATTATCAATGTCCTTCTGGAGGTGGGGCCTCCAGAACTGGACACAGTACTCGACGTGGGGTCTTACCAGTGATCTATACAGCGGTTATAGTACCTCCTTTTTTCTACTGGTGATACCCCTGCCCAACCACCCCAGCATCTTGTGAGCCTTCCCCTTTGACTAATCACCTTGCTTGGCTATCTTCAGGTCATCAGAAATGATCACCCCCTTTCCCTTCTAGCCCTTCTGCAATGTCGCTAATAAAGATATTAAAGAGGTCTGGGTCTACTACTGAGTCCTAAGGCACCCCACTGGTCACCTCGCCTTCTCCAGAGTGGACACCATTTACCACCACCCTCTGACTCCTGTTGCTTAATCAACTTCTTACCCAGTTTATAACTTTTTGACCCACTTCCAGACAGGCCAGCTTGTTTATCAGTCTTCTATGTGGAATGGTGTCAAAGGCCTTACTGAAATCCAGGTAGGCCAAATCTACTGCTTCTCCTTGATCCACTACCCATCACCCAGTCAAAGAACTCAATCAGGTTTGTCTGGCAAGACTCCCCCCTGTGAAACCATGTAGCCTTGTTTAAGTGACTTGCTCAAAGCCACACAGCACGCAGGTGGAGGTTGTGGGAATCAAACCACAGTCTACTGGATTTACTAAGTTCATTCACAGCTTGCTACTGTAATCTCCAAGCTATACTGCTGGCCCAAATTACTAAGAAAAAGGATAGAAGAAATTCTACTTCCATTATATAATTACGCTTTCAGTAAATATCAAGCATATTCAAAGCATCCTAAAAAGCCCAAGCAATGCTTTATTATTTAAATGTAACATGAACACCCTGCATAGACAAACCAATTCACAAAACAATGTTAACTGTATCAATCATTGGTAAGACCCCACCTGAAGTACTGCGTCAAGTTCTAGAGACATCTGAGGAAGGACATAAACAGGGTAGTAGTGGCTGTCCAGAGGAGGGCAACTAAAATGGTGCAGGGGCTGCACTGCATCATACTCCCTATGAGGAAAGACTGAGGGCTCTCAATATGTACACCCTAGAAGAGAGAAGAGGGAACATGATTGAGACCTGTAAATACCTCACAGGGGTGACGTATTTTTCAGGTGAGGAGTACAAGAACGAGGGAGCACACAATGAAGCTGGAAGGGGGAAATTAGAAGGGTTGTAAGGAAGTACGTCCTCACTGAAAAGGTGGTGAATGCCTAGAACAGTCTTCCAATGGAAGAGGGTGGTACAGAAACAGGGCCACAATCATGCAGGATAGGCACAAAGGAATCTTGGTAGGAAAGCAGGGAGATGGGAGTGGCGGAGATCAAGTAGGTTCTGAGATAACAATATAGAAAGCAACAAAATGGGCAGACTAGGTGGCCCAAATAGTCCTTATCTGCCGACAGATTCTATGTTTCAAACTAACAATATCTAAGCTTGTCATCAAAGAAGCATAAACAGTTTGAAATTGCTCATGTAATATGCAAATACTGTATTAACTTCTAGTTAAAACATCAACATCCCATACACAGTCACAAACAAACAAGTACAAATATTAATGTTTTTTCATTTACTGATATTGTCTTCATCTAGAAGGATCAACTTTTATAAAATGCCAAAAAATCAAATAACTTTAATTGGATAAAATCAGTCAGATGACCATGCATTATTAGAGCATAATGTGCAGTCATCCTGGTCCAAACCTGACCAGATTTGTTAATAGCCATATCACACAATGAGCAAATAAGTCTCCTGCAATATAGTTGCTATGTTAAGTAGCTGCCATCATCTTATTATTAAATCTAGGCACTTTTCTATTGGTGTGTGTGTGTGTGTGTGTGTGTGTTAGTTAGGGTCCCACTCTTACCATACAGTACATGTCATAGGAATATCTTGCCTTGGTTGCATTACCCTACAACCAGAACCGATCTTCCATCAATACACCTACAACCAGAATTGACCTTCCATCACAAACATGGCTGCTACTTTTACACAGCAAAAACCTTCATTTGGGCTCTAAAAATAAAATTAACTGAAATAAAAAAAAAAAAAAATTAATTATATGTTGTTTCCCTAATTAGCATGCTCGCTTTACACATAAATTAAATTAAAAACATTTAAGTATTGTTCATAGTTTTTCATTACAAGTGTTTCTTTGCTGACAATGAAAAATCCTCCTTCTATCTTTACTTGCTTATCAGGGAAATCTCTTCTGCTTGCCCTGACAGAGGTGACTCACTGGCTCCATAAGAGACCTTTGTTATGTGTGAGCACAGTATGTTGGGAGGAACATTCTGTCAGTGAAACTGAGCAGAATTTTGAATCCCTGTGTTTCATGGTAAGCATTCCATATGTTGAGTGTGAGGAAAGATAGAGAATAAAAGGATGAAGAAAGTAGGCAATAATACTTTAAACAAAGAGAATAGGTGGGAAAACACAGTTACATAGACAGAGGCAGACCCAAATTGCTCAGATACATTCCTGAAGTTTACAAATGCACATACATTTGAATCATATATGGGTGTTTTCAGGTGCCCCAAAAAAAAAACAACCTGGAAGGTTCAAAGTTTTAAACACATTTCCATTAAAATATTCAACTGCCGATATGGAAACACACTTAGTTGTAGATGGTCACCCATCCACTGTTTTATATAGTATATGGTTACCCATCCATTCTTTTTTGTGTGTTTTTTTATTTGGTGGTTACCTTCAGCATTTTCTGGTGCCTCTCTCGTGCCCATTCACTCCAGCTTCTCTAATCTGTCCTACACTGTCCGGTTTGTCAAACTCTAGGTGATTCCAACTGTTCCGGACAGAATTCCTGTGTAGCGATTTGACCGCCTGTGGCCACTCTGTTTATTTTTTTAGAATGTCAAAAAAAAAAAAATAATAATTTAATTCCTTATCGAGATGGGAGCTCTCAGTGTCTCAACTATGGTAATGCACTGCTCAGCACTTGCTAAATCGCATCACCATGTTTGTCCTACGTTTCCCTTAAGAGCTTGACGTGACCCAATCAGATAGCAGGACAAGGCTTAAAAGTTGTTGTACTATCGGTGTGATGTCAGAATGATAGTACAACAACTTTTTTGACCTTTGAATTGTCCTACAACAAGATTCAGAAAACCACTGTTTTTCATCTACAATAAGCCCTAAATATATACTGTATACTGTAACTCTCCTTGTAAAAACACTTTGCATCAAAAGACACCCTTTCTGGTCAATAATTACAACATATCCAGCCCTTGCTGGATCTGTTATGTGGTGGCAGTGAATTCCTGTTACATGATATGGGTAACTTTGGTTCACTGCCATCCTCTTGGGCTGGTGGAACTCAAAGGTGATGTGGTACCATCGTGCACCAGCTTCAGGGGACACTGACACCCACAGAGAGATAAAGGTTGGAAAAGGGATGCATTAAGAGTAGGGGTGCTAAACGCACACAGACAGTTCAACTTTATGTAAAGAAAATGAGCAGCACATTCACACTTCAGAATATAAAAACACCTTACTTTTATTCTACAAAGCTTGTCTCACCAGAGACTCTGATGAAGCATTAGATGTGGTGATGTGGCACATTAGTCACGTCTGTATGACCAAAGGGATGATGGTCAAGGAGCCTGCACAAGCTTGTGGTTTATGCACTGTGCACTTTGTCGAATAAAAGTAAGCTATTTTTATATTCCGGAGTGCTGAAGTGTTTTGTCCAGTAAGCGTGCTGCTCATTTTCTTTACATAACTTTGAATCCACATCAAGTTATTTTGCTAGTTCTTGACTTTAACTGCTCTGTGCATGCTGTGGTAGATACCACTGTTAAACTTCAGTCTGCTGATGTCACAGCGAGTGATGTCAAGTTACTGATGAGGTTTGAAGGGGTGATCTGAAATTACAGTTTTCATGGGAAGAGGTGTTTTAGGTATCTCGCCTCGTACTGTCCCATACATAATCTTCTATGCAGGGACTGTCCATATCATAGAAACATAGAAACATAAGGCTTTGATGGCAGATAAGGACTGCTTCGCCCACCTAGTCTGTCCATTTCCCTACCTACTGGATAAGCTGCAGATCCTAGTTAACCAACAGCGTATTTCTTCCTACCCCCCAAAAGAATTGCCTTATGTCTGTCCCATGCATTCTTGAATTCTCCCACAGTTTTAGACCCACAATCTCTTCAGGAAGGTGGTTCCATGCGTCCACCACCCTCTCTGTGAAAATATCGTAGCTGTGATCTTATTATTCATGCTTTACACAAGTGGAGACATAGTTTAAATCTCAAAAACTCCTACTAAATCACAAAAAAATGAAAACACTGATGTTTCATGGCATGCATAACAAACATAAAAACAAATGTCTATCTATCCCAAACAGTAAAGGGACGTTGCTCGAACATGTTCAACTGTTTCAATAGCTGGGGATTACCCTTGACAGCACCTTGTGTTACTCTGAACACATTGAGAGCATTGCCAAGACCATGAACACCCTCATAGGACTTCTCTTTAAACATAGGAGCTGCCTAACCAGTGAAGCCCTAAGCATTGTCATTCAGAGCTCTGTTATATCAATAATCGACTATGGGCTTGTAATCTACAGCTCTGCCACTGACAACGCACTTCGATAAATAGCCATTGCCCTTAACAAGGCATGTCGTCTACTGACCTCTGCTCCACACCTCTCACATACCTGTGACATCTACAAGCAAGAAAACTGGCTCCAACTCCCCAGCAGACTCAAGTACCAGACCTGTATGCTAGCAAAAAAGATTACCTTAAATTTCTTACCCTCAAGGGTTCAGTCCTTACTGGCCCCCCACTGCAGCCCCTGCCTAACCAGGAGCTCAGAATATCTTACTTTTTCTGTTCCACGTTGCCGCACTACCCAAGGACAATGCTCCTTTACATACAGAGCCTCATCCTGGTACAACTCTCTTCCACCTGCTGTTACCAATGACACTACCCTGGGCACTTTCAAGAGCAACCTGCATCAGCACCTTGTCACAGTGGCCTCCTGTGAATGTTTCTCCGAGCTAAACTTACTCTCCTTCCCTCTAATTTCCTCCCCTCTAAGTCCCTCCCACCTTTACCCCCACTATCTCCTATCTCCTCCCTTCTTATTTCCCCACTATTATCTACATTCTCTCCCCATAGCTTTCTCTACATGTATATACCATGTCTCCTAGCAGTTTCTAATTTATTCTAGTGAATCATATTAAAACTGTGTTTTTTTAATTGTACATATGTTCTTGAATAATAGACACAAATTACTGTAACTTAACATACATATCGTGAATCATTGTACATATTACAGTAATTCCATATGAACGCTTTAATGTACCCAACAAAGCCTATGGCTGCTTGAAACTACTGTACTTGTTACTGTCCTCACGTATCTGGAATGTGTAGTACAGTATGGGCTGCACGCCCATTGGCTCACGCTGTGGACCAGTGGGCGTACAGCCCTACCAACGGTGTCAGAACGGCGGGCGGTAGGGCTGCAGGTGGGTGGAGGTTACGCCCGCCGCTGACCGGGAGAAGCGGGCGGTGGGGATCAGTGGGTGGGTGGGAGGGGTCCACGGACCACCAGGGATGATGGGTTTCTTTTAATTCTACTTCAGCCTGCGATCAGGCAGACAGGTCCACTGGACCACCAGGGATAATAGGAATTATCTTTTATTCACTGAAGCCCACAATTGGGTGGGCAGCGGTCCACTGGACTACCAGGGATATTGGAATTATCTTTTATTCACTTAGCCCGCGATCGGGTGGGCAGCAGTCCACTGGACCACCAGGGATAGCACTTTCTTCATTTTTAATTCAGCCCACGATCAGGCAGTCAGGTCCACTGGACCACCAGGGATAGCGCTTTCTTTATTTTTGCTACAGCCCGCGATCGAGCAGTCCGGTCCATTGGGCCACCAGGAATAGCGGTTTATTTTATTTGAATTCAGCCCACGATCGGGCTGTGGGGCACATTGCTGCGCTGCAGGGGGCATCGGCCCCTGACGGCTGTTGCCTGGCAGGGTGCCAGGTGCAAGTCGTCGGGGATCGGCGCACCTTCATGCAAATGGGGCCATAATGACATGCAAATGGTCCCATGTGCACCTTGCATACATTATAGCCCCATTTGCATGTCAACTTTTGAATATCGCAGTTGCTGCGCCTTGCGCAATGGAACTTGTGCTAGCACATCCCCATGCTCCACTTCGACCATCATGTAATGCGCACTGCGGTGGCCAGGGTGCGATATTCAATGCTGCTGAGCCATGGTGCAGCTCCGTTGAATATTGCCCAGTCCACACCCCCCCGCGCAGTTGTTGCGCCATGCCCAGGCTTGCTCCACAGCCTAGCGCAGTTTGAATATCTGGGTCAGGAAGTTCATGAGACATAGCCAAGTGTCATGCCTCTAGGGTTAGATTAAGTTAGAAAATGGCAGGAATGTTTTTTCTTCCCTGATTGGCTAAAACAACTTCCAACCTGGGCATTTATTTTTCAATAGATGCCCAGCCAAATAAAAGACTCATTCCAAGTGCCCCTTCACCGAGTAGCATTCTCCAGTGGATCCAAGCCTGCTTTGTAATTGGCTTAAAGCACCCCAGAAAATTTTAAATGCCCGCTATGTTTTTGTTCTTGCTTAGCGAGAGCTACAGGTCTCCACCCCCATCCCAACACTACTTGCTTGCTTGTTGCCTACTTCTTAATAAAAAAAAAAAAAAAAAGAAAGAAAAAAAGCACACTGATTCTGCAGTCGGGAGAGTGAAGAAATTCTCACAGCCATATTCTCTACTATGGCACCACTCTCCTGACCGCAATCTCACACTACCACGCTGACAAAAAGTAAACGGAAGCCGTTGATCCTATCGGGTTCATTGTGTGAAGTGTGGTTTTAAAAACGTCAGTAAGCAACTCCCTCACAGCACTGCCCCTACAGTTACTCATTCTGCTTCTGTAAATTTAAATAAACAAATTATTTACTTCCTGGCTGTCCCTAACCACATTCCTATTTGGCCCTCATCATGACTGCCACAGATCCAAATGTACAGAGCACAATGTCTAGAAAACGGCATTCCTGTCTATTTCTGTAAAATAAAAATCAACATTTCTGTCTACTTCAGTACAGTACTGTTTGCACCTCAGCAGCATCTACCATCCAATACTTAATGCTTAACAAGTAAAAGAAAAAAAACAGTGTGTTTAATGGGCAGCGTAACCATGGAAATGAGCTATTAAAACACAAACTACGGGGGCTCCAGTAGGACAATAGTCTCCAGATTTAAAAGAAACCTGTTTTCTACTACAGGCAGAGGAGCTATTTTATAACATAATAACTTAAAGAATAAACAGTTCTAGCAGTGAAATAAAACATTATTTATTTGATGAAGTATAAATATAAGGTTGGCCATTTTCTAAGCTCAATAATACCCTCCAGGGTGGGTTTTATTGGGAAATACCGGACCTTCCTGGGGCTATAAGGCCCTTCGCCTGAGGTGTCGGGCCTCATTACACCCCTGGGCAGTCCAGTATTTCCCAATAAAGCCCGCAATGTTGGGTATTATTGCTTACAAAGACAACCCTATCCCAGGGTGCCTTAATGCTATTATTAGACTAAACTGGTAAAAGTCTAATTGTTCTGATGTATTTGAGGGTTTCCAGCCACTAATTTAACCCTTTTAAAACACTGTCAGCCAATTAGAATGTTCCATTTCCAACCATTGTTTTATAATCTGGATAAATTATCTGGGTTATCCAGGACTACCTTATACTGTATATGGTCAAAATGATGTTATCTGGGCCCCTTTTACTGGATAAGATGGCTACATTTTTTGGCAATGAGTATATATTCCAGAAAGAATCTGAGTTACAGCATACAATGCTCTCATGGTTCGTATTACCTATTCCAGCCAAAACATTGTGAAATGTGGGTTATCCAGAAATGTAAATAGACTATCTGAGCAACATGGAACTGTCAGCTTAGTAGCCATTTTGGCCAATGGAGGATGGGGTGAAAAGAACAGCAAGTTCTGGTCAAGAGAAAAAAAATTGGCTTTGCTTGAAGATATTAGGTGGAGGTAGAAGACCCACTGCTGCCTTATTTATTGGATCATCTGACGACCAGGCTGACCTTTCAGGTGTAAGGTCACCCTCCCAGTTGTCTAGTGGTATATGCTGGAACAGTCACTCTGGGAGGGGCCCCATACAAGAAACCAGAAAACCACTTACTTGACCTCCTGAGCCTGAGGTGACCTCTGGGGCTCTACTGGCACCCAGCAGGCCCAATGAGGCTGCAAAAGAAAGGCGGTTAACAGAACGTGGATGCATAACACAGCAAATGTCTAAACAGGGGGTATTGGAACAAAATAGGATCCTTTATTCCTCCACTTGAACTCACACAATGATGTTAACTTTTCCAGCTGGCACAGTCTATTGTTTATCACCACAGGGTGAACTTCTCTCGCGCACATCTGGGATGGATTCAAACCTGGTGGGGTACTTTATTGATGCAGAACTAGCCCTGATGGAAGCACTGGAACTCTGAGTTCCCCACCCCAGGCAGCAGGGGTGAGGACTCCCTGGGTATCTCCTAGCCCATTCTTTACCATTTCCTGAATACTTGACAGTTTCACAGTTTCAGGGTTGACACCTTGCAGCATGAAGACAGCCTGTGAGAGAGTTCCAGAACACACCCTGTGCTCCCACACAGTCTATTCTTTGACACTTCACTATATTTTCTTCTTCACTTGAACAAAGGTGCCATGCCCACCTGGGCATCACTTTGAATGCCAAAGGGCATTACACAGACTTCTCTCAGGGGCACACCAGCCCTCAGGATACACAATGGTATAGTTGCAATTGTTGACAGGAATGTGTAACTTACCATTTACTTTAAACATAAAATAGACTGAACACTTCATATCCCTTGCTCACTAAACTCCCTGGCACCAACTTCCTCACAGACAGAACTCCATTACTCTCTTCAGGATGTGTTTTTCTCCTGCTGGAGAGGGGCACCACCCTTTCTAGGGCTTTGTTTGATGGCAACCACCAGAAACAGGCACTTTTTTCTTGACACTAGCTCTATACAGAAACTTTCAAGACAGTGGGATCTGGCACAGTGTGCCAGTGACATCCTTAAGGGGGGGCTGAAACTTGGAATCCTGAAACTCATGGGACCAAGTTCATTCTCTTGACACACACATGCTCGACAGCTGCATAGTCCTGATGCACGTGTGGCCGACAGGGGTAATGTAGCGGATATGACAAACGGCTACCTTACCCCTTCTCAGGCCCTACAAGGAACCAGGGGATGCAGAAGCTGGCTGAGCTGCTCCTGTGGCATGGAGGGCTAAGCCACTAGCAGCTTAGCCAGCATGGGAACACAGACCCTGGCTCTGTTCCTGGTGGCACTTATTTTCGCTCTCCACTATTCCACCCCACCATAATTTTTTTTTTTTTTTTATTCTGAGGTCCGCTCCCCCTTGGAGTTGGCTATATAAGTTATGGGGAGCAGAGCCCCCAGCATGGGGGGCGCAGGGGGTGAAGCCCCCCACATTAACAGCAAGTGCCTTGCAGGATTCTGCAGGTCGGGGTCCAGTGCCTTGCGGGATACTGAAATTCAGTCTCCCAAACTCGGCCTTGTACAGTTCGGGATAATGAGTTTCAGTATTCCAAATACAAACTGTGCCAGTAGTACCTATCCCATCAACTCTGACTTAGCAGAAAAGAGCAAACATTGCACACGAACAAAAAACAAGGAGAGAAATCTTAGCAAGTCAAAATTTAGACATTTAATGTGGCAGGTACACAAGAATGAGCCCTTCTTCCCTGGCTCTTTGGCCAAACAATAGGCCTTCTCGGGCGGGTCTAAGGATTCACGACAGAGCGCCCATTCAAATAGCACATTTAAAGGTGTAAGCACCTTCAGGTGATATATTATAGTGGCGAAAATCGCACACTATATTACGGTACTAAGGCACTTCTACGTTAAAGTCAAACCTTTGCACGTTAATACTGTAGAACTAGAAATAAGCACGTAAAGTTTATATCGCTATCAAGAGGATAACAGTCACCTGATCGCAGACCTATAAAATATCGCATGCTGTTACCTTTTCATCCCATTGTTGTTGCACTGGTAGTTACTGTAATTGCATTCTCAGTTTCTTCCTACCAAACAGATAGCAGTTGCCTTTCTTCCTGAAAAAAAAATAGGTTCCACTATGCTGTTTACCCGCCTGAAATCGGATGGAGTGTATTTCCCATTCAAAATCCATTTTGTTTTTCTCCGGTATCCAGGAAGTGAAACTAACCTATCACGAGGTTTTCATTGATGAATACAGTCAATGGGTTTAGTCGGTATCCCCACAGTACCCTTCATTGGAGGAGCGATCAGTGAATAATAAATTTTAGTAAAGGGATTGAAGGGACAGTTTAGATTCTTTAGTAACAAACTGTATGAGGAGGTTTGAGGGAATCATAGATCTTGTTATGGGCACTGGTGTGGAGTTGGCATGGTGGCGTGGATGTGGCATTCCTTGTGAATCAACAAACATCAACCAAATGATTAAGTAAGCATTAGCTGTTTTTTAAAATATGAATATGCAGTAAATCATCATTACTTTATGCCACCAGGATTGGAGGGGGGCCTGGTTCAGGCATGCCATGTTGAGCCAAGACACTGCTTATGAGGCTTTCATCAAGTAAACTTCACTGTAAAAATAATTTCACTGAACAACTCTGTCCAACGAATATAGTGAAATTATTTTTACAGCGAAACTTTCTAGTTCTACAGTAACTTTGGACCAATTCAATGGATTTGCCTAAAAGTTGGTATAGCTTGGCAGAAGACACCAGGAGAAAGGACTGCTATGTGACTGAACTTCTCTGCTGGGACTACAGTAGAAGAACTTTTGTACTTGGACCTTTAATTTAGGGTAAAAAAAAACTAACATACAAAACAAAAAAAAAGTGTGTGTTTGTCTGGGTTAACTGAACTGAATGGGTATCTGAACAGTTATTTAGGTGTAAATCTCAGGTGATTGAAAGGACTTAACTGTTGTGACGTTTAAATTACTTGTAAGAAAGATCTAGTAAGTAGGGGGAGGCTTAGCTAGAAGGAAGCTACATTTAAAGACTGCCTTAGAAAGATTCTCTACATTAGCTTGGCAGAAGACACCAGGAGAAAGGACTGCTGTATGACTGAACTTCTCTGCTGGGACTATATTGCCCTCCTTCCCTTCCCTCTACCCAAAGCTATTTCTATTTTTATAGGCACAGGATTTGACTGACAACAGGAACTTCCTGTTTGGGAGCAGGAAGTGAGTGATCACAGAACCACCAAAGACCCACCATCCTTGAAGGGCAAGAGTAGCCTCGCCCCTAGTTGCTGGAGGTCTGCCTCTGAGCAAGTAACTGGTCTACTGAGAAATATAGGATATTCTTGTCTCAGAACAGGACAATCAGGAGCTTAAAGGGCACACAGGCAGAAAGTAAGGAGAGAGAGAAAAAAAAACAGAGGAAAGAGTAAGGATTGCAAACAGTTAAGGGGCCAGAAATAAGACATGATTGGAGTGGTGCAGTGCAGTGGCTGTGGAGCAGCAGTCTTCCGGGAGACATTCTGAAGGATGCGGTGTTGTCCCATCTGCAGGCACCTCTCTGGGCTGAGGGAGGAGGTTGCTCATCTCCAGGCTGAGTTGGCCAGGATTTGTGGGACCTCCTCTTCCATCCAGGGACCACCAGTGCCTCTGCCGTTGCCTCAGAGGTTGCCAAGAAAGAGGAGTGGTTGGACCACAGTGGGCTCAGGGAGGGTGAGGGTGGTGGAACAGAGGCGCATCCCTCCAGTTGTACCTCTCCACAATTCCTATGCCATTCTGGCAAAGTGTGGTTCCTCTATGGAGGCACCCGCAGTGGAGACCAAGGAGGATGCTGGGAACCTCCACAAAGGAGACCCACAGGAGGGTGGCAGGGGACCCTGCAGGGGAAGGAAACAACTCCTGGTGGGGGACTCCATTGTTAGGAAGGTAGAACTGGGGGAGGAAGGGGAGAGGGAGGTAAGGTGCCTGCCTGGCGCCATGGCTTGGAGGGACAGGGAGCGAATCCTCAGGATTGCCGGAGCAGCTGCACAGGGGAGGGAGCTGGATGTCATTGTCCACCTAGGGACAAATGACCTGGCTAAGAGAGGGATTAGAGAAGTGCAGGAAGAGTTTATGGAATTGGAGAGGGGCCTTAGTCAAGTAGCACGCACGGTAACCTTCTCAGCTGCCCATCTATGGCATAGGAGAGGCTAGGGTGTTCCGCACCATGGGATTCAATCAGTGGTTGAAAAACTGGTGTGGAGCTCAGGGATTTGGCTTCATTGGGGCCTGGGGGGTCCACCTGGAGTGATGCAAGCCTATATTGGCATGATGGGCTGCATCTGTCCGGGAGGGGAACCAGGATCCTAGGTGATAGGTTTAAATGCTTCATTGGCAAGCTTTTAAACTAGCCAAGGGGGGAGGCACTGGAAAGGAGCAGGGAAATCCGAACCCCCCCCAAATAATCATGGTAGTAAGTGCGGCAAACACTAACATAGAGGTGTCGATAGGGAGAAGAGCAGGGGTAAATGGAGAAAGTGACAAAGGCAAGAAGGACAGGGATGGGGTAAAAGGGGGTAAGGCCATCATGAAGTGGAGGGTAATGAGTACCAATGCCCGTAGTCTGGGCAATAAACTCCCTGAGCTGGTGGCCTTGATGGAAGAGGGATGCCTGGATATTGTAGCAGTCACAGAAACATGGTACACAGAGAACCATGACTGGGATGTTAACATACCAGGGTACATAACCTACAGGAGAGACAGGCAGGGGAGAAGAGGGGAGGATTAGCTCTATGTAAAGGAAGGATAAAAGCAACTGAACAAAAGAGTAAACAGGGAGGAGAGGAGGCACTGTGGGTCACCTTGGAGACTGGAAAGGCACCACAATCCGCACAGGGGTTGTGTACAGATCCCCATGTCAGGGGAGGAATGGATAAGGATATGATGGAAGGCATTCAGAGAATGGCAGAGAAAGGGAGATACTGTTGATGGAGACCTGAATATGCCAGATGTTAACTGAGCACATTTGCTGCAGTCACATCCAAGAGCAGGGCCATTCTTGATGTCCTACAGGTGGCAGGCATTAGACAGCTAGTTTCAGAACCCACTCATGAGGGAGCAATCTTAGACCTCGTACTCTCAAATGGGGGCAGTGAGAGGATCTCTGATCTAGAAGTGGGTTGCCATCTGGGGACAAGTGACCATCAAACAGTGTGGTTCACATTAAACTCAGCTAGAGTCAAGCCATACAAAAGTGAGGGTACTGGACTTTAGGAGGGCTGACTTTGGCAAGATGGGAGAGTGCCTCAGAAAAGCACTAGCAAACAGGCTAGAAGGAGGTGTGGAGCAACAATGAGGAATCATCAAAACTACCATCACAGAGGCAACAAGCCTTTGTGTGAAGCAAATAAACAAATCAAAATGAAAGAAAAAGCCACTATGGTTCTCAAAAGAGGTGGCTGTGAAATTCAGGAAGAAAAAGATAGCATTCCGGAAGTATAAGGAAACACAGAAGGAGCAGGACAGAGAGCTGTACCAGTTAAGGCAGAAGGAAGCAGGGAGGGAAGTCAGAATAGCAAAGGCCCAAACTGAGGAAAAGATCACCAACTCAGTTAAGAAGGGGGATAAAACCTTTATAGGTACATCAGCGAGCGAGAAAGACAAAGGAGGATAGTGAGGCTGAATAGAATGAACGGTGGTGGGCAGAGGGGACAGTGAAAAGCAGGATACTGAACAAATATTTCTGTTCAGTATTCACAAAAGAGGAGGGGAAGTGCCTAATCCAGTTAACAGAAGCACTCTTGATGGGGTCGATCCTAGTCCTTTCACAGAAGAAAGGGTTCTGAAAGAACTCCTAAAACTGAAGGTGGACAAAGCAATGGGTCCTGATGGAATTCACCCAGAATTCTAAAAGAATTAAGGGAGGAACTAGTGAAACCACTGGCTACTCTTTTTAATAAATCATGGGAGGATGGTGTGGTACCTGAGGACTGGAGGAAGGCGGATGTGATTCCCCTTCACAAAAGTGGGACCAAGACAGAGGCAGGAAACTACAGACCTGTCAGTCTGACCTCTGTGGTAGGGAAAGTGATGGAGTCACTTCTGAAGGAAAGAATAGTTGAGTACCTAGAGGCCAGTGGGGCACAGGACCCAAGGCAGCATGGGTTCACAGCGGAAGGTCATGTCAGATGAATCTAATAGATTTCTTTGACTGGGTGACCAAAGTAGTAGACCAGGGAGGGGCTGTGACATGGCCTACCTAGACTTTAGCAAGGTATTTGACACAGTCCCAAACAAAGATTAATAGTCAATTAACCAGCCTGGGAGTGGATCCCAGGGTGGTAGCCTAACTAAAACATTGGTTGCACAACAGGACACAGAAGGTAATTGTAAATGGAGTCCACTCTGAAGAAAGAGGGTTACTAGTGGGGTACCGAGGGTTCAGTATTGGGTCCAGTCCTTTTAATGTCTTCATCAGTGACATTGCAGAGGGACTGGAAGGAAAGTATGCCTTTTGCAGATGACACAAAGATCTGCAACAGGGTTGATACACAAGGAGGCATGGAAAGGATGAAAAGGGACTTGGCAAGGTTGGAGGAATGGTCAGAAGTATGGCAGCTAGGATTCAATGCAAAGAAGTGCAAATAATGCACCTGGGAAACAAGAACCCAGGGAAGAATACACAATGGTGGGGAGGTAGTAACAACAACAAAAAGGAAAGGGACCTGTGGGTAATTATATCAGATGACCTTAAGGTTAGCAATCAATGTGAGAAGGCAGTAGGGAGGGCTGGGGTATACTGGGATGTATAGGGAGAGGCATTAGCAGCAAAACAGGAAGTTGTTATCTCTCTGTACAGACAGTTGGTGAGACCCCATCTGAGTACTGTGTCCAGTTCTGGAGACCTCATCTCGCAAGGACATAGACAGGATAGAGGTAGTCCAGAGGAGGGCAACTAAATGGTGCAGGGTCTGCAAGAGAAGCCATGAGGAGAGAATAAAGGAGCTTAATATGTATACCTTGAGGAAAGAAGGGAGAGGGGGACATGATAGAAACTTTTAAGACCTCAGTGGAATCAACAAAGTCCAAGAGGATAGCATCTTTCAGAAAAAGAGACTTACAAGAACAAGGAACACAATTTAAAGATAGAAGGAGGGTGGTTCAGGGGCAATGTGAGGAAGTATTATTTCACAGAGAGGGTAGTGGATGCATGGAACAGCCTTCCTGAGGAGGTTGTGAGGTCTAAAACTGTGGGAGATTTCAAGAATGCATGGGACAGACATAAGGCAATTCTTGTGGTGGGGTAGGAAGAAATAGGCTGTTGGTTAACTAGGATCTGCGGCCTATCCTGTAGGTAGGGAAATGGGCAGACTAGATGGGCCTAGCGGTCCTTATCTGCCATCAAAGTCTATGTTTCTATGTTTCTATGGCGAGGCATGGTAGATCTCTTGATCTGCCAAATTTCATTTTGGTTGGACTGATGGTCTTTGAGCACCAAAATGCTGAAAAATGCAGTTTTCGCCAGTTTTGGAGGCAGTTTTGGGGATTTTTCCCATGGCCGTCATGTGGTTTGCTGGTCTGCAAGATGGCTCATCTGAAAGAGCTTCAGTGGCCAAACATGCTGCTTTTTGTTTGGTGAAAAAATATTAAGGCATTCAAAAGTTATGGCACTTTTAAGCTGCTGTTTTAAGTCAACGGGAAAATTTACATGGTTGGTTGGGAACAAAGAATGGGGTTTGGGCCATCTCGTCCCACCTGGTGGTCAAATAATTTGCAGCCTTGGGGTCAAAGAATCTTTGTCCCCGAGAATTCTTTGTTCACGAGGTCCGCCAGCTTGTGTTTTAAATTGTGGCTGAAAAAATCAAATATCTCAGCTCAGGGGTCACTCCTGTAGTAAAACCTGCATGGGTTTTACTCAGGGGGCTTCGATCTATCGACCCATACCTTTGGTTTCACCTAAAATGGTCAAAAAATAGTTATAACGTTTTAAATTCTTTGATCGCAACTCGCTAATGATCTTTGTTCGCGAGCCTGCAAATTCTTTGATCACGAGATTCTTTGATCGCAATCTTGCATTGTGAGGTAAACATACAATTTTCTCAGTTCAGGGGTGGCCTAGGAACACAAATGAGGGTGGGTTTTGCTCAGGGGGCTTCGTTCTATCGAGGCATGGTGGTGGTTTCATGTAATTCTGCCTAAAACTCAAGTTTCACCATTTTTTATTCTTTGATTGTGAGCCTGCAAATTCTTTGATCGCGAGATTCTTTGATCACGATCTTGCATCGTGAGAGAGGGACAAGATGGCCCTTTGAAAAATTCAAATTTCTCAGCCCAGGGGTGGCCTAGGAACACAAATAAGGGTGGGTTTTGCTCAGGGGGCTTCATTCTATTGAGGCATGGTTGCTTCTCAATATGATTATATAAGGAATGGGGCAACATTTAGGCCTCACAACCCCCAATGGCACATCCCGACATCTGTCAATCTTGGGATGATTGGCAGGTCCATGAGGGGGGAGGGGCGACCGTAAAGATTTTTCATTTCCTGACTTTTTGTGTTTTAACCCTAAATTATGCATTAACGCAGTTTTTTGCATAGAGTACATATATACACACACACACACACACACACACACACACACACACAATTTTCTTATAACTAAAAAATCTTCACATGTGCAAAATCCAATTGTGACATAAATGTACAAAAAATGTTAAAAAATACTAATACCATTATCTTTACTAACATGAAATGGTAAAAGGGTCAGTTAGAATAAGTAATTCATCTTAATTCTCATAGGCACTAATTCATTAACAGGTGCTATTTACTGACATTCATAAACCAAATCAGGTCTCACAATTTAAATAGATTGCAGAAAGTTCCAATTATACCAACATTCTATCCAAGAACATAAGAGTGGTGGAGCAGGAGAAGGGGCAAGAGCAGGAAGAAACCAGGAAATCGAAGATAGCAGAAAGGGGGAAAACATAACAATAATAACAAGCATTTGTCAATGCCGAATGTTGATTGCGCTGGTGTGTTGATCTTGCTCACTGCCCCTCTGTCACTCGCTCAGTCTGTTTCTCCCAGTGCTGCAGGCTGCTGTTTTGTACTGGGCTCCTACCTGTATTGGCACCTTGTTCTGCCCACTAAGAAATCCGCAGCTGTCCCGACAGAGCTGTGTTGAGGTGGCTCACTCCCCCTCTCTCACTCACTCATTCTGTTTCTCCTGGCGCTGGAGGCTGCCTTTCTGCCCACAAAAAAATCTGCAGCAGTCCCAACACAGGTCCTTTGAGCCTGCTGAGTCCCCCTCTCTCACTCAGTCATTCCGTTTCTGCCAGTGCTGCAGGCTGCCCTTTTGTACTGGGCTCCTGCCTGTGTTGGCACCTTTTTCTGCCCATAAAGAAATCCACAGCTGTCCTGACAGAGCTCCATTGAGGGCACTCACTCCCCCTGTGTCACTCACTCATTCTGTTTCTCCTGGCACTGCAACCTGCCCTTTTGTACTGGGCTTCTGGCTCTGTTGGTTCCTTTTTCTGCCCACAAAGAAATCTGCAGCAGTCCCGACAATGCTCCATTGAGCTCACTTAGTGCCCTTCTCTCGTCCGCTCATTCCGTTTCTGGTGGCATTGCAGGCTGCCCTTTTCTATTGGGCTCTTGCCTGCATTGCCACCATTTGCAGCAGTTACAATACAGCTCCGTGGAGCTCGCTCACTCCTCCTCTCTCACTCGCGCATTCTGGTTTTCCTGCCACTGCAGGCTGCCATTTTGCACTGGGCCCCTACTTGCATTGCTGCCTTTTTCTGCCCACAGACAAATCTGCAGCAGTCCCAGCAGAGCTCCATTGAGCTCACTCAGTCCTCCTCCCTCACTCACTCATTCTGTGTCTCCTGCCGCTGCAGGCTGCCCTTTTGTACTGGGCTCCTGCCTGCATTGGTGGCTTGCTCTGGCCAGAAAGAAATCTGAAGCAGTCCTGACGCAGCTCCATTGAGCTCGCTCACTCCCTCTGTCTCACTCACTCATTCACTCCCTCTGTCTCACTCACTCATTCTGTTTCTGTCCGCCCTGCAAGCTGGCCTTTTGTACTGGGCTCCTGCCTGTGTTGCCGCATTTTCTGCTCACAAAGAAATCCACAACAATCACAATAGAGCTCCGCTGAGCTCGCTCACTACCGCTCTGTCATTCACTCGTTCTGTTTCTCTTGGCGCTGCAGGCTGCGCTTGTGTACGGGGCAGCTGGCTGCATTGGCACCTTTGTCTATCCACAAATAAATCCGCATCTGTACTGACAAAGCTCCATTGAGGTCGCTCAGTCTCCCTCTGTCACACGCTCATTCTGTTTGTCGTGGTGCTGCAAGCGGCCCTTTTGTACAGGGCTCCTGCCTGCATTGGCACCTTTTTCTGCCAACAAAGAAATCCACAGCAGTCCTGATAGAGCTCCGTTGAGCTCACTCAGCCCTCTGTCTCACTCACTCATACTGTTTCTCCCACCGCTGCAGGCTGGCCTTTTCTACTGGGCCCCTGCCTGCATTGATGCCTTTTTCTGCCCAAAAAGAAATCCACAGCAGTCCTGACAGCACTCCAGTGAGTTCGTTCATTCCCCCTCCCTCACTCACTCTTGTTCTGTTTCTCCCAGTGCTGCAGGCTGCCCTTTTGTACTGGCCTCTTGCGCTGGGGCCTTTTTCCGCCCACAAACAAATCCAGAGCAGTCCTGACAGAGCTCAGTTGAGCTCGGTCACTCCCCCCTCTCACTCGTTCCATCTTAATCTATCCCAAACACTGATGTCCCTTGGCGACCGTGCTATTTTCTGTCAGGAGTGCAAAAACATATTTTAGCCAGGATGTGAAAAATGACAGCTGTACTGTTCATAAGAGGTGTGAAAGAATGGCACTGTTGAAAATGTGGCGTGAAAATATTACAAATTTGAGAAGTTACAAGGGTGCGTGGAAACAGTTGAATGCACGCTTGAAACACAGTCATGTTATGGAGTTTTGACACCAGATTTCCAACATAGTGATTTTAGGACTTCTGCTCATGAACAGTGCCACTGTCATTTTCTTAATCTGTCCCAAACACTGATTTCCCACAGCAACTGCATTACTCTGTGCCGCAACTTTGAAACCACATTTCACTCAGGATGTGAAAAATGACAGCTGTACTGCTCATAAGGAGGTATGAAAAACTGGCATTGTTGAAAATGTGGCATGACAATATTACGAATCTGCAAAGTTACAAGGGTGTGTGGAAAGTGTGCAACACACACTTGTAACACAGTTCATTGATGGGCTATCATCACCAAATTTTCAGCATAGGCATTTTAGGATCTCTGCTCATGAACAGTATCACTGTCATTTTGTTACTCTGTCCCGGACAGTGATTTCCCACAGCGACCGCTCTATTCTGTGCCAGAACTGCAAAAACACATTTCAGCTAGGATGGGAAAAATGACAGCTGCACTGTTCATAGTAGGTGTGGGGAAAATGGCAATGTGGAAAATCTGGAGTGAAAATATTATACATTTGCGAAGTTACAAGCGTGCGTGCAAACTGCATAACGCACGCTCGTAACACAGTCAATTTATGGAGTATCATTACCAAATTTCCAACATAGCCATTTCAGGACCTCTACTCATGAACAGTGTCACTGTCATTTTCTTATCTGTCCCAAACACTGATTTCCGACAGCGACCGCACTATTCTGCACCGGAAGTGCGAAAACACATTTCCACCAGGATGTGAACAATGATAGCTGTACTGTTCACAAGGAGGTGTGACAAAATGCCAATGTTGAAAATCTGGCGTCAAAATATTGCAAATTCATGAAGTTACAAGCGTGCATAGCAACTGTGCAGCCTTGCGTTAAGTAAAACAGTCATTTTGGAGATTTTTCCCACCAAATTTGCAACATAGGCTTTTTGAGAGCCCGCCTCATGAACACTGGCACTGTCATTTCATTAATCATCCCCCAAAGGTGATTCCACGCAGTGATCATGAAATCACCTTTTGAGGCCGATTAACACCATGACAGTTAAAGCATTCATGAGGAGGGGTCCCAAAAACCCCACGTTGAAAATTTGGTGAAAAAATTCCAAAAAATGCCTGAGATATGCAGCAAAGTTGAAAAAACCCTATTTACTCCATTATACAGCTTACCGGCATTTCCTCAGTTCGCGGTCGGCTTTGAAGAGTGTAGACGTGTTCCCGGTCCACTGAAGACCGCCCACCAGACTCGGGTAGGTATGGGGTGAGGGGTGGGGAGGCAGGGTGCACAGTGGGTGGGCGCGGTTGCGAGAGGGGTCTAGGAGAGCGGCAAGGGACCATTTTCTTTACAGCTAAAAAAAAAAAAAGACAACTGATCGTTTTTACCTTCACAGGGGCATTTGGCACACTGGGGTGGGCTTCCAGTGTACCACTGGGTCTACTTTGGGGGTTAAGCAGCCAATGAGGTTGGTACCCCATTGGCAAACAACAAAGGATTCCTTTCTGCCGGGAGTTGGGCACCCCATCGGCAAATAACAAAAGGGGGATCCTTTCTGCCGATGGGGATTGGGCACCGGTCAGCAAATAAGAAGGGGATAATTCCTTTTTGCCGACAGGGATTGGGCACCCCATCGGCAGACACTGAAACGGGGGGGCACATTATGCCAACGGGGAGTGGGCTCCCCTGTCGCACAGGTAAACATTGTGGGGGTTATATTGTTTGTGAACAGGGCA
The DNA here is from genome assembly GCA_016271365.2 of Neoceratodus forsteri. Classification (NCBI taxonomy): domain Eukaryota; kingdom Metazoa; phylum Chordata; order Ceratodontiformes; family Ceratodontidae; genus Neoceratodus; species Neoceratodus forsteri. The sequence continues at coordinate 228,842,446 of CM057451.1, forward strand.
GCAACCGCCGCTATGTTCTAAAACAATATCAGGCTTGCTAGATCCGCCCTGCAATGGCGATTCGCTCCCTGCTGATGGATGGCTTACGCTGCAATGACGGGCGGTTCTGGATTGCAGTGGCTGATTTGTCAGCGTTGGTGCGAACATTCCAAACTTGTGTCACCAGCAACCTGCAACGGCACTGGGGGAAGTGGGACAAGCCTTTGCAGGCTGTGGGGGCATTGGCCACAACAGTGCCGTGCCTCCACAGCCTGCTTCTCAGCAAGCTGTGCCAATATGTTTCTTGCACTGCATGCAATCAACATAAAAACATTGAAAAGGAATTGAAAATTCAAGGTATGATCGAAAAAGAACAGAAAGAAGAAAAGGGAAAAAGCAAAAAGAAAGAAAAAGGAAAATGTACCAAAAATTAGCCATAGCCTAAGAGAAATTCTCAAAGTATACAAAATCTAGGAATGGGGCAGGGGGTGGTTCATTGTCATTGAATAATCTCTTATCTTCTATAGTTCTTGATGTACCCTAATTCCCCTAGTTGTAAATAAAACTAGCTTTGGACATGGGAATTATTTTATACCCAAGTCATGTGATTATATTTTAGGGTAACAAGAAGAAGATGATTAAAGACACCAGCGGTCCCTGCTGTTTTCATAAACCCCCGGAGACTAAAAACAGGAGACGTACTGACAAATAGACCCCACATCATTTTACAAATATGGCATGAAATCTATTTCTTCTTTCAACCCAATAGGTACTGCAGTTGTCAATGTTAAAATCCACTTTATTTCTTTCTGAGCCCCAAACCTGGGGTCTATTCCCTGCCCTTAGATTCTCTTTACATGTTCTAATACTGCGTATTGCAGACACTCCAGTTTACTATTGTCTACTTCTGCAACATGTGCACCAATAGCATTGCTCAAATAGCAATTGATTATCGTTCTTACATGCTCCTGAATTCTTTGTTTTGCCAAACCAGTGGTCATTCCTACATAATGTTTTTTGCATACACACCAGCAGATATAAACTACATAAGGTGTAGTGCAAGTTGTAAAATTCTTTAGAACAAATGTCTCACTGTCTTTCTCGAAAATACTGCCTTGACTAGCATACTGACAGATATTACAACGGACACATTTATGGTGCCTTTTGGTTTCCCTCCTATCCATTTCTGCCTCATTTGTGTATTTGCTTCAAAATGACTTTTTACAAGCCTGGCACCCAAACTTTTCCCTTTCCTAAATGTAACTCTAGATCTATGACCAATTTTCTCTTAGTAAGGGTTCACTCAGTAACATTGATCAATATTTATGGACCAACCCCTCCCACTTATCCTGCCAGTGGATTAAAGGTTGGGATGAAATTTACCAAATGTTTTCCTTTGTCCATCTCAATCTCTCTATTGTCCCTGGTTTGTCTTGGGGCCATAAGGTCCTCTCTATCTAGCAGCATTATTTTTTCAAAGGATGCCTCCAGATTTTCATGCTGATAACCCCTCTGTAATAGCCTTCCCTTTAGTTCTGCTACGTGATGCAAAAATTCCTCCCTCTCTGAGCAATTTCTTCGTATTCTTAGCATCTCCCGATATGGGATAGAATTCAGTAGCTTTTGGGGATGAGCACTTTTTGCATGCAGAATGGTATTACCAGCAGATGTTTTCCTATACCCTTTGTTTTTTATGAATTCCCCAAGTTTACCCACTAATTTGAGGTCAAGAAAATATATTTATTCACTGTAGGTTTCAAATGTAAATGAAAGTTCCATTTTATCTGAATTCAGAAATGACATGAACTCTTAACACCCCATTTATTTCTCCCTCCAGATAACTATCACATCATCGTTGTTAAGTTATTAGAATATTTTTTAGCAGTTGGAAACCGTTTTTCAGCTCCCTCAATTAACAGCTTTTTTTTGTTGTTTTCTCCTTTGTCCCCACCTTGTTAGGTGAATTGCAGGATTTTGTGAAGTTTTTTTTGTTTTGTTTTGTTTTTTTTAATTCCTCATGGCATACTTTGTCTAATACCAAGCAGCATAGAAACTGGAGTGGCGATGGCAGAATACAAAGTAGGAAACTCAAACTATCTCTCACACTCTCACACTCTCACACTCTCACACTCTCACACTCTCACACTCTCTCTCTCTCCCCCCACCCTCTCAAGGCTAGAATTGTCTTTACCTGTATCTATAACAAATGTTGGTTAGGTCTGATGTCAACCTGAAACCAGTACTCTAAAAAACCTGAAACCAGTACTCTAAAAATCCTATAATAATAGCGTGTGCTGTCAAAACCAACTATTTCAGGATTTGTTTTTTAATTCTGAAGTTTCTAAAAAACAATTCTCAGGTCATTCTTTGTATTTTTACTATCCGCCGTCCTCCCACTTCCAGATTAACAAACATCTGCTGAAATTGACACACCATGAACATCTGCTGACAACATTAAAAGACTAATGACTACAAGCTGAAAGATTTATTTTTTTTAATAAATAACTTAACTGGCATATCCTTCTTGTTTTCTCTAAGTATCCAACTCTAACAAAATCCAGTAAGTTATACTTCTAGCGTGCTTTACTTCTGCCAAGGGGTGGATTTACAACTAAGTGTGATGGAAGGAATTTGGAAACGTTAGAGAAAAGCTGGTATCAACAAGACAAGTTATTAATTAACAAAAAAAAAAAAGCTTGTGCCTCTGGGTCTTTCACTGTTGAGTGGGGTTGCTTGTGGTTTTCTATTTTAACAGCAACTGATGTTTGCCAATCAAAGAGAGAACTAACAAGAAAGTCTGTCAATGTTTATGTATTTATTGAAAATTGGAAACTGGGAAAGGCACACTGAGCTGAGGCCTGTTTCCAGGTGTGACCCAAGGGGATGGGGCAGAGAGTACAAGCAAACAATACATCAGTGAGCAATACCATGACAGCTTAGATTGCAGGGCACACTAACAGGTAACAACAACTGGAGGAATGACAACAGGCAATAATTGTCAATTGGTCATGACAAGGACATGGTAAATACCATTTATGCAATAGGAGTGGACACAAAACCCATTGAATAAATCCATTTATCTTCACAGCCATTGAATATTTAAAACTTATCTACAGAGTACTGATGTCATCACCATTTATCTACATAGTAGTGACATCACATCCCCCATATTCAAATGTGAATAACTTGAAAATGAAAAATACTCCTACAATTACTGAGTAAAGTGCTTAATGCCTGAGAAACTGGTTGCAGTGCTGTAGCCTGACAGAAACTGAGCAGACTCGATAGACCATAAGGCCTAATCTGCTGGCAATTAGTATGAAATCTGTCTCTGTCACAGCCAAGTGTAGGGAGGAGATTGCTAGGGTGGATAGGAGGAGAAGGGAGGAAGAGTCGAGGGGAAGGACATTTACAGGTGGGACCAGGAAGACACTTGAGGTGGTATCTAAGGGCTGAGACAAAGGAGGAAGGATGGAAGAGGGGAACAGGTTCTAGAAAGAGGGGAGGCAGTGAGAGATGGCAGCTTGCCATTGGAGGTGTGAGGGGTAAGGAATGGAGAAGATATGTGAATCCCTAGAGTGGAGAGAGTGGGAAGAGAATAGGATGGGAGAGAGGAGTGAGGAGAGATAGGAGAGGAGGGACCCAAACCAGAATTTAAATGACATGGCGCAGTGGAGTTGGCAATGTGAAGAGAGAGGGAGGATGGGAAGAGTAGAGAGAGCGGTGATGTGTACAAGGGGGTCAATTTGTAGTGAATCAGCAGAAAGCATTGCAAAGGATTTCCAGTCTGTCGAGAGAGGAGGAAGGGGTGGTGCCATAGACTTTGTCCGCATGGTCAAAGACTGGGAGAACCATTTTAGTGACCAGCCCCTGGTGGACCTGGGGGAGATGAGCAGTCCTTGTGGTACAGGGCACCTAGTTTAGTGTGTATGTAATCAATGTGGGCAGAGATGTCAAGTTTACTATCTAGCCACACACTAAGGTATTTAAAGGCAGGGACTACATCAAGTAGGGTGCTATCCTGCATGGAGAAGACAGGGAAATGTGACAGCCTGGCCAATTTCTGGCTGGTGCCAAAGGTCATGGGCACTGTTTTCATGGTGTTGATTCAAAGTTGGTTGGGATGAAACCAGTGTAGATCATTATGGAAGTCCTGCTGAAGCGTACCTTCAACAGCTGCAGAGGATGGGCTGGAGATGTAATGGCCTGTGTTGTCAACATACATATGGATGTGTGTGGAGACACAAGCAGAGGGCAGGTCATTAAGGAAGACATAGAAGAGGATAGGTCCCAGTATGGAGCTCTGTGAGACCCTGGCTAGGATGGAGAGGGGTGAGGACAGGATGCCTCCCACCTGTACTGACTGTTGATGGCGCATAAGGTAAGAATGGAAACAGTCCACAGTGGGAGCTGAGGCCAACAGTACTCGGCTTATCCTGGAGGAGTGTGTGTGACACAGAGTTGAAAGCTTTAATGAGATCAACAAATATGGCTGTGGTGATACGCTCCTAATCTATCCCAGTGAGGGTGGTATCAGTTACACACAGTAGGGATGAGACAGTGGATTGGTGCTTCTTAAACCCAGACTGGTAGGGAGAGATGAGGCTGGAGGAGGAAAGGAAGTCAGTAAGTCTGGAGTAGACAATACCTTCTGCAGTTTCGCAAGAGATGGGGGAGGAGAGAGATAGGCCAGAAGTTGCCGGGAAGGAAGGATCACCCCCTTTGTGCAGAGGCAGAGCCTTAGCAATCTCCCAGGCCTGAGGCACAGCACTGAGGGGAAAAGGAGAGGTTCAGATGGTGAGAGTGTGGAGAGGCAATAGCAGGTACTGAGATAAGAAGTTTAGGGTCCAATCTGTCAGGGCTGGGCTGGGCTGGATTAAGTGACGTGAGGGCTAGGAGGATTTCATGAGGGGAGTCATGAGCAAAGTGGAAACCCTCAGCTGGGCGAGACTAGGGAGAGGCAGCAGAGGACAGAGTGGGAGAAGGACCAGGGGACATGGCAGAGTCTAGTGGAGTGTGCAAGTGGTAAAGAATTCATTAAAAGAGAGTACAAGACTCTGGGGTCTGGACTGGGAGTGTAGGTCAAAGCGAGAGTGGATAACTCTCCAGAATTTTGTTGGGGAACTAAGGTTTGACCGGGCTGGATTTGGAGTAGAGAGCCTTGGCAGCGTGGATTACCTTTGTGCAGAAGTCCCCAACTGATCTATAGGTTAGAGGGTCAGGCAGGCAGTGTGAGAGTTTTTAGCTTGCTCAAGCCTTGTCATGGCACCTGTACAATAATGTAGTAAGTAATCCACAGGTGGTGGGAGCTTCTAACCCTGTATTTTCTTAGGGGGGTGTGTTTGTCCCAGGTATAATTAAATTTAGTAAGAAAGAGGGAGAGTGCCAAGTCAGTGTATGGAGCAGAGTAGATAGGGGACTAATCTATGACTGCGAGGTAACTTTGCTAATGCAATATGTCAAAGTGCCAGCCTCAGTGATATGGTGAGGGTGGGAGGAAAGCACCCAGTCCAGAAGAGTGTGGTTAGTGAAGTGAGGGTTGAGCCGGGTGGGTTCAGACCAGAGATTAGCTGAGTAAGATTTAAGGATTCAGCCCTGTAACTGAGGGGCTTGGAGGCACAGGAGAGCCAATTGGTGCATTGGAAATTACATAAAAGATGATGTTGGTTGAGGAGGAGGAGGACATTTTAGAAGAGGCATAGAGGATATCAACAAAGATGGGGATAGTGGAGAGAGGGATAGTTTAGCTAAAAGGAGCTTGTGCGAGGATGGCACAGACTTGCTGAACATAACTGTGCAGGAAAAAGTCTGCTGGACATATAAAGCAACTCCCTGCCATGCTTACCATGGTCCTGACAGAAGAGGTGGTAGCTGGGGAGGGCCATTTGAGAGTCAAGTATCCTGGTTGAGAGCCAGGATTTAGAGATACACAGGAGGTTAGGACATTGTTCGGAAATCCTGACTTTAAGGGGGTCAAGTTTCAGAAGGAGGCTTCTAGCATTAAGGTGGAAATTGCTGAGGCCTTTGGGAAAAGTGGAGACAGAGGAGTGAGGAGTCAGGGGACCAGGGTTGGGTTCCTCATCACCTGCTAGGAGTTGAAGAAGGAAGAAGAGAAGGAAGATGGAATGGGACTTTCACCCTCTAGAACAAGGGGAGACGGGGAGGAAGGAGAAGACACGGTGAAGGAATTAAAGATTTAGAGAGGGAGAGGGGCATAGACCAGAGTGTATGGCAGAAGTAGGATGGGGGGAGGAAATGGAGTATAGAAGGTAAGTGGAAGGGAGAGAAGAAAGCGAGAGAGAGGGAGGGTGAAGGGATGGTGGTTGGAGGAGAGGTGACAGTGAAACAAGGGGGAAAAGAATAAGGCAGAGTGATGTGGATAGGAGCATTGCTGAGCACCATTCAGTGAAAGATAATTTACATGTTGTTAGTAGTAGTATATATTGACAGCATCGAAAGCAAAGTAGCAAGGTTATACTGGGCACAGCAGCTACTATCAAAGGTAGTGTGGCATTTTGGTATTTGGTCTGCCACTAAAGGACCGCTTACATTTTCTGGCGTACTGCCTTCCCATCGGGTGCTTCTGCTGCAGGAATCAGTAGGTACCGAATGCACTGAGTCGGGCGCATAAAATAATGAACAGGATAAGGTTTATTCAGGAGCTTGAACAGGCACATCTCACCAGCACAGGGGACATCCTAGACTGACCAGAGGACAAAGGAATTTGCCCTTCCCTAGGCCCTGCTTGATACGAGTTAGTATAACATGTGACCATAGCTGGCTTCCCAGTATTGTTCCTAGTTAAAGGGGCGGCAGCTAATCTTTAGCCCCATGCTTAACTCTGTACTCCACAGTAGACTAGCTAGAGCAGGCAGGTAACCCAGTCAAAATAGAGAAGCAACACCTATAGGCACGCTAAACTGGGCCAAGTTAGGTAGCAGTTACTTACAGAGAGCTGCAAGTAGGTGAGTAGCAGTGCTGATGAGACTATACTGAGTGCCATCTAGGAACAGAAGGTCAGCTCAGGCAAGGATTGCAGTATATACAGTTACTAAGTGTAAAGGCAGACAAATCACAGAGGCAAATAAAGCAGGCAGTTAGATGCAAGACGGCTAGGTAGGCTTTCTGAGGAATCAAGCAGAAATCAGCCCGGGTTAATATGAGTAGTTAAATGTAAATAGCAATGTAATGGCGGGCAAACACAGGGGCAAGATGAACTAAGCAGCAAATTGAAAAGGGCTAAGTAGGTTAACTGTTGAATCCAGCAGTAAGCAGCCTGGGTAAATATATGTAGCTAAACATAAGCAGCAATGCAGTGGCAGACAATCACAGAGGCATAATAAACCAGGCAACAAATTGAAAATGGCTAGGTAGGCTAACTGTGGAATCAAGCAGTAAGCAGCCTGGGTTTTAATATGCATTTAACATAAACAGCATTGCAAAGGCAGACAAACACAGAGGCAAAATAAACCAGGCAGCAAACTGAAAATGTTGGGGGTAACAGGAAAATCTACAAAACTAGAAATTATAAAAAATAAAGTATGAAAAACAGTAGTAGCTCTTTTTTACACACTTGACGTGCGATGCCATAAGTTACTAAAACTTTGTTCTTGTGTTTTATAGGGTCATCAAACACTTCAGATGTTGGGGAGGGGAGTTGTTATACACTGTTCTCATATAGTATTGTATATATAATTACTGGTTGAGTAATTTGTCAACCAGTATATGATCACTTTCAAACTCTGTAATGGCCAGGGGCCAGCCTATGTAATAATGTATAAACAAACTCTGGTTGGAGCCAAAGTGGCTGCTAATACAGTAACGTGATAAAAGACAGAGAAATACTAACTGACTCTTCCTTTTTACAATTGAAAACCCATGGCATTATTTGCCATAATAAAGGAGTGTTTATTACGACAAACACGTGCACAGTTTCTCTCACTCTGCACATGCTCCGCCGCAGCTCTTCCTCCCAGACCACTGACCCCTGTCCTCTGTCTGCCCTCTCTGTACCTTTCCACTGCTTTCTGGATTTTGTTTACTACTCAGCCTTTCCTTTTATTTTTCGTTTATCTTCTCTTCCCTGGTTTTGCTTCTGTCCCCCCATCTCTTGTTTTTTTAATCTACCCCCAGCCCCAGCAGATCTGAAACTCATTTGCGCTCATTTTCCAGACTGACAATTAAGTCTGTACCCCACATTTATGTTACAGTTTAAAAAACTTGTTTGAAAAACTGAAACTGCAGCTGGTGCATATAATCATTACCATTTTAAGAGCAGCATTTGATAAACATTGGAAATGCTAAAAGTGTGTGCTGTGTCAGCAAGTGCAGGAGTGAGAACACCCATAGCCCACTTGTTTTGCTCCTTGCCAGTGAGATAGTGATCATTAGTTCTCGATCTTACTGATTCATTACTTCAGCTACTGTACCTGTGACCAAGTTTGCTTATAATTTATGCTGACCTGCTCAGTTCCCATAATTTATACATTTTGTAAAGAACTCTCTTACTGCAATTAATGTAAACTGCACTACTCTAAATCATGTACAGTAATGGCTGTCAAAAGCATGTAAGGTAAAAAGCAATGAGATGTAAACCTGAAATGGAGTTTGAATGTGTTAAGGTTAGAAAGAAACAAATTGTAATTATGTTCTGTGTAGTTCTAAACTTGATCCCCTCTCTTTAAATTTCAGGAGCTGTGTTCCGACCCACAGTTCATTGTTGGAGGAACAACACGTACAGATATCTGTCAGGGAGCCCTTGGTAAGTTAAAAATAAACTTTTGTAAAGAACAGGAAGTACTGAGGTGGAAGGCGTTAAAGAGGGAATCCATTCAGCAGTAGTAAAAAAAAGTTGATAGCTGCATAATTCAAATGCATTAAGATGCTTCCAGAATTGAATTTCATGCCATCCCACTGTTTATTACTGGGGATAGTTATATGAAAACCGGATATTTACCCTTTGCAATTAATCTACAATTGAGCTTATTTAAGGGATGAAGTCATAATGCCATGATTGTGACATCATAGTTATTACAACAGCAACAACAAAAAAAAACCTGTGGTCAGAGCCAACATGGCTGCTTCAGAGCGGCAGGTCTGAGTGAAAACTACTCAGTGCTCCTGCAGCGGCTGATGGCGTACTTGCACTGGTTCAACAAATCTAGAGGAGCAATAGGCACAAGACTGCAGTCCAGGAATAACACCAATTTGTAGAGGTAAAAAAACCCAGACTGGATCAGTACCTCCAGTTACAGGAACATTTTATTAAGTTACAGCCACACAGAAACTGCTGTATTTACCTAGTGCTTCAGACACAAACTAAATGTATTATAAATCATGTTGAAGATTTCTGTTAAGAAATGCAGCTTGAGTTTAAAATGCAACTGTTAGATTTTGTGAAAAATTAGAGAAAACCCCTGTTTGATGAAATGGACTATGCTATCTGAACTTAGACCTGCAGCATTAAAACTGTTTGTATAAGATGTTTTGTGGGGAAAATAGTACTTGAAATGTTTAGAAATAAACAATCCTGATTAGCCAAGAATGATGTTATAACTTATAACTTTGTGGATAGGGGACAGTGGATGGCCAGCCATGCAAACCAAGCCCATGTTGTCACCAACCTCTAGAGTAGTCAGAACCCTGCTGGCAATGCAGGCTTGTGCATGTGACTAGGCACCCACTGTTTTATACAGTATATTTTTTTCCTTAAAAAAATACATTGTTGCCCCCACCACACAAAAAAGGTACATCATTTTGGGAAATTTTAAAAATAAAAAAACCACCCTACACCCAACTGCTAACAATTCAGTGCCATGCTACTGACAGTTTATTTGCTTTTAAAATCTTTTGAAAAAAGGTTACTTCACAAAAGGAAGACCTGGGTGATGAGTGAGAGCAGGATCTGCACTTATGTGCTTCAATTTAAATTAACACAGATTCATGCAAATATATTATAGTGCAGATCGTGCTCATGCTTGTTCACCAGTTCCTTTCATTTTTATTTAAGTAAAATTCTGTTTAAATGATTTTGAAAGCAAATGACTATCAGTGGCACTGGGTGGGGCATTAGCAGCTGGGTGCAGTATGGGTTTCTTAGTTAAAATTAATAAAAAAAAAAATAGAAAGTTTCTGTTTTTGGGTCTGTGGGTCCCATATTCAAATGTCCCACATTAAATAGCGCAAGTGCCTATGCCACGCAACTGTGATGTGCCGGCACAAAATAATTATATATTCAAAACTTGCACTAAAAGATGCAGTTGTGCTGAATATCCCGAACAAGTGTGATTATGCAGTGGGGGATGTGCAGCTTGGTAGGTGATCTGGGACCCATACAGAGCATAAGGGAATGCACAATGCAAGCCACTTGCACAGTGCGCAAAATGGCAGTATTCAGCCAGGATATGCAAATTACCTCACTGCACATTCTGAGCCCATTTCCCACATGCACAACTCATTACTGGTATGTATTCAGTCAATTTGTATACCCAAGGCATGCGCAGTTCCAGCTTTGCAGGATTGCCCCTCCACTCCACAAAGGTGAACAGGAGGTACTGCAGCCTAGCAGGCAGGTGTGATGGAATGTTTGTGGGTGGGTGGACTGCACTGGCCTGGGTACAGTGCTATTACCCATTGCCATGTACAGGGTCAGACTAGGGTATAGGGGACCCACCTAGACAGTGGCTGCAGGGGTCCACCTGGCCAAAAAACAAGGGAGGGCACAGGGTGAAACAGTCTGATCGGTATACCACATGCATGTGATACACCAGCTCCATATGCAGCGTACAGTCACCTGTATTTTCCAGCAGATAAAGGCCTAGAGGTCTGTCAAGTCTGCTCGAATGTGCAGTTAGCACCCCTTATTCTGCAGCTGCCCCTCCCTTCCACCCTTCCCCTACATTGACCCTCCCCTTTGTCCTATGCCATCCCCTTTTGAAGCAGTCCACTGTTCTATTGCATACCACTTCTGCAGGTAACGCATTCTACCCAGCTACTACCCTCTTTGTAAAAATAAGTGCCTCCTCATCTCCCTTCTGAACCTTCCTCCCTCCAATCTCATATCATGGCCCCTGGTGTCCCTCCCCTCCCTTACTTTGAACAGCCCCACTGTACCCATCTTGTTTATTCCTTCCATGTACTTAAAGGTTTCAGTCATGTCCCCCCTGTCCCTCCTCTCCTCCAGTGAGTACATGTTCAATTCCCTCAGCCTCCTTTTGTATGATAAGTCCCCCAGCCCCTTGATCATCTTTGTTGCCTGCGCTGCACCCCCTTCAGTAACTTAATGTCCTTCTTCAGATACAGGTGCCAGTACTGCACACAGTACTCCAGGTGCGGTCTAACCAATGACCTATACAGTTGCAGAATCACCTCCTCCCTTCTCGAGGATATACCCTTTGCAATGCAACCCAGCATTTTGTTGGCCTTTGCAGATACCTTCCTACATTGTGCCGAGTTGTTCATTGACCCTGTAATGAGCACCCCCAGATCCTTCTCCTCCTCTGTCTGGGCTAGCTGCACTCCCCCCAGCTGGTAACGCCTCCATGGGTTCTTCATCCCAAAATGCAGCACCTTGCACTTTTTGGCATTGAACCCCAGTTGCCAGGTGTCTGACCAGGTTTCAAGCTTTGTTAGATCATCCTGCAACCCCCGACATCCCCCCCTAGGTCATCCACCACTGCTCCTACCTTGGTATCATCAGCAAACAGACTGATCTTGCTCTTGATGTCCAAAGATATGTCTGCAATGAATATCCTAAACACTGGTCCCAACACCGAGCCCTGTGGAACACCGCTCATCACTACCCTTGGGTGGGACCACTCCCCACCCACCACCACCCTCTGTTGCCTTCCCTGAAGCCAGTTCCCTACCCATCTCACTAGCCTTGCACCTGCCCCGTGCCTTCTAACTTACTTCCCAGCCTTCCATGTGGCACCGAGTCGAATGCCTTACTGAAGTCCAGATACAGGACATCCACTGCATGGCCCCTGTCCAGTTGCCTAGTTACCCAGTCACAGAACTCCACCAGGTTGGTTTGGCAGGATCTGCCACATATGAAGCCATGCTGTCTGCTGTCCTTTAGTCCTTTGGCCTCTAGGAGGGCCACCAGCCTTTCCTTCAGTATAGTCTCCATTAGCTTACCCACGATGGATGTGAGGCTCACCGGTCTGTAGTTCCCCAGTTCATCCTTGGGCCCACTCTTGTGGAGGGGCACCACATGAGCCATCCTTCAGTCCTGAGATACACACTCCAAGTGTAGTGAGGCATTAAATAGGTCTGCCAAAGGTCCTGCAAGGACCTCTGCCAGCTCCTTCTGTACCCTGGGGTGGATACCATCTGGGCCTGGCGCCTTGTCAACCCTCAGTGCCTTCAAACCCTCCCGAACTCTGCCCTCCATGATTTCCCCATCTGTCACCCCCACCCCCCATTTCTGCCATTTCTCTCCCCTTGGGTGTCACCCCCTCTTCTCCTTAGTAAATACCGAGCATAAGCAATCATTTAGTGCTTCTGCCTTATCGCACCCTCCTTCCACCTAACCCCCCTCCTTTCTAATCCTTACTATGTGGTCCCTACAGCTCCTTTTCTCCCTGATGTACCTAAAGAAGTCCTTCTTCCCCTTCTTAATGCCTTGTGCCAGCCTGAGCTCCATAGATGCCTTGGCTCCCCTTACTGCCAGAGTCACCTCCTTCGATTCCGTCAAGTAATCCTCCCTGTCCTCCCCCTCCCTGTTTTCTTGTACCTTCTAAAGGTAGCTCTTTTCCTCCTTACCTTTTCCATGACCTCCTTGCTCAACCAGCTCAGTTTCTTAGCCCTAGCCTTCTTGCTCTGGGCCTTGCAGCAGGTTTTGGTTGCCTCCACTATCCACTGTTTTATGAGCTCCCACCTCTGGTTAGTGTCCATACTAGGTTAAATTCTGCACAGGTACCATTTTACCACTTCCCCCATCCTCCCAAAGTCAGCCCTCCTGTAGTCCAGCACTCTTGTGCCAGATTCCACTCCTTCCTTGCCCATATCCAATGTGAGCCATACTGAGTGGTGGTCACTCCCTGACAGTGGTTCTTCCACTGTAACTTCTCTCACAAAATCCCCATTTGCCTGCACAAGGACAAGGGTATTCCCTAACCTGGTTGGTTCACTGACCATTTGCAGCAGGAAGCTGCCCTGGAAGGCATCCAGCAGTACCTGCTCCCTTCTGTTCCTGGTTGTTGGGGTACTCCAGTCCACTCCTGGCATGTTGAAGTCCCCCACAGTCTCCACACTACCCTCCTTACAGGTCCTCCTGATCTGTCCCGCTAGTCCCCTGTTTAACTTCTCCATCTAAGATGGTGGCCTGTACACCACTCCCATTCTGAGAATGCTATTCTTGGAATCCTGGATTTGCATCCAAAGTGACTCTGTACTACCCTCCTCCCCTTCCTCCCTTACACATTTCAGTCCTTCCTTCACATATAGTGACACCCCCCCCTTTCCCAATCACCCTGTCCCTATGAAATAACCTGTACCCTGGTACAGACAGGTCCCAGTCATTGTATTGGGTGACCCATGTTTCTGTGATGGCTGCAATGTCCACCTCTCCCTCTGCCATGAGCACCTGTAACTCTGCAGTTTTCCTCCCAAGGCTCCTAGCATTAAGGGTAACCACCTTCCACCCTTTCCCACCCCTCCCATCCTGCCCTCCTTTCCTAGCATCACCAATAGTACTTGCCATTTGTCCTTTGTCACTGTTATGGGGGGGTAAGTTCATATGGTTTCCCAATCTGTGGTCTCTGCATGTCTCTTGCCACCCCCCGCACCTAGTTTAAATTCCCAACTTCCTCTATGTACTCCTCCATCCTCTGTTTCAACACTTTCTTTTCCTCCCCACTCAAGTGTAGTCTGTCCTTGGCATAGAGACTACTGTCCTCCCAGGTCTCCCCCCCCCCCCCAACAACCCATACCCTTTAGCATAACTCCAGGTTCTTAGCCATCCATTAAATTCCTCTATTCTCAGCTTTCTTGTTGTGCTTGCCTTGGGCACTGGAAGTATCTCTGAGAAAGTTACTGATCTTCCTGCCCCCTCACATAATTGTCCTCATTCCACAAACCTCCTCTGGACTATATCTACTGTCATGTCAGCCAGGTCGTTCGTCCCAAGATGTATAATTAAATGAGGCTTGTCCCTACCCCTTCTAGCATATTTCAGAACAGATTGTCCCAACCTTTCCTCTGTCATTCCTGGCATGGCCTCCACCCAGATGCAACTATGCCTCTCCCCCTTGCTACCCAACCTGACTCCTCTTAGTATTGAGTCCCCCCGCACTAAGATTCTACCCCTCTTACTCCCTGCTTGCTTCCATTCATCTCCGTCTCTCATTTCCGGCTCTTTTCTTCCTCCTGCACATTATTTCCCCCTTTTGCCCCTGTTGTACACACCCCTGTATGACAGGAACATGGTGATAATTGCAAGGTATGACAGTGTGCAGAAGGTGGCCAGGTACCAGAGTGAGTGGGTCCCACCTGTGTGCACCTTGTTGTACCACCATGGGTGTGTGCCACAGGTCAGTCCCTGGCCCATGCCATGCTGCCACTAGCACCACTAGGCTACCTGGGCACCATTTCCCCAGACATTACCCTGGGTGCATGCCACCACCGGGTGGTGCCCTGCAGGCCACATGGGTGCAGGCTATGGCCCCTGGTACATGTGCTGCAGTGTGGTAGTCTGCTCTGCTGGTGTGCCTGCGGGATACCCAACAGCACTGGCATGTGGTAGCTGGGTGTCCACTTCCTGGGAGTGGTGTGGGAGATGACTCTGTGGGCAGTGCCCATGGTGCACTGGCACCTGTGGCTTTGAGTTCGTCTGTCCTGGCATGACTGCTGTGTATGAGTGCCTGGAGCTCATCCTGGTGCACCTCCGAGGGCTGTCTCAGGCTCACCTGTCTGTAGTTCTGCAGCCTGCCTGTGGGTGTCCGGCCAATTTAAGCCATACCCTGACATGCCTAACTTTGTGTGAAGCACTTTTGGAATGTACGACAAAAGTGCCACACATTTTGGCTGAATATATGGATGCACGTCATATTCATGTACATGTCCCCTTTTTTTGCTCTGCATACATTATATCTGTGCAGTCGCACATTCCAAAATGCAGAGGGCATCTCTCTCTTTCAAATATCATGGTTCTGCACAGTTTCTTACAAAGCACCAAGTTACATACAGGTAGTAAGGGGTTATGTGCAGCACACATACAGAGGCCCCTGAGCACACTCATATGACACACACAGGCATACTACAATAAACCGATGGTTTTCAAGCAACATATGCCTTGCTCTTTGCATTTTCCATCTCTTTCCCTTAATACAAAAGATTTCTTTTCCCACATAGTACAGTACATAGCAAATTAAGTTTCTCCTGTCTTCTCTCTTTTGCCGGTAGGAAATGGCCAAAGGCCTATCATTCATAGGGCCAGCAACCAGAGTTCTGGAATAAGTCAGAGACATTCAAGGCTGGCCAGGGAGTGGAGTACTGAGTGTCTCACAGTGGGAGGGTCTTTGTCTCCACCGCAGTGCTGCTACTTGGGTGAACACAGGTGGAAGTAGAGCAGAGGCACGGTGGGGGGGGGCAACTGCTGGGCCAGAAGCAGGCATGCAGATGTGCGAACTGCTGCTCTGAGCACCGTGTGTGGATGGCTCAGGGATTAAGAGAAAACAGCAAAATATAGCCCCAGCAGGAGTCAAAGATCATTCCTCAGTATATCTGGAGGACTCCGCACCACTCCCACCATGCTTTTTGATGTAACTTTAGAGATTTGTGGAAGTTGCTGCCCATTCCAGTCCCTGTCTGTGGTGCACTGCCATAGTGTGAAGGAAGGGGTATATTGCAGTCAGATGTGATAGAGGTCTGGTACTTTGGGGTAGCACAAAGAAGAGCTACACCTGAGATTGGAGGGAGCATATATAGTACATTAAACAAGCAATGGGGTGCTTACCATTTGCATAGTGTTTTAACATTTCATTGGTTGGGGGGTTGAGGAGAGTGCCATCCTCCTGGACTGCCATATCCCCACAGAAAATTTAAAATGTAATTGCACACTGCCTGGTACCAGTGAGGACCCCCAGCACACTGCAGAGGCTTTGAGGACTGGGGGCTGTAGAAGACAGGGCCAAACAGAGTAGGATATGTGGTTTGTGGACAGGCAGGGTGGCTGCATAGCTGCTACTACTGCCCTTAGGTAGGTGTAACTAATGGCCCCCTCCATTGGCCCTATGTCTCAAGGAGTTTGTGTCCAGGATTGGGTGAGCACTGGTCTATTCCCCCTGGCAAGCCACCATCCCACCCACCCACATAGAGAGGTGTGCTGGTCATGTATAGGGTACATAGGGCACACACACCAGTACTGTGTATCCTGTGTAGTATCCGCATGGTGTGCATGTGGTGCATGGGAACGCTTCATGGCTTTCCCAGGACCTCTGCACGCATGGACGGACAGCGAACCATTTGAGGATTGAGCCCTGAATATACAGGCTGCTGCAGATACATAAAAATGGTAATGAAATAAATACTGTACATTGCACTACAAAGATACAGCTGTGAAGCTTCCTACTACCTTGGCCCGCTGACTATGAAGCTTGAGCAAATAGAAATAAAAAAGTATATATGGAGGGAGCACGTCGATTCGCTCCCGTCAATTAACTCCCGGAAAATGCGCTCCCGACAATTCGCTCCTATTTTTTTCACTCCTGTGGCATTCCGCTCCCTGTCAATTCACTCCCACTAATGGTTTTTATGTGTCTGCATCACGTATCCCTCTGCTTGTGAACCTAAATGCAAAAGTAAACAGGGATTTGTTGTACGAGGTCAGGGTCCTTTGCCTCTGTGTCTTCTAGAGAGTTAGATTGGCAGGGTCACAACCGTGCAGCTCTCATGCTGCAAGTTACAATAAATCTTCTTTCCCGGGTTGACAAGCCGAGAAATAAATCTAGCTTGGCATGAAATTTGAGTACAGGGAGAAAGCTCCTTATTTAAACATTACATTCCTAAGCATCCAGTTTTATATCAGGCAGTACTGTGCTGGAAAAGAGACGGACACAGTAACATCGGCATATTTCAAGACAGAAATTACACTAGCTCCAAAAGCTAATATTACAGGAACAGACCATCTCTGTGCGTTAAGCGCACAATGTAATCACAGCAGGCGGGATACCCTTTACAGGTGGGGAGCTGCACTTTTGGCTGCAGTGTCCTCACTCGAACCCCTGGTGGCAACCTGCTTTAGGATTTGTTGTGCAAGTTCAGGGTCCCTTGCCTCTGCATCTGCTGCTGTGAATCAGTAACAAAGCATACAAAGCATGCATAGTTCGGGATCAGGAGCAGGAGTGGGTTGTCGGGGAGTGAGATCCATGGGAGCAAATTGACAAGGGAGCGAGTCATCGGGAGCGAGTTGACCAGGAGCGAAAACGCCGGAGCAAATTGACATAGACCCATATATGGAGGTGTACACTGAACAGCATAATAAAATAAGAGAGGTGAGGAATACTCTATAAAAACACAATACCTTTAATATAGGTCTGATCTGAACAGGGAAATACAAATAAAAACCATACCATTACAAGCTGCAAGAAGGTTGAAAATAAGCTACCAGTATAATCAAGGGTTAAAACTCAGTTCTGTCCATAAGTGAAAAGGGGGTGTGGATGATGAAAGCATTCATGCATAGATACAGACACTGAGAAAGGAACTAAACAGCTTAACAGCTGCTACAGCTCACAATAGGAATTTTAACTGTAAAAAAGGATGAGGCACACTGCTTCATTGACCTGAAATAATTAATATAAATTAATATAAATATCTTGTTTAAAAGACACATTTTTTTCAAGAAATCAACACCGTAGCAACTTGCTGTAAATAAGTGAGCTCTGTGTAGGAATGGAAGCTCCCTGCTCTGTAATTTGATTCAGCTTACAGTGTTGTTCACACTCTGGCAGGCTAGATGTGCCTGGCTGAAGTAGAACAGCAGGTTTGTGTGTGTGTGCGTGTGCGTGTGCGTGTGTGTGTGTGTGTGTGTGTGTGCAAATGCATTAGTTTAAACTAACTCAGAGTGTGTTGTTTTTAATGTTGTTAATGTTCACACTGTAGCAGGCAAGACCCTCTCTGTTTTCTGTTGGGAGACTCTCGGCTGCAAAAGGTTCATGAGGCTTGCTATCCCAGTGCCATGCCTTCCTCAGTGCTCTGTAATGCGCATGCTCTTTTTCACAACTTCACATTTTCAAGAGCAAATTACTATATGAACACGCTCTCATTTAAAAAAAAAATACTTCTGTTGTGAAAATCAGTACAGTTAGCACTATACACAAAGCTATTTATCTTACATGCCCTCAAAATGACAAATATGCTTTTCAAAAGGAATCGGAGCAATTACTGCCTAAAGCTCTCCTAACAGGCACAATTATTAAAGGGGCTGTAAAAATGGCTTAAAAGGAAGTGATAGTCGAAGTAGCTAAGGTAAACTTCCAGTCCAACAATGAAATAATGAAATCTAATGCAGGCGGGGGGGGGGGAGACACAAACATACCAGTATCATAAAGGGAGACAATGCAAAGAGTTGTGACTCATGTCCAGTCGAAGCACTCAGGGGATGAAGACAGTCTAGGTATCCTATCGCAGTCCCTTCTCTCTCTCTCCTACTCATAGCAGTACATCAGCATGGTGACTTCACCATGCAGTCGTAAAAACGGTGTACACACCAGTAGATATGCAGTGAGAAGGTAATTTATTTTACCTCTGTTATTGATGCAGCTACATACTTGTCCTGAATGCCGAACGACCAGAAATTAAGCATCCCTACATATCGCTTTTTGGCTTCATCAGGGAGTGGTGCTTCATCTAACCACACAGCTTTTTGTAGTGGCTAGAACAGCTGAGACCACCTAACCTTCTACAACAAGCCAACTATGTGAGAAAGTGCATTATAATATTTTTGGTCTGAGAGTGACCCCATTAATCAATCAATCAATCTTTAACCAGGTGGAACACCATTGAGTGAGTTTGTTTGCAAGGTGGGCCTGGGTAGTACACATAAGCAATTCAATAGAACAACAATAACACAAGTCAGCACAACAGGATAACATAGACAATCTGAAACATGTTAAGGCAAAGGGTAATACAACAACTCTGAGTACAACAAAATATATACAATAAGTATACGTGTAAAACAACAGTTCTTAATACAAGCAATGTGGCAATATAGGAGTCAACCTGCTAGGAAGAATGACAGAAATGTAAGGAGGCACAAAGAATAAGGGGAAGGGAGGGATGAGGGAGGAAGGATGAGAGCTGCAAGTATCACTGTATTGGCAGCAGTGCAATTAACAACAGGGAAACCATTTACAGGGCTCAGAGAAGGATCTTGAGTAAAGTGATTTGAACTCCACAAGACTAAATAATAAGACTAGTAATAAGATTAAATTGCTAGTGTGCAGTAATCAATAATTCATGGGGTCATCAGGCTCTTATGAGTATAAACTAGGACTGATTGAAGACTGAGCAGTATATTCTGCTTGTATGACTGTGTACTTAGGCTTATGCTCTCGATGTCCCTGTTACAGTGACTACCGCCCTGCTGGGGTGTCATAAGGACAGGGGGAACCTTGATTAAACGGTTCTGACCTCTCAAGGTGATTAACAGATGAGGTCCCAGGACCAACAAAAACAGATAAGCACATTCTTCTTAAGTCATCCTTTCTGACTCTAATAGTCAGGTGATATGGGGTCCTACCCACCTCTTGCCCCGGCATGCCAGGCTTGCCACCTGGATCTTTCCCAGTCCCTATGGCACCCAACTATACCTGTGTCCCACATTCTACAGGGTAGATTGGCACAGCCCAGCCTTTCCAGTAAGAATTGGAACTCCCCTCAGCCAGACAGCCACCCTGGCTGCCCCGTGGGGGGTTCTGCCCCAATGCCACCCAGACTCCCGGGGTCTCTGCCTGCCTACCCTGAAATATCCCCATAGCAAGGGGCCTCCACTATGTATTTGGACACCTGTACCAGAAGAGAAAAAGAGAGACATGGGTTTAAAAAAATGTAACCTGGTTACAGAACAAGACAGTATGCATCCACAGGCCTTGTAAACATTATTTACATCAACAGGTGCAACAGGATTTGGCACACAACAGCAAAATCTTTCTGTCTATTATAGTGCAGGGGCAGAAAGTGTGGAGATCCATGTGTGCTAAGGCCAGGAGCTTCAGAAACAAAATCTGTGACCTAGAGGCTAGCTTGGATATAATGACCATTACAGAAACATAGTGCACAAAGCACCACAACTAGAATATGGCCATTCCAGGTTATTCATTTTTAGGAGAGTCAGGGCTGGAAAGAATGGAGGAGGCATGGCACTATATGTGAGGAAGGGAACAAAAGGGACTGAAGTGCAGATACAACAGGGTGAGGAAGGATTAGCTGTGCTGTGGGTCATCCTGGAGATGGGTTGCAGGACGCTATCCAGACAGGGGTAGTATACATGCCACCAGTACAGGAGAAGGAGCTGGACAGGTCCCTGAGAGAGGTTATCATCAGGAGCACAGGAAAGGGGGAGGTGCTGTTAGTTGTAGATTTCAATCCACCAGATGTGGTGTGAAACCTACCAGCTGCAGCTTCAGCAAGGAGCAGGGCTGTCCTGGACTCTGTACAGAGAGCATTTCTCAGGCAACTCTTAAAATAATCTACAAGGGATGGGGTAGTATTGGACCTGGCTCTCACAAACAGGGACAGCACTGCAAATGTCCCTGTGGGGAGTCCCCTAGGTAACATTGATCAACATATGGGTCAACATAAGGAAAGATGCGGAGATAAATTACACAAGGACAAGGGTCCTGGACCTCAGGAGGTTGGATTTCAAGGAATTATTATTATTATAATAAAGCAGCATTTGAAGGGTACAAAGAAATTCAAAGAGAAGCAGACAGGGAGGTATACCAGGTCAGGCAGAAGGAAGCAGGGAGGGAGGTTAGAAGAGATATGGAACAGACAGAGGAAAGTACAGCAAGAGAAATGTGTAAGGGTAATAAGCCTTTTTCCTATTATGTTAGAGAGAAAAGTGGGAAAGTGAGGATAAGAAGGATGGAAGGGTGTGATTGTGTGAAGGATGCCAGGAAAAAACTAACATTCTGAACAGGTACTCCTGCTCAGTTTTCACAGTGGATGAAAGGGGGTATGACCACCAGAGAGTGGCAAGAACAGAGGAAAAGGGGGATGGACACAAGTCCATTTTCCAGGGAAAGAGTACTGAAGAGACTTGCAGACTTGAAGGTGGATAAGACTATGGGACCATGGATTGGGGTACTGAAGCCCCGATCTGTGCAGCAGTCGCTGATTTATCTGTGGCAGTAGTTCTTTAAGTAACTTTCCTTATCCAATGAAAACTAATATCTGTATTTACAGTTTAGCAAATACTTTGGGGTTAATTGAGTGGGGTATTCTAGAAGAAAACCACTAGAGTCTTTATTAATTATAGCATTGATGATCTGGGGTAATTAGTGTGCATTTTTTTAGCTGTGAGTAGTTTGATGAAAAGTTTTAAAAGCAGAACATCTACTCCTGCTAGCTAGAGTTCACACACATGTAGAAAACAAAAATATTGAACTAGAGTTATTTAGTACAGGCTGGAACATCAGGCTCCTATCTCTAGTATGTGATGAATCAGTGGTCCTGGGCTCACCCCTGTCACATGGGATAGGAAGCACTGTAGGAAAAAGAACTGCAATAAAGCATGCTAAGATGGAGATCCCCATGGGGCCATAAAACTGCTATCAGGCTAATTTGGGGGGGGGACTGTTA
Organism: Neoceratodus forsteri; assembly: GCA_016271365.2. Taxonomy (NCBI): domain Eukaryota; kingdom Metazoa; phylum Chordata; order Ceratodontiformes; family Ceratodontidae; genus Neoceratodus; species Neoceratodus forsteri. The sequence goes on from CM057451.1 coordinate 228,864,232, forward strand.
ATAGGAAAAGGAAGGGCACTCTAGGAGTACACACACAAATCAAAACACTCTGCACAACATAGGTTTTTGCAAATTTTGACTGTACTAGTCCTTTAAACAAAATCTCAGGGACTACTTGCAGGCTCTCAGCATTTGTCGCTGCAGCACTTGAACTCCAACTTTGAATACTATAACTGTTACACTTATTGTATATGCCTGTTAATTGTGATGTATTGATCTTTGGCTAGATGCATTGTATCTTAAGTTATGTTCATGTCCCTTTAACCCTGTCAGATATATTGGGGAGTGGGCTGGTTGTGGGGCAGATACTCTGAACACAATGCATTCTGTCAAACTACTTTTTTCTGGGGGCAAATCTATTTTGTCAAACTCCTATATAGCGAAATTCCTAAAACCTGGTACTTGTTTACATGTGTGTAAAGTATCTTTATTCATCCCAATTTATGAAGTTGGGGGGGGGGGATGATGACCTAGATGCCCTTCCAATCTCAAATTACAGTACTTGTTACTTCATGCTGTAGACACAATACATTATGACAAACACCTAATTTCAATCTGTGGACAAAAATGCATTCTGTCAGACTGGTAACTTCATTCTGTGGACCAAAAATATTATAACAGATGGTGGGGGGAGTTCAGAACAGTGTTGTTGGAGGTACAAGAGCAATGGTTGCCCCAGTAACCCTCAAGAGGGAAATTGAAAAAGGTTACCTTGACAACCATATCTGAAGAATCTGCAGCCAGTACCATTCTGTGCTCCCTTCCACCATCTGCTAATGTGTATGTATAATGTATTGAAGCTGATATGTAGAACAGTGGATGGGGAAACATACACCCCAGGTCTTTAATTCCATTGAGGGATTCTGATGGCCAGGGGTGTAGCCAGAAATGTCTGTTTTGTACACAGTCTCCAACAGTTGCACCACCCCAATTAAAAAAAATGTACACATCCTCTCCAAATGGTGCCCCCCTTCCAAACAAGTCAGATTGTTGCCAGATGATTCTTCTAATCTCTAAAGAGGTTATACATGTATCTGTCTCCTAAACAACAGAAGTCTGAACAGAGCCACTACTCAGTGGCCTAAACTAACCCAAATACTACAGATTAGAATGAAAATGTTAACAGAAGGCATATGGTTTGTGACGGGCACTCAACAAAACTGTACTTAAATGTGTACAGTGAGTATGCCTGCCTACACCCTTGCTGATGACATCACAAACAACATGAGTAAAGTTCCTGTGGTTTGATATCATCAGAATCCTGAGATGGAATCACAGTTTATGTAGAGTTTTTTCGCCATGACACGACCCCAGTGGAAATGAGATAGTGTGCCTCAGCTGGGGTATCACGGGTAAATAAATTGTAAAACCTAAATAAAAAATGCATGCATTCAGAGGCATTGTTAGCATGAGATATTATTTTGGGCCTTGGCCCCAAATCAACAGGCATGGAGTCTGGGACCACCTGGGCCCCCAGAAGCTGTAGAAATGTTGGTGATCTCTGGTGTGAAATCACACCTTTTTGCTACTTTAGCCTTGTTCTCCCCCCCATTCCTATTCCATTATTTTGTGTCCTCTTTTTGTTCACTTGTCAGGTAAAGACTTCATATTGTGGATTAAAGGTCATAGAATCAATACCCTACTACTTAAATATCAGTAAATTTGGGTAGCGAGATTCATGGAGGTGGGGGTGAGCAGCTGGTGCCAGCAGGCAGCCTCCCTGAGTGACCCTTATCCAATTATGGTCCCTATCTGAGCAAAGTATGATATACCAAGGAAGGTACACCAAAAGTGGAATTTAATGTTTATGCAACATCACATGTCTATCCTACTTACCTCACCTAATCAAAGGTGGAAATCTGAAGCACAAGCATATGAAAGTGGTATGTTTGACATTTTATACTCATACAGGCCCTTCATTAAAGATTATTTATTTTTTCCACACTGAATGACAAGTCCTGATTCAGACATGTAGCCCTAAAGCACACAATAGCAAAGAACAATATCAAATTGTACTGCATAATCATTTTCATTTTTGTGCATTCTCCTTCTCTCTCTGTCTCTTCCCCCGCTCTCTCCCACCCACCTCTCTCTCTCTGGTAATAACAACTCATGCCTTCTGTTGCAGTATCCCATAAAGTCAGCAAAAATAAAATTACGTTGCGGAAAACAGCTGCAGACAATACAGCGAGACACAAAGGGTGACAGGGAAACACAGCGATCACTGAAACAGTGACCTACAGCTTTCACTCCTCCCTAAATTGTGCCCCCGGAGCTCATTATTTAAAGTGAGGGGGTGTGGGGATGAAGCTCCCACAAGGGGATGTGGGGGACAAAGCCCCCTGCAGAAACACACTATCGCTGTTTTTCTGTGACCACTGTTTATCCCGCTCTAAATTCACGCCTCACAGTATTGCTGGCAGCTGTTTTCCCCATTGCAATTTTATTTTCACTGACTTGACGTGGAACCTTCTGTTACTTTCTTCAGCAAACCCTGTAATTAACCAATACGATGACAACACAGAACATATTCCTTCTCAACTACTACAGTCACAAGATCATGTAATCTGTTTTGGCTTATGGTGCCTCTGAGCCATGTACAGTATGTAGCCTTCGCACTGCACTAAAGGAGTGCTCACAGCTACAGCTTGTCATTGGAATAGTTTGTGCTACCTGGGCCATCTACTTGAGTTTTGAAAACATAAGTGGGTCTAGTAACCTATAAACATCCTTTTTATTAATTTGTTCTTCTTCTGTTTTTTTTATGTCAGGTAATTTTTTGCAACAAACAATTCCCCTTTTGGCAAATCAGTCCCATAAAGATGAAATAGGGCTGACAGTGTAGCCAATTCAAAAGCAAGAAAAGCTCACACTCAAAGCCACAGCAACAATACCACAACAAAAGATACAACCCCAAAACGTTTTATTTATTTACAAAAAGGATAAAAAGCTTGGCACATAGGTATCTTACTCCCACAGCCTGCACAGCTTTTTATCTTTTTTTGTAAATAAATAAAACTTTTGGGGATTGCATCTTTTGGTGTGGTATTTTTGCTGTGGCTTTGATTGTGAGCCTTCCTTACTAGGTACTAGTGGGGTACCACAGGGTTCAGTGCTGGGTCCAGTCCTTTTTTTAATGTCTTTATAAGTGACATTGCAGAGGGACTGGAAGGAAAAGTATGCCTCTTTGCAGATGACACAAAGATCTGCAACAGGGTTGATACCCAAGGAGGCATGGAAAGGATGAGAAGGGACTTGGCAAGGTTGGAGGAATGGTCAGAAGTATGGCAGCTTGGATTCAATGCAAAGAAGTGCAAAATAATGCACCTGGGAAACAAAAACCCAGGGGAAGATTACACAATGGGGGGGAGATAGTCACAACAACAAAAATGGAAAGGGACCTGGGAGTAATCATATCAGATGACCTTAAGGTTAGCAAGCAGTGTGAGAAGGCAGTAGGGAGGGCTGGGGGGATACTGGGATATATAGGGAGAGGCATCACCAGCAGAAAACAGGAAGTTGTTATCCCTCTGTACAGACAGTTGGTGAGAGTGAGACCCCATCTGGAGTACTGCGTCCAATTCTGGAGATCCCATCTCCACAAGGACAGGATAGAGGCAGTCCAGAGGAGGGCAACTAAAATGGTGCAGGGTCTGCAAGAGAAGTCATATGAGGAGAGACTAAAGGAGCTTAATATGTATACGCTTGAGGAAAGGATGGAGAGTGGGGACATGATAGAAACTTTGAAGTATCTCAGTGGCATCAACAAAGTCCAAGAGGGTAGCATCTTTCAGAAAAAAAGATGTGCAAGAACAAGGGGACACAATTTGGAGATGGGGGTGGGGCAATGTGAGGAAGTATTTTTTCACAGAGAGGGTGGTGGATGCATGGAACAGCCTTCCTGATGAAGCTGTGGGGTCTAAAACAGTGAGAGAATTCAAGAATGCATGGGACAGACATAAGGCAATTTTTGTGGGGGGTAGGAAGAACTAGGCTGTTGGTTAACTAGGATCTACAGCTCACCCTGTAGGTACGGAAATGGGCAGACTAGGTGGGCCAAGTGGTTCTTACCTGCCGTCAAAGTCTATGTTTCTATGTTTTCTTGCTTTTGAATTTACTGTACCTTGGCTTACACACCTGAATCGTGAAGAACCCCCCATCCCCACCCACCCACCCAGCTTGCTGGTAGTGTAGCCTAGAGGTTAGAGCAGAGAGCTGTAAATGAACTGGGTATATCCAGCAGTTCTGGGTTTCATTTCCACAGCCTCCAATTACACACAAGTCAGAATTTACAAAAAACATATGTTGCGCAGAGTGTTTAGACTTCAGCTGCGGCACACTATATGATGGTTACATGTTGCTAGATTTTGTGGTTAGTGGTTTGAATCCAGCTGATGGGATACTTTCAGATACTTTTAAGTACAGATAAAGCAAAGAATCAGAGGATAGGAATGTTGCAGAGGAGGGGTTACGTGCACAAATGCCATATCATCCCCTGCAACCTTTCTAGTGATCAGAGAATCATCACATATGGGTTACCTCCATGCATCCTATTGGCTGATGCACAATTGTTAATCTTTCTGGACTGCCAGAGGTCAATTCCCCAGCTACAACCAGAAAATCCAGTTTACTTCATGCATCCCTTGAGGCTGGTCAGGATCCTTCTTGTTTCCAAGCTCTCAGGTAATTATTTACTTTGATTCACTTCTGACTTATCCTTTAACCTGGAGTCACATCAAGAGGTTGTTTGCAGATTCTCCACTAGGGTTTTCCTAGCTATCTTTTGCATGCAGATCAAAATAAAAAAATGTTTAACTGCAATGGCACACTGAAGGAGCAGGGACTCCGGTGAAGCTGGACTCTCAGCTGCTACACTGGAGAATCTTTGTTTAAGTTCATTTTCATTTCATTTCATTTTATTTATTTTACCAGGAAAATCTCTGCTGAGCAAGGCTCATTTGCAAGGAGATGCTGGTTAGGACAGTGCAGCACAGGAGAGACCAACAGAGCAAGATTAGCTAATAATAAATCAAATCCAAAGCCACTGTAGTTATATAAATGCATTCAATAACAAATCACTGGCAGTGGGGCCCCTTAAGTATGACGGTAAAGAAATTAATGATAAAATAAAATGAAATGGCTGAGGTATTCAGTAGCTATTTTGGAAGCGTTTTCCAAAATTCAGCAATGACAGACAAGATGTACAGGGGAGAGGGAGTGGATAATGTTTTAAGGCCGATTGAACCAAAAGGAGGTTTTGGACAAGCTCCTTAGACACAACAAAATCATCTGGACCAGACAATATAAGACCAAGACTACTCAAAGAATTTGCATTTGAATTAGCAGCCCCCTTAACTTATATATTCAATATGTCACTGAGAAAGTGTGAAGTACCTGAGGACTGGAAAAGTGCAGTTGCTGTCCCAATATACAAAAGAGGTCTGAAGAGCAATCCACAGAATTACAGATCTATTAGCTTGACTAGTATTTTGAGAAAGGTTGTGGAAAGTTGCATTAAGGATATGTTGAATATGCAGATAGAGCAACTAAATTTAAAGGATAAACATCAGCACAGTGTTACTAAAGGGAAGTCATTAACAAGATATAGAATAATGGATAGGGAACTGTGCAGAACAAGGCTGTGTTCCCATCGAGGGTTTTGATGACATCATAGACCTCAAGAGCGAAGCTCGAGAGGTCCCTATGATATCATCGAACACTCGAGATGGAAACACGGCCTTGACGGCCACAGTTCCCTATCTGTTATTTTGTATAGTATATGGTTCCCCACAAACTGTGCCACATTAATTTCACAAGGATTTGTTAGTTTCTGTACCTTGTCCAGACACTGCCGGTTTCTCCCAGTCCTCACTGCAGTTCCGCTCCGCTGCTGACCCCAAAGGTACCATTGCTCTCTGTCGTCCAGCTTAGCTTTGTGCGGAGGGACCACTGGTTTATTTAAAAAAAAAAAAAAAACTGCTGACAAACAGATAGTTTGGAAACAGGGTGCCGACTATGGCAGTCCGTGTCCAAACTATCTGAAAAGCTCGTTCTCAACCACTCGCTTACCAGCACCGCCATGCTGTATAGTATTTTTTGAAAAGCCAATGCTTCAGCCAATCGGGAAACAGTTGAAGGTTAAGAAGTTGTTGCACTGTCATTGTGACGTCAGAATGATAGTACAACAACTTTTTTGACCTTTGAAGTGTCCTACAACAGGATTTGGAAAACCATCGTTTTCCATCCACAATAAACCCTAACCATATACTATAACTCTATTGTGCTTTTTAAAGTAAGCAGAAATCTCAATAATGGGATACCATCTGACGTTCTATATCTTGACTACAGGAAAGTCTTTGCTATGGTTCCACACGTAGAGTCCATAAATAAATTAATAGAATTTAAAATCAACCAAAACCTGATAAATTGGATAGAGAACTGGCTTTATAATAGGGAACAAAGGGTCAGAATAACTGGAGGTGTATCCACACCAATTAAAGTGACTGGTGGGGTGCCGCAGGGTTCGATATTGGGTCCCATTTTATTTAAGTTGTACAGTTCTGACACTGGGAGTATCATGGTATAGTATCTTTGTGGATGATACCAAGTTGGGAGGTAAGGCACAATGGATACTGTAGCTAACTATGAGGCCTTACAGGGAGATCTGGACTGCTTGGCTGTATGGGCACTGAAATGGAATATGTGATTCATCATCACAAAGTGCAAAGTAGTGCACTTTGGTAATTACAACCCTGGATATATTTACTATCTACAGAATGAGTTATTGGAGGAAGCATCCAGAGAGAGATATGGGGGTCATCATTACTAACGATCTCAAATCACATAGTCAGTGTTCAGAAGAGCAAATTACCTGATCAATAGCTGCTTTGTAAGTAAATCCAAGTAACTAAGACTTCCCTTATACAATGCATATGGGAGACATCTAGATTATTGTTCACAGTTCTGGGGTGCACTGAATAATACTGATAGAATTAAACTGGAGCGCATACAAAGGAAAGCGACAAGATTGATCAAGGTACTAGAAGATAAACCTTATGATGACCATCTAAACATTCTCAAATTCAACACACTTCACAACAGACATATTTAGGGGGATTTATTTTTGATGTATAAAAGTGTTAATGACAAGGAACTCATGGAGGCCAGAGGGTATGAATTTAGAATACAGAGCACAACATAACTTAAGAAGACACAGCAAACAAATCCAGTCAAATAATTTTAAAACTGAAAAACGTAAAAGCGGTTCTATACACAAAGAATAGTAAATATAGAAACATAGACTTTGATGGCAGATAAGGACCACTTGGCCCACCTAGTCTGCCCATTTCCCTACCTCCTGGATAAGCTGCAGATTCTAGTTAACTAACAGCCTACTTCCTGCAACCCCCCCACTACAATTGCCTTATGTCTGTCCCATGCGTTCTTGAATTCTCCCACAGTTTTCACAATATTTGGAATTACCTGCCATCAGAGGTAGTACATAGTGGTAATTTTAATATTTTTAAAGAAAGACTGGATAGATATTTAGCTGACAGGTCTAGAGAATTGCTATCACTAACATGGGGCAGCATATATGGGCTTTTGCCTTCTGCTGTCTCTACAATTCAAAGTAAAATCAAAGTGAAAACTTTGGTGACAAGTATACAGAGTGAAGACATAGTATAAATTACAATAGTATATATACAGCTAGGACTTGCTAAAGATACTGTTACATAAACTAAGAACATTCGCAGCAAGCATTAGCAGAAGTAAGTACTAACAAATATTAGGAGCAAGTACAGTTGTCCAAACAATAGCGGTCAATCATAGATTTGAATGTGTTTTAAGCTCCCGATAGAGTTTAACTTTAAACAGGCCTGAGTTTGTTCCAGTAAGTTGGGGCAAGCCATCTGAAGGCCATTTTCCTACATTTGATTGTGAATCTTGACATTTTGAGCAGAATATGATAACATGCTTTCAGATTATAAAGACTAGAAGCTCTACACAGTAGCTCGGCAATCTATTGGGATACATCATACCTAATAGATTTATAGGTCTATACATAAAGATTTTTGAGGCACCTAGTGGAGAGGGAAGTCCCACCAACAGATGTATAGAGAGTGCAGTGATGGGTTCTTGTAGGCAGCCTGGTAATGAAACTAAGTGCCCTCTGTTACAGGGCATCCAGTTTTGCAAGCTGGCCACCAGCAGCACCTCTGTAATCTTCATAGCCAAGCAGAGGTAGGAAATTAGCTCTGACTAAGGTTATGTGAGCATTTAGGAGTAAGCTGAATTAAATTCTATAGTAAAAACCCAGTCTTGGTCTCAGTTTCTTACACAGATTGTCAACATGGCTGCTGAAAGAGAGTTTATTATCTAGCCATATTCCTATATACAGTGTAAGCAGATTGTACTAGACTAGTTTGGTGACTGTGAAATTGTCTGATACATGTGTCATCCGTTACATCTGTGAGGCCAGACTTCTGGTGATTGTGTGTAAGTCATAAGCCATCAGACATCAACATTTAACATACTGTACTTAAATAAAAAATGAAGGATCTACGATCGTTCATCAACAAAAATGTTGTTGAACGACCATACAGCGAAACCGTCATGTCAACCACATTTGCTGTCGGTATAAGGTTTCTCACTGACCAGCATGTTTTCTTCAGGGGGCTTTGCCTCCCAAACCCACCATGCAGGGGGCACCCACACCCCCTCACTAAATATAATCAACTCTGAGTCAGAGCTGATTAGGGGAGAGGGGTGCAAGACCCCCAGAATACAGCACTGGGGTCCAGTGCCAACACTACAGTGACCTGGCGCTGTAGTCACTGTAGTGTCGGTCGCTGTCGAAATGTCACTGTTGGAGGGGTATACCAAAAACGTACAACAGAACACAAAAACACAGAACACAGCACACTGAAGTTTCTTCTCTGTTCCTGCCATGTTACAAGTAAGGAGCACAGAAATGTGCTCCTTCGCTTTCTTGAGCCCCACTGGGGTCTCTGATTTAAAAGCCAATGTGCTGTAACCAATACAGCAGTAAAAAAGCCTGGTTTCATCTGTGTTAAAAATGTTTTCTAGGCTACAACCACTCAGCAACTCAGGGAGAACATCTTTGAGCCAGGAATCGAATGCAATGGTGTCAGCATTCAGCTTCTCTCCATGGATTTTTCTGAAGTTGATGTTGTGTCTTTGCTTCCACTGACATAACCTGCCATTAGTGGGCTTGTAGTTGAGCTTGCCAAGGGCTACTGCCAGCTGTTGAGATTTTTATTAGCAAATGACTGCTTATAAGTGCTTCCTTCCCCCTGGCATTTGCAAATCAACAAAGGAGTTCCTTCTCCACGTCACTGTCTTTACCCTTACATTTGCACTTTCTTTTAGAGCTGGTTTTAGTTTTCATGCAATTCATACAGAAGGTGTTCCTTATTCTTCAGGAGGTCACTTAGAGTAGACTTGGGGATTTGGAAGTGAGCACTCAGGTCGCATAGACTGAGTTTTGGAAGCTTTTTTGTTTTGTTCAAAATCTAGATCTTGCGAGATAGACTGACAGATACAGGTCCTCTTCCCAGACATGCTGATGCTCCCTCAGAGAAAAAAAAGTGTTCTGACTGTGTCAGATAGCTGTTTTAAATACTGTACGCCACTAATGAGAACAAATCAAAGACCACTTAAAACCACTTAAGAATCACTTGCAATCCATTAACACCTGCTGTGACTAGGTATTTACACTGTCTATGTATAACTTGAGCTCCCTCTGGTGGCTGCTATAAACAGAATTACAGGTCCATTTTAGCCCTGTATTTTAACAATGGGCATATAGAAAAAGTTTTCTTTGCAAGTTAAATTTGTTTGGTACAAGCGGATGTCCGGTACATCCACATCCATTACAAGTGGCACATATTATATTTGAAAGTTTCTACTAGTTCCAGCTTATCATCTAGTAGTGTAAGAATGCCAGGGGTGGAAGAGTCAGTTAACAGTTTATTTTTTAGGGACAAAGATCATATATTTTGTTTTTTCAGCATTAAGGAGGAGTTTGGAGGCACATAGTTTGAACTGAAGAGCATTGAAGGCAGTCTGGAGCCCTTGTGTAGCTCCCTTCATGTTGGTTTTTGTTGCTTATGCTACTGTATCATAGCAGTGCAGTTTTACATTTCTGATATCATCACCCAGATCATTAGAGTAGCGTGAAAAAGAGTGGTCCAAGGATGGTTCCTTGTGGGATGTCTTTGGATATATGTGAGCAGGAGGACAGCATGACTTCAGACTTCAGTTGCTATTGTCTACCCATAAGGTAATTTTTGATCCAAGGTAAGGCACACAGACCAATACCAACATAGGACAATTTATTTAACAGTATTTGATGGTCCACTGTATCAGAGGCTTTGCTGAGATCTAGGAAAATGGCAGCTGTTACAAGTTTTTGATCAAGGGAGGTGAGCCAATCATCAGTCACTTTGATAAGTGCAGTAGTGGTACTATGTAATGGTCTGAAGCCAGATTGGGAAGGCACAAGTAAGTTATGGCTAGATGGGTAATCTCAAACTCGTGCATTGATTATTCTTTCCAGGCCCTTAGCAAGGACAGGCAGTATCAGTATGGGCCTATAATTACAACCTTTGTATTCATCTTCATTTTTGTAGCACTGGATTAGGTGAGTTGTTTCCCATAGTGTGGGGATTTCATAACTGGTTAAGGATAGATTAATTAGGTGTACTATGGGAGCTGCCAACACTGGGACCCCTGCTTTCAGAAAAAATGGCTCCAGGTTGTCTACGTTTGGACCCTTATTGGTGTCAAGTATAAGTAACAGATCTTCAACCTGTTTGTAGGCAATGGGTTGAAAATAAAAGGGTAGATGTGTGTTGGAATTAGCTGTGGGTTGCTTAAGATTTGTTACTAGAATTGCAGCAGAAGGAGATATGTCAAAAGCCGCACCAGCAAGCGCAAAATGAGCATTAAGGTCATCCAGTATTAGTTGTTTATCAGTAAGGATTTTTACCATCCATGTTTAGCTTACCTGGTAGCGTGGAAGGAGTTGTTTCTCCTTCAAGGGACTTGATTGTCTGCCAGAATTTAGAAGGATTTTTTTTTTTTGCTTCCAGAAGGCTTAGATAACCATTTGACTTAACAGTATGGACTAGCTTGATACAATAGTTCCTTTTTGTCTGAATGCCATCCAATCCTGGATTACATAGATACATAGACAGTGTCGGCAGATAAGGGCCTATGGCCCACCCAGTCTGCCCATTTAAGTTTGTGAGTTCAGTTTATGTTTTCCAGGAAGTCTGTTGCCCCTTACCCCTGACCTCCAGAATTCCTTTATGTCCATCGCATGCATTCTTAAATCCTATGATTGTTTCAGCCCCCACCACTTCCTCTGGCAGGGTGTTCCACTTGTCCACCACCCGTTCTGTGAAGAAATTCTTCCTCACGTTTCCTCTGAATCGTCCTCCCTCCAACTTCATCCCATGCCCTCTAGTCCTGGAACATCTTTTTCGCTTAAAAATAGTGCATTCCTGCACCCTGTTCCTCCCTGTAAGATACTTGTATGTCTCCATCATATCCCCTCTCCCTCCTCCTCCAGGGAGTACATGTTCAGTGCCTTCAACCTGTCCTCATAGGACTTGTGATGCAATCCATGCACCATCTTTGTTGCCCTCCTCTGAACCTTCTCTACCCTGTCTATGTCCTTACGTAGGTAAGGTCTCCAGAACTGCACAGTGTACTCCAGGTGCGGCCTCACTAGTGTCTTGTATAGTGGAATTATGACCTCCCTTTTCCTGCTGGTGATGCCCCTGCCTATGCATCCCAGCATCCTATTTGCTTTACCTGCTGCCTTGTCACACTGTTTCCCTGCCTTGAGGTCATCAGAGATGATAACTCCAAGATCCCTTTCCTGCTTGGTGCATGCTATATCCTCACCCCCCCAACTGATATATTGTTTTTGATTTTGTTTGTCTGTCTGTGGCCCATTGTGTATCCCTGAACCAGGGACAGATTTTTTTCTTGATTCTATGCTTAATTAATGAAGCATGCCGATTTTATTACAGATCGGATTTGTTAGTTAATTACCTCTGAGAAACACCTGTAACTGGCAGCCAAATCATCCCTTTTGTCTCAAACACAGTTTCAGTCGGCGGTCAAAGACTTCCCATTTGACCTGGACACTTCTCAGGTCATCAGCACTATTTCTTTGCATTACTTGCGAACCAAATTGATTAGAATTGACTGCATGGCGCCATTAGAAAGATAATTTTGTGCTGAACAACTTTGCAGCTGATACTTTGTGTGTGTCATGTATACTTTAGGAGTTATTCACATTTATTTGTGGTATGGTGTCTATGGCTGACATTTGTCCCTCAATCCTCACCTAAGCACCTTGACTAAAATGGGGAAAAAATATGTTTTATATTGGAAAAATTGCTTTTTAGTACAAAATTACTTTTACACCTACATCTAATGTATGGATGCTTAATTTGGTGTTGATATGTTACATATTTTCCTACAAAAATGGTTTACGTTGCCTTTTTTATTGCAAAAAAACCCCACTTTTTTTGCTATTTCAACTAGTATAGAAAAAAAAGAAATATCTCATAATTAATTCCATAGCACCGCTAGGAAGGTAATGTTGTGTTGAACAACTTTGCCACTCATACTTTGTGTGTAGCACATATGGTTCATGAGGTATCTGCATTTGTTTGTGGCATGCTGATCATGGCTTAATTTTGCTTTGAAAGGCCTAGAATGCAGTGTTAAGAGTATACAGGACACAAGTGGTGGACCTCTCAAAGTGCTCCTGTGGAGTAAATGAGTTAAATGTATCTACCACTTTATGTTATGAGGGGACTAGGTAAAAATATTACCAATTAATATTTGCCAGATCCTGGAGATAGACAGCCATATTGAAATGGGAAAAGCTTCTTTTATAAGGATCTACGATGCCGGTTCAACAACACTTTTGTCAACCAGCATCTCATTGACAAGCATTATGTCAACCGCAAGTTGCAGTTGACACAATTCCTGTTTGTCTCCCAGTCCGATTTTTACATCGGGGATCTCTGCCCCCCCACCCCTTGTGTTTTGGATTGTCAACTCCAGTCAGAGTTGACTCGGGGAGGGGGTGGAGGACCGGGAGATAGCGTGCCTCTGTGTCGGGCGCACCATGACGACCTGTCAGCAACCTGTCGATTTTGTTGATAGGTTGGTAGGTCGCTGTGTTGGTGCCACTGTTGGGGGGGCATACCCTTTTATAATGGAGGGAGGATTCTACAAGTGATTTGCAACTTCCTCTGAGACAATCATTGTAGTGACCATAATGCAGTAGCTTATCAAATAGAGCAGTGGTTGTGATTTTCTGTGGTCTGTTAGTAAGGACCAAGTCCAATAGAGAGGAATTGGATGGATTCCTAGGATTGGGTCTTGTGGATTCAGTAACCATCTATATCAGGCCAAAGTTATCACATAGCAGATGAAGGTTGCTGGATTTTGATGGGAGCCAGTCACATCACATGTGAGCCAGTCTAAGTTAAATTCCCACAATTATGGTCTCATTACTAAAAGAATGTAGGAAGTTTGTCAGATGACTGATTAGCCTTAAGCCACCAGAGTGGGGTCTGTAGCAGCCGATAATATTGATGGACTCATTTTGGGATAAGGCTAGTGAAACCTCAAGGCATTCAAATTCATGTGGTTGTGACAGAGGGTTGATAACAGCTGCGGTGAACTTCTCTTTAACATAAAGAATTCATAAACATGCGACAGCAGAAAAGGACTTTTCTGGCCCATCAAGTCTGCCCATTTCCCCCCCCCCCTCTACTCCACCCCCAAGATTCCCCCCTTCTTCCCCTTGACAACCTTTGTGTTTGTCCCAGGCCTTCTTAAACCCCCACCACTTCCTGGGGGAGATGGGAATTATCAAGCTAGAGTGAAAGGGGGGGACTTGTAACATCTAGGGTATCTTAAGCGTTATAAGAGGGATAGGGCAGACTGGATGGGCCACAATGCCCTTATCTGCTGACACCATTTATGTATCTATGTATGTATCCACTGTACTAGCCTTCACCATTCCTCTAGCAGGCCATTCCAGGGCTCAACCACTCTCTCTGTGAAGTAATACTTCCTAACATTTCCCCCAAACCTTCCCCTCCACCTTCAGTCTATGCCCCAGTTCTTGTATCTACCTTCCCTGAAAATAAGCTCTCCCCCACTTTATTGATCCCCTTCACAAACGTGAAAGTTTCGATTATGTCCCCGCTCTCCCTTCCTGTCTCCAGTAGATACAAATCCAGCTCCCTCAACCTCTCCTCATATGTCTTCCCACTTAGCCCATGCAACCATTTTAGTAGCCCTTCTCTGCACACTTTCCATGCCATTTATGTCTTTTCACAGATGGGGCCTCCAGAACTGTACCCCATACTCCAGGTGTGGCCTCACCATGGAACTGTAGAGTGGCATCAGCACCTCTCTCCTTCTGCTGGTTATCCATCTCCCTATGCACGCCAGCATCCTGTTAGCGTTGATCACTGCCTTGCTGCACTGGGTCCCACCCTAAGGTCATCCGTGATTATAACTCCTATATCCTTCTCCTGCCTGGTTGTAGCCATTATACTGCCCCCCCCCACACCAGTGTGTATGTGGTGTTTGGATTCCTCCTCCCCAAGTGCATCACTGTGCATTTCCTGCCATTGAATTTCAGTTACCATGTTTCAGCGTACTCTTCTAGTAACCTTAGATCATTCTTCATTGCCAAGTCCTGCCCCTCCCCATGTCCACCCTGTTGCTGAGTTTTGCATCGTCTGTGAAAAGGCAGACCTTCCCCAGAAGCCCCTCTGCTACGTCACTGACATAGATGTTAAACAGAATGGGCTCCAGCACAGGCCCCTGGAGGACCCAACTCATCACCCCTGCCTCCTCAGAGTGCACCCCATTGACCAGCACCCTTTTGGCTTCTACCTGTCAGCCAGTTCTCCACCCATCTTGTTATTTTCTGCCCACCCCTAGACTCCCCAACTTTTTAACCAGCTGAAGTCCTTCCCGAAGTTCAGGTAGGCCATGTCCATTGCCCTACCCTGATAAACTACTCTTGTCACCTCATCGAAGAATTCGATCAGGTTCATCTGACATGACCATCCCCCAAGTGAAGCCATGCTGCCGAATGTCTTGCAGCACCTCCTCTTTTAAATAGCTAACTACTTTTTGTTTCAATATTGTCTCCATTACTTTACCCACCGCCGATGTGAGACCGACCAGGCAATAATTGCCCACCTCCTCCCTACTGCCACTATTATTATTGTCACCACCTCTAGTGGTTCTGTCCTGCTGACACAGGTTGTAGCAAGGGATCATTGTAACACTATAGTCTGTTGAACTGTTCAGCCAGGTATCAGTGATCAGCAGGCTAATTGGGTTGATTAGGCATATCCATACTTTCACACTATCAATCTTGTTCAATAGGCTATGGACATTGATAGAAATCAATTTTAATCCAGGTAGTTTAGCTCAATCCTCCTCCCCCATCCAGCCCTCCAGCTCCCCAGGCTTGCATCCAAACCCTGGTTGTTGGTGTCCCAGACAAAAATGAAAGTGCTGCGCTGGCGGACCAGCATACTACTCACATTTTTAAATAGTTCTGGCTGGGGTACTGGTCTGGCTAGTCAGACAGTTAGTAGCAACACCTACCACCATGTCTGTCATCAAAAGGAGCACACATGGGGTGGGGGGCGGTTAAGGCAGGAAGGAGATTTGGAAACAAACAAATTATCACAGTGACAGGGTGAGCAAAAGAGGGAGAATGGATCCTTTAAGACCCATGTAGTCTTGGTATTTGCCACATGACCCCTTCATATGAGTCAAGGTGTTTGAAGAATTTGGGACTGCAACTTTTCCTGCATAGCCTGTTGGAGGTCTGTGGTGAGCATTAGAATGTAAGGGTGTTATGCCTAGGGATGAGGAGACAGTCTGAGTGCAGAACCTCCTTAGAAATGAAGAGAAGGATCCCTAAACATGGAAACAGGAAAAGCTGCTAGTATAGAAACATAGAATTTGATGGCAGATAAGGACCACTTGGCCCACCTAGTCTGCCCTAACAGATAAGCTGCAGATCCTAGCTAACTAACAGCTTACTTCCTCCTACCCCCCACTAGAACTGCCTTATGTCTGTCCCATGCATTCTTGAATTCCCCCACTGTTCTTGACTCCTCAACCTTCTTAGGGAGGCTGTTCCATGCATCCACAACCCTCTCTGTGAAAAAAATACTTCCTTATATTACCTCTGAGCCATCCCCCCTCTATCTTCAAATTGTGTCCCCTTGTTCTTGCACATCTCTTTTCTGAAATGTATGCAGGTTATGAAAGGCAAAGATTGGCTACCTATGCTAGTTTGGTAAAAGCCTGGATTGGTCTGTGCACTAAGAAGTGTATTTTTTCTTAGTATAAAGGTGAGGACTGGTACTAAGAAACCACACTGAGGAGAGATGAATATTTAAAGATACCAAAAATAAGTTAGTCAAGAAACTCTAAGGAGACTGTTACAGGAGTTGAAGTGTAGTGCCCCAAGGTTTGGGGGCACCTCAGAAAAATTAAGTACCCCTTAGAGCCTAGGGCAGTGTGGGCATCATGACAGCAACAGAGCAGTGTGTAAGGGCCCCTGGCAGAGTCCCCCCCCCCCCACCAGACAGCTGATATATATATATATATATATATATAAAAAAAGTTTCCTTTTTTGCTGCCTGCTGCACTTGACAGAACCTCCCCCCTTCCCCAGACAGGCAGCATGAGCTGTGGCTACTCACACGCTCGTACTGCTGTCCCTGCCCAGCGGGTGTTGTTATCATTTCAAAATATAGTCAGTGGCTTGTGGTAGGTGATTGGGGTTCTAGAATGAGAACCCGAGTGTCCTGTTTCTAAAAAGGTATTGTCTTTTGGGGAGATTGATAGAGACCATGGAGGATGCAGACAGCTCAGCAGAACAGGAGAGTGTACCTGGATGGTGAAGCCATCCCTGTGGCTCATCTGTGTGCCTCTGCTGCCTTTGGTCACCAGTTCTGTGGTCTGTCGGGAGGTCCTCATGAGTGGTGGGTCTCCGGTGTGCTGTCGGGTCATCGGAAAAGAAAAGGAGCAGCATACCTGTCTGTGGTGTGGGCTCTGTTTAGCCCCTTTTATTGTTTTTGCCCATTTTAAAAGTAAAAGCGCCCTCATGTAGCACTACCGAGTGGCAGCCATGGTGAAAGCTCCTAGGGGGGAAGAAGAGGAAAGAGAGGATTTCAAGGACCCCAGCTGACCAGCTCAGTGCCTGCGACCCGGCCATCGCTGATAGCCCTGCCTTTAGCCAGCACGTCCTTCCTTAGCAACCTTCTTCTCCCCCCTGGGCCAGAGCAATGAGTTGGCAGCAGCACACAAGCCAAGTGCTGTCCATCATTGTTAAAAAAAAAAAAAAATCCTTCTTTTTATTAAAGTGCCTAGGGCACCGTGGGAAATAACTGAGAGGCAGGGAAAAGTTAGACCCCGAATTTAAGTATTGTGCCCGCCTAGTGACACCCATAGGAGGGGCTGGGCATAGAGGCTCTGTTTTAGAGCTTTTTGAATATTGATGAGGAGCGCTCCCGGAGGTGGAGCCGAGGTGGGGTCCAGAGTGGAAAGGCCCCAGCAGTGGCAGGACAGCAACTTAAAGGTGCAACATCAGGCCCAGAGGGTTTAAAGGAGCAAAGTTAGGCCCAGAACTCAAAGAGGGGCCTAGCCAGACCCAGCAAGCTAAAAGGGGCCCACTATAAGGAGGCTCGGAGCCTGAAAAGTTGCTCAGCCTTAGTAGGCTCATCAGTTAAAAGGGGCCCAGCCATAGAAGGCCCATAGTTAAAAGGGGTCTAGCCACAGAAGGGCCATAGTGCAAAGGGGCCCAGCAAGAGAAGGCCCATAGTTAAAAGGGGCCTAGCCACAGAAGGGCCATAGTGCAAAGGGCCCCAGCAAGAGAAGGCCCATAGTTAAAAGGGGCCTAGCCACAGAAGGGCCATAGTGCAAAGGGCCTCAGCAAGAGAAGGTCCATAACTAAAGAGGGGCTCTGAAGAGCAGGCCCTGCAGTAGAAAAGGGGGTCCAACAGGGCATTTTTGGGGAGCATTCTAGTGGGGCAACAAGCATGAAGACTGCTGGAACTGTATTGCATTAGCCAAGAAGTGTCTGAATTGTATTGCATTACCTGAAAAGCGTCTGAATTGGATCGCATTGCTCCGCAGTCACTTGTTTGCCCCTGGAACTCTGCAGTTGCCCTTGGAACTGTGCAATTGCCCCAAGTTGCAGTTACACCATTGTGTCTCAACATTTTGTACTAAGTGTATTCCTGAATCAGTCTTCAGCCGCCTTTGAAGGGCGTCCAGCAAGTGAATTCCAGAATCTGTCTGCAGCAAGATTTTCCAAAGATCCTCATCCACGGCCATACCCCGCAATGTCACATTTATTGTTTTCTGCTAAAGTCCCAGTGTACGGCCTGGCCCTGTGCAGATCTTGTTGTCCGTTTGTTGTCTTTCTTCTTCATCACAGCTTCTTCCAGATTTTCTGTTCAGTTTCTCTAAACCAACATCCTGTTTAATGTTTTATGTTTATCCTTTGGCTCGTCTGGCCTTGGCGCCCAGAACTCTACCATTCGCCTGGCTTTCAAAGATATCCTCATATTGGTTCTCAGTTTCTGTGGGGTCCTCCCAATGTTTTCTGCTTCTATCGAGTCCCAGCAGTCCACAAGTGGGCTGTGGCAGGGTGGTCCTCTGCATCTACCAGGTGATGAGTAGTTCCTGCAGAAAGTAGCTGACTTCGTGATCGACATGGCATTTGAGTCGCCCAGGCTGATGGTCCTGGGCGACTTCAACGCCTGGGTCGATGACGAACTCTGGCAATTTGGACAACACTTCTTCCAATTGATGACTTCTTTGGGCCTTACACAAGTTGTTACTTCTGCCACTCACAAAGGTGGTCACTCCCTTGACTTAGTCTTCCTCCTGGGGATCAAAGCCTTCGATCTGGGGGTGGAACCTGTCAGATGGTCTGATCATTACACCGTGGGGTTCAGTTTTTGCACCCCCCCTTGCAGGTCTAACCCTGTGGAGATGGTTATGTACCATCCTTTGCAAGACGTAAGCTCTGAGGGCCTGGCGGCGGTGCTAGACCTATCGAAGCTTTCTGAAGTGAGCAATGATCTTGGCCTATAATAACGCCATTTCCTCGGCTCTGGATATCATTGCTCCTGTCCATGTTCATCCTTTACCCCTTCGCCCTCGGCCCCCATGGTTTGATGGGACCTTGAGGGAGATGCGGTGATAAGGATGAAGATTAGAGCATTGCTGGCGGAGATCCGCCATTGATGCCGACCATCTTAGATTGATGGAACATTATCAAGTCTATCATTCTGCAATCTCCCATAAGAAGGCAGAGTTCCTGTCTGGGGATATTGTGGCTGCTCAGAACCCACCAGCTCAGCTCTGTCAAACTGTAGACAGACTATGCAACCCAGCCTTCTGCAGGTTCGAAGAGCATGCTTGCTTCTTTGTGGCTAAGGTGGCTGACATCAGGGTGGCAATCCAACCTGCATTCTCTATGGGAGAAGCTGTGGATTGGTGCCTGGTCACTGTTCCTAGGCTCTCCTGGAGTTCCTTTTTTGGGCAGGAGTTCATTGATGTCATGCGGATTGTCCAGGGTATGCGCCCTACATGCTGTAGTTTTGATCCAGGCCCAACTTCCCTGATAAAGGGTTGTTGTGATGCTATCAGCTCAATCCTAGCTTGGATAGTCTGGTGCTCCTTGGAGACGGGTGAGTTTCTTAGCTCCCTGAAGGAGGTGGTGGTAACGCCCCTCCTGAAGAAAGCTTCTTTGGACCCAGACTGCCATGCCAACTGCAGACCAATCTCTAACCTTCCCTTTGTGGGGAAGGTGATTGTGAAAGTAGTGGCCATACAACTGGAGAACCATTTGACCATCCATGACATTTATGAACCACTCCAGTCTGGTTTTCAAAAGAGGCATGGTACAGAGACTGCACTGGTTCGGGTGCGCAATGATCTCTTGATGGCAAGAGATTGAAAGAGCCATTCTATCTTTGTCCTTCTTGATCTCTCTCCAGCGTTTGACACTATGAACCATGGGATACTTCTCGAACACCTGAGGTTCATCTGTGGCCTGTCTAGTACAGTCCTCGGGTGGTTTAGATCTTTCCTCACTGACAGAACTCAGAGGGTGGTGTCAGGTATAAATTCCTCTGGCCCAGTCTCTCTGTCATGTTGTGTTCCTCAGGGTTCGGTGTTGTCCCCCATGCTGTTTGCAGTATACATGCTGCCCCTCGGAGACATTGTAAGAAGGTATGCACTGAGGTTTCACTGCTATGCTGAAGATACCCAGCTCTACCTATCTTTTGCACCTGACCAGGATAGAACTCTCTCGGTATTTAACAACTGCCCCACTGAAATCCAGAACTGCATGAATTTGACCTGGCTGAGGTTGAACTCAGAGAAGACAGAGGTGATGGTTGTGGACCCGGGCCGCAAGATAGAGGGGATGGGAACTGGTTTGCCTTCAGGACTTTTTCTGGGTGGCTCCCAGCTCCCTACCTCTGAACGGGTGCAGAACCTGTGGGTGATTTTTGATGACAGGATGACACTGCAATCGCAGGTGTTGGCAGTCATCAAATCATCCTTTTACCATCTGAGGAAAATATCCAGGATTAAGCACCTAGTTCCGTCCGGTGATCTGCCTACCCTGGTCCACGTCTTTGTGACCTCGCGCCTGGACTATTGCAAATACCTGTATCTAGGGCTACCTGGGGTTGATTTCCGCTGCTTGCAGCTTGTGCAGAATGCTGCTGTCCAGTTATTGATGGGTACTCCTCTTACCTGTCATATTTCTCTGGTGCTGCGCTAACTGTACTAGCTGCCAATACAGTAGCGGATCACCTTTAAAGTCAGTCTTCTGACTTATAAAGCCCTACACAGACTGGTCCCGGACTACATGAAAGAGCTCCTGGTGCCTTACTGCCCTAGGCAATCACTCCGCTTGGTGGATGAAGGTTTGCTAGAGATTCCGAGGGTTTCTTTAAAGTCTTCGGGGGCCTGTGCTTTTATGTACACAGCCCCAACCCTCTAGAATTCTCTACCCAGTCTGCTTCAGGAGTGAGTGTCCATGGAGGAATTTAAACAGGCCTTAAAGACCCATTTGTGGTTGTTGGCATACCCCTGATGATGATATTTTATTGCATTTTATGAACTCAGTATTCATTCTATTTGTGTTTAACTTATTGTTTTTATGAAGTCTGCTGCTACGGCACCTTGGTTTTAGAAAAGTGCAGTAAAAATAATGATTATTATCATTATCATCTATCGAGTCCTGGCAGTCCACAAGTGGGCTGTGGCAGGGTGGTCTTCTGCACCTATCAAATCCCAGCAGTCCACAAGCAGGCTGTGGTAGGGTGGTATTCTGCATCTATCATGTCCTGGCAGTCCACAAGTGGGCTGTGGCAGAGTGAGCTTCTGCAACTATCGAGTTCCAGCAGTCCACAAGCGGGCTATGGCAGGGTGGCTTCTGCATCTGTCGTCTCATCCTGGCAATCCACGAGAAGACTGTGGCCAGATCCTTTGTGCTTGTTCTTCAACTCTGACGGCCCACCATTAGGTTTTGCACTGAAGAGTTTTTGCATTTGTTCTGCATTTCCAGCAGCCCACCAGCGGGGTTTTGAGCTGAGAGAGCTCTTGTATTTGTTTCTTGTTTCTGGCAACCTTAGAGAGGTGGGTGTAGCCAATGGACCTATGGCCTGTTTAGAAAACCTCTCAGCATCCCTTTAGTCACCCGAGGTTATCCTTGTTGCTCTATTTTTCTGACTCTTGGGCCCTTATTGCTCTGTTTTCTCTCTATCTGGAACAACTTACCTAGCCACCTTCATCTCTCCCCCCTCTTACCATGTTGTTAAGCAGCTTCAGGTACTCTTCCCTCAGGTGATACCTGAAACAAACACTGGCTCTGTGTGCCTTTCCCATTCACTTATCTGCTTCTAAACACCTAGTGTAGAAACAAGCCTTGAGTCTGTGTACCTTTCCCAGTCATCAATTTACATATCAACAAACACCTACTGAAGAAACAAGCCTTGACTTACTGTGCCTTCTAATCACCAAATTACATATAAATACACACCTAGACACGAGTTTAGGCTCATTTGGACTTTTTCTGGTCACCAGTTAGTGCATAAGTAAAGAAATTCAGCTGCCATTATTCATATTTATTTTGTTTCATCGCATCGCACAAAACATCCAAAACTTAAAATGTTAATACTGTACATTCTCAAACCTGATCAGGCCTCCCCTTGAGCAGTTTGGGGCCTCCCTTGGGAGGCGGCCTCACCATTTGAGAACCACTGTACTAGAGGAATTTAAGTTAGATACAAACATCTGTAACTGGATTTCAGCATGGTTACAGGATAGGAAACAAAGAGTAACTATTAATACCATACTGTCAGGATGGGCACCGATAACTAGTGGGGTTCCTCAGTGTTAAGTATTGGGCTCTAGTCTCTTTAATATCTATATATCTTCACTACAAATAAATAATCCTAAGACCTGGCTTGCTAAATTTGCAGATGATTGCAGAGTGGGGGCAGTGGTAAATAACCTTGATGATGGTGCGTCCCTGCATAGGACAATTGATAAAATTCAATCATGGACAGAAACAAATAAACTGGTCTTGAATACCAGAAACTGTAAGGTTATGCACTTAGGTAAACAAAATACACCAAGTGTTACCAACGAAGAAAAAGACTTGGGGGTTAAGATAAGTTTGGACCGAAGATTTGGTCCCCATTGCAGAGAGCAAGTGAAAAAAAGCAAACCACAATCTAAATTGTATTTTGAAGCATATATCTAGCAAGGACAAAAAGGTTTTGATGCCACTGTACGGAGCACTGGTTAAGCCCCACCTTGAGTACTGTGCCCAGGTCTGGTCTCCCCACATAAGACAAGATATTATTAGAATAGAGAGAGTTCAGAGAAGATTCACCAGATCCATTAATGGACTAAACTCCAAACCTGATGCAGATAAATTAACCACACTTAACCTTTATTCCCTTAATTATAGGAGATTTAGGGGAGATATGTGTTTACTATATAGGGAGTTGGGAATCCAGCCTAAGACGAGTTGGTGTAGTGGTGGAAGGCACCACAAACAACTCTTCCAGCCAAAATGGAACCATCGCGCAAGGAAGAGCTGGTTTAGCCAACGAGTAGTGAAAACATGGAATGAACTCCCAATTTTGGTAGTAGAAAGTCCCAGTATGAACAGTTTTAAATTTAATTTAGATAACCACTACAGGGATAGCACTACTAGGTTTTAAATTAAGTGGAATGGCAAGCTACATGGACGTAAGTCTAATAAGCTTGATACTACCTATGATACCTATGAAAGCTCTTCTTGTTGGCCGAAATGCTGCTACAAACAATACATTAGCAATGTCTTTTGTTTCACATTGCTGGTCTTATGTATATTTTCCTGATAATAAATGAAACATTTCTTTAAGCCCAAACTGCACACATATATGTTGAGAAAATGTACCTGTTTAAGAAATGCCTGACTCCATGTGCTTTTGGTTTGCTGGCATCCATTTTGTGGATTACTATAGGCTCAGGCTGGCTTACATTTGTGGGCTTTAAAGAGCTCTAGCATGAGGAGTCTGGGAACAAGAAAGGTGGGACTTCCTGCCTGAGGAGTTCCCTTCTTTATTTTCTTTTTGATTTCTTTTGTAATTGTATAAAACCAGGTATGTGTTAAAATGTTTTTTCATGGTTTGTTTACTTTTCTGTATGAAACAGACATATTTAAAATTGTTGCAAACATGTAACTAAAAGTTAAAGTATGACAGGTCACATGATTTCTAATCCTATAAAAGGGACTGACTGAGCACAATCTGGCAGATGACAGATGAGATCTGAACTGTGGAGGCAGCAGGCCTCTGCAGGAGTGAACAATGGCTGATGTAAGAGGGGAGTAGTCAGTGCTAAGGGCAGTTTCAGAAAGACTGACCAGTGGTGGTGGTAGCCAAGACTGGGATGTTTTGGACCAGAGTTGAGTTGAGCAGCTAGAGGGGTGATATGGGCTGCAGAGCTGCAGGTATAGGTAGGGCCATCCTCAGATATTGATTTTGGCCCTGTGGAGCCTACTGGCTGAGTGGGAACTGACAGCCCTTTAAGCCAAGTTTTTATAGTACCTCAAGATCATCCCCACTAGTCAACTGGTACGAGCAATACAGATTTGCACCATGTGAACAGTTTATTACATTGCCCAGTGTGTTGAAGCCCCCATGTAATAATGTGCACTTCCCTATGGGGCATTTTAAAATAACTTTTCTCACCTTCTGTATTTTCACTTCAACCTGCTCTCCCACAATCAGGATCAAAAAGGACTGTGAGCATAAAGACATTTACTAAAATAAAATAAAATAAATAAATAAATAAAATAAAATAAAATAAAATAAAAGCAGAGCTGTGCGGGACATGGTTTGTGGCCCCAGGCAAAAAATTTGGGGACCCAGCTCCTGAGGCTTGGTCCTAACAGTGCCCCTCGTGGCTTTCCCTGGGACTGCAGTCCACCTTCAAGTTCCTCAACAATTAAATACTGTACCAGAAGCATGGCACATAACTCTGTTATTACCACTCGGGACATCTTCAGTGGGTCAGAACTCATTCTCTTTTTGATTTGCCAAATCCTGGAATACCTCTTTTGACTTGCTAAGGGGGTGCAACTCCATTGCTTCCTTTAAAACTCAGCTAGTGGATGTGCTTACTGCTTCCAGTAGTTGTAACTGCTTCTAATATGCAATGAATTTCTGACCAAATATCTTCTTTGTACTGCCTTGTATCCCTTATTACCTGTAAATCCCAGTATGTGTATTTTACATATAACCTCTGTATGTCAGTATTGTATGTTTGAACATTTCAACCATAGATCCTTTGAAAAACAGGCCCTTTTGTAAAGGGTTTTGTGTGTAATTAAAAACTGAACACTTAAACAAACTCAGAGCCTTTTTGAAGTGGCATTCAGTAAATAAGGTTACCTTGTCTTGCCTAGCCCAGCCCAGCCCATCCTCCACCTTAAACTGGAAGCACCTGTTGTTTAAAAAACAAGGATGCTCGGGGGATCAGATGTCATGGAAAAAAACAGGCCTGCTATTCAAACAAAGTAACATTAACCTTATAGTCTAATGTATAATGATGTTACATAAAGGCATATAAAATGTGTACAAAGAATACTGGCTGGTACAGGCTGGAACCTGAACTTTTGAAAACATACTAGTGCCAGCCTGCCTGATTATACAGTTACCACACATTATCAAAATAGGTAGGGGAAAATCCTAGCTTCTGATTGGCCAAGGCAGGTTGATACACATACATTTACTTCAGCCTAATTCACAGTAAAAAAAAAACAAAAAAAAACAGCACAAGTGAGAGTAGGAATTTAGGTAAAACACATATGTAATTTATTATCCACTTCACTCGTCTCCGACTGCCAGCACAAACTTGGCTGCCCAAATCCATCCAAGAGGGGCTTAGATCTGTGGCAGGACTGGCAATATATTGTCCCTTACATGTACATCAGAGTTAGCTCCAGTTGCTTCTCCTATGCTGGCCATCTGGCTTGGAACAAGCTGCCTATTGGCCTGTTCCCCATCCACCACACCACCACCACCATTTTTGGCCTAATATGATGATGGTACGTTCTGCACTACTCACATCATAAGACCTGTTGTAACTGAGCAGCCTCGGAGACCCCATGGTATGGGTGACTATACCCCATATTGACCTAAATTGTACAGTATGCTTGATATGATGGGGTTTTGTCCATCCACGTGAGACCTATGTGGAAGTTAATTGTAATCTTCTGAGCCTAACAGCTGGGTACTTGGTGCCTCTCCACTTGTGATGAATAAGTAAAACGTGAAATACTGCTGTAATAGTGGTGAAAATCTGTTTGTTCTTAAGCTATAATGTGTAAATGGTACCTTCTGCAACCGGATATATTTTTGAATTTTATAGTTATTTTATAGTTATGTAGAACTAGAGGCTAGGAGAAGCTGGGGTGGGAGGATGTGGGGGAATAGGTACATGTATGGGAAGCAGAAGAGTGGTAAACTGCAATAGCTGTGGGGGCAGCAGTCTTTCTGGGGGTGTTGTGGATAAAGGGGGATGTCCTGTGTGTAAGATCCTGAAGCAGCTAAGGGCTGAAATAAGGCTGCTCAAATGGGAGTTGGGGAAGATGGTGTGGGAAGTCAGAGGAGCAGAGCAGTGGAGGGAAAGGCAGAGGGGTGATGCCCAGGGGAGTGAGGGCATCAGGCAGGGACAGGAGTGGGGAGGAGCACCCAGTATACAGGAGTATCTCTTCCTCAAAGGACTAGGGAGCCCAGGGTGGAAAAACTGCAAGTGGTAAGGGGTTGGAATGTGAGAGTAGCATCAGGGGTGGGAAATTCTAAAGGGGTGCCTTTATTGAATAGATTTGTACCACTGTCTGAAAGGAGGGAGGGGGCAGCAAGAGGTGAGGCAGGAGGTCAGGTTGAGCCAGGGCTGAGAGTAGGAATACAGGAAGGGGAGAGGGAACTAATAAGGGTGGGCAGGGAAGAGGAGGAAGGCAAAACGGAATGGAGAAAGAGGGAGAGGAAAGGAGGAGGGGAGGGGAAAACTGAAAGCACATACAGATAGTCAGAAGGGGAGGGGCAGAGTGGGAGATGGAAAAACAGTTAAGGGGATAAATTGTGGATGTGGAGAGAAGTTCACCAGGGTGCAGAGGGAGCAGTTAGGTTGGAAGTAGCTAGTACCGAAGGTAAGAAAGGAAGGACGGGGAGCACGGATGTAGGGTATGGAAGGGTGGCAATCACAGGGGACTCCATAATTAGGGGTATTCACTGGGGAAGGAAAGGGGACCCAAATGCAAGCAGGAGGGTGGTTTGTGTGCCAGGGAAGACAGAGGGAAGGTGGGCCCAAGAATAAGAAAAATAGTAAGAGAGGTTGGAGGAAAACCTCATTTAGTTTTACATTTGGGAACCAATGACTTAGCTGGGGAGGAGGTTGAGGTAGTGCAAAGTAGGTTCAGGGAGTTAGGGAAGATCTGCAGGGAGGAAGGAAGTTTGCTGGCCTTCTCAGAGGTGATACCAGTACCAAGGGCAACACAGCTAGGAAATGAAGAATAGAGGATTTTAATGACTGGCTGAGGAAATGGTGCAAGGAGGAGATGTTTATCTATATTGCGGACTGGGAGGAGACCTGGTCGTGACAGGTTACACCTCAGTAGGAAGGGTTTGAGGGTACTCGGGGACAAACTGGGTGAATACATAACCACTACACTTAATTTAAACTACTGAGATGGGGGCAGCGGTCATGCCGGCCACAGACTCTGAGAGGAGGAGGTCAGTGAACCTCCCCCCACAGTGATGGATGAGGTTTGGAGGGAGGAGGTGAAAGGGATGAGAACACAGTTAGCAAAGGATGGAGGGGTGAGGAACACATAACAAGGGTACATGGAGGGATGCACACAGAGAGAATAAATGTGAATAGAAGAATAGAGGGAAGAGAAGGAAGGTCAGATTCTAGGTGGAGGGTGATGTCTTTGAATGCGTAGAGTCTTAGAAACAAGATGGATAACCTGCAGGCACTATTAGCAGAGAGGAGGGTGGACATAGCTGCAGTAACCGAGACTTGGGCAACATCACACCATGACTGAGACCCTGCGATTCCTGGATATAAACTATACAGGAGGGGAAGGGGTGGAAGTTTATATCAGGGAGAGAATAACTTGCACAAGGGAGGAGTCAGAAGAAGGAGAGGTAGAGGCATTATGGGTTCAGTTAAGGTCCAATAGAGGGAGAAAGAAGAGGTTGGGAGTGGTTTACAGACCACCCAGTCAGGATGAGGAGAGGGACATGGAACTGAGCTCACAAATATTGGAAGCTGCAGGAAAAGGAGAGGTGGTAATTGTGGGGGACTTCAACCTGCCCAAGGTGGACTGGAGCATACCCTCCACAACATGTGCTAGGAGTCAGGTAATCCTGGAAGGACTGCAGAGTGGGTTCTTGACTCAGGGCATCACTGAACCAACAAGAGCTGAGGCAATTCTTGATCTGATGCTCAGAAATGGGGAGCATGTGCATGAAATAATGGTCAGGAAGCCACTGGGTGGAAGGGACCATTGTACAGTGTGTTTCCAGTTGGATATGGGCAGGGAAAGCATCCTGACTAAGACCAAAATCTTGGATTTCAGGAGGGCGGACTTCTGGAAAATGGGCAAAGTGTTAAGGAGCCATCTGGTGGGCATCAGAGCAGATATGGGGGTAGACCAAAGGTGGTCCATCATTAAGGAAGGAATAATGGTTGCCACAGAGGAGTGCATTAGGCTCAGGGGGAAGAACACAAGGGCCAAAGTGCCCAGCTGGTTCAGTTCTGGGGTTTTCCGAGCAGCAAGGGAAAAGAGGTTGGCCTATAGAAAATGCAGGAAGACCAAGAGAGAGAGGGATAGGGAAAATTACCTAAGGTTGGCTAGTGAGGCAAGTAAGGAAGTCCGGCGAGCAAAGGTACAGAAGGAGCTGCAGATAGCTGAAGGAACTAAGAAGGGGGAGCAGGCTTTCTTTCACTATGTAAGTGAGAAAAGGGACAAAAAGGAAGGGATTGTTAGGCTTAAGAAAGGGGTGGAGTGGGTGGAGGATAATGGAGGAAAAGCAGAGATGCAAATTAATACTTCTTTTCCAGCTTCACCAGGGAGAAGGGCAGTCCAGTGCCTTCAGGAAGGAAAAGAGGAGCAAGGGGGGAGGGGAACACAGATGTAGTGATAGAGAAGAATAGAGTGAAGGAGGAGCTGCTGGCACTGAAGGTGGACAAATCACCAGGCCCAGACAGAGTACATCCAAGGGTACTAAAGAAAGTGGCTGAGAAGCTGGTAGGGCCACTGGCAGACCTATGTAATAGTATCTTTAGAGTCAGGAGTGGTACCGCAGGACTGGAGAACAGCACATGTAGTGCCCCTCCACAAAAGCAGTCCCAAGGATGACCCAGGGAATTACAAACCGGTAAGTCTGATCTCCATTGTGAGCCAGCTCATGGAGATCATACTAAAGGAAAAGTTGGATGAATATCTAGAGGAGCATGGTCTCCAGGACGTGAGGCAGCATGGGTCCATGATGGGGGAGATCATGTCAAATGAATCTGATTGACTTCTTTGACTGTGTCGCCAAGAGAGTAGACAGGGGCCAAGTGGTAGACATCCTCCATCTTGATTTCAGCAAGGTCTTTGACTCTGTGCCCCACAAAAGGTTGATCAGGAAGTTGGTGAATCTCAGGGTTGGGGGAAAAGATGGCCAAATGGGTGGAAAACTGGCTGAGGGACAGAACCCAGAGGGTGGTTGTTGGGGGGGAGCATTATCTGGCAATAGAGAAGTAATCAGTGGGATCCCGCAGGGCTGGGTGCTGGAGCTGGTGTTGTTCAATGTCTTCATCAATGGCAATGGGGATGGCATTAAGGGCAAAATGTGCCTATTCGCAGATGACACCAAGCTCTGCGGGAGAGTGGACACAGCTGAAGGGATACAGGACCTACAAAAAAAATCTGGAAAAGCTGGGGAAGAGGTCCAGGATCTGGCAGCATGGCTTCATTACCAAGAAATGCAAAGTTATGCATATTGGAGCCAAGAATCCCAGGACAGAGTACTACTTGGGTGGAGTCCAAGTATCTGCATCAGAGGAGGAGAAGGACCTGGAAGTTATGATCACTACTGACCTGAAGCACTCCACGCAGTACAAGAAAGCAGCAGCAAAGGCAAACAAGATGATGGGATGCATATCTAGTGGGATTAGTAGTAGGCGAGAGGAGGGTATACTGCCCTTGTACAGGTCACTGGTAAGGCCACATCAAGAGTATAGAGTTCAGCACTGGTGCACACACCTCAAAAAGGACGTTAAGGCATACGAGGAGAGATTGAGGGCACTGAACATGTACTCCCAGGAAGACAGGAGAGAGGGACATTATTGGGACATTCAAGTACTTGAAAGGGATAAATAAGGTTGATAAGGAGAATCTCTTTAAGCTGAGTGACAACCATATCATGAGGGGGCACAGTCTTAAGCTGGGGGTTGGGAGGTTTAGGAGGGAGGTCAGGAAGCACTTCTTCACAGAGAGAGTGGTGGACACTTGAAATATGCTGCCAGAAGAGGTCATCTCGTTGAAGACAGTGGGCAGCTTTAAGAGAGCTGGGATAAGCATAGGGGGAAGGTAAGGATCATGGGTAGGGAGGATGGGAGGAGTGAGGAGGGAGGGCAGGGACATTAACTCAAGCTGTGGACCCAGCATTATGAGCAGACTTGATAGATCAAATGGTCTTCTTCTTCGTATATTCGTATGTAACCAGATCCTGCTGCAATTGGTGACCATTGTAAATGAGTCATGGACTAAAACTATTATACAATTGCACAGAAAATGCTAGATTCTGATTGGCTGACTGGCACATTTTATCCATTGTAAATCCTGGCATAACCAACAGGAAAAGGTGCTAGTGAACTGCACCTCAAATCCTCCCATTTTAAATCACTCCGACCCCCCCAAAATTAAAATTGTCACTGCCATATTATCTCCTCGCTAAGCCAAGTGGAAACTCCTGAACACCACAAAAATCCTGTCCCAAAGCTACCTCTGACAAAAAAACAGAGCTGTCCTTTGTATTTTGTAATGTTCACCCTCCAGTCCAAGGAGAGCCAAAGACTATTTTTTCCCCCATGAAAGATGAGCAACGTAAAGTACAGGCATCGGTCGCGCACTTGTCCTCTGGTCCATCGCTCCTTTGCAACTAGCACTGTAAGGTAGAAGCGGGTTCAAGTGTTTCATTTTGTGGGATCGGAGTGTGAAACATTGACTGTATGCTTGCCAATAAGGGGGGTGCATATGGAACACATTTGAGTCTCTGGTAAGAGAGGGATGTATGCCGCACATGCCCACAATGCAGAGAAAATTGAGTCAAAGCTCCATAGTACAAATTGCATACAGAACCATCTTCAGGAGGCTGTCCCAGTTCCTACAACAAAAATGGAGCTGGGAAACAATGAAGGGGTGACATCAGGCACACTGTTGAAGGTTTCCTGGCCCCATGGAAAGAATTGGGATTGGGAATCACAGTACTGCTCACGTGAAGTAATATCGGAGCCCTAGCAACCCAGGACTATTTTTTTCTGGTGCAGCAACAAATGACATAAAACTAATAATAAAAAAAAAACACTTTTTCTTTTAGGGGGCACAAAATATAGGGGACATTGTATAATTGCAATATACCACTCCAGGGTATGGGTTATGCTGGGACTTACCCATGCCTGGTGTGGAAACATTTGACTGCCTGGGCGTGCCCCGTGACCAACAACACATCAGGCGTAACCTAGAATAACCCACACCCTGTCATGGTATATTTCTTAATTATTAGCTACTCACTTAAAACCTCCAACAAGTCCCTTAAATGTAAAACTCTATTAAATTGAAATAAATAGTAGATATTCTTTCTTCTCATTATCCCCCACCCACCCACACACATAAAACAAATTTTAAAAATGAAGTATTATTCATAGGTTTAATTCTTGGTGTTTTGGTGAGCATGAAAAATCCCCCTCCTATCCTTATCAGCTTGCCAGGCTAATCTCTGCTGCTTACCCTGCCACAGATAAAATTGAGACCTTGGCTCCACAGAAAGCCTTCCGTTATGTGTGAGAGGGTGAACATTCTGCAGAAGTTTAAATTCCTGTATTCCATAATAAATAAACATTCCATTTATTGAATGTATGGAAAAACATGTCACTGGGGGCGCTGTTGAGCACACCTACGGTGAATACGTGGCTTTGCTGGCTCTCCATACCAGGGGCTCAATTTCTTGATTTTTTTGGGGGGGGAAATTTGGGAATTTGGGTTGGATTTGAGTGGAACTGAAACCTACACCTCGAGCAGAGTTGAACGATATAAGATTGCACTATGGGGCATACAAAGAAGGGAGCATCGTGCACTGCTAAAAATCAGCCCCCGGCGGAGCGCCAGGCTGCTTCTCTTACGCCTACTCAGCCTACTGTGGGACCCCCGTGGAAAGCTCATCAGGTATCAATGCAGGCCACTGATGCCAAAGTTGAAACTATTCTACAGAGGATTGATGAGCAGACAACAAAATCAAGGTGGTGAGTAGAGCTGCTTCCGCGGTGGAGTCGCAAGCCTCGCAAGCCCTCACTACTACAGCCCAAATGGTAAAAGAGAATGCCCACTTGCGATATCATCTGGAGGGGTTAGAAAATGTGCAACGTGCTTGAAATGTGCTGATTGTGGGCCTAGTGGAGGGCCAAGAGTCCACTGATCTCCTTGTTTTCCTGAGAGAATGGTTACCAGGGCCATTGCATCTTTAGCAGGACTTGACTACACACTTCATTCAGGCTAATCGTATTTCTCTCCACTCAGTGGAAGCCCAGAAGGATCAGCCACACACTATACTCCTGGTGATGGATGGAGTTGCGACCAGGGGTCAGATGCTGCAGGCGGCCTGCTCAGCTGAGCAGCTGCACTGTGATGGTCGAACTGTGCATTTGTTCCCAGACCTATCGCACGCAACACGGGCACATCAGAAAAAGTTTGATAGTCCGTGCCCAGTTGAGAAGTCTTGGGGTAGTCCACTTGTTATTGATGCCTGCCTGTTTGCATATTTTTTATGCGGGACATACCTTTCAATTTACAGACTCAGTGGAGGCGGGGAAACAAGCGGATCTGATACAGCGGGAGTTTGAGGCGACTTATAGCCCACCAGCTATGGACTTGAGCTCTGAGGAGGCTGAAACTGAAACAGCCACTTGAGAACTAATGGGGACTTGAAAGTTCCATATGTAAGTGCAGAGAAGCTTTTTGTGGATGAAACATTTCTAGTTGCCTGAATTTTTACAGCAAAGCCTGTAGTGCATAGTTACTAGTGCATCATAACAGTTTCTATGTTGATTCTGCTGTGCTCAGTATAATTATAATTGTATGCAAAATTCAAAAGTTGTACTCAATCCAGTTCTTGTAATGTAGATTTATAGAATTGTGCTGCAGTTGTTGGGGGGGGGGTGCTCTCTGAAGGCACTTTGCATGTTTGGAGTTAACCTTGGATTGGGGTTCATATCAACTATTTCAGGTTGAGGATTTCTCATGTGTGGACTTTTTAAGACATTTGGGACTCACCACCATAGCCATGTAGGGTGCATCTATTTGAATTAATGGATCCTAATGCATAGATTCCTTTTCTTGTTATTCCCCCATATCCATAAATAATATTGTTTAGACTGCCTTCCTCTGTTCCATTGAATGGATCCTTATATGTGGTATGATGTCTGGCAAACAAATGTCTTTTGTTAACATGCAATAAATAAAAAGTACAAAAAAAAGTGTTACTAACTGGTGGGGAAGCATTAATTGTTACTAGTAAGCAAAAAAAAATATAAAAAGTTGGCTGTTATTTTTTTTTTATTTTTTCACAGTGTCCCAATTTCATAAGCTTAATAAAACCTGAGAGATCAGACAAGTCACAGGAGTGTCATAGAGTGGTCAGCAGAGTCTGCCTGTCTCGGTTGCAGATGCTCGAGGGCAATTTGTTCCCATAATGCTGTTCTCAGGGCAGCGTTGACCTCAGGGCAGCACCATTCAGCTCCTCCTCCTCCAGCTTACTCCTATTGGTGGATTTCACCCACTGGCAGCACTGCTTCCTCAAAAAAAGTTGAACATTTCGGAGGACAGTGTTATTGTTCTTGTGTTTAGTGTGACAACTTTGTGTTTGCTTTTTCTGAAGGAGAGATATGGAGTAGTATGACTAGACTTGAAAATCCTATGAAACTTCACTGTGCTTCAGTGGCTCAATAGGTATACCAGCATACTACAGATCCATGGGTCAAGGGTTCAAACCTTGACCAGGGAAAAATGTTCTTATTCTGAAGGATAGCTATGGAGCAGTGACTACACTTTGAAATCCTATCTAAATTCACTGTGCTTCTGTGGTCCAATACATATGTCAGCATGCAAAAGATCTAGAAGTCAATGGTTCAAGCCTTGAGCAGGAATATTTTTTTTTATGTGTCACTTTATTCTGAGTAGAGACAAAACTTTGGAAAACTAATAAAAACAGTGTATTTTGGTGGCTCAAGGTGTATGTCTGTCTGTATCCAAAAAAGCCAGACTTCAAGGGTTCAAACCTTAAACAGGGACATTTTTTTGTGCTTTGTGTCAAACTCAGTTGTGAGCATTTAATCATATGTGTCACAAATCATTGCCTTTTTTTAATATTGCTAAATTAAGACAGAAGTAAGTGAGAGAATATCTTTTATTTATAAATTTTAATAAATGGGGCAGTACCATGATGACTGGTTACTGGCACTGCCCTGGGGCAGTACCATGATGGTTGGTTTCTGTTGGCTGCTCCTGGGGCAGTGCCTGGGTAGACAGTAATTGAAGAGGCTTTTTTTAGAAAATGTGGGTAGGGTGAGTTGTAGGTAAAACTGAACTATTGTCTTAATTATTGCCTGCCTGGTAAATTTAAACCAGCCACAGTGGCCGTCATTTAAGCGCCGTATTAAAGAACTGTGTCTTGCTCTGTACTTTGAGGGCTGGGTAAGAATTGTCTGGCCTAGGGCCTCAGCTAAGTGAAAACTGGAAAAGGGATGGCAGGAAGCAAGGGCTGAGGTCTTAAATTTGCACCTATCCCAGTGTCCCATCATGTAAGTGTCCCATCACATGAGTGCCCCAAAGAAGGAGTGTGCCTATAGTTCTACAGTGAACTCTGAATAGGCACAGGTATCTAACAGCACAATTCTATGTGGCAAGACATGTTGTGTAAGGGATCCTAGGGGTAGTCTAGTATAGCAATAGGTAGGTGAATTTATGCATACCTGACTTGTAGCACTTCCATCTGCGCTGCTTGCCTGCTGCTCCACCTACACCGCTAGTGACCATGTTTACATGGAAAGAGCTGTATACCAGTGCATGGTGGCAGAAGTGTTTCCTGCATTCCCTAGTGCATTTCTGCCAAGGTCGGGATGGAAGGTAAGTTATTAGCACCCAACAGGTCATTAGAAACCTGATTATGGTAGAAAACCAGAGATTTTAGTTTTCTGCCATGCTTATTGGAAACGCCGCATGAGCTCTGGCTGGAGTTCACTGGGTACACGTCAATTTGTCCTGGTCATTTTAATCAGTGACAACTCACCCCGGGCTATTTGCTCCGGTGTCAATTCATCCCCAGACAGTTTGCTCCTACTGCATATCATACTGCACTCCAACAAAAATTACAGAATTTCCACTTCTACAATCCACAAACACATTGCCTCATCTGCAGGGTGTATTGCACCCACCTGGAGTTTATTTTATAATATTTTTGCTGGGGGCAAATTGTCCAGGGATGAATCGACATGGGAGCCAAGTGATGCCTGAGCTAATACTCTGGGGCAAGTTGTCATGCAGCGAAATGGCCGGGATGAATTGTCATGTAGCCAAGTTTACATTGAGCTGTTTGAAAAGGTGGAAAGGGAGTCTGCTCAGTGTCTCATGGCATGCATCGTGGGTGTTTTTTGTCCAGCTCAGACCTCCTGCTCAAGAGATAACTGAATGTCTGAATTCTTTAATTATTGTATAGCAGTTGCAGCAGGTGGAGTAGCGTGTTTACACACTAGGTAAAAATGCCTGCAGTGGTACATGATCCCACCAAAACAGGGATCACGGTTTGCCACAACGGAGTGACCTATAATGCTCCTCAGGTCATTTACATGACCTGATCTGCAACGGTGAAACTCATCTATACCACTCCCAATGGTACAGATCATGTCATGTAAATAGGCCTAGTAAGTGTCCAACAGTGTAACTGTGTAACAGTGTGACAATGTAAGCTGACAACACCCGATTTAGAGTCGCATGTTAAAGGGAGCAGCTGAAAGGGATTAAAGCAGGTAGAGGTTAGTGCAGGGCATGGTGTATTACATTGTAGGAAGGAGGTATTAGATACTGGAGGAGGGGTGACACCTGGCAGTATGGAGCAAAGGATCTGAGGGGAGATAGCCAGCTGCAAGGACTGTGGGGTGCTAATTTCCCAGACTATGATCTGTAGGATAGGACACAGCCTAACCCATATGTTTGAGATTCATGGAGCTCCAGGTACAGCTGGTAGCAGCATGGGAAGAGATGTCTAGGCTGCTTTACCAGCTAAACTGGTACCCATAGGCACACTCTGTACCACCACTCCCCCAGAGACCCACTGGCCTGTGGGACTGGAGGGCAGTGGGGATGGGGAAGGGTGGAAGGAACAGTCACAAAGAAGTCATCCATACTCACCAAATCCTGACTGCAAATCACTTTACACCACTGGAGGAGGAGGAGAAGCAGGTAGCTGACTCCATTGGTGGAGGACTCTCTGAGCTGGGCAGGAAGGGTAAACAGGATGACTCAGTGGTACCCAGGGGAGAGAACAGGAACCCAGCAGGAAGAAGTGTCATAGTGGTAAGGGACTGTACAATTAGTGGGATGGAGAAGGTGGTCAGGGGAAGGGGAACGGGGAGAAAGTGGTCAGATGCCTTCCAGATGCATCAGTTCCGGGATATGGATTGGATAGGGGGGATGGTAAATGAGGGGGAGGGGAAGGGGAGCCCGGTGTGTTGGTACACTTGACAAATAAGTCTACTGAAACAGTAAAGTATAACTTTTTTTTTTTTTGTCGAGGTGTTTCTCCTCCGGGCAGTATGGGCAGCTCTTCAGCCCTGTCTCTGTCTCATGTAACTGGCTGCTGCACCCTCCAACACTGGGGGAGGGGGGTAGAAGTCCCCTGCAGATTTCCCCCATGGCGGGGCCGGAGGGGAGGGCCATCCTCTCCCAAGAATAACACATTCAGTATCCCCCAGTTTGGATGGCAAAGCGGGCATGAAGGAGATGCACAAGGCTTCATGTTGCCCGTACTACCATTTTCTGCTTTTCTACTTTTCTTCCCCGTCTTACTACAGTGATATTGTGTGTGTGTGTGTGTGTGTGTGTGTGTGTGTGGAGGCACAGACCCCCTGTGCAGCCATAGCCCCTCCCTTCGAGTCACCTTTGGGCCCTGCACTGCCACCGGACCTCCACCCGGTGGCAGTCATGGACTGAGATGACTGGCCACCCCTCTTGGGAGAGAACAGCTGTTCCTGGGATGCTCAGTCCTCACAGCCTCTGACAACCCATGCTTGTTCCCACCTCAGTGCCTTAGCCCTCCATGCCACCGGCTGGACTATGAAGTGTAACTTTTGAAGGCTGGAGGACAGACTAAAGCAACACTTGGCTTTCCTGGGCTTTTTTGAGGTCCTCCCTACGTGGGGTAGGGGGAATGGGAAGAATAGGCTGAGGAAGGAGAAGATTGAGGAATTTAATAGGGGGTTGAAGGGATTATATCAGGAGTAGCTTATCATTTTGTAGGAGAGTGGGGGGCTTCTGGGACAGGAGGCTCTTCAAGGGTGATGACCTTCATCCAACAAGAGAGGGGTCCAGTTGGGTTGAGCAGAAGTTTGATGTCTACGTGATGGGCATTCAAACTGAGAGGGAGGAAGGCTGAGGCTTGGGAAACCACATAGAATGGAGAGCAAAAGAGGAACCTACTGTAGCTAAAACTCCCCCAGAAATGTGGACTAGTAGCAGTGGATATGAAAGCAGCAAAGCAGGGGTCCATAATAAAGTATATAAGGGTGCTAGAGAGGGAGGGACTCACAAAGTCAGCAGGGAGAAGGATAACAATGAAGTTAAGGAAGGAGGGGGGGAAGGAGAGAAGCTGACAAGAGGGGGAAGGGGAAGGGTATAGGCACAAGCTGGAAGGCAGTCTGCCTAAATATCAGGAGCCTAGGAAACAAAATTAGTGATCTCCAGGTGATGGTGGTGGATGCGGGATTGGAACCTGTAGCCATTACAGAAACATGGGCCACTGGGAATAATGAATGGGACCTGGCAGTACCAGGGTATCCAAAACCAAAAGAACGCTGGCTCAAAACGGTCATGAGAAGCAGAGTCCACTCTGTTGGGTGCTCTAAAAAAACTGTTTCTTTATTATAAAAATCAGTTAAAGGACAAAAACTGTCTGTAGTACATTAAAATAAAATAGTAGAACCAGGGTATACCATGTTTTAGAGAAGTAGTGGTAAGGAAAAAGGAGGTGGGATAACTTTTTATGTCAGCAAAGGGATAGAGGCAGTATCGGATGGGTCTATCAGGGCAGGAAATGGGGGAACAGAATTGTTGTAAGTACAGCTGTCAACAGCTTCAGGAAAGAAGTTATGCAGGGGGCCAGTCTATAGACCACCAGGACAGGGAAATGAGGGGGATAGGGAACTAGGGGCAGAAACTGAGAAGGAGGCCACAAAGTGGGATGTAGTTGATGATGAGGGGGGTCTCAATCTACCAAACACAGATTGGGACATTCCAGCAGCTCAGGGCACTGGATGTCAGGCCCTGCATGATACAGTCCAGGACTGATTGCCTGCTGGTGCAGCTGGTCAACAAACCTACAAGGCAGGCTGCCACTTTCAATGTGATACTTAGCAACATGGAAATGGTAGATGGAGTGTGGTTTGGGGAACCAGTGGCCGTAATACCATATGCTCTGAACTTGCCCTGGGTATCAGTATACACTCATCAAAGGCTGTGGTCCTGTATTTCAGATGAGCAGACTTTGACCAGATGAAGGAATTAGTCAGGATAAGTTGGTTGTATTGGACAAAATCAGGTTGGTTGGAAGATAGAGTAATAAGGGGGCCATTCTTGAAGCAAGAAAATCCATGCTTAGGGATGATTACCAAGGGTAACAGGCCAAAGAGACCAATCTTGTTCTCTGAGTAGGTCAGGGAGGCAGTAAAGGACAAAAAAGGGCCTTCATCAGCTGCAAGGAGAAACAGGAGGATAAGGAATAGACCGAACACCAGGTAAAGATGAAGGCGGTCAAGAAGGCAGTCAGGGCTGCAAAAACAGACAGAGCTGTGTACTGTGGAGGTGGTCATGGGAGAGGAAAAAACATTCCTTAAGTACAGCAGAGAAAACAAGAAGACACGGGGGGATTGTTAGACTGACAGAGGAGGGCAGATAATAGAAGAGGAGTTGCATAAGGAAGAGGTTCTTAACTGCTGCTTCTCAGTATTCACAGTGGAGGACTGCAGACCTCTGCTGGAAAGTGGCATAAAGACTTCTGCAAGGGGGATCCCAGAAATGGGACAGCTGGTGATTACAGGAGAAAGGATTTGAAAAGGGCTCGCTGCCCTGAAAATACACAAGACTCCAGTGCCAGATGGGAAACACCTGACAGTGCTCAGGAAATTGGCACTGGAACTGGCTGAACCCCTGTCAGGGCTATTCAATAGTTCACTTCAATCAGGGGTGATTCCAAGAGATTGGAGGGTAGCTGATGGTGGTGAACCTCCACAGGAGGGGACAGAAAGGGACTGGGAAATTACAGGCCTGGCAGTCTTGCCTCTATAGTAGGTAAACTGAAGGAGACACTAATCAAAGAGGACCTAGTGGACTACCTGAAAAGAAATAAGCTCTAGGATGGTAAATAGCATGGATTCATGACAGGCAGGTCTTGTTTGACCAACGTGATACTTTTCTTTGACTGGTAACAAGGGCGGTGGATAAGGGACAAGTAGTAGCATTACTATGACTTCAGCAAGGCATTCGGCTCAGTGCCACACAGAAAGTTACTGAAGAAACAGGATCTTGGAACAGTAAAGGACTTAGGTGGATGGAAAGTTGATTGGGAGGAGACAGCAAAGGGTGGTCATGAGTGGGGTACTGCTGGTGTCAGTCCTGGGACCAGTCCTTTTTCAAAGTGTTCATCAGCGACATAGGAGAAGGAATACAGGGCAAGATATGTCTCTTTGCAGATAACACTAAGATCTGTTGCAGCGGAGACAGTGAGGAGGGAGTAAGGGAGTTGCACAGGGACCTGCGATAGTTAAAGAGGTGGTCCAAGGTTTGGCAGTTGAAATTCAATGCCTAAATGTGCAAGGTGATGCACATAGCAAAGAAGAACCACAGGACAGAATAGTGGAAGGGATAGGTTAAAAGCTAGGTACTACTTCAGAGCAAAGGGACCTGGCAGTAATCATAAGCAACACCCTGAAACAATCTAGTGAATATAACAAAACATGCTGGTATGTTGGCATGTATTGGTAGGAGGTTCTATTTTTTTTTTCTCCTGTTTGTGCCCCAGACCTGAGACCACAGCAGACAGGTGCGTGCGTGAAGGCACACTCCGGGTACCGGCTTGGCCCCTTCTGCCCCACCCCCTGGCATTCGCCACCGCCCCCTTCACCTATGAGTAACCCCCCTATAAATGGAGCTTCCCAAAAGTCTTTCTTGGGTGTGCTTAAATGCCCACTGCCAGGCGGGCGTTCTGTGTCTTTACAGGTGTAAAAGTGCTTGCATGCGAGTGCCCTATTGGCCTCCGTGCCTGTCTCTTTAAGAGACATTATTTTTGTACTGTATAATTAATCTGGGTAAGGGTCGAGTGTTTCCAGGCTTGAGTCCCGCCCGAGCTGCAGTAATATTGCTCTGTTCTGCCATTGCTAATGGTGCAGAGGGAGCTCTGTTAGAACTGGTAATTGTTTGCAGATTAGCTGCTCTAATAACAATGGTATTGTAGCTTGTCTAACCTGCCTTTCTTTGCAGCATGGACATTTCTGTATTGCACCAATCACTACCTTTTGAGGACCTTAAAATGGTGTCCGTTCCCAGGGGCCTTGTGGGAGTGAATTTCTGTAGGAATTGTAGTTTTTCCACTTTGGTGCCTAAATGGACCTGGAGGGGGAGTTCTAGCTGTGACAGACAGATGGATCAACCAACCAAACCTTTTGGATCTCAGAGGAAGTCCTGGTGCTGCCTGCAGCAGAGTGTCAGTCTGAGTTTGGAGTTGAGAGTGAACAGCTCAAGTGATCTGAGCAGCTGCTCCTGTGTAGTCGCGTGGGAAACTGGTGGAAAGGCTGAGTTCGGCCTATCTGCCTGCTGTCCCTCAAAAGGGATCCTTAAAGAGTGCTTAAATAGCTAGACTGTATCCGTACCAATTGTGACAAAAGCCGCCGAATTGTGAATGTACCTTTGCCTGAAGGAGACTGAAGATTTGCTCCACGCGATCAGCCTGTCAGGACATCTGAATCACCACAGAGATTGCGGTTTTGCTCAGGAAAGCTGTAATTGCAACCGGACTGTCATCCGAACTGTGGTATTGTTTTTCTTTTACTATAAATGTGCTGAATGCTGTTAGTGGGTCGCGATTTGGTTCCCCACTGCCTAATTGTGTCACGCTTGCTGGAAGCTGCATCCAGCATTTACCGGACTGAATCTGAGCTGTTCACCCAGCCTGGGCCCTGCCAACTTGGCCCAACCAGCTACTTGCCATGCAGAGAAAACCATTGACGAGAGACCTGCCCAGGGATCAGCCCCCTGCTCAACACCTCAAACAGGAATGACACCTCAATGATTCGTGTGGGCCGTGCTTCTCCTGGCAAACCAGCAAGTCATCCTAAAGTCTCCATGTCATCCATCCTGTGTCCTGTACTGGGTCGCATGAGTAAACACCAGGGTAGCTCCCTGCAACAACAGCTCAATCAAAGTGTATCATCTGATTTAGTTGTTTTGTCTAATTATCATGAACTGAGCCTCCTGGCTCCAATTACAAAGTGTGTGTGGTTGTGCATGCTTCTTCTTTCCATAACAGGGCCCCGACCAGCTGCAACGCCAGCCTACCCTGGGAAACAAGTTAGGCTAGCCCCCCTTTGTTCCAACTGGGTACCCAGAGTGTGTGACTGTGAAGGGACTCTAAAGTGCATGCATGATTGCCTGATTGAATCAGTTACAGAACTAATCAGCTAAATTACTCCCCTCCCTTGTTCATTCCGCCTGAATAAATCAGATCTAATTCTTTTTTGCATTT
Source organism: Neoceratodus forsteri (assembly GCA_016271365.2). Lineage (NCBI taxonomy): Eukaryota > Metazoa > Chordata > Ceratodontiformes > Ceratodontidae > Neoceratodus > Neoceratodus forsteri. The sequence goes on from CM057451.1 coordinate 228,906,195, forward strand.
TACCCGACTTTGGTTCCATTTTGTACCAGAAGCACTGTACTGTTGTTACCTGCTGTGTCTAACCTTATTTTACAGGGGGTCTCCAGGGTTGGACTGGTGGAAAGTGCAAACAGAGTGGGAATTTGTATGCTGTTTAGGGGCTATTGTACTTGTATATGCTGTTCATTGTTTAGGCCACTAGAAGGGAAAGAGGGGGGTCACAGTGTCCCAGAGGGCTGTACCCAGGTCAGCTATGCTGCCACTAACCCTGTTCTCTGGGTGGAGGCACCCGTTTTCAGTACCCAGGCCCCTTAACCTGCAAGTAGTCACGCAGGCAGGGATACTGTTCCCAGTTCTGGAGTCCCTACCTGGGGAAAGACAGAGACAGGCTGGAGACAGTGCAATGTAGAGTAACCAGGATGACTCAGGGCCAACAAAGCAGATCCTAAGAGGATCGGTCAGAGTACTAAACATGTACCTGCTGGAGGCCAGAAAGGAGAGGGCAACATGGTAGAGACATTTAGTTTTCCTAAAATGAATAAATAAGGTAAACTATGAGGAACTATTCAGCAGGAATGGTGGGTCAAAAACAAGGGGACATGAGTGGAAGCTGGTGGGGGGGGATTTAGGAGGGATGCAAGAAAGGTTTACTTTACAGAGAGCGTAGTTAAGTGGTGGAACAGCCTACCAGCAGAAGTTGTGGGCCAAAGACCATTAATGGGTTCAAGCACGGCTGGGACAGAGTAAAGGGCTTAATACTGTAGTTACTTGGGGGGGGCAGCAGTAAGGCAGAGAGCAAAGGTGGAGGCAACATCAAAAACCCTGTCTAGACGACAGGTCATGGGGTAGGAGAGGGTTAGTGTGACACTGGGCAGACTGGATGCACTAATGGTCTTTCTCTGCTGACATTGTCTGTGTTTCTAAGACATGACAGGGTGTGTGTTAGGCTGAAATAACCATCCTTCAAGTTGCTGTCGGGCCTCACTACATCCTAGGGCAGATGAATGTCTCGGTCCAACCCACACTCTGTCATATCTTACTTCTTGATTAGTGAGCACACCTGTGCAGTTTTAGTCTCACATTTGCAAGTTTGTGGATTATTCCAACCCTTAAAAAGTAACATTCTACTTAAATAAACATTTCTGCAGTCTATATACATTTTCTACCATAAAACCCATTTTATAAGTGCAAAAAGACATGCTAGGGTATGAGTTAGGCCTGAAGCATCGGGTCTCACTACGACCCAGGCATGCAGTTATCTTAACTCACACCGTCATGTCTTATTGCTTACTTATACAGAAACCAAAACTAAGGGGACCATGAATATCATAAAGAATACTGGGAAATGTATATTCCCTTTTCTTTTTACCAGTAGAATGTACCAGTAATAGAAACCGTAAGATAAGACATTCCAAGGACCTGACATAGAGTTGTGGCAGTGCACTTTTTTTACTGCTGTGTCTTGTCTGAACTTTCAGGTCTCAGTATTTTTATGGTCTCATTTTAGTCATTAGCCACAAATTATTTTTACACCAGCCCATTATTGAAGGTTTTGTGAGCAATAAAATATACATGCATAATGATATAATTTATGTTTTTATACCAAGGGGTTTAATAAGCCTGATTCTTGAAGAAGACTATGGTAAAGTAAAAATGACCTAATGCTGTCTCCCACAGAATGCTGAAGCTTTAAGAGCTCAGGGAAGGGGCAGCAGTAACAGCAGGAGAGTTAGTGGTACACTTCCACATCATTATTATACCTCCGCATTGAAAATAACACAAAGTGGAGGAGCAGAGAGGAGGCACTCAGTTTCTTCAATGCTCCAATGCCATGCAGAAAGTGGCTGTGTGCCAGCAATGAAAGGAGTAGGATCACGTGTTCTTGGACCAACAACCACACTGCTCAGCAGCTCACTTCTTGACTGGACCTGAGCACCAGCGTGACCATGCACTGCAGGTACTTTGAGCACAGTATAGTGGGGGTATCTTGGGTATGAAGACCATTGTGAAATGAGGATGTTGAGGGCCAGTGCCCCAGTAACAGAAAGGGAACTGCCATCTTGTCTACCATGACCCTGTCCAGCTGCAGGACGTTTGTTCCCCTGACGACTGGTCAGAGACCAGTTTCCATGCTACCAGATCTGAGACCAGCCTGGTTTGAGACCAGTTTCCAAGCCACCTGGTCTGGGGCCAGTTTCACCGCTGTAAAAGAGCTTTCTTTGTTGGACTTTTTTTTTTTCCTGCACCAACCTCCTTTAGTGTAGATTTACTATTACAACTCCACACTACCATGGATCACCACACCAGTGAAATCTGGTGTTGAAAGAATTTTAGGGGAAAGTGAGATTCAAACCCAGACTTTCAGGATCACAGCCTAGTGTACTAAACACTACACTATGCTGGCTGCTGCCTAGCAAGCCTGTGGTTAAACACATATGTGACACTAACTGGTCCCACCCCAGTTCAGCTTGAAGGAGAAATTGGTCTCAGGCCAGGTGGCATGGAAACTGGTCTGAGACCAGGCAGCTCTAAAACAGGTCTCAGACCAGGCTGGTCCCAGGCCAGTCATCAGGGGAACAATCTTCCTACACCACCCTGTCCACCACAACAACAGGGTCAGGGGTTACCACTCAGCAATCAGGCTGTAGGAAGCCTGGACGAAGGCCAAGAGTGTTCCTGGGACTGCCAGATGTGACTTCATTCACACGCAAATGAGAAGACCAGTCAGGAGTTGTGTGAAATCAGCCAAGATTGCCAATCAGAGCTTGGATTCCTGAGTGAACAGCAGGAGCTGTTCTAGAATTGTTTGGTCTGCATCTGGCTCTGGCCAGTAGAACAGCTGAGAGGCAGAGTTGTTGCTGGAAGAAGCCACAGCATCTGAGGCCAGTGTATGTGTAGGTTTCTACAGTCGGGGAGTAGGAGGCCGACTGCAGGCTTGTACAGCTAAAAAAGAAAACAGGTCAGACTGGAGAACTGAACCTGGCAGCTGAAGGAGATAGACAGCACCTCTGCCAGAATACAGCAGAATTCCTGCACCATCAAAAGTGGAGGTAATCACGTGCTTCCACGGCTCAGACTTGAGAGTCTTAAAACAAAAAGCCAGGAGAGGGGGTTTTGCAAGGGTAAGATGCCCTGAGATCCCTCTTCCAATACTCAAAGTCTTTGCTACATCACGTCATTAATCCCATGACAGAGAACAGCTCTGTGTCTGGGGAGCAGCCGGGCCAGCGCCACCAAGTACTGGTTGTTACAGTACCCATAGGGACTGGATGTCAGGACGTGGAGTACTGGTCTGACATGGTTGGGCTTCACAAGCTGAAGTTGCACCTGTGGGTTTAGAGGAACAGATTGCCTGCAACAACTGGAGAGAAGAATAGAGGAGCTACATCAAAAAAAGCTGAACCAGCCACAGAAGGACCTGCTGCTGCCGCTGCTGCTGCTGCTGCACTGCTGCACTCAATGCAGTTAGGGAGATCATGCTGGATGGGAGACCAAGAGTAATTCAAGGTCTTGTCCCTGCAGCAGTCCTTTTGTTGCATTAGTTAATGTGAGAAATTATTTGATGGACTAAGCCATCTGGCCAGGAATACAAATACCCAGTTTGTGGTTTGTTTCAGACTTTCCTCTTCCCCGTCTTCAATCTCCTTAGCCCTTCACAATTTCTATTCCCCTAACTGCACTTGTTTTTAGCCCCCTTCAAACCTCCCTACCCTGGTGCATCATCCTTTAGCCCTACTTTACTTCTGTTCTCCTAACTGTACTTGTTCCTAGCTCCCTTTCACAACCCTCTCCACCCTTTGCACATTATCCCCTACTCATCTATCCCTGACTTACTTCCTGTCTCCTAACTGAACCCTTCCTCTGATTACTACCTCACATGCTACCACCTGTTATACCCCCTCCTCCCACCCCTACCACAACCTACTGCGCCATTTCGACACTCTACTGCTGTCCCTCACCCCACCTAGCCCTCTTCCCCCCCACTGGTGCCTCCCTTTTCCATTCCTAGTTTACCCTATTTTCTCCAGCCTCCTATTCCTTACCCTTTCTCCCCTCCGGTCAGCCGCCACACACTCCACTCCTCCTCCTTCCTGCCCCTTCTCTCCCCTCCTTTTCTGCCTAGTCCTGCCCCCTTGCAGGGTTCTCTGTCATCCTGAAGGGGTATAGATCTTAGCTCTCTCTCTCTTCTACCCCTCTTCCCTCCCCCACTTTCTAATCCTGATCCCCTTGTAGGTTTCTCTGCATCCTGAAGGGGTATAGATTGTTTATCTCTCTCTCTCTATTCCCCCCCTCTCCCTTTCCTCCCACTTTCAAATCCATTGCCCACACACCTCCCTACTTCCTTATCCCCTCCACCCCATGTTCTCCCACCCCTCTCTTCTCTACCTCTCCACCCCTTTCTCTCCCCTTCCTTTCTGCCTGGTCCTGTCCCCCTTGCAGGGTTCTCAGCATCCTGAAGGGGTATAGATCTTGTCTGTCCCTCTCTCTCCCTCTTCCATCCCCCCACCCTCTACCCCTCGCCCGTCCACTTCCCCACTTATCTTATAACTGCCCCCCCTTGGGTATACAATAGCACTTCAAATCTTGTGCTCAGCCTACTACTTCTAGCACTTCAATGTGTTATCCATCCTCTAACCCTTACCCTACTGGATCACCTGCTCTTGGGTCGTTGCAATGTATGTTATATCCGAATATGGTTTTATTTACCCTGGCCAGTTGGTCTGGGTTATTTCTGCTCTGTAATTGTACTACACTGTTTGTTTTTAGTAACTGACCCTGTATTGCTCTGTTACTGCTACGTGTTTGCTTGCTCTCCCAAGTCTTGTAACCCCCCCCCCCCACCACCACCACCACCACCACTTCTGGAAACAAGCTGTTTACAGCCCATGTTGTCTTTCCTAGTGAAACATTTTCCAAAAAAATAATATAAGTATTGTGTAATTTCTAAATGCACCCCTGCAATATCCCAAACAATGAAAGACTATGGAGCTGCACTGATTCCATGGCTGGGTAGCCAGTAACTTTAATATAAAGGGATTTCCCTGGAGGCAAGGGAAATATTAATCTGATGCCTGCATAGATAGAGGGGCCCTAACAGTACAGTCTGGCATGTGGGACTTGAGGGTGGGGCACCTAAGACATAGCATGGGCCTGCACTAAATCATTTGACTGTTCCTGGCAGGGTACTAGAAGTCTAACCAGGTAGTAACCCCAGCTTTATGATTACCTTTTGCCTAACCATTTTACCTTCCTTAGAACCTCTTCCCACCACCCCAATAAAACACATACAAACAGAGGTGAGAAAGAAGTACAGTAAGTGCCTCAGCTGGGACTTGAACGCAGGCTGCCTGGAATACCGTTCTGATTTCGCTGACCAGCTGCTCCACTGAGACAACTGGAACCTGGACCATCCCCAAGCACATTACCCTTTCTCAAATGCACAACCCAATGGCAACACAAATATTTACTTGTAACAACTACGTAGGAGTGCAGTGAGCATATTTATGGAACACATACAAACAGAGGTGAGAAAGAAGCAAGTGCCTCAGCTGGGACTTGAACCCAGGCCTCCCAGAATACCATTCCAATTGAGCTAACCAGCTGCGCCACTGTGATTGTTACAAGTAAATATTTGTGTTGCCATTGGGTTGTGCGTTTGAGAAAGAGTAATGTGCTCGGGGATGGCCCAGGTTCTAGTTGTCTCAGTGGAGCAGCTGGTTAATGCAATTGGAACAGTATTCTGCGCGGCCTGAGTTCAAGTCCCAACTGAGGAGGTTACTTCTTACTCACCTCTGTTTGTATGTGTTCCATAAATATGCACACCACACTCCTATGTGATTGTTACCCCAATAAAACCTTTTATTCAAATTTATTGTACAGTATGTGAGCATATTATTAGTAAAGTGTTAACAATTGCATTTTTGGGGAAACTGTTCTTGCATTGAGTTGGTTTGTGGGTGCTCTGACCTTTCTCTGAGTTGATACGCTGCATGACAAATTAAATGTTGAATATGAACCCTCCATTAGGAGTTACTGATCTGAGCCCCTAAGGCTAGGAGAGTGACTGGCACCCATGGTGACTTAGTCCCTTATAGCATCTTTTATACACAGCATAACTCAAAACAACTCACTAGGAGTAAAACACCCAAACAGAAAATATGGTATGCTCAATAATACAGTAAATGTGAAATGTTTTATATAGCTTTTTATTCACAGGGCCCATTTGAGTGTGACACAGGAAACCTAAGTACCGGGAGGCTAAATGACTTGCTCAAGTTCACAGTCACACAGTACACAGGTGCAGATATAGGATGTAAGCCCAGGTCTGCTGAGTTTCCAGGTCCACAGCTTTATACTCTGACCCCTAGGCTATACTGCCAAACAGTATATGGGGCAAAAACAATATTGGTCAATTCAGACGAAGGCCAGATCAAGCTCCCATGCCACTGAGCCTGGCACAGGTTCTCGCTCATTCCCTTCCCCACACCTGGCAGGGGCAAAATGTATCACTCATCCAAGCCAGCCCAGCCCAAGCCTTGCCACAGAGTGGGTCTCTATAGGATGCCTCAGCTAGGGGTGGCAGCCTGGATGGAGTTTGAGAGCATGGCACAGTGTCTGAATTGGAAGCCGGCTGAGTAACCAGACTAGTGGAGGGAAGAACAGGAATAGGTGCTTGTGTCAGGGGAAAAAAGTCTAAATCCACACCAAAAATGATTATATGTGAATTCTGCATACCATATCTGTACCGCTGTTTGAAATTGTGTTCTCCTGATCCTTGAAATGAGTTATTAACTCTCTAGGTAGAGTTTAATACTGTAATCTACAGGAGACCACAGGGCAAAAGGAAATACCACAGTCTTACACATAAACAAGGCGTTTCGCAATAAATGCACGTAAATTTAGGAACATCCATGGCTTCTTACCAGCACATGAATTGTATGAAACTAAAGGTCAGTGAAGACCTCGGCAGAGATTTTTTTTTAATCGGGCACAGACTACAAATAGTGTACTTTTTCATGCCTGATACCAGTATTGATCCTCAATGAGAAATGTTGGCAAGTAACTTTTCAGAGGCATTTCAAACATAGTGGGCATCGCACAATACTTTTATTCCATCACATTTTACTGATTTATTTTGGCATATATTTATAGTATATTCCCTATGATGCATCTTTCTGGGATCCACAATAATTACTATGGCTGGTCATCGTGTGCCATACACGTGTTTCTCCTTACATGGGTAGTGTGCCAGCCAATACCTTTCACTTATCATTCCTAGCACACTGCAAAGAATCTTTTTTTAATAAGTTGTGGAATTTATTATATTTTATTGATTTGAAGATATTCTTACAGGATAGCCTAGTAAACCAGGAAGCAGTATATCGCTGTGGTTTAGGGCTCTGAGCTGCAAACCTGGAGACCCGGGTTTGAATCCCACAGCCAGTCACTTAACGTTCTTGTGCCCCCATATTGCACCTGGAAACAAGCTTTGGCTTATTGCCTTTCCTGGTTAAACAATTTCACTTTCCCCTTGCTTACAATAGGGTTCATCCCAAAATGGATAACAGTTACACAAACAATGATACATAATGACACATAATGACAGATTACAATACATACTGCACAGATTACATTTATACAAGTGTAACCCCTAGGCGGCGCTATCCCAAGGGCTACTACCCCTGCCTACTTGGCTAGTAGCAGGTTAAGGAGCCTGAGTTCTGAAACGGGTGCCTCCACTCGGAGGTCAGGGTTGGTAGTGGTCAAGCTAACCTGGGCACAACCCTCCGGGACACTGTAACCCCCTCTTTCCTTACTAGTGGCCAGAGCAATATACAATAATCACTTTCACAATACCCCTGATACACCACATAAGTACCCACACTGTTTGCACTTACCACCAGGGATCTCCTCTGGCTCGGCCCTGGGGACCCCCTGTAAAACAAGGTTATACACAGCAAATAACAGCAGTACTGTACTCTTGCACAAACTGGAACCATAGTCAGGGTAAATGCAAAAAAGAGAGTTAGATCTGATTTATTTAAGGGACTTAAACATGGGAGGGGCGTAATCAGGTTAATTTGCTTAAAGGCTCTATCAATCAAACAGTTATGCATGCACTTCAGGGTCCATAAACAGTCACACACTCTGGTACCCAGATGGAGAATGGTGGGCTAGCCAGGAACATTGCAGCTGGTTGGGGCCCTGTGATGGAAGAAAACCACATGCACAACACACGATATTTGTAATCCGGAGCCAGAGGGCTCAGTTCGTGAAAAGAAAACAAGACGACAATCAGATGACACACTTTTAGATTAGGCTGTTGTTGCAGGGAGCTACCCTGATGATTACTCACGATACCCAAGACTGGACACAGGCTGGATGAAAATCGAGACAGCAGGTGGTTAATCTGGAGTGCCAGGAGAAGCAGGGCCCATACGATTCGCCGAGCCGTCATTCCTGTTCAAGCATGGAGCAGGGGGCTGATCCCCAGGCAGGTCTCTCATCGGTGGCTTTCTCTGTGCAGTGGGGTAGTCTGGTAGGGCCAGTGTGGCATGGCCCAGGCCGGATGGAGATGAACGCAGATTCAGTCCAATTAGGCTGGATAAAGCTTCCAGTAAGCAAAACACAGTTTACACAGTGGGGAACCAAATCACGGCCCACTTTCAATACACAGCACATTTACATGTAAAGGATTTTACAGTACCAGCAAGCAGAACACATTTCACACAGTGGGGAACCAAATCACGACCCACTTTCAATACACAGCACATTTACATGTAAGGAAGTTCTACTGTACCAGGCAAACCGCTCTCTGGTCACGATCACAAAGTCTCTGCACAAACTGGGGATTCAAAAGCAGCTAGAAATCCTGACAGGCCAATCGCATTGAGCAAATCTTTGGTCTTCTTCAGGTTAAAGCCTGGTCACAGTCCAGTGGCTTAAATAGTCCTCATAACTTGGATTCAGTCCGAATAAACTCTATTTTCCCTCTCAAAGACAGCAGGCAGACATGTAGGCCCTTTCACAGTTCTCCCATGCAAAACTACACAGAACTGCTGCTCAAAAATCGCTTGAGCTCTTACTTCTTCACTTCTCAGCTCAAAACTGAAACTAGCTGCAGCAGCCTGGGAAATTCCCCAAGATCCAAAAAGTTCGGTTGACTGATCCTCCTGTCAGTCACAACAAAGGCTCCCCCTTCAGGTGCAAAAAGGCACAAAAAGTCCAAAACTACAATTCCTACAGATTTTGACACCAGACAGCTCCTGTAGTCCAGCTCCATTTTAGGTCCCACCAGTACTGATTGGTCCAATTCGCAGTCCAGGACCAAGATACTAGAGATAAACAAAACAGTCCTTACTGCAAAGAAGGCAGGTTAAACAAACTACATTATCATTATCACTCTAAATGATTTTCAGCAAATAGTTACATCTTTCAACAGAGCTCCCTCTCAGATTACTTATTGCTGCAATGCAGGCAGCTCTTAAAGAGACAGTACACAGAGGCTATGCACGCACTCCCTGGCAATCACATTTAAAATGCTAAAATGCAGGACACCAGCCTGGCAGTGAGCATTTAGGCAAGTTCAAGGAAGACGTTTCGGGAACCCCCATTTGTAGGGGGGTTACACAAGTATTTTATGTTTCTAGGTTTAAACATGCATGTTCTCTCTTTCAATGTATTTTGTGATTATTCTAAACTTTAGGAAGGAATTTGGGCAATATTAGCTACTTTTTTCACATGAACTTCTGTATTTCCCTAAATACTGTATGTGTACTCTGAGGATACATCAGAAAACATGTATTCTCCTAATTTCCAATATGCCTGAGAGCTCCTTTAATTTCCTATAGTTCATAGTCTGCACAGAATTTGAGAATGCCACCTTTGTTTTAAACTTGAATGAGTGGATTTATTACAGCTGTGTAATATAGAAATATAGAATCTGCTGGCAAAAAGAGGCCAATGTACCACCAAGTCAGCCCTTCTTATACTACCTCACCCCAACCTACTGTCTTGAGGGTTACCCCCCGCCCACCCACCAACAACCCTCCTCCCCAGTACTCCCCAGTAGGATCATGAGTCCTCTTGCTATGTCTCAGCCATGGTAGGGGACCTGCCCCCACCACCACCTCCAGCAATCTGTTCTACAGCTCCAACACCCTCTCAGTGAAGTAGAACGTCCTACATCCCTCTTGAATTTATATATACACACACACACACACACACACCTCTAATTGTGCCCTCTTGTGACTGCATCTAATAAACAGGTCTTCACTATTCACCCTGTCAATACCCCTCAGAAATGTGTATCTCTAATCACTTCTCCCCTACATTGGGACCTAGGTAAAATGGAAACTGAGCAGATGGAGCTCCAGTCTACAGTGACAGTGGTATCGAAGCAGACAGACAAGATCTCTGTCCTCCTTTTATATATGTACCTAAGACAATTTCAGCTAGAGGAAAAGTGCCATGATCTGGAAATTTGTGAATCTTTGGGTTGCCAGAGGGGGAGGAGGGCTCTAGAATGTCTAAATATGTGGAGAAGCTGCTGAGAGAAACCCTCTCCCTTCCCAAAGAACAGGAACTCCAGCTTGAAATAGTTCACAGAGCCCTGGGCCCTTAACCAGGACCAGGACAGGGACCGTAATCAATAATTATGCAGTTTTTCAACTACAAAACCAAGAAACTAATTTTTATCAACCGTTTGGAAGCAAAAGGTAGTTACATGGGGTGCAAATTGACTTTATTTTGTTAAGGAGTATGTGCCAGTTGTTCAGGCAAAAAGAATGGCTTACGTACCATGTCCGAAGGCCCTGAAACTAGCAGGCTCAAATTGAATGCACCTTTTCCTGTGAAACTTTACACAGACAAAACTGTTCTTTATCAGCCTGTTGGGTAAGCTCATGCTACTATGGAGTGACACAGTCTCACAGTTCCACTGCCACAGTGCTCTTGATTATCAGATAAGGGACTCATGGGCATCAAGCAGCAATGTAGATTGCAGGATTCTCAGATGTGGGGTCACTTTCATTGAAGGAGCTCGGGGCACAGCAGTCTAGTGACACTGCAAACCATCAAGGACCTGCTGTGGTCTTTTTACAGTCATACTCATTGGCAGTATTTTTCCACTATTTCACATGTAAAGGATTCTAGTGACATTGTTGAAGGGGTAGAGTGTGTATCTTGAGACAGTGTGTTTTGACTGTAATAGTGGCTAGTACTTCCACATTGGGCTTTCCTCCTGGTCATGTAAGTGTGTGTGTGGGGGCACAGCCTCATTTCCAGTCTAGTTCACCCACTGCTCTGGTGCATATATCTATCCCTGTGGAGAAAACTCTGGTGATTTTATACCAGGGCAGCAGGCAGTTTTTGTATTTTCAGGGGCTCCTTATCTGGTGCTTGTTTAGGTGTCCAAGAAACTTCATCAACTTATGACAGACTCCACCCCCCTTTGGGACTGTCACTAGGCAGACACTTGGAGTGCACTACTGGGACTCCTCAGTTTGTGGCTAGTGGGGACCTTCCTTAAGGGGCAATTGATAGCATTTCTCATCACATTTCATATTGCTTCTGTGGCACCAGGTAACAACTGCTAAATAGCAAGAAAAGTTAGCTCAGAACACACAGCACCCTTTTCAGTTGAGGAGGGAGAATGGAGGGGGGTGCAGACTCCATTGAACAGCCTCCAGAGTGTGACCATCTAGGCGGTGGGGTAGCTGGTCCAGATGCACCTTGGAGTCACATCTCATCATTGCCCCCCCCAGTGGCATCTCTTTCCCCCTTCTATAGCTGCTGCCGATTACAAAGAGGGTTTACTCCATAGTGAGGGATGATGCAAGAGGGATGGTAATTCCCCTTTTTAATATAGTATCTTTGAGTTTCTGTTCACCAGTGTCTCAGTGGGGTCATGTGACCATGAGTACATGGGGTAAATTTGCATCTTTAAGTTTAGTAGATACTGCCTCCCCCTTCCCTTTCTCCCTCCCAGTGCCCCCACCATTTTGTCAAGTGCCTGGTCTCCCTATGTACAAACCTGTAGTCTTCTGGGCTAGAGGGGGATGCTACTTCTACTGCTGTGATAGAGCACAAACCTTGATATTTCTCCATCTGTTGTACCAATATCTCCTCCATTTTCACTGCTAGGGCTATATCCAGGGCAGCTTGGCTACTCTTTTTTGCACAGTACTCTGCCCTACATGGACTATGCAAGTGGCTATTCCCTTGGGCGAGGCTCTACTAAGTTTTAATATGACTAAACAGTTATTCGTTATTGCGATGTACCAAGTGTTGTATATGGTACAATATATGCCTCCTTCAAAACAGGGTAGAGGGCCATTTGCCCACATTGTATCCATAGGTTCTTCAGTTGCTCCCGGAGTATTGAGGTTTGCTTTCTCTCAACAGTTTACCTGTTTGAGACTCATAGGACTTACTCTATGACCCCCCCCCCCAAGTCTTTAGCATTAGACTCTGGCAAGGATTAGTGTTTCAGATGGTGCTACTCCCTACCTTGCAAGACCTAAACTATATGTTATTTTGGATAGGGGCCTTGCTGGTACCCACCGCTGTTTGGTTCTCTCAGGTTTCATGTTTATTAGGTATGCCACCTGTCAGTTTTTTTACCTGATAATCTGGTTTTCTGGGCCCCTATCCGGTTATTAGGTTTTGCACAGAGACAGATAGGTTTTTGAGCCATTTGGAGTGCTCAGATACTCTTAAAGCAGATTCTGTCATATCATTCATTGTTTCAACTGGCAGCTGCATGTCCAGGTTACAAACAATTCCTGTTGACAATATAGCAATCTCTTTGTAAAAGCAGTCACCCTGGGAGCTGCAAGGGCTGGTCACTAAACATCATTAACAGTTACTTAACGTAAACTTTTCCACTCCACATCATAAAGTAGCACTGCAGCAAAGCTAGGCAAATAGTCTGATGCTACCTTTTGTTATTTTCCACTTTCATTTGCTGGTAAACTTTCCCATCTCTACCAGAATTTAAGCATTTTTAAATGTTTTAAATTAGTATTTATTTTCTTCAAGAAAAAAAAGTATGGTCACTTCTTTTGGCTTTGAAATAGTATTGTAGACATGAAAAGGAATTGGGTCCAGAAAAAAACTATAGAACACATTAGAGGAACCAAAAATGTGTTTATTATATGGCTTTATATACAATTTACAGTATTTCCTTTACCCTCCCAGTTGCATCTGTAAAATAGATTTCCTTTATTTCTGTACATTTTGTTTACCTAGTAAAATGACTTCAATAAAAACAAAATAAATTTGAAGCACCTAGAAAAGCAAATTTAACAGATACAACATAGTAACATTTTTATGTTTGCTTGCGCGCATACACAAGAAACATTATGTGGCAGCTTAGGAGAGAAGCGGGTTGCGGAGGTGCGGCACTGTGGCAGCCAACACCAGCAGTGCATTTGTGGGCTTGGCACTGTTCACCCAATGCAGGCCCAGTGTCCTGATGACACTGGTTCTGCAAAAGTGCCACCAGCTTGAAAAGGGGCCACCTTTTGATTGCAGTGTCATCCATTCCGCTGTAATGAGGGAGTGACCCATCATTGCAGGGCAGTGCCTTGCCTAGTGCAACATTTCTACTTACATGGCGGTGGCTATCGCCACCTCAGAGTCCCTGTGGAAGGGGCAGTTTTGTTGGGTCCCCCCCCTTCTTTATTTGCCATTTTATGTTTGTCTCGTTGTATGAATGATGTCTTATGTATCTTTGTTCTAGTACAGTAGTAAATAGCGAGTAGTAGACTGGCCACCTATTACACGCTATTTAGTTTACAAGACCCCCCCCCTTCCTGTAGCGCAAATTACAAGTAGCGTTCTGGCATATGCGTATGCTGTGTATGGTCTCTGTTCAGGTACCCAACTGAACTCTCGTTCAGTTATATGCGGATTAGGTGGATAGTATACACTTGTGCAATCTAAGTAAAACGCCGCTTAAGCAGGCGTTGGTAGAAGGATTGGTCATTTGTTTTCCCTTAGTGTCCCCCCCTTCTCTCTTCAATTCCCAAAGCTGTTGCACCGGCTATTTTCCGGTCTATCTACAGTGTAAGTGATTTAAAACAAACTTGAGCCACAACAGTGAGCATTTCCTCCCTTAAAAGACATTTCTGGTGCTCTGAATGTTTTCTATTGCCTGTAAGGCGATAATTCTTCAGCATTCCTGTGCCGTGCGAATATGCACACGCTCGCGCTGCTAGTTTGTGTTGTTACCGAGCTGTATCACTAATCAATACATAATAGGGTTAGGCAGGTAGGGCTTGAAGTTCTTTACCTTTTCCAAAATGATTCTTTTCTCAGAAACGAGTTTGCTAGAGTTTTAACGCTAAAGACGGATACCTCTTTCCCTTCAGCAAATGCTACAGGACCACCCAGCTTACCTGTTTTCTAAGAGCTGGCCAGCCTCTTTCTTCACTAATTTATGCAGGGAATTTGGGGGAGGATCCTAGTAGCATTGTAAAACGATAATGCAAGGAACAAAATGTGTTGGGGAAACAGATATCCATAGCATATATCCTTTGGAATGTCAAATGTGAGGTTGTTATTGTATTATATGCATTAAAATACATATATTCATTATTTCTTTTGCAAAAGTAGATGACTGGCAGCTGAAAAGAGCCAATCATGTTTCTTGGGTTCCTATATATACCAGCCTATTGTATAAAATAGATTCTGATTCAACTTGGGTGTTGTGCCATGAACACATTGTGGAGCTGATGTATGCTTCTCCTGCAATGTAAGGGTGGAACGAATTCTACTGGCGTGCTTTCTAGCCAGCTATTTTATTTTGTGTTTTTCCCTTATTTGACGTTCAGTTCGTTGTATTTTACTGCTGCATATTGAGTTCCTATAAATAAAGCCTCAGGATTCCTGCATCTACCAGATTATTTTGTCAAGTGTCCATTTGTCTGACGCTCAGTCTTCCACATTGGTGTCAGCAGTGGGATACTTGCTTTGTTTCTGGTTGGGGCTAACCAACTGGAGGACCCAAGCCACACTCTGGTGGGTGTATCAGATGTTACAGGAAGGAGTGGACCTGACGAACCAGCAAAGACTTTGGGGAGCTCAAACCAGATCAGTCACAGCACAATACAAGTTACCTTTGCTCCCAGGTTTGGAACCAGTTACCCGGAAAAGGGTATTCATCACGGCAAAAGCCCAGATGGAAGGGGCCAAAGCTGAGGGGTTGGCCCAAGCTGTTGGAGGTGAAGCGGAGGAGCACCTCCCTGAGGAACCCCAAGATTTGTTGCGATGGTTATGTGCAAGACAACTGGAAATGGAACGTCAGAGGGACAAAGATCGGAGGGAGTATGAAGCTCGATGGAATGATACCCTTAGGGCATTTCAAGTGATGGGCCTGGGTAGACCCCCTGCTACCCCCGGAGGAGGCCACAAAGATATCAAGCTAGCAAAGCTTACTGACTCTGATAACATTGAAGCCTATTTATTAACTTTTGAAAGGGTTGCTACTGCCTGTAATTGGCCCCGAGATCAATGGGTCATCCGTTTGGCCCCCTATTTGATTGGGAAGGCCCAGCTTGCTTACAGCCAAGTAGAGATGGTAGACGTGAATAATTATGATCGAGTCAAGCAAGCCATTCTGAAACATTATGACATTAACACGGAGACCTATCAACAAATATTCAGATCCTACAGATATAGTGCTGCAGATAACCCCCAGGATGCATTCACCCAACTAAAAGACTTGTGTATCAAATGGCTACAGCCTAACACCCGGACCATAAATCAAATCATTGAGACCATAGTATTGGAGCAATTTATTCGAATTCTCCCTCCAGATGTCCAGCTATGGGTCCGGGAACATCGCCCAGAGGTCTCAGATACAGCAATTCTCGATTGGCTGAATCTTACATTGCTGCCAGACCCCATAAGCAGAGAAGCAGTCATCAAACAACACATCAGCACCTGGTAAGATCTGTTACTACTCCTACTACTATGGGAAGCACAGGCAGCACTACACTAACTACCGGTATACAAGGCACCAGTAAAACTGGAAGGGGGTACAATCCAGATATTGTTTGCCACAAATGTAAAACCAAAGGACATATTGCAAGATTCTGTCCCAAGAAAAAAATCGAGTCTATCCATCTTGCTCTAGCTAACTGGGGATGCTACATGGTCACTGTACAAACTGGTCCACATTTAGTTAGAGGACTTTTAGACTCAGGAAGCAAACAGACTCTGATACAAGCGGAGTTGTTAAGTGTACCCCCATCCCAGGAACGGCCCACCACAGAAGTAACTTGTATCCATGGTAATACCCATCTATATCCTTTGGAAGAGACTGAACTAACCATACAGGGACAGGTACAAACCATGAAGGTGGGAGTCGTACCTAACCTTCCTATCCCAGTAATAATCAGGCATGACTGTCCCGCCTTCCAGAAACTGATGTTGGTTAATCTTTGTGCCATGATGACCAGATCACAGACTCTTCCAAATTTACGTGTTGAGTATCCAGAATATTATTTTCCTTTTGACCAGGATATTTATGGGGCTCTGGGAAAAGATAAGAAGACCAGAAGACAGAAAAGAAATGACAAACATAATTGGACTGTAAATCATAATAGTAATAACAAGAATTGTATGGTGGATGGATGTGATAAAAGTATGTTTATTGAATTACAGAAAGAAGATGAATCCTTGAAACCATTGTTTTCTTCCCAGGTTAAGGAGCAGGAGACCGGAGATAAATATCAAATGAAAGCAGGGTTATTGTACGGAATATGTAAAAATCCTAGAACTCGGGAAGTTGTTGAACAATTGTTAATTCCTGAAAAGTTCCAGCCAGATTTTAATCAGCCTTGCTCATGATATTCCTATGGCTGGACATCTGGGAAGGGATCGAACCTTAAGCCGATTGTTGCATAGGTTCTTCTGGCCTGGAATACAGGAACAGGTCGCTGAGTATTGCAGAAGTTGTCCGGAATGTCAGAAAGTATCTAAGATCATAAAAAAAGATAAGGTACCTATGCAGGTAATGCCTTTATTCTCAACACTCTTTCAGAGAATTGCCATGGATATTGTGGGTCCGGTCCAAAAGAGTGCCAAAGGTAATCAGTATATTCTAGTGGTCTGTGACTATGCCACCAAATACCCTGAGACTATACCCCTCCGTACAGTCACCGCCCCTAGAACTGCTGAAGAACTGGGGAAAATTTTCAGCAGAGTAGGTATCCCACAGGAAATACTCACTGATTGGGGTACAAACTTTTGTTCCCAGGTTCTGAAGCAGCTCTACCAGACCCTGGGTGTTGAGGCTATACAGACTACACCATATCACCCTCAAACCGATGGTCTGGTAGAATGTTTCAATCAAACCATGAAAAAGATGATCCAGAAGTTTATACAAGAGGAGGGTAGACAGTGGGACACCTACCTCCCGTATCTGATGTTCGCATAGCGTGAGGTACCCCAGGCCTCAACTGGCTTTTCACCATTCAAACTATTGTATGGAAGAAATCCAAGAGGACCCCTGGATGTAATAAAAGAATGATGGGAAGAAAGTAGAGAAGGCCAAAACAAATGTCTTCCGGAATATCTATATCATTTAAGAGAGCGAATAAAAAAGTATGACGGAAAACCAGATTTCTTATAGAGAAGCCATGTCTTATCCCTTAGCCTTAGTTTAGATAATAAGTCTGACTTTAACCACCCTGACCATTTATTTCTAACCCGCCTAGTCACAGGCTGACAATGGGATTCTTGTAATGCAAGGAATTTTGATAAGAAGATGTTTAGAGCAGTATGAACATCTGTTGCACTATAGACAGGGCTCCAGTCTATATTGATGACAGAAAAGCCTCTGCATTAAGGTTAGCAAAATTGCGGAAGGTGATGAGGCGCGGCTTCATTGGTTCCAACCTGCCTTTACCCCAGACACAATAAGTAGGGGAGTGGTCAGAGATGGCATCAGCTAGGACTCCTGCATCTAATATATTTCCGGGGTGGTTTGACATGACCCAATCTAGCAAGCTGCTTGAGTTGGAATGGGGCACTATTCGAGTGGGTTCAGTTATGAGCTGATGTAGGTTAAAACTCTGTAGTTTAGTCAGGGGTAACACTTGTGTTTTCCCCAGCCAGTTTATATTAATGTCCCCTAATATAAGAACTTCATTATTTCCGGAGTAAGTGGCTGAATTTTCAAGCAGCTCTTCCAAACCTTTCAGGCCATGGGAAGGGGGATTATAAGCACAGACAATATTTAATTTCTCCGAGCCAAGGGAGAGGAGGACATGGAGTGCCTCACAGTAATTTAGGGGGGTGGAGCTTATTACCGAAAGCTGGAGGTGTGATCTGAAATAAATGGCTGTGCCTCCCCCTCTTTTAGGGGCGGGTCTATCATTCCTCAATAGATTATATGATGGCAGGGGGTAATGAGAGTCAGGAATGGAGGGCTTCAGCCAGGTTTCAGTTAGGCACAGTATGTCTGGTTTGTAGAGCTCGATCCAGAGTTCAAGTTCTGAGAAGTTCCGTTCCAGACTCCTGATATTATGGTGGATTATCAGTAGGCCCTTTGCAGTAGAAATGGGAACATTATTTGGGACCATGGGCCCTGGGTTAGATTGTACGTCCCCTGATAGCAGAATAGCCAGTAGTATGAAGTACCATAGTTTATAATGTGAATGTAGAGCCAGGATGAGAGTATGCAGGGAGCTGTGTTTGAGAGCGTAAGCAATCAGGCCTTTTTAGGGAGTAAGGAGGTAGGATCACACTGGGTAGACAGCACCACCAACATATTGGAGAAAGTAAAATCATTTTCTGGGGTAGGTGGGAAAATAAATTCTGTATTGGGTGCTACCATAGTAGAAAGGTATAATAAAGGCAGGGAGAGTAGGAGAAACAAGAGCAACCTCTGTATAAACATTTTACTATTCTATTTTTAAAGTAAGGGATTCAGAGAATATATAGGAATAGCAGGGGTGGGCAGCAAACGTGGGAGGAATAGCACAAGCTGAGATAGATCAGTGATAAAATAGAAGAGCAGAAATGTTAAAGCATGGATGCATGAGAAGGAAGGTAGTAAAGGAAAATCAGCGTGCTATGGGACAGCGCCAAAGACTACCGAGCCAGGATGAGTTGAAAGAAAGTAGTGACAAAAACCAGGATAGTCAGCAAGGACCAGCAAAGAACAGAATGAGAGTGGGGGCAGTGAGGGACAGGAAACAGATGAGTAGGAGACTATGACTTCAGGATAATGCAAGGGGTTTATGATAGGAAGAAAAGCAATAGCTAATTGAGAGAAATAGGGTAGTTACTAGGCACAATAGGTTACAGGGGACACCATGTGGCAGAAAGGGGAGACTACGAGCGAATAGCAATATTGTAGCCACTGGGAGGCGGAGACAGCTAGGCCCAAATATTCAGACTGTGCCAGGCTGTGGTGCAAGCCTGGGTGCAGCACAACTTAGCTACACAGGGGCGTTGACTGGGCGATATTCAACAGAGCTGCGCCATGGCACAGCATCGTTGAATATCGCACCCTGGCCACCCGCAGTGCATATGGCGCAGTGGCACTGCGCCAGCGCAAATGGCCAGAGTGGAGCAGGGGCATGCACTAGCACAAGTTCCCTTGCGCTGTGCGCAACAACCGCAATATTCAAAAGTGCACATGCAAATGAGGCCATAGTCTCTCTGGTTTTGCTGCTGGGCCTATCTCCTGGTGCACCAGTTATCTGTCTGACCACTCACAGCGTGTAAAAATTAATGGGACCTACTCAGACATCTGTCCCATCTTTTCTGGGGTTCCCCAGGGCTCCATTTTGGGCCCCTTACTATTCTCCCTTCACCTTAACACCCTTCCAAGCTCTTGCTCGGGGAACATTCTATTGTATGCTGATGATGCAGTCATCTTTGCCTCAAGTCGTAACCCTACTGCCCTCCAGAACTCGCTGCAGAAGTCCTTCACTGAAGCCGAGGGCTGGTTCAAGGAACATAGATTGGTGATAAATCTTAAAAAAACCAAAACCATGTTCTTCACTCATCCCCAAAACAAGTCCTGCAACTTCAAACTCCTCATTCACTCTGGGTCCTCATTCCCACTCGAACAAGTTTGCTCCTATAAATACCTAGGGATCCATTTTGACCCCTTCCTCTCCTTCCATGGACACATCGCTGCCCTAGCCACTGCCACTAATATCCGATTGGGCATCTTACATCGGTATAAACACTGCCTCCCCCCGGAGGCTCTTGACTCACAGTCACCTCCTCTATCCTGTCCCTAGTGGACTATGGACTGCCGGTGTATGGTGCTGCTGATCAGACCGCACTCCATAAAATTCGCACTACTCTGAATAAGGCCTGCAGGTTAATTACTGGAGCACCTAGGATGACACACACCTGTCTACTGTATGCTAAAGCACTGGTACTTGATCTCGGCAGGCGCCTCAAATATCTTACCTGTACCCTTAAAAAGACCCTCCTTGGCTTTCCCCACCAGGATTGACCACCACCATCGCCGCTCTGTCCCACTAGTTCATACTCGGACCTCTGGGAAAACCTCTCTTGTTATCCCTAGAGCTAGGACCTCTCACGGCCAAAGAGCCTTCAGCTTTAGGGCCCCTCCTGGTTCAACACACTGCCCCCCTCCATCTCCGAGCTCCAACTATATCGTGCTTCAAACTTCCTCACGTAACCACCTTATTAACACCCGATGCTGTAACTGCCACTAGTCAAAGCCGTACTCAATACTTATGACAAAGCTTATTACTAAGCTGCTAAGGATGACATAACTCTGGTATTGTTTGCATCCATCCTACCTGTACCAGCTTGTTTGTATCTATGTCTTAATTTTACTGTTATACTTATGTGTTGTACTGCTACACTGTGTATTTTGGTTTGTCTTACTGTGACAAGGTACCTTTGTAAATGAGCCTATGGCTCAAAGGTTTTCCAAACTGCTGTTTAAATAAATAAATAAATAAATAAAAAATAATGTATGCAAGGTGCAAATGGGGCCATTTGCATGTCATTATGGCCCCGTTTGCATGCAGGTGTGCTGATCCCCGGTGACTTGCACCTGGCGCCCTGCCAGGCAGCAGCCGTTGGGGACTGATGCCCCCTGCACAGCGCGGCAATGCGCCCCTCTGCCCAATCGTGGACATATGTAGAGTTAAATAACATCCCATATCCCTGGTGGTCCAGTGGACCGCTACACGCCCGATCACGGGCTTAAGTATATAATAAAGCACGTCCTATATCCCTGGTGGTCGAAATGGACCACTGTCAGCCTGATCACGGGCTTAAGTATAAAACAATTCACGTCCTATATCCCTGGTGGTCCAGTGGACCACTCACAGCCCGATCGCAGGCTTAAGTATAATAAAATGCATATCCTATATCCCTGGTGGTCCAGTGGACCGCTCGCAGACCGATCGCGGGCATTTGTATTAAAGAAATAAAGTCCAATATCCTGGTGGTCCAGCGGTACCCCCTCCCCACCCACCCACTGATCCCCATCGCCTCGCTCCCCCCAGTCAGCGGCGGGCGGCAGCACCCCACCCGCCTGCCACCCACCACCCACCGACTGACACTGTAGGTAAGGGTATACGCCCATTGGTCCACAACGTGAGCCAATGGCCATGCAGCCCATACCGTACTACACATTCCAGATATGTGAATGGATCCAAAAGGCAGACAAAAATTAGCAAGGCAGGCGAGAGCAGGGGAGGGGCTATCTAGGAAAAGGATGATAAATGCGTGGCAGACACAGGCTTAGAATTAGAAGTTAGGGAAGGGGAGGGGGTAGATGTTAAGTCCAAAGATTAAGTTTAAAGATAGAAGGAGCAGGGTTCAGGGAGAGACAAGTAAAATAAGAGTTCAATCAGGGGAGAGAGTTTCTAGGAAGAGCAGGTTACAGAGAAACAGTACAGCAATATAGGGAGAGCAGCAATATAGGGAGAGACACTTAGTCCACAGGAAAGGAAGGTCAGGAATCAAGAGAAAAAAATCAAGAGATGGCAAGTAATACAGTTTTACACTTTTAGGTAATAGTAAAATAGTAACTCTAGGTGCCGTAAGGGCCAGTACAGTTACAAAGCAGTTCACAAATTAATTACAAAAAAGCTCCGGGTTCAAAGACACAAATTCATATACAGTCAGGGCATAGTTAAGTAAACTCAGCACTAATTAGAAAACTCCAGGTTTGACCTAAGTATACAATTTCATTGGGAGCAGTAAGGCTGTATTGCACTAGCAAAAAACACAATTAAAGATCCAAAAACTACCTACACTGAGCAGTCAGACCCCTAAAAAGCATGCCTAATAGCGGGTAGCTGGCAATCTAGAAACAGCCAACAGGCGCACCAATAGGGAGCCTAGCTGCAGCCTCTCAGCCATTCATTAGGTAATGGGAAAAAGGCGCTCCAATTGGAACACCACCGTTGGCTAGCCAAGACTGGGTAGCAATACCTTCAAACGAAGCCAAAGTTGGGGACCAGGAGGGCGGCAGGAATCCTGTCGATTTAGTGGCGGTGGCCACAGCAGCCAGGGATGTGGCCGGAGGCACCGCCGGGTCCACAGGCACCACTCAAGGCAAGCGATCGAGTCTTGAAATGAAGCCGAAGTTGGAGACCAGGAGGGCTGCAGGAATCCTGTCGATTTAGCGGTGGTGGCAGCAGTGGCCAGGGATGCAGTCGGAGGCACCACCGGAATAGAGCGATCGCTGTGGGAAATCAATGTTCAGGATAGATTAAGGAAATCATAGTGACAGTGTTCATGAGCAGAGGTCATAAAATGCCTATGTTGAAAATGTTGTGAAATAATTCCACTGAATGATTGTGCTATGTGCATGTGTTGTACAGTTTCCACATATGCTCGGAAGTTCGAGCATTTTTAGGATTTTCACTACAGATTTTCTGCATTGGCATCTTTTCACATCTCCCTATGAATGGTATGGCTGTCATTCTTCACATCCTTCCCAATCTGTTTTCATACATCTGGCGCAGAATGGCACGGTCGCTGTGGGAACTCAAAGTTCGGGACACATTAACAAAATCACAGAGCCACTGTTCATTAGAAGAGGTCCTAAATGCTTTCATCAGGTGGGGGTCACAAAAAGGCCATGTTGAACATTTGTAGTGCAAATACCAACAAAAGTCCTTGGCGTTAGGGTTTCTAACCATAACGTCCCACCCTATACAGACTGACAGGCATCAGGGGTGTGCCTTTGGATTGCCGACTGTAAGGCTCATATCATTCCACTCCCACCCTGCAGCCAGTGACAGGCATCGAGGTGTGCCTTGGACTCTTTGGTCCCAGAGTTCACCCCATTCTCCTATTCTGCACCCATTTCAGTGTATGTCCTTATGGAATGCGGTGACTGTAAAGCCGAACACCCCAAGGCACACCTCAACACATGTTAGTGTCTGCAGGATAGGGTGAGGTGAAATGGCATGAATGTTATGGGCGATGACCCAAATGCATACCTCAATGCCTGTCCATCTCTGCAGGGTGGAGGTGGGGTTGGTGTGAAGTTCAATACTTCACTGCCATTCCTATTCTGCATCTGTATAACTCCTGCACTTCCAATGCTAATACTAGCAAGCACACATTCGGCATTGACAAATGCTTGTTGTTGAACTGCTGCTGTAAGTGTTGTCTTACTGCTCAATTAAAGTCTTCACTGACATAACAGATGGCTTTGGAGAAGGAGCAAAGCACAATCCGTCATGAAAACAGGTGGATCTGGGGCAGAGTTTAGAATGTGGTTTAGTATCCAGTTTTTGCCTCATACAAAAAAGGCAGCCCTAATTTATTCGGGTGATACTTTCTTCTCAGCCTCATCACAGGCTTTATTTTCCACTGCTATTCAGAGATGTATATCAGGCTCCTGCACCCTTCACTTTGTCTTGGGCTGGCTGGTGAGCTGTAGGTTTTTATACAGATGTTCATACATTAAGACTGTGCCTTTTTGTCCAGGCTGCCTATCCTTCTTTGGCACATGTATGCACAGTGAATTTATCAACAAAATTTGATGGATGGCTACTTTACCAGTTAAATTTATGTCCCGGCTCCTATAATGTCAGTGAACTGAACAGCCTGATAAAGAGGTATAAGATTATGCACTAGCTGCATCAGCCTTTCCACAGGTGATGCACGTAATACAACAGAAGCATGCTAAATTGTAGCAGTTTAGGCACTCTGTAGTGTCATCCCCTTCAAATAAAAGTGGAAAACGCAGGGGAGTCAAGTTATTAATTCTGCATACTACATTGTTTGTAAGGTCAGGCAGAGTATACTGACCTGAGAGTCATTTTGCTATTTTATCAGGGTTATTATATGATACTCAGGTGACAATGACAAATGTATATCTTCCACTGGGTTCCGATAAGAGTAGCACAAACTTTAATCAACAAACTTTTAGATATGCAACAGGGGCTCCTTATTATAGGGTGCTTTGAACATAACCCTACCCCCTAATTGGACTCAACATGGCCTTGGGCAAAGGCCTCATTAGATCACCTTGGCCTGTTCTATTGTATTTTCCTTGGTACGTTTTTACACACACTACTGCCCATCTTGATAGCCTCACCTGCCCAGACTATTTTTTTTTGTTTTAGTGAATGGTTTCTCCAGGGTCCAGGGTTTGACGCATGGTCCTCTCTTTCTCTCTGACCATTCTCCCTTATATTTAAAACTGGAACTGAGCACACTGAAGTATACCACATACTGGCATCTCAAACTTTCCTACTTCAGGATGCAGCTTTTACAGGCCTTGTCACAGAAAAACTTGCTCAGATAGTGGCAGACAACAATACTCCCAGGGTCTCAATCCCTTTGCTGTGGAACACTATAAAGGCAGTTCTGTGATGGAAGATTATTTCATACACATCACACAAGAAAACAGCAAAGTGAGGAAACATTAGAGCAACTTACAGATATATTGAATGCTCTGCAGCTCAGGGGGACATGATGGAAAATTTCAAGTATCTCAAGGGAATTAAAGTACAAGAGGACAGCATCTTTCAGAAAATGAGATGTGCAAGAACAAGGGGGCACAATTTGAAGATAGAGGGGGGACAACTCAGAGGTAATGTTAGAAAGTATTTTTTCACAGAGAGGGTTGCGGATGCATGGAACAACCTTCCTGAGGAGGTTGTGGAGTCAAGAACAGTGCGAGAATTCAAGAATGCATGGGACAGATATAAAGCAATTATAGTGGGGGGTAGGAGGAAGTAAGCCATTGGTTAACTAGAATCTGCGGCTTATCCATCAGATAGGGAAATGGGCAGGCTAGGTGGGCCAAGCGGTCCTTATCTGCTGTCGAATTCTATGTTTCTACAGGTAGATGGGGAAGGTAATAGACCTGCAAATCTGCAAGACAAAGTAGGAGATCCAGGTAACCATACATGTCAGGAAATAAGATCTGCAATATTTGTAGTGGCAATCCTTTTATGAAGGGTACCAGGAATTTAGTTGGAGGGCTCAAGGCCCATCGGAGAGCTGTTTGTATTCCACAGCTCTGACATCCAGTAACAGAGCAGGTGGAATGCCATGGAGACCAATTCAGTGGTATTCTACAGCAATATTATCAGGAGCATTACGTTACTCCTGAGGGAACCCTTGGGGAACAGATGCATTGATATTTAGCCAAATTAAATCTCTCTCAGCTTGCAGAGGAGCATATTGAAGCAATTAAGTCCTCATTTAGTCAGGAGGAGATTAAAGAGGCCCTGCTGAACATTAAGAATGGTAAGTGTCTGAGCCTCGATGGGTACTCATCAGAGTTCCTGAAGACATGCAGGGACTCATTGCTTCCAATTTTGACCTCTGTATTCTGTGCCATAATGACTAGAGATGCCGCCTTCCCAACCTGAATAATGGCAACCATTTCTGCCTTATTCAACCCCAGTAAAGGCCTATGTGTCCCTTACTCATATTGCCCCACTTCCATCCTGAACACTAACTATAAACTGTATACCTTAATCAAGGTCCCCGTTCTCTTTGGCACTACAGATATAACTTCTGCGGCAGGGACTCTGAACTTCTGCGAAACTGTTAGGTCAAGTTCTGCAGCAGTGTATAAAGTTCTGCAGCACATTCATAAATAAATAATACAGGGCCAGCACTGCAGTTTTTGGGAGACCCAGTAAAGATGCCCTCTGAGGATGACTCCTAACTCCCACCACATAAATACAAGTTACATAAGTAAGGATTAAGCCATGAGAAAGGATGGGTCTACTGTAGAATTAATCCATGGTTGGGGGGGTTCGGCCTCGTGGGTCCAACCAACCAACCATGGATTAATTCCACTGTAGACCCATCCTTTCGAGTGGCTTAATCCGCGTGTAACATGGCAATGAGTGTATGACTAATAGTCTTTGAATAAATGAGTACAATCACACTGATTTACTTTCAGAATACTGTATGTTGAGCTGTTAAGCAAGCAAGAAGACACGATGAGGTGTGGGTTATCTCCTGATAAGAGCACGCCCAGGTGTGTTGTTAGGCACGAGGCCCTTGCACTGAGTGCCTTATGCACCTGGGCGTGCTCTTATCAGGAGATAACCCACACCTCGGAGTGTCTTATTGCGCTTATAAAATGGGTCCCTCATAAAACTTTACTGTGAAAATTAAGTTAATAAATGAAAGAAGTCTGATAACTTAAAAAATTAGGTTAATAAAAGTGGAAAAAAAAATAGTCCCAGCATTTGAAGTGCAGAACATATGTAAAATCACACACACACACACACACACACACTCTTTGTATTTTTTGCGCCTTGCCACACTTCATTTTTTTTTATGTTTTGTTTCTAGCTTTGTTTTATTTGTTTTCCATGTTCTCATTTTGTCTAGTAGCTGTCAGCAGCTAGAGTGGCCGGCACAACCGGTAGTGAGAGCGAGTGTGTGGGTGCCTATCATGATTTTACATTTTAGTACCACGCTTCCCCACCACTCACAGATACATATACATTTAATTATATTTTGTCTGCCTGGAGTTTATCTTGAATTTTGCTTTTGCCAGGCTGTGAAATTACACACTGCTTTTTCTGTGCTTACAGTATTTACTTGTCTCCAGTTGGATCGGGAGTGAGCATGTCCGTTAGTGGCGTCCATACAGAGCGGTTTATTCGCATTGCGTTTTTCTGAAAGAGACGGCAGTCAGAGTTGTGCCCAAGTGTGTGCAGTTAAATGAATATTTCCAATACTTGTGGCGAGAAGACTTCTGGAGGTGCGAGTGTCAATTTTAATTTAAAAGGAATTTGTTTCAAGTGTGACGATGCTTTCGTTGGATGCGAACTGCTTATCTTGAAGTGGGAATTGCGAGCGGCTCTTTTTTGTTTTTTTTAACTTCGAGTACTACAGGTCAGACTTTCTTTTTAATGTTTTAGTTGGGTTCACTTGTGCATGGTTTGGGGGGTTGGGGTTGAGGTCAGCCAGGCCAGTACAGGTCCTGTGCAGTGTTTGCTCGCTTGTGAAAGCAGTTTGAAGCTATCACAGCTTACTGATATTTTCATGTTGTGCGGTCACCCAGGGAAGAAAAGTGCCGGTTGGCATAGATATCGGCTGATAAGAACACGGGTAAAAGGTTCTTTCAACCAATCAGTTTGAGCCATTATATTAACCAATTTTATAAATGCGATTTACATATACTTCAAAACAATTGGAACACACCTATTGGAAATATCGTGGCTGCTATTTCACTTTTGTTAAAATAACTTTCATTACAAGCTTTAAGCCTTCTAACATCAAAACATATTTTACAACTTTTCAAAAACTTGCAATTCACTTTCTCTTCTAGGTGCTTTGATTTTTCTCTCTGTGTATTAGAAGATATGAGCTGCACTGCATGTTGGGAGTGTGCTATGGTACATTTTAGTTTTCTTTCTGCAGCTCCTTTGCAGACCAATAGGTGGCTGTCAAACAATCCTAGTAGCACAAGCACCGTTTCTCCAAATGTGCTGAATTAAGCCAATCTGAAAAACACTTTAATGAACAACTACTATTTTGCGGAATATTATTTTCACTTTTTTTTCCCTCTAAACTATCTAACTCAGCAGGACATAGAACAACATAATGTTTACTGCTTTCACCTTTCAAATACTTCTTTTGACTACTATTGTTAGTCTGTTTCTTTGATTTCTTTTTGTTTCTGTCAATTTATTTTTCTTTTCACCCATAGAAGTATCTTCTCTCTTTGATTTTGCTTTGTTTATCTCAGTGTCTGTTATTTTTGCTTTCGGTTATAGAAGCTGCATGCTCATCTTTACCACTGTGTATTCACCAACAAAAGGCTAGGACAGATAATGTTTTTTCAGTCATCCACAATGCATTGCACCCACAGTTGCTTAGAAAGCAGTAGATCAGAATAGATGGTAACAGTATATAAATGTTCACTTCTAAAGAAATATTGTTGCAGCATAATTAACAGTATACGTGGAGTTTTGTTTTGTTTTGTTTTGTTTTGTTTTGTGTTATTCATTTTTATTCTGTATAACCAGTGAGCAACAATCTGCCCATTTTCACTGGCGCCCAGTCACAACAACAAACATATAACAATTACATTTACAAACATACAATAATACAATATCATTTAAAACAACAACACTTTGATTCATCTAACAAAATTTTTTTTAAAACCCTCTTAAATACCGGAATTGTAATACATTGTACAATATGATAAGGTAAATCATTATACAATTTTACTGCATAATATATTAAAGAATTCTGAGCAAATGTACTTTTACATAAGGGAATCCTATACTTAAAATTATCCTGTGACCTTGTCCCAATTTCATTTACCATCTTTGGAAACATTTCACAAATAATACTCGGCAAAATTCTTAAATTAATTTTTTGTAAAAAAAACTAATATACGTAATCAAAATCTATCAATTAATGATTGACACCCTAGAAAGCTATAAAGTAAACAATGATGAGTTCTCCTATTCTGACCTGTTACGAACCGAATAATATTATGATAAGTTATTGTAAGCTTATAACGCATTCTTTCTGATGTAAAAAAATATATTACTAAACCATAATCAATAACTGAAAACAGCAAACTATTAACCAAAATTACCCTAACTTCATATGTTAAATACTTTTTTAACCGGTATAACATTCCTAATCTTTGATGCAATTTCCCAATCAATTTCTGAATATGTGTATCAAATGATAAATTACAATCAATGACCAAGCCCAGGTAATTAATTTCAGAAACCATTTCAATATTATTTCCATAATTATCTTTTAAAATCCAATCAAAATTCACATTAGATCTAACATTACTAAAAACCATGCATTTAGTTTTAACATGATTTAAGACCAAATTATGCCTAATAAACCAGCTATGCAATGAACTAAATTCCATCTGTAACTGTTGTTGTACAATTTGTCCCGTATCACCAATACACAATAAAACTGCATCATCTGCAAATAAAATAAGTTCTGTATCCTACATAGTTTGGATAAAATTTAAAAATAAAGAAAATAACAACGGACCTAAAACTGACCCTGTGGACACCACAAATCAACTTTCCTTATCTGAGGTTACACCATTCAAAGTAGTATTCTGCACCCTACCAGTTAAATAATCATTAATCCATAGTATAACTTCATTAGAAAAGTTTACCTCTAATAAGCTCAATAACAACTTCCCATGATCTACCAAATCGAATGCCTTGGTGAGGGTCCACAAAACCAGCAGCCACCACTTTTCCCTCATCTAAAGCTTTATATACCTGGCCTGTGAACCTCACCAAGGCAGTCTCCTGTTAATGTCCCTGCGAAAACCATGTTGAGAAGGGACCATAATGAATATTCATTCAAATAACTTTTAATCTGATCAGAGACTATTCTCTCCAACAATTTGGATAGAGGAGCTAAAAGTGTAATAGGTCTATAATTATTAACACAATTCTTACTTCCTGTTTTATATATGGGTCTTACTATACCACATTTCCATTTTGTAGGAAATACGTTATGTAAAGGAAAAATTAAAATTTTAGTCAACATTGGAACAATCAGTAACCCTGCTTTTTAAAAATCCTATAATCAATACCATCAGCCCCAAATAAGGCCTAGGATCCATCTTCTGTATATACGTCAATACATCTTTCTCAGTAAGTACCTGAAAATAAAATTTAGGCAGTCCACTCTGTACCTTAGTATTTTCAACTAACAATTCCTTTAAATCTGGACTAACCACACATCCGTGTTTTTAAACCTCTCTAAGTCTAAAAATGAAAATTAAATCCATTAGCAACTTTAACTGGGTCATTAATCAGTTGCCCATCTAATTCAACAAGTAAGTAATTTACAATTTCTTACTCTTCCCCATTATCTCATTCAAAACTTTCCAAAGGGCCTTAGTGTCACATAATTCATTACCCAATTTATTTACCAAATAAACCCTTTTCGCTTTCCTGACTTCAACTTTACATAAATTACGCAATCTTATATTCCATTTGAAAACCTACTGTCTTATATTTCCTAACCTATACCAAGCCTTATTTCTATCACTCAACAACTTCCTCATTTCAGGTTTAAACCAGATTTTATCCTCTGCTTTTATTTTAACAGTTTTAATAGGTACTAACTTATCGCAAATACCAATGAAGTGGCAACAAAATTTGTGAAGCACTTCATCAATATTTGAGATTATATCTAGGAAAGACCAATCAATTGACTGAACTTCTTTTAAAAAAGACTGATAGTGAAAATCAGAAATTTTCCGGTAGTGTATAATCCTTTGTGGTTCTTTTACATTTTTAGCTGTCCATCCACAATAAACAGCACAATGATCACTTATGCAATCAGAATTAACTCCCAATGTAGTAACATGCCCAGGATAATTTGTGATAATCCAATCAATCAAAGACTCATATCCAGTACGATAATTGTATCTAGTAGTATCAGTCACCAATTGAGTCATTCCCATCCCTGATACTAAATTCCTAACATCTAATGCTTGTTTAGATAACCAATCTAAATTAAAATCCCCTAAAATTAACAATTCCCTCGAAGGAGGAACAGTCAATTCCTGAAAAAAGGCTTCAATTCCCAGATTAACATTCCGAGGTGGCACATATACCCCAATTAAGGTTAACAATTTATTCCCTCCCAAAACCAGATCAATTACCAAAGACTCATAATAACTATTACCCTGACAGCCTTGACGAATATTAGCAGAGAGATAGCTCTTAATATAAAATAAACAACCTCCCCCCCTTTTACCTTCTCTGTCCTTCCTAAAAGTAGTATACCCTTCAATCCTCACTTCATCATCGGTTATTTTATCAGTTAACCAAGTCTCTGTCAATGCAAGAATATCAAAATGATTTTCAACTAACCACCCCTCCAATAAATCTTTTTTAGGCATTAAACTCTGAATATTTAAATGTCCTATTTTTAAAATAGTATTCCTATCCTTATCTAATTGGTTAATTGGCCCAGGGTTTGGATGGACAGTTCCTGATAGCATTAACAACATCAATATTAACCATTTAACCCCCAACCCTTTATTCCCAAACCTTAAGAGCAGAGAAACATATTTAATACCACTATTGACTATACACTTTTTCCCCACATAATAACAATATTAAATGTTTAAATGTACAATCTTTAGTAACTCATGAACTTCTGTCGCAGTTACAACATAGAACAATCTTGAAAATGTCAAAAACCCTGTGCCAGGGAAAACCTTAGCAAATACAAGCTGGGACAACTATTAACTGTAAACTAGTTACATATTGCTTTCACTTGTGTACTGCTTCTTGCTTGTAGTGGATTGCCAAGGTATTACATCACAAACCATGATTTACTATGGTATTAGATTATGGTTTCTCCTGTACCACATGGTGTGTTTGCACCTATCTGAGTGCTTCATTTCATTTTTGTTTTTTATGCCATGTTACAATTTCCTTTAAACATCCTGTTGTATGCTTGCTGCAGCTGTTCTGTCTGTCCATATTATTTAGGTCTTAGTGCCATTACATGTAACATTAATGGCTACTAGCATGCACCCTCCATCCCAACCTGCTGGCAGCAAACACAGAGCTGAAAAGTTGTTTCTGAAGGGGGAGCCTGAAGTAGCCTAGTCATGGACCATCCAAGACTCCCCTCTTCTGTGAACACCTATCAGGGACTCCATACACAGTCACATTTGGGTGTGGCAGGCTTTGGTGGGATGCAGAGGCTCCCCATGCTTCCACACATTAAAAATATAAAACATTAAGCATCTACAGTCTCAGTGTGATTATTTCTCTTTTTTTCTCTTTCATTCTTTCCTTGTTTAGTTTTCACATTTTGAATAAATCTTTAGCTTGGTTGTCATCTTTCTTACCTTGGCT
Organism: Neoceratodus forsteri; assembly: GCA_016271365.2. Classification (NCBI taxonomy): domain Eukaryota; kingdom Metazoa; phylum Chordata; order Ceratodontiformes; family Ceratodontidae; genus Neoceratodus; species Neoceratodus forsteri. Next base: position 228,938,510 of record CM057451.1, read on the forward strand.
TCATCGTTTCTTCATTTTCTTTATGTGCACCTCCCTGCCCTAACCTGAATATCCTGGCACATGCAGTGCTCCGTGACCATGGGCTGTAGTAGAGCAGGTGGGTGATCCCAGAATCACACTTGACGTGGCTTGCTGTCGTGGATCATTAATGCACCACCACTGGCCTATCATGGTAGTTTAGCTAGCTTTTTTCATTTTCACTTTTTCTGTTGTCTTCATAGGCTCATTGTCTGTGTTTCTACATCACACAAAGTTCCTCTTCTCCCAGAGGAAATAATGGCAGCAAAGCTCTCTCCTCCACCCCAGACCAAAAAGCTGCAATGCTCTGCTCCCCCACAACGTAGTAAAAGAAAAGCTTTCTCCTCTCCCTCCCCCACCTACCTAATGGCAGCAATGCTCCCTCCTCCAATTCACGTAATGGCAGCAACAGCTTTGCCTGGTCCCAGTTTTTAAAATCCAGTGTAGCCCACCCCCGCCCATCATAGCCCCACCACAAACCCCTGGAAGGAAAGAAATGGTATTTGCAGTGCTCACTAAACAATTTCTTCAGAGAACATTGACACACTGGGGCTGGCCGCCAGAGTAAGGAAATATAAGAATAGGGCTGTCAGTTACAGAACCAAACTTTGATTTACTTACTTAAGTAAGACCCATCCTTAAATAATTATTTGATTACTTTGACTACTGTATTGAAAGGTCAAGCTAAATATGCTTTTAAAAAACTTTGAAGCTGCATTGGTGCTGTTGGGTAAATCCATTTGTTCCTCAGCTGCATTTTTAGTTTAGATGCAGTGAGTTTGAAACATGTATTCCCCACACATCCCTCATCCACCCTTCCATTTTGTAGCCATACCAATATAATATTGTCCCTTAGCAACATATAAACATTAAAACATTTAAAAAGTTATCATTTTCAGTCATGATTTTTTCTTTATTTCTGCTTGTTTCTCTCTTCCATTATTTAGTTTCTAAATTCTGAATTATCTTTAGCTTTTCACTTTTGTTACCTTGACTTCCTTTTTTTTAATTCTTCAGTCTATCCAATATTCTCTCATCTTTTTCTGTCCCAACAGACTTGTTCGCTTAGTTGTTCCTCTGCTTTCTTTTCCTATAACTCACATTGTTTTCACTCACTCATGTCAGGTTGGCAACCTCCCAGCCCCATCCACAGCTGCCTCTTGTGCTTAACCCCAAAATAACTGTAAATTGCCTTCTGCCCTAGCACTTTCCCTGTCATGGCTTTAAAACAGATAAAACCCACCCTTGCCCATCCTAGCCTTACCACTTTCCTAAATAGCCTTGAGAGGGCCATTACGTGCCAAGTGGCCTTTAGTTTTAAATGTATCATTATCCAATCCAACACTGTGCAATGATTATCTGCCTCTTCCTCCCTCAAAAGTATTGTAAGGTCTCCTCTTCGACATTACTCTGCCCCACTCATAAAACAAGAAGAATTTACCCTGCATATCTCAGCCACAAAACTCACTCCACCCAGGGCCTCATCAAGTCACTTTTTTATATTAGTGCACTTTTTTTTGTTCAAACTGTAACATGATCTTCTACTGTTTCCTACTACTGCTGGACTCAAATACTAGTTTCATGCCCCAGAACAGCTTTGTGTGGATCCCAGCAAGCACTACTAGAATGAGAAACATGTATTCTGGCCCATTATCAGTGACAGGAAAAAGCAGTGGCTCATCAAGCTGCCTTCAACCAGAAAAGAGTGCCATCATAAAACATAGGGTGGCTCAAGGGGACACTTAGGGCTGGGTGGGGAGGGTTTGAGGGGCTGAGATGGTATGGGGTGAATTTTAGCTCTTTTTTCCTTTTGCTTTTTTTGCCATGGAAGTGTTTCTGCCACCAGACAGATGGTTGACTTATCAGCCCTGTCCCCATTTCATGCAGCTGTCTTCCACCACTGCTAGCACCCAGTTACAGTCCCCATAGATCCCCCCCCTCCCGGTGGGTCTAGGTAGAAGAGGGGAAGGGCAGTCCTCCCCTATGATTATAACTCCAGAGGACTCCAGTTGGGGCCTGATGGGGCGAGCTACAGGGAGAAGAACAGGGTTTCATCTAGCCCATCATCCCATTTTCCATTTATGTTCCCTCCCTAATGCTGAGGTACACATGTTGGAGCATATGTGTGGATGCACGTCCACCCCACAGAAGTCCTGCAGCACCCACCCAACTATGTCGCTGTTGGCCATCCTACCACCAGGCCTCCACCTGGTGGCAGTCTCATGGCAGAGTCGGCAGCCACCCACCCCAGAAGAGGAGAGCATTCCCTCAGATGCTCCATCCTCTCCCGCAACAGATGACCCCCAGTGACCCAGTCTGTTCCCAAACCTGCGTTGCTGTTATGAGAAATGATAAGGTGTGCATGGCACATCAGTCGTCATCGCTCCTGGGTGTATCATGTTAGCACATCGACATCGGGATAGCGAAACCCATTACAGTGACATTTTCGAACAGTTCCGAAGTTGTCACTGTAAGGGTCCCACTGCACACTGGAGCTGGTTTCACTGATGTTTTACTCCCTTCACAGTCAACTCCAGCTTAGCACAGCCCCCCACAAAAAACACCAGCAGATACTGACGGGCGAAATTTCACCTGTCGGTATATGAGTTTTCACCATGCTGCATGTCGACAACTTTGTTGTCAATGCAGCTTGGTGGAACCACCACTGGGCCGGTCATGAATTTTAGTTCTTATAAAGCTACACTCAGGCAGAGTAATGGACAGAATGAAGTGGGGACAGCGTCTGCCTAACATACTGAGGCAGTTTTTGTGAAATTCTGTGGCCAGACCAAAATTCTGTGGCCAGCCTAAGATTCTGTGGCAGGCTTTAATTTCTGTGGCAATGGCCACATGCTGCAGAACCACAGAAAATGGGGGGCCTTGACCTTAATGAGGCAAAGAGACTGAACAGGGTCTTACCCCATTGATTTCATAGAGATCAGACAGGTTTTGTCAGGCAACACCAAATTCATGACATTGAACTGCATCCGTAGCAGAAAAATGCCTTCCCTTTTGCTAAGCCTTAAAAGGCTTTTGACAGGGTGTCCTGGAGTTTTTTTTCTGGGACATCCTGTCAGCCATTGGTTTTCCTGCACACTTTCTGCAGCTCTTGCAGGAACTGTATCCTCTTCACAAGCCTATATTCATGTGAATGGCTCCCTCACCAAGCCAATATTTGTAGACAGTTATTATTCAAAAGGCAGATAAGATCAGTACTACTGGTGGTGCCCACGCACAAAATGAGAACAATTACAAAGCTTAGATCTCACTCCTGGATCCCTTAAAAGGAACATTCAGCGGTGTTGTAGGATAATTTTCAGATTTTATTGTAACAGTGAAGTGAACATTATAGCAGCCCCCCCTTCCACCAAATGGCTAAATGTTTCTGCACCAAAATCGGATGCTTCCTCAAGCCCTACATCACTGACAAATGGCCATATTTATAAATACCACATTTAAAAAGACAGTATACATTTGTGCAAATTCATATGTTCTATGAAGTGCCATACAATTTGTGCAAACATGTAGTGCAAAATAGCATTTGAAAGTGACAAAAAAGCCAGTTTCCAAAAAACAATAGCACTAACATTAACAGTGATTCTAACTTTTATTCTCAATTATCATATGATCCAACAGAAAAATTTAAGTAAGAGGTTAATGTTCTTTTACATGGGTCATTGTTACAGGGTACCATTTCTGAGGATACGTATAATTTCTTATGCATGGAACATCTTATACAGAGGGCCATTTATGGTCTACCTGAAATACACAAGAATTTGTTAAAACCTCCTGCTTGGCCAATTGTAGTGAGCATCATCTCTTTGACTTGAACCATTAACACAGTATGTGCATGGGCATATTAAACCAGTGGCCAGCATGGCTAGATTGTATATCAAAGACACTACAGATGATATTAACATCCTGGTGGATGTTGATGTCCAACCTGACTGGTATTGTGTGACCCTTGATGTCCAGTCACTGTACACCAACATCCTCCATGAGGAAGGTCTGGAGGCCCTTAGGGAACAGCTGTACAGTGTGACTACTTACTCATCTTCCTTGACTGAATTGCTCTTAGCATTTGCAGGAAAAGTTCTAAAATGCAACTGCTTCCTCTTTTTAGACAGAATGTATTTAAAAATGAAGGGCGCAGCAATGGGGGCAGTACTTGCCCCCAGTTACACCAATATTTTTGGGACTAATTCAGAGAACAAGTTTGTTTTTAATAGGGACATAAACAATTTTATCAGCATGTGGATTTATATAAATATTTCATAGCTAATCTCTTCATTATTTGGAAGGGGAGTAGAGATGAATTGCCTAATTATGCGATTTACTTGGAGAACCCTAATGAAAATTAAAAATGTACAGTACATTGTAATGGTGCCTCAGTAAATGTTCTTGTGCTCACCATCTCTAAGAATCCCAGTGGTGAATAGGCAACAGATTTATACCGTAAAGAAACATACAAGATTTCACTGCTCCACTTTAGAAGCTGTCACCCACCACATGCAGCAGAAAACATCCCAGTGGGACAGTATACAAGGCTCAAAAAGAATTGCAGCCAAATAAAGCAGTATGAAAAGCATGCGGAGGGTCTCGGTGAGCTTTTTAGAATGAGGGGCTATAATATTGACATGACAGAACACAAGACAGAGTAGCCAATATGAGTAGGAAGGAGATGTTTAGACATAGAGACAATAATGCAAACAGAAAAAAGTCATTTAGTAGTACATCAGACTTCATCACTACATTTTCCCTGCAAGCATAAAATATCCTTCCTATTTTAAGTAAACATTGGCACATCCTAGGCATGGATTGGAAACTGGAGGGGGTGTTAAAAGAGCCACCTGAAATAATTAATAGGAGGGGTGTGAATCTGCGTGATCAGCTTGTGAATAGCTTGTGCAGGGATAATAATAGTGTGAAAGGACGGAGGAGGGCTCTTCCAGGCGGTAACCACATTTGTGGCAATTACAATTGGTGCAGAAATTTGAAACAAGGTGCTATAGTACTTTTATGCAACTAGTTATAAGGCAAGAGTTTGTGATTTCCGACTTCATTACTTGTAAAGTATGACCAGCATTTTAACTTGGCAGGACAAAACGGGGACACAAGGGTCGCATTACTGAACACATGAGTAGTATTAACTAATTTGACAGCCAGTTTATGTAGAAAAATGGATCAAGCATTATTTTTCAAAATGTTGAAAAGGTGTACAATAATGTGAGGGGTTGGAATCAGGACAGGCAGTTTCAGAAACATGAATCATTCTGGCAATACAAATTGAAATCTGGTAGCCCACCAAGTCTTAATGTCCATTTTCTGTTAGCCCAGTACCTTTAAAGTGTTCACTCGAAACCTGAACCTTTTGTTGCTGTACTGAGACTATAAAGGTATATAAACAAATGCATTTTCCACTACAGTAATTATGATGTATGTGTTAGTGACTCTACAATGTTTATTTAACAACTTATTTAGCAACGTGCTAGTATGTATATAAGTACATACTGCCCTGTGGTCACACACAGTTTAGTAAAGTTCTTATTGTATTTTACCTGTTTACTATTTCTTCCTTCCCCCTTTTGCCCCCACCCCATCTTTCCTCTCCTGTTTTTTTCCTTGTTTTTTTTTTTTAATTCAGTGTGGTATGCATATTTATTAAGGTTTATATAAATGTTGTTTTTTGGAATTGGCTTTCTAGTCGCTTTCAAATGCCGTTTTGCACAATAAATTTGCAGAAATTATATACCACTTTATAGAGCATATGAATGTGTACAAATGTATGCTGTATTTTTAAATGTGGTACTTGTAAGTGTAGCCCTGCCATGTGCTCTGCAGCATCCCCCCCCCCGCTCCAACTGCTGTACTACCACCTGTACTCTTATTGGCGGCAGTGACAAAGCAAGGCAATGCAGCTCTCCCGCTCTGGAGGAGGATAGCATCCTCTGGGATGTTCCATCCTCCTCCCCTGGTTGGCTCCCAGTGTCCCTGGCTCAGTCTTGAATCTAGGTGCTGGCATCACGAGCAGCTGCCCTACTGCTGCACCGAAGGTCAACACTTCAGTGATCATCTTTAAAGAATTTTTTTTTTTGTATTTTTATCATTTCTTTAAATTTCTTATTTGCTTAGTCACTCATTTTATAAGCACAATAAAACACTCAGGGGTCTGCACTGGGCTGACATAAATGCACTTTTGGGGGCTGAAGGCCCTCAGCCAGTGGCCTCATGCCTTACTACACCACTAGGTATGCATTTATCTTGGCACAATGCCCACCCTTTCATGTCTTAGTGCTTACATATTATACCCCTACTGCCATGTTCAGATAAATCTAACCTGTAAGCGAAATAACTCAGTCTGCTCTAACTATTGTCTCTTAGGGTTGGACAAAATAAATACTATTTGGGACAAATACTTACAAATACTGCACTTTTTACAAATACAAATATTTATTTATTTATTTATTTAAGCATTTAACCAGGAAAGACATACTGAGCAGGCTAATGCTAGATTCCAGATGCGTCCTGGGGGAGGGAGTACATAGACAATAGTTGAAAACTGCATAGATACAAGTGTAATACATGGTGGGGATTCACTAACATTTGGTCATAGAAACATAGAAACATAGAATTTGATGGCAGATAAAGACCACTTGGCCCATCTAGTCTGCCCATTTCCCTACCTACAGGATAGGCCGCAGATCCTAGTTAACCAACAGCCTATTTCTTCCTACCCCCCACAAGAATTGCCTTATGTCTGTCCCATGCATTCCTGAATTCTCCCACAGTTTTAGACCCCACAACCTCCTCAGGAAGGCTGTTCCATGCATCCACTACCCTCTCTGTGAAATAATACTTCCTCACATTTCCCCTGAACCGCCACCCCTCTATCTTTAAATTGTGTCCCCTTGTTCTTGCACGTCTCTTTTTCTGAAAGATGCTACCCTCTTGGACTTTGTTCATTTCACTGAGGTACTTAAAAGTTTCCATCATGTCCCCCCTCTCCCTTCTTTCCTCAAGGGTATACATATTAAGCTCCTTTTGTCTCTCCTCATACGGTTTCTCTTGCAGACCCTGCACCATTTTAGTTGCCCGCCTCTGGACTGCCTCTATCCTGTCTATGTCCTTGCGGAGACAGTACTCCAGATGGGGTCTTCTGCTGCTGATGGCTCTCCCAATGCACCCCAGTATACCCCCAGCTCTCCCTACTGCCTTCTCACATTGCTTGCTAACCTTAAGGTCATCTGATATGATTACCCCCAGGTCTCTTTCCTTTTTTGTTGTTGTTACTACCTCCCCCCCCCCCCATTGTGTATTCTTCCCCTGGGTTCTAGTTTCCCAAGTGCATTATTTTGCACTTCTTTGCATTGAATCCTAGCTGCCATATTTCTGACCATTCCTCCAACCTTGCCAAGTCCCTTCTCATCCTTTCCATGCCTCCTTGTGTATCAACCCTGTTGCAGATCTTTGTGTCATCTGCAAAGAGGCATACTTTTCCTTCCAGTCCCTCTGCAATGTCACTTATGAAGACATTAAAAAGGACTGGACCTTAGCTGGCCCATTGGCGCAGTGGTGGGATTTCCGCTTGCGATGCCGGTGACCCGGGTTCGGGAATGGACCTGAGTTGTCGGAGGGCTGGCCAGGGGGAGAGGGATGGAGTGTCCTATGGACTGCTCTCCTTCTCCGGGGGGAGGTTGGAGGCAGCATCTGGAGCACTGAGGACTCCTGGCAGAGGCCGGGAGCTCTCGCGCTGCCGCGCTAGTTTCTGGGGGAGGCGGGGCAGATGCTGGTGTCATTGCACATCCCCACCTCTGGGAGGAAAAACTCAAGGAAAAAGAGGAAGGGGAGATCCTCCATCTAGGTGAAGCCTCCCTGGGCTTCAATTCACCCCTGCCGCCGCACTCCCAACTAGTTACTGGTTCCGTGGCACTGGAATTAGGGGAACCAGTGCTGCAGCCCGGCCCTCCAGAGGGTAAGCCAGGGGTGACCGGGAGGGGCGGCAAATAGGCAGGTGATGGAAGCTCCGGGGGGGGCCATGACTAGGCGGATGTGTGACGGAGGACCCCCCAGAAAAAAAAAAAGTACTGGACCCAATACTGAACCCTGCAGTACCCCACTAGTAACCCCTCTTTCTTCAGAGTGGACTCCATTTACAATTACCTTCTGTGTCCTGTTGTCCAGCCAATGTTTTACCCAGGCTAACACCCTAGGACACACTCCCAGGCTGGTTAATTTGACTATTAATCTTTTGTGTGGGACTGTGTCAAATGCCATGCTAAAGTCTAGGTAGGCCGTGTCCACAGCCCCTCCCTGGTCTACTATTTTGGTCACCCAGTCAAAGAAATCTGTTTGATTCATCTGACATGACCTTTCTGCTGTGAACCCATGCTGCCTTGGGTCCTGTGCCCCACTGGCCTCTAGGTACTCAACTATTCTTTCCTTCAGAAGTGACTCCATCACTTTCCCTACCACAGAGGTCAGACTGACAGGTCTGTAATTTCCTGCCTCTGTCTTGGTCCCACTTTTGTGATAGGGAATCACATCCGCCTTCCTCCAGTCCTCGGGTACCACACCATCCTCCCATGAATTGTTAAAAAGAGTTGCCAGTGGTTTCACAAGTTCCCCCCTTAATTCTTTTAGAATTCTTGGGTGAATTCCATCAGGCCCCATTGCTTTGTCCACCTTCAGTTTTAGGAGTTCTTGCAGAACCCTTTCTTCTGTGAAAGGTCTGGGATCGACCCCCCTATCAAGAGTGCTTCTGTTAATTGGATTAGGCACTTCCCCCTCCTCTTTTGTGAATACTGAGCAGAAATATTCATTCAGTATCCCTGCTTTTTCACTGTCCCCCTCTGCCCACCCACTGTTCATTCTATTCAGCCTCACTATCCCTCCCTTTGTCTTTCTACACTCGTAGTGGCTAAGCATAGTGGTCAGAAAAACAGTGGTTATAGACAACAGTTTGACAGCATAGTACAAGTAGTTACGTAATGGAGAGCTCTAACAAATTGTTCCTGGTGCAGACAACGTGAAATAAGAGAGACAGGGGTTACAGTCATAGATTAGTTGCAGTACTAAGTGCGGACAACACAGTCATTTACACGGTGAGCTGAGAACTGTCTAGGTGCATGTGCAGGTAGGGGAAAAATGGGCTTGGAGCATGGAGTTAAGGTGCAGAGGGAGGAGAAGTGACACATTTTTGCTGGGAGAGTGTTCCACAACGTCGGTATGTGATAGCTGAATGCTGCCTGACTGGCAGTAGTGGACCTATGTGGGACAGCCATGGACCGAGAGTCCAGATTTGAGAGAGAGTATGCTAGGTGCAGGGGTCGACCAAGGCAGCGGTGAGGTAGGAAGGGAGTTGTTGGGGCCAAAACTTGGCTGGGATTTTGGTGCAGTGGGACTGTCTGTGATTATGTAGAGAGGGGAGGTCCATAGATTGGTAAAGAGCACTATGGTGTGTGGAGTAGGGACAGTTCAGGGCAAAGCGGCAGAAAGAATGGAAAAGAGGGTCCAGTCTGGCTAGGGTAGACTTAGGGCCAGCACTGTAGACTACGTCCCCATAGTCGAAGACAGGGAGGATCATTTTCTGCACAATGGCCCTCCCAGCAGGTACGGGGATGCCGTCACCATTCCGGTGAAGTACACCAAGCCTAGGGTGCAACTTCTTGAGTATGGATTCAATGTGTGTGGAGAAGTTGAGGTGCTGGTCAAGCCAGACTCCGAGGTATCTGAAGGAGGGACAGGCTTCCAACGGTGTCCCTTCCAGAGTGTGGAATGTGATTGGGGAGGGGAGCCTGGAAAGTCTCTGCCTAGTGCCAAAGGTTAAAGAGACCATTTTCTTGTTATTGAGAAGTAGGAGGTGTTTTGAACGAAGCCAGTGCTGAACCGTGATGAAGTCCTGCTGCTGTCTGTTCGTGACCTCTGAGGATGAGGGGCTGGATGCATAGAGCACAGTGTCATCTGCATATATGTGGATTGAGGTGTGTGGGCAGGCAGAGGGCAGGTCATTCAGAAAGATTAAGAACAGGAGTGGGCCTAGGACAGAACTTTTCGGTACTCCTGAGGTGATTGGGAGAGGTGCCGAGGTGGAAGAACTGATACGGATGGATTGGGATCTGCCAGCAAGGTACGATTGGAACCAAGATGTGGCCCAACTAGATAGACCGGTGCCGACGAGTTTGGCCAGGAGTAGAGAGTGGGTGACTGTGTCAAATGCCTTGGCCAGGTCGATGAAGATGGCAGCTGTGATGTGGCCAGCATTCATACCAGTGAGGATAGAGTCGGTAAGCCTGAGAAGGGAGATAGTGGTGGAGCACGATTTCCTAAAGCTGGACTGGTAGGTGGAGAGAAAGGAGGAGGATTCCAGAAAGGGAGATAGGCGAGAGAGTACCAGGCGCTCCTGCAGTTTTGCGAGGATAGGTAGGAGGGAGATGGGCCGGTGGTAGTTTGGGTTTGAGGTATCCCCACCCTTAGGAAGTGGGATTACGGTGGCATGTTTCCATTCAGAGGGGACTTCTGCATGGGAGAAGGAGAGATTAAAAAGGGAGGCCAAGGGTTTGGCTATGGCAGGGGCCGATAGGTGGAGCATTGTGGAGTCTAACCCGGAAGGGCATTTGCCCTTACTTGGATTAAGGGCAACCAGTGCATTATATACCTCTTCTGGAGTGACCTGCAGAAAGAGAAAGATTGAGCTGGGGGTGCCATTATCAAAAGCAATGCACAGGATGAGGTGTGGGCAGGGGAGTAGCATGGCTGTTTGTGAAGTGAGAGTTAAACAGTGTGGCCACTGCTGGGGGGTCGGTGATGATGAGTCCACCTACCTGCAGCAATGGAGTGGGGGACTGCAAAGAGGGTCTGAGAAGCGTCTTGACCACTTTCCAGAATTTGGTCAGGTGCTGGAAGGTGGAGTTGAAAGCGCTTTTGAAATAGTTAGCTTTTGCTTGGTGGATTTTCCTAGTACTAGCATTGTGAAGCTCACGGCAGTGCTGGAGGTCAGCTGGATGTCTTAAAGGTTTTCCAGGCCTTGTCTCTGGCTCTAAGGAGGGCTAGTATTTTGGGTGTTATCCATGGGAGGTAAGTACCTCTGACCCTGGATCTTTGGAGGGGGTGTAATGGTCCCAGATGGCAGTGAACTTGGATTTAAAGGTTAGCAGGGCCTCATCTACAGTGGTGGATTGACTAATGCGCGACCAGTCAGTATTGCCCAAATCGTTTAGCAATGAGGTGAGGTCCAGAGATTTGTAGAATCTGGTCAGGATGATTCTGGGAGGGGGGCTTTAGGTCTGAAGACTTTGCGTACCGAGTAGATTCCATGGTGGTCACTAAGGGCATCCGGAATGAGGCCAGAGGCTAGGATTCTGTGGGGGTGAGAGGTGAGGGACCAATCTAGGAGGATGTGATTCTGTGTTTTGTGGTTTAATTGCGAGGGCTCAGAGATTAGTTGAGTTAGATTTAGAGCTGTCACCTTATCCCGAAGCTTGGAATGGACCCCAGCAAGCCAGTTCAGGTTAAAATCCTGAAGTATATGGAGCTCCCCACCTGCTGCCAGGGAGTTTAGTGTGCCCAGGTGACCCAGTAGCGTAGTTGTGTTGGTGTTAGGAGCATAGTAGGTACCTGCTATGAAAATTGGAATTGAATGGGGGATGGAGAGTTTTACGATTAGGGCATCAATAGACTCCGAGGGCAGGGATAGGGTAGCCTGGGAAAACTGGATGGTGGAGGCAATGTACATGGCTATGCCACCCCCTTTTTTGCCCATACGGTCATGCCAGACAAGTGTATAGCCGGGTATAGCGAATTCATTGTCAGGATTGTGTGGCCTCGGCTAGGTTTTGGAGATAATCAGGATATCTGGGCTAAGGGACATGGCGAGAGGTTGAAGTAGGCTTATTTTACGTAAAAGGCTACATTTATTTAGGTGAATCAGTTTAAGGCCTGAGGGGAGTTGGGGTGGTACGGAAGGGTTTAGGGTGTGGTGGTGGGTAGGTCCGGGGTTAGGCTCGATATCACCTGCAAGGAGGAGTAGTAGAGTGACCAGGAGTTTGGTATCTTGTGCAACCCAGTGAAGCTTTCTGGGGATGGTATGAGGCTTGGCTGTAGAAGTTGTTGACCTCCAATCACGGGGCAGAAGGGCTAGGTGGCTAGTTTGGAAGGTGGAAGGAAGGACACCGGGGCCGATTGACAGTGTGTGGAGGTGGCAACCAGGGTGTGAGACAACTATGGTACCAGAGGTAACTATATTTATTGGGAGCCTGACACAAGGTGCCTGGCAGTCTAGCAGGGTAGGGTAGTTGGCCGGTGGGAGGGACACCCAGGGGGTGATGCTAAAGAAGGTTATTAGGACCAGCGGTAACATCACAGAGAGGCAGCAGAGCGAGGGTTAGGATGACTCTTTTTTTTTTTTTTTTTTTTTAGTTTTCTCTTCTAATATGCTGTGTCCCTAGCATAGTGGCCTCTAGTGGTTACACTGTATAGCTGACACAATGCATCAGCGGGCGTTTCTCTCCCGCGCTGAACTACTGAGGATCGGACAGAGCCGCACTCTGAGATGCTGCATGTGTGCCGGTGGGGGCCGTGACTCCAGTTTGGGGAGGGCTTTATGCCCTCACAACCTCTTGGCAGTGCCCAAGATGCTGCGTGTGTTGTTGGGGGGACACACCTGCTTCGGGGAGGGCTTCCTTATGCCCTCATGACCTCCTGCAGTCCCTGAGATGCTGTGTGTCACTGGGGGGGCTGCACCGGTTTGAATGAGGGCTTCCTTATGCCCTCATGACCTCCTGGCAGTCCCTGAGATGCTGCATGTCATCAGGGGGAGGGGCGCACTCCGGTTCGGGAAGGGCTTCCTTATGCCCTCACGACCTCCTGGCAGTCCCTGAGATGCTGCCTGTATCATTGGGGGGGCCATACTCCAGTTCAGGGGAGGGCTTCCTTATGCCCTCACAACCTCCTGGCAGTCTCTGAGATGCTGCGTGTGTCGTTGGGGGGGTGCACTCTGGTTCAGGGGAGGGTTTCCTTATGCCCTCACGACCTCCTGGCAGTTCCCCCTACTCTGTACATGTTGGCCGCCATTCTTCTTCTCCTCTTGCTTTTATTAACTCTGCCAGTCCTTGGTGATGCCCCTTGTCTCTCTGTCTCTCTCTCTCCTTCGCTCTTTAATAAAGTTTTTGTTTTTAGGCTCAGGAGGTGGTGGAGGAGGAAGAGGAGGATGCTGCTGTGGAGGGGCAGCCAGCTCAGTTGGAGAAAGAGAGAGAGCGTGGAGACCAGTTACAGCGTAGCGAGGTGCCGGGCCCACTTAGTTACGATGCATCTCTGCTCAAACTCTCTTGTCTCCAAACTCTGCTCTTCATCTCCTCTTCTCCTCCTCGCCGACCCTCCTCTTCCTCCTAGATAAGTGTATTTGTGTTAGACCATATAAAGTTATACCAGACCTTGGCTGAGACTGATGTGGCCTACATTTGGCAACAACTGCTCATAACATGAATGCATATTTATTGATAACTGCATTATTTTATGGAAACCTCTTCAACCCTTGTCTTGTGCCAACATTAACAACAGAAACAAATCTGAAAAGTAAGCTTGCAATAATACCCAACAGAGTGGGCAGTATTGGGTTATACCACACTGTCCAGGGACACTGCAGGCAGTGGGCCACATAACCCCTAGAAGCTCTGGTATAGCCAAATGTCACCCACCCTAAATGGAAATATTGGGCTTAGAATATGGGGTTTGGTTAATGGTGTAAGAAAAAAGTAAATACAATGGTTTAATTAGAAAAATGTTAAAATCATTGCAAAAAAGCAGCATGCAGGTGAAATAGTCCTTCTACTAGTACTATACATTGCCAGTAGAGGGTGCTGTGACATGTGGAAGGCACTGCTGTTAAGATCCTGTTTTCCCCCCAGTGAAGTTCTGTCCAACCCCCCCAACATACGTACACACACACACACACACACACACACACACAAACCTGTTACTGTGTGGTGTTAGATTGGAAAAAAGTCAGAATCCTGTTTTTATATATTTTTATACAGTTGCTCTGCAGGATTGTTTGAGATCAGTTGGTAGTGGCAATTGTGTGCATGAGCAGCATGGGGAGGCGCAGAAGCGGTGTCGGTGATCAGCGCTGACTTGCGGTATGAAGAACAGTACAAGAATCATTTTAAAAGAAAAATGTCAGGGTAAAATCAGCTCGTTTAGTGAGAGAAAAAAATGGCAGCTGCTAACTTTTTAAAATTCAAAGTGGGCACTTTGACACCACTTTGGAATTAAGATGGTTTGGCTGGCACTTGTTACTTCCTGGTCTTTGCACATAAATGTATCCATTGCCAGGGGCATATGCCAATCGCAGGCTGGGAAATGTTCTGCCCATTTTCTAAAATAAAATATTTCGTAAATGCTAATATGCAAACGAATAGTGTCCACAGGAACTTCCAGGTACTCACACGGAGGCTATATGTTTCAGCTTGAAGAGACTCTGACACACAGAAGTTGATGGAAAATATTTATTGCAGTAATCCCAAGCAGTACAGGCAGTGCTTGGAGTGGGGTCAGTGACCACTAGATATCCTGGCACTTAAACAGTAGTCTTTTTCAGCGGGCAACCATCCCCTGATGAAGACTACAGTCGAAGCGTCAGGGTATCTAGTGATCACTGACCCTACTCCATGGTGCTGCTTGGGATTACTACAGATTTGCACTGACTTTTGTGTCTCAGAGTCTCGTCAAGCTGAGAAGTACAGCCTCTGTGTGAGTGCCAGGCAGTTCCTGTGGAGACTGCCTAACCTGTTTGGAGTGAGCAGCTCCCACCCAGCACCAGCTGTCCTCCACTCAAACATACCTGATCCTGTTTGCATACAAATGCAACTACAAACAGAACTGTGGACAGTAACACATGACAGGGTGTGTATTCATTGGGATATAGAGACACTCCTCCTGTATGTGTTGAGGCAAAAGGTCAAAGGCTGAATACTCCTCAGCACACACCAGAGCAATGCCTATATTGTCCCTATCTCTTTATTTTTTATTTTACAATTTTTGGACAGGAAAGACACACTAAGCTGAGGCTTATTTCCAGGTTTGTCCTGGGAGCACAGGGAAGTTAAGTGAAAGAAGTGGGGAAGGCAGTCAGAATAGCAAAGGCCCAAACCGAGGAAAAAATAGCCAACTCAGTTAAGAAGGGGGCTAAAACCTTTTATAGGTACATTAGGGAGCATAGAAAGGTTAAGGGAGGAATAGTGAAGATTAATAAAAGAGAGGGGAGGTGGGCAGAGGGAGACAGTGAAAAGGCAGAGATACTGAATTAATATTTTTGCTCAGTATTCACAAAAGAAAATGAGGAGGAGTTGCCTAAACCAGACAATAGAAGCACTCTGTGTAGGGGGGTTGACACCAGTCCATTCACAGAAGAAAGAGTCCTGAAAGAACTCCTAAAACTCAAGGTGGACAAAGCAATAGGGCCTGATAGGATGCACCCCAGAATCCTAAAAGAACTAAGGGAGGACCTAGTGACACCACTGACCACGCTTTTTAACAAATCATGGCAGGATGGGGTGGTACCTGAGGACTGGAGGAGGGCAGATGTGATTCCCTTCACAAAGTGGGAGCAAGCAGAAGCAGGAAACTACAGACCTGTAAGTTTGATCTCAGTGGTAGGGAAAATGATGGAATCACTTCTGAAAGAAAGAATTGTTGAGTACCTAGAGGCCAGTGCGGCACAGGACCCAAAGCAACATGGATTTACAGCAGGAAGGTCATGTCAGACAAATCTAATTGATTTCTTTGACTGGGTGACCAAAGTAATAGACCAGGGAGAGGCTGTGGATATGGCCTACCTAGACTTTAGCAAGGCATTTGACACAGTCCCAACAAAAGATTAATAATCAAGTTAGCCAGCCTGGGAGTGGGTTCCAGGGTGGTAGCCTGGAGTAGCAAACTGGCTGCACAACAGGACACAGAAGGTAATAGTGAATGGAACACATTCCGATAGAAAGGGTTACTAGTGGAATACCTCAGGGCTCAGTACTGGGTCCAGTCCTTTTAACATCTTTATAGGTGACATTGCAGAGGGTCTGGAGGAAAGGTATGCCTCTTGTAGATGACACAAAGATCTGTAACAGAGTTGATACACAAGAGGGGTAGAAAAGATGAGAAGGGACTTGGCAAGGTTGGAGGAATGGTCAGACATATGGCAACTTAGATTCAATGCAAAGAAGTGCAAAGTAATGCACCTGGGAAACGAAAACCCAGGAGGAGAGTACACAATAGCAGGAGAGGTACTAACAACAACAAAAATGGAAAGGGACCTAAAGGTGGGTAAGCAATGTGAGAAGTTGATAGAGAGAGCCGGGGGATACTGGGATGCATAGGGAGGGGCATCACAAGTAGAACAAGCATTTGTCAATGCCGGACGTTCACTTGCAGGTATTTGCAGTGGTGTTTGGCATGTATGGTGCTTTACCCTAATGCCCTGTGCGATTGCTGGTATTTGCACTACAAATTTTCAGCATGACCTTTTTGTTACCCCCACCTCATAAAAGCATTTGAGATCTCTGCTTATGAACAGTACCACTTATTTTGTTAATCTGTCCTGAACGTTGATTTCCCACAGCGACCACACCATTCTGCTCCACATGTGCAAAAACACAGTTCGGGCAGGATGGTAAAAATGACAGCTGTAGCATTCATAGGGAGGTGTGAAGGGATGGCAATGTTGAACATCTGGAGTGAAAATACAACAATTTCTCGAACTTATGAGCATATACGAAACTGTGCAATGAACGCCATGACACAGTCATTTGTGACATTTGTCACCAAATTTTCAACATAGGCATTTTGGGACCTCTGCTCGTGAACAGTGTCACTGTGATTTTCATAATCTGTCCTGAGCATTGATTTCTCACTCTGACCACACCATTGTGCGTTGATGCAAAACACATTTCAGCCAGGATGTGAAAAAGGTCAGCTGTACTGTTCATAAGGAGGTGTGAGAAAATGCCAGTGTTGAAAATCTGGAGTGAAAATATTTCAAATTCTCGAGGTTATGAGTGTGCATGGAAACTGCGCAACGCACGCTCGTAACAGTCATTTTTTGACATTTTTTTCACCAAATTTGCAACATAGGCTTTTGGAGACCTCTGCTCATGAACAGTGTCACTGTGATTTTCTTAATGTGTCCTATACATTGAGTTCAAGATACCGACCTGCGCCATAGTGCGCTACATGGTGGAAACACGCTTTAGGCAGGATGTGAAAATGACAGCTGTACTGCTCATGAGGAGGTGGTAAATGGCAATGTTGAAAATCGGAGGAAAATATTTAAAATTCTAGAACTTACGAAGCAAGTACTGCACAACGACGCCAGAAAACAGTCATTTTAGAATTTATCATTAAATTTTCAACATAGCAATTTTAAGACATCTGCTATTGAACAGTGTCACTGTGATTTTCTTAATGTGTCCTATACATTGATTTCAAGATACCGAATGCGCCATTGTGCGCCATATGGGCGGAAACATGTTTGGTGAGATATGAAAAAATGACAGCTATACTGCTCATGAGGAGGTGTGGTAAAATGGCAATGTTGAAAATCTGGAGTGAAAATATTGAAAATTCACGAACTTACGAGCCTGCATAGGAACTGCGCAACACACTTTCGTAAAACAGTAATTTTTAGAATTTTTCCACCAAATTTCAAAATAGGCTTTTGAAACCCACCTTATGAACACTGGCAGTGTCATTCATTAATCGACTGAAGGGTGATTTTCGCAGGACTGTGAAATCATCCTTCTCGGTCTTAATAACGCCATGACAGTGACATCATTCATGAGAAGGGTCCCAAAACCCCATGTTGAAAATTTGGTGCAAAATTCCAAAAATGCCTGAGAGACGCAACAAAGTTGAAAAAAACACATCTAGCCCATTATACAGCTTACCGGCATTTCCTCAGTTCGCGGTCGGCTTTGAAGAGTGCAGACGTGTTCCCGGTCCACTGAAGATCATCGCGCCAACTCCGAGGTAAGTATGGGTGAGGGGGTGTGGGAGGCAGGGTGCACAGGTGGGTGGGTGTGGGTGTGGGAAGGCCAGGGAGAAGCGCCGTGGGACCGTTTTAATTTACATCTTTTAAAACAAAAAAAAGACGACGGGACGCTTACCACACTGGGGGTGGGGCTCCCAGCATGGCAGAAGGATGGCTGGGGGCGTGGAGCCAGGAGTTAGGCACCCTGTCAGCCAAAACAGTTTGCCACACTGGGTGGGCTCCCAGCGTGGTACCTAAGCTTTGGGTGTGAGGCGCTGCTAGACACTAACGTGCGGCCGGGATGTTTTGCCATGTTGGGTGGGCTCCTCAGCGGCAGCAGGAAAGCTGTTTGGGGATGTGGAGCTGATTGGGGATTGGGCACCCCCATTGGCCAAACAAGATTTGCCACACTGGGTGGGCCCAGCGCGGCACCAAAGCTTTGGGGCGTGAGGCACTGCCAGCACACAGCGTGGTTTTCTTTGAAGTGAAGACCACCGCTGTCATACACAGCACCCGATCCATTGGTGCAGGACCGCCACGCCTGCTCAATGGAGCAGTGCATTGCACAGGACAGTCACACCTCCAAACTGTCCTATTCTCCCAAGATGTTCCTTGTGCATGCAAGCTGAACGTAAAAAGGGAAGTGGTTATCCCTCTATACAGACAGTTGGTGAGACCCCATCTGGAGTACTGTGTGCAGTTTTGGAGACCTCATCTACGCAAGGACATAGACAGGATGGAAGCAGTCCAGAGGAGGACAACTAAAATGGTGCACGGACTGTATCAGAAACCATATGAAGAGAGACTGAGAGAGCTTAATATGTATACCCTTGATGAAAGGAGGGACAGGGGGGACATGATACATACTTTCAAGTACCTCAAGGGAATCAACAAAGTCCAGGAGGGTAGCATCTTTCAGAAAAAGAGATGTATAAGAACAAGGGGGCACAATTTAAAGATAGAGGGGGGACAGCTCAGGGGTAATGTGAGGAGATTTTTTTCACGGAGAAAGTGGTGGATACATGGAACTGCCTTCCTGGGGAGGTCGTTGGGTCTAAAACAGTGGAGGAATTCAAACATGCATGGGACAGACACAAGGCAATTATAGTGGGGAGTTGCAGGAAGTAGGCTGTTGGTTAACTAGAATCTGCAGCTTATCCAGTAGGTAGGGAAATGGGCAGACTGGGTGGGCCAAGTGGTCTTTATCTGCCGTCAAAGTCTATGTTTCTATGTTTCTATGACTTGCTCATGGTCACACAGCATGCAAGTGGTGCCTGTGAGATTAAACTCACTTCTCCAGGTTTGCGGTGCAGTGCTCTTAACCACTATGCTATACTGCCTCGCCTGTCTGTTACAATAAGGATCAGAAATGGGAATAGTCAAAAGAAAGCAAGGCAGCTTTCAAAATTACAAGATCATTTGGTATTAGGGCCTTTTCAGATTTCATTGCCAGAAGTTTGGGCTTGTGAGGCCTCAAGTCACCAGTATGTGTGGGTGCTATAGTTCTACTGCTTGTTATATATTTTAGTATTGTATTATAAACATTTGCTTGTTGACTACACCTAACAGAAATCTCACAGAAGAAAACAATTAGGGGTTGGAATGGTGAGTTTGTAGTTTCTGTATCCCTCCCTGTTCATAGACTAATAACCTTTATTCAAACAAAGCACCTCCCCATTGAGTTCATATAACTGTCTTTGCACTGTTGATTTTTGCTCGAGGCAGTGGTAGGCAGTTTTTCACGTCAGACAGGATACTGCAGTAGTAGTAGTTTTAATAATGAGTTATTCATCACAGATTGCAATAATAAATGGGAGTTGGTTTTGCAGTTTTTTTTTGTTTCTTTATAGCTTTTATGAACATACCAACTAGTGTTGTCAGAACTAGTTTGTCAAAGATTCGAACCCTCCTCGAACCCTGGTGTTCGAGTTCTAACTTAGAACTCAAACACTAAAAGGTTCGTAAAAGGGTTCGAATCTGTAAGTTTAACTAACTTACTTTGTTTTGAGCTCTGTGTCACTCCTGTCCTGAGTCCTCCCAACTCCCGTGATGTCTTTTCCTGGCTCCAGCTGATGTGTCTATGCGTTGGGAGGAGGCACGTCCCAGCAGGCAGCCCTGATGTGGGGGGTGCAGCAGCATTGCTGTAGTTCAGATGGGGCTGCCAGAATCCACGAGTTCTCTCAGTGCGCTTGTGTACTTACGCTCAAGTCATCCTCACCACCTGACATTTACTATGTGGTCAGGTGGGGGTCGAGTAAGCTCCGCGAGCCGCGGGATCATGGAGTGGTATTTAAGCGGATGCAAGCTCCGAGAGCGCGATTTGGATCCTGAGGATTTCAGGAGGCAGCAGCACCCTGAGCAAGTTAACTGTAGCGTAGTAGCGTACCGCAGCCAGCATTCTTGCTCGATAGGACAGGGCCCAGTTCGGTGTGGCCGCAAATTGGACTGCAGCACTTGCTAGCTGCTACTTACCTGAATTATTTAAAAAATTCCTCCATCATCCATTTTCCTGCGAAAAAGCAAACGTTGAAAAGTTTGAGGGGAAGGGGAAGGGGGCAGGGCCCAGGCCCAAGAGACCGAGAACCAGAAAGACTGAATGACTCAATGAATTAATGGTCGGGTGTGGGACTAGGGGAGGTTCAGGAGGGACTAATCAGTAATTGGTATTGATCAATATCAGTAGAGAATAAAAAAAATAGAAAGAAGAACCTTTTTGTGATTGTGAAACTGCAGTGCAACTTAAGCACAGCACAGTGCACGCTCAGCAGCTGTCAGCAACAAGCATATAACAAGGGGAAAAAAACACTCCCACAACAAACTTCAAAAAGGCAAATAAATTTGTCAGGACAGAGTATAAGGACTGTGCTCATTGTGCTGTGCTGCTAAGGGGGGATCCTCCTCTTTCACCCTCAAAAATTCCAGTCCTTAGTTCTTATACAACAGCACAAGGCACTGGCAGTAAGGCACTAACTGACGGCAGTTAATTTTTTTGGACACCACTCCTCTGTGTGTGTGTGTGTGTGTGTGTGTGTGTGTGAGACTTCTACTTCTCCACTCCCGAGTCCCTGTGTTGTGTATGTGACTCCCTGCTCCCATCTCCCGAGTTGTGTGCCGTTATTACCCTTACATGACGGAAGCATAGAAATATAATTCTCATTCCCTGAGTTGTGTATTTGACTCCGTCTCCTGTGGTCAGCCCATCACCCTGCTGCTGTGTGACCCTTGACTGCACTGTACCCTACCCAGTGTGTGTTACAGAGAGAAGCCCAGTGGCCAGTTGTGTGTTGGTATTACCCCTACATGACAGAAGCTTAGAAATATAATTCTCATTCCCTGAGTTGTGTATGTGACTCTGTCTCCTGTGGTCAGCCCATCACCCTGCTGCTGTGTACCCTTGACTGCACTGTACCCTACCCAGTGTGTGTTACCGTGTGAAGTCCAGTGGCCAGTTGTGTGGTGGCATTAACCTTAAATACATGACAGAAGCCTAAAAATATATTTCCCTGTTGGGAGGACAGACAGAAAAATCTCTTTTCTCGGTTTTTGTGTGTCACTCAGTCTCTTGTGGTCAGTTCATCACCCTGCTGATGTGCGCCCCTTGACTGCTATGTGTATGCCTATGCCCAGCAGCCCAACCATTCTGTAAGCCTTGAACCTGGGATCCTTTCATTGCAAACCGTCATATTCTTTAATTACTTTCAGTCCACTGCATCACAGTGTCACACAACCAAAATAAAATTTTGGAGTTGTAGCCAGCGATCACAGATCACATTGCTTTCTTACACAGAAATTATGTATGCGTGGGTGTGTTCACTGCAGTATACTAGTAATGTTATGGCTGACACCAACATAGATGAAGCATCTGGTGTTGGTGTTGGAGCAGGTGTTGGTGATAGTGATAATCCTGGTGCTAGCAGACATAACCAAAATGTTTCACGTGTTAAAAATTCAAGAAACAGCAAAAGAGCAACAGTGAAGTGTGGTAAAGGGGGACCTTTTAAGAAAACCTGTACAGCTGCTGGGGTCACACGGAGAGGCACCATAAGGTATGCCATTCATGCTGTTAAGATCCCTGTGACTAGCAGCAATAATGCAAGTGACAGTGAGTCCCTCTCTAACTCAGACAGTAGCTCTTTGTCTCAGTCCGACACTGTTGTATCTTGCGACGTATCATTACTTCCTCAACAAAGTGA
Source organism: Neoceratodus forsteri (assembly GCA_016271365.2). NCBI lineage: Eukaryota > Metazoa > Chordata > Ceratodontiformes > Ceratodontidae > Neoceratodus > Neoceratodus forsteri. Next base: position 228,960,734 of record CM057451.1, read on the forward strand.
AATGAGCAAGTCTGCTGACAATGAATCAGGTAGTGCACTTTCAAATACATCCAGCACTGTTGGCAATGAAAATGACATATCCATTGAATCCACCACTTCTGTGTTGGCCAGCAATGAAAATCCATCAGAGTCTTCTGCCCACTCTTCTAGCACCAAGAAGCATGTCCCGGGTTCTGTTAGGACAGGTGAAAAGACGCAAACAGTCTTTAGCTATCTTCCTAGCACTCGAACAAAATCTGTCACATCTGAGGTGTGGAATTATTTCTCTGTCAGTAAAACTGATCCATGCAGAGCAATTTTTTCCCTGTGTAAACAGAGTGTAAGCCGTGGTAAAGTTGTATCATGCCTTGGCACTACAGCTGTTAAACGCCATCTGAAAAAGCATTCAGTTTTGCTTCATCATCCAAAATCCATGCCCTCCATCTTCCAGACCGCACATGAGAAGGGTTGGGAATCTGAAATGGATACTGAATTGTCTGAACTTGATGCAGACAGAACCACTGCCAGCCCTAGGATCATTGTTACCACCAATGCCAGCACCATTAGTACCAGATCCAGTGATGGCACTGAATGTATAAGTCCTAGTCCACCATCCCAGCATCCATCTGCCCATCGAAGCACTGTGTATAATAAACCAGCCGGGACATGCTGTAAACAGCTAACACTGTCTCAAGCATTTGAAAGGAAGAATACCTTTACTAAAAATCATCCAAAGACCCTTCATCTTAATCACAGAATTGGTGAACTGTTAGCTGGAGCCCTTCTCCCATACTCTTTGGTAGATCATGAGGATTTTACGGAGCTCTTGAAACTAGCAGAGCCCCGTTACAAAGTTCCTTATCGAAGGTACTTTTCCTATGTTGAAATACCAAACATTTATCAGGCTTTAAAAGCGACAGTGATGCTTGCACTTAAAACTGCAGAGGGTGGGGTTATTCATGTCACAACAGATATGTGGACCAGCACTCAAAACATAGATTACATTTCCCTTACTGCTCATTGTATCACGTTTTCTTGTGGTTCTTCAAAAACAAAGACACCCCAGAAGATGGCGCTGCTGTATATTAAGAAATTTGGGCAAAGTCATACAGCTGCAAATGTCTTGCAGGAACTAAATGACCTCCTTGACGAATGGGTTTATTCTCACAGTCTAAAATGTGGCTTCATAGTAAGTGACAATGGAGCCAACATCTTGAAAGCAGTACAGGATGGAGGATTTATGCATGCTTCTTGCTTTGCACATTGCTTACATTTAATTGTCATGGGATTTCTCTGCAATGAAACACAAGTGGATGGTATGATTGCTGTTTGCAAAAAAATTGTGACTCACGTTTCACATTCAACCAAGGCTATATGGACATTGTCCGAACTGCAAAAACACAAGCTGCCCCAGCAAAAGCTGATTCAAAATGTTTCCCTCGTTGGAACTCAACGCTTATATGCTGTAGCGCTCTTGGAGCAAAAGCAAGCTGTACATGAGTATTGCTCCAGTTACATTATTGGAGATGGCATTATGCTGTCTGTGCTGCAATGGAAATTAATGGAGACAATGTGCTGCATCCTAGCTCCTTTTGAGACAGCTACAAGGGACATGTCTTCTGAAGGCGCATCTGTGAGTCAGGTTATCCCACTCATAATGCTGATTTCACATCATCTTAGTGTTCTAAATCTACAAATAGAAAAAGACAGATCTGAAGCTCAGACAACATGTCACCTGTATCATGGGAATCTCGAAAAGAGAATGAGCGAGCGCTTCAAAACCAGTTACAAATTAGTTGCAATGACGAAATCAAAACACTACATCCTTGCAACTCTCTTGGATCCCAGGTTCAAGGCTATACATCTTCCAAAAACAGATGATATAGAGCAGTACAAATGCCTGTTGCTAGATGAGCTGCTACACTCACAGGAGTCAAACACAGTCATGCACAGTACCCTCAGGTTGTCATCACCACAACATGCAGGTTCATTTTCACAAAGGGATGCAGAACTGGAAAAGTCACCAAACATTAACAGTAGTTGTTCCACGACTGCCACTTCTTCAACCCTTAGTAGCAAGTTAAATCTGTGGCAAAACCTTTCCCAAATTGCTGCCATACCAGCTTATGCTGATTCCTCTTCTGAGCGGTCTCTGTCCACCATGGTAGACAGTTACCTGCAAGAACTGCCTATTCCTATTGATGCATGCCCTTTAGAATACTGGAGATCAAAAAAGTCAATTTGAACAGAGCTGTATGATGAAGCCTGTAAATATCTTGGTTGTCCTGCAACAAGTGTCTCTTCAGAATGCATGTTCAGTACAGCTGGCAATATTGTGACAGACACCAGAAATAGGTTGCTACCAGAAAATGTACACACGTTAACTTTTATTAAAGTTAATAAGTCAAGATTTTCGTATCCCTACAAGAGTATACAAACTGATCCTGAAATGATTGATGTTGTGGATGTTGATGGTGATGACAACTCAGATGGTGGTGGCTGATAAATACTGTGTGGGACAGAGTCTCTCTGCACCAAAAAGGAAACTTTTACAGACTGTGATGACTTTGGTTGTCTCTCTCCTTGCTCGATCTATTACCTTGGCCTATATACCCCCCAAAACTTTCACCATTTCATGGTAAACTGCTTTGTAGCTAGGGTCTAAAGTCAACAAGTTTTATATACAGGGCAATTTTAACATCAGTGGGAATAGGCCCAAATTTGGCATAAAAGGGACACTGTCATGTCAGTCATTTCTGTATCATATTATTTATAGTTAAAGTGCAAACATATATTTTTGGATTTACCTTCTGTGACTTTGTGGTGCAACAGTATGGGCTGGGACCGGGGGCGGTCTATTTTTCAATTTTAAAGAGGACAAAACAATGAGTTCTAATTGGTAGCTGTTTATTATTTTTTCAGTTACAGAAATGTTAGCCATAAACCAAAATGATCCATCTGTAACTTATCTTACTGAATAAAAAATTACGGGAAAAACTGTATTTTGTATTGTCATGTTTTTGTGGGCAGCATCCTGTTACAAGTCTCTTCCGGGAAACAGTCATCTGGAGTTTTACCTATGTCATGGTTGAGCACATATTCTGTAAGCATAGGTCTCATACCACAATAGCTCATGTTTAACATTCTGTTGTACACAGACCATGGCATAATAGCAACAACTCTCAAATTACTGGTTCCGTGAAGAGGACTGTACAGAATGTTGTCCATAAGAAGAAAACAATTGAAAAGACAGTTTTTCACATAAGTGTTGTTTATTAAGGAACAGTTAAGTATGGCTCATTTGGAGGCAAGAGTTTCATTTTTCTTGAGTAAGCATGTGGTAGTTTTAGCATTTTAGAGAGGGAGGAGGGTAGAATGGGTGCTGAAGGGTGGGAAAGGGCTGGAGGTTGGTTTAACATGGATGCAAGAGGGAGAAAAATGACATGGATGCTAGTGCATGGGTGAGGGTTGGGGGTTGGTTTTAACATGGATGCAGGAGGGAGAAACATGGCATAATTGTTAGTACATGGGTGATGGTTGGGGAAGTGGGTTTTAACATGGGTGAGGGACAGAGAAGGGTGACATGAATGGTAGTTCATTACTAAGTGTGGGGGTAGTTTAAACATTTGGGTGAGGGAGGAGGGTGGAATACATGCTTGAAGGGTGTGAGGGTTGTGGGTTGGTTTTAACATGGGTGTAAGGGTGGTGTGGGTGCTACTGCACAGATGAGGGTGGTGGAAGAAAAGTGGAATGGATGATGGGGTGAAAGGTGGGTGTTGTTTTAGTCCTTTCGTTTACAGATTCGCGATCGGCTGGGGATGGTGAGGAAAAAGATGATGACAGACCGATGGTATGGGAGGGCTGTACCAATTGCCTACTGTGGAACCTACTATAGATATAATATATATATATATATATATATATATATATATTTTTTTTTCCTTATTAAATACATTGCAAACTGCTGCCACCTAGCACAATTGTCCTGTCCCCTTTAAAAAAAGAATAAAGGAATCAGAAATAAAAGAAAATCTGCATCAGCAGTTTTCACAGAATGTGACCTATCATAAAGTGTTTTTGCTTTACAAGTAGTGATAATTTGATACATAATGGGGTTGACAGACACTGTCCCTTAAACATCACATGCCAACTGCTGCAGTTACATTAAATGTTCCTTAAGTTAGTATGTGGTGAGGAAACAACTTTTTTATTTATGTGACTTAAATACAGATTTTATTGACGTATCAGCTGGAAAAATGTATCATCTTAGAAAGTTGTATGTATTACTTCAATTTGCCCACAAGAATGTTAGTATATGTATGCATTATCTTAGAAAATTGCATGCAATTTTTGCCAGCTACAGTGACTGGCATTTTTTTTTTATTCAAATGTCTTGACTGACTGCGTTATGGCATAATGTTTTGCAACAGTTCCATGTGCTGCATCTGCAGTACCTTGGTTTAACTTTGTTATAAAAGCTTTCTTTTAAATATAGCAACTTTTGATTTACTCATTTAAAACACAAAGCAGCAAATAGCTGAGATTAGGTAATATCAGTTATTTTTTTTCTAATAATTCATGACGATGAGTACATATAACTGAGTACATAAATGGCTAATGTGCCTCTTTCTTTCACTAAGGAACTATGATGCAGCTGCACCAGGAAAACTTTTAATATATGGCGGGTGGGTGGGCCTGTTACATATTAAGTTGCTGGCTTTAGCAAACAGAAGAAACCATAAATAAACCTAGTCGTATTCCTATCAATGTCACACATGATCATTTCTCTCCCCCTTATATTAAACAGTTTTTCCTTTACATGTATTTCATTACTATCTTCATTACTGGCAGCACAATTAAAAAATAGGGTTCGAGTTCTAAAAAGTTCTAAAAAAGATTAGCACCCTAGAACTTTTTCAAAAGTTCTAGACTAGAACTAGAACCCAGAACTTCAGAGGGGTTCTGACATCCCTAATACCAGTTAAGGCAAGAAACAAGGACCACTGGCTCATCATGTTCTCTGCCCCACCATTTCAGTGGGGAATGTCCTGTAATCCCCCTTTCCCTTTTTCTTCAAGGTACTTATTTAGTTTGAGCTTGAAGGTAGAAACTGTGTCAGCTGACACCACCTATTCTGGCAGCCTATTCCAAGTGTTCACCACTTATTCTGTTACCCTCATCTTGCCAAACAGGGAGGGAGCACCGGAGACTCCTTTGATCATTCCAAACTCAACCTCCACTTCAGAGAATACTACACCATCTGTCTAGGGCAACCAAATATCTTACCTGTTAAACTGCCAAGTATTCCCCCTCCCAAGAGAGGAGCTCCAGAACAGGAGTATTCGCTATTGAAAAAGTTAGTAGGAAATCACCTACATCACTGACTGAAAGTTAGACCCACCCATTCCCCCAAGCATTACCTGCTGCATTTTCCCTGTGACCATCAGAGGCAAGAATTGCAATGTTAGCTATCCCACCCCCACCCCCACACCCCACCCCCGCTGAGATGAGAAGGAGAACATCTACAAATTAAATATAAGCTGAATTGTATCCAAATATATATTAACACATGTGCTAGGACACTTGAAAATCAATTTAAAGTGGCACTGTCAACCCCTTTAGGCCTCGACATGTTCCTAGTTTAAAGGGAAAGTCCTTTCAGCCCATTTTCTGTATACCTGTGTAGTTCATAGACATAGATGCTGGTTCCCTCTCTTGCATTCCCCTTATTTTAATCCTAATTTAAAAGTAAAGGAGGTTCTTTCACTCTGTTTTGCCCTGGTATGAAAACCTGTTTATCCCCATTACAAAGGTCATTACCCCAGTCACGCAAGGCATCATGGGAGTTGAATGATGTGTACCTGCAGAAGCCAGCAGACGTTATACTCTCATTCAATTCTGTTACATGTCTTGTGAAGTTTCTGTATTTTCTAAAAGCATTTTTTTTTTTTTGTAACTTAGATACACTTGAAAGTACAGAAAACAGCAGGGCACTTATTATGCCTTGATACATTTCATAGCCGGCATAAGACAAGAACATAGGGACTGCAGAGGACAGTAACCGCACTGATTAATACAGTGTAACCACTGCAGGCTTTAATACCAAAACATTATAAAATTCCGGGATGCCTTACATGAGTCAGGTTATGACCTTGCAATGGAGTCAGGCAGGTTTTCACATCAGGGAAGAATAGCATGAAGCAACTTCATTTATATTTAAATATGAGGAAATTAGGAGGATGCAAGAGAGAGAATCATTGTTCACACCTACAAACTACACAGGCATACAGGAAATAGTTTGAGGGGACTTTCCCTTTAAAAAAACACATATTGTGTATGCTCACATTCTGTAGAGAGTGCTGATGTAGCTGGTAGTTTGATTCCGATTCTTTTTTCTTTTTAAAAAGTAAAAAACAGACTGCCAGTCAATCCATACTGGTGTTACCACAAAAAACATATTTGTTTACATTCTTTAATCAACTCCCACTGCATCTTTCCTAGACTTAGGAACACCCTCAACATAGTCTAAATGTGTTCTTATTGTTATATGTATTGCACCTGTATGTTACCACTGTTGTACCACACTGTTTTGTCTGCCCTCCCTGCGACGAGGTGCCTTTGTAAATGAGTCCACGACTCAAAGGTTGTAAACCTGACTCTCAAATAAATAAATAAGTCTAACTATTCATTATGCAGTGGGAGTAGAGGGGACTATTGCATCATAAGTGGCAGCACACAGTTTGGGGGTGTTTCCAATGCCCAGGTAGTATGTAATAGGAGTAGATCAAGGATTTGAAACAAAACAAGGCTGGGTATACAATACCTATGCATTAGCATGCCTTTCAGTTCTGCTAAGCAAGGAGACCAATACAACACCCAGCAACATCAATGAATTTTAAACTGTGTTTACACAGCTGAATGTGCTACAACTTCTGCAGCACTTTAACTTGTGCTGACCACCAGAACTGATATAGTCTTTTGTCCACATGGCCCCTCTCACCACCGAAACAAGCCACACTGAGATGGGGTCATAAGTCTGTGGGGGTTTGGCCAGTTGTTGACATCAGTGGTGAAGTGGCCAACAATGCATGATACACTGACATGATTTCACCCCAGTGCCTCCTTGCCAAGGTGCATGCCTGCCCCCTCAGTACTCTTACCCCCAAGTCCACACTACTCCTCACTCTGGTGCCCTTTTCTCTCTCACAGAGCTGATTCCCAGTGAATGAGCAGACTCTCCATGATGCCTCACTTCCTTGTTCAGGGACAAGAAAATCATAGGAGTTAGAGGAGCATCTTGGGAGGTACAAATTAGCTAACTTGTGTTACGTCGGAGTGAGTGGCGCATCCAGTCCACACAGCTGCTTAAGCCGCTCACTGCAATCAGCGTCCCCATCTTTTTCAGAGCACCATAGTAATTGACTTATCACAATCTGGTAAGTATTTATATGGCAGCCATTGTATCAGAGCGACACAAGCACTCAGTTGCTCCATTGCAAATTTGACTGTGTAAACGAGATATTAGAGAAGGTAAGCTACCATAAAATGTGGGTTTTCAGCAAGAAATAATATGAATCATAAAAGGTTGACTGTGTCCCTTTAAATGAGTATGTCATTCTTGAATCAGTTCCTGGCTTATGGACGTGTGTTGTGTAAGGATGGGCATGCCACAGCAGTTCAAGTTTAAACTGAAGTTTAATAGCCAGAATGTTACCCCATCCCAATTCATGCTGTATAACCTCCAATGCCATGCTTGCTGAGGAATCGATCTAGTCTTGCTTTGAAAGCTCAAACTATGCTTATATCCACAACCTCACTAGTAACAATGCCTCTTGTTAATCTCCCTCTGTGTGAAGTAAAGCATTCTAAGTTGCCCCCTCATTCTGTCCCTGATATTAAATATACTAACTTAGCTTTTTCAGAGGCAGGATCCCCATGATTCTCAGTGTCAGTGAATAGGTTCCTCTAGCACTTATGTGTTGATCCCTGAACCTCTCCTGGCTCTGTTGTTAGCACAAGACACTTATGTCAAGCTGGGAGGGGCTGTTCACAGCAGCACCTGTGCTATGCTTCCTGTCTGAGTTGCTGGAGAGCTATAAAGGGAGAGGACAACTGGCCTTTATTCTGATCCAGAAACCTCATTTCACCATAGAGAAGGAGAACATCAGAGCAGATGGGTAAAGGTCACCTTATGGTCTGTAGAGGTACTTGTGAGTATTTAGTCCATAGAAACAAAGAATTTGACTGCAGAAAAGGATTAGTAGGCCCATCTAGTCTGCCCTATTTTTCACTACCTATTTTGATACCACTGACCCCATTTGGTTACCTGTGTCTCTCCTGCCTCCATTTCCTCTACTTATTATGCATATGTGCCTATCCCAAGCATGCATAAAGCTCCCCAGGGTCTTTGCTCCCACCACCTCTTCTGGTGGGCTGTTCCACTCTTTCTGTGAAGAAGCATTTCTTCACATCCCTTTTAAACTCCCCCCCCAGCTTAATTGCATGCCACCATGTTCTCATTTTCTTCCTCCTCTGAAAGGGACTCCCCACCTGCACCTTGTTCACCCCCGTGAGGTACTTGTAGGTCTCAGTCATGTCCTCTCTCACTCTCCTCTCCTCCAGAAAGTACTTGTTGAGATACTGTAGCCTCTCCCCATATGGTTTCTCATGCAACTTCTGTACCATTTTGGTAGTTCTCCTCTGGACTGGACACAGAACTCTAGATGGTGTCTCACTGGTGAGCAATACATTGGTGGCAGCACCTCCCCTCTACTGCTAGAAATCCCCCTCCCTATGCACCCCAGCAACCCACTAGCCTTGCCTACTGCCTTGTCACACTGCTCTGCCTCCTTGAGATCTTCAGATTTGCTTACCACAAGGACCCTTTCTTGCTTGGTGACTAAGTATCCTCTATCTTATACACAGTTCCCAGCTTTCCCCGCCCCAGATGCATGACTACACTTTTTGGCATTGAAACTCTGTTGCCACACCCTAGAGTACTCCTCTAGTTTCCCCAGATCCTTTGCATTCTCTCCACCCCTTCCTAAGTGTCCACCCTCTTGCAGATTTTTGTGTCTTCTGCAAAGAGACACACCTTCCCCTCCAGTTCCTCAGCAATGTCAGTTGGGAAGACAGTTAAGAGGACCAGTCCCATTACTGATCCCTGTGGCACCCCACTGGTTACTCTACCATCCCCCACGTACCTGCCATTTACCACCACCCTCTTCCTCCTATCATTCAACCAGTGTGATTCCCAGCTTACCACCTTCTCCCCTAATCCCAGGTTGCTCAGCCTCCTGTATGGTACAGTGTCAGAGGCCTTACCGAAGTCCAGATAGACTACATCCACTGCCCTCCCCTGATCCTCCTCCCTAGTCACCCAATCAAAGAAACCTATGAGATTTGTTTGACATGACACCCCCCCTGTGAAACTGCTGCTGGGGATCCAGCAACCTATTTATTTCCAGGTACTCCATCAGCCTCGCCTTCACCAGGGACTCCACTGATTTCCCCTTCATTGATGTGAGACTGACTGGCCTGTACTTGTTAGCTTCCTCCCTGCTGACAGTCTTGTGCAGAGGGACCACATCGGCCCTCCTCCAGTCCTATGGAACTATCCCCATCTCCAATGAGGTGCTGGATGCTGTTGCCGGAGGAGTGGCTAGCACCTTTTTCAGTTCTTTTAGAACCCTTGGGTGAATCCCATCATGTTCCATCGCCTTGTTTTCCTTTAGGGCTTCCAATCCCCTCCAGACTCTGTCCTCCAAAAACGGACTTGTGTCCACAAGCCTCCTGATACATGTTGGTCCTTCCCTCCTCCCTACTATGAAGACCAAGCAGAAGTACTCATTTAATATTTTAGCTTTTCTTGATCTTCTTCTGAACAGTCCCCCCTTGCCCTTCTGAGTTTCACTATCCCACCCCTTGCTTTCCTTTCTTCACTCACATACCTAAAGAAAGTCTTAATCCCTTTTTTGACCTCCTTGGTGATTCTCTCCTCTGTTTGTTCCTTAGCTGCCCTCACCCTCCTTCCTGCCTCTCTTAGTTTTCCAAATATACCTCCCTGTACACCTACATCTAGGTCTCCTTGTACTTCCTAAAAGCTGTTTATTTTTCCTCTCTTACTGCCTTAGCCACTTCCTTTGAGAATCATAGTGACCTCTTTTCATACCCTTGCTTACTTCCTTCAAACCGTATGCCATTCCTTGGCTAGTCCCTCCTTGATTTTCTTCCATTGGGTCACCACTCCCCCTTGGTCACCCCTCAATTTGAGGTATTTACTGAGACAGTCTCTTATTTATTTAAAAGCTGCCCTCCTGAAGTTCTGCACCCCATCTTAGTGTGATTTTTCTCATGCCTATCCATATGCCAAACCCCACAGTACAGTGATTGCTTGTACTCAGAGGACTACCCACTGTGACATCTGCAGTGCTGTCTCTGTTCTTTAGTAGGTTCTATAACCAGCTCCCTGAGAAATGCCTCCTGTAGAGAGTCGAGAACGGCCCTACTTCTTGTTGTAGCTGCAGCCAGAGTGTTCTGGTCTACATCCAACAGATTAAAGTCCCCTATAATCAATGTCTCCCCTTTGCTTGCCATTCTGCCAATGGCCTCGCCAAAATCTTGTCTAACTTCCCCCTATGTTTGTGGTCAAAGACTAATAGACCTGTTAATGACATTTCTGAGAAATGAATTCCCTAAGGAACCATGTTACTACTACTAAATTATATAGGAGTTATTATTGCTAATGCTTAGATTCTGGAAAATCCAGACATTCTTCTATGGATGAGGTTGGAGTGTGGTGGAAACACAGTAGCCTCTTTGCTTCTTTACCTGGAATAAATGGAGGGCCCTAGCTCAAAAGAAGTAATATTACTGATATTTTTAGATCTATGATGTGTGGGATGGTGAATGGATGGTCAAATTCACAGTGCCCCACCCCCAACTGAAAGTCAGGCTTTTCCAGAGGTCTCTCCCAAGTGCAGGCTGCTACCTCTGCCAGGGCCAATGCTCAGTGTTTTAGGAATCTGATTTGGGACCATCGGATGGTTATGCTACCCAGACAAATGCTGTGAGGCACCTCAAAGTTTGCCTGAATTCCTTGTGGGAGCTTATACCCACCAAGAAGAAGGTGGAGAGTACTGTAAATGCTTTTTACACTCCTAAGTAACTGGAGAGCCACTGGATTTTTTACATTTGTGGCTAGCAAGGTGGAAGAGATGGTCTGGGACCTATCTCTGCTGTGGTCCCCAGTGGTAACTAGACACCCAGTAAGACAGTGTGGTAAAATCTATGCCTAAATGTTACATGAGTGAAGAGGTTTCATGCTTGGATGATGAGAAGTGCCCCTGCAGTTCCGTTGAAGGCATGTTTCAGCTTGCTGTATAAAGATATTAAATAAAGGCCAGCTACTTGACTGTACATAATCTGGTGAACATTACGTACATATGTGTTTTTTGGGTCCCTCCTTTGTGCCCTTGCTCTCCATATTCTCAGAACCAGGTGAAATATAAATGTTCATTTACTTTCCCCTAGAGTTATGCCAGCTGCAAACCCCTACTGGGTGAGGGAGCTACGTAGATACATAGATACTGATAACAGATAAGGGCCTTTGGCCCACCTAGTCTGCCCATTGGCGCATGTAATTTTGCTTCTTCAAGCTTCTCTTGAACTGGGTTGTCCCCTTCCCCCAACTGCTAGGATCCCCCAATGCCTATCCCATGCATTCTTGAATCCCGTAATGGTTTCGCCCCCCCCACCTCCCCTGACAAGGCATTCCACTTGTCCACCGCCATTTCCGTGAATAAATACTTCCTTACATTACCTCTGAACCTCCCTCTCTCCTTCCTTTCAATTTCATCTCATGCCCCCTAGTCCTGGAACATCTCTTCCTCTGAAAAATAGTGTTTTCCTGAACCTTGTTCCTCTCCATGAGGCATTTGTATGAGTGTACAGTGATATGAGTGGGTATTATTGGGCGGCTCGATGTGAGCAACTCAATAATACTGCTTGTAATTAGAGCGACTGTGAAAAAAGACCAAGGAGTAGTTATAGCGAGTGTAGCATTGAGCAACACTCGCTACACAAAGCTTATATTGGGAGCAGTTTGGCCAAGCCCTGCCGAGCTGGCCGTTTGGTGTAGTTGCGTGAGCAACTGCCTCTAAAGCCTCTGGTGCCAGTGCCAGGTTCAGGTCCTGGTGCAGGAGAATTATTTTTGTTCATGGGGGGGTTTATTTTTCTTCTATGTCTGCACCCCCTGGAGTCAGTAATCATAAATTTGGAGGGTGTAGAGGGCTTGCACTGCTTCCCACATAAAAAGGTTTGGTTCGCTTGCCATGTTTGTTGTAATAAGTGACCGTCGCTGTTATGCAGTTTGCCCTTTTGACATGGGGCGCTTGTTTCCTCGCTGCATGTGATCGGCGCAGTCAAAGACTCGCTGCTACCACATAAAATCCTTGTGTGTCTCTATCATATCCCCCTTCTCCCGTCTCTCCTTTAGGGAGTACATATACAAGTCCTTGAGCCTGTCCTTGTAGGACTTGTGATGTAAACCCTGTACCATCTTGGTTGCCCTCCTCTGAACTGTCTCCACCCCATCTATATCCTTAGTAGATAAGGCCTCTAGAACTGGACACTGTGTTCCAGGTGTGGCCTCACTAATGTCTTGTGCAGTGGAATTTTGACCTCCCTTTTCCTGCTGGTGATGCCCCTGCCAATGCATCCCAGCATTCTATTTGCTTTACCTGACGCCTTGTCACACTGACTCCCAGCCTTAGGTCATCAGAGATGATAGCCCCTAGGTCCCTTTCCTGCTTGAAGCATGCTGTAACCTCACCCCCCCCCCAGCAGATATGTTGTTCCAGGGTTTTTGTGCCCCATGTGCATTAGTCTACACTTCTTTCTGTTAAATCTCAATTGCCACACCCTTCACCATTCCTCAAGCTTCTGCAGGTCCCTCCTCATTCTATCCACTCCCTCCAGCATGTCAGGAACATGACAACTCGCTCCCGACAATTCGTCCCCCCAATGACACACTCCCATCAGTTTGCCCCGGTGACGATTAGCTCCTATGATAAATCTCCCCTGCGACAATTCGCTCTCACTCCCTCTTTGGTCTATACAGCAGGAGACGGACAATTAGATCTGTATTTCTGCTGGACTTTGGAATGCATAAGCTCATTTCATATTGCAACTTGCAGGAGAAAGGTTAACTTCAAAGAAGTCTGGTAATGTGATCTGTGGTTGAGATTTTTGTTTTCCATTCCAGTTAAAAATTCTCTAATCAAAGCAAGCATTATACTTTGAAGGAAAAGGGCTGGTACGATAATCATTGCAGGGTGCTTACTGAATTGTCTCTTTGACACTTGCTATGAACGTTTGTAAGAACTGTCACCCCTCAAATAGGACGCTCTACAAAACCCTGGTACAAGGTAGTTTGATCTTTCATAGTAGGATAAGAGCAGTGTTCACATATTTTTTTTTTTTTTTTTTTTTTTACTTCAGCAACCTTACCTGGTCTAGTACTCTATCTTTGAACCTCGCTGGACATTAGCAGTAGCTTCAAACCAAAATCATGATTTGATTCAGCTTGTCCTGCCTGATTGACTTTGTTTCGAAAGACTTTAGTTTACTGATCAAACTCTGTTACAGAGATTTGTGTCATCAACAAACAGGGAAATTCTTCCTTCTATGTTACCTGTAATGTCACTGATAAAGATGTTGAAGAGGACCGGACCCAGCACTGATCCCTGTGGCACTCCACTGGTCACCCGTCCCTCTGTGGAGTGACAGCCATTTACCACCACCCTCTGTGTCCTGCCATCAAACCAGCTCCCCACCCACTGCACTACTGTCCTACCCACACCCATGTTGCCCAGCTTGTTTAACAGCTTCCTGTAGGGCACAGTGTCAAATGCCTTACTGAAGTCCAGATAGGCCATGTCCACTGCCACCCCGATCCACCTGTCTTGTCACCCAGATGAAAAATTCAATGAGGTTAGTCTGGCATGCCCTCTCCCCAGTAAAACCATGCTGTCTTGGGTCCTGTAGACCACTGGATACAAGGTGTTCCACTAATTTCTCCTTTAGTAGTGCTTCCATAATCTTCCCCACTACTAAGGTGAGGCTGACTGGTCTGTAGTTTCCCGCTTTCTCTCTGTTCCCACTCTTGTATAAGGGGACTACATCAGCTGTTCTCCAGTCTTTGGGCACCTCACCTGTTTCCAGTGATCGGCTAAACAGGGTCACCGAAAGTTCACCCACCACTTCTCTGAGCTCCCTCAACACCCTGGGGTGCACCCCATCCAGGCCCATAGCTTTATCAACTCTTATTCCTTCCAGTTCCTTTAGGACCCTTTCCCATGGAAAGGGACTTGTATCCATTTCTGTGCCCTCCCCCCCCCTTGCTACACAAATTCTACTAGTCTAGTGTACATAAAAAAATCAGCTTTACTGTGAGGTTAAGCATACGAGTGCATGTCAGACAGGATAGAACAAGACCAGAATTGTTTCAGATAGTACACTGTCATCTAAATAATAAAAGTATACAACTACAAGTCCTTGCTACTTCCTGAGATTAGAGCCAATAGACAAAGCCAGTACAAGTGAGCCACCAAATATAGAAAGAAAAGCAAGTCAAACAGCAACTTTTGTGGGTTTTTTTTTTGGGGGGGGGTCACCATTACCCATTGAGAAAATGAAGAGAATGCTCCTGTGTCAGTGGAGAATATAGCACAGAGTATTTGTCACGATACTGGTATACAAATTTGCTGTGGAGAGGAATTAGGGCAACCAGAGGTAGATACCAGGCATCAGGGTATTTGAGTTGGGGATCATTAACACCTCCCAGCTCTGTAGCTATTTATCCCTTGGAAGGACTCACCCTATATAAATCCTAGCAACCCCATAAGTCTTCATCTTTTTCTAATGTCCGTGCTAGGGTGGACATAATCCTTTCCATCTGGTGCATCTTACCCACTCAGCGTTCCCATGCCTCCAGGGTAGGGGGTATCTGTTGCAGCCATTGGGTAGTGATGCCCTTAAGTGCAACCGTACATGGGGCTCTGAGCCACCTGTCATACATTTTAATGAAATACTTTTTTCTTTTGCATTTCAAACATACGCACTCATACTTAGTATCAGAATCCAGGTGCTTTCTTGAGTGAGTTGTAATACAAATCTGGCTGGCTGAGTTTTCTATGGAAAACCTTTTTTATGAGCTGTTGAACAATTGTGTAATGCAAGCAAATATAATTTAAAGCACCAGTGCATTTATGGTGAAAATGTGACCTATACTTTTTTACTCCATTTTTAGATTGATTGCTCCTTACCTCCTGTTTTGCACAGTGCCTTCCTTTCTCCATTGTGAGTCTGTTTTATGACTTTTTGGTACATTTGAAATAATAACATTGCTCAGCCCAGGTTTTCATCAATGTTGTCAGCTGTTTTTGTACAACTATTCTACCTCTTGGGGCACTGTCTGCTGCATGCTAGTTAATTCTAGTGAGAAAGCAAAAAAAAAACATTCACTGGGACTGTTGATGCTGCTTGGGTAAATTAACTATAGCACAACATCAGAAAACCCAGCATCAAGCAACTCTGCCTCAAGAAGGTCATTTCTCACAGGAATCAACATGTGACTATTTATCTGAAGCATAAATAGCAAAAAGTAGTTAAAAATCCACAGCGACATGAACAAAAAACTTGATATGTCATGCCTTTTGTAAAAGTGTGAAACACTGAGTTTTTTTATTCATGCCCCTGTTTTTTTATCACTTTTTCCTATTTATGCTTTAAATAAATGTCACATACTGATTAGTGACTTCCTTAATGCAGAGACTGAGTGCTAGTTAATTTTAATCAGAAGAGAAAGGATGTTAATAATAATAATATGTAAAATCAATGATGTTCAAAAACAACAGAGAATACTGATGAAAATCTGGACCAAGCCATACCAAAAGGAGTATTTCTCTTATTATTTTAAATAAAAACAAGCATTTGTCAATGCCAAATTGTTGCTTACTGGTAATGGCATTGGTAGTGCAGGAGTTAGAGAGATGCATAATAGGAATAGCAGTGAAGTATTGAAGTAATGCCAACCCCCACCCTGCCGGGACTGACAGGTGTTGGGGGTGTGCTTTTTGGTTGTCGGCCATAACTCATGCCATTCCACCTCACCCCACCCTGCAGACACTGACAGGTGTTACAGTGTGTCTTGAGGTCATTGGCCCTTACGCTCACCCCATTCTATAAGGAAATAAGCTGAGATGGGTGCAATACAGGAGAATGGGGTGAACGTTAGGGCTGATGACCCCAAGTCACACCCTCGACGCCTGTCAGTTTGTACAGGGTGGGCATTACGACTGGAAACCCTAACGCCCTGGCAGTTTGTTGGTATTTTTGATCCAAATTTTCAGCATGGACTTTTTGGGATCCCACCTCATGAACAGTGGCAGTATTTATTTTATTTTATTTATTTAAATCTTGAATTACAAATACCTTTGAGCTTGAGGCAGCTTATTTACAAAGGTTCCATGTCAAAGGAAAGGGTTACAATAAGCAGGGAGGTACAGACAACATTCAGGGTTTCATGAGAGCACTGCAAGTTGACTGGTAAATACGTGGGAACAGTGCTACACACTCAAGATTACAAGTAAGCATAGTAAACCATAAGGTACATTTGAAGAAACATTGCTAATCAGGGGTAAGAGGGAAAGGGGGAGACTAAGGGAGAGGTAGGGAGATGAGAAGTGCAGAATCCAGATAGAGAAGGAAAATGGCAGCCAGAGGCCTTGTCCTAGAGTGGGGGGCAGGGTGGGAGAGGGGTTCAGGAGGGAAAGAAGGGCAGAGGAAGGAAAAAAGATAAGGAGAGTGGGACTAGAGGGCCTGGCAAGTCCAGGAAGAGGGAGATCAGTGGATAAGAGCATGAAGGGGGGTGCGGTAAGGGAGGAGGTGATGGGGGGAAGGGAAATTGTTCTGTCAGGAGAGGTGAAAGAACAGGAAGCCAAGTAAGTGCATCAGACAGTGAAAGAGTAGTAGGAGGGTGTCCGCAGAGGTGGGAAACTAGGTGTAACAATCACAAGTGCTTTCGGTTAGGAGATGCTGACGAAGCTTAAGTATAAATTGGGAAAGACTAGAAAGAGTGTTCAGTTGGTTGCTTAGATTATTAAACCACAGAGAGGCTCTGTATTGAAAGGATCACTGGTATTGAGCAGTCCGACAGTGGGGTACTACAAGGAGGTCAGAATCAGAGGTGTGTGTGTGTTGGGTCTTAGGGGATTATTTTTTTAGCAGGCAGGCAACCAATGCTTGAGGGGTAATAATCCAAGTCGAGCTTTTTTGGAACAGAAGGCAGGTTTGATATTTGATCCTGTTACTTAGTTGGATCCAGCCAATTTGAGCACATGACTCACAGGTATGAGCGAGGCATACAGCACCTGTAACTAACCTACAGGCCTTGCAGGCCTTGTTCAGGGGCACCGTGAGTCGTTTAAGAGATGTGGATGTTGTAGCACAGTATATGATTAGACCATAATGAATGATCGAGAGGACCGAGCTGTGAACTGCAAACTTCAGGGCTTCTTGGGTAAGACTTCATCTATGTCTGAAGAGGAGTCCAATTCTGGTATTAACATCTCTTGCAACATTTTCAATGTGAGGCCCAAAGGTAAGGTGACTATCCAGGGTTAGACCTAGGTATCTGAAAAGCTGAGTTTGTTCAAGAGTGTCTCCCTGGTTGTTAGTGATAATGAGTGGGTGGGCCTTAAACTTATTCGGAGAGGACGAAAACAGCTGGACTTTAGTTTTTTTGTAGTTTGAGCACTAATTTGTGATTATTAAACCATATCTCTGCTTCTGTGAAGCCTTGTTGAAGATTGTTTTCAAGAGCGTTGGGATCCAGGTATCATTTCGTTACTCAATCCCAAAAGGTGATTTTTGCCATTCGGCCCCACAGGGCGAAAACACATTTTGGGCAAGATGTGAAAAATGGCAGCTGTACTGTTCATGAGGATGTGTGAAGAAATGGCAATGTTGAAAATCTGGAGAAAAAATATGAAAAAATAGCAAAGTTAGGAGTGTATGTAGAAACTGTACAACGCAGTCATTTTTATGTTGTCATGCTCGTGTAGCACAGACAACATACTGTGGCTGCTTCAGTGGAGAAGCGGGTTTCAGAGGTGCAGTCCTGCTCCAAACAATGGTGCCACTGCTTTTTGAGGCCGGGCTCTGTGGCATCAATGGTATAGTATGCTGTCTATGACAGCAGTTGACAAAAACGCGCTACCACTTTGAAAGAAATTAGCCGCTGCAATCAGGGAGCGCCATGGAGCATTCCCTGATTGCAGCAGCCAATTACTGCTTGCCTCCTCTGGTCAAGAAACATGGTGGTGGCATCCCCGTCAGCTTCTTACATTCCCCAGATTAGCCGAGGGATAGCCACCGCCTTTTACAGTTCCTGTGAAAGCTGACGGGGTGCCCAATCCCACTGTCGGCATGCCCTCCTAAATTAATTTGCAGACAGGGTACCCAATCCTGCTACATACACCTCATTTCATAGGTGCCGAGGGGTGCCCAATCCCTCTTGGCTCATGCGACCCCCCCACCTCTGTATGGCAGGTGGGGGTGCCCAATCACCCATGGGCTACAGCCCCCCCAAAACAACACTCAAGTGGCACACTGGGAGCCCACCCCAGCATGCCAAATGCTCCTGTAGAAAAAAACTGTCCTGCTGATGTTTTTTTTTTTTTTAACCTGAAAATTAGAAACCAAGTCCCTCGCCGAGACCGGGCGCCCTCCCCAACCCACGCCCACCCCACCCTCTGCGCATCCCTGCCTCCCCACACCCCTCACCCCATACTTACCCCTGGAGCCCAACACGACGATCTTCGGTGGACCGGGAACACGTCTGCACTCTTCAAAGCTGACCGCAAACTGAAGAAATGTCGGTAAGCTGTATAATGGCATACATGGGTTTTTTTCAACCTATGTGGCTATCTCATCCATTTGTTTGACTTTTGCATTAAATTTTCAACATAGGGTTTTTGGGACCCCTCCCCATGTTTTCAGTCACTGTCATGGCATTATTCAGTTCTGAAAGGCGATTTTGCGGTCACTGTGTGGAATCACCTTTCAGGACTGAGTAATGAAATGACGGTGTTGCTGTTCATGAGGTGGCCTCCCAAAAAACCTATGATGCAAATTTAGTGAAAAAATTCCAAAAAATGACTGCGTTATGAGCCTGCATTGCACAGTTTCCACGTACACTCGTAACTTTGCCAATTTGCAATATTTTCTCTGCAAATTTTCAACATTGCCATTTTTTCACACCTCCTTATGAACAGTGCAGCTGTCATTTTTCACATCCTGACTGAAATTTGTTTTCGCACTACCGGTGCAGAATAGCGCGGTCACTGTGGGAAATCAGTGTTCGGGACAGATTATGAAAATCATAGCAACACTGTTCATGAGCAGAGGTCCTAAAATGCCTATCTTGAAAATTTGGTGACAAAGGTCCGTAAAATGACTGTTACAAGCGTGCGTTGTGCAGTTTCCACGTGCACTTGTAACTTCAACAATTTGTAATATTTTCACTCAACATTTGCAACATTGTCAATTTTGCACATGTCCTTATGAACAGTACAGCTGTCATTTTTCATAACCTGCCCGAAATGTGTTTTCGTATAAGTGGTGCACTATGATGCAGTCGCTGTGGGAAATCAATGATCAGGACAGATGAAGACAATCATAGTGACAGTGTTCATGAGCAGAAGTCCCAAAATGCCTATGTTGAAAATCTGGTGTAATAATTCCACTAAATGACTCTGAGTGTGCATTGCACAGTTTCTATGTACACTCGTAAATTCACGCAATTTTTATGTTTTCACTCAAGAATTTCAACACTGCCATCTCTTCACACCTACCTATAAATGGTACAGCTGTTCATTTTTCACATCCTGCCCAAATGGTATTTTCCCAGATCTGGCGCAGAAGGGCACGGTCGCTGTGAGAAATCAACATTCAGGACAGATTAACAAAATCACAGTGCCACTATTCATGAGCAGAGGTCCCAAACACTTTCATGAGGTGGGGTTCACAAAAATGCTGTGTTGCAAATTTGTAGCGCAAATACCAACACACGGCCTGGGCATTAGGGTTTCTAACCATAACGTCCCACCCTATACAGACTGACAGGCATCAGGGGTGTGTTTTAGCATTGCCGGCTGTAATGCTCACACCATACCACCCCCCAAGCCACTGACAAGCATCGAGGCGTGCTTTGGACTCTTCGGCCCCACAGTTCACCCCATTCTCCTATGCTGCACCCATTCCAATGTATGTCCTTATGAAATGGGGTGACTGTGTGTCAACAATCTCTGGCATTACTTCCAGCACTTGTCAGTGTCTGCAGGATAGGGTGAGGTAAAATGTCATGAGCCGCTATGGCCAAATGCAGTGAGCATAAGGCCCGAGGACCCCAAGGCACAACGTGATATTTGTTGCACTGCAGGGTAGGGTGGCTTAAATGCCATGAACATTATGACTGATGCCCAAAGGCACACCTCAGTGCCTGTCACTCTTTGTAGGGTGATGTGGGATTTGACGTCACTGTCATACTTCACTGCCATTCTTATTATGCATCTGTTCAATTCCTGCACTACCAATGCCAATGTCAGCAAAACAACATTCGGTATTGACAAATGCTTATTTAAAATGTTTTCACAAATTTTCAACAGGGCATTTTTGTGACCTACCCTCATATACAGTGGCACTGTGATTTCGTTAATCTGTCCCGAAAGTTGATTTTGTACAGTGACTGTGCCATTATGTGCCAAAGGTGCAAAAACACATTTCAGGAAGGATAGGAAAAATTATAGCTATCCTGTTCATAAGGGGGTGTGAAAAAATGGCAATGTTGAAAATGTGCATGGAGAGAGGGTACGGTTTGGGGGAAGGGGGCTAAGGGAACGTGAGGAACTGCTTTCTTTTTTTTTTCAGGTTTTACAAAAAAGTATGTTGTGCGACTGTTTTCTGTTTTACAGGTGAAATATTACAAAACAGATTTCAACACACTGGAGTGGGCTCCCAGTGTACCAGAGTACTGGGGGGGATCAGTGCTGACCTAGGGACTAGGCACCCTGAGGTTGGCTGAGAATATAGGGGCAAGGGTGGGCACGCATCCAACACCGGGAGTGGAAATTCCAGTGTAGGAAAAAGCAAAGAAGTATTTTATGGCACACTGGGATGGGATCTCAGTGTGCTACATTAATGGGGGATACATGCTGACATGTGGATTGAGCACCTCTATGTCGGCAGGGGAAGGAGAACGGAGGGTGCGAGGCTGGCAGCAGCAGTGGAAAGGAGCTAATTTGTTGTCCTGCTGTGTGACTGGTTAGGAGGGAGGGGGGACTGCCACTGCAATGACAAAACTGCCACTGATTGCAACGGAAGATTTCACGGAGGGTGTGGGGTGGGCCGCAGCAGTGGGAGGGAGCTAATTTGTTGTCCTGCTGTGTGACTGGTTGGGAGGGAGGGGGGACTGGTGCTGCAATGATGAAACTGCCCCTGATTGCAGCAAAAGGTTTCTTTCAAGTGTGGTGCTCACTCTGAAACTGCCATCATTGGCAGCTTCAGCATTAATTGGTCGCCGATGGATACGCCCATTAAAGCGTCCACTGGATTTGCCACAACACTGCTACACCTCTGTAATGCTCTACTACCTCAATATGTTTCTTGTGCACTGCCCACGCAAGCAAACATAAAAAGTGCTAAAGCAAACTAAAAATTGTGAAATGACAATATCATACAAGACAGCATTTAAAGGTAAATCTAAAAAAGAGTTAAAAAAAAAAAAAAAAGTATGTCAACATTTTAACTGCTAACATGCACTGCTGCTCGCTATGAAAATGGTCCTTACTATGAATTGGGAACTAGTAATTAGCCAATCAGATCACTGTTACTCTCTGAGGAAAGCATTTTGGAAATATTGTTCATAGAATTACATTTTTTTCGTGTTCGTTTTCATTGCTAAATGTTGAGGTTTGTGTCTTTACAGGTGACTGCTGGCTCCTGGCTGCCATCTCATCTATCACCCTGAATGATGATATTATGGCTAGAGTTGTTCCCCGTGACCAAAGTTTTCAGGAGGGCTATGCAGGCATCTTCCACTTTCAGGTAAAAACAACACAAGAGTCAATAGGCTCACTGTTAGCCTGGATTAGTACAGTCATAGGACATTTAAGTCCTGTGACTGCAATGGAGCTCAAACCACAGTTAACATAATGCAGTCAACATTAGTTATACTAATATAGTAGTCGTGAAAATCTCTTAATGTTGATGTTTCAAACTTTTCACTTCATTCTCATGGAGGTCTGAAAAGTTTGGTTTGAGTTCTCCAGAAAGGGTGAACAACTAAAATACCACGTAAGATGTTGCACCTGGATTTGCTGAACTATGAACCTATTACTCAACAAATTACTTCTGACTTGTCCAGGTGGGCTCTGCTCCCTATGGGGATCCTTTCATGGGTCGAAATGATACAACAAAATGTGTTACCTCGTTTGCTTTTCTTTTTGCAGACTCTCCCAGTGCTTCCCACGAACACCTATTTCCAAACCTGGGACAAATTAATTTCTCGGGGGGGGGGGGTAAAGTACCCCAAGTGAAATACTCCACATTGCAGCTGTCTAGGGTGCAAGGAGGATTGAATCTTCACAACATGAGAAGATATGCTCAGGCAGCTCAAATTCGCATATCCCTACTACATGTAGCCACCCTGCTATACTGCATAAAGACACTGAGATTGCCGTTAATGGCTTGGAGAACTTTTCATCTTTTATTGTGGGAGATCCCCCAGGGTGCCTACTACTTTCCAGGTTTACGAACTTTACCTCAGAGTTTCTCAGATGCTGGCTACAAATGTGGAGAACCCTTTTATCCCCTTCAGAGAGACGATACCTCTCCATGATCCCGATCCAACACCGGGAGAGATTTGGTCTTCACTATATTTTATAATTACTGGGCCCACTGGGTATTCATTCCTTTTCCGGCTTACAAATAGAACATAAGCTCCCTAACAACCAATATAAGCCTTATTTGACCATCAGAAATACATTGCTACCATTTGAGGAGACTCTGTCAAAAGTAGCTGAATCTCCTTCTCTCCTACTTAAAATGGTGGTATTTCATTTGAGAGGCCAAGTACAGGAACATGTTATCAGGGACCTATATTCAGCATTGAGTTATATAGTAATGTGTCACTGGATTACATTAGAATCAAGTGGTCAAGAGACATAGATATTGAATTAGAGGCTGACCAATGACAAACTTCAACTGTATTATATTCTAGAATCTCCTCTAATATTTATTGGCGGAAATATGCATAGAAGGCCAGAACAAGGTATTTTAGAACTCCAGACATTACTGCCAAATTTAGAGGATAAAAATTTATAATGTGCTGGAGGGGGTGTGGACAGGAAGAAGCAGGGATGGTCCATATTATGTGGTCATGCCCATATACAGTATATAGGGATACTGGCAAGAGATTATAGATGAGTTAAATGCCATATATGGGAGACCGGAGATACTCACCCTGACCTTTATCTTGATAGCAATGCCCCCTACCGGACTTAAGGTACAGGGGATGCTTTTTAGAATGTTGGCTCTGCTGGTCTTGGCGGCCAAAAGATTATTACATGCTTCTGCTTCTCCACTCAGATCCCGACCAAGGAGTCTTGGAGAAAACTGACATATGAAATATACAATTTGGAAAGGATCTCAGCTAGACTGAGTAATAGGACACATACTTTTGACAATAGATGGAAACTTTGGATGCTCTACCAGTTAGGTCATTGTGTGGAATTTGTTCCTTAAATGTATTATTATGTTCGAAACTATGTGGGACTTTTGATGATGGCGGAGACAAGGGGAAGTGCGTTGGAGCCATATGTATGTTGGAGTTGGATGGGAAGATTGTTAGTTTCCTTCTCGCCATCTTTACAAATCTTACTATTATAAGTAATATGCCTGGGCATATCAAAGATGGCCAGATCTATTTAAAGATCCTTCAAACTTTGGGGCTCCTAAATGTACATTATTGTATTTGTCCATTATTCTATGCACTATCTCTGAATTTATTTATGTATTGCACGTGGTACTTTAATAAGCTGTTAAAATCAATAAAATATCATTAAAAAAAAAAGAAAGGGTGAACAAATGTAGAAATTGGCAACTTCAGTTCAGCCTCAATTCAGATCCTCTGTCTTTGGTTCAGCTTAAACACATCGGCCAAAGACACTTTAGGCCATTGGTATTGGGGTTTAGCAGCTACAAAGAGGGGCAAGTGGCACCCCCCACCACCATCTCCAACCACCCCAGTCAATACAAATCTCTTCCATGCTCCCCTGGTCCTTCAGTTAGATTTTCAAATAAATAAAATCAGTCTGTACCTGGTACAGTGTCTGGAGCCTGAAATATTTCATAAAATAATATATGGGGATGGAGATGGAGGGTAGCAAATGATGGAGGCTGGTAAAGGGGGGGGGTCATGGAACTAGCCATAGCCACCTGAGTTGGGCTAAGTGTACCCAAAGTGATTCAAATGTTTGACTGAGCAGAATCAAAGGTAAAATTTCTCAATTTCAGCACATTTGCTAAATACAAATTCAGTATAAGCTCATCCTTGTTCTCTGGTTCAATGTGAAACGTACAGTTGGCCCCTTTCACTTATGGCTTCTTTTAGTAGCTAAAAGTGAAAGGGGTGGCTAAAAACAAACAGGTCTCTGCCTCACCATGACCACCCACACCCCAATCTCCATAACTTTCAAAAATTAGGAAGCTTCCTTTCCCTCCTGAGTCCAGCATTGCCCAGTCACTGCCTGTCCTGATTTGGGGGGCATGCTGAGTAGTACTTCAGTCCACCAGTGTATGCTAATATGCCACCGCAGAGACCACGCTACGGTTGTAAGTGTGGTCTCATGTATTCTTAGGTATTAGAACTGGTTCTGATACCCTAAAGTTGTAAGTGAGGCCACTGTTGAAAGCATAAGAATGGTTTGGTAGCAATATCATATATTATTGATTAAAATCAATCAATAATACATTA
The DNA here is from genome assembly GCA_016271365.2 of Neoceratodus forsteri. Taxonomy (NCBI): domain Eukaryota; kingdom Metazoa; phylum Chordata; order Ceratodontiformes; family Ceratodontidae; genus Neoceratodus; species Neoceratodus forsteri. Next base: position 228,985,809 of record CM057451.1, read on the forward strand.
AGATTTTATAAAACCTTCCCTGAACATGTCAGTTTTCAGGGCAGCTGCACGTAAAACACGCTTCACAGAATAAGAGTGTCTCACACATAGAGGAAAGGAGTAATCTGGTTGGTTGGGTGCACTCCCCCAATTTATAATTTCACTAAGAACATTTGGGGTGGGGGGTTCGTGTTTTCTGCCAGAAAAGTTTTAATTGGATTTTTCACTTTTTAACAGGTTTACAACGTATGCATATAAATGGCATTGTGACATAAAGAGGGACTCTGGCCAAAAGTGCTACATTGCAGAATTAGAATAAGCATACCCCCCAATAAATCTCATACCAAACATTAGGTTTCTGTTTTACTTCTTTTTAAAGTTATGGTGTCACAGGGTGTGGGAAATAATCAGACGAGGCAATGTGTCAGGATTTAAAACACACAGGAATGTGACATTTATTTACAAATAAGACAATAAATAATTGAGCTACAAAAGAAATTCAGGGTTGTATTTAACTCTTAACAATTGATTGGCGTTTTGCTCATAAAAATGCTAAAACATTGTAAAAATGCATAACAGTTGCCTCATTGTGTTTAATATACATAACTCTTCTAGAAAAAGGGTATATAAATATTTTCTGTGCAGTTAGCATTGTCCCAGGAAAAAAACTGCTAATCAATTATCTAAAACCCTGAAATTGCAATCAGAACAACCATTTGGCATCAGTGGTTTCTTGGAATACAGTCTCAGATCAATAGCAGCTCTGATCTTTTACCTTCTATATCACTGTTGTCTACCTGCACTGTAGACCTTCTCACTTCACATCCAAGGCTCATCTGATAAGGCTCCCTTTAGCAGGGGTTATATAGGAGAGGCAAGGGTCACCTGACCTGGTTATCAACTTATACAGACAATTTTCTTCTGACAAACAACATCAAACAGGTGGGAGGACCCAAGCCCAGTACTATTATAATAAACAACATTGTATAAATGCACATTTACAATTTTAGATCCCCTCGGAAGCTTTGAACACCATTTTCCATATTAAATTTAAATCACCATGACACTAAGCTCCTGGAGGGGCAGCTACAGCATGACTTCAAGTTTGTTGAGGACTGGTTCAGCTCACGTAAACTTGTCCTGAACTATAGCAAAACAAAAGTAATGTCTTTCTGCAATGCTAGAAGCAAGCATAACTCTCAGCCCCTCACTATCATGAACTGAGCAGGGACTACACTCGAACCAGTTCCAGAGTTTAAGTACTTTGGCATCACCCTGCACAGATCCCTCTCCTTTGCACGGCACATCGACAATGTTGCAAAGGCCACGAATATACGGATTGGCCTTCTCCACAGGCACAAACATTGCATGACAGCTGATGCCCTTACACTGGCGATTATCAGCTCTGTCACTTCTGTCATTGACTATGGCCTAGCCATCTACAGCTCAGCTTCCCCTACTGCCCTTCGCAGAATGTCAATGGCGCTTAACAAATCTTGCCAACTCCTAATGGGCACTTCCCATCTAACACACACCTGCAATCTGTATGCCCAGGCCGGGTGGCTACGACTTCTCAGCAGGATCCAATAGAAGACCTGCCTGGTAACCGACAAGGTTCTCCTCTGGCTCTTGTTGCCAAGTGTTGAAAAGCTTCTTACTGTATACAACAGCACCCAGCATACCAGAAGTGTGCAACACCAAATCTACCAGGTGCCTAGATGGTGGACCACTATGGGTCAGATGTCATTCACCTACAGAGCCCCTCTGTGGTATAACTTGCTCAACAAAAAAACGCTTACTACTGCTATGCTTGCCACCTTCAAGAGGCAACTCCAACAACACCTCACTTCAACCAGTCAGTGTGATTGTTTCCACTAAGGGGATCACCTCTCCTGCCTTGGTGGCCCAAGCTGTCCCATAACCTCCCTAGGGTTGCAATACTTTGGCTCCTGCTCCCTCCTCTTACATCCCTCCCTCCCTCCCTCCCTGTGCCTCCCCTCCACGTCCACCAACCTCTTCCTTTGCCACTTCTTGGACGCGGGTCCCCTCCTATTACTATCAGGCACGCATCTCTACTACCCTCACCTCCCCTAAGACAATGGCCCCTCAGCCAGCCTACTCTTTTCACTACCCCTCTTACCCTACCCTCACTAACTCTGTTGCTCATGTGTTATTTTTGCTTGGTAACCTGCATTTATCGTGATGATGTTGTCTCTCTCCAAGTAGGAATATATCCTTAGCCTAGCCTTCGCCGTGCTTAAAGTCTGTCAATCATTGTCAACCTTTGCATGTATGTTTACCCTCCATCCTCTGACATGAAACCTTTGTAAATGAGCATTTTATGCTCAAAGGTATTTGTAATCCTAGAGTTTAATAAATAAAAAAATTAAAAAAAAAAAAAAATTGGTCCCTAATGAGCTCTAAGCTCCTCCCATTTATGTTTGATTGACAGCATGGTCCTATAAAACTAGACCAAAGAGTGTGCTGATCTCCCTATACGACACAGTTTTCTAGCATCTCAGATAGACAGAGGTCTGCCTAGGGGAATTAGTAGGACCTGGAAAAATTTAATGTCCCAGGGAGAAAAGAAAAACACATTTGTTTAACAACAGTTTCAGTTTTACATGAGCCCTTCTGTCTTACCAGTGCCAAGGAATATGTAAAAGTACTCCTTTATGAATTAGCTACAGATATGTATATTGGGACTGCTTATTTATTCATTATGCTCTCTTCCTAACTGGCAGTGCCTTTATTCCTACTGTCGGCTATAGAAGAAGCTAAGAAAAAGTGTTTTATGCAGTACAAGGAGTGGCAGGCTGCGCGGCGGCTATTTTACTGAGCGCAAGCCAGCCACCTTTAATTAGAAACATAGAATTTGATGGCAGATAAGGACCACTTGGGCCACCTAATCTGCCAATTTCCCTGCCTAACGGATAAGCTGCAGATCCTAGTTAACCAACAGCCTACTTTCTCCTACCCCCCACTAGAATTGCTTTACGTCTGTCCCATGCATTCTTGAATTCCCCCACTGTTTTTGACTCCTAGACCTCCTCAGAAAGGCTGTTCCATGCATCTACAACCCTCTCTATGAAGAAATACTTCCTCACATTACCTCTGAGCCATCCCCCCTCTATCTTCAAATTGTGCCCCCTTGTTCTTGCACAAGTCTTTTTCTGAAAGATTCTACCCTCTTGGACTTTAATTCCCTTGAGGTATTTGAAAGTTTCTATCATGTCCCTCCTCTCCCTCCTTTCCTCGAGACTATACATCTTAAGCTCCTTTAGTCTTTCTTCATATGTCTTCTGGTGCAAACCCTGCACCATTTTGGTTGCCCTCCTCTGGACAGCCTCCACTCTGTCTATGTCTTTGCATAGATGGGGTCTCCAGAACTGCACACAGTGCTCCAGATCTGGTCTTACCAACTGTCTGTACAGAGGGCCAATAACTTCCTGTTTCTACTGGTGATGCCACTCCTTACTGCCTTCTCACATTGCTGGCCCACCTTTAGGTCGTCTGATATGACTACCTCCAGGTCCCTTTCCAGTTTTGTTGTCAGTATGTCATCCCCACTGTGTACTCTTCCCCTGGGTTTTTGTTTCCCAGGTGCATTACTTTGCACTTCTTTGCGTTGAATCTAAGCTGCCATACATTTGACCATTCCTTCAACCTTGCCAAGTCCCTTTTCATCCTTTCCACCCCACCTTGCATATCAACCCTGTTGCAGATCTGTGTGTCATCTGCAAAGAGACATACTTTCCTTCCAGGTGCTCTCCAATGTCACTTATAAAGACATTAAAAGGACCCGGCCCCAATACGGAACCCTGCGGTACCACTAGTAACCCTCCTTTCTTCACTGTGGACTCCATTTACTATTACCCACTGTGTCCTGTTGTCCAGCCAGTGTTTTACCCAGGCTACCACCCTGGTACCCACTCCCAGGCTGGCTAATTTGTTTATTAATCTTTTGTGTGGGATTGTGTCAAATGCCTTGCCAAAGACTTTATTTTTATTTTATTTATTTGTATTTTGGATGACACCTTTGAGCTGAGGGCTCTTTTACAAAGGTTCCACATCAAGGCCATAAGGACAATAAGATAAAAAACATAACATGATCATTACAATGGAACTTACAAAAAAAAAAAAGACAAATAAGGTTACAATAATAGCAGCCAATGGCATTGTCAAGGAATTGTGTTGCAAGTTAATTATACAGTACAAGTCATAGGTGGCTCAGTGAAACTTTGTTAGGAGTGGGTTAGTGGGAAAAGAGAAAGAAGAGTGGTGGTGAGGGGGTGGTATGGGAGACAGAGAGAGGGAGGAGGGAAGAAATGGGGAGGGCATTGCATTTGGTATGTGGTAGATGGGAAACAGCAAGGGCAGAGGAAAGGGGGGATGAAAAAGAGAAAAGGAGACAGATTCATCCTATACCCAGTAATGGGGGTAGGAGAGGAGGAGGAGCTGAGGCAGTGAGGAGGGATGCTTGAGGGTAGTATGCCTGGAGGAGATTATAAGAAGCAATCACAGAAGGCACTAGCCACGAGGTGTTGATGCAGTTTACACTTAAAAGCACCAATCGTGGCAATGTTGGAGATTTCTGTAGGTAGCAAGTTGAACCAGGTGGAGGCTCTGACAAGGTAAGAACTCTGAGCTTGAGAGGTCCGACATCGAGGTATTGTAAAGGTTAGACTGTCCGATCTTCTAGTTAGGCGGCGGACATGCTGCGGGGTCAATATTGATTGGACTCCAGGGGGCATAAGGCCCAGTGATGTCTTCTTAGCTAGGATGCAGGTCTGGCACTTTAGCCTGCCAGATAGCTGGAGCCAGTTAGCCTGCTCGTAAATGTCACACGTGTGAGAAAGGTGGGCAGCTGAAATAAGGAGTCTACATACCTTATTAAGGGCTACAGCTATGCGCCAGAGTGCAGTATCATTAGCGGATGCATAGATAACAAGCCCGTAGTCAATAGTTGAGATAACAGAGCTCTGGATAGCGAGATTCAAGGCTTCAGCCATTAGGCAATGTTTATGCTTGTATAGTAGCCCTATACAGGAGTTCACAGATTTAGCGATATTGTCAATGCGTGTGGTATACGAGAGGGAGCAGTCAAGGGTCAGGCCCAGATATTTAAACATATCCACCTGCTCAAGAGTGACACCTTCGTGTTGTTAATTATGAGCTCATGGTCCTTGTACTTCTGTGTGGGTTCCATGGAACAACATTGTTTTAGTTTTTATGGTTAAGGATGAGTTTATGTGGAGCAAAACCAGTCTTCCACTTCTCTGAAACTTTTCTGTAGTTGAGACTGAAGGGAGGTTGGGGTCAGGTTTGGCAAGTGAAGATTACTTCATCATCTGCATACAGTAACATTCTTGTCATGGCAGGAGGCAGGGAGACTGTCTAGAATATGTTGAATAACAAGGGACCCAGGATAGAACCTTGGGGTACTCCAGAGTGGATTGGTAGGGATGACGAGAGGAATTCACCAACCCTGACCTGTTGGGTCTGGTTACTGAGGTAGCTTTGAAACCAGAGGGTAGTTTCACTTGAAAGACCAAGGAGGGATAATTGTTTGAGGAGAATGGAGTGATTGACAGTGTCAAATGCCTTAGTCAGGTCAATAAAAGAGTCACCGGCCAACTGGCCCTGATCAAGTTCATGATGGATATGTGTGGTGAATTCAAGGAGTGCCATGGTAGTGCTGTGCCCTTTGTGGAAGCCATGCTGCTGGGAACATTGCAGGCTGTATTTTACAAGGTACTCCGTGAGCTGATCAGCCACTATCCATTCCAAGGCTTTGGATAGATGAGGGAGGATGTGGATATAGGCCTGTAGTTGTTCGTGAGAGTCTTGTCACCACTTTTATGGACTGGAGTCACCACTGCCAGTTTCCACTTTTGGGGGAACTGGGAGAGCATGAGGGGATGGTTGAGGATTTTGGTTAGTGGGAGCAGGACTTCGTCAATGGTGAGGGAGAGAAGTTTCATATCCAGACTAGGTAGGCCAAATCCACAGCCCCTCCCTGGTCTACTACTTTGGTCACCCAGTCAAAGAAATCAATTAGATTTTTCTGACATGACCTTCCTGCTGTGAATCCATGCTGCCTTGGGTCCTGTGCCCCACTGGCCTCTAGGTACTCGATAATTATTTCTTTCAGAAGTGATTCCATCATTTTCCCTACCACTGAGGTCAAGCGGACAGGTCTGTAGTTTCCTGCCTCTGTCTTGCTCCCACTTTTGTAAAGAGAAATCACATCTGCCCTCCTCCAGTCCTCAGGTACCACACCATCCTCCCATGATTTATTAAAAAGGGCAGTCAGTGGTGTTACTAGTTCTTCCCTTAGTTCTTTTAGAATTCTGGGGTGAATCCCATCAGGCCCCATTGCTTTATCCACCTTCAGTTTTAAGAGTTCTTTCAGAGCCCTTTCTTCTGTAAAAGGACTAATATCAACCCCCTCCATCCAGAGTGCTTCTATTGACTGGATTAGGTATCTCCCCCTGCTTTTCCATTGTGAATACTGAGCAGAGGTATTCGTTCAGTATCCCTGCTTTTTCACTGTCGCTGTCTGCCCAACCACCTTCCTCTTTATTCAGCCACAGTATCCCTGCCTTAGTCTTTCTTTGCTCCCTAATGTACCTGTAAAAGGTTTTATCCCCTTCTTAACCAAGTTGGCTATCTTTTCCTCAGTTTGGGCCTTTGCTATTCTGACTGCCTTCCCTGCTTCCTTCTGCTTTAACTGGTACAGTTCTCTGTCCTGCTCCTTCTGTGTTTCCTTATACTTCTTGAATGCTATCTTTTTCTCCCTTACCTTTCCCACCACTTCTTTTGAGAACCATAGTGGTTTTGTCTTTCTTTTTGATTTGTTTATTTGCTTCACACAAAGGCTTGTTGCCTCTGTGATGGAAGTTTTGATGTGTCCCCATTGTTGCTCCAAAAAATCAGCCCTCCTGAAGTCTAGTACCTTCATTTTTGTGTGGCTTGACTCTACAGCTAAGTTTATCGTGAACCACACTGTTTGGCGGTCGCTTGTTCCCAGTTCACTACCCACTTCAAGATCAGAGATCCTCTCTCCATCCCCATTTGAGAGTACCAGGTCTAAGATTGCTCCCTTCTGAGTGGGTTCCAAAATTAGCTGTCTGAGGCATGCCCCCTGTAGGGCATAGAGAATGGCCCTGCTCTTGGATGTGGCTGCAGCAAAGGTGCTCCAGTTAACTTCTGGCATATTCAGGTCCCCCATCAGTACTATCTCCCCTTTCTCTGCCATCCTAAGGATGCTTTCTGTAATTTCCTTGTCTGTTTCCTCCCCCTGAGATGGGGGTCTGTATATGACCCCTGTGCAGATTGTGAAGCCATTTCCTGTCTCCAGGGTGACCCACAGTGCCTCCTCTCCTCCCTTTTTACCCTTTAGTTCTGTTGCTTTGATCCCTTCCCTTACACAGAGAGCTCCTCCTCTTTTTCCCTCCCTGTCCCTCCTATGCTGTCCAGAAATAATCAACTACAACTCTGACCCTCCACCCTGGGGAGTGCCTTCCTGCCTTTCAGACACCTTTTTCACAGAGGTTAAGTAACAGGTCTAGTCACAAATGACTGCAAATATCTCCCAGCTACAGTTCCTCATTGGCAAATTAAAGTTAAAACTAAGAAAAGTCAACCTCAAAAACAGAATCAATACTAGTTACTTACACAGGTCCAAAAAAGCAATAATTCAGTTCAGTGTAGTCTAGAAAATAACCCCATTGATTCAAGGAAGCTGTGGCTGCTTTCTCACTCTCTCTGCCTCAGCAGTTCCTTTAAATTGCATGGCAAACATGTGGGAGTAAAATAGAGCAAGAAAACCTCTCTTTGAATTCACCCACAGGGCAAACCGAGCGAGAACAGCAGGGAGCAGTGGCTTTAAACTTGCAGAACTGGCACAATGCCAGCAGCTCACTCGTGCTGAATGCTACTTCACTCAATTTGTTTTAATATTGCAGTGGACCATGTGACAAGTGGTGAGGTGGTTGCCAAGCCTTCTACCACTTTTTACATGTCACAGGGATGGAGGAAGCACTTCTTCTTAGGAGCAGTGGCATGAAGCAAAGGCTTCAACCTGATGCCCACTTGCTCTCCCTTGCTTTAACCACTTTTCTTTTTATTACAGCCTAACACAGTTTTGTTTTATTAGCGTAATACAGCTAGTACAGGGAAAACAGGAAGGTCTGCATTTTAGGAAGTTACAGCAAGCTTGCTAACAGCTTCTACATATGTTTGGGGACATGCTTGCACTCTAAGCCTGTATATTTGCACTCTAAAGCATAATATACAGCAAAATAACTGTGTAAAATACTTAAATCTCATACCATTTCACAATAGTTATGTACAGGTGTGCACACCATTATATACATATATATGCCTAAAGTACTAACATCCCTTTACAAACTGGGTTTTAACCACTGTGTTATTTTAATGCTAGCTAGCTTTTTCTGTGTTTACAAGGCTAATTCCAACATTGCATTCATACTGGCATATTTCAGGTGTCTTTGTTTTTTTATAACAAAACATATTTAAATGCACTATTGCACTTTATTTCATTCTTTGAAGTATAATTAAAGGCACAGATACACTTTATTGAAACCAAGGCATAAAATGTCACATAAGCACTTTAACTGCTTGTGTTTCCAGCTGGCATGCTGGACCTGAACACAATGCTAGCAGGGAATGGTGGTGGTGGTGAGGGATGGATGTAGGGTATAAGAAAGATAAGGCAGTAGGAATGAGACATGTAGAGTGAGAGAAAAGACTGATATAGATGCCAACCTACGCCAGGGCTAGAAAGAGGTAAATAAAGAATAGGACAAAAAAATACTGTTGCACAACAGATTTTAAAGTGGGAAGAAGAAGAAGAAGATCCCTCCACCAGGGTCTAGGAACTCGTGGAATGCAGAACTATCACATACGGCATGGGCTATTATGTAACCCTGATTTCACTACCTGTTCAAAAAATCCAGTTTCAGTGAAAAGATGATGATGATGTCAACTCCTGAACTCACAGTCTAGCCCTCCCTGTCAGCAAGCTTGTAGGACCTTTTTCTCCAAAGTTAAAAGATCATTCTGGCCGTACGTGGAGTGAAAAAAGAAAGTTAAAAAAAAAAGATCACTCCGCAATTGTTTTCACAAGTAAAACAGGCAGCACCATTCTAAAAACAGTGCTATAGAATCTATGTGTTTCAGGTTTTGTAACGAAGTTGACAAATTTGTATTTCAATGCCTTTTTGGTGTGATTCATTTCTCCAAAGTTGCAGGATGCTGAGTCCGCATGCCTCTAGGCTGCTGATACCATGTGAAGTGTTACTCTGCAGTCCCTGTTTGGCAACTGTAATGCTACAAGTGTTGCAATGTTGGTAACTGCACTGCTGTTTGTCAGCGTTTGCTTTAAAACAAGTTTTAATAGGGGCCTTATATGTGTTAATTCCCACTAGGGGTGGAAGTGTTAGCCCTGGTAAAACAGTCATCGTAATGTGGAGTACAACGCAGATGAGCCTGAACATAGCTCAAGTAACAGCCTGTCAATAAGAAAAGAGAAAATGAGCTCTGCTCAATTGAGTATCCCATTCATTCATACTTTGATGATGAATAAAATATTGATCGATGGAGTGATTAAGCATTGAGCTGGCTACTGCACAGAAACTCTTAGGTTTCAAAACAGCACTACCTCTCCCACCCTCATTAACAGGGTGATGGAATAATTGATTTAATGTGCCATCCTGAGAAATCACCTCAGTTGAATGATAGGTGTGAATGATCACAGCCTTTCACCACATCAGAGATATCCAGTCTGCAACCAGGGTTGGACTGGGGTACAGAGGGCCCACCTGGAAAGAAGATACAAGGGCCCACCTGGAAAATCAATAGAGGAGGGTCCAGGCTGACACACTCATATCAATATGCCACTTCAATCTGATATACTAGCTCTGTGTTTGCATCTTACATTTGTCAACAGTGTCCCAGATACTCCATTTAATTAGAAAAAAGAAGATAAATGCAAAAGTTTTCAGAGTTCAGATGGTAACCATTTACCCAACTGAAGGAAGGGGGCCCACCTGGAAATTTCCAGGTATCCAGGTGGGCCAGTCCGACCCTGTCTGCAACTCTCACATTAGTGTGCTGTGACTTAGTATCCAGCAACCCAGGAGAAAAGGACCACAACAAAAAAGCACCAAAAACAAAAACAATTAATTTGTCAGCTTTGTTACAAAACCTGAAACACCTGAAACAAACTTGAAAAAAAAAGTTAGTGTGTTTGTCTGAGTTAGCTGGAGTGAATGGTTATCTGAGCAGTTATCTGGGGTGTAAACCTCAGGTGGCTGAAGGTGATTGTTATCTGTGCAATTTAATTACATGTAGAAATATCTATTAAGTAGGAGGTATGGCTTAGCTAGAAGGAAGCTAGATTTAAACACTGCCCTAGATAGATTCTGCCAGAGGCTTGGCAGAGAATACCAGAAGGAAGGAGTGCTGTATGGCTGGACTTCTCTACTTGGACTATATTGCCCTCCTTCCCTCCCAAAGCTAGTTCTACTTTTATAGGCACATGATTTGACTGACGACAGGAACATCCTGTTTGGGAGCAGGAAGTGAGTGATCACAAAACCACCAAAGACTCACCATTCTAGAAGGGCAAGAGTAGCTCTCTGCCTCCCCCCAGCTGCTGGAGGTCTGCCTCTGAGCAAGTAAGGGGTCTACTGAGAAATATAGGATCTTCTTGTCTCAGAACAGGACAATCAGGAGCTTAAAGGGAACAGAGGCAGTAAGTAAGTAGGGAGAGAAGAAAGAAAAAAACAGAGGAATGAGTAAGGATTCCAAGAGGGCCAGATTAAGGCAACCTGGGGCCCTAGGCCCCAGAGAAATCTGGGGCTCCTATCACTGCAACCCTACTCCTTCACCACCACTTTGCCCCCTTGCCATGACAGCACCTCTTGGCCACTGCATATCAGGTCTGAAACTTGGAAAAAAAATGTTCTTACTGTCCCTAAAAAGTGGCATAAAACATAAATAACCCAGAATGCTTCAAAATTAATGAAATTGGTAATATCAGTATGGCAAAATAACAGTAGTCTGAGTTTTGATCATTTGGAGAAAAATAATTAATAATTTGTTTTCATCGCAACCTTATTTAGTGCCCTGCTGAGGCACCTACCGGTGGGGGCATCCAGCCGCCGGCCCTGCCCATGGGAAGAGCAACCGTCTCACTCGCATTATGGGGGGTCCAGCATGGCCATGGCTGATCCACTGGAGGGCTCCCCCATTCCTTACCAAACGGACAGGCACCGCACCCCCCAGTGTGATTCCACGACAGTCCTCCCCACACAGCAGGACACAGCCATCAAGCTGCTCGGTCATGCTCGGTCCTTTTTCCCTTTTCTGCCCAATGGGAGAATGGACATGAATGGCATCTGTGCACAAACATGCAAATGTCCACCGTGCTCCTTCCCCTAGACACGCGCGAATCTGCAGTGCCACCAGGCATCCCCACGGGCCGCTACGGCGTGACGTGAGTCCCACACTGTTCCCCAGGACAAGGAGAGCTGTCATCGGACTCTCAATCCTAGTCCTCCCCTGCTGACCCCTGATGACCTGGGCTCGTTCCCAAACCCGGATCGCCAGCGTGGAGCGAAGTGTGGTGTCCAGCGCCTTAACCCACAGCACCACCAGGCCAGGCTAATAATTAATAATTTGGCCTAGTAAAAATAATTTTTGGCTGTGAAATGTCATGATTTTCACTTTTCCAAAAGGCCTCCCCCCCAGCACGCATGTGTGCACTTGCAGTCTGCGTGTTATCATCTTGTCCTGTCAGGTAATATGGACCAGAACATTTCAGTTGTTTTGTAGGGTGTGGGTCCATCTCTAAAAGAGGCTAGGTCCTGGGTGGTGTGGGAGTTAAACTGATGGTTTGCAAGAGTAGTCATGAACATCAGAGATTATATTGCAAAGCAAGTGATTTTTGGAAGAAATTATTGCTAGGAGCAAACATTTCTGTTACTGATAAGTAAATCAGGATCAATAAATGGCATGCAAGATTTACTGATGGGAATCTGGAAATTTGTTAATTTGTTCATCCTGAAAATGGAGCTATGTCAAGGGCAGAACTTCAATATGAGTGAGATGAGGGAATTAAAAAAAAGAGTACAGTTTTTAAGTGTACCATTGAAACACATTGTCGATTTCTTAATTTTAGCAGTAAGATTAAATATAAAGCATATACACTGAATTGCACCGTTAATCATTTATATTTAAGAGTGAGCCTTGATTCTAAGTGAGGATTCCAAATGGGGTGAGAGGCAAAGCACAGGAAGTTGGCATATTCACACCTTACAGGTCAGCCTGGATGGGGCCCCATGAAGCTGTCAGCTGCACTTAACACCTACTCAGGGAGGTTAGAGTCATGTCACAGTTCAGCTCCTGTCTTGTTCAGATTATTCCGTGGCTGAGTCCTTTACAAAAAACAAATGCAGTTCAGGCAGAAAGAAAATTATATATCTTAAACACATATTGGGGATTGCTGGGGGGAAGCTCTGGCAGGCAGAGGCCCTAGGCCTGTGCCTATGTTGCCTGTGCCTTAATCTGGCCCTGGATTCCAAACAACAGTGAAGGGGCCAGAAATAAGACATGATGGGAGTGGTGCAGTGCAGTGGCTGTGGAGCAGCAGTCTTCTGGGAGACGTTCTGGAGGATGTAGTGTTTTCCCATCTGCAGGCACCTCTCTGGGCTGAGGGAGAAGGTTACTCATCTCCAGGCTGAGTTAGCCAGGATTTGTGGGACCTCCTGTTCCATCCAGGGACCACCAGGGCCACTGCCGTTGCCTCAGAGGTTGCCAAGAAAGAGAAGCAGTTGGACCACAGTGGGCTCAGGGAGGGTGAGGGTGGTGGAACAGAGGCGCATCCCTCCAGTTGTACCTCTGCAATTCCTATGCTGTTCTGGCAAAGTGTGGTTCCTCTATGGAGGCACCCGTAGTGGAGATCAAGGAGGATGCTTGGAACCTTCACAAGGGAGACCCACTGGAGGGTGGCATGGGGCCCCACAGGGGAAGGAAACAATTCCTGATGGGGGACTCCTTTGCAAGGAAGGTAGAACTGGGGGAGGAAGGGGAGAGGGAGGTAAGGTGCCTGCCTGGCACCGTGGCTTGGAGGGACAGGGAGAAAATCCTCAGGATCGCCAGAGCAGCTGCACAGGGGAAGGAGCTGGATGTCATTGTCCACCTAGGAACAAATGACCTGACTAAGAAAGGGATCACAGCAGTGTAGGAAGAGTTTGTGGAGTTGGGGAGGGGCCTTAGACAAGCAGCATGCACGGTAACTTTCTCGGAGGTGCTGCCTGTCTATGGCTTAGGTGAGGCTAGGGTGCTCCACACCATGGGATTCAATCAGTGGTTGAAACACTGGTGCAGATCTCAGGGATTTGGCTTCATTGGGGACTGTGGGTTCACCTGGAGTAATGCAGGTCTATACTGGCATGATGGGCTGCATCTGTCCAGGAGGGGAACCAGGATCCTAGGTGATAGGTTTAAATGCTTCATTGGCAAGCATTTAAACTAGCCAAGGGGGGAGGCACTGGAATGGAGCATGGAAATCCTAGCCCCCCAAAAAAGTCAGGATAGTAAGTGAGGTAAACGTCAAGATAAAGATGTCAATAGGGAGGAGGGCAGGGGTAAATGGAGAAAGTGACAAAGGCAATAATGACAGGGATGGGGCAAAAAGGAGTAAGTCCATCAGGAAATGGAGAGTAATGAGTACCAATGCCCATAGTCTGGGCAACAAGCTCCCTGAACTGGTGGCCTTGATGGAAGACGGATGCTTGGATATCGTAGCAGTCACAGAAACATGGTACACAGAGAACCATGACTGGGATGTTAGCAGGCCAGGGTACATAACCTACAGGAGAAACAGGGAAGGGAGAAGAGGGGGAGGAGTAGCTCCCTATGTAAAGGAAGGGGTAAAAGCAACTGAATAAAAGAATAAACAGGGAGGAGAGGAGGCACTGTGGATCACCTTAGAGACTGGAAATGGCACGACAATCTGCACAGGGGTTGTATACAGACCCCCATGTCAGAGGGAGGGAATGGACAAGAGTATGATAGAAGGCATTCTTAGAATGGCAGAGAAAGGGGAGATACTGTTGATGGGAGACCTGAATATGCCAGATGTTAACTGGAGCACATTTGCTGCAGCCACATCCAAGAGCAGGGTCATTCTCGATGCCCTACAGGTGGCATGCCTCAGACACCTAGTTTCAGAAACCACTCGTGAGGGAGCAATCTTAGACCTCTTACTCTCAAATGGGGACAGTGAGAGGATCTCAAATCTAGAAGTGGGTAGCCATCCGGGAACAAGTGACCATTAAACAGTGTGGTTCACGATAAACTCAGCTACAGAGTCAAGCCATACAAAAGTGAGGGTACTGGATTTCAGGAGGGATGACTTTGGCAAGATGGGAGAGTGCCTTAGAAAAGCACTAGCAAGCAGGCTGGAAGGAGGGGTGGAGCAACAATGGGGAACACCAAAACTGCCATCACAGAAGCAACAAGCCTTTGTGTGAAGCAAATAAACAAATAAAAATGAAAGAAAAAGCCACTATGGTTCTCAAAAGAGGTGGCAGGGAAAGTCAGGGAGACAAAGATAGCATTCAGGAAGTATAAGGAAACACAGATGGAGCAGGACAGAGAGCTGTACCAGTTAAGACAGAAGGAAGCACGGAGGGAAGTCAGAATAGCAAAGGCCCAAACTGAGGAAAAGATAGCCAACTCAGTTAAGAAGGGGGATAAAACCTTTTATAGGTTCATCAGGGAGTGTAGAAAGACAAAGGGAGGGATAGTGAGGCTGAATAGAATGGACGGTGGGTGGGCAGAGAGGGACAGTGAAAAAGCAGGGATACTGAATGAATATTTCTGCTCAGTATTCACAAAAGAGGAGGAGGAGAGGGAGGTGCCTAATCCAATTAACAGAAGCACTCTTGGTAGGGGGGTCGATCCCAGTCCTTTCACAGAAGAAAGGGTTCTGAAAGAACTCCTAAAACTGAAGGTGGACAAAGCAATGAGGCCTGATGGAATTCACCCCAGAATTCTAAAAGAATTAAGGGGAGAACTACTGAAACCACTGACTACCCTTTTTAACAAATCATGGGAGGGTGGTGTGGTACCTGAGGACTGGAGGAAGGCAGATGTGAACTCCCCTTCACAAAATTGGGATCAAGACAGAGGCAGGAAACTGCAGACCTGTCAGTTTGACCTCTGTGATAGGGAAAGTGATGGAATCATTTCTGAAGGAAAGAAATGTTGAGTACCTAGAGGCCAGTGGGGCACAGGCCCCAAGACAGCATGGGTTCACAGCGGGAAGGTCATGTCAGACAAATCTAATTGATTTCTTTGACTGGGTGACTAAAGTAGTAGACCAGGGAGGGTCTGTGGACATGGCCTACCTAGAGTTTAGCAAGGCATTTGACACAGTCCCACACAAAAGATTAATAGTCAAATTTAACTAGCCTGGGAGTGTGTCCCAGGGTGGTAACTTGGGTAAACCATTGGCTGGACAAAAGGACACAGAAGGTAATTGTAAATGGAGTCCACTCTGAAGAAAGAGGGGTTACTAGTGGGATACCACAGGGTTCAGTACTGGGTCCAGACCTTTTTAATGTCTTTATAAGTGACATTGCAGAGGGACTGGAAGGAAAAGTATGCCTCTTTGCAGAAGGCACAAAGATCTACAACAGGGTTGATACACAAGGAGGCGTGGAAAGGATGAGAAGGGACTTGGCAAGGTTGAAGGAATGGTGAGAAGTATGGCAGCTTGAATTCAATGCAAAGAAGTGCAAAATAATGCACCTGGGAAACAAAAACCCAGGGGAAGATTACACAATGAGGGGAGGTAGTAACAACAACAAAAATGGAAAGGGACCTGGAGGTAATCATATCAGATGACCTTAAGGTTAGCAAGCAATGTGAGAAGGTAGTAGGGAGGCCTGCAGATATACTGGGATGTATAGGGAAAAGCATCACCAGCAGAAAACAGGAAGTTAGTATCCCTCTGTACAGACAGTTGGTGAGACCCCATCTGGAGTACTGCATCCAGTTCTGAAGACCCCATGTCCGTAAGGACATAGATAGGATAGAGGCAGTCCAGAAGAGGGCAACTAAAATGGTACAGGGTCTGCAAGAGAAGCCATATGAGGAGAGACTAAAAGAGCTTAATATGTATACCCTTGAGGAAAAGAGGGAGTGGAGGACATGATAGAAACTTTTAAGTACCTCAGTGGAATCAACAAAGTCCAAGAGGGTAGCATCTTTCAGAAAAAGAGATGTGCAAAAACAAGGGGACACAATTTAAAGATAGAGGGTGGGGAGGTTCAGGGCAATGGAGGAAGTATTTTTTCTCAGAGAGGGTGGTGGATGCATGGAACAGCCTTCCTGAGGAGGTTGTGGGGTCTAAAACTGTGGGAGAATTCAAGAATACATGGGACAGACATAAGGCAATTCTTGTGGGGGGTAAGAAGAAATAGGCTGTTGGTTAACTAGGATCTGCAGCTTATCCTGTAGGTAAGGAAATGGGCAGACTAGGTGGGCCAAGTGGTCCTTATCTGCCATCAAAGTCTGTATTTCTGTGTTTCACACGTAGGTTTTAAAGCAGTGTTTATTGAATGGTGCTGCCTGTTTTACTGGAGAAAACCATTTGCACGCAGTTTTTAAACTTTGAAGAAGCAGATCCTGTAAGCTTGCTGACAGGGAGGGCTAGACTGTGAGTTCAAGAGATGACATCATCAGCACCTCTTCACTGAAACTGGCTTTTTTTGAACAGGCAGAGAATTTAGGGCTGTGAAATGTTTTTTAACTTTTAAACAAAGTAACTTGGGGATCTCAGTTTTGGCACGAGGGTAATTGGGACTATGTTGATCCAGATTCTGAATTTATTGATGCCAGTAATTTGTGACCATAGTCCCTCTTTAATACAGAGAGTTTTATAAGACATTTGATGAATGATTTGCAAATTGATATGCTACAAACATCACTGGCACAATACTGGACATGAAGAACCAGAATTAAATCTATGGGATGTAGTTGATCAATAGCACTAGCAAAACAAGGGGAAGCAAAAATCTGATTTCAGAACTGAGAATGCATATAACACATACTAGAGAGCTTAAAGAACATTCAGTGGATTATAGCATATAAAATCAGCCTATAGGGTAGGGAGACAAAGAGAAGGGAGAGAGGAGGGGGTAGAGTTAGAGGAGAGAGGAGTTTGGGCAGTGGTGGAGATGAGAAGAAGGGGGGGGGAGCAGGGGAGGTGAAAGGAAGGGGAAGAAGTCACTACAAGTATGTGGCAACATGTGTGTGACCAATAGTCTATTAATTTATTTGTCGTTTCTAAGTCAGGCTATGATGAAGAGTACTAAGCCTTACAATAATACTCCCATCGTAGTCTTTACTAGTATAGAAGTGTCCCAAATAGTTCTTGAACTGGTTGTAGATAAATGGTGCCTAGATCATGGCATGGAACTGGGGGGCAGATTGCCCCAAGTATTGTCTGTCTGTTGAGGGGGTTAGCTCAACTGAGGATGTTTGGTGTAAGCAAGTGTTTTGCGATGTGTGCTAACAGCTGAAGGCCCTAAGCTGATTTAAAACTACAGTCACTCACCTTGCTGGTGATGGAATAGCAGCAGTTGTTTCTCGGGTTTTCAGGTAAGGCCTCCAAATATTTTGATATTGGGTCAGTTTACCCACCACAGAGTAAACTGCTTTCTCATAGTGAACAGTAAGTGCAACTACATTTTCTCACTTCTGTATCAGCAAGGAACAGGGTCTCTTCAGTGTCTAAGAAGCACTCTCTTCGCTGCAGCAAATGCCACATTGAGCCAAGTCAGCTGGGTCAGTGGCAGTGCGTGTGGCTGGGTGGGGAGTCCTACCAGTGCCATTCTGGGGTCCTGCATAGGAGGCAGTGGTACCAGTGACTGACACATGGACCAGACCTTGTCCCAATAGGGGTCTGTGGTCCGACAACTCCATAGAATGTGCCTGAGAGAGGCTTGTGGTGATTGTAATGCAAACAGTTGCTATTTAGGAGGAGACCAGCCCTGTAGAGCCAATGTGGAGTTTAGTAGGCCCTGTGTAGTGTTTTATATTGGAGGGTTTTTGCTTGTAGTTTGCCTTGTATGCATGAGGCTACACATGGTCCCATTCTGTTGTTGGGACTGTAATAGCTAGCTCCTGTTCCCACCATTCTCTCAGTTGAGACCTGAAGAATGGGAATCTCTCTTTGCCTAAGTAATTTCCCAGAGAGATGATGGACATCCTTGAGGTCCAGAAGCCACTGTTCCATGGGACTTGGGGGACACACATGTGTGGAGCTGACCTTAGTTGTGAGTAAATCCCTCAGTAGGAGATACCTCTAAAAGTGTAATAGTATGTATGTATGGCAGATGTTGTCAAAAGACTTAAGGAATCCTGTCTCAGGGCAATACATGTATCCTGTAGTTCATATACCCTTTTGTTGCCAGGATGTCCAAGTTAGTGGTTTGCTGCCTACCAACAATTGTGGTTTATGCCATAGAGGGAGTAGTCGAGAAGTTATTAGATACCACTGAAATTGTTTCATATGTTTGATCTATGTGTTTTTGGTGTGACGAGTGCAAAGGGAGGGACCGTTATTCACTTTCCAATCAGAGATAACCAATGCTGGAGGCTTGAGTAGTTTGGTCTCTCTGCAAGCTCCAGATTGATCCACGGTAGGGAAGAAAGGCTCTCCGGTATACAGTAATGTGATTGCTTATCTAAGGACCACAGGCTCATGTCCCAGTCTGAGATTAGAGAGTCTACACCACGTTTCCAGTGTGTCAGAAGAATTTGTCCAGAAAAACAGAGCGCAAACCTAACATAAGTAGACAGACACATTATTAGCTTGCCATAACGTGCAGAATTTACTGCACTTTATGACAAGCTACTAGTTTGTCTACTTTTGGTAGGTGTGCTCTCTGTTTTTCTGGACATTTGCATTCTGTGAGATTGTGACAAACTCAAACAGCAGCACAACCACTTCAGGTGTCATTCTCTGTCTAGTAATGTGGTCTCTTTTTTCTTCTAAGCTTGGAGGAATGTGCCGTAAGGGCCCCTATAATACCACAGAGCGCAAGGTTGCTTCCTGGAACTTTGTCTGAAGAACTTGCAATTTCATTTTGGGCACTTTGTGATCCCAGATGAAGACTGGCATTTTCAAGTATAGGATTTTTGAAGAAGGACCCGAAGAGTGCAATAGGGAAGTTTGACAAAATGTACCACATTTTTGGAAGGGTGATCAGTTTAAGTGTATTGACCCTCCCTCAAATCGAAAGGTGGATGTGCCCCCACCTCTGTATGTCCCCTTCCAACTTGGAGATCATCACTCCTACATTATCTATTATGGTATGTGTATGCAACTGTATTCCCAGACATGTCACTCCATCGGGGCCCATTGGAAGGGGTATGCTGCAAACAAGGACTGAGTGCAGGCTACATTCCATACATGTGATATGTCCAACTTGCTTAAGAGGGAGATTTGGGTCAAATTAGGAGGGAGATTGACCTGCCAACTTGCTTAAGAGGCAGATTTGGGTCAAATTAGGAGGGAGATTGGCCTGCTAGTAGGGAGATGCCGTAACAT
This sequence comes from Neoceratodus forsteri, assembly GCA_016271365.2. Taxonomy (NCBI): domain Eukaryota; kingdom Metazoa; phylum Chordata; order Ceratodontiformes; family Ceratodontidae; genus Neoceratodus; species Neoceratodus forsteri. Next base: position 229,005,445 of record CM057451.1, read on the forward strand.
CGTGAGTTTGTCCTTAAATGGCATCAAAAAAATAAGAAAAAAGTCATTACAAAAATTGAATGTATTTCATTTTGTAAAGAATAAACACTAAAAAGAATAAACAGCTAGTTATATAACGTTATCAGATACATTGTTCATCACTGATTTAATTTTTATGTGTCTTAATCTGCCCAAAAAACATGGATATTTTGGACAGATTTTTACTTAAGCAGGAGATTTTGTTTCCAGGAGGGAGGGAGGGAGGGAGTTCAGTAAAAAAAAACAGGAGTCTCCTGCGTAAAGAGGGAGATATCACATGTATGACATTCAGAGGCATGACCTGGGATTTTGCCCTGTTGAGTTTGTACCCTGAAAGGGTTGAGTGTTCTTGGATAATGGCACTCAGTGACCTGGAGTGAGGATGGAATCAGCAATACAAAGAGGGTAACATCATCTGCAAATAAAATTAGTTTTGTAGTGAGGTCCCCAGCCATGATGCCATGGAAGTCTGATGCAGTTTGTATTTTTAGGGCTAGTGGCTCAATGGCAAGCAAGAGGAGGAATGAGGGAAAAGGGGCACCCTCGCCTGGTGCCCCTATTAAGGGAGAAGGGTGGGGATATCACAGAGTTAGGACAGAAGCAGTGGGCGCTCTGTATAGCAGCTGAATAAAAGAGATGAAGTGGTGGGAATCCAAAACACCTTAATGCATCAAAGAGATACTGCCATTCCACCCTGTCAAAGGCCTTCTCTGTAGCCAATGACAGGGTGGCAATGGTGAGAGTTTAGTGTCTGGATTGCCAAAGAAGGCCTAGGATTCATTGGGTGTTCAATCCCAGCCTTCCAGGGACAAATCTGACTTGGCCGGGGTGGATGAGACCTCCCTTAATGGGTTTAAGGCAGCTGACAATGACCTTTGCAAAAATGTTTATATCTACATTTATCAGTGAAATTGGCCTATATTTGGAGCATAAGATATTGTCCCAGCTTTTTGGGGGAGACGGATGATCAGTGCTTCATGAAAGGAGTGTGGTAGTGATTCTGTTTGCCATACCTCTTTAAGTAAGGGGGCAAGGCAATGGGCTAAAATATTGGAGAAGGTGGCATAAAAATCATTAAGGAAGCCATCAAACCCCAGTGACTTTCCTTTAGACAAGGAGCCCATGGCGTTCAGGCCCTGTGAGAGGAATTCTGGGCCTCAGGAAAAGTTCAGACTCTGGGGCCCCTATGCAACTGTGTACAGTATTATGTTGGGTGGCCTGGGCCCCTCTTTGATGCCATGCCGCAGGAATTATCCTTTGCTCCCCCACCCTCTCAAGGGCCCTGATGGTGTTCACCACTTCCTGAACAGTAATGGGGTTACGTAAAAGTGGTGCAATCCAGGGGAGAGACTTGTGGCAGTTGCCAGTTACAATAGAAGGCATCCCAGTGAGCTGAAGACAGAAGACCTTTGAGGCATACAGCTGTTTATGAAAGGTTTGAAATTATAAGTTAATTAAATCTGGTGAGGTGTCTATGGAGCAACACCAGCATAACAAGATGGCACCATTCACCAAAGTATTTGTGCTATAAAAATGTTATTAAATAAGCACGAAATACAAACTGACGTGTAAAGGTGACTATGGAACCCTGGGATGTGTGGATCAGAGGAATGTATCATTCCGTTTCCTTGGCCCTCAGTCTACATACCAGGAGTTTGCTGGGCTGGTCTCCTACTTCCCTGTATGACTAATTCAGCCTAAAGAGTTCATACGCTCTTCCATGTTGAAGGGTCCCCTTCAAGGGCCTGCCTGGCCTCTGATTTGGGGCCTATATGCGTTTCTCATTTCTGGATGTATCCCAATTTTTTTTTTTTTCTGTTTTTGCCCCTTTTCTCTCAGTAGCTGTACTTCTCTCTCAAGATCTCCCAAAATATCTGGGCTAGGTCCACCTACTCCTGGGCTTCCTCTCAGTGCCATTCCTCCATGCTGCCTTGGTTTACCCTCCCCCGGGTGGGGAAGGAGGGAGCAGCTTCCCATTCCACTCCCCCCTACCTGCTAATGTTTTCATCAAGCGGCTGGCTGAGATCACCTGGTTTCGGTCGTCACTTATGCGGTGGTACCAGGGTCCATCGCCGGGTCAGCTGCGGGTCCCTTTTCCTTGTTATGCCCCTCCCCCAAAGAGCCAGCACACATGAAGGACCAAGGAATGAGAAAGCAAGGAGTGCAAGTGTTCAGGAACTCTGCCGGCATCCTGCCCTCCCACAACATCCCCCAGCTGCACCTCCACCTGTGGTCACCCAGGTGACAGTATTGCAGTGGGAATGTCAACCCTCCAGCCCCAGAGGAGAGGAGCATCTCCTGGGATGCTTCATCTACCTCCCCCCAGCCAGCCCTCTAATGACCCAAGTCCACTTCTGAACCCAGGTTGCTGGCGCCGCAAGCGATAGCACTATCACTGCGCCGGTGGTCTGGCTGATGTGCCTGACTTTGATGTTCTAATGGCTTCAAGTCTCATTCTCTCTCTCTGTCTAGTAGTGTGGTCTCTTTTCTAAGCATGGAGGAATGTGCTATAAGGGCCCCTCTAACCACCTTCATGGTGTCCCATTGTGTGGCTGCTGAGGTGTCCAGTGTTTCATTCAGCTGGAAGAAGGTGGTCAGCTTGGCTACACAGTCACCACTTGAAGAAACTCTCAATGTGTTGAAGGATAAACATGTTTTATTTGAAAAAAAAAATTAAAACCAACAGCAGGAAGATACTGGACGCACAAAATGCAGCCAGCCAAATGTTTCTGCCCAGACCTTGGGCTTTATCGAGTGTTTCTTCAAGTGGTGACTGTGTAGCTGAGCTGACTGCCTTCTACTTGTTGAATTGTGCTTCTGGCTCCATCCTCTGCCATTTCTATAGCTGCCTGTCTTTTGGATCATTCGGCTGGAAGTAATGCCTGAGTTCCTGGTTCAGTCAGGCCACAAATATGTCCTGTTGGAGCAAGGATAAGCCAATCAGGCTGCCTAGTGTCACTAATGATGCTCCTCCTGCCTTGCCCCCTCCCTTGTGATCACATAGTACAACTCACTCCATTCATTGAGTTGGACAAGAAAGCTTACAACACTCAAGTGGCTTATGGTAAGACATGCACTGCATCGGGAGGGGAAGTCTGACTGGCTGGCTGGTTTTAGTTTTGTTCTCCCCCAAATCAAGGATTGGGTTAAGGAGGGGGAGGCAGAATGTAGTTGGATAGTGTTTGGGCACGTGGGGAGGGGACTGATTTTGCAGGAACCAGGAAGCCTTTAAAATGCAATGATGGAGCCGGCTCCTAGCAGTGTTTCAGAAGCTGGAAGCAATATGGCATTTGCTTAGCTCTTGAACATGGGATAAAGGGGATGTGGGTAGGGGACCATTTAATGATAAAATGGGGAGGACGGATGGCCAGGAGACTAGCCCTTGCAACCTGAGGAGGGGAAAAGGTATTTTTTTTTTAGTGTATTGACAAACCAGCCGAATATACAAATAATGAATACCAAATACCCAAATATTCAGGAATGGAATATTAATACTCTGCTGAATATTCAGGATAAAATATTAGCACACCTCGAGTATGTACCTTCCAGAAGAAGTAGTCTTCCCTCTTCAATATGAGGTTCTTAGTGCACATCAAACTGCAGGCCTCTGCAACAGAGTATTGCAATCCATCTCTGTCTGGAGGAGTATGCATTGTGGTATTATGTGCCCACACAGCTACATCTCAACTTAGTGGCTTCTATTTCAGAGAGGTGAGTTACCTGAATGAGGGCTATAGCACATTGCATGTCCTTTAACTTAATAAGCACTTGTCTACACTTTTTTGGGCAGCTGAGCCCTCGTGTGTTTCAGGTAATTAATTTTAAATCATCAAGCAAAGCCATCTTGAAATGCTGATAATGCAGTAAAACCAAGTCTGAATGTTGCAGTGCCCCCCCAAACTGCTCTCCACTGAACAAGTCCAACCAAGAACACCAATGCTTAAAAAGCTATGGCAGATACATATACAAGTGCTTTTAAACCACTAAAATAGTGCATTGTAACAATAACAGTGACCCAGGAGAGCCAAAAGTTGACTCATTCGAATTAATAAGGAAAGGATTCACTGAAAATAAAGCCAATGAGTCAGAAGGAGTGATTCCCATTAGCCAAGGCTGGCTAGTAGTCACCTCTTAGTCACTTCTAAAAAGTGGATAGGAAGGCCTTTAAGCCATCACTAGCATGGAACCTAGGACTAGAGACCAGCAGAACTGCTTGCCAGGTGGTCCAGGTCCCCTTGCCTTGTAAACTGCAATTTACCCACTGCAAGTATCGTGGGCAACTCGTATGGTGGCAGACAAGCCCCTTCAATGTGTGGGGTGTCACTGGCCCCCTGGGTAAAGGAATTGGGGGTAAAGGAGCAGGGGGTATGGATAAGGGGTGTGTGGTAGAGGGAACCACTTATAGCACCAGGTGTTCAAGTGGCCCCAGAATGGTGAAAAGGGGCCAGGACAACCTCCAGCTGGGGGACAGAAGGGGGTTCCATGACACATGTGCTCTAGATGCAACTTTTCCCAAGATGGAGAAAAGTGGTTGCAATTACCTCCCCACACCACTATGGTACCCACTCTAGATAATTAGCATCAGCAGGTCCCAATTTGAAAATTGGAGCAGTAGTACATTCCCCACAGAAAGAACTATATTAGCAAAGCTTAATGGACCCAAACAGTAAATATTAAGCAAACAGTAACTAGAACATTCAAGAATATGGTAAAACATTCAATGCAGTGATGCATCAATCCAGCTATTTCTTAGTCTTTCAGCCTGGAGGTCTAAAGAACAGCACCAGAGCCCCCACTTCTGTGTCCAGTGGTGCATGTTGTCTCACAGGACATGAAGAGTGGGGCAAGCTGAGGCTTGGGGGAGGGGTAGCCAGCCTGTATCCAAATAGTTATGAGTTAACTTATGAGGGACTAATACATCTTGTACCAGGGATTCAGGTAGTCATGGCCCATATACAAGTCTGCGCAGAACAGGAAAGCACAACAAAATATCTGATTCTATGCTATACCCCTCACCTCTTCCTTATCAGTATGAGGCTGGCTTTAACAAGCAAATTTCACCAGTCTGGATTAAATTGTTTGTTCACCAGCCTCAGTGGCTCACTCGAATACCCATCGCATTTTGCCCCAGTCCCAACCCCCTTTTATCTCATTATGTACTCACAGTTCTGTTTGTCTATGACTCATCGGAGGTAGCTTTGCATTTCTTAAGCTGACTGCGAGGAGGTTTGATGTGGTGGGTGGGAGGGTGAAGCTGTGGCTGTAGCAGGTCCTAGGTGTGCTTGGAAAAAGCTGTCCACTTCACCCAGGAGTCTCGAAGTGCAGACTCTTGCCTTGAAATGTAATGGCGAGCATGGCAGGGTAAAGCAGAGAGTAGGGTATACCTCTGTTATGGAGACCCTGTCTAGCTTCATTAAAAGCCTACCTTTGGTCAAGAATGGAGTAGGGTAGTCCAGATAAAAAGACAGTTTCTGGCCTCTTTAAATTCCTGGCAGCTTTTAATATGATTTACTTATCCAGGAAATGCAAAAGCTTGAAAATTGAGGGTCTGGGTCTCACGTTGTTAGTGGTGCCATGCACCTCTCTGATCCTAAGAGCCTGCTCTATTTCAAAGTGATATTTGGCAGGGTTAAGATGCAGTCAAATCAGCAGGTTTAGCTGAAGAAATTGCACAGCGTCTTTTCCTTTAAGCTCTTCCTGCAGTCCCAAAATGCAGAGATTCTTGCATCTCCCCCATCCCTCCAGATCCTCAGGTTTATTATTTAGTGTTAGGCAGTCACAAGCCACTGGTCTCGCACTACAATGTTATCAGTGAGGGAGTCTAGATGGATTTCTGTTCTGGCCACCCTGCTATAAGTACATTAATGCTTATCTGGTTGTCCATAACTGTCATCCTGATGGTCTCCACTGATGCCGCAGTTCACTCAAGGAAGGCAGCCTGGGCTTCAGACATGGTTGATGGGCTCTGAAGCTGCCATCTGGGCTGCTGGGAGTTGCACAGCCATGGGAGAAGTCAAAACACTTTTCCTTTTCTTCAGTGTGGAAGAGGATTGCTCAAAATCTGGTCATTCACTCCATATAACCTAGCTGTGTCGAGTCCTGCTGTGTTGGCACTTGAGAAAACTGGTAAATCAATGAATGGAAGCAGATTTCCTAGAGCCAGTCAAGAGCTGAGAGTTTAAGCGGCCATCTTAGGTAGGAGCCCATGTGACCTGGGGGGGGGGTCAGGCCAGGTCCTCTAGTATCAACATTGTTGCCAACACACACTGCTGCCCTTTACCTCCGTACTGCATGGTCCCCCCTACCACTGTGTTTCCTGGCAGGGATGAGTATATGATTGGGGGGTCGTTAATGGCACCCAGTACTGTCTTGACATGCTGCTACCTGCTCTGGTAAACTGAGGTCTATTGAGAATTTTCAAGCATAGCATAGCATGCTCAGTGTTGAACATTGAGTAAATGACTTTGGTGTGATTTAAACTAGATCTCTGGTTCATAGTTGTGTGCTCTAGCAACTTATCTACACTGGTAAGAAACGGTAGCAGATGTGTAGAATAAAATATATACTACACGACTACTCTGCTTGAACTGAGGTTTTAGCTATACTTTTGTGGTGGATGGAAAAGTTATGGTGTACAACATTCATTTGACATGATATTTATTACCCTTCCCTTGCTTTTTTACTACAAAAGGAAACATTTTGATATAGGGCACAGTTCTCATATATTAATGCGGGTGCCAAGTTGGGGCAAAGGTCACTTTGTACCCATGTAAAGTTTGCAGTCCCATCAAGCCATGTTCAAAGGGGTCACAAACATTTACAGAACACTGCAAAGTTATTTGCGAGTGCCAGGAAGCATGAGAAGGGGGGAAGTGCAAATGGCTCACAAGGGCATTCTCAGTGCACTACCAGCTTCATTAACTGGTTCCAGGCTGTAACGTAATGTGACTTGACTGCAGGATAGGACAAATCAGGGATCCAGGTGGCCTATGGCCACTAAAACAATTGGTTTGACCACTAGATTATGAAAGTTAGTGGCCAACTGGCCATATGTTCACAAAGCGATCCTTCCTCACATTGGGAGCTGTTCTTTTTACCTGCATGTATTAAGAGGGGTGGCATCCTCATTGGACGACAAATTTACATATCCGTACGTATTCCATTCGGAATGATGACACTTGTATGTACTTCTTAAGTCAACAAACACAAAGTAAAAAAAAAAAAATGAAGGCCACTAAAAAATGTGGTTGTATACCAGATTTTGAAAGCTAGTGGCCAGCTGGCCACCAGCCCACAAACTAATTTGTCCATCCTGCCTGACCACTTACAAATGTATGAGCTGTGGGAGGGGGAGTCACCAGGACACAGTGCATGCAGAGGAGGACTCCACACTCTAGTGCAAGGCTGCATTTGTGTGTTCTGCAGTTGGGTGGTGGCACAGTGGAGCGGGGAGAAAGTGTTGTTTTGTGCTGCAATTGTGACTCAAGATTGACCTCAACATGCTACAAATATTCAAACAAGCAGTCTTTGCACATTTCCAAAGCATATTTCTCTTGTTCTAACACTAAAAAATGTCGCTTTTACTTTGATTCCAGTTCTGGCAGTTTGGAGACTGGTATGATGTAGTTGTAGATGACCGGCTTCCCACAAAAAATGGCGAGCTACTTTTTGTCCACTCCGTAGAGAAAAATGAATTCTGGAGTGCGCTGCTAGAAAAGGCCTATGCCAAGTAAGTATGGACCTGTACTTTTCTTTCAGGCAGTTTTGAAATCAAAATATATGTTTTTTCTCCATTGTTGAAAAATGTGAATTATATGATAGTAAATAAGTATTCTCCCCAACCAGTGAGCATTCAAGGGGAACAGAGGTTTGCTGGGTCAATAAGTATGCTTCAGCTTATCACGGGATGCCTTTTAGTTCACTAGTATGCAGCTCTTCTGCAGATCATTGTCTGTACTGAGAAAATTGGCTGCTGCTTTGTTTAAAGTTGGTTAAAAGAAAGCCACAGCATTAAAAAATAAAGAAGCTCAAAAGTATGGACCAGTAATAAAACTAGAGTGTGATACTGAGGAGTGAAACAGTGCCATGTGGTTTTAACTTACAATGGCCTGCGTGGGCCTGGCTGATATAATAATTACTGTCCTAGGCCTACAGTAACATGAAGGGAAAACTCCCAAAGGCATAGAGTGAGGAAAATATAGGCTGATAATGCAAGGGCCAGTCTTCCACTCTGTCAGCATCCTTCCAGTTGTTCAAAAACTCTAGAGCCTTATTTGCAAAGGCGATCAAGTTTTTATGACAGTTTCAGTAATTGCACCAACTTGCACCACACAAATTAGGTATGCATCATGTCCATGTGCAAGCACCACCATAGCTGCTGCAATTCAGGGCAACTACACTTGAAAGTTATTGTGTGTCACTCCATAGGTGGCCTAACATTTAGCTGCAAAGTAGAGTGATAACATTGAAAGGGTGCCGCAAGTCGATGGCACCCTCCTGCAAGCTCTGTTCAAAGACTTTTGAATGTATACAGTTTATTTACACTTGTTACAAGACAGTATGCCCATAGATCCAGAACAGAATGCCTCGTGATTGGTTACCCATAGTAGGACATGTTGACACAACAAAAACTAGAACATCCCTCAGGAAAAATAATTATTGTATGCCTACAGGGTGCAAAATTGTATTTTGTATCTGAGGAACAAGGTCAATTACCTGCTCGCACAAAAGCAGAAAATGGGCATCCAACATTTTTTTGGTAACTGATTCATATTTCTACCGTATCAACACTTGCAAGATACACAGTGGATCATATATGTAGATCACCACAGCATGCCTCTTAAATGTCCAGGACTAACCATGTAACATCAGACCTAATCATCAAGATCTGGTTCACTTTTTATAATACCAGAGAAATACCACTACAGCGCAAAATATCTTCCATTATAAAATGGGCTTGTAAAAATAAGCATTCTGATTGGCTAGAAACAAAGTGTCATATATGTTTTACACACAAAGAAAAAAAAAAAGCACAGGTCAATAAATCAATGCCCCTAAGTGGAATGTTAAGATGTGTCAGTGGAACATTCATTTTTTAAAGGCCGACATTGTTTTTAGTCTTGGTAAGCGAGGGAGTAAATGTCTTGATGACAATCCCGCTCCCAACCTCGTCTCCACTAGAACTCAAAATCGGAGAGCAGCAGCGTTTTATCGTGCATAAAGTATTCTTCTAGTTTGGGGAGACTGAAACTTGCTGCCGCACAAAACTCTAGACAGACCAGAACGGGACGCTGTCTCATGGAAAACTGCACTTCCGTCCCACTACATTTAACTAAAAAACAAATCTGCATCCCTTATTCCTTTTTTTTTTCTTTTTAATTGCGAAAGTGGTGCAACCTGTTGGGGAGAACCTGTTACTTCCTCTCCTAACCACACTTGTTCTCTCGATCGGGACGTGGGGGGGGGGGGGCCACAACAGTACAAATGTTAATGTGTCAGAAGATAATGATACCATCACCTAGTAGGCGGAAGGACTACTTTATCTCATATTAACACAGTGATTTCAGTTTTTTCAGTTCAGTAATATTTTTTAAGGTGACAAATATAAAAAAGAAAAGAGAGAACCATTTTATAAGCACAATAAAACACTCCAGGGTGTGCGCTGAACAGATATTACCGCACTTCCTGGGGCTGAAGGCACTCGGCCGGGCCTCGTGCCTTACTACACCCCTAGACATGCGGTAATATCTCTTTGACACACATCCTGGAGTGTCTTATTGTTTACTTATACAATGGCAAAAAAGAATGCTGAACTGTGATTGGTCCATCTGGGACTGGACCCGTGATGTTATCCCAGCATAACATCACAGATGTAGTCCCAGCACACTGACGACCGCATGCCATCAATTAGAGAATCACAGCACCAGCCATCTGTTCCCCGCTCTTCTCAACCGCGACCAGCTTCAATGCATTCCCCACTCTTGCAGTTGCAGCAAGCATACTGTATGTTCCACTTCCAAAGCCATGACATTGCCACTGTCATCACTTTGTGTTACTGGTAACAGACTCCTACCTTCACTGTATTTTCTCAAAGACAAAAATCTTTTAAATAAAAGAAAGCCATCATCTGAAACAGCAGTTAGACCCCCTCCCCCGGCTGTAGCGTGTGTGCTTTAAAACAGCCATGCTTGTCCCTTGGTCCACAGACTGCTCACTTCCCAAAGAAATGGCCACACTCCTTACCATAGCAGCTCCAGTCTCAAATGGTTAGCATGTACTCAGTGTGGTCAGCACTCTACTGAAGAAATGGCACTTGTCCACGCCTTCCCGAACAGACTGAGCTCCTCTGTTCAAAAGCACAGTCAGTTTCTTACTCACCTTCGGTTCTGTGCTTGACATTACATCCTTTCTTTTTCTCTTTTTCTTTTCCCAATACAAAACAGAGGGTAACTGTACTGGGAGAACCACACACAGATGTTGTCACAGTCAACAATGAGCATCAGATGGCAGGCAGGTGGGCAGTTCTGAACTTCACAGAAGCAGCACAGCACAAAACTGAGACACATAAAAACAGAGACCCAGGGTGGGGACTGGTGTGTGGCAGAAATATCATGGGACCTTAAAACAACAACTGTTTTATGCACAATAAAAGCAAGGGTCAGTGGGCAAAGCAACAGAGCCACACAGTACAATAGCTGCTCCACCTACTGGCCAAAACAAGAAACAATCAGCACTATTTATTTTATTAGTATGCCTACTCACTGAAAATATGACAACAATACAGTTATAATAAACTTGTTAATCTTTTTTCTTTTTTTTATACAAATAAGCCATTGTATAATAGGAATAATGCACTCAAGGGTGTGTGCCATGCTGGGATAACATCACTTCTTGGGTGCTGGAAGCACTCAGTCTGCAGCCTTGTACCCAACCACCCAAGGTGTGATGTTATCCCAGCACGACACACACCCTGTCGTGTATTATTCCTTTAATAATATATCATCTTTGTTGTGATGCAGTGGCATCTTTTCCTTCAGTGATTGCTAACATGACCCCAATCTTACCATAAATCTGCTTCTTGACACAATAAATGCTTTATCTATGACATTGGATTTCAAATAGCAGTTGTGGTCCAATTCTATAAGCTTTTATGTACCAAAACAAAAACAAAATGAGGGAACTCTGTTTGGCCCCATACGCATTTGTCTAGCTATTACTGAGTCAGTAGCTGGGTTTTCAGACTAGTTACTTTCCACATGGTTAGATTTGTAGAGGTACAGGTTTCAAAATGATGAAAATGGAGGCAAAGCTGAGCAAATTCCATTTTCTACCCATCCTGGAAGAAACTCCCAGGTGAGGGTAAATATTCCAGGTATTTACACATGCAGGTTGATTGTTCATGCAAACCCATCACAACTCCCTTTACCTTAGCCTTGCTCTCCCTTGTCTCGAACCACAGCATTTTCTCCTCCATTGCTCTTGCTTCCACTGCCAAAAATTCACTTTACTCCTTCACCTTCTACCTATCTGCTCACCTCACCTCCTCTGTTTCTTGCTCCTACTCTCTCTGTTCCTCTGAGGCTCACTCTTTCTTCATCACTCACTGCAAACCTTCTGTGGGTCAGTCTTCCATCTCTGTCCATCTCCCAAACCTCAGGGGTTCCTTGTATGGCTCTTTCACTCTCTCTAGACATCTCAGATCTTTCAAAGAGCCAGGCTCTGGCAGGACATCCACAACAGCCTCTTCTCCAGGCTGCCACCTAGTGAATCTCTCTCTCTGTCGCTCTCTTACTGCTGTGACCCTCGGGACACATGACTCCCTTGCTCTCTCACTCAAAAAAATTTGGCACTCACACTTGAACTGGAATGCCTCACTAAGCTTCACTCTAGGTAGCTGCCTTGCAGTCTAGCCTCTGCTGCTCAGTTTTGGGTGGACACTGGTTTAATGGCTCCAGATAGGAACTCATAAGCTCTCCAGGCAGTTCAATGACAAAGTAGTGGGTAGGGTTAATGGGATACTGGGGTGCATAGGGAGAGGTATCTCCACCAAGAGGAAAGAGGTGGTGATGCCACTGTATCGCTCACCGGTGAGATACCACTTGGAGTATTGTGTCTGGTTCTGGAGGTTGCACCTCAGAAAGGGCAATAACAGGGTGGAGGCAGGCAAGAGAATAGCAACTAAAATAATGCAGCTGTTGCACCAAAAGCCATATGAGGAGAGACTGAGGACTCTCAACATGTACACCCTGGATGAGAGGAGAGTGAGAGAGTATATGACAGACCTATGAGTACCTCACAGGGCTGAACAGGATGCAGGAGGGGAATCTCTTTCAAATTTTCAAATGAGAAAGGGCACCAGGACCAGGGGGCATGCCATGATGTTGATGGGGGGAGGGGTTAGGAGGGATGACAGGAAATACTGTTTCACTGAAAAGGTGGTAGACAACCAGAAAAAACTGCCAGTGAAAATGGTGGAGGCAAATAAAAGTGGGGGACTTCAAGCACGCATGGGATATACAGGGAAATATTAGTAAATAAGCAGGGAGGAAGGAGGGTCGCCAGATACCAGTTAGGGTCTGCAGAGGTGGAGTAGGCACAGAGCATCTAGGAAAACTGACTGGGCCAAGTGGCCCTTTTCTGCTGACAAATTCTATGTTGCTGTGCTTCTATTTGTTACATGCATGCATGTAGAATATTGCTTTGTTGGAGCAAGATGACACTTTTTATCTTGGTATTTATGCACCCCTGGCTGTATAAACGCAGAGTGAATCATCCTATTGGATGCTCCTAGTCACATCACTGCCCTGCAGTATGGCACCACCTGTGGCCACCTACAGCCCTTCTCCCTCCAACAATCTTTTACCCACTTCCTGACTTCCCCACCCTCCAGACGCAGACTAGCACTGATCATGAAAAACACATTTTTTCCGTAGAAGTTTCCTCCCGGCCATGTCCTTCATATCAGGGATATACCCTGGTCCCAGGCAAGGGTGTTTCTATGGGCTGAAAAGATTAGGGTCTTAAGCCCCCACCTCTCCCAACCATTGAACTTACCCCAATATATGTAGTACAGTAAATTCATAACTTTCATCCCATAATCATACAGTTTCAACTTCAGCTTTCAGTTGTTAGTACTAACCTGTAAGAACCAATACTGAATCAACATTTAAAATGTTGCCAAAGGATGGTGAACATATTCATATAGCAAATAACCCCAGTAACAAAGGAATAAATGGCCCTAACTGGCTGTCTGTGTAAATAAGATGGTGTAGACAATCTCTTAATGAAACAGGTTACTGGAAATTTAATTTGGACAGGCTAATGTGATCAGGGACAAAGGCTAATGCAGGAGAAACAGGCATATTCCATCAGGATGGCCCACTCATGGCTAGAGTGGATCTGTACAAGGTTTCCATGAGTGCTGGGACTGACTCCAAGTCCCATTTGACTCTATGTAAGTGTCCCATTTCTCCATGTTTCTCAAGGGCTAGCCTGAGTGCTCCAGTTATGGCTTCCATTCGGATGATTTCTTTTACCCATTCCTAACAAGAAGCCAGGGTCGGTGGGGTGTCTCGGAGACAGTTTATGGCAACCTTATTTAGAGCTGCCATGCACAGGATTCTCAGCAGTTTCTACTGAGCTTGACCTCCCACCTCAGGGGTCTTAGTCCCCAAAACCAAGTACATGAAGTTGAACGGATTCGGCTTGTCCCATATTCTAATCAAGCGTTTGTGGATTTGTGTTGGATATGGGCATAGTATCGGGCACACCAAAAGTATATGGAGCCTTAAGCCCACATCCCCTCCCACATAGATCCTGAGTTCCCTTCTCTGAAGTCCTGAGTGATAGAGGGATATAGAAAACCTGATTAGGCACTTCCACCTGTATTCACTCCATCCAGGGATGGCTGTTACTTTCCATCCTTTCCCTGAAATCTGTTACCACTCTTCAGTGGTTAGTAGTTTGGGCCTCATTTTCCCATTGTGTATGTATCTGGGTCACTTTGGGAGACTTATAACCCAGCAGAGCTTCGTACGCTCTGGCTCTGGATACTGTACCCCCCTCCCCACTTCCAGTCAGCAGGACCACCCAGTATAAGAAGTACTCCAACTGGGTTAGGTCCTTGGCGACTTTGGCTAAACTACCCTGAGAAGACAAATAGTGCCTCACCTGCAGATATCAGTAGAAATCTTGTTTTCTGGTGGGAAAAGGCTCAGAAGGAACTACAATTAGTGGAGAGAATTAAGAGGAGGGAGAATGCCTTTTCTCCCCCTATATAAGTGAGAAAAGGGACAAACTGGATGGGATTGTTACGCTTCAGAAAGGGGGATGGGTGGGTGGAGGAGGATGGGGGAAAAGCAGTGGCACTGAACAAATATTTCTGCTCTGTCTTCACCAGGGAGAAAGATGGGCCAGTGCCATTGGGGGGGGGGCAGCGGGGAGGAGAACACAGATGTGGTGGCAGAGAGAGAGATAGAGTGAGGAAAGGGTGGCTAACATTGAAGGTCGACAGATCACTAGGCCCAAAATGAGTACACCCAAGGGTGCTGAGGGAACTGGCAGGGGAGCTTACAGAGCCACTGGCAGGCCTATTCAGTAGTTCACTGGAGTCAGGCATGGTACTACAGGACTGGAGAATGGTACTTGTAGTGCCCTTTCATAAGAGTGGTCCCCAAGATGACCCAGAGAAGTACAGACCAGTCAGTCTAACTTCAATTGTGTGCAAGCACGTGGAGACCAGATTTAAGGAAAGAGTGGTAGAGTATCTAGAGGAGCATGGTCTCAAGGGTGCAAGGCAGCACAGGTTTATGGGAGAAAGGTCATGTCAAACTAGTCTGATTGACTACTTTGACTGAGTCACCAAAACAGTAGACAGGGGCCAAGCAGTTGGTGTCCTCTACCTGGATTTCAGCAAGGCCTTAGATTCTGTACTCTACAGGAGGTTGATCAGGAAGTTGGCGGATCCTGGTGTTTGAAAGAAGTTGACCAGATGGGTGGGAAAACTGGCTGGGCAACAGGACCCTGAGGGTAGTGGAGAGGGGAGAGTTATCCAGCACAAGGGAGGACATCAGTGGGGTCCTGCAGGGCTCAATACTAAGGCCTCTGTTGTTCAATGTCCTCATTAATGACATTGGAGGTGGCATTAGGGCAAAATGTGCCTTTTCGCAGATGACACTAAGCTCTCTGAGAGGGTCGACATGGCTAACAGAATACAGGACCTAAAGAAGGGTCTGGAAAAACTTGAGAGCTGGTCTGGGATTTGGCAGCTTGGTTTCAATGCCAAGAAATGCCAAGTTATACATATTGGAGCCAAGAATCCCAGGACAGAGTACTACCTGGGAGGGGTCGGGGGCATCTGCAACAGAGGAGAACGATCAGGGAGACGTGATCAATAATGACATGAAGCACTCCATGTAGTGCAGGAAAGTAGCAGCAAGGGCAAATAAGATGTTAGGATGCATAGACAGGGGGATCAGCAGTATGGGGAAGGAGATTATACTGCCCTCGTACAGGTCATTAATGAGATCATATTCAGAGTATGGAGTACAGTACTGATGCCCGCACCTTAGAAAGGACATTAACTTGCTGGAGACAGTCCATACGAAGGACAACAATGATGATCATGGGTCAGCAGGGTAAAATGTAAGAGGAGGGGTTGAGGGCCCTAAATATGTACTCCCTGGAGAAGAGGAGGGAGATAAGGGACATGATTGAGACCTTCAGGTACTTGAAAGGGATAAACAGGGTGGAAGAGAAGGGTTTCTTTAAGCAAAGTGGCAATTGAAACACAAGGGGGCACAGTCTTAAGTTGAAGGGGGGAAGGTTTAGGAGGAAGGTTAGGAAGCACTTCTTCACGCAGTGGGTGGTGGCCCATTGGAATGTGCTGCTAGAAAAGGTGGTCTCATTAAAGATGGTAGATAGCTTCAAGAGAGGCTGGGATAGAAGTAAAGAGAAGGTAAGTGTCATGGGAGGGGTGGATGCAAAAGATGGGAGGATGGGGGAAGGGGCCAGGGTCAGTAGCTAAGGCTGTGGAGCCTGCAATACAAACAGACTACAAAAACCAAATAGCTTTATTCTGCTGGCTTCTTCATATCTTCGTATGTTCATACAACGTTGCACTAATACAGGGATACAAACACACCAGCAGGTTACAGTGCTGCACTAATACAGGGTACAAGCACTCCAGCAGGTTACAATGGTGCAGTAATACAGTGATACGAACACACTAGCAGGTTACAGTGCTACAGTAATGCAGGGGTACAAGCACACCAGCAGGTTACAGTGCTGCAGTAATGCAGGGGTACAAGCACACCGGCAGGTTACAGTGCTGCACTAATACAGGGTAGAAGCACTTAAGCAGGTTACAATGGTGCAGTAATACGGGATATGAACACAACAGCAGGTTACAGTGCTGCAGTAATGCAGGGGTACAAGCACACCAGCTGGTTACAGTACTGCACTAATACAGGTTTGAGGCACTTCAGCAGGTTACAATGCTGCAGTAATGCAGGGGTACAAGCACACCAACAGGTTACTGTGCTGCAGTAATACAGGGGTGAAAGCATACCAGCAGATTACAGTGCTGCACTAATACAGGGGTACAAGCACACCAGCAGGTTACAATAATGTACTAATGCAGGGGTACGAGCACACTTGCAGGTTACAGTGCTGCATTAATGCAGGGGTACATGCATACCTGCAGGTTACAGTAATGCACTCATTCAAGGGTATAAGCACACCGGCAGGTTACCATACTGCAGTAATACAGGGGTACAAGCACACCAGCAGATTACAGCAAAGCACTTACGCCATGGTACAAGCACACCAGCAGGTTGCAGTGTTGCACTAACACAAGGTACAAGCACGCCAGCAGGTTACAGTGATGCAGTAATGCAGGGATACAAACACACCAGCTGGTTACAATACTGCAGTGATACAGGGGTACCAGCACACCAACAGGTTCAAATGCTGCTGTAATGCAGGGGTGCAAGCACACAAGCAGGATACAGTGCAGCACTAATATAGGGGTGCAAACACACCAGTAGGTTACAGTGCTGCAGTAATGCAGAGGTACGAGCACACTAACAGGTTACAATACTGCTCTAACATAGGGGTACAAGCACAACAGCAGATTACAGTGCTGCAGTAATGTAGGGGTACAGGCACAGCAGCAGATTACAGTGCTGCACTAATGCAGGGGTACAATGACATCAGCAGGTTACATTACTGCAGTAATGCAGAGGTACAATCACACCAGCAGGTTACAGTGCTGCAGTAATGTAGTGATACAAGCACAACAGCAGGTTACAGTGCTGCACTAAAGCAGGGGTATAATCACACCAGCAGGTTACACTACTGCAGTAATGCAGAGATACAATCGCACCAGTAGGTTAAAGTGCTGCAGTAATGCAGAGGTACAAGTACACCAACAGGTAAATGTGCTGCAGTAATGCAGGGGTACAAGTGCACTAGCAGGTTCCAGTGCTGCACTAATGCAGGGGAACAATCACACCGACGGGTTACAATACTGCTCCAATACAGGGGTGCAAGTACACCAGCAGGTTACAGTGCTGCAGTAATGCAAGGGTACAGCCACACAGCAGGTTACAGTAATGCACTAATACAGGGATGCAAGCACACCAGCAGATTACAATACTGCTCTAATACAGGGGTGCAAGCATACCAGCAGGTTAAACTGCTGCAGTAATGCAGAGATAGAAACGTAGAATCTGATGGCAGATAAGGACCATACAGCCCCACTAGTCTGCCCATTTCCCTACTTGGTTTGGCAATCCCTACTCTTATCTGGACTGCCTTTCCCCCACTCTGCTATACAGCAGGGTGCCTTTACGCTTATCCCATGCACTTTTGAATCCCTCTATTGTTTTCACTTCCACCACCTCTGCTGGTAGGCTGTTCCACAGATCCACCACCCTCTCTGTGCAAAAAATACTTCCTAGCATTCCCCCTAATCCTCCCTCCCTCCAGCCTCATGTTATGTCCCCTTGTACTTGTGCACTTTCCTCTCTGAAATATGCTCCCCTCCTGTACCCTGTTTATTCCTCTAAGGTATGTGAAAGTATCTGTCATATCCCCTCTCCTGTCTCTCATCCATTGAATAGATGTTAAGTTCCTCGAGTCTTTCCTCATAAGGCTTGTGGTGCAGTGCATGTATCATTTATGTCGCTCGTCTCTGGACTGCTTCCATTCTGTCTATGCCCTTCCTGAAATGCGGTCTCCAGAATTGGGCACAGTATTCCAGATGAGGCCTCACCAGTGATCTATACAGTGGAATCACCACTTCACTCCTCCCCACTGCTTTTTGCATTGTTTGGTTGACTTCAAGTCATCGGATATGATAACCCCCAGGTCTGTCTCCTGACTTGTGGCTAGAACCTGCCGCCCCATCCTGTATTCCTCTCTTGGGTTTCTGTGTCCCAGGTGCATTATCTTGCACTTCTTAGTATTGAAACCCAACTGCCAAACTCTTGACCATTCCTCATGTAGTCTTAAGTCGTTTCTCATTTTACCTAGCCCTCCTATGCATTGACTCTGTTATAGATCTTGGTGCAATCTGTGAACAAGCATACTCTCCCCTTCAGTCCCTCTGCAATATCGCTTATGAAGACATTGAATAGGACTGGACCTAGCACTGATCCCTGTGGAGTCCCACTGGTCACCTCCCCCTCTTCTGATTTTATGCCATTTACTACACCTCTGGGTCCTGCCTTTTAGCCAGTTTCCAACCCATTTTACCACTTTAGAGCCCACACCCAGATTCCCCAAATTGTGAAGCAACCTTCTATGTTGAACGTTGTTGAAGGCCTTACTGAAATCCAGGTAGGCCTCATCCATTGCTCCTCCCTGATCCACCACCCTGGTCACCCAGTCAGAGAAATCGATAAGATTAGTCTGAGAGGACATGCCCTCAGTGAATCCATGCTGCCTTGGGTCTTTTGCACCACTTGACTCCAGGAACTTCACTACCCTCTCCTTAAGCAGGGACTCCATCAACTTCCCCACCACTGAGGTCTGGCTTACAGGTCTGTAATTACCTGCCTCCTCTCTACCTCCAGTCTTGTGCAGGGGGACCACCTCTGCCCTTCTCCAGTCCCCAGGTACCTCCCTCATCTTTAGTGATTGGTTTAAGAGGGTTGTCAGTTGATCTGCCAGGACTTCCATGAGTTCCTTCAACACTCTAGGGTGAATCCCGTCTGGCCCCATTGCCTTGTCTATCCTTCCTTTCCCTAGTTCCTCCAAGCCTTTCTCCACCGTAAATGGGCTGGTGTCCACCTCTCCCCCTGTACACCTTTCCTAGTGAGTCTTGGCCCCTCCCCTGTCTCTTCCTTGGTAAATACTGAGCAATAATACTTGATCAATATCTCAGCTTTTTCAAGATCATCCTCCATCCAACCACCCTCTCCCTTCTTTAGCCAAACAATACCATTTCTGGTCTCCTTCCTCTCGCTAATATAATGGAAGAAGGTCTTGTCTCCTTTCTTAATAGCCTGTGCTATTCCTTCCTCCATTCTTGCCTTAGCCCCTCTGACAGCTTTCCCAGCTTCTCTCTGCTTTTCCAGATATTTCACTCTGTCTTCTTCTTTCTGCATCTCTTTGTATTTCCTGAATGCCTTACTTTTTTCTTACACTTTCTCGGCTACTGACTTGGAGAACCACAGCGGCCGCTTCTTTCTTTTGCTAAGCAATCTGACACATTGACTTGTCACTTCTGCTATGGATCTCTTGAGCCTAGGCCACTGTTCTTCTACCCTCCCCCCCAATATATTCTGCTGCCAGGGCAATTTTGAGCCTTTCCCCTGTCTCCATGAAGTTGGCCTTCCGGAAAACTAGGATCTTAATTTTTGAATGGCTTTCTTCTGCCAATGTGTTGGTAAAATCACACCAGCAGGTTACAATACTGCACTACTACAGGGATACAAGCACACCAGCAGGTTGCAAAAAAGCACTAATGCAGGGGTACAAGCACACCAGCAGGTTGCAATATTGGACTAATGCAGGGGTACAGGCACACCAGCAGGTTACAGTGCAGCACTAATACAGGGGTACAAGCACAACAGCAGGTTACAGTGTGGTACTAATGCAGGGGTACAAGCACACCAGCAGGTTGTAATAATGCAATAATTCAGGGGTACAAGCGCAGCAACAGGTTACAATACTGCAGTAATACAGGGGTACAAGAACACCACCATATTACAATAATGCACTAATGCAGGGGTACGAGCAAACCAGGAGGTTATAGTGCAACACTAATACAGGGGTACAAGCACACCAGCAGGTTACAGTGCTGCACTAATGCAGGGGTACAAGCACACCAGCAGGTTACAGTGCTGCAGTAATGCATGGGTACATGCACACCAGCAGGTTACAATAATGCACTAATACATGGGTACAAACACAACAACAGGTTAAGGTGCTGCCGTAATGCTGGGGTACAAGCACACCAGCAGGTTACAATATCACAGTAATACGGGGTACAAGCACACCAAAGTTAAAGTGCTGCAGTAATGTAGGGGCACAAGCACACCAGCAGGTTACAGTGCAGTAATGTAGGGGTACACGCATACCAGCAGGTTATAATAATGTACTATTGCAGGGGTACAAGCACATATGCAGGTTACAATAAAGCACTAATGTGGAACAATCACACCAGCAGGTCACAATAATGCACTAATGCAGGAGTACATGCACATCAACAGGTTGAAGTGCTGCAGTAAAATCACACCAGCAGGTTTTAGTACAGCATTAATACAGGGATACAAGCACACCAGCAGGTTACAGTAATGCACTAATGCAGGTGTACAAGCACACCAACAGGTTAAAGTGCTGCAGTAATGAAGGGGTACAAGCACACCAGCAGGTTACAATACTGCAGTAATACAGGGGTACAAGCACACCAGTGTATTACAGTACTGCAGTAATACAGGGGTACAAGCACACCAGTGTGTTACAGTACTGCAGTAATACAGAGGTACAAGAAAACTAGCATGTAGTAGTAGTAGTAATAATATATTTTATTCAAAATATGCCATGAAATGGATAAAACACCATTGAGCGAACTCATTTTCAAGGTGGTCCATATAAACATTCATACAGTTTCCTTTCTCACTTACATCAAACATAGATAATATATACAGAAGAATTTATAAAATACAAGTAAATATATTGCATGTAAGAAAAATTAAGATACAATCTTACATTGGGATTGTTTTGTGTTTAATTTCATTTTTAAATCAGGAAGGGGGTTTTCAAAACTACTTATCTTGTGAGCAGTTTCAGAAGGGTTGAAATAACTGCATATTTGATTTTTCTTTGTGGCTATCTGGACTGTCTGCTAGTATTTTGGCAGTTTACATTAATTTAGTTGGAAATAAAATAGTTGGAAATATCTTACTGGTAGTAGCTGTGTACTTTGAATAACAAAGGCTGCATTTCTTAATTTGATGCCAGACACAGCCTCGGGTGATGGAAATTGTCTTCACTAGTCAGGGAGACCCTGCACCATAGCCAATTGTTTTGGGTGGATGAATATTCTAGCATTGATCAATTACTTTAAACTACTGGTGTGATCCTGTTTCAGACAGAAGCCCATCTTTTCAAGTGGTGTAACAGGCTGTGCTTTGAAACAACTGAGAAGCTGCATGGGATATACTATATTGGATTAGAAATCTACAACTGATCTCTCTTACTTACATCTGAGGGTAGTTTTCCTTACTTTGCAGTCTTACATTGGGATTGTTTTGTGTTTAATTTCATTTTTAAATCAGGAAGGGGTTTTTCCAAATTACTTATCTTGTGAGCAATTTCAGAAGGGTTGAAATAACTGCATATTTGATTTTCCTTTGTGGCTATCTGGACTGTCTGCTAGTATTATGACAGTTTACATTAATTTAATTGGAAATAAAATAGTTGGAAATATCTTACCAGTAGTAGCTGTGTAGGGCATCTTGCTGACAGGAAGGCACTCATTGCAGCAGTGGGTCAGAGCTTTTAGCTGATTGTTTTGTGAGGGCACAGTTTAGGCCCAACCCTTCACACCCTCACCCACCCACCCTGGAAACAGTTCCTTTATACCTGGGGTTCTGACATAATTTCCTCAAGAGTGCAAGGTGCGTATCACTGTCATATCCTCTCTAGCACAGTGCACTGACAATATAAGCATACACATTGTATAATATATATATTTCTATATAACACACCAATCACACACACAAACACACACAAAAAAAAGGAAAGTAGATCAATATGTGGGGAGTAGTGCAATGTAATGGCTGTGGGGCAGCAGTCTTCCGGGAGTCTTTCTGGAGGCTGAGATGCTGCCCTATTTGCAGACAACTCTCTGCCCTGAGGGAGGAAGTTGCCCGTCTTCAGGCCACACTGGACAGTAGTAAGGGAACCTTCCCCCAGGCCACACTGGATGGTAGGAAGGGAACCTCCCCCATCCAGGAAGCACCAGAGCTACCCACTACTACCTCAGAGGTTGTGAAGAAGCACAGCAGTTGGACCACAGTGGGCTCAGAGAGGTAAGGATGGTGGAACAGAGGCACACCCAGTCAGTTGTTCCACTCCACAATCCATACACCATTCTGGGGAGCATAGCTCCCCTATGGATGCACCCGCAGAGGAGACTAAGGAGGCTGAGGACAACTGTCACAAGGGAGGCCCACAGGAAGGAGGCAGAGGACACCACAGGGAAAGGAAGCAGCTCCTGGTGGGGGACTCAATTATTAGGGGGATAGAACCGGGGAGCAGGGAAAACTCAAGTAAGGTGCCTGCCTGGTGCCATGGCTTGGAGGGACAGGAAGGGCATCCTCAGGATCACGAGATCAGCTGCACGGGAGTCTGAGCTGGACATCATTGTCCACCTAGGGACAAATGACTTGGCTCATCATGAGATTACAGCAGTGCAGAAGGACTTTGTAGAATTGGGGAGGGGCCTAAGACAAGTAGCACACACAGTATCCTTCTCAGAGGTGCTGCCTGTCAATGGCATGAGTGAGGCGAGGGTACTTTGCACCATGCAGTTTAATGAATGGTTGAAGAAATGGTGTGGAGCACAGGGGTTTGGCTTCATTGGGGACTGGGGTTCCACCTGGAGGGACACCAGCCTATACTGGCAGGATGGTCTGCATCTGTCCAGAAAGGGAACAAGTCTTTTGAGCAATCGGTTTAAATGCTTCATTGGCAAGCTTTTAAACTAGTCAAGGGGAGGCACTGATAAGCAGCAGGAAAATCCCAGCCTCTCCCTACAAAACAGAGTACTAAATGAGAAAAAGACCGAGGTAGAAAGGTCAGTGGGGGATGCAACAGAAGGTAAAGCCATCAAGAAATGGAGAGAAGAGTATCAATGCCCATAGTCTGAGTAACAAGCTTCCTGAATTAGTGGCCTTGATGGAGAAGGAACATCTGGATATCGTGGCAGTCACAGAAACATGGTACACACAAAACCATGACTGGGACGTAAACATACCAGGATACATTATCTACAGGAGGGACAGGGAGGGTAAAAGAGGAGGAGGAGGAGGAGTAGCTCTTTACATAAAGGAAGAAATCAAAGCAACAGAACAAAAGGGAAAACGGGGAGGAGAAGAAGCACTGTGGGTAAATTTGGAGACCGGCAATGGCACCACAATCCACACAGGGGTTGTATACAGACCCCCTTCTCAAGGGGAGGAAATGGACAAGGAAATGACAGAGAGTATACTTAGAATGGCAGAAAAAGGGGAGATATTGCTGATGGGTGATCTGAATATGCCAGATGTTAACTGGAGTGCAGTTGCAGCAGCCACTTCAAAGAGTGGGGCTATTCTAGATGCCCTACAGGGGGCATGCCTTAGACAACTAGTATTGGAGCCCACTCGAGAGGAAGCAATCTTAGACCTGGTTCTCTCAAATGGAGATGAAGAGAGGATCACAGATGTAGAAGCGGGTAGCCATCTGGGAACTAGCGACCACTCGAACAGTATGGTTCAATAAACACAGCAATGGAGTCAAGCCACAAAGGCAAAAGTACTGGACTTTAGGAAGGCTGGCTTTGCTAAAATGGGTGAGTGCCTAAGGAATGCACTAGCAAATGGGCAGGAAGGAGGGTGGAAGAACAATGGGAAATAATAAAACTGCCATCACAGAGGTAACAAGCCTTTGTGTGAAGCAAATAAACAAAATGAAACAATGTAAGAAACCACTATGGTTCTCAAAGGAAGTAGCAGTGAAGGTTCAAGAGAAAAAGAAAGCATTCAGGAAGTACAAGGAATCACAGAAGGAGCAGGACAGAGAACTGTATCAGTTAAAGCAAAAGGAAGCTGGGAAGGCACTCAGAACAGCAAAGGCCCAAACAGAGGAAAAGATAGCCAACTCAGTTAAGAAGGGGGATAAAACCTTTTATAGGTGCATCAGGGAGCGAAGGAAAACCAAGGGAGGGATAGTGAGGCTTAATAAAGGGGAGGGAGTGTGGGCACAGGGTGACCGTGAAAAGGCAGAGATACTAAACAAATATTTTTGCTCAGTATTTACAAAGGAAGAGGGGGAGGTACCTAAAACAAACAGTAGAGACACTCTGGATACAGAAGTTGACACTAGCCCATTTACAGAAGAAAGGGTTCTGAAAGAACTCTTAAAACTGAAGGTGGACAAAGCAATGGGGCCTGATGGGATTCATCCCAGAATTCTAAAAGAAGTAAGAGTAGAACTAGTGCCACCACTGACTACCCTCTTTAACAAATCATGGGAGGATGGGGTGGTACCCGAGGACTGGAGGAGGGCAGATGTGATTCCCCTTCACAAAAGTGGGAGCAAGGCAGAAGCAGGAAACTACAGACCTGTTAGTTTAAACTCAGTGCTAGGGAAAATGATGGAATCACTTCTGAAGGAAAGAATGGTCGAGTATCTAGAGGCTAGAGGGGCACAGGACCCAAGGCAACATGGATTCACAGCGGGAAGGTCATGCCAGACAAATCTGATAGATTTCTTTGACTGGGTGACCAAAGTAGTAGATCAGGGAGGGGCTGTGACATGGCCTACCTAGACTTTAGCAAGGCATTTGACACAGTCCCACACAAAGATTAATATACAGTTAGCCAGCCTGGGAGTGGGTCCCAAGATGACAGCCTGGGTAAAGAATTGGCTGGAGAATAGGACAGAGAGTAATAGTAAATGGAGTCCACTCTGAAGAAGGAGTTTACTAGTGGGGTACCACAGGGTTCAGTATTAGGACCGGTCCTCTTTAATGTCTTTATAAGTGACATTGCAGAGGGACTGGAAGGAAAAGTATGTCTCTTGCAGATGATACAAAGATCTGCAACAGAGTTGATGCACAAGGTGGGGTGGAAAGGATGAGAAGGACTTGGCAAGGTTAGAGGAATGGTCAAATGTATGGCAGCTTAGATTCAATGCTAAGAGTGCAGGTAATGCACCTGGGAAACAAAAACCCTGGGGAAGAGTACACAATGGGGCGAGATACTAACAACAACAAAAATGGAAAGGGACCTGGGGATAGTCATATCAGATGACCTAAAGGTGGGCAAACAATGTGAGAGGGCAGCAAGGAGGGCTGGGGATACTGGGATGCTAGGGAGAGCATCACCAGTAGAAAACAGGAAGTTATCATCCTTCTGTACAGACAGCTGGTCAGACCCCATCTGGAGTACTGCGTGCAGTTCTGGAGACCCAACTCGCAAAGACATAGACAGGATGGAAGCTGTCCAGAGGAGGGCAACTAAATGGTGCAGGGTCTGCATCGGAAGACATATGAAGAGAGACTTAAGGAGCTTAATATGTAGCCTCAAGGAAAGGAGGAGAGGGGGACATGATAGAAACTTTCAAGTACCTCAAGGGAATCAACAAAGTCCAAGAGGGTAGCATCTTTCAAAAAAAGAGGTGTGCAAGAACAAGAGGGCACAATTTGAAGATAGAGGGGGTGGCTCAGAGGTAATTTAAGGAAGTATTTTTTCACAGAGAGGGTTGTGGATGCATGGAATGGCCTTCCGGAGTAGGTTGTGGAGTCAAAAACAGTGGTGGAATTCAAGCATGCATGGGACAGTCATAAGGCAATTCTAGGGGGTGAGGGTAGGAAGAAGTAGGCTGCTGGTTAACTAGGATCCGCAGCTTATCCATTAGGTTGGGAAATGGGCAGACTGGGTGGGCCAAGCGGTCCTTATCTGCCCGTCAAATTCTATGTTTCTATGTAATCTAAGAAGTTTCAAAGAAACTTCTATACAGTTGCTAAAGAACAGCACAGAGCAGGCGACTGACTTTGAAGCGTGAACCAATCCTTAACATGTTTCTTTTTATTTAATGTAATAATTTCCCTTATTTTAATGGGGAGTAAATTCCAAACTACCGCACCCCTATGTCTAACTGAAGATCTCCCTATACGTAATCTGGTTTTAGGAACTTTAAATTGTAATCCAACAGCCGACCTCAGGCTTGATGGTATAGGCCTAAGCAAAAAAAGCTCAGTAATATATTGAGGGACTTTTCTTTCCAGAACTTTTACCATAAAAAGAGATATGTTTAAATCCCTTTTTTCACTCAATCTTAACCAATTAAATTCCTTGATACATCAAACAGTGGTGCATTTTGAAATGTGCATCTAGGATATAGCGGGCTAGTCTATTATAAACCAAATCAATGGAACCCAATAATGTTTTAGTTGTCCCTGCGTATAAAAAGTCTCCATAATCTATAATTGGGATGATTGTACTATTAACTAACTTAAGTCTAGATTTGGTATCAAGATAGCTTTTCACTTTATACAAAACTCCAATTCTTTTATTAATATTCCCAACTAATGATTTAATATGTACATCCCATTTTAGAGGGCCATCTAACCACATTCCCAAATATTTATACGATGATGTAGATTTTACTTCATCTCCTGTTTTAGTTTTAATTTTTAACTCATAATTCTTTATGTTCGTTAGCCCTACTGAACAGGATTGCTTGTGTTTTTTTCACATTTAATTTCATACACTGTGATTCAAAAAAATTCTGTGTATGTGTAAAAGCTACCTGTAACCTATCCTGAACCAACTTAATAGACTTCCCACTAGCATAAATCACTGTGTCATTAGCGTAAAGATGAAAATCAACATCCACACCACAAATTTTAAGTTTATTTATATAAATATTGAAAAGTAAGGGCCTAGTATCGACCCCTGGGACACTCCAGATTGTACATATCTCAAAGAGGAAACTGAAGTGCCGAAGGAGACCTACTGTTGCCTATCTAGTATATAGGAGCTAAACCACTCCACTGCTTTTGGGGAGAGGTGTAGCTCCAACAATCTAGATAGAAGAATAGAATGGTTAAGCATGTCGAAGGCTTTAGACAGGTCTGTAAAAATCACACCTGTCACCAGCCCTCGATCCAAACTATCCTGTATGTCCCCCACAACCTTAACTAAAGTGATTGGAGTACTATGGCAGGTTCTAAATCCAGATTGCCTACAATTTAATCTATTCCCAGATTCCAAACAGTGAGATAACTGGCTCAGGGGTAATGTGAGGAATTTTTTTTTCACAGAGAGAGTGGTGGACACATGGAATAGCCTTCCTGAGGAGGTCGATGGGTCTAAAACAGTGGGGGAATTCAAACATGCATGGGACAGACACAAGGCAATTATAGTGGGGGGTTGCAGGAAGTAGGCTGTTGGTTGACTAGAATCTGCAGCTTATCCAGTAGGTAGGGAAATGGGCAGACTGGGTGGGCCAAGTGGTCCTTATCTGCCATCAAAGTCTATGTTTCTATGTTTCTAAACACCAGATGCTCAAAAATTTTTGAGATCTGGGGTAAGAGAGAAATTGGTTGATAATTTCCCATATCTGTTTTTACTCCTGACTTGTGTATCGGGATCACCTTAGCTATTTTTCAAAGTTCAGGGTACTCCGCACTTTGGAAAGAAAAATTAAATATTTATGCAAGTGGGAAAGCAACAGCTGGGGCTGCATATCGAAGAAGTTGTGATGGTATTCCATCAGGTCTTATACATTTTTTTATGTCCAGTTTTAGAAGTTCATTTTGAACATCTTCCACTGAAACATTTATAAGCTTGAATTTTGGGTCATCTTTTAGAGACCCTAGATCTTCAAAAAAATGAACCTGTTTTTGTGAAGGTTTTTCTGTATGAGTAATTTTATTCCCTAAGGTTCCAGATTCAAGAAAAAGCTTATTAAAGGCTTCAGCCACAACGTAGTTTGAAGAAATATACTGACCATTAATCAAAAAGTTACCATCATGTCTTGCTCTTTGACCACCCATTAACCCAGATATTACACTCCAAAAGGCATCCCTGTTAACTTTATCATCTGTGGCTAGTTTTTTCTTGAAATACTGTTGTTTTGTTTCCCTAACTGCCTTACGTAGTTTTCTATAGGCCAACCAATTTATATCATTAGGAATTTTCTTTGCTCTGTTCCAACGTTTGTCCCTCTGCCGTTTTAGTTTATGCAGGTTTGAATTGTACCATTTTAAGCTAGCAGCTTTAGCTTTTCTCCTTATTACAGGTACATGACAATTACAAACCTGCATAAACTCCTGCAGGAAATAACTCCAAGCATCTCAGGCACTAGGGATGAGATATACTTTAGCCTATTCCAATTGATAGCATCTACATCTAATATAAAGTTGGTATAGTCAAGTCCCCTAAAATTTCTTAGATGCATATAATTTGGGATTTGACCAGCTACTCTCACTTTTATTCGAGTAGCAAAAATAATTTGGTGGTCAGAAAAAGTATCTGATAAAACCCCCACTAGTTAAGTAAAGACTTGGACTATTTGTAAAAATAAGATCCAGAGTAGAAGATTTCATATGGTCTTTATTATTTAACCTTGTAGGGCCCTGGATTAGCTGACTCAAACCAATATCAGTCTGGAGATCCAATAAACTATGTGGGTCCTTAACAGCTGCCCAATTCACATTAAAGTCCCCCAAAAGGAGGATTTCATGTGAATTTTTATATATCTGTAGAAAAGTTTGAAGAGAATCAAACACATCTGGATTTATTTTAGGAGATTTATAAACGCCACTCAGAAGCATAGGTTTACCATATGGGATTTTTTAACTCCAACATGAATGTTTCTAATTCTGTCTCAATGTTGCCTGTGGGAAGCCTGATAGACATCAAATTTGATTCAGTATAGATCAAAATCCCACCACCTTTTTTCCTTTTTCTATAATTTCTATGCATTTGGTAATTATCTAATTGAATTTGGGAGTCCTCTATCCTGCTGTGCAGTCAAGTTTTGGTTATAACTATAACTTTTGGTTGATGCATAATGACCCAGTCCTTAATTACATCAAACTTTTTCTGAACACTCCGGGAGTTAAAGTGCACAATCCCAAAATCACACTGAAAAAATAATGTAGTATTAAAAGGTGTTGTGGTGTCAGTGTTTATAAAGTTAGTGTCACCTGGACCTGTTTTAGAATGTATGTCCTCACATAACACCAGGAGCAAGATACTTAAAAATCTGATAACATCCGACACATAATATTTCATTTTCTTTTGTCTCCCATGAAATCTCAGAGCACAAGAAAACTTCAGGGTCATCATATACCTATAAAAAGTTTGTCCTAAATACATATACATATTTAACCATGTCTCTAAATATGTTCCTTACCAGTGAGACAAAATTAGGAGGTAATTCTGTACAATAATGCCAGGTGTAATAAGCAGTAGATATTTCTTTATAATGAGAATGAATAATCAAGTGTTTCAAAACAAACTGTAGTCCTACATTACCAGACTGCATAGATATAATGAAGCAAAAACATACCACCATCAATACCCTAGAGCTATCCATTTTGGCCCAGCTATCATATAAATGGAGTTTATTCAAACCTAATTTATTTATTTTAAATGAGTTCTAAATCAAGTGTATTTATTAAAAATGGCATATGATTCTTAAAACAAATAACTTAGCACAAAAAGTGCCTTGTTCATCAATTCTACAATAGA
This sequence comes from Neoceratodus forsteri, assembly GCA_016271365.2. Lineage (NCBI taxonomy): Eukaryota > Metazoa > Chordata > Ceratodontiformes > Ceratodontidae > Neoceratodus > Neoceratodus forsteri. The sequence goes on from CM057451.1 coordinate 229,035,441, forward strand.
GATATAACTCAAATATGTATTATTTCTCCAATTTCTGTGGTATATGGCAAATTCTGATACTTTAGTGTTAGCCACTTAATTGCACACACACGCACACACTTTACCTACATGTCGTAGAAAGGACAAATAAATACACTCACCCCAAAATGACTTAAATAAACAGCAGCACAGGATTCTTTTTCCAACAACTTTTTGCTTAGGAGTGGCGTTTGCACCACTTATATGCTCGCGCGTAGCGAGCAGTGCAATATTTTAAATCAGGAGCCCCTCCTCAGCACTAATACAATTGGCTGCCAAGATAGTATCAGCTCTACATACTGTTCAAAGTGTGCAAAAATGAACTAATGCAGGGGTAAGAGCACTCCAGCAGGTTACAATAATGCACTGATGCAGGGGTATGAGCACACCAGCAGGTTGCAATAGTGCACAAATGCATGGCTACAAGCACACCAGGAGGTTACAGTGCAGCACTAATAAAAGAGTATAAGCACACCGGCAGGTTATGTTTTGCACTAATACAGGGGTGCAAGCACACCAGCAGGTTAGGTTGCAATGCTGAACTAATACAGGGGTACAATCACACTAGCAGATTACAATAATGCACTAATGCAGGGGTACAAGCACAACAGGTTACAGTGCTGCAGTAATGCAGAGGTACGAGTGCACCAGCAGGTTACAGTAATGCACTAATACAGGGGAACAAGCACACCAACAGGTTAAAGTGCTGCAGTAATGAAGGGGTACAAGCACATCAGCAGGTTACAGTAATGCACTACTGCTTGGGTAAAAGCACACCAATGGGTTACAGTGCTGCAGTAATGCAGAGGTACGAGCACACCAGAAGGTTTCAGTAATGCACTAATACAGGGGTACAAGCACACCAACAAGTTAAAGTGCTGCATTAATACAGGCGTACAAGCACACCAGCAGGTTACAATATTGCAGAAATACTAGGGTACCAGCACATGAGCAGATCACAGTACTGCAGAAATACAGGGGTATAAGCACACCAGCAGGTTACAGTGCTGCACTTTACATGGGTACAAGCACACCAGCAGTTACAACACTGCATTAAGAGGAGATAATAGGACTCAGAGCCCTGTTTGACAAAGCTGACCCATGGGAGGTTACATATTACATCAAAAGAGAAAATGTCATGATTATTTAGTAAGTACATTAGTCCCAGAGATAATGTGACTACAATACATTATTCCAACTTAAAATCATAATGCAAAGATACTTCTAACAACACAATAGCTAAGCTGGTACAAATATACCTTTATTAAGCAGGTTACTAGTGGTCTAGATTTAAGTGTGGAAGGAGAGATGTTATTAAACTGCTCTTTTACATGCAGTTTCTTGGTTGTGCTAGTGCAAAGTGATTAAGTTTGGTTTAGGGTTTGTGTACCCAGTGTGTCTTAAGTTAGCAGCCGAGTGTCCTCACGGTGCCCAAGGCGAGGATTAAATGCCTAGCTATAACCCCATACCCAGGAGTGGATTATTGTGCTTATAACATGGGTTATGTGCAAAACAAGGGAAAAAACAAAGAAAGGCTTTTTTCCCATTTAAATCCCAAGAAAGGTAGTGTGTCCTGCCACCTTGCAAAATAGTTCCTAACACATAATGCATACCTCATTGCTGTTATGCACATAGAAATGTCACACATATAGTACTGACATAGTTTGTGACATTTCTTGTGCATAATATTGTGCCCTGCACTTCCTACCATGTTTACTTTGCCCCCTCACATACACAGACATACAGGTCGGACATGAAGGAGCTGTGAGGATGCTGAGACTGACAACAGGAATGCTACACACACAGACACACACACACCCCTAACTCTAATCCTTGCTGCTTGCTCTCTTGTCTCACTGTCTGTGTGTGTCTCTCTCTCTCTCTCTCTCTCTCTCTCTCTCTCTCTCTCTCTCCCTGTCCCCAGAGCATGGTCAAACAGCAGCAAGACTTGTTTGGGAGGGGGTATCGTGCTGATCTTCAGCAGGGTTATCTCAGTCATCAGGTCACACTGTAGGAACTTCACTGCCAGTGAAGGGGATTCCACATGGAAGATTTTCAGTTGTACAACTGGGGCCACCCACGCCGCTGATGTCCATCAACATCACCAACCCTATAAAGGTGTGAGCAGCCCTGCTACCTCCTCAATTCTTTCCCTCTATTGACTCACTTACATGGGTCTCCGTGAAAGCTCCAACACAGTATTTGCACAATTTTTGCTTATGACTTTTTTCCTCAATAATTTTCTGAATCTCCTTTGTTAATGAGATTCTTCTAACTTGTTTATGTCGAGAGTTAATCCTTCAAATTCTGTCTTCCATCACTGCTGCTGTGGAAAGAAGATTGCCTCCGCAGATGAACATTCTCTCATGTCTGCTGTCTTGGGCCTGATCACAAAGTTTCTGACTGTGAGCTCTGCCAGAAGTTTAACCAAACAACCCTCAGGAGATGCAGAAAGGCTCTTAAAAATTTCCTGATGGATCGACAGGTAGCCAGTTCCAGGCAGGGGTCCTCTGGGGTCCCAGTCTCTCAGTCGCTGACTGGATCATTGAGTTCCCAGGTTTCCAAGGCCCAAGACAAATTCTCAGGGACAAGTCATAAAAAATACCAAAATCATGACTGCTCCCCCAGTGACAATTTTGTTCCCTGACAGCCTCTTCTCCTTCCTCTGGGGGATCCTCATTGGCTGCAGTTGCACCGACACGGAAAACTGCTATCCAAGTCTCTGTGCCCACCAGACCCATACTTGACAGTTCCTCCACCATATTCTCATTGGCCTGGATATTCAAACTGCGCTGAAAACTGGCGCAACAGTAGGAGCAAGCACAAACCAGTTGCGCAAATGCGCAGCAGGTGCGATATTCAAACATAGAGCAGAGCAAATTGCGCAAGCAACCAACGTCTCAATATCACACATACTGCGCCATCGCGCAACCAGGAAGGAGAAGCTGAGCCAAAATGCTGCACTATGGCGCAACCATGGAAGCTCAGCTGAGCATTGCAGAGCTCCCATAGTGCAAGCACAGCCCCCCCCCAGAGCAATGGAACTGCACATCCAGGGAGGCAGGCTGGGGCCCACTGCCAGCCATGCCACACATGGGCAGAGGAACTCACTGCAGAACCCACACCACACCGGCACACCCCAAGCACAGCATCACTGGGGGTTGGATGGATGATCCATGTGCCCATGGGGACAAGCCAACTAAAGCATAGCAGAGCCATGACACCCCAGCACAACCACTGGCAGGCAGAGAGTGCCACACACAGGGGTTGACAACCACAGTGCACATCAGTCCCCTTACGCACACAGCACACCGTGCACCGTGCTCTCAAGACATTTGGTTATGTGCAGTGACAGGCACTGCAGGAAACACCATGCACCCCGTGCCACACGTCAACCCCATGCTGCAGAGAAGCATACCAGCCAGACCCACCCTGTGCACCCAGCAGTGGCTGGCAGCAGATGGCAAGACCAACAGAAAGGCAATGCCATGCTGGTGATACCTCCCCATGGACACACACACACACACACACACACACACATATATACCCAGGACCATAGCAGCCCAGATGGCATGTACACCCCTGCAACGGAGCACCAGCCAGTTGCAAAGCAGACACCAACACAGCAGTTGTATCAAAATAGAAATGTATATTTAAAAACAACATATAAACAATAACAGGTGAAACTATGTACAAGTTGGGGGGACGGGTAAAAGGCAGGGGTGTTCAAGGGGAGGAATAAAAACTTGGAGAGGAAGGCAGGGTGAAAGGGATGGGAGAAGTGGGAAGGAATGTGAGCTCGGCCCAGCTGGCTCCTGGTCCTCCCCTGCTGGCGTCCCTCCTGTGCCGCCGCCGCTGTTCACCCTGGCTGTATGGGCCTGCAGGAGCTCCCGGTTTTGTAGTCCAACCTGGGTGAGGCGCCGCAGATCTTGGGACATGCGTCTCAGCACCCCGAGGCCTAGGAAAATGGGAACACAGTCAATGGCTGAGACTGACCACAACCCTGAACACCACCCAACCTGCAACCCATATAACCCAGTGTCCTGCACCTGTGATGGCATGCACCCACCCACAGTGAACATGCACATGGCCATCACAAACAGGCGGCACCAGCTATGCGCACCACCACCCACACACACTGCCCACGTCAATCACAGTACAAACTAGGCTGTCAAGTGATGTGGCAACGTGGTGCGATGCCAGTTACACAGCTATGTGCCCAGTGCATGCCTGGACCACCTGTGATGCATACACAGACGTGTCATGATGCTGCACTGTGATGCAGGTCACCTGTGTCATGCCTACATACATGGATACATAGACAGTGTCGGCAGATAAGGGCCTAAGGGACACCCAGTCTGGCCATTTGGCCTTGTACGTTCACTCTGTTGTCCTATAAGTCCGTTCCCCCTCACCCCTGACCTCCAGAATTCCTTCATGGCTAACCCATGCATTCATAAATCCCGTAACCAAGTCAGCCCCCACCACATCCTCTGGCAGGGTGTTCCACTTGTCCACCACCCATTCTGTGAAGCAATACTTTCTCATGTTTCCTCTTAAACGAGCCCCCTCCAACTGCATCCCATGCCCTCTAGTCCTGGAACATCCTTTACGCTTACAAATATTGTTTTCCTGCACTCTGTTCCCCCCTGTAAAATACTTGTATGTCCCCATCATATCCCCACACCCTCCTCCCCTCCAGGGAGTACATGTTCAGTTCCGTCAACCTGTCTGCATAGGACTTGTGATGCAATCCATGCACCATCCATGTCGCCCTCCTGTGAACCCTCTCCACCCAGTCCATGTCCATACGCAGGTATGGTCTCCGGAACTGTACACTGTACTCCAGTGTGGGGACTCACTAGTGTTTTGTATAGTGGAACTATGACCTCCCCTTTGGTTGTGTCCAGCATGGTTGGTGGTCTTGCCCCCCCAGCATGCAATAGCATCCATGACGTAATGATACTCACACTCCTCCAGCAGCTCGGTCTGACGCTGCTGCTGCTGCTGTGGCACAACATCCCGTGGCACCGGGGCCCTGGCATGGCCCACATCACCGTGGTCCGGTGTCCTCACAATCCGGCCTGTGGGAGACATATGGTGAGACAAACATCAGTGTGACTCAAAAGCAGAGTGCCCCCTGCCCCAGTGAGAGTGCCTGCCCACACAGCCATAACCATCCATCGCACAGCTGCACACACTGACACACCTATGCACAGCCACCCAAGCACACACACACCCCTACAGAGAATAAAGGTGCATAGATGGTACACTCCGTGGCCCTAGGCACCAGGCCCGCCTGTGCGTGAACGCAGCCAGCGTCACAGGTCGGCTCCCTCCGGCGGAGGTCACTGTACCGGTGCCGGCACTGCTCAGCAGACCGGCCCCGGCCAGTGACCCCCACCAGGTCAGTGGCCACTTGCTGCCACACATGGGTCCTAGGCATGGTGAGGGGGGCCTCACCATACAGTACCTCACAGTGGGGCTCCACCAGGGCCACCAGGTTGGCCACTTCAAGCTGGCTCCAGGACACCGCCCTCCTCCTAGCCATGGCACCAACTTTACAGCAGGCAATATGGCGCCCCACTGTGCCGTAACCCCACGTGGAGTTGTTGCGCAATAGACCAGCACAGGCTCCAATCGCTCTGTTCGAACAACGCCGTCACTTTACATGGCGCTGTCACCAGACAGCGCAATAGGGACGTACACATGGCATGCCAACAGCACCAGGGGTCAGAGGGCATACACAAGGTCACGGCAATGACGCAAGGCTATGCACAGCGCCATAGGATGTATAGGCATCCTGTGCGACTGCTAAGCACAGCACCAGTGCCACAGTGGACTATTGCGCAGAAGTGCCACAGCGCCATATAGGGCCCAGTGCTGTAGCGCCACTGGCACAATGGTGGCCATGGCCTGAATCGCCTATCGCGCTCAGCGGGTCTGCAGGCGCGATCTGCATCGCTAACCTGTCTGGGCATGCGCAATGCAGTGTAGCACACAGCCACAAACATGCGCCATCGGCTCAGCGGACCTTCCTATGCGCTGAAGCGCCAAGTACGCGATATTCAACCGACATATGCAAATCATTCGATCAGCCATTCAAAGGCGCGGTGGCACGATTAGCATGTCATTAAAGTTGAGCCACCTCATTTGCATGTATTGCGCTATAAAAATGCGCCACTGGGTTGTGGCGGCCAGATTTGGTTGTTGCAGGTGAGAGGTGAGTTACATGCTGTGTGATGCTCAGGACAATGCTCATGGGCAGGGGTGCTGGAGGATGATATAGGTTGAGGGGCTGAGCATGATGAGGGCACTAGAAAGGGACAGAGGCACCCTTTCCATCAGTATCTGCCATGCGGAGAGGAAGGGGGCTTCTGCCCCCGGCGGCACTATGCTCATGGGGAAATGCTGTGGACTGCACAGTGACAGGTGTCCACTTCCACCCATAGAGATCACCATGACTGACGAGAACCAGGCTGAGGCTGTGGACGGCGGGCGTAGGAGGAGGCCGAACTTCACCACGGCAGAGACTGAGGCCCTCTTCCAGGCCTACCTGGAGGATGAGCCACTTTTGAGTGGACGGAGGGGCACCCCTCAGGAGCGTGCAGCTGCATGGGAGGGGGTAGCTCGGGCCGTCAACCTGCACGGAAGCCACCAGCGCCCGCAGGAATGCCGGAAGAAGATGGGGACTGACGCAGGAGGCTGAAGGAGAAGGTGGCAGCCTTCAGGGTGGCGACGTGCTGCCACTGGTGGGGACCACCAGTGGTGTTGCTGCTGACCCGACTGAGGAGACACTGGTTGCGGCCATGCAGCGGAGTGCCATTATGGCGTTCCAGGCGGAGGGTTCCAGACAGGTGGAAGCCCATCACTGCACGGTATGACATGGTGATGTTGTTGGGGGCTGTTGTTCACATGCACTCACATGTACTCTCTTTCTGTTACAGATCCTGTTCGTCTGCAGGAGACGGTGGTGGTGGTGGGTGCAGACAGTGAGGCAGACCTGCTGGACCTGGAGGAGGGACCATCCACCTCCGCCACCAGCCTGCAGGCACTGCAGCAGCATGCAGGCTGGCCCAACAACTCCGGCGGCAGTGATACGGGTGCAGGGGGTGCACAGCCTGTGTCACAGCAGTCTGGCATGCAGGTATGCCAGCCTGCTGTGCCTATGGCAGTGGCACGCACCGGCACCATTGATGATAGCAGGCCTGCAATGGCCAGTGATAGGTGTGTGTCCCACGACGGACACATGGCAGGCCAGCACATGCCCCTGGGCCGTCCTGGTTCACACCTGTGTACCAGCATGCTGGCACAGTCACAGGCTGTGCCTGTCAGCACCAGTGGGGCAGCATCGGTGGCTGTGCAGGTGTCTGGCACTGTTGACAGCACAGAGGTGGAACAGGTGGACCTGGGGGCTCAGCAGTTGGAGGCGGCAGCAGCAGTTGCACACCAGGCCTGGGGGACAGCGTCCACGCGGTGGCACTTGTCCACCACCCTTAGATCCGCCCATACCTGGTCCTGGCGACAGCGGCACCCTCAAGGGTGCTGTGCACCAGGACCATCCACACCTGGGGGTCACGATGCCATTGGGGCACAGTACCCATTGGATCGCACACCCGCCTGCTGCAGGAGTCAGTACAGCTGCAGGGGTGGGTTGCAAGGTCCGTGGAGGCACTGTCTGTGTCCGTGGGTGGCATAGCAGAGTGTGCTGGGACCGAGCGAGATGGTCCTTATCGGATGGATGTGACCGCTGCCATTGACAGGCTGACCCAGGCAGTGGTCTCTGTGCCAACGCATTGACCACACTGTCAGGTGCCCTGTACCACGCACCCCACACAGTGCGCACTCCACTCCCCATTCCCGGCGTCGTGCAACACCAGGCCTGTTGACACCGGGTTCTGCTGTGGGCATCCCGAGCACCCCTGGTGCAAGTTTGTTTGGCGGGATGCAGACCCCTGTGCGGGCAAGGTAGCGGTCGTGCACTGGGACCCCTGGTGGTGCACTAGCGCCACCCGATGTGGCCCCTGCTCAGCCTGCCAGTGCTGCTAGGCCACGGCGGGGCCGCCCACGCATCCGTGGTGGCTGTGGGACAGTGCTCCTGACTGAGCTGTCTCCCAATGCAGGCCCTGTCTGGTGCTGCCCTGTGTGCAATGTGTGTCATGGTGGGCAGTGCACTGCTGTGTGCTCTGCTCACCAAGCTGACACACGGACCACCTGCACACTCTCCCAACTGCTGTCCACAGGTGCGTGTGCATGATGATGCCTGCATTGCACTGTACACAAGGTGCAAGGTTGCCCAGGTCCTGACACACGTACGTGGACAGTCCAGGTGGTGGGGGTGGTTGGTGGTGCTGTGTGTTGGCGATGTCATTTCCGCAGTGCTGTGCTGCTGCCCCTGTATGCTGCCTGGTGTGTGTGTGTGTGTCCATATGAGTGCTCACCCCTCTCTGATGGTGTGTTGGTATGCCTGGACCCTTCAACTCCCCTGACCTTCATGCACGGTGTGTTCCCCTGTGTGCCTGTGGTTTGCGCATGGACAGTGTTGCCTGCACATGTCCCCTTGACTTACCTGTGTTGTGCGTAGTGCTCTTCTGCAATGGTGTCCCGGTGCAGCTGGGCCTGCCGTGTCAGTCGGGGTCCCTCCGTCTAGGGGGCTGCTCATCACCCACATCACGGCGCCACTGGCGTCCCATCGCTGTCCCCTCTTGGACCTGTCATGGCTATCCATGGTCTTTGGCCATGTTGTGCAGATGCAACAGGCCAGGAATATCCCACAGGCCTTTTGGGGCTGTACTGTAGGGCTCCGCCGGAGGTGTCCAGGCATCGGAAGCGTGCCTTGAGTATCCCAAACACCCGCTCTATGATGTTCCGTGTTGCGGCATGTGCCTCATTGAAACCGAGCTGCGCTGGGGTCGTGGGGCGCCGGTATGGTGTGAGCAGCCAGGGACGCAGTGGGTATCCACAGTCACCTGTGTGGAGATAGTGGAGATCAGTGTCATGTCAGGTCCATATTGCCCATATCCTTGTGTGCCACTACCATGGCACCTGTGTCATTCCACCCTTGCACAGAGTTTGCATTCCATACATGTGTACTCACCCACTAGATGACCGTGGGGATGTTCCCACTCTCGAATCGATGGCACAGTGCAGATTGGTGCCATATGAAGGCATCATGTGCTCCACCAGGGTGTGTGGCACAGACATTGATGATGCGCTCAGTGGCATCACACACCACCTGGCAGTTGACACTGGAAAAGCCCTTTCGGTTCCGATAAGCATGGCCATCGGGGCCAGGTGGCGTGCAAATGGCCACATGGGTGCAGTCTATGGCCCCTAGCATGCCAGGCATATGTGCTACCCTGTGGAACTCCTGCATGTTTGCTGTACGCTCTGCCACGGTGCTGGGGAAATGGATGTACTCCGCAGCATGAGGCAGCAGTGCGCTGAGGAATTGGGTGAGGATGCGTGACGTGGCCGACTGTGTAATTCCTGTGGTGTCCCCTGTCGGCCTCTGGAAGGTGCCCGTGGCGAGCAGGCACATGCAGGCTGTCACCTTGGTCTCCACGGATAGAGCATGACTCCATCGTGAGGGTGCCTGCATCACATCACTGCACAGCTCGCTGAGCCGTCTCAGTATTGCCCTGTTCAGGCGGTACCGGGCCACAATCTCGACATCTGTGTACAGCTCGTAGCTGATGCGGGCACGATACCGCCTGTCGGGGGCATACCGCCGACGGGCCCCTCCGCGGCCACGTCCCCCTGCAGCATGGTGTCTCACCCCCCTCATTACAGCTTCCATGTGGAAGCTGACACTGTCCATCTCCCTGGCTTCTGCCCTCCCGGCTGCTGTTCCTGTGTTACCCCCGCTGCCCCCACTGCTGCTTCCACTGCACCGGGCACCCCCCACTGGCCTCTCTGTCCTCCTGGACCCACTGTCCCTCTCTGCCCTTCCAGCTCCTCTCTCTCTCTCTCTCTCTCTCTGTCTCTCTCTCCCCAGTTTGCGGCCTGCTAGAGTTCTTGCGCCGCTTCCTTGAACCTTTTATTTTGGCTCAAATCCGGTTTTCTTGTAACTTCAGTAAGCCATCTGCATGCGATGTCGCGTTCGCATTCGCACTTTATGCATGGACCCGCCCCCTTTGGTTGCGCATGCCTTCATTTCCATTGCGCTGTTGCTCAGCATGTTTTCGGTGGCGCAACTGGCCCCTTCTGAATATTGCAGAATGGCGCATTTTTGGAGTTGCGCACGCGCAACCCTGTTGCGCATGGCGCAACCCTTTTGAATATCTGGGCCATAGTGTCCAATCGTTGAGCTTCAGGTCGTCAGCAACTTCTTTGACAACAGGTTCATCAATGACTCTCCAGTCGAAACCTGCCCCTTCTCCCTCCAGGGCTACAGGCTCTTTGGGTTCTCAGGACCCAGAAGGCTGGTCATCAACACCTGTGACATCAACCCCTCCCCTTCTTTCGATGCCCACCATTGACTTAAACAAAGTCCTGTTTAAATTCACTAATGTGCTGGTACAGCAGCTGGGCACCTTTAGGTGCCCATCGCTGACGCAGTTGATGTCAGCTTTGTCGTCAACGCCTATTCATTGGCCATGGGAAGCTCCCTGTGAGCTGTCATTTGGCATCCAATGCCAGATCTAGAGGTTGAGGAGGTTGTCGTTAAGGAGGAGTACCACCCAGACCTCATTCTTCCTGATGATGAGGAGGAGGAAGAGGAAGAAATCCTGCTCTCTGACAGACCTACCGTCGCCTCTGCCAGTGAAGACTCAGTAAAGCATACTCCCAGATCTCTTCCTGAGGACCTCACATTTTTTAATGTGATGATGAAGCAGCTGTCCTCAGTCATGGGCTTTCACACTGAGAAAGAGGATACCACCAGAAAGGAGGTGGTGAACTTCCTGGAGATCTCTGAATCTCCCCAAAAATAATTTCTCCAATTCTTCCTGCTCTGAGGAAGGCAGCCACAGCAGCCTGGCACAGACCAGACATTGTGCCAGCTGTGCCTCGCAGGGCTGATAAACTTTATCATGCCCCCCCAAGGACTCCCCTGCTGTGCTGCCCAGCCCAAGACAGACTCAGTGGTCAACCAGGCAGCTCATGACAGATCCAAGGCACCTAAGCACCTTAGTTCCCTTCCCCCAGATAAAGAGTCTCACAGAATTGACCTCTGGGGAAAGAGGATGTATGCCTCCTCCACTCTGGGTTTGAGGATTGCATCCTCCACTTTGCATCTCAGGACTGCAAACTACCTGTCTCACATGGTGACATACCAAACTGGCAGTTGGAAAAAGGGCAGGGCCATGGCACAGGCCCTTCCAGATAGCACAAAAAAGCCAGAGCTGCTTCAGTGCCTCCAAGCCACTGAGGATGTTAGCAAGTACCTCCTCAGGACCCCCTATGTTATGGCTGATATCACTGCCAGTGCAGCCACCACAGGCATATGCCTACATAGGCACTCCTGGCTAAGAACCTCTGGGTTTGCTACTGATGGTCAGCAAAAAGTGTTCAATGCCCCCTTTAATAGCACTAAGCTGTTTGGCCCTGATGTCCAGGATATTATTAATGATCTGCAAGCCTCAGGCAGGACCCTCAAGTCTGTTCACTCCCTCTACCATACAAACCAACCAAGAGGCAGAGGGCACCCCCCTCCTTTTTTCCAATGTGCCCAATAGGCCAGGTATGGGCCCCCGGCCCCAGGGGAAATGCAGAGCCTGGGCTACCTTCCCCTCCCCCTCCAGCACTGGAGCTACTGCCAAGTGCCCCAGAAATTATGGACCAGCCCAAGCAGCTGGCTCTGTCTCTACTTAACTTCTTGCCGGACCTCCCTCTTCTGGTCCCAGACCAGGAGGTGATGGTTGGAGGCTGATTCTCCATCCATCTGAATCAGTGGAGAACCATAACTTCAGATGGATAAATTCTGCAAATCATAGAGAATGGGCACACCCTGGAGCTCATCAAGCAACCTCCAGAAACCCCTCTTCCACCCTCCAGTTACCCCCCCTGGCTCATTTGTCTGTTCTCCGGGAGGAGGTGCAGTCCCTTCTACACAAGCAGGCCAATCAAACCAGTTTCCAGGCACCAGAAAAACAAGGAATTCTAGTCCAGGTTTTTTCTGGTACCCAAAAAGACCAGCAATTTGAGGCTGTATGCAGAGTATAAAAAGTTCAGGATGGTAACTTTTCCAGGCCTGATGCCTCTCCTCAAAACATGGCTCTGCTCACTGGACATGCAGGATGCATACCTGCACATATTGGTCTTTCCTCCTCACACTTAGTTTCTCCGTTTTTGTATTTCGGGGCAAGCATTATCAGTTCAAAGTGCTTTCCTTTGGCTTGTCCTCTGTGCTGCAAGTCTTTACCAAATGCTTAGCAGTGGTAGCAGCAGCTCTCTGAAGGGAGGGACTGTATGTTTTCCCTAATCTGGACAATTGGCTCCTAAACGCTTCATCCAGGGAACAGCTTTTGGTGACTCTGGAGCGAACTCTCCAGTTTTTCCACTTCCTGGGCATCACCTTCAATCTGCCTGAGTCAGTTCTGGTACCGTTGCAAAGGCTACAGTGCATAGGGGTTTTTTTGGATTCAGCCCAAAGGATGGCCTTCTTGAACCAAAACAGAGCAGAGTGCCTTATCGCCCAAGCTCACAAAGTCACTCAGAGCCATCACATTCCTGCCAGGTTGTACCTGAGACTGTTGGGCCTGATGGCAGCTACCATACCCACTGTTCCACTGGCCAGACTGCATATACATTTTCTCCAGTGAACCCTCTGAGGGTAATGAGACCAATACATGGACAAATTGGACTGTCCAGTTCTGGTCTGTACCCCAGTCCACAAGGTACTTTAGTGGTGGATAGACCCCTCAAATCTGCTTCAAGGCATTCCATTCCAGATCTCCTCCCTGCAACAGATCCTCACCATGGATACCTCGGGTCTGGGCTGGGGAGCACACCTGAGTCCCTTTCAGACCCAGGGTGCTTGGTCCCAGTTGGAAACCTCCCTGCATATCAATGTTCTGGAGATGAGTAGTGCTCTATGCCATACAGTCTTTTCAGGAATACCTTGCTCCAGGTCAGCTGCTGGTGCAGTCAGACAATTTGAACATTGTATAAAATCAACAAGCGAGGGGGGGGGAACTCATTCATACCCCCTATGCAGGGAGGCCATGAGAGTGTGATACTGGTTGCTGGATAATGGCCTAACACATGCCAGGTGTGTTAAACACTCTAGTGACAGCCTCAGCTGGAGTCAGTCCATCATGCACAACTAGGAGCTTCTCTCATCTATTGCAGAAGCCTTGTTCGACAGATGGGGTCATCCAGAATTGGACCTTTTTGTGTCCCAACTCAGTGCAAAACTGCCCAATTTCTACTCGCTAGATCCAGGGCCTGGAGTTTTCTGGTAAGATGCATTGTCACTCTCCTGGAGCAGGAGGTTTTTGTATGCCTTCCCTCCATTTCCTCTAATTCAGAGGGTGTTTATCAAACTGCAGATAGAGGGGACCAGCATGATTCTGGTAGCCCCATTCTGGCATCGGCAGATATGGTTCCCCCTGCTTCAGCAGCTTGCAGAGGAGCCTCTGCTCCTCTCTCTCTCTCTCTCTCTCTATCTGCAGGAACCTGCTGACCCAGGATTAGGGGACCCTGGGCCATCCCAACCTCGGGTCCCTCCATCTGCATGCTTGGTTCCTGAGGACATAGCCATCACCAGGTTTGGGATCTTGAACAGAGTGGCGGATATCCTGTTGGCCACCTGGAAGCCTTCCACTCGAGCCACATATGCCATGAAGTGGAAGCGGTTTGCCATCTGGGCTGGCAAACATAGTTTGGACCCTTTCACCTTTCAACCATATCCTGGACTACCTGATCTCTCTGTCTGATTCAGGTCTCCAGTATTCCTCCCTCAAGATGCACCTTTTGGCTACGTGTGCCTTTCATGAGCACATGGGTGACTGCACAGTTACTCAACTGGATGTCTCCATACCTTTCTCAGCGGCATCCAGCATCTGAAACCCCCCAATCTGTTCTCCTGTCCCGGCTTGGGATTTGAATTTTATTTTGGAGAAGTTGACCCTGTCTTCTTTTGAGCCTATCACAACTTGCAATCTGCACTTTCTGTCTTGAAAAGTGTTATTTTTAGTTGCCATTAGTTCTGCCCAAGGATTTCAGAGCTTCAGGCCATCTGGTGTGAGAAACCTTATTTGATTTTTCACAAAGACAGGTTGTCTTTTTGCATTAATCCTAAGTTTCTCCCTAAGGTGGTCTCTTGAGTTTAAACTCAACCAGTCTATCCACCTTCCTGTTTATTTTCCTGGGCATGCCAATCCAGGGGAAGCACTGCTCCATACATGAGATGTGCGCAGAGCTTTGAAATACTACTTGCTTCGGACCAAGGAAAGCCGAAGGTCAAAGCAGTTTGTTTCTTTTGCCCCAGGTAGAGAGGGTGCTTCAGTTTCTAAGCAATGTTTATCCAGATGGTTGGCTAATTGCATTACGTTTTGCTGCAACCAGTACAGCAAATAACTACATGGTGCTGTCAAAGCTCATTCCACCAGAGGCATGGCTACCTCTGTGACTTGTTTCCGAGGGGTCTTAGCCATGGACATCTGTGCAGCTGCCACCTGGAAGTACCATCCATACTTTTGCCAAGCACTACAGTCTCTATATCACTTCAGGAGCCTGTGCAGGCTTTAGCTGGGCTTTTATGGAGAGCCTTCCTCCCAGACTGTCTGATTGCACCTGTAACTTCTTGGGACCCGTTCCTGTGGTGCGACCTGAGGACTGAGATAACCCTGATTAAGATAGAACAGTTATGTAAGAACTTACAATAACAGTAGATCTTCGAGGGGATCTCAGTCATCAGGTCTGCTTTCCCTCCCACCTTCCCCCTTTTTTGGGGCTCCTGTCTAGGAACTGGCTGTGTGGTGTATCCAACCTTTCACATAGGTCTGGGCACCTCTCTGTCTCTCCTCGGTTCCCCATGGCTAAGGCTATGCTCCCTTTGTCTGTAGGGGAAAGAAATGAGGAGGGAGCAGGGCCACTCTCGCCTTTATAGGGTTGGTGACATCAATGGACATCAACTGCATAGGCAGACTCAGTTGCACTGCTGAAAATCTTTCGTGTGGATTCCCCTTCACCAGTGGTGAAGTTCCTATGGTGTGACCTGATAACTGAGATCCCCTCAAAGATCTACTGTTATGGTAGGTTCTTACGTAACCATTCCGTATTCACAGTGACAGTGCTGGCCCAGCTGCTGGATTCTAACTCATGCCTCTTTCAACCGTGTCTCTATGTCTTTCTCACACTCTCTGTCCCCAGAGCACAGTTCCACAGAACACGTGCAGTGCATAGCTCAACATAGACAGAAAGCGAAAGGCACTCCTGCAATAGCAGCATGGAGACCATGTCTCTCTCTCACCCGCAATTTGGAACCTCCCCTGCTCACTCGTGCAATACTAGTGCAGACACAGATCTGACCTGCTGACAGATATCCACGCTCCTGATGAGAAGAGAGTTGCTGATCAGAGACAGAGAGAGAGAGAGAGGCACAAAATGAATTGTGCTGTGTACATGTCACGGATGCTGTTACTGTTGCTCTCTCTCAACTGCTGAGCAGGACTGTCTGCATCACTACAAAACTTTCCCCATTCCTATTCTCTCTCTCTCTCTCTCTCTCTCACTCTCACTCTGCGCAGTGCCACAAATAACCCACAACATCAAATACATCATGTTCCCTCACCGCTCTGGACACTGACCTGCTCCCCAAGAGGAAACACAGAGGAAATTGAAGAAGAGCCCCTACATCACAGTCACTGAAAGCAGCCTGTGGACTCCCTGCCCTGAAATGCACTTCCAAGGGACCAAGCTCAGTTGTCATTGGATACAAAAAGAAGCACACAGGCAGGCAAGGAGGGGAGAGGGAATGAGTGATACACTAACTTATGCTTCAAAAGAGGAAACAAAAAACACTAATGAAATACCATACACAGCACTTACGTACAGAAATTTAACTGATACTGAGCAACTGTGGTCTGTGCCTTGCACACAGACAAAGACACACATGGAGCGAGCAGGAGACAGTCAATTTGTCTAGCCATGCTGCTACGAACTCCTCCATACATCACACCATGAGTGCACACAGGACCCTGGCCAACCTGATCAGGACTGTTACTGGGCGGGGGGGGCGGGTTCTCCTTGAGGGAAGCAGCCCTGCAGGACAAGAAACACACAGGACACTGCACTCCCTCTCTTTCTCTTTCTCTTTCTCTCTCTCTCTCTCTCTGTTGCTGAGATTCATGGCGGGAGACAAGTGCTTTGGGAGGGAACAGGAGTGGATCGCATGCTCTCTCAAACACTATCTTCTCAGCAAACCGTTTTGCTCTCTCATGTGTCTCTCTTTCTCTGTCTCTCTCTCTCTCACTATGACAGGACGTGCAGGGCTACTGTCAGTAGCTGTTTTGCAAATAACATGGGTTAGTAAACAAAAAAATTAAAACAATTGCTCCAACACCAACAGGTGACCAGCGATTAAATGCCCAAACTCAATTATTACTCCTCATTATCCCTGGTGACCGCGGTGCAGCACTTGGCCGCTTTGGTACTGTTTTTAAATGGCTGCCTTACAGTTCTTAGTTTTCCCAGTATAGAATGAGTGCTGCTTTACCCCATGATATTGATTCTGGGATCATCACAGCAAGTGTGCATATAGAGGCATTTAACCACGGTCACCTGGTAGTGTTGCATCAATTGAAGTTTTTGTTTCTCCTAACCCATGTTATAACCACACATAAAGGTTTCCACCAGCTTGGTATCTAACGCATTCTTAAATGTTGCAAGTTTGTCTATACTTTGGGTCGCTGGACATCATTCTTTCCAGATCTTTTGAATGTAGTCATTAGAGATGAGTTTACTGTAAGAGTTCTGGGCTCTTGGTAAAGTTAGACCTCTATTTTTAATGGCCTTAAGTTGTGGCCATGCCCTTGTGCAATCATGATTTTACCAAGGTGGGGGCATTGCTTTGGTTTTAAGATTTTCAAAGGCCATCGTTGTGCACATTTTCTTTCTTCTAAGATTTTAGTGAGTCCCAACTAAAACATTTGTACATCCTGCAGTGATGGGCGTCAAATGAGCAGCCTAAAACAAATCTGGCCAACCTGTTATATGCTACATCGAGTTTTTGGAATAGAGTAGTACTAGCATTTCTGTTTATGACACTGCCATATTCCAAGACTGGCATTGGAGGTTGTTAAGCTATTGATTTCCTTACTATGGTTCATACTATACCATGGTTTCTAGGTGCTGAGGGGGAACTGGCCCATAAATAGCTCCGTATCTTGACTGTAGTATTCAAGCTTATTTCCTGTAAGTATATAATTGTCCAAGCAAGCCTTGAATTCCTTTTTAGATTACTTATAACTATTTATTTATTTATTTATTTATTTATTATTTAGATTTTGATAACCGGGTAAGCTCACTGAGACCCGGGGTCCCTTTTTCAGGAGCGACCCAGATTAATTACAGACAATAATTACATATATTGGCAGGAGTACACAGTAGTACAAACATTGGTAGGAGTACACAGTAGCTGAAGCATACATTGGATAGGGTATAGAGTACATCACAGAGCATGTCAGTTACATACACATAATAACATAGCAAATTAAATCAGACATATGACTTCTTAACCAACAATGCTTTAGGGGAGAGGTGGTAACAGCAATTTGCAGGATATATTGCCACCCCGTAGGCTGACTGCCATGGGACAAGCAAGTTTCAGCCACCGAGACTAAGTTCCATGCTAGTGGTTACAGCCTCAGAGTCTAAGTTTGTTCCAGGATTTGACCACTCTTTGTGTGAAACAAAATTTCTGCTAAGTTGTTTTAAATTGTCCATTTGTGAGCATAACTGGATGTCCTCTGGTGTCTTTTGCATCTGACTTGGAATTAATGTCCAGTTCGCATAGTAAATTTGGGTTGTTAATGGTGTAATAAAGCAGTAATAAATCTCATCTTATCCTTCTTTTATCCAGACTCATCACTTTGTCTTCATCCCTTCGGGATGGCAAAAGTCTTACCATCATTGTACACCCACCCTGGTGTTTACTTTATTCACTGTGGTTTTTATGTGGGTATCAAATGTTACTATTTTGATCCCAAGGTATTTATAAGACTCTGTATTTAGCATTCTATTTCTGTTTTGCAGTTTTATTTTATTTATTTATTTGTTTTTACTTTGTTAATCAGGTAAGTACACTGAACCAAAGGCCCCCTTTCAGGAATGACTGAGTCCACGGTTCCATGTCAATGCTTCAACAACCAAGTTGTCAAAATCCCCGACATTGGGTAAAACTTCAACTGTCGAAGTTTCACCTGTCAAAAAATCACAGTTTTTTTCTGAGGCAGAATTGATTTGATCGGGGGCGAAAAACCATCAAAACTAGCACTGGTGTACAATAGGACCATTACAGTGACAATTTTGAATTTGTTGCTGTAATGGTCTTTGATGTACTTTTTTCACTGTTTTGCCTGTATACCCCCGGGCCACTACAATTGTGGCAAGAAGATAACACAGACATACATACAGGGTACAATACAATACACATAAATTGCAAATCTACATTAATAGCATTTACAGCAAATGTGATGTAGAAGATGTTATTTTAACATAGACTTAAAATGTACATGGCTATTTGCATGCATGCAAGATTGGGGTACTGTATTCCAACACTTGTCAGATTATAATGAAAAAGCTCTTTCATCCATTAGAGTTGAAATGTTGGGTCTACTGCCTGAAGAATACCTCAATGATCTATTTTCTTTTTTGTTATCAATGAGCTTTAAAAGAGGGGACACATGTTTAATCTCAATATGTTATCAACGAGGCAGCCTAAGTAGTATGTAAAATTTGAACTTGGTGGCATCCACCCAGTATCCCTTTATAATATGCAGTAATGGGTATTACAAGTTTTGGATGTAACAAATCTACACGCAGCATTGAATGTCTTATTCATTAGATCCAAATCATTTTGTGTGATCAGTCTATCAGCTGGATCTCATGTTCTTTTAGCTTTTCTTGTTTTGAATTTTTGTGTAAAGCATTACCTGTTTCTTTTTTGGTTTTGCACTTAACACAATTTTTGAGTCAAAGAAATATTTTTGTACAGTGTTAAAGTCAGACTGCAATTTGTTTTTTGGTCTATCTATACTATTGGCACTACCTATGAGGACTGTCTAGTCCATGTAAAGCCCGATGTCACAATTGGTGATAAATTATGGTAAGGGGTTTACATAAACTAAAAACAAAAGGGGACCCAAGATGGATTCTTGGGGCACTCCACTATAAAAGAGCCTGTATTGGATAGGATATTTTCAATAGAAACCCACTGGGCTCTGTCTGTTAGATACGATCGGACCCAACCCACTACTTGGGTTAACATGCCAATTTGTTTCAATCTGGTGAGCAAGATCTGGTAGTCTGACAGGTCAAAGGTCTTCAAGAGATCGATATATACCCTGCCCATGGATTCTCCGTTTTCCAATCCTTTTGCTACTATGTTCACAAAGTCTCTTAGTATGGAGTGCATCAACTTCCCAGCCCTGAAGTCTGCCTGGTATTGAATGAGTAGGATGTACTTTTCCAAAAATGCATGAAGCTGACTGCTTATCAGTTTCTCAAATTGTTTTCATGCATTGGAAAACAAAGCTACTGGTCAGTAGTTTGAACAGATATTACTGTCCCCGTCTTAAAAAAAGGACTACTTTAGAGCATTTCCACTGTTCTGGAAAGTAGGAGTGCTATAAGCTTTGGTTGAAATGTTTTGTGAGTACAGGGGCATTTAAGTCTGCAGAGTATTTCAAAAATGTTATCTAAATATGATCAGCTCCTGTTGTCTTTTTTTTTTTTTTTTTGCATTTCACTTATTTCCTTCAGAACTTCTGTTGGGTTTAGGGCTTTAAAATAGGATGTACAGTAGGAGTATTTTCTGAGAAAGGGTCAATTTGAAAATTCAGATCCCCATTCTTGGGATTTGTTTTTTGTGTGTGTGCGTGCTTCAGGATTTGTCTTTTTCAATATTTTAATCAGACTTTTACCTTTGTTTCTAAGAGTTTAAGGTTTCCTAGTATTCAGGGTTTTGTTAGTTTTTTTCCACACTGTTTTTTTTGTCAAATTTGTTTCATGATCTGCTCTGTGACCCATGGGAGACTGATTTTCCTTTCTTTGTTTGATTTGAAAGGTGCATTTTTATTACAAATTTTAGGAAATGGTTTGGAAATGTCCTCTACAGCCATCTCTAGTTTGAGGACTAAATCGACTCTGCTCCAGTTTGTTAGAGCAGTTTGGTTCCTGAAGCTTTGTAAATTGAAGTTCTTAAAATATCTGTGATAAGATGGGTCACCAAATCAATTTCTTTTGTTTTTAGTTTAACATTGCAGGTAATATAACAGCATTCACCTAGGTTTGGAGTCCATACTTGTACATTAGCTGTTACAGTATTTCAAGTTTTGAATGTGCTTCTCTGGTTTTGGGGGGGGACTTTCCCTGGTTTGGGGGTGGGGGAGCCTTTCCCAGCTAACTGATTTACAATCTGGGTTAGGCATTGGGAGAGAAGCTTTGGACAGTACAGTCTCCCCTGGGCCTCCCTCAGGCAGCATTAAAGTTACCCATGAGGATTGTTTCTCTCTCTGTTATTAATGGGGACAATATTTGAGCCAGAGTTTCAAAAGACATTGCCTTGATCTTTAGTAGGGGGGTGAGTATATTACTCTGACACACAGTTTCTGAACTGGGAGAGAAACCAACACCACTTTGATACCCTCTACACTCCCCAAGATAATTAGTTCAGTGAGTCCCAAATCATTTTTTATTTGTAAAATTACACCTCACCTCTTTTTGGCCTGTCATATTTAAAGTACCCATAATTCTTGTTGGAGATCTCTGAGCCCAAGTTAATCAAACTCTCCGTCTCACAGTTTTTGATATGCCACAGTGCACTGGCCCTTTAAGACCTATGGTTCTTTTGGGTCCTTACATCTTGCGTTTCTAGATTAAAGAAAAAAGTGACAGATATGCAAATGTCATGGCAACTTCTGTGTTTATATAGTGTACTTGCAGGGATTTTTAAGTGCTTGACCCTTGTGTTTTTTTTTATTTATTTTATTGTGGAATATTTAACAATTTAGTTTGATAGGCTTTTTATACATATGTATCAGGGTAGTTTGATTTGTATTGATTTTATTGTATAATCTTGTAAATAAGATCTTTATTGTATAATCTTGCAAATGAGCTTATGTAAATCTACTTTTTTTGCTTAGATTGTATTAACCTTCAATTAATTTGTAGTCACGCCGATTGCAATTTGAAGTACAATAAACAAAACAATAGGCCACTGAATCCTTGATGGCCTGCCTGTGCTGGGAAAAGCCCACATACTGTGTGCTTTCTAAAAGGTGCACAGGTATGCAGCAGCTAATCTAGACAGAATTAGCCAGCCACTTATTAGATAAAGGACACGTAAACAACATATTGCCAACAAACGATTCACAAATTCAGCTTTATAAGGGGCTAAAGGAAAGGTGGATGTTTACATTGATGCTGACATTGCATTTATGTGAATAAGATAAATAGTTTTGTAGCATCTGAAAAAGTAAGCATCAGCCCTCCAATTAAAAAAAATGGTCTGCTTCTTACCTAAAATGGCTGCCAAATATGTGAAGTGATGACATAATTGGAGCTAGAGGCAGAGAGCTACATGGCTCTCTGTAGTGCTAACTAGTTCTGTTTTTCCCCTTTGTTTAGAACTGTGTCACCAAAAGGATCAAAATCATGGCTTAGCATGTGGATTATTTTGATCAATACACGTTGGGCTGATTTTGTTCATTTTGTTTACTTTAATGTGCCGAAATTATGTTGTATTCCAACTAACTGTCTCTCTGGCAAACTGCAGTACAGTACAACTCTTCAAATACCTGGTGGTCTAATGGTTATATGGTTGTAGTGAAGTGCTGGTCTGGTCCAAGGCCAGTGATCATGCTTTGTTGGTAATCTAGAAATATGCTTCCTTATAGTCTTCCTTTTACTTATGCACCCCCCCCATGCAGCTAGCCACCAGACATCAAACAGTCTGCCATTCACACTCTGTCCTCAGTACTGCTTGGACCACATATGAGCTTCACAGTCCCACAAAGAGAATATCACACTTCATATCATAATCTTGTGCCTCAGACATAGCGCACACCTATACCAACACGTTTCATTGACTGGTACTGTTAAGTGATGCCTGGTCCTCTTTCATCAGTGTTTCACTTCTGCTCCCTCAATGAACATTGGGTGGATCACTACCCTTTTGCACAGTGAAGGCAGTATGTACAGTCCCCCATATTTTTTCTGCCTCACTGACCAACAACTGTGTCCTCCTGGAGAGCCAAGCAATAAATACTGGAGCACACCAGAGAAAGTGCTGTTCATATCCTCATAAGGGCTGGACTTACTATGGATAACAACATTATTATGCAGGGGACATGTACTAATGTCTTGATCGAATCCTCCTAACCTCCAACATTGTTCTTCTCTCTTATCTGCGATCAGTGGAATCTGACAGGACAGTCCTCATCTATTCTTTTGCAGTCCTTGTCCATGCCCTCCTCCACAATGCTAGTTGTCTGGCTCACCATTCTTCTGAATCTTGAATATGGTGTACACAGTATCCCCAGTGCTGTCCCAACAAATACTGACAACCCCCCCCGAAGATAGTCTCCCTACACTGAACCCAGGTACCCATTTAGGTTCCACAGTGCCACTCTGAGTGTTTGTCATCACTGCCTGCTCTCATCCATGGTCAGGTAGTGATCATGGCACTGGTAGCCCCACATCTCAGATCTCCCAGAAATCTGCTCCCCTTCCCCCCAGTCTTACCCCATCCCTGAATATAGCTGTACTCTGCAATAATGGCCTCCTCAGTCTCCCTCTGGTATTCATTTTTCACTCCTGCTCCCCACATAAAAACCTGGTGAGCTCATCACCCTTCCACATCATGAATGCAGTTAGTACAGTCCGTTTGTTTACTTTTTGACATATCAAAAATAAACATGATCTTTCTGGTAAGCTAGGCTGATAGCAGCAGGGCACAAGGGGAAAAATGGGCTTTCTTGCCCTTATAAGATCTAGGCAACCTTTGATAAGGCAACATTAAATGACAGGTACATGCATCATTATGCACGTCATTTAATAGTCCCAAATCATAGGTAGGCTAGACCTTACAAGATTAGGAAAGCCTATTTTTACCCTTGCACCCTGCTGCTTTCTGCCTGACTTACTGGAAAGATCATGTTTATTACTGAGATGAGAATATTCCCAGGAGACAGTACTAACTGTATTGATGATGTGGAAGGGTGGTGTACTCACCAGTTTTCAATGTAGGGAGACAGAGTGATGAATAATTGCCAGAGAGGACTGAGGTGACCATTCCTACAGGAAACAGCTATATTCAGGGTTGGGGGAAGACAGGAGGAGGGAAAGTTGAACAGATCATTGTGAGATCTGAGATGTGGGGCTGCCAGCACTGTGATCACTACCTGACCATGGATGAGAGCAGGCAGCAACAGCAAATACTTGGAGTGGTAGGGCAGCACCGAATTTGTTACTTGGATTCAGTGTAGGGAGATTACCCTTGAGGGGTTTGTCAAGGTTTGTTGTGACAGTATCGAGGGGACTGTGTATATAGCATTCAAGATTTGGAAGGGTGGCGAGCCAGCCAATTCACACAGCGAAAAGGAGCACAGAAAGGACTGGAGGAGGATTTCTGAGGACTGTCCTGTGGGGTTCTGCAGATAATGGGTAAGGGAGCAGAGCAATGCTGAAGGTCGGGTGGATTCGTGCAAGGCATTAGTATGCCTCCCCTGCCTAATAATGTTATCTATAGCACATCCATCCCTTACAAGGGTATGAACAGCAGTTTTCCCAGTGTGTCCCAATGCTTCTTTCTTGGCTCCACAGGAAGACATGGTTGTTGGTTAATGAGGTGGGAAAAATCAAAACCGGACTGTACATACTGCCTTCATTGTGCAAAAGGGTGATGATCTACCTGTTGTTTATTGTGGGAGCAGAAGTAAAACACTGATGAAAGAAGACTGGAGAATGATTTGGGAGGCATCATTTAACAGTGTCAGTCAATGAAGTGTATCAGTATAGATGTGCAGTACTTTCTGAGGTACAAGATTACAATCTGAAGTGTGATAATTCTCTTTGTGGGACTTGAAAGCTCATATGCAACCCCAGGCAGTAAAAAGGACAGAGTGTGAACAGTGGACTGTTTGATGACTGGTGGGTTAGCTGATTGTGTGAAGTGAGGGGGGGGGGGGTTCATGAGGAAAAAGAAGACTACTAGAGAAGCATATTTTTTGGATTAGCAGGTAAGCATGAACTTTGGCATTAGACCAGACCAGAACTTTGCTACAACCATTACAACACATAACTACTAGACAACTAGGTATTTGAAGAGGTGTTCTGTACTGCAGTTTGCCAAAGAGAAAGTCGGTTGGATTACAACACAATTTCAGTATGTTAAAGTAAATCAAGTGAACAAAATCAAAGTCTAATATGTATTGATCAAAATAATCTGCATGTTAAGTCAGGGTTTTGATCATTTTGGTGAATTAATTCTAAACAAAGGGAGAAACAGAACTAGTTAGCACTATATAGAGCCATGTAGCTCTCTGTCTCTAGCTCCAATGATGTCATCACTTCACATTTTTGGCTGCCATCTTAAGGAACAGGCAGAGCAGATTTTTTTTTAACTGGAAAACTGAAGCTTACTTTTTTAGATGTGACAAAACTGCATTTATGTTATTCAGATATATGCAATGTTAGCATCAATGTAAACAGTAGCCTTTCCTTCACCTCTCTATGAAGCCAGATTTTTAAATTGTTTCTTTCTACAATTAGGTTGTTTAGTTGTCCTTTAATAGGACCATCTTGGACACCAGGAGCCAAGATAAAATGTGCATGCCTCAATCAATCAATCAATCAAAATCTTTATTTATACAGGCGAACATCATTGAGCAAGCTCATTTACAAGATGGACCTGGTTAGCTCTGGGTCAAATGATACAGTGCATACAGAGATGTTTACAATATAGCCAAATAACACAAGTAAAAAACAATTAATGCAAGTAAGTACTCAATGTTACATCAGTCATATTAGTTCAGAGTGCTTCTGTAATATTTACTGAGGACATAAGATGAGGCTTAATAGGAACTTCAGTAGGAAGAAGTGATCAGCCACTCATGTAGAGAGCTGACGCAAGCACACAATTTCAAAAGTAGTGTAATCACACAGCATCACTAAATGTAACACTCTAAACAGAAGGATAAGGGTCTTAACAGTCAAGGAGAAAAGTAATTACAGCTCTTTTTTGGCAAATTTCAGCATGGAGATTAGATTTATGCTTGGTTTAGAACGGACACAAAAGCAGACCGTAGGAATCAATCGGGAGTCAACGCCAAAGAGCGCACATGTTCCAATTGGATGGCTGCTAATGCCGTGCTTTGCTAATGGGGAGTCCAAGCTTAGGTTCTCAGGTGGCGGTAGAGGCAGCGCCAACTGCCCAGTGCCTGGGTTTTCCACACCTATGGGCAGGGAGCCCATAGAGAGCATATCCTTGGCAGGGGATGGAGGAAGGCATTGGTATTAAGTACTGGGCCATGGACAATGGAACATCTGAACCAGCTGGAGGACCAAAACAGCAGGACAACAGAATTGGGTATTCCTTGTCGCCTAAAGACTGGCCCAACCACAGAAATTCAGAAAGGAGTATAATCAAACAGAGTCTCAACTCTTGACACTCTAAACAGGAAAAAATGGAGGTCATAACTGTTAGGCAGTAAGTAAATACAGCTCTTTTTTGTGTGAGTTTTAGACAGAAAATCAGATTTTAACTTAGTACTGAGGGAGACACAGGAGCAGACTGCAGGAGCCAATCAGATGCCAGAGCAGAAAAGCACTCTCATTCCGACTGGGTATTGGCAATGCAGCACCTCGCTAGTAAGGAGTCCGGTCTAGGTGTCTCAGAATCTACAATCTACTCTGGGGGATGGAACACAGAGAACTATCCTCCTCCCATACTGTTATCCATTAAATCCTGGAGGAAGGTACATACTATCTTGCAACCCCCTCCAACCCCATGGGAGCACATGCCGATATGGGAGAACCTGAAGGTCACTATAGCCAGGATCCCTGTCCCCTGGAGAATCTGGGAAGCAAAAGGCAGAGGCCTGGTCAGTGATCTACTAGTACCTGGTACCCCCATAGTGGACACTTACCAGGTCCTGAAGGAGAAATATAATTTACCCACACAACATTTTTGGAGCAATTTCCAACTCAGAGATGCAATCAAAGGTACACTAATGACAAACCCTCAGCACATCACCGGCCAGACACCATCTCCAATTACAACCTGGCTGAAACTTAACAAGGGCAGAGCCAGATGGATCTACTGCTCGCTAACAGATGCCCAGCCAGACCCATCCATCCAAGCTAAAACCTGCTGGGAAGCAGACCTTGGTATTCTGATCTCAGACAAGTAGTGGGCACACTGCTGGCACAGGACCCACCAGGCATGCAGAGATAGTAGAGCACACCTGATTATGAATAAAGTCATACATAGATGGTATTAAACCTCTGTGAAACTCAAAAGGTTGGGCCTACTGCCTAAGGATGTCTGTTGGAGATGTGGGCAAGATGAAGCACATCTCTACCACATTCTATGGTCATGCCCCCCATATCAAATGATTTTGGGATTGGGTCATTGCCATGGCACAGGATGTTCTCCCAGACACTAGCATTGATTCTCCTATGCTCCTACTGGGATGTGCTTCAGCAGCTACCAACAAATCTGACCCTAAAACCCTGTGGCTCACCTCATTAGGGTCAGTAGCCAAAAAGCTTCTGCTTCTGAGATGGTGCACTGTAGAGAGCCCCGCCCTGGGTGAGCTGTTAAATTCCTTGGCGCAAGTGGCCACCTACGATAGACTATCCAATTTCACCCAGGGTTCCATCCCCAAATATAATCTGATCTGGGGCCCATTCCTTAGATCACAATACTGTCACTCAATCCCCGCACCTTGCTGGTGTAGGGGATATCCCTCCCCCAGTTTCTCCTTTTCTTGTTATAAAATACCCACACTGGTTTCACACTCCAGTTTGAACTGGACCTCAGTTTGATGGCCCTCTTAGTCTACCTTGAACTCACTTAAGGTGTTCAACTGTTATTGATCTTGTACAGATTATCTACAATGTTTTACCAGTTTGTATTTATCAGTTTTCATTACTTGTAATGTTTGATATCTCATTCCTGTGTATGTTGGCCCTTTGCTAAGGGCCAGTTTTTACAGTGCACAACTTTACTTCTTGTGGTGTATGTTTTTGGAAATACAATAAACATTTTCAATTTCTAGATCAGGACTATGTGCATAGCACTCTATCCAAGCCACCAGGAGGTCTGAAGATTTGCATTGTGCACTGTCAGCATGCATCCAATCCATTAGAACAAATAGTGTGATTGGATAGCGCATTATTGGTACACATCAGGTCCATTTAGACCAAATAATAGAAATGAATAGTGCAAAAATGGCATGCATCTGATACATTTAGACCAGATAAACAAGCTGGATAGTGCATTATCGGCATGCATCTGACCCATTTAGACTAAATAACAGAATTGCATAGTGCACTGTTGGACTGTATCCCATCAGTTTAGACCACAGTGAACTGAACAGTATAGTATTTTCAGAATCTGATCTATCCAAGACTGAATATGTTGTATGTGCACAGCCCTAGCTATTAAATCCCTTTCTCCATCCCTGGAACAATGTCCCACAGCTGTAGTCAGTGACATGATGCAGTTTATCCAGAAATATTGTGATATGTTGTGTTATAGCATGGGAAATCCCGTTCTTTTCAGTGGGTTCTCCTGTGATATATTGGAATATATCATAATATATCTGGATATACTGCAGCTTGTCCCTGATTGGAACTGTACCATATCTGACAAAATATAGATAAACTCACTGTACAAAAGTAAAAAGGAATTTTAAGGCATGGCTAGCAGCCAGGTTGAAAGCAGCACTCTCCCAATGCTCTGCACCATTGAAACAATATTTGGTATAATTTAGTAACAAAAATTGATCAGAGCTGCACAAAAATACTACCACTGGATCTAATAGCATCTACAGATCACAGGCATAGCAACATTTTCCTGTTGGCACCATGGGTTGAACGAAAACAACAACCAGAGAAGATGGGACCAGGCAGAAAGACAATTGAACAGGCCCCAACAAAGAAAGGGAACCTCCTAACAATAACGCTAATCAGCCTATGAATGCTGCACTTTTAAAAACAATTCAATCCACCAATAAAAATATGAATTAATTTACATCCCGCATGCAGGTTGTGGAAACCAGCTGTAATCAGTAGACGAAAAGGCTCAGGGGGCATCTAAAACTGCTGAAAAAGTGCTCGTAGCTACTTTGGGTATGGTGAAGGAAAATCTCCTCCTTTGGCACTGATTAAAAAATCTTGAGAATGGGGCGCAGGCAGTCCCACATCCGAATCCTGGGACTGCCAGAGGAATCAGATGGGGATGATCTGAACAGCTTTTTGGAGCAGCGGCTTCAGGAATTTATGCACCTAGACTTCCCAGTAATGATTGTGATTGCTTAGAAGGCGAATGCCAGGGGTCCCCGCTTACACATGGACTCAGCACATCCTGTAAGTCAAGCTGTATTGGTGATGTTGGGTTCAGTCAAGGAGAGAGAGATTGTATTCTCCATGAGGCGCAGAGACGAGGACTATCACAGTGGAAGGGAGGCACTGCACACACCTTCCCTGATCTCAGTTTTGCCACAAGGCAACATCGCAAGGCCTTTAATGGTGTGCACTCCAATCTGCATAAACTGGGGATCCATCACATCCTACTGATGCTGGTGACCCTGAAGATCGCATATGGAGCTAAATCATACCATCTTGCCAACCCAGTGTACGCTACAAAGCTGATTTCTAAAACTGAACTGCACTATGCAGTGAGGGATTCCAATTCTGACTTGGAGGATGAGGGCAACACCTGAATGCTGCAGCAGTTCAGTCCATTAAGTTAGTATTGAACTGGGCTCCTTAAGAAGATGAAGACTTGCTACTTACAATGACTTTTTAAAGTTTGTGTTTAAATAACCTTTACCAGGTCATTCAGCCTGAATAAATAATAATGTACCTAATCTGCCACAGAGTGCTTTCCCAGGTCATATTGATCTGGTCTGCATTTGCGTTAATGACGCAGATGAGTTATTAAGTACTACGGCAAATGTCTCGTCATATAAGGAGTCCCATATCTCTTCTGCAAATTTTGTAGCAATATTTTAGAAAGTTGGTGAGCTTTAATGACCAAGTGCAGCTTTGGTGTTGTGTAATTTTAAAAGCTGCAAGTTTATTAGATTGTATGTTTGGCCTATTTAGTCCATAGATAGGAAGTGGGTGTTGCGGAGGGTGGAGAGAGAGTTTCTACTGTATTAGATTTTTCTTGATATTGGACACAGGGGAAGCTTCACCTATAAAAGGGGTGTCTTATAATTGAATGTTTCTTTATACAATATCTCCCCTCTCATGGCAGCAATAGCCTTTCTAGATTTGATCTATTTTGGAGGTGTAAACTATAGATAGCCTCTCTATGATGCAACAAGCTAGGAGTGCCAAAGATACTGAATGTTCTACTGATACCTGTTACGTAATTATATTGTGCACTGCCCTTCGGGCTATACTTGTATCTATTGTATGTCAAAATCAATAAATATAAGTTTAAAGAAAAGGAATTTGAAAAAAGGAAGAAAGTAGAAAATTTAAGAAGCATCTTCTCATTTTTTTAGATTGAATGGATCATATGAAGCTCTTTCAGGAGGCAGCACTACAGAAGGCTTTGAGGATTTCACAGGTGGAGTCGCAGAGTGGTATGAATTAAGAAAAGCTCCTCCAGATCTCTTTAAAATCATCCAAAAGGCTTTGAGGTCTGGCTCCCTAATTGGCTGCTCAATTGACGTAAGTAATTGCCAAACAAGGCATGATTTAAGTGTTGCCATGACACCCAAGTGATCAGATGTCATAGACATTAACAGAAGAAAAAGACTCTTGACCCATCCAGTATTCCCACCCTCCCTAAATATTCTGCCTTGCTGTAGCAGCAAGCCTCCTACTTTTTACTGTCCCACCATTTTTTTAACTAAATCTACCTGCCTGTTCCATCCCTGCAGCTTCCCACCTTAATTATTGATCTCTTCCCAAGATTTACCAACTCTTGTGGATCCAGGTTCCAAAGTAGATTCTCTTTTAAAATACCGCTTTTTAAAAAACATTGGGCCAAAGGTCACTCTTGTATTGAGCACTTCTTTTTATAATAGTTTGCCAGTTGATGTTATTAATTGCAAAACTGTTCGCTATTGTAGAACTCATCTTAAGCAATGGTTATCCAATAAGACTGAATGCACCTGCTGATAACAATTATAATTGAAACTACTCTTATTTAATGTTATTTGTATTCTGTATAGTATATGTTTGTTATGTTTTTTGTATATCAATGTCTGTGGTTATGTTATTGTGACTTGTCATCTGTGAAAATGTAATTTTTGCTTATCAGATTTACAAGTATAAAAAATAACAATGAAAAATGAAATGAAAATATCATCCATGGTCGATATATTTGGTGGGAACTGTAATGCAGCAATTATTTCACCAAGTCTTTCAAAATGTATCTCTTTCCCCTGCCAACCACACAGTTGCTATGTGTGACACCACAGTCTGTCATGGTGAGTACTACGATGCCATAAACAAAGACGATGTGAGGCTAACAGGAGAGAGGCAACTGTTTTCTTTACAGGCTTTTTAGATGGACTACCAAGATGTGCTATAAATAGTAGAGAGAAACATTGAAATGAAAAAAAAACATGTATTGTCTAGTAAACTGTAACAGCTGAAACCTCTCATGTATAAAAGTACATGGTGAAGTGCACAGTTGCTCTTTAAAGGGACACTGTCAACCCCCCTTAGGCCTCAAACTGTCAACCCCCTTAAGCCTCAAACTGTCCCTAGCTTAAAATACACATTTAATGACTGGTCACATTCTATAAGAGATTGCTGAAGATGCTGGTGGTTTGATTCTGTTCCCCGTTTTCTTTTAGAAAGTGAAAAACAGACTGCCCACCATACTAATGTTACCACACCAAAATGTGTTTGTTTACATTCCTTAATCAATTCCCACTGCAATGTTCCTGGACATGGGAACACCCCCAGCACAGTCTAGCCATTTGAGATGCAATGGGAGGAGATGAGGCTATTACATCATGAGTGGCTGCACTGTTTGGGCTGTTGCTAATGTTCAGGAGGTATGCAATAAAAGTAGACAAAGGATTTGAAACAAAACAAAGTTGAGTATAATTACACCAATTTTTATGTATTTTTATTCTTTTTGATAACCAGGTGAGGCTCCCTAGGCACAAGTGCCTGTTTTCAGGGGCAGCCCAGGAGCATTGGGGTGGTTAAGTGACTTGCTCTGAGTCACACAGTATGCAAGTGGAAGTTGTGGGAATCTAATCCAGGTCTGCTGGATGTACCAAGCTCATTCACAGCTCATTACTCTAACCTCTAACTCTAACCTCTAGGATATACTGCCAGCCCTTAGCATGCATTTCAGTCCTACTATGAAAGAAGGTAGATTAAACAATCAGCAACACCAGTGAATTTTAGAGAAAGTAAACAATAATAAAACATGGGTTTTCAATTAGAAATAATATAATGCAAAAAGGGTTGACATTGTCCTTTTAAAAAAAATACAACTTGCTTTTGGAGAATTTTGGAATTCCACTTCTGATGAAAGTCTTCTGAATTAGGCAACATTTTTGAAAACCCACGGGATTCTGTCATGAGTAGAACATGAAAATTCCACACAGCTCTTCTTAATGGCAGTGTCATAGCTACAATGGTGCAAGTGGCAGTCGCACTATGCCTCTTACTTCTACTTTAGGGGACCCAATCAGAGTAAGAGATTTTGATTTTTAAAGGAATGAATATTTGGTACTCTTCTCTTGCAGAAATATATATATTTTTTTAAACCAATTTTATTTGATTTTCAAAGAAACAATCGACAGACAAACATACAAATACCTGGGGAAACCAGGGTACACAGTCTCATACTGACCATGTGAACTATGTACAACCCACCTATATACATCCACAGCAGGTAAACCACCCCAAGGACAGTCCAAATCTGTCATGTTGTCCATGCCCTGCCGCAGCAGGTCTGTACATAAACTTACTCTATCCATCAGTATTCTGACTCCCCTTACAGCAGTTACCCCATTATCAACTTCAAAACACATTTCCTATCTGAGGTCTTCCTCTCAAAGGGTGGTACCCGGCTGTGTCCCCTGGAAAGAGAGAGAGAATCCCCCATCCCCCCTCTTGAGCCAACAGACCCATGCCATCAAAAGGCTAACCATGGGTATATATCATAAACATCTCCATGAGAATAAAAATAGGAACAGAAACAGCAATTTCACATTCCAGGATAATTACATCCACTATTCCCCATCCAACAGACAGGCCTGTATTTGAACATTTGTGACCTGGAGCGAATAAATTGCATCTAACACTGCCCATCTTCTAACATATAATCTTTTTCTTCCCCCCATATATAGATGTCTCCTTATTTTATCCAACATCCCCATTAAGTCTTTTACCCAATGATCATAAGGATATATATATATCGTCTTTCCAATGTTTTAATAGAAAAGCTTTAACTACCACCACTATTAAGGAAAGATGATATTTAGGTATAACACCCGAGATTTGGGAAAAGTCGCCCAGAACCCATGTCTCTGGTGTTATAAATGCAGAATAATCCAGCACAGGGTCCATGCGCCTTTTAATTTCCCCCCAAAGAGGCGATATTTTACTGCATCCCCAGATCACATGTAATAGATCACCCGCTCCCCTCTCACATCTAAAACACAAGTCTGTCTGTCTCAGGTTTCTGTCACATAGTTTCACAGGGGTAAAATACAAATTAGAAGCA
Organism: Neoceratodus forsteri; assembly: GCA_016271365.2. NCBI lineage: Eukaryota > Metazoa > Chordata > Ceratodontiformes > Ceratodontidae > Neoceratodus > Neoceratodus forsteri. The sequence continues at coordinate 229,068,565 of CM057451.1, forward strand.
ATGAAAAATTGCATACTCTTATATTTGGGTATACTATTATACTAGCTGCTTTCCCATATATTATCTCAAACTAAATTCCGAGGAGCCAACACCTTATCCCAATATGAGACCCTCCTAGGAGAGCTTGGGCTAAGGAAATCCAGGATTACTTTATATATTTGTGATAAGGGATGACCTCTCGGGTCAACCTCCTTAAGCCTCCCCCAGGAAAAAAAATTATCTGAGATACCCCCCAACTTCCTCATCACCCCCTCTATCATGTATTTAATTTGTAACCTCTGAAAAAAGGGCATTCCATCACATCATGCCGGTAGGACCATTCTGTTACCCTGAATGATTTCCCTTAATTTCAAACCCAGCATCTGGTTAGGCCACCGCGAGCTAATTACCCGATTCCCAATTACAAAATTAGGGTTTCCCAGCACAGGCTGGTCTCCAGCCCTCATTTGGCCCTTTCTCTGGACAGGAGGAAGAAAAAGCCACCATGCGTCTGCCGTTTTCACAATTGGATTCCCATGCCCTTCTTGAAGCTTTCCCAACATTAGCATACAACATTGCTTCCGGGGCAAGGCCTGAGTCTCTTAGCATTTGTTTCTCCATTAGGAGACAGGTTGGATTATAACTCTCCCCATCCAGCTCTTTAACCCATCGGCTCATCAAACCCAGCTGACCCGCCATATAATATATGTGGAGGTCGGGTAATATGATCCCTCCCCTTTTATGCAATAGGCGTAAAGTATTGTATTTTAACCTAGGGGGCTTGTCCTTCCACAGAAATCCCGAGATTAATTTCCTAATTAAACTGAACCACATTTGGGGAATACTGTATGGGGCCAAATACACCGGGTATAACAAACGGGGTAGTAAGTTCATCTTTATAAGACCCAATCGAGTCATAAAGTTTAAAGGTAAATTATTCTACCTTACTATATCTCCTTTAATTGCTGATATAATTCCCCCCATATTTGTTTCCGCCCCCCCCCGCATCCACCGTGATCCAGATACCTAAATATTTAATTTTGTCTGCCCTCCATTGTATTTGCAAAGGTGCAAAGTCTGCCCTAGTAATATACGGAATCAGAGGGAGAATTTGAGTCTTGTTCAAATTTAGTTTGTAGTTAGAAACCTTGGAAAAATGCCCTATTACTTCCACAACTCTCTTAAAGCTAGATGCCGGATCCTGCAAATGCAACAATATATCATCGGCGAAAACTGAGAGTTTCAACTCCCTCCCTCCTATCTTGATCCCTTTAATATGTACATCTCTATTAATGGCTCTCAAGAGGGGCTCCAAATAGATGTTAAATAATATCGGCGAGAGAGGGCATCCTTGACGGGTCCCATTCTCCAACCTTATTTCACGCGAGAGATAGCCGTTACATAATACCCTAGCCGTTGGGGCAGCATATAAATTTTTAATGCCCCTAAGAAGACCCTCCGGAATCCCATCTTCTCCATTGTAACAAAAAGGAAAGGAGAGGAGACCCTATCAAAAGCCTTTTCGTCATCTAACGAAATCAACGCTAAAGGTAGCTGAGAATCAGGCGCATAGCTTAATTTATGATGCAATTTCCTAAGAGCATCATGTGCACCCCTCCCCAGCATAAATCCCATTTGTTCCTGACTAATTAGACTAGGAGCAATATGCAAAATTCTATTTGCTATAATTCTTGTAAGAATCTTGATGTCCTGGTTCATTAAGACTCTGGGTCTATAATTTCTGGCTATATCCCTGGGCTTATCTGGCTTAGGAATTAGTGTGATATACGCTTGATACAGCGGAGAATGAGGCACCCCTTCCTGCATTATAGTACTAAACAGTTCCTGAAGCATAGGAAGTATAGTTTGTATATGTACCTGATAGAATTTGGTGGTAAGACCATCCGGCCTCTGAGTTTTACCAGCGGGTAATGACTGCACCACCCCAATAGTCTCTGCCGCCCTTATTGGAGCCGCCAACTCCCTGGGCTGCGTTGGATCCAGAACTGGTAAGGGGATCCCCTCTAAAAAACTTTCGATTTCTTCCTCCCCAGCCAAGTCCCTGGCCTGGTATATTTCTATATAGTATGACGCAAAGACCTCTGCCATCTCCTGTGAATCGATTAGGAGTTTTCCCGCATATTGAATAGAAGTAACCATTCTACTTGCCTCCCATTCCCTAACTCTAGCCACCAACAATCTCCCGGGGACATCTCCCTGCATTAAATATTTAGCATTAATCTTTTCTAACCAAAATTCTGTTTTACCATTAACTAAATCCATCAATTCCTCCCTCAAATTTTTAAGTTCAGCATCAATCTCCCCAGAGGACCCTTCCAGTGGCGTCAACGACTCAATTGCCCCCAAAATAAACTCCTCTTTTGTTCTTCTCTCTTTACTTCTTTGTGCCGCGATACCTTGGGCCACCCCCGCATATAGCACCTTGCAGGTGGGCCACGCTAATTTTTTATTTTGCAATGTAGGTATTTGCTGTTGAATGATTTCCAATAATGCCCCCTTCAACCTGTCCTGCACAGAGGGCTCTATCAATAGGGAATCGTTCAGCCTCCACCTGTACGGCCTGGGGAGGGAAGGTCTAGGTTCCCATAACAATTGAATGGGAGAGTGATCTGAATAAATTCTACCCCCTGTTATCACCTCCCTAATCACCTCCCTGTTTACCAAAAAAAGTCAATTCGGGATTGGCTCTTATGAGCTGCCGAATAGAATGTCATAGCCCTACCCCCTTTCAAATACATCCTAATTGGGTCTACCAATGCCGTCGTCTCCAGCAATCTATTCAAGGCAATCTAGCCTTGAACAGAGGCCCCTTAGACAGTGGTATTCTATCCTTGTGGTTACTGAGGCAAGTATTCCAATCACCCGCCAAGATTAATGAATATGATGGGAGATCCGCTATATCCCTTTCTACAGAGGCAAAGAACCCAGGATTCGGAGGCGTTGGCCCATAAATAGAGGCCACCAAAATTGCCTTACCCAGCAATGTGCCGAAATATATATCCCTCTATTGTCCTCCCTTGCACTCACTCACACCACCTCATATGGGCATGATTTCCTTATTAATATCACCACCCCTCCTGAGGCTCTTTCCCTACCTGTCCCGTATACTTGCCCCACCCATCATCTCTTAAGCCCATTCATTTCCTCCGTTAGCAAATGTGTCTCCTGCAAAGCAGCAATATGGGCCCCCATTTGCTCAATATGCCTCAAGATCAACATTCTCTTACATCTACCCCTGAGTCCCTCAACATTCCAAGAGATTATTTTAACACTTAACATTAGAAGATAACAAAAATACTTTAGCTAAACCAACTCTCTTCATCTGCTCCAGGTCTGTTTTCACTTTGCTCCATATATTGGACTCTCTCTCTCTTTCCAACCCCATACCCCCACCCCACCAATCCCGATCCATAGATCGTCCACCTGCAAAATATCGAGTCATAGATGAACCCGTTCTATTCTTCTACCCCGTCCCAGCCTTGCCTTAGTACTTCAAGACCTTGCCCAAGAAACCCACAAAGCGACTAATGCTTAGTAGCCTCCCTTTTCCCTAAATCCTTATTCCCTCTTTCCCTATGCTGCCCCACCCATACAATACACCATGCCCACACCAGTTCAGAACTACCCCTAGTCCCTGCCTCACCAGGTAGAGTAGCATCCTCCATACTCCCGCCTCCCAATAACCTAATATACCTAAATGACTCTCCCCTTCCTATCTCCCACCCTCCAAAAATAGTCCCTCATACACACTATAGGGGTCACTGGAGGACTCCCTGCCCCATATTTCCCTCATTATTCTTCCCCCATGGATCTGCCCCAGAGACTTTACCACAAAGTACCATTTACTTTGCTTTACATAAAGATGGAGTATTACCTCGCACAACTCACAGTTGGTATTCTCCAGAGCCACTGATACTAACTATTTAACCCATATATAATGGGATAAATTCTGCCAACACCTTATTACCAGTCCCGCAGGGGGGCCCCCATCTCCACAAGCCGCATCCATTTATGCAACGGTGCAAGCCTAGTAATTCCCACTCCCGCTTCAGCCAGTTCCCAGATTACAAAGATAGGAACCACCACTGTCCACCTTGCCTTCCTAATCTCTCCAACCCCCCCTACCCACCACCAATACGTTTCCCCCACCTCACTACTCCCCCCATCACAGCCTTTGCTCCTCTGCCTTTAAACACATTGCTTCTCGCCCCCCCCAATATCTGCAATCATAGTTCCCACCCTAACCTCCACGGGGCGTTTCTTCTACTAATACCCACCTCTGCTGAAGCCCTTCTAATTCTTCTGTCTCCACGCCCTTAAAACCCAACCCCATTCCTCCGAGCAGTTATTGAACATCCGCTCTAGAGGCACAAAATCAGAACACTTAATTCCTCCATCCCAAATTGAGTCCTCTACATCCCCCCAAAACTCTATAGACCCTTTAAATCCAACATTTATAACATTCAACTGATGACCAACAGTAAGATGTAAATCTATATGAACTTTAAGCTCCTTACAGTTTTCCCAGTCCCAGTCCTTTAGTTTAGCACAATCTCCTTCTCTTCAGGATGCACTCAAGTTATGGACTTGACTAGTTCAGGGAGCTCCAATCGTAATCCCTCTAGAGCTTCTTTTGCAGTTAAGAACCTCTTCTCCCCTGATTGCAGCCGCACAACCAGAGTTGCTGGGTATTGCAGGCGGAACTTAATTCCAGCCAAATACAACTTCTTCTTAATTTCTGAGTATTCTTTTTGCTTCTCTCTAATCACAGGTGTTTGATCCTGGAATAGCCAGAGCGAGGCACCGTTCCACTGCAGTGTCTTCTTTTTCCTAGCAGCATGCAATACATGGGATTTCTCCTTGTAATTAAGAAAACGCATGATTATCACATGGGGTCTGGCTTCAGGAGGTGGCATCTCCCTTAATGCCTGATGAGCTCTCTCTAAATTATACGCCTCACCAAACGGAGTAGGGTCCAACAGTTTAAGCAGTAAATCCTGTATAAATACAACATAATCTGGCCCTTCAGCCCTCTCAGGCAATCCTGCCATAATCAAATTATTCCACCTGCTTCTTGACTCTTGATCTTCTATTCTTTCTTCCAGCTTCTTAACTTGCTTTCTGACTGTCACCAATTCCTGCTCCATCACAGATGCCTTTCTTTCTTGTGAGGAGATCCGAGCCTCCGCGTCACCCATCCTTTGCACTAGTGAATGTAACACTGGCTTTACTGCAGCAAAATCTGCCACAAGTCCCTGCAGCATTACTTTAATATCTTGGATGTCCGCAGTGGTCAAACCCAAACTCCCTTCTTTTCCCGTTTCTTCCTCCTGGTCATTTGGAGTAGGGGAGTGGGGCTTAGGCCTTTTAGTAGCTGGGGTTCTCTCCGCTAGAGGCTCAGCAGCTTCAACCTCCATTCTGCTGCTTGTAATCGGCCTAGTCTCATGGCCAAATGCTCATTGTCTGCAGAATCGTCTTGCTGCTTTTCCTCACAAACTTTCCCCGCAAACCCCGTTTATCAAACCCACAGCACCTCTCAGCTCAGTTAGAGCTATTTTAATTCAAAGTAAACTGGTCTCGGAGTTTTTAATAGCTTTTATTTATAACAGGGCCTTGGAGCAGCACAGGAGATGTCCGAACAGATTCAGCTCATCACGTGACCACCCTTCTCTTGCAGAAATATAAAATTGCAAAAACTTAAAGCCAACTGAGTTGGCAGAAGCAGTTCTCTAGCAAAGGAGAATAGCACAGCCAGGTTCATTTAAGCTTGATTCTTGCCTCTGTTTTCATTCATAATATGATGTTGCAAGCATCAATGTCGTACAGTCATATGTACTGTATGAGGCTCAGCCAGTCAATAGGGTAAACTAACAATGGGTGGGTGTCTCCTGCACTAAAGCTTTCAAAGAGTACCACTGCGCTTTGGTGGTTGGTGCCAAGAAGAAGATCATAATCATAGGAGTGCAAGCAGGAGTAAAGATTACATTTTTGTGTGAGAAATTGTTCTGAAATGTCTAAGCAACTGGGTGGAGCTGTGAAGCAAAAGAAGCAAAAGGAGGCTAGAGAGAGAACTGTGAAATTGCCAAAAGTGAATGTGTTTTTCAAGACTGTTGGTACTGTACTTCAGATGTGCCAACTGCCAGTGACAAAACAGCAGCTGATAACATGGGGAAGTGACTCTTGGAAATTTTAATAAACCTTCCAGCTCCAAGACAGTCACCCTTGAACTGAACAATCCTCAAGCAGAAGACTGTTTTCACAACCAAAACAGTAATACAATACCATGAGTGATTCTAGTGAAGAAGTTCAGACTGAACTGTAACTGCTTTGAGAAAATCTGACTGACAAGGCAAACTTCAGTACAGAAACTTTAAGTTCAAATAAAAAATGTTTTATTGTGGCCGGCCTGGTGGCATTGAGGGTTGAGGTGCTGGATGCCAAACCTTGTGCTGTGCTGGTGACCCGGGTTCGGGAACAAGCCTGAGTCCTTGGGGGGGGGGGATCAGTGGAGGGAGGGAGGAGCAGGATCCAGCTGCTGTTGAGCAGCTCTCCTTTCCTTCAGAGGGTTACGCACTGTCCCAGCTAGCGGGCAGTGGCGGGAGGGGAGGACACCATTGGGCACTTGGTGGAAGCTGTCTCTCTGCATGACTCCCCTGCCTGGACTTTGGTCCTATGTGCCAGCATCCTGAGGGGTGAGGTGGAGGTATTCACATAGATACATTGTAACCATGCAAAATTCCCAACCCTCCCATGGCAGTGCAGCATGATTCCCCACAAGGGGGGGGAGCATGCTACGGATTGGCAGTACAATCACCACCAAACCTGGACCGGCCATGGAGGCATGGCCCTTGTCAACCTGAGGGACTATTCCCATGTGATTGTGTGACTAATAGATGTTTTCAGCATCATATTATGAAAGTGATGAAGGCAGGAAACAAACCTAAACTTAAATGAACATGGCTGTGCTATTTTCCTGTGCTAGACAAATGCTACAGCCAACCCTGTTGGCTTTTCAAGGATCAGAAAAAAAAATTAAGATGAATCGATATGGATAAGTGGAGTAAGAGCCTGGCAACACTTGTCTTGAGACATAGTAAGACATGAAACATCTAACTGCCATTTTGAATATTGCTTTATATATGATCAGTGGTGCATGCATAGTACCATCAGTGAGGAACTTATTTGAAAATAAGAAGAGAGGCTAGCTTTTGGAGACAGGTCCTCCATCGTATCATTAATGCTATGATCACTTTAGTTGTGTCTAATCTTGCGTTCCAAGGTCACAAAGAGATTATTGGTGAAGGAAGCAGTGGCAACTTTTTGTCCATTATCTAACTCTTGGCAAAGGATGATCCAGTTCTTGAAGAACTCCTAAGGAAGCTGAAAAGCTCCACAACATACCAGAGCCCACAAATTCAGAATGAAATCATACAGTTACTGGCAGACCAGATTGCAGAAAGTATTGTTAATGACATCTAGAAAGATCCATTTTATTCCACAATAATGGACATGACCCAGGACTTATCCAAAGTCAACCAACTAAGTCAAGTTTTTCACTACAACAACATAGAAAATGATGAAAAAGGAAAATCCTGCCAAAATCAGTATCAATGAGAGTTTTCTGGGCTTTAATGAAGTAATAGGTCAATCAGGTGCTCTGTTGGAAAGTGACATTAGCAAGCGCATTGAAGGTAAAAGTCAAGAAACATCAGGACTACAAGAACAGGGATATGATGGTGCTATGAATATGAACAGAATCTATTATAGACTACAAGCAAGACTTGCTGAGAAACAACCCAGTGCTAGATATGTGCATTGTGCTGCTCATAATCTGAATCTGTTGTTAAACAATTCTGTAACATCACCGAACTTTGCAACTTCTATGACTTAGTTGCACTGTTATGTATGTTCTTTGGACACAACACTTGCTGTTGGGCATTACTCAAATAATTTGTTAACAAATCTGACTTAACTTTAAAAAGACTTTGTGCAATGCATTGATCTTCATGCTATGACTCTTTGATTGCTGTAAGATACAGATACAGGGATGCACTCAAAGCCTTGTCTGAAATCATTCTCAAGACCTATAAGCCCGAAGAGAGAGATGAAGCATCATCTTTACAAAAACAGTTGAAAAGCTTTAATGCAGTTTTGATGATTGTGTTTCAGACCAAAGTTAATGAAACAGTAAATGCTGTTTCCAAACTATTGCAGTCTGAAAACCAAGAACTAGGCGAAGCTGCAGAGATGTTAGAGAATGCATACAAAGTGAAAGGACAGTGGGGAGATAAGTTTGAGTCTCTCCCAGATCTTTTTATAACTGGTTTGGGAGCCTCACAGGCTGGTTTTTAATTGTTCAGTCCTTAAGTTAAAAAACAATTCTTACAACCATTCAGTATAGGTGTTTGGGTGTGTATCCAACCAGTGGTGCAGCACTAGTTTCTTAAGGGACAAAGATATGAATGCCATGTGATACCTACATTGATGGACCGCAATACCTGCAAAATTCCCAACCAAGCATACCTCAGGGACAAAAAGGTCTGCAATTCCAAGCAGGGGGTCAGCTTTACTTCTAATGGATTCCCACAGTGTCTTAGCTGGTGGGCATTCCCAAAAGATATGTAGTAAGAGATCCATCCTCCTGATGACACCTGGTACAAGTAGGAGAAGAAACTCTGCCTAGCTTAAATAGTTTAACTGGGGTCCAGTACATATTATTCAGAAATTGAAATTGTGTTAACCTCATTCTGTCTTGTGTAACATATCTATAACTATCCAGTCAAATCCTGGCCAATGTACCTTCAAAATTAGGGACGTGTGCTGACCAGTATTTGGGTACACCATCTAGAGCTGAAAAAGCTCTGTCAAATAAGGAAATGTATGTTTTAGATATTGCATGGGGGGCAAGTTAGCAGTGAATGAGAGAGATTAAAAAAAAATCTCCAGTAGTATCTCCCCAAGTTAACAAGTCTCTTTTCTGGATTAACAGGTGTCTAAGTTGATAGACTTTAAATATTTGGCCACAATTTACATTATATTTGCCCATGATAACTTTCAGGGGGCTATACACTCCATCTGAGGAAAAAGTCTCTAATCTTCACCCTTTGAGTTGAGGGATCCGCTGGGCTAAAATAATTTTACCTCCAATCTTAATTAGGATTCCCTAGGAGAGGCTGGGTTGTCCCCCCCCCCCCCCCCACATGTTTATATTTTAGAAAGGAACATAACTGAGCATGTATTCTAACCAATTCTGTTAATGTGGAGCAAGTTTAACCATGGGGGAGGTCTATTGGAATAATATATAGAAGGGCTTCTGGGGAGATACCTGCTGATGAAATCAGTTCATTTTCTAGTTTTAACCAAATAGGCACATATGGGAGGGAATTCAGATCAGCTGAACTGGTGAGCCAATACAAGTATTTACATGCCTGACTGACCCAATAATAGAGTGCAAAATGCAGTAGTCTCAGTCTCCCTAAGTCTCTGGGGCAGCCATTTTGTGGTAGGCCTACTTGGGGGTTTTCCCAGCCAGATGAATTTGGTGATACAGGAATGCACTTTTTTAAACCATTTTAAGGTAGCCAAGAATTTAACATGTTAAGAGGATAGAACAGTCTCGGTAGTACATTCATTTTGACTAAATTAATACATCCCCAGAGTAAGACTGGGAGGGCTTTCAGCCTAGTAAGGTCCTGCTGGATTACTTGTTAAACAGTGTCTAAGTTAAGCCTGATCATTTTAGACCCACTTCTAACTAGGGTAATGCCTAAATACTGCAGGCTATGTGGACTCCACTGACACCCTAGATGGAGAACACTGTACTTTATTAATTTATTGTTAAGGACAAATAGAATAGTGTTGTCTAAATTAATTTTATAGCTAGAGAGTCGACTATATTCCTTGATGGTTTCTAGGACTACTGGGAGTGATTCCTTTGGGTGGGTTAAGTGCAGGAAAATATCGTCTGCATAGGCCAACAGCTTAAGATCCTGGGATCCTATGAGTATGTAGTAGTAGTAGTAGTAGTAAATCTTTTTTATTCAGCAGAATAAGGGAAAAACATTCAATTGAGCATAGCTCATTTACAATGAAGTCCCATGGGTTCATAGCAGCAAACATCAGTTTCAGTATAAAAAGAATTACGCATATCAATGACATATCAATGAAAAAGATGAACTATAAAATACAAATCAAGGTACACATAAATAATAATCAACAAACATCACATTCAATACAATGAGAGGCCATTAGACCAGCCTAAGCACCAATCATTCAGGTGGGGAAGGCACAGACAGTAGTTTGATTCATTTTGCATAGCCTTACTGGAATTTTATTCCACGGGGCAGCTCCCCTATAAGAAACAGATGACCTACCAATATTTAAATTACACTTGGTAATAGAATAATGTAAACTATGAGCTGTCCTCAGATTATCTTTTACTGTTCTCATGGGGAACATCTCAAGAATGTAAAAGGGAACCACATGTTTCTGAATTTTATACATAAATTTAAGGAGATATAAATTCCTATAGGCCAAAGGTTTTGGCCAGTTTAAGCTATTATATAGTATACATCTATTTGTTCTATGAGGTACCTCCACAACAAAACATGCCATTCTGTCGTACATTATATCCACTTTATTCAGTAATGTGCTGGAAGTTCCACCATAGAAAATGTGAGGGTAGTAAGTGAGGTAAACACCAAGATAGAGATGTCAATAGGGAGAAGGGCTGGGGTAAGTGGAGAAAATGACAAAGACAATAAGGACAGGGATGGGGCAAAAAGGGGTAAGGCCATCAAGAAATGGAGGGTAATGAGTACCAGTGCCTGTAGTCTGGGCAACAAGCTCCCTGAACTGGGAGCCTTCAAGGAAGAGGGATGCCTGGATATCATATCAGTCACAGAAACATGGTACACAGAGAACCATGACTGGGATATTAACATACCAGGGTATACAACCTGCAGGAGACACAGGGAGGGGAGAAGAGGGGGAGGAGTTGCTCTCTATGCAAGGGAATAGATAAAAGCTATGGAACAAAAGAGTAAGCAGGGAGGAGAGGAGGCACTGTGGGTCACCATAGAGACTGGAAATGGCACCACAATCTGCACAGGGGTTGTATACAGACCCCCATCTCAAGTGGAGGAAATGGAAAAGGATATGATAGGAGGCATCCTTAGGATGGCAGAGAAAGGGGAGATACTGTTGATGGGGGACATGAATATGTCAGATGTTAACTGGATCACCTTTGCTGCAGCTACATCCAAGAGCAGGACCATTCTTGATGCCCTACAGGTGACATGCCTCAGACAGCTAGCTTTGGAACCCACTCATGACGGAGCAATCTTAGACCTCATACTCTCAAATGGGGGCAGTGAGATGATCTCAGATCTAGAAGTGGGTAGCCATCTGGGAACAAGTGACCACCAAACAGTATGGTTCATGATAAACTCAGCTACAGAGTCAAGCCATACAAAAGTGAGGGTACTGGACTTCAGGAGGGCTGACTTTGGCAAGATGGGAGAGTGCCTTAGAAAAGCACTAGCAAACAGGCTAGAAGGAGGGGTGGAGCAACAATGGGGAAACATCAAAACTGCCATCACAGAGGCAACAAGCCTTTGTGTGAAGCAAATAAACAAATCAAAACAAAAGAAAAAGCCACTTTGGTTCTCAAAAGAGGTGGCAGGGAAGGTTAGGGAGAAAATGATAACATTTAGGAAGTATAAGGAAATACAGAAGGAGCAGGATAGAAAACTGTACATGTTAAGGCACAAGGAAGCAGGGAGGTAAGTCAGAATAGCAAAGACCAAACCTGAAGAAAAGACAGCCAACTCGGTTAAGAAGGTGAGATAAAACCTTTTATAGGTACATCAGGGAGTGTAGAAAGACAAAGGGAGGGATAGTGAGGCTGAATAGAATGGGCAGTGGGTGGGCAGAGAGGGACAGTGAAAAAGCAGGGATACTGAACGAATACCTCTGCTCAGTATTCACCAAAGAGGAGGAGGGGAAGGGGGAGGAGCCTAATCCAATTAACAGAAGCACTCTGGATAGGGGCATCAATCCCAGTCCTTTCACAGAAGAAAGGGTTCTGAAAGAACTCCTAAAACTGAAGGTGGATGAAGCAATGGGGTCTGATGGAATTCAACCCAGAATTCTAAAAGAATTAAAGGGAGAACTAATGACACCACTGACTACCCTTTTTAACAAATCATGGGAAGATGGTGTGTTGTCTGAGGACTGAAGGAAGGCGGATGTGATTCCCCTTCACAAAAGTGGGAGCAAGACAGAGGCAGGAAACTACATAACTGTCAGTTTGACCTCTGTGGTAGGGAAAGTGATGGAATCACTTCTGAAGGCAAGAATTGTTGAGTACTGTACCTAGAGGCCAGTGGGGCACAGGATCCAAGAGCAAGGGTTCACAGCAGGATGGTCATGTCAGATGAATCTAATTGATTTCTTTGACTGGGTGACCAAAGTAGTAGATCAGGGAGGGGCTGTGGACATGGCATACCTAGACTTTAGCAAGGCATTTGACACAGTTCCACATAAAAGATTAACAACCAAATTAACCAGCCTGGGAGTGGGTCCCAGGGTGGTAGCCTGGGTAAAACATTGACTGGACAACAGGGCACAGAAGGTAATTGTAAATGGAGTCCACTAGTGGGGTACTGCAGGGTTCGGTACTGGGTTCAGTCCTTTTTAATGTCTTTGTAAGTGACATTGCAGAGGGAGTGGAAGGAAAAGTATGCCTCTTTGCAGATGACACAAAGATCTGCAACAGGGTTGATACACAAGGAGGCGTAGAAAGGATAGGGGGGTAGGAAGAAATAGGCTGTTGGTTAACTAGGATCTGTGGCCTATCCTGTAGGTAGGGAAATGGGCAGACTAGATGGGCCTAGCGGTCCTTATCTGCCATCAAAGTCTATGTTTCTATGTTTCTATGTTTCTATGTTTCTATGTAAGGATGAGAAGGGATTTAGCAAGGTTGGAGGAATGGTCAGAAGTATGGCAGCTTGGATTCAATGCAAAGAAGTGCAAAGTAATGTACCTGGGAAACAAAAACCCAGGGGAAGAGTACACAATGAGGGGCAGGTAATAACAACAACAACAATGTAAAGAGACCCAGGGGTAATCCTATCAGATGATTTTAAGGTTGGCAAGCAACGTGAAAAGGTAGTAGGGAGGGCTGGGGGGATACTGGGATGTATAGGAAGAGGCCTCACTAGCAGAAAACAAGTTGTTATCCCTCTGTACAGACAGTTGGTGAGACCCCATCTGGAGTACTGCATCCAGTTCTGGAGACCCCATCACTGTAAGAACATAGACAGGATGGAGGCAGTCCAGAGGAGGGTGACTAAAATGGTGCAGGGTCTGCAAGAGAAGCCATATGAGGCGAGACTAAATGATTTTAATATGTATACCCTTTAGGAAAGGAGGGAGATGGGGGACATGATAGAAACTTTTAAGTACCTCAGTGAAATCAACAAAGTCTAAGAGGGTAGCATCTTTCAGAAAAAGAGATGTGCAAGAACAAGGAGACACAATTTGAAGATAGAGGGAGGACAGCTCAGGGGCAATGTGAGGAAGTATTTTTTTTCACAGAGAGGGTGGTGGATGCATGGAACAGCCTTCCTGAGGAGGTTGTGGGGTCTAAAACTGTGGGAGAATTCAAGAACGCATGGGACAAACATAAGGCAATTCTTGTTGGGGGGGTAGGAAGAAATAGGCTGTTGGTTAACTAGGATCTAAGTTTATCCTGTAGGTGGGGAAATGGGCAGACTAGGTGAGCCAAGCGGTCCTTATCTACCATCAAGTCTGTTTCTATGTCCCCATAGTCTAAAACAGGCATTAATAAAGAATTAACTACATTTAGTCCGACATCTCTAGACATAAAATGCTTAAATCTACAAAGAGCCCCCCAGCTTCATGTTCAGTCCAAAAAGCATGTTTTCTTTATGATAACACCAAGTCAAATTACAATCTAGCCATATCCCTAAATATTTATATTGAACTACTTCCTTTATGTCCAAACCATCTGGAATCTGGATATTCAAACAAAAGTTTGATTCTTTAAATTGCTTGTTTCTGAACAGAAGAACCTGGGTTTTCTTCCTACTGGGTCACAATGTTGCATGCTTAATAGTGTACAGCATTATGGCTAATATGGAGTTGTGTGCTCCATGAGTTGGGCCCTCTGGAGTTGAGAATCTTTAGTTGGGGGGGTCTGGGGGTGCAGTCTCCCATAATGGGGGGTGTGGCGGCGGAGCCCCCCACAGAACAAAGACATATGCCTCATGGCATAAATCGCACAGCGCGATTGTGCCATGCGGCATTATGTCTTGTGACATTATGACCCTGGGCCGGTTTTCTTGGGATTCAAAATCAAGCAATGTTTACTGAAAAATGTTTGGACACAGTCAAAGGCCAACTGGAGTTTAAATTCAATTTGATCTGGCCCTTAACATACATGTCATGAACATACAGATGGTATTTTATGTCAGGAGAATCAAACCTAAGCTCATTAATATAAATGTTAAATAATAAGGGCCATAAAATCAACCCTTGTGGAACACCAGAAGAAATATTCACTAATTTGGACCTAAAGGAACCAATTTCTACAAATTGCTTTCTCGTATTCAAATAAGAAGAAAACCAGTTTACAGCCTGAGTGGACAATCTGATCCAGCTGAGCCTGGACAGGATTACCTGGTGATTCAAGGTGTCAAAAGCCTTGGCAAGCTTTATAAACATGGCTCCAACCATTGCCCTCCTATCCAGGCTCAGCTGGAGGTCATTGACCACCTTAGCCAAAGCAGTTTGAGTGCTATGTAAAGGACAGAAACCAGATTGATACATGGACATCTTCCCATTTGAATCCAAGAATGCCCTTATTTGTTTAGAAATGATTCTCTCAAAAATCTTTGAGATTTGTCGTAGGAGCGAGATGGGCCTATAATTGTCCAGCTCGCGCCTATCATCAGACTTAAAAATAGGCTTTACTTTTGCAACCTTCCATCCCTCAGGAAATTCACTCCAAGAACAGGATACATTAAAAATAAGAACTAAAGGTTCAGCTATGCAAGGAGCAGCATACCTCAGTAATGTAGCAGGAATTCCATCAGAACTAATTACCTTGGCTGTATTCAGCCCCAACAATTCTGTCCTCATCTCCTCAGATGTAATAGGTTTAAAGCTGAATACGCCAAAACACACACGTCCAGAAACCCCATTTTCCTCATTATTTGTTGTAAGGTCAGAAGAAACACCCTTATCAGGCCCAAAGGAAGCCACTTTACTGAAATGTATATTAACTATATCTACCAGTTCCTCCCCAGATGTAACTTCAGTTCCATCGACCATAATTTTATTCAGATCAGATTATCTATTTTTCCCTGTTAAATCAGAAATTGTCCTCCAAAACAATCTGGGATTTTGCTTATGAGTATTATTCAATTTAGTTCTAAAATGCTTCCACTTGGTTGACCTAATTTTAGTTGTATAGACATTTCGAGTTTGTCTGTATAGGGCCCAATCAGTTTCCTTCATGGTTTTCTTAGCAATCTTCCATCTATGATCCCTGAATTTCCTGGCTTTATGTAAATCAGTATTAAACCAAGTATTACCCCCAAATTTAGGTTTCCTGGCCTTCACTGGTGTATGGTTATCACAAACTCTTAGGAGCTCCTCTAAGAAATATTCCCATGCATCTGATGCTGTGGGAATTAATTCTAACCTTGTCCAATTCACATTTTCTAGATCTAACATAAATGATATATAACCAAACCATTTGAGATTTCTCCAGAATAGCTTATCACCTAAATTAGGAGTACTAATACTGGTTGTAGTTGCATAAATGATTTGATGGTCAGAGAATGATTCAGACAAGACCCCATATACCAAAAAATATTGAGGAAAGTTAGTAAACATAAGATCTAAGGTTGTGGATTTCTTGGGGTCACGGTGATTTATTCTCATGTATTCCATAGTTAATTGGGTCAGTCCCAGGTCAATTTGGAAATCAACTAAGGCATGACTTGGGTCCATTTACAGCCCATTAACATTGAAATCCCTAGTTAAAAACAACTTGTACAAATATTTATATATAGCTAGATATTCCTGCAGAACATAAAATGCCTTTACAGCCAATTTAGGTGGTTTATAAATTCCCATTAATAAGAGGAGTTTCCTATGGGGTACTAAAATCTCGATAGGACGAACTTCACTTCCACAATCCAAGGACAAACATGATATTTATTGACAGTTAAACTAACTTCAACATAAATGAAAATTCACCTCCTTTCCTATTCCTATCTTTCCTGAAGATCTAATAATTATTTAAGCCAATTGAATCATTGAGGACTCTCTCATTAAGCAAGGTTTCAGTTAAAACTATAATCCTTGGTTTGTGCTCTTTCACCCAGTCCCTAACTACATCAGACTTCTTTCCTAAACTTCTCAGATTAAAATGTACAATATTCTAGCCTCCATAATTAGGTGCTAATACATCATACCCATCAAAAGAATGGAGACCAGGGTTTGGGTGAATATCACCACAAACCAATAAGTAGACTATAAAAAGCATTTTAAATAACTTTCATGAATTTAGCCTATGAGTATAATTTTGCAACCTTAAAATGTTTTTAACCAAATTAACTCTTGAGGAAGAAAAGGGTAGTAAGGTCACTGCAGAAAAAAGAGCCCTAACACAATCATTATAGCAAGCAGTGGATATGAGGCTGGGTGCAATATGAACATTTCCTATGAAGGCCAAAGACTCCTGATGCACTTCCTTATAAATTGGCCATCTCAAAGAAAACTCCATATAAGCATCATAAGATGCACATATTTGAAAAATATCATAACAAAACAGCACAGCAATACATTTAAAAATTGCCATTTTAGTTTACTAAAACCTATTCCTATAAATACCGCTCCAAAAGTGAACTTTCCCTATGAAATCAATTCACAATAGCAACGCACAGTGGCAAACTTTTTCCTCATAAAGAAAGTTCACATGTACTGGGAGCACAAATTTGCCTTTCTAAAAGAATTGCTTACAGAACAAGGAGCAAGCATTCAAATAGACTTAATCTTAAAGACATGGAACACACAATACTCAAAGTAAAACACAAAAATAACAAAACTCAAACATATAAAACAGTGTTTTTAAAACACTAAAAGTAAATGAGCATGCTACAAGATATAATAAACACTTACAACTTAGTCTAAGAGTCCAGGGAAGTATTTTTCTAATGAGTGGCACTCGCGCCACTCATGCTCACGCTGTTCACGCTCTCGCAATAGGAGCACAAGCTTTTTCAAGAGTCCTGCCCCTCCTTCTCTGCTGACATGCATGATGACTCTTCTCTGGGCTACAGCTGACAGCAGTTCAAAGCTCTGGTAACCGGGAGCTCAGCGATAGTGGCAACAGTCACTAACAGACAGTTTACATGTTGCAGGGAGGAGCACTGGCACACAGATAACACTGACCCATACTTCAAGCACTGACTGCTAAAAGATGTTACTGCAGCAGATACCTGTAGGTGCACAATAGGAGCATGGGCTTTTTCAAGAGTCCTGCCCCTCCTCCTCTTCTGCTGATGTGCGTGATGACACTTCTCTGGGCTACAACTGACAGCAAGTCAAAGCTTCAGTAACTGGGAGCTCAGTGATACTGGCAACAGTCACTAACACACAGTTTAGATGTTGCAGGGAGGAGCACTGCCACACAGATAACACTGACCCTGTAGTTCAAGCGCTGACTGCTAAAAGATGTTACCGCAGCAGATACCTGTAGGCACACAATAGGAGCACAAGCTTTGTCAAGAGTCCTGCCCCTCCTCCTCTGCTGACGTGTGTGGTGACTCTTCTCCATGCTACAGCTGACAGCAATTCAAAGTTCCAGTAACCAGGAGCTCAGCGATAGTGGCAACAGTCACTAACAGACAGTTCAGATGCTGTAGGGTGGTGTACTGGCACACAAATTACACTGACCCCATAGTTCAAGCACTGACTGCTAAAAAATGTTACCGCAGCAGATACCTGTAGGCACACAGTAGGAGCACAAGCTTTTTCAAGAGTTCTGCCCCTCCTCTTCTGCTGACGTGCATGGTGACTCTTCTCTGGGCTACAACTGACAGCAATTCAAAGCTCTGGTAACCGGGAGCTCAGCGATAGTGGCAACAGTCACTAACAGACAGTTTAGATTTTGCAGGGAGAAGCACTGGCACACAGATAACACTGACCCCATAGTTCAAAAACTGACTGCTAAAAGATGTAACTGCCGCAGATACCTGTAGGTACACAATAGGAGCATGAGCTTTTTCATGAGTCCTCCTTCTCTACTGATGTGCGTGATGACTCTTCTCTGTGCTACAGCTGACAGCAATTCAAAGTTCTGGTAACCAGGAGCTCAGTAGTAGTGGCATCAGTCACTAACAGACAGTTTCGATGTTGAGAGAGTATATCTTTTATCTTGGGGTTTTCTCTTAATTTGGTTAGCAGGGGCTCTAAGTAGATGTTGAACAAGAGTGGCGATAGTGGGCATCCCTGTCTGGTGCCCGAATGTAGTGAAAAAGTAGCTGAAAACACTCCATTGCATCACAGCCAGGCACATGGGTTATTATAGAGGGAGGTAATCCACTTGATAAATAATGGGGGAAAGTCAAATTTGTACATGGCGCAAAATAAAAATTGCCAGTCTACTCTGTCAAATGCCTTCTCTGCGTCCAGGGATAATAGTCCAGCTGGAGCGGTGGAATCCCTAGACACAGAGAAGATGTGGGCTAATTTGTGCAGATAGTCCAATGAGGTTCTACCCACCATAAAGCCCACTTGCTTATATTGTATAATGGAGGGCATCACTCTGGCCAGTCTGTTGGCAAGTAGTTTAACTAGAATTTTAATATCATAGTTTAGCAATGATACTGGTCTATAACTGTTGACCTTCTCTGCATCCTTCCCAGATTTGTGAATGACTATGATTAAGGGTTCTACTAATTTTTTTAGCAACAGCCTCTGATTCCAGTATCCATTTGAATAGTTTGGACAGCCAGGGAGTTAACTGCACTGCAAAAGTCTTGTAAAAGCTAGGGGAGAACCCATCAAGTCCTGGAGCTTTGTCCACTGATAGAGATTTTATAGTGGCTTGTATTTCAGTGTCACCTAAGGGAGTTGTCAGGCAGTCTTATTGCTTCTCTACTAAAGATGGTAGGGGTATGGAGTCAAGATACACATCTACTATAGTCCTGTCAGGGAGGTGTGACATTGGGCTGTAAAGATCCTGATAGTATGATGTGAATTCCGTAGTTATATCCTTGGAATGTAACTTAATGGAGTCATCTGACAAAGAACGTGTAGCTTTAATATGTCAGTGTCAGTGGCTCAGTAGGTAGCACACTCACCTCTGAGGCCGGGAGATCAGAGGGATGTAGGTTCAGTTCCCACATCTGGCACTTGGGTTAATATCCCAGTACTGACACCGTAGTGCAGCATGAGAGGGGTGCTGCACTTCTGAGGTGCCGTCTTTCAGATGAGACGTTAAACCGAGGTCCCATCTGCCTGGATTGGTGGTAGTTCAGGCGGATGTTAAAGATCCCATGGCACTTATCGAAAAGAGTAGGGGAGTTTTACTGACAAAATACATGGTATAATACTATTATACAATAATTGTAAAGACAGAGAAAACAAAAATGAAAATAACATCATAATTCAATTAATTGAAAAAGAAGACATCTTCTAAGCTACTTATTTATATTTTATGAACTTAGTGAAACCTTTCCACCACCTTTGTACTTGTAAAGGTGAGTGAATCCGTACATCTTGTTGATATATTTTATCCATAAATTGCTCAATTATATCACTAAAAACAAGATATGGCATCCTTTTTTGTTGGATCAGCCACTGACATCATGCTTGCCATAAATAAAATATTAGGCAGCATCTAAATAAATTAAGCACATCTAAATCTTACGCTGAACTATTAGTAGGCACTACACCTAGTACTAAAGTGTCATAAGTCAGATTAGACAGCCATGTCATGTTCCATTTTTGTGCCAAGCAAACCCACAAAGGTTTTGCATATGAACAGTGTAAAAAGAAATGTTCAATTTTTTCTGTCACATTAATACATAACAAATAGGGGCAATTTCTTTCTTCTATTACTTTATGCTTCAGGTTCCCTTGTACATTCAGTCTCCCATACATCACTAGCCATATCGTTTTCCACATAAAAGGAGGTAATCTTGGATTATTTAACTGTGATAAGACCTCAGGGTTGTGTTCAACTGTACAATTTTTAAAGTTGGGTGTTTGTGGATACATTAGAACCATAATTTGTTTATATAGGGTAGATACAGAACTTTGTTGAATTTGCTGCTTTGTTAAGCCCCATTTAAACATTTTTGAGCCTTAGCTCTAAAATATTCTGGGACACATAGATGGGGGCCCAATTTAGGTGGTACTACTGTCCAGTTCCTGAAATATCTATATAAGAGTTGCTTAAACCACCCACAATGTAATGCATCACAATTTGACAACCCACTTTTAACATTATGAATAATGAATAATGCTTGTAAAAAAAATATTGTATCAAGCATTCCAAGTCCTCCTTTATTTTTTGGTAGATATGTATAATATCTTTTAATGGGGTTCAACTTATTGCGCCATAGAAGCATGAAACATAAACTATATAATTTGGTTTCTATCTTAATCAAGGGTGGAAAAATTAGAGCAATATACAAGAGTTTTGGAATTATGAATTTTTTTAAAATTTGAATTAGTTTTTGTTTATTCATTTTCCAATGCCTCCATCTGTTTATACATTTTTCAATTTGGGCAATACCCAATTCCCAATTATAATCAGGCTTATTTTGTGAACCAAACCAAATTCCCAAAATTTTGATTGGCTGAGAAGAAGTTTCAATTCCTTCAATCTGTCTCGGTGCAGTAATGATGGGTCCAATATACAAACCTTTACTTTTAGCTACATTCAACCGTGCATTGGTGATGGCAGAAAATGCCTTCAATATATCAAAAAAGAATGGCAAATTACTTGAATCCTGAAAAAATAAGCAGATATCATCTGCATAAGCTTGGATCATCAGACTTTTTTCTGCATTAATCCATTTTAGCCCTTACCACTTTTGTGATTAAGTTACTAGTTTTAATAGAGGGTCTAGAGAATATAGATACAATAGAGGGCTTAAAGTGCAGCCCTGTCATACACCTGTAGAGATCTGAAATCCAGTCATTACCTGTTTATTTATTACTGGAAATATTAAAGCCTTTGTATATAATAATTTAATGCACTGACAAATAATCCCTGGAATTTCGTAATACTGTAATGTGGAAAATAAATAGTTATGAGAAACTCTGTCAAATGCTTTAGCTTGATCTAGAGAGATAATTGCCCCCCATTAATCCATTTAAAGAAACCTAATCTATTATGTCTTGAACGATCATAAGAGCATGTTGAATCTTTCTTCCAGGTATGCCACAATACTGATGCTGAGACAAAATTAGACTACAGTATGTTTTCATCTTATTATTGATTATACTAGCTAAAATTTTATAATCTGTATTTAACAGTTTAATTGGTCTCCAATTTGATATATTAAATATACCATAACACCTGCCGAAAAAGATGGTTTAATATTCCCTGATGCTAAAAGATATTGAAAAAGGCTCACCAAGTAAATTGTCAGTTCTTCAGAGAACATTTTATAAAAATCACTAGGTAATTCATCCAGTCCAGGGGGATGTTCCTGATTTAAGAGAATTAATAGCCAAAGCAACTTAAGATTCCTTGATTGGAGTATTTATAATAGAATCTGTTTTCAGAATAGATGGTAATTGTACTAAGTGTAGAAATGCTTGTAACTCATTTGGGGTTGGTTTAACATTTGGAATAGGTGATTCTAAATGATTTTTAATCACAGTACGTAATTTATCTGATGTGTCAGCTATCTTGCCTATAGAGTCAACTAAGGAACTCATTGACATGAAATGTTTAAGTTCCCTACATGCCATATATAGGTCTCCCACTGGGGTTCTCTGTGTACGTGATTGAAGCATCAAATTAATGGATTTTGACATATCATACTGCTAGTCCAGCATTTCTGTTTGTAAATTCTTAATTTGCCCAGAATAATCATTCCTAGATGTATTAGCTAGAGAATACAATTTTTTGTAATTGTGATCTTAATTTCAAATATTTTAAAAATGCATCATGCTCAAGTTTCCTCCCATATTTCATAAAACAAGTCTTAAAGTCATGTTTGGAATCTTTCCACCATTCCCCATGTCTTCATTTAAACATCTCACAGAATCCTGTGCTCTCATTAGGTATTTAATTTGAGATTGGATGCTAGGGTCTTGTAATAGAGAGATATTAAGTCTCCATCTGTCCCTTCTTGTTTTTAAGCTAAGTGCCATGTCTCTGAACTTTAATATTAACATTGAGTGATCCAACAATTCCACCAGAAAAACAGAAAAAAGAAAATCTGGAAAATTTTGTGAAATAAAGAAAAAATGATCAATTATTGTTGAATATTTACCTCTCTTATAGGTAGTTTTAGCAGTGTCTGGTTGGCTAGTCTCACAATTTATTAATTCCACTGTATCCACTATTCGTGCTAGCATAGCTGAATTGCAATACATCTTTTTACTAGAAATAGTTTCCACTTTTTTTTTGTTAATTCCACAATTAAAATCTCCTCCTAAAATCAGTTTATGGGAGGTAACTAAAAAGGGTTGTATGCAGGAAAATTGCTGAACTCCTTCTGCCCTCGTTTGTGGGCTGTATACATTAATAAGTCGAAACATATCATTTCTCCATTTACCATCAATTATTAAAATCCTCCCAGGCACTACATCAAGTAATTTAACCAATTCAAAGTTATAGGTAGAGAATAAAATCCCTATCCCATCTGCACAGTCTTCCCCAAATAACCAATAGGAAGGTCCCCACCACCAATCAGATTTAAAAGAACGAAGCTGTGCAGAAGTGTTCATCCATGTCTCCTGCACAAAACATATGTTATACCCTGTGGAATGAAGATAATTAAACACCATCTGACATCTCACAACACTCAATATGCTGTGGACGTTTATAGAACAAACTGAAAAAGTACTCATCAGTTTATAAAGAAGAAACCATAATTAGATTTTTTTCCTTTTTTTTTCTTTTTCCCTTCATACCCCACTAACTCTTGATCAGGGGTAACATGACCTGAGACAGTAGATTGGGAATTCAGTTCATCTTGTTCCATCTCTGACTCATGTTCCTGTATAAATAGGGCTGCATAGGAGATGTCACAAACAACTTCTGTAGGACCGGGGGGGGAGGGTTTTCTTGTAGCTCTATGTACCACTGGGAGAAAATCTGATGGCTTGCTATCAGTCTCTGAATAACATACTGGTCCTAAGGTCAAACCCACTATGGTGGGCTCTTGTTGATCAACAGGGAGTAAAGAATCTTTAGCTACTAGCTTTGTGGAAAAAGAAACATTTTCGATCGCAATGGGCTGATTAACTAGTGCTACGGGGGGTCAGGGCGGGTCAAGTCCATGTCATGGGAGGGGTCTGCTGTTGGAGTACGAGATTCATTAGCCTTGTCTTGGGCAGATTGGATTAATAGATCTGGGCTACTGCAGTTGGCCTTGTTCCTTACTGCCCAAGGGCATTCCAAAAGGACATGCCCATATTCCTCACACAGATCGCATCAAGTATGATTGGCATATTGTAAAGAAATGTGACCAACCTCTCCACAGTTGTCACAATGTGGTTTATCACAGGTACTGGATAAGTGAGTTCTATTACCACATCGGTAACAAGCCCTCGGTTGTCCTGAGTTAAAAACATACTCCCCCATCTCTCCCTAACATGAAGGAGTTAGGTATATGACATATACCAGCATCATTTTGTTGCAATTTGACTTTATATCTCCACCCTCCAGTCCAGAATAATTCAGAATCCAAAATTGCTTCTGGATCACTAAGAACTGTGCATTTTTTGGAAAGCCAATATGTGATATCGTCCACATGTACCCCCTCATTGCGGAACATCACAGTAACATTTTTAATGAGAGGTTTTGTCAAAGGAGTCACTATAAAGGGAGTCCAAATGGGTGAAAACTTAACCTGCCCATATCTCTCCCAAAATAAAAGTAATATATAAGAGGACCTAAAGCTTACATCATAATTATCCTCCCCAGATATGTTAATAAAAGCAAAAACCTCTCTGGGTGAGAACTTTAGAGAATCTTTTAATAAAGTTTTCCCCACAAATTGTCTATCAGGTCTGTCAGGTAAGCCCCCCTTGTATCTAATTCGCACTGCATTGCATCACAATGCTGCTTCCTTTTTAATTTTGATACATAATTCAGATAATAAGGGCCTAGGGGGAAGGGTAGTGTCCTTGCTACCATCGGTTCTCAGTATTGGTACCCTCCATTACATTCCCTTCAGTGCTAAGCAGAGAAGCTACCTCTGTCTTAATTTGAGCTTACCCTACAACCTCACATTTCTCTCAGACAGTATTTTTAATGTCTCAGTCTTATCAGTTTGTAGATCAGCACATAAATCAGCCGGCTTCCATTCTGGTTGAGTTGGTGAAAATATTAACATGGGATCCCATTCAGGGTCCGGTAACCATTCTCCTGATGCCGTTTTCTTCCAGCCTGCTTCTACTAAGGCTTTCCATGGTTTCCAAGCTGTTTCAAAAAAATCTTCCTGCACCACAGTATCGTGTGCTTGAGTTGTATTCAGCTATCCGGATGCTCCCCCTTGTGGAGCCTGAACAGAAGAGTCTTGTATATTGTGATTGGAAAAAATCCAGGCTGCTCGCTGCTCTTTGCTTTTCACTTCTCCTTTTGACCCAGCATTAGACTGTTGTCATTCAGAAAATGAAAACACCGTAGCAGCATCTGGATCTCCCTTTTTTTTAAAGTAATGTACTGTTTGCTCCATACTATGGGCTTCCATCGATACACTCAGTTTATTTGTGCTGTCAAACACAAACCCAGATAGTTTAGAGAGAAACTTCGGTTGCATTTGTGGGGTGAGCCGATCGGTCGAACTAGGAGTTGCTAATAAGCTACTCGTAGGAGTGTTGTTTTTACAATTGTCAGTTCTGGTTTCCCTCGTTATTTCAGAAACATTTGTTGTTAAACATTTTTATTGTTGACTTAAGGCAGAGTCTGCATAAAGAAAATCAATACATGACGCAAACATAAGGTATGATCAGTAATTACAATTGACACAACAATCTGTCAGTTAGCAGTGACCATACAGGGTGTCAGTTCACATATGCTTTACACCACCGACTGGGATCGCCAGAAAATAGATAATTTTGTAAAGAATCAGGTCCTATCAACGAAGGAGAGCATAGATCAATATAAGGTAAAATACACCCTAACGAGGGATATGACAAGAGAAATCAATAATATCTGGTCACTCTACCATAGGTGTGTTTTATTCCCATGTGATTTGTAATATCAACTATATACAGCACTGGCAGTCTTTCTTCATGTTTAATTATGTCAGGGAGGTATGAAAAGACAGGAAGGAGAAGGAAGGAGAGGGGGACTTTGCAAATGGGGCTATCCCCACCCTATAAAGGGGGTCTAAGCCATGAGACTGGGAGAAATATTGTGACAGTACTTGGACCTTAAGATACGGTTGCCAACATTGGTCATAACGAGATAGGGAGCCTTGGGCAAAACTCAAGATCCTCTCAAATGCGGCCCCTTGGGCCAAGGCCAAAAGGAACTGATGGAAAGTAGGGCTATCAGGGGTTCTCCATCCCATCAGAATGAGTCTTTTGGCCAATGCCCCGACCATAGTGATCCACTGTGCCCCAGGACTATACTTAGAAATCTCAGAACTGCCACAACCCAGAAGGAGTAGGGCGGGACCCGGGACAATATCAGGGAACAGTTGCTGACACATGTACTGAATGGCTCACCAGAACTGTTGAAGGTTCGGACAATCCCAGAGAACGTGAAGAAGATGGGCTCCTTGGTTGCCACTTCTCCAACAAGTGTCAGACGGGGTAAGTCCCATTTTAACTAGTTTCGCCTGGTCTCTATACCATCTCTGAAGGGTCTTGTTCATGATAAGCCTTGTACGCCCATCCTGACAAGCCAAATGGATACGTACCCACCCATCCCCCCATTATTGTTCTGAAATCTGGGTCTGTAACTCTTTTCCCCATTGCTGCCTAGTG
The DNA here is from genome assembly GCA_016271365.2 of Neoceratodus forsteri. NCBI lineage: Eukaryota > Metazoa > Chordata > Ceratodontiformes > Ceratodontidae > Neoceratodus > Neoceratodus forsteri. The sequence goes on from CM057451.1 coordinate 229,094,788, forward strand.
CTCTGGGTAGGATCCGGGGTGGAGTCCCTGAGGGCGTGATATATATTACTAGCTTTACTCTTGGTAACTTTAGTCCATGAACCAATAGGGTGCATTTTTTTTTGTGAAGAGTTGCTAATGGGCGACTTTGGAAGATGAGATATAGCATCTCTTAACTGAAGGTATCTCCAGAAATGAGAAGTTGGAAGCTGATACCTCGCCCTCAGAGACTCAAAGGAATCAATAACAGTTGTCCCGGAGATTAGGAGGTCGTGTATTGAGGATAAGCCCTGTGTCTCCCACAATTTCCAGTGCAGGGTAGATTCCCCTATTTCCAGGGCCTGATTATCCCATAGAGGCATGTAGTCCCATGGGGCCGGATCGTAGCCCAGCATAATCATGGCTTGTTTCCAATATTTAACGGAAAGTAATATGGGGGGGAGAGAGGCTCGGGGGCAGTTTCTTCTTAACATATAAAGTAACTGCCGGAGAAACAGCATGAATTAGGGATGCTTTAACTGAAGGAAACCCTGTCCAATTTTAGAAAACCATCTAAGAGTCTGAGCCAACACAAAGGACATATGGTACCACTGTAACCAAGGGAGTCCCCAACCCCCCCTTCTCCAGTGCTGTCGAAGTTTCAGTTTGCTATATCGGGGTGGGGCACCCTCCCAAATAAAATTACCCATAAGGGTCTCCAATTTCTGAAACCACTTCTGGGGTATAAACAGGAGAAAGTGGGCCAGTAGATAGAGCATCCTCGGGGCAGCCATCATTTTGATCGATTCAATTTTTCCAGCCAGTGAGAGCTTTAATGCTTTCCATCTCCCCATATCAACCCTAAGCGAGTCAATCAGAGAATTGAAATTGGCCGCAAGCATTTTAAGCGGGTCTGGGTGCAAAATAATACCCAGATATTTGATACCCTGAGGGGACCACCTTAGCCCTAAGGCAGTAAAATCCGATCCGGAGGTTGAGGAGTTTAATGGGAGAATTTCTGTTTTGGACTGATTTAACTTTAACCCTGATATCTTAGTAAACTCATTCAGGGTTCTGAAAATTGTCTGAATCCCCAATTGAGAGTGTTCGGTCGTGATAAGCAGATCATCTGCATACTGAAAGGTCTTATAATTGATGTCCCCCACTTGGATCCCCGGGATATCGCTGGAAGACCTAAGTGCAATGGCCAAAGGCTCCATAGCTAAAACAAATAAGAGGGGAAAAAGAGGGCATCCCTGTCTCATGCCCTTTTGCAATTGGAAGGGCCGAGACATGGTGCCATTGGTCAGCACCGAGGCTAGGGGTGCGGCATACACCAACCTTATCCAGGCGATATAGTTGGGGCCAAAACCCATGATGGACAGAGTATGAAATAAATAGGCCCATTCGACTGAATCAAAGGTCTTTTCAAAGTCGAAGGCCATAGCAACTGAGGGGGTTGGTGAAAGTTTAACAAAATGCATTAGTGACCCTAGTGTTCTATGATGATCAGACCCTAAACGGCCTTTAACAAAGCCCACTTGGGAAGGACCCACCAAGTCCTGCAAGAGGGGTTCCAGCCAGGCAGTGATAACCTTATCCAATATCTTGGCATTGATTAGGGAGATAGGGTGATAGCTGCCTGGGGACAGCGGGTCTTTCCCTTTTTTGGGGAGTACTGTAGTAACAGCTTCTCTCATAGAGGCGGGTAGTTGTCCAACCAGTAGGGAGTGCCGAAAAACCCGGACCAGATAGGGGGCCAAATTAACACCAGGGAGTCTGTACAGATCAATAGGCAGTCCATCCTTCCCGGGGGTTTTACGTAGATTTAAAACGTGAATTGCTTGGTTAATTTCCTCAGTTGTAAAGGGGGATTCTAACAATTTAGTGTCCGACTGGAGATGCTGGGGATGGGTAGCGAGGATAAATAAGCTTGGATCTCGACTGGATCAAAGGGGTTTGGTGAAGCATATAATTTTTCATAGAATTGAGACATGATCAAATTTATCCCTGAGTTTGCACGACAGGGGTTTCCAGACGAATCTGCCAATGCATATATCATCTTAGAAGCATGCTGGCGCTTAAGATGATAGGCCAATAACTTGCTGGCCTTTTCTCCCCCCTCCCAATATGCATGACGCATGCGTCTAAGATTTAGCTCGGCCTGCCGAGATAAATGAGCACTGAGAGAAACTCGGGTACTGGCTAACTGTGCTAGCAAATCAGGAGAAGGAGGTTTATTGTCTAGGGCTTTGTATTGGGCTTCCAAGTCTTATAATTGCTTCTCCAAGGCCCGCTGCTCAGCCACCCGGCAACGCCTCCTGGCTGCTGCAAAGGCTATTATCCTACCATGAATGGTGGCTTTAAAGGCCTCCCATAAGGTTGAGTCAGATACCTCTCCATTATCATTATCAGTCCAGTATTCTGCTACAGCCTGGCCAATCCAGTTAAGAAATGTTTTATCTTCTAGCAACAGTGGATCTATCCACCAGGCCTGAGAGTGATGGGGGACCAATCCCCTCTTGAAAACTAATTCAAGTGGAGCGTGATCAGAAACATAAATTGGGTGAATCGAAGCCCCGGCCACTTTCTCATATAACCCTGAGGATACGAGCCAAAGATCTATCCTACTGGAAGAGCCGTGGGTTGGGGAAAAACAGGTATAATCATGGTCACCTGGGTGTAACACCCTCCAGGCATCCAATAAACCGAGTTCAGACATAAGTTTCCCCACTGCTTTCTTAGCCTGTCAATGGGGTTCAGGGGATTTATTGCTTCTATCTAGGGTATGATCCAATGTTAAGTTAAAATCCCCTCCCAAAAGTATTGGGGCTCTGTTTTTATTAAAGTCCAGGATAGCCTGGTTGACCGTATGGAAAAATTGAGGGCAGTCCTGGTTAGGGGTGTATATATTGGCCAGAACCAGGGGACCCTCAGGGGTTTTGACCTCCACAATAATCCATCTCCCTTCATGATCCCGTATAAAGTCCTTCACCTTCCATCCCAGATTTTTGTGCTTAAGTATGGAGACTCCCCTTTTATGGGTGGGAGCCACACTGTGAAGCTCTTCAATCACCCAAGCTTGCTTAAGCTTAGTAGCTTCTTTGGAAGAGAGTTTAGTCTCTTGCAGGAAGACCACCATTGAGGCTAACTTTTTTAGGTGGATTAAAACCTTCTTCCATTTAATGGGTGAGTTAAGTCCCCTCACATTCCATGATATTAGCATAGGCTCCATTCAGACCTAAAGTGAAACATGTCAGCGGAATTTGTGACCGGAAACGTTAAATGGTGAGCCCAAGCAAGCCCCCCCACTCCTTCTTACCTTCCCATCAAACATTAACGGAGCACCCCTTAGCCCCGTTAGAAAGATTGCCATAGTAACGTAAACACAACACCAAAATTTCAACATTATAACCTGACAGGGATATATATTAACATGTACTATCCCTACTAACTGAGAGCAATTCAACCCCTTCAAAATAACAAAACCCATCCCCCACCCCTTTGTTCGCACCTTTGCAATCCCACAAAAGACCAACATCCACTGTACGTGTCGGCTAAAAATAAAAGCAAGCCCAGACACCAGTGCAGGTCGCTGGGAGGTAAGTGACCCCATAAACCCATCGTAACCAGGTAGATGGACTCTCCTAGTAACCCCTTTTAAAGGAGAAACATTAATAATAAAATAAAAAAATAAAAAACTTCCACACAACAACGGCCAAAATGGTGTCATCCGATATAGTGATACGGGGCAGTTGTAAAAGCTGAGCAAGACCCCTCATATATTTGTGATAGTGCCTAAGGCGAGTTTACAGATATGCAGAGCCGCAAATTAAGCCCTGCGCAGCACCCTGTTTGACCCGGTTGGTTATGCATATCATCCAGTGCAAGCGCTGGGAACCCCAGATCTACACATCGAGTAACAAAGGACAGCAAGTGACAAAAAAAAAAAAAAAACTGCTCGAGTAGGGACCTGAGGGCCACTCTAAGTTATTCTCTGATGGGAAGTCCCTTTAACTTGATGCGTAGTGGTTCTTCCCTAAACACGGCAATGTCTGTTGATCCACAGGCACGCCTAGCATTACAGAACTCAAAAAACCATACAGTATTAGTAATCAACCAGTTGATTTTGTTGCAGAGGTAAGGCTATCCATATTGCTTGCAGTTAGTTCCAAGGCCAGTCCAGCAGCCGGGGCCCCAGAGTTCTCCATAGGGGTGTCAGCTGCCCCTTCAGACCATCGCAACTGTTTGGCTGCTGAAGATTTTGAGCCGGCCGAGCTGGAACATCTAGGTGGGGGAGGGAGGTCGCGAGGGATATCCTCAATAGGGAGATCCATCAGGACTTTGTATTGATTGTTACTCATATCTGGGGCAAAGGAGTCATGAGAGGCATTCAGATCTGGACTGCAGCTCCTGCTTCTATTTCTGGAACGAAGCTGTGGGGTTTTGTCAATGTGACCTCCTTCGATCCTAGCCCTTCTTCTGTTCTTTTTCTTACTTCCTGGGGATTTTTGAGGAGTAGACCGGGTGAGGGTCAAGGTATGTCCACCTAGGTGAGAAGTCGAAGCTGCCACATCCTTCGGGGTTACGGAGCCAACAATGTCCATCGGGGCAGACTGAGCAGGGTGGGGTCTTGAGCTGTAAAATGCACGCAACTTGCCCCAGTTTAATTTGGGTGCCTGTGAAGCGATAAAGTCCTCAGCTGATAACGGATTATCAAAAACCCGTGGTGATCCATTAATCACAATCCGTAGAGATGCAGGGTAATGCAGGGAATATTCAAGGCCAAATTCTGCACACGCCCTCCGAGCTGCTGTGAAGGCCTTCCGCCTATTCGTGACCTCCAATGAATAATCAGCAAATATTTGTATTTTATGTCCATTCCAGTTTAGCTCTTTCTTCTGCCGTGCTAGTTGTGTCACCCGTTCCCGGTCTTGGAATCAGAGAAAGCGGGCTAAAATGGTACGAGGGCGCCCCCCAGAGGGGGGCCGTGGGGCCAAAGTTCTGTGTGCTCTGTCCAGCTCCCACGGGGACCCGCACTGGCAGTCCAACAATAAGGGTAATACTTGTTGGAGAAAAGCTATTGTATCATTCCCTTCGCAGCCTTCAGGGAACCCCATGAATCTGAGATTGTTTCGGTGGCTGCGATTCTCCAGATCCTCCACCCGCGCCCAAAGGTGCTGTATCAGTTGTCCCTGCTCTTGTATTTTAGCCCTAGCCTTATGCCAGCCATCCTCCACCTCCGCTAGCTTATGTTTGCAGATGTCGGCCCTCTGTGATAAGTCTACAATGTCCTCCGTATTCTTTCTCATGGCCACGTCCACTTTATCTATGCGATGCAAGATTTCTGCAAACATTTGCCTAATTTCTGTTAAGTTGCTTTCCGTTGCCATCAGGGAAGGTGTAGATAAGGCCTCCATGCTGTACGTGGTTGATCCGGGTAGCAGCTGAGCGGAGCGTGAGCACACCGTGAAAGAGAAAGCAAAGCAAAGAAATGCGCCCGATTTGTACCGTGTCGGTCCAAATAACAGTATCGGGATAGCCACCTGTGAGTACTGAATCAAATTTTTTTACACCGTTGTGCAGGAGTAGATGAAATAATGCCGGATTTGGGGGTTACTGTTGGGAGCAAGCCGTTTATGCGACCATTCAGTTCGGCTGGTGGCCACACCCCCATTTCAGAAACATTTGAGTCACCTTTTATGCTAATTGCTTCTTTTTTAGGCAAAGAAGCACTTTTAACATCTGTATTAGATAGTTTTGGATAGTGCATATCCTGACATTTGTGAACAGGTGCTGTCATAGCGTTATTGATCAAGGCTGACTCACCCAGCTGGATCTGTTCCTTTAATGCTCCTGTGTCATCAGGTGAAATGGCAGGCCGCTCTGTCAATATAGCTGTAAATAATTCCTTCTCCTTTGTAACTTCATGAAGTAAACCCTGGTGTTGTTCCTCTGTTATTCGTTTCTCCTGTAGAACTTGTTCCTCTGGCAAAATAATTTCCTCAGGTTGAATTACTGCAGAGGGAAATACTTCACTTTGACTGAGGTCTTCTGTAGATACAAATATTTCCTGCAAGTCAGGATCTATATCAATCCCCATCAGGTCAATGTCCGTCATCGCTGGGGCCTCTGGTTTGTTCAAGGTAGGAGAGGAGGCCTTCTCTCCCACCTCTACCTCCATCCACATCGAACAGCACTCTGAACTGGCCATGCTCACAGCCAGTGAGTCCCCCTACTACAGAGTAGGGGAATTTCCCTGGTGTCCTGGCCAAATTTCCCTCATTCACTAAAAAAAACACCAACAGCTCAATCTGGTTTAAGGTCAGTTGGCATTCATCTGTATCCTCTTCCCCCGGGTCGTGCCTGAAAATAGGCAGGATTTGTCTAGTGCATTTACCTGGTCAACAAAAACTAAATAAAAATAAAATAAATAAAATAAAATAATTCTGGGAGCTTCTTGATTTTTAAGCCTAAGGGTAAGTAATCTACCAGCCTTTTCACCCCGATCAATATACAATGCCCTAGTTTTCAGAATAGCGAATTCAGCCCACTCCCTTAATAGCTCACTGTGTTGGTTTCTAAGCCCTACCTACATCTGTCCTCTTCTGTAGTGTTAGGTGAGAGGAGGGCTTCCAGACTACGAATACTGGACAAGCATTCTAGTGCCTTTTGCTCTTTCATGCACTTCCTAGTGGAGGCTAAATGTATAAGTTCCCCTCTGACAACACATTTGTAAAGCTCCCCACTCCATGTCCGTCCTGCCAGTGGAGTGTAAGTTGACCTCTGTATACTGGTCTATCGCTTGTGAAATTCATTCAACTATTTTCTCATCTTTAAGTAACTGGTTATTGATTTTCCAAATCTTTTCTTTAGGTAGATTGGGGAAGAGATTCATTTGGCACTGAGTTATTGAGTGATCTGAAATAACTCCTGACTTTACTTTCTAATACCCCAGGTATCCATGTATGGCTGATCAGGAAATAATCAATTCTTGATGAAGAGCTATGCACCTCGGACCAAAATGTGTATTCCCTAGAATCCAGGTTAAGTAATCTCCAAGGGTCACAGAGGCCCAATTGGTCAAGCAGGTCCCAAACTGACCTCTGCGCTGGGGAGAGGCCATTCCATCTCTAATCAGATTTATCCAGCTCGGGGGAGAACGGCAAGTTCCAGCCCCCACCTAGTATAATAGGCAGTATGGTGAAGGGTAACACGGCAGCCAAAAGCTCTGTAAAGAAAGCTGGGCTATCTGCATTAGGTCCGTACACACATCCTAGCACTACCTCCATCCGGTCAAAAAGCCCTTTCAGAAGTAGGTAGAGGCCATTTGGATCCTGAGTGCATTGTTCACATACAAAGGAGACGTGTCTAGATAACATAATAGCTACCCCCTTGCTTTGTGTGCTGCTCCCTGCAGTATAAACTTGTCCCACATATTGTCTCCAGAACAGATTGGCTTCAGACTCCAATAAGTGGGTCTCTTGTAAGAATGAGATGTCCCTCTTAAGATGTTGGATGTGTTTTAAAACTTTGTCTTTTTGTTTTATTGTGAGCCCCTCTAATATTCCATGAAAAAATCTTTCTACAGTTCACCATTTCCTGTGCCTGTATGTGCACTAACGGTATCCAGATGGCCATTTTAAGGCTATATAAACTGTAACTCCTAATTCAATGATGCCAGAAGCCCCCATCTCCCCTTACCTTTTCAGGCCAACCTCTTCCCAAGTATCCCTTTCCCATAGAACAATTCAAATGCCAGTACCTGAAACATGAAATGTCATAGATCCCAGAAATAAAACAAGCTCCAAATACCCCTAGTCTGTATTAACCTGTGAAAAAGATACTTAGTGACAGTGTTGTAATAATTGCAATCCCCCCACCCACCAACAAAAATAGTTTATGGTACATGATGCCCACCTATCCGCAGTGTCTCTCCACCTCCCCCACCTTCTTAAGTGAGAAGTAAAACGTGCTCCTCCTGGAAGCTATCTGGGTAGAAATAGGATTGATATGTCCAGAAAACTGTTTCCCAGTGAGTCACATATCGAAGTTGTCCCCACATAATGCAAATAAGTTCAAACTGTAATACACTTAGCGTGTGTTGAGAGACAGCTGCTAGTTATGCACTCCATCACTTGGCAGTAACAACAAACAGAACTTGATGTTGAACCCTTTAACACAAGCTGAAAAGCAGCACAGAAGCCAAATATCACACAGCAATATAGGAAATAGAGTAAAAAAAAAATAGGGTCACTCTCATAGTAAAGAAAATGTAATTTTCCTACGTAGCCCTTTCAGTTAAACTAAAAGCGATGGCATCCCTTTTTAGATTAGCAGTAAGAAAAACAAGACAGTTCAGTCACATTATGGTGCTCCTCCATGTGTAGTAGTTATCCACAAGTCTGAGCCATATTCGCTTAGCAACTTTGACACGAAGTTGCAAATAGCCCAAAATAGAGGGCTACTGACTGAGCCTGGACTTATATTTCTCAGAATTAAACCCCTTCAAGAAAAAAGAAAAAAGTCACTCACAGTTCATATAAAGTAGGTCACCGCTGATCTTGTGGCCCAGATTCAAACATTTATGCCACCTGGCAGATTCACAAGAGAGACTGTGCGACTCCGGACCAGGAGGGGAAGGGGATTGTCCTCTGATGTGTGTGGACCAAAACCAAGGTGATTTTCCTTGGAAACTGAAGGTTAGTCTCTGAGCTTGAAGCATACCTCCAGTAGGCCAGAGATGTGAAGCCATTGTAGCGAGGCATGACAACCTTCAATTGTTTTTAAATAGCTCTGGAAATCCCTCTTTCAGGGCATCCTCTGCACTCTTCGGGTCCTCATAGGTGGTCCAGTTGCCGGCTATGAACACTTTGAACCTCGCAGGGTAGCCCATTTGGAATTTAATGCTCACTGCTATTAGTTTAGTCACCATGGGATGAAAGGAAGCCCTTCTCTGACTCACTGTGAGTGGTAGGTCATGTGCCACACGGAACTTCACTCCTTCCCATGAAATCTCTTGTAACACTCTCACTTTAGTTAGGAAATGCTGCTTTTCTTGAAAATTGAGAAATCGGAATATCAGAGTATGAGGCAGTGCACCCAGAGGAGGCATGGGACGCAGAGTGCGATGAGATCACTCGATGGCATAAGTAGGCCTAAATAGAGAAGGGCCTGTGAGTTTGGTTATGAGCTTCTGGGTAAAGAGCACTGGATCTGAGCCCTCCTCCTTTTCAGGTAGGCCTACAATGACCGTATTGTTTCTCCAACTTCTTCCCTCTGAGTCCTCTACTTTTGCTTCAGGTTTGGCCATGTGATGTTTAGTCGCTACTGTTTCTGGTTCTAATCGACCCACTTTCTTCTCCACTGATATAATTCAGGCCTCATTGTCTCCTGTTCTTTTGGTGATGTACTCCAGAGCCCCGGCCTTGGTTTTAAGTTCAACAGTAAGGGATCGGAGCTCCTCTCAAAATGGTTGGCATTCGGCTAGGAAACGGTCCATAGTAAGCAAATTTTGGTCAACTTGTACAATTGTGGCTCATATGGTGATGCCAGGCTGAGATCTGTTCTTTTTGTTGGCCTTCTCAGGTGTTAGTGGCGGTGTGTGATGGGGTTACACCGGCCGCATTTCTGCATCCATTTCCACGCTGAAAAAGCTCTCTTTTTAAAAAACTGAAAACTGCTGTACCGCTTCTCTGCAGAGTTTTAAATAAATATAAGTCCAGAAGTTTAGGGGGACCTTAGTTTAACAAAATTTGGAACAGGGTTAGCGGGAGCGCTCTAAGAGCTGCTACTCAGTTAGCTGCATCACAAGACTCCCCGAGCAGTGGTTATGATAATAAAACATTTAATATTTGACCTCATAAGTAGTATGAAACATAAAAACATAAAATGTGATGCCAGATAAGGACCACTTGGCCTGTCCAGTCTGCCCATTTCTTCCTACCTACACTATTACTGCAAACTGTGTCTGACCTACAGCTCTTTCTCCTTCCCCTCATCCATTCCACAATGATTCCCTTGTGCTTATCCTATGTATTCTTGAACCCCACCACCTCTGAAGAAGTACCTCCTCAAAACTCTCCTGAACCTAGCCCCCTGCAGCTTTATAGCATGTCCCATTGTTCTTGAGCAACTTTTCTTCTGCAAAATACTTCCCTCCTGTACCATATTTACCCCTATGAGGTAATTAAAGGTCTATGTCATATCCCCCCTCTCCCTCCTTTCTTCCAGGGTGTACATATTGAGGTCCTTTAGTTTCTGCTTGTAGGGCTTTTCATGTAGATCCTGCACCATTTTAGTTGCCCTCCTCTAGACCACCTCCACTCTGTCTATGTTTTTCCAGAGATGTGGTCTCCGGAACTGGATGCAGTACTCTAGGAGGGGTCTTACCTGTGATCTATACAGAGGCAACACCACCTCCTTCTTTCTGTTGGTGATACCCCTCACTATGCACCCCAGCATCACACTAGCCCTCCCAACTGCCTTGTCACACTGTCTGGCCACCTTTAGGTCATCCAATAGGATTACCCTCAGGTCTCTTTCCTGCATGGTGGTTGTAATTCCACCCATTTTGTACTTTGCCCCTGGGTTTCCGTGCTGTAAGAGCATTATTTTGCACTTGTTTTTGCATTGAAACCCAGCTGCCATACCTTTGACCATTCCTCTAGTTTTCTTAGGTCCCTACTCATCCTCACACACACACACATACACACACACACACACACACACACACACACAGTGCCCACCCTATTTTAGATTTTGGTGTTATCCACAAGGAGGCAGACATTCTCTTCCAGCTTCTCTGTAGTGTCACATATAAAGACCTTAAAGAGGACTGGTCCCAGCACTGATCCCTGAGGCACCCCTCTGGTTACCCTCCATTCCTCTGAGAGAACTCCATTTACCATCACCCTCTGCTGCCTATCGTCTAACCAATTTCTTATCCAGTTTACCACCTTTGGACCCACTCCTAAGCTACCCAACATATTTACTAGTCTCCTATGTGTCAAAAGCCTTACTGAAATCTAAGTAGGCCAGGTCCACTGTTCCACCCTGATCTAAATTCTTTGTCACCCAGTCAAAGAAATCTATCAGATTTGTTTGACATGACCTCCCCCTTGAAACCATACTGCCTTGGGTTTTGTAACCCACTGGATTCAAAATATTCTACAGTCCTTTCTTTTAGCAGTGGTTCTATTAACTCTTAGCAACAGCAACCAGCAACAGCAACAGCAACAGCAACAGCAACCAACAGCAACAACAACAACAGCAACAACAAGCAACAACAGCAACAGCAACAACAACTAGCAACAGCAACAGCAACCAGCAGAAGACACCAGGAGAAAGGACTGCTGTGTGACTGAACTTCTCTGCTGGGACTAAAGTAGAAGAACTTTTGTATTTGACCTTCAATTAAGGGTAAAAAAACTAACAAACAAAAAAAAAAGTGTGTGTTTGGGTTAACTGAACTGAATGGGTATCTGAAGAGTTATCTAGGTGTAAATCTCAGGTGACTGAAAGGACTTAACTGCTATGAGGTTTAAATTACTTGTAGAAAGATCTGGTAAGTAGGGGGAGTGGCTTAGCTAGAAGGAAGCTACATTTAAAGACTGCCTTAGAAAGTTTCTGCTAATAACTTGGCAGAAGACACCAGGAGAAAGGACTGCTGTGTGACTGAACTTCTCTGCTGGGACTATATTGCCCTCCTTCCCTTCCCTCCACCCAAAGCTAGTTCTATTTTTATAGGCACAGGATTTGACTGACAACAGGAACTTCCTGTTTAGTTGCAGGCAGTGAGTGATCACAGAACCACCAAGGACCCACCATCCTAGAAGGGTAAGAGTAGCTCTCTGGCCCCCTCTAGCTGCTGGAGGTCTGCCTCTGAGCAAGTAAGTGGTCTACTGCAAAATATAGGATATTCGTGTCTCAGAACAGGACAATCAGGAGCTTAAAGGGCACACAGGCAGAAAGTAAGGAGAGAGAAAAAAAACAGAGGAAAGAGTAAGGATTGCAAACAGTTAAAGGGCCAGAAATAAGACATGATTGGAGTGGTGCAGTGCAGTGGCTATGGAGCAGCAGTCTTCCGGGAGATGTTCTGGAGGATGCAGTGTTGTCCCATCTGCAGGCACCTCTCTGGGCTGAGGGAGGAGGTTGCTCATCTCCAGGCTGAGTTGGCCAGGATTTGTGGGACCTCCCCTTCCACCCAGGGACCACCAGTGCCACTGCCGTTGCCTCAGAGGTTGCCAAGAAAGAGGAGCGGTTGGACCACAGTGGGCTCAGGGAGGGTGAGGGTGGTGGAACAGAGGCGCATCCCTCCCGTTGTACCTCTCCACAATTCCTATGCCATTCTGGCAAAGTGTGGTTCCTCTATGGAGGCACCCACAGTGGAGACCAAGGAGGATGCTGGGAACCTCCACAAAGGAGACCCACAGGAGGGTGGCAAGGGACCCTGCAGGGGAAGGAAACAACTCCTGGTGGGGGACTCCATTGTTAGGAAGGTAGAACTGGGGGAGGAAGGGGAGAGGGAGGTAAGGTGCCTGCCTGGTGCCATGGCTTGGAGGGACAGGGAGCGAATCCTCAGGATTGCCAGAGCAGCTGCACAGGGGAGGGAGCTGGATGTCATTGTCCACCTAGGGACAAATGACCTGGCTAAGAAAGGGATTAGAGAAGTGCAGGAAGAGTTTATGGAATTGGGGAGGGGTCTTAGTCAAGTAGCACGCACGGTAACCTTCTCGGAGGTGCTACCCATCTATGGCATAGGAGAGGTTAGGGTGTTCCACACCATGGGATTCAATCAGTGGTTGAAAAACTGGTGTGGAGCTCAGGGATTTGGCTTCATTGGGGACTGGGGTCCACCTGGAGTGATGCAACCCTATACTGGCATGATGGGCTGCATCTGTGCAGGAGGAACCAGGATCCTAGGTGATAGGTTTAAATGCTTCATTGGCAAGCTTTTAAACTAGCCAAGGGGGGAGGTACTGGAAAGGAGCAGGAAAATCCTAGCCCCCCCCAAATAATCACGGTAGTAAGTGCGGCAAACACCAACATAGAGGTGTTGATAGGGAGAAGGGCCGGGGTCAATGGAGAAAGTGACAAAGGCAAGAAGGACAGGGATGGGGCAAAAGGGAGTAAGGCCATCAGGAAATGGAGAGTAATGAGTACCAATGCCCGTAGTCTGGGAAACAAGCTCCCTGAGCTGATGGCCTTAATGGAAGAGGGATGCCTGGATATCATAGCAGTCACAGAAACATGGTACACAGAGAACCATGACTGGGATGTTAACATACCAGGGTACATAACCTACAGGAGAGACAGGCAGGGAGAAGAGGGCGAGGAGTAGCTCTATGTAAAGGAAGGGATAAAAGCAACTGAACCAAAAGTAAACAGGGAGGAGAGGAGGCACTGTGGGTCACCTTGAGACTGGAAAGGTCACCACAATCCGCACAGGGTTTGTACAGACCCCATGTCAAGGGGAAGGAATGGACAAGGATATGATAGAAGGCATTCTTAGAATGGCAGAGAAAGGGAAGATACTGTTGATGGAGACCTGAATATGCCAGATGTTAACTGGAGCACATTTGCTGCAGCCACATCCAAGAGCAGGGCCATTCTTGATGCCCACAGGTGGCAGGCATTAGACAGCTAGTTTCGAACCCACTCGTGAGGGAGCAATCTTAGACCTCGTGATCTCAAACGGGGCAGTGAGAGGATCTCAGATCTAGAAGTGGGTTGCCATCTGGGGACAAGTGACCATCAAACAGTGTGGTTCACGTTAAACTCAGCTACAGAGTCAAGCCATACAAAAGTGAGGGTACTGGACTTTAGGAGGGCTGACTTTGGCAAGATGGGAGAGTGCCTCAGAAAAACACTAGCAAGCCGGCTAGAAGGAGGTGTGGAGCAACAATGGGGAATTATCAAAACTGCCATCACAGAGGCAACAAGCCTTTGTGTTAAGCAAATAGACAAATCAAAATGAAAGAAAAAGCCACTACGGTTCTCAAAAGAGGTGGCTGTGAAAGTCAGGAAGAAAAAGATAGCATTCCGGAAGTATAAGGAAACACAGAAGGAGCAGGACAGAGAGCTGTACCAGTTAAGGCAGAAGGAAGCAGGGAGGGAAGTCAGAATAGCAAAGGCCCAAACTGAGGAAAAGATAGCCAACTCAGTTAAGAAGGGGATAAAACCTTTATAGGTACATCAGCAAGTGTAGCAAGACAAAGGGAGGGACAGTGAGGCTGAATAGAATGAATGGTGGGTGGGCAGAGGGGGACAGTGAAAAGCAGGAATACTGAATGAATATTTCTGCTCAGTATTCACAAAAGAGGAGGGGAAGTGCCTAATCCAATTAACAGAAGCACCTTGATAGGGGGGCGAATCCCAGTCCTTTCACAGAAGAAAGGGTTCTCACGAGAACCCTAAAACTGAAGGTGGACAAAACAATGGGTCCTGATGGAATTCACCCCAGAATTCTAAAAGAATTAAGGGAGGAACTAGTAAAACCACTGGCTACTCTTTTTAATAAATCGTGGGAGGATGGTGTGGTACCCGAGGACTGGAGGAAGGCGGATGTGATTCCCCTTCACAAAAGTGGGTCCAAGACAGAGGCAGGAAACTACCAACCTGTCAGTCTGACCTCTGTGGTAGGGAAAGTGATGGAGTCACTTCTGAAGGAAAGAATAGTCGAGTACCTAGAGGCCAGTGGAGCACAGGACCCAAGGCAGCATGGGTTCACAGCAGGAAGGTCATGTCAGACGAATCTAATAGATTTCTTTGACTGGGTGACCAAAGTAGTAGACCAGGGAGGGGCTGTGGACATGGCCTACCTAGACTTTAGCAAGGCATTTGATACAGTCCCACACAAAAGATTAATAGTCAAATTAACCAGCCTGGGAGTGGGACCCAGGGTGGTAGCCTGGGTAAAACATTGGCTGGACAACAGGACACAGAAGGTAATTGTAAATGGAGTCCACTCTGAAGAAAGGGGGTTACTAGTGGGGTACTGCAGGGTTCAGTATTGGGGCCAGTCCTTTTAATGTCTTCATCAGTGACATTGCAGAGGGACTGAAGGAAAATATGCCTTTTGCAGATGACACAAAGATCTGCAATAGGGTTGATACACAAGGAGGCGTGGAAAGGATGAAAAGGGACTTGGCAAGGTTGGAGGAATGGTCAGAAGTATGGCAGCTAGGATTCAATGCAAAGAAGTGCAAAATAATGCACCTGGGAAACAAGAACCCAGGGGAAGAATACACAATGGGTGGGGAGGTAGTAACAACGACAAAAAAGGAAAGGGACCTGGGGGTAATCATATCAGATGACCTTAAGGTTAGCAAGCAATGTGAGAAGGCAGTAGGGAGGGCTGGGGGTATACTGGGATGTATAGGGAGAGGCATCACCAGCAGAAAACAGGAAGTTGTTATCCCTCTGTACAGACAGTTGGTGAGACCCCATCTGGAGTACTGTGTCCAGTTCTGGAGACCCCATCTCCGCAAGGACATAGACAGGATAAAGGCAGTCCAGAGGAGGGCAACTAAAATGGTGCAGGGTCTGCAAGAGAAGCCGTATGAGGAGAGACTAAAGGAGCTTAATATGTATACCCTTGAGGAAAGAAGGGAGAGGGGGGACATGATAGAAACTTTTAAGTACCTCAGTGGAATCAACAAAGTCCAAGAGGGTAGCATCTTTCAGAAAAAGAGATGTGCAAAAACAAGGGGACACAATTTAAAGATAGAGGGGGAGGTTCAGGGCAATGTGAGGAAGTATTATTTCACAGAGAGGGTAGTGGATGCATGGAACAGCCTTCCTGAGGAGGTTGTGGGGTCTAAAACTGTGGGAGAATTCAAGAATGCATGGGACAGACATAAGGCAATTCTTGTGGGGGGTAGGAAGAAATAGACTGTTGGTTAACTAGGATCTGCGGCCTATCCTGTAGGTAGGGAAATGGGCAGACTAGATGGGCCTAGCGGTCCTTATCTGCCGTCAAAGTCTATGTTTCTATGTTTCTATGTTTCTCACCATCAGTGTCAGGCTGATTGGCCTATAATTGCCATCTTCCTTCCTGCTACCACTGTTGTGAAGTGGGACTACATCCACCCTCCTCCAGTCCTCCGGAACCACTCCTGTTTGCGAGCTTTTAAATAGAACTGTCAGAGATGCAGCCAGATGACTTCCATTCTACCTTAGTTCATGCTTGAACCACTTACTAGTATGTTATGATAACTTTTGTCTTGACCTCCCAGGTACTGTAGGGTGACCTCTGTTATACAGTACCTTAGCTAGAGTTACTCACCCACATAAATACCATCTTGCTCCTAATTATCACTAAGAATAATTAGCCATTACATTTACTAATAATCCTCTATCTGATAGTAGTTGTGTGGGTAGTTTAAAAAAACAGCTTGCTGTAATCTGGCCACAACCCCAAGGAAGAGGCTTTTTGCATCGAAACACTGTTTTTCTTTTTTTTTTTTCTGTTGCCGTGTTTGAATTACTTTGGCATCATTGTGATGATGTTGTATGTTAATACCACCACAGAGACCACTTTTATGGTTGCAAGAGTGTTCTCATACACATTCTTTGGTAATGAGGACCACAAATTGAAGGTAAACGGTTCTGATGTTCTAAAGATATAAGTGAGACCACTCTTACAACTGTAAGAGTGGTCTCAGTGGTGGTATTAATATAATATGGCTTGAGGACAATCCGTACTATATTAACATTTTAAAAAATTGCCCTGAACATGCCCATGAGACACTCTTCACAGAATAATAGTGTCTCACACGTAGAGGAAAGGAGGGCTCCAACTGGTCGGGAGCTCGCTCCCTCGATCTATAATAAATAAAATATTGCACCTACAGCCTTGGGATGCTCTTGTTTTTATGTTCATTAGAGCAGAGCACCCAGACACTAGCACCATGCACTACCTCTCATCATTCTAATATCTCCAAGCCCCCTATCAAAGCTCTGCTGCTTCTTTAACCCTTACCAGTCTGTAGCACAAATGCCAGTCTCAGCACTGTCATTTCTAGTAATCAAGCTCCTCTGCCTACTGGAAGGAGTGGGGTTGTTACATATTTACCTAGGGCTGAAAACAAAAAACTTGTTTTTTAAAATTGAAGTTTATCTGGGTTTTTTGAAACAACAGAGGCAGTGCACACAATCCAGTTGTTGCTAAACATTGTACAATCAGGCAAACAAGTTACAGACTTCATCTCAGTCCATTGCTGCACTGACTAGGTGTCTAAAAACCTAGCAATTGATAGCACTGTACAGGAGGAGAGGAGAGGTGAGGAGAAACGGGAAAGAGTTTACAGAAAGTAGCAACACAAACCAAACTTTATTGGGTTCAAATTAGAATTGGAAAAGGGTAGCCCATCCATAGCAATGTAGGCTCTGCTAAACAAAATCAAACTTATGGTCCATCAGTTTGTGCCTGTAGAAGACAAATTTACTTACCCACCATGAAGTACTCAGACAGCCATCATGGCTGTAGTCCATGTCTTAGTAGTTGTAGTCCGTTTGTTCCTGTCATGCTCAGTAGACAACTGGGTCGAGTCTTCCATGGCCTATAGGCTATGACTCATAACCTCTATGACTCTATGGCACCTGCGGTAGCTAGTTTAGCTCAGAGAATGAAGATGACCACAAGCTAACTGCTCCTGCATCTGAGTCTGTCTGTTCCCCCAACCCTAGATTACTACAGTCCCCCACCCTCATGGCAGCTACAACCATACTATTTCACAGTTTATCTGAGGATTATGCCCTCCCCTTGGTTACTCTTTCTATCCCCGTTGCTTGGTAAATAATACTGTAATCTGCCGAATATCTGCCTGAATAAAGCAAGCATGACAGTTTGCCAGGCTATTCATGATTTTAAGGTGTGCTGTGAATAGCATGTTGTATCTCTCTTCTACTTGTGCCAACGTAATTATAGCATTTGCTGAGAGTGAAAGGAAAAGAAGTCAAAATACAGCTTACCTCGTCCCCCGAAGGCTTAGCCCCCGATTTAAGCTTTTCGGAAAGAAAATGCATTTTTTCCCCCAGTGGAACTTTCTTTATTTAATTTGTCAAAAGTCCAGGAGTTGGGAATATAGCGACTGCTGTGAGGCTCCATTTAGTGTAAAAGTGCGCTGCCGCACCGCTCAGTTCAATGCATTTGCATTGAAGCGAGCAATGCGGCGGTGCACTTTTCCACTAAATGGAGCCTCACAGCAGTCACCATGTTCCCGACTCCTGGACTTTTGACAAATTAAATAAAGAAAGTTCCACTGAGGGAAAAAATGTGTTTTCTTTCTGAAAAGCTTAATCAGGGGCTAAGCCTTTGGGAGGGGGGGGGCGCACTGTATTTTGACTTCTTTCCTTTTTAAGCTGGGACCCTGAATCCCAAGGGCAGCAACCTAAACATTCAGCTAAATGGGAATTTTAACTCTGAGTGGTTGCAGTGCACCTTTGACTTTATATACTTGCAATCTCACAGACCACCACTAGAAGTCTATTTTTCTGTTTCCATTACTCAACCCTGGTTTAATTGTTATTCACAGCTTTCACTGTTAGATTGTTCTGCTTTGCTCAGACTGTCTGTTTTATTTTCAGGCAGCATAATACAGCACATAGCCTAAGCCCTAATGGTGGTATGCTGACTATCTCAATTCTTATGAGGATAATTCTCAAACCTAAGTGTGAAAACTTGAATTAAGAGGAACTATACTTATTAGATGCCATACTACAGTAGCACAAGCAAAAGCAACACAGCACTTACCACCTGCTGAAATCACTGTGGCAGACCCACACTTAGATAATAATTCAGATGAAATAATCCTTTATTCAAAAAAGTGCTGGCTTGCTAGAAATAATGTGGGAGTGCATTAAAAGACAAACTGATATTGCCAAATGTGCCTACCAAGCCCCATGCACACACGCCCTTAGCAACCACATTGAAAATGCGTACAGCTAAAGAACAATAAATAAGTAATAAGTCATGACAGAGTGTGCGCATTATCGGATTTTAATGCATGCCTCAGGGGTCTAGTAAGGCGTGAGGACCAAGGCCAAGTGTCCTTACACTCCTGGGAAGTGCATTACAATCTTATAATGCACACCTTGGAGGGGCTTGTTCTACTTATAAAATAGCTCTAAGTAAGTTTTTTTTATGGAGGAAAATGAGATTCAGCACCTGACCATGCATTTATAGAGATTTAATGCATGGTCAAATGTTGTCTCTCGGCCAATGAAATTTCTAGATTTTTTTGCCATTTTATAAGAGTAACAGTATACTTTTGATAAGCATGTCTGGTGTAATTATCATCATGCCAGTACATCAGAAATGCATCAGGAATGCTCTATAAACGAGCTCCAGAAATTGTGTTTGTTCAAAAGCTTAAATTAACCTTTTGCTTGACTGGACACTTTTCTTTCTGTTCACAGATCACCAACGCAAGTGAAACAGAGGCAATTACTTTTCAGAAGCTGGTCAAAGGACATGCCTACTCTCTCACAGCAGCAGAAGAGGTAATAATAAAGCATTTGGAAGGGAGAACAAATTCAGACTTTCTGCAGCTCCCCACATCCTGTTTCCTTAGTCAATTTTGGTTGCAATGCACAGTACATTAGATGATAGCGCAGAGTAACAGTGCCCTTAAACATGGGGAATAAAGTGTTCAGGAGTTATATGTAGTGTCCATATTTTCTGCAGAAACATCATTTGGCTGTCCCTATCCAATCTCACAATAAAGAACTGCAAATTTGAATCTGCCTGAGAATTGAACACTTTAAACTCTGGATGTCTGATTTCTGTGGACCCTCACAAAACTTTGTGGCCAGTGTCAAACTTTTTTTTGAGTGGTTTGACCACAAGGTCCCCAAACCCCACCCCCATCTTCCGCTACAGCATGCTATGAACCAACACCATCTTTTAAACTAATCCCCTTCTCCTAAGCCCAACTCTCCTCCCCAAGTCTCAGAGTACAGATATTTAAGACTGTAGTTGCACCCCAACTACACTGATGCCAATCTGGGAGGCAAGTGTAGTCATAAACCAGGCTAGCATGTTATGTCCTCCTCCCTCCCACACTGTGATAAGCATTTCTGGCATGTGACAGCATGCCAGGAGATGATACCATGTGTATAACCACTAACCCCCAGCCCACACCATATAGTATGAGACCCCAATTCACAGTTTGTGGGGGCCACTAGTGGCTCAGTTCTGTATTTATTATTAGCCCACTGCTGGCACCCAAGTACAGTATTAAGGGGATACTGTACTGCCAAGGTGTGCCATCCTTCAGATGAGATATTAAACTGAGATTCTGTCTGCCTTCTCTGGTGATTGTTCAGGTGGGCATTAAAGCAACTGTGGTGCTTCTGTGAAAGAATCAGGGAATTTCCCTGGTGACCTGGCCACATTTCCTCATTTACTAAAATGTCACCAGCAGCTTAATCTGGTTCAATTTCAGTTAGTTTACACACACACACACACACACACACACACACACACACACACACACACCACCACCACCAGGATAAGGCAGAAAATAGGCAGAATTTCCTTGCACTCTTTTCCTGGTCAACATAAACTAAATAAATATTTAAATAAATCAGTTCAGGTTAACTAGTTGCACCGTCAACCCCCGCAGAATGCTATTCCTGTTAGTATTAAACAATGTAAGCACACCATGTGAACACCCAGGAGCCAGGAAGGAGGGGGCAGAGTGGCTGGTGTCATTGATGACCCAATGTAGATTAGTCTCCATAGCACCATTAAAGAGGAACTAAAGTCAAAATTTACCAAACAAAAAAAAAATGTTGTGCAGAGTGTTTTGATTTTTAGGCGTACTCCTGGTAGGTCCTTTCCCTTATTTACTGAAAGCAGTTTTTTCCTAAATTTGCTTGCTGGTATAATGGCCCTTGGAGATCTCCATGTTAGCATTTGTTATGGCTCTTCTTGTTCCCACAATGCCTCCTGTCCCATGTGACAGTGATGCATCCTGGACCATTAATTCAGTGAGTAATAACTACTGCAGCAGCAATGTACTGTTAGGAGCTCAGTTATTCTGACTTCAACTAAACTTAGCTAGCATCTGCCCAGACATGGACGCCAAACAAAAATGGGCAGTCATCAAGCTAGGACTGACTGAAGCCACTAACACTTGTGTCAAGAGTCAGAGCAAGAAATCCAGGACCAAGAAGCCAAACTGGATGAGTAGGGAGGTGGTGAAGAAAGAGTGGGATAAGAAGACTGCATTTAGAACCTACAAGAGATCCAGCAGGGAAGAGGACAGAGAAAAATAAGTCAGGAGATCCTGGGGTGTGAGCAGAATGGTAAGGGCAGCCAAGGTGGCTAGAGAACTGAGGCTATCACAGGGGATCAAAGAAAGGGAAAATAATTTCTTCAGATATATATGGGAGAAGAGGAAGTGCAAGGATTAAATTGTTAGGATCAAGAAAGGCAGTGGTTGGGTAGAAAAAGGGTCTCAGCAGGAAGAAGTACTCAACAAGTACTTCTGCTCAGTATTCACCGGAGAGAGAGAGAGAGAGAGAGATGGGCCTGTACCTGAGGGGAAGGGTGGGGAAGGAAGCCATGGATAGGGAAATCATGGTGGAAAGGGTGATGGAAGGCCATAAGGTCCTGAGGGTAGATACAGCACCTGGGCCAGACAGAGCTCATCCCAGAGTGCTGAGAGAGTTAACAGTAGTACTGGCAGGGCTATTGGTGGACATGTGCAGCACTTCTCTGGAAATGGGGTGCATGCCCAGGAATTGGAGGGTGGTACATGTGGTGCCTCTCCATAAAAGTGGGCCCAAGGATGAACCAGGGAACTACAGACTGGTAAGTCTTACCACAATAGTGTGAAAACTGATGGAGATTATCCTCAAGGAAAGACTGGTAAAATTTCTTGAGGATAATGATCTTCAGGACAGCAGACAACATGTGTTGGTCTCGGGCAGATCCTGCCAGAAGAACTTGGTTGACTTTTTTTTTTTTGAAATAATTTGATTATTTTTCATATATGACAGTACAAACAGAAAGCAAACAGAAAAGGGGCAAGGAACAGAAATGAAAACCGGGGAGAAGGAGAAGCAGTACATATACACATCATTACCACTGATAATATTGAAATATGTCTGAGAGATACATATTCCTTGGTAAGGTATCACATCTGAGGAAGTAAATATGGATCTAACAGTCCTTAGAGCAAATATTCCAAGCATGTACCCTTCAAACCAGGTCCCATTTTCTCTCAGCTCTGCAAATAACAGACGTGACCAAACTGTAATGAAGCTTAGGCAATGAAAGAAAGGGGAGAAGAAAAAAAAAAAAGAAAGGGGGGGAAGGGGAAGGGAGGGGAAGAGAAAGTTTATATTGCCCCTTATAATAAATTACTTAACTAGAAGATAGGGGAGACCACTGAGAGCCCTAAAAGTATGTTAAGCCAGGGGAAGTACAATGACTTAGTTCATATCATCCTGGGGAGCACTAAATATATTAATCTTCTTGTGCCACATCTTTAAGGGAATCAATAGACTTCTCTATTTTTCAGTTACAGGTATACTTAACCAAGATATCCAATACATTATTTTGTTATTTCTGCGCTTGAAAGTTGAAAAAAGGCATCCATCTCATCTTAAATGTATCTTTTTGTAGCCTTACTCTAGCCATTAAGCATTCCATGTCTAATATTTTTAGACAATTTTTATACCAGGCATTAGTTGTGGGACTGGCTTTACACATCCAAACCTGAGTAATTGCCTTGAGAGCCAAAGCCACCATAATATTATATAAATATTTCTGTGACTTCCATTTAATTTGGTCTGGGTAGCACCCTAGCACCCAATAAATAGGGTCCTCTGGCATACGCATCCCAAAAACTATGCCCACTTGGTCCATAATTTGTTCCCAGAAAGAACTAATACTGGGGCAGGACCAAAATATATGTAAATGCATCCCCCTATCCCCGCATTCCCTCCAACAGTCATCTGAGAAGTGATGACCAAACTATCTAGAGACTGTTGGGGAACGAAAGTATCTAATAGCAACTTTCCATCAAAACTCCCGCCAACTATTAGAAGCAGTACTTGAGTGAACAGCCCCCCACACTACAGCCCAAATGGGATCATCAATTACCCTCTCCATTTCTGTAGACCAATTTGCTTTAATCGACTCCAATGAGTCTGATTCCAGTGCATGGAACTGGTCAACCAACCGAGAAACAAACCCCTTAGCCTCTGTCCTACTGGCCTCGGCTCTCAAGAAGTCTGCCAAAGGATTAACACTCAGGCCCCCATCCACATCCCTTCCAAACTTTTTCCCCTTCAAAAAGTGCCTGAGTTGCAAATATCTGAAGAAGTTAGAGGTGGGCAGCGAGAACTCTCTTGAGAGCTGTTGGAAAGATTTGAGGTCCTACCCTGTATACAGCTGTCCTAAGGTAGACAAGCCCTTTAACTCCCATAGGTGAAATCCCCAATCCCAACCAAGAGGTTGGAAAACCAAACAAGCATCAAGTGGGGTGGTCATTCTCAAAGTAATCTCACAGCCCATTCTCCTGTTAATCTCCTGCCAAGAAGAGCTCACCAGTTTAGTCCACGGGTTGTTGCAATACAGACAGTGCATTCCTTCTGCATCCATGTATATTAAATCCCTAATGTCTCCTCTGGAGGACTCGGTCTCTCTATCTCAACCCATAACAGAGGGTCTAAGTATCTCATAAGGGAAATCAAGGGTTGGCACTGAGCAGCCCAGTAATATTTTTTAAAATCTGGCAAACCTCCCCCTCCATTCCTTTTTTCCTTAAAAAGCACCTTCCATTTCACTCCAGGCGACTTGCCAGCCCAAATGAATTGGGACAAGGAAGATCTCAGTGCTCCCCAAAAACCAGACAGTGGCCTAATTGGTAGAGACTGGAACAGGAACAAAAAGCGAGGGAGAACATTCATTTTTACACATTCAATTCTGCTAAACAGAGCAAGGGGTAGCTCATTCCACCTATGTAAATCTTCTTGAACCTCCTACACCAATCTCCCATGATTTGAGTGATATAATTTTGTAATATCTCTAGTTATTTTAACCCAAAGATATCTAATATCCTCCTTAGCCCAGCTGTATTTGCTGATCGGGGGAAGTACCCTGTCTTGTGGCCAACCCATAGGCAAAAGCTCTGATTTAGCGTCATTAACTTTGAACCTGAAAACCACATTAAACGACTGGATTAGAGAATCTACCAGGGGAATCTGTCTCACAGGGTCAGTAATATATAGCAAAGTGTCATCTGCATATAAAGAGACCCTAACTTCCACTCTCTGTACTTGAATACCTTCAAACTGTTCCGACTGCCTTATAAGGGCTGCCAAAGGCTCTATACATAAGGCGAACAATAGAGACGAAAGCGGGCATCCTTTCCTAGTCCCCCTCCTGACTGATATCTTTTCAGAGGCAATCCCATTTACCTTCACCCTAGCCCATGGATTTCTATATAAGTTTGCTATCCACTTTCTAAACTTTTCTCCAATCCCAAACTTTTCCAGGACAAGGTCCAGGAAAAGCAAATCAATATGATCGAATGCATTCTCCACATCCAGTGTCAACACCGCCCTTAAAACCTTCGGAGGAAAAGACCTGGAGGCAGACAAAACATTGAGTAATAATCTAATATTATCCTGAATATGCCAGCCTGGGATAAATTCTGTCTGGTCTTTGTGTACTAATTCTGGAGTAAATTCTTGTAAGCGAGAACTCAAAATCTTAGTAAATATTTTAGCATCCTGGTTAATTAAGGATATGAGGCGATAACTCACACACTCCATCAAATCTTTACCCGGTTTTGGCAGGAGGGTAATCGGTGCTTCTTCCCAGGAGGCCAGAGCTTCTCCCCATTCTTGAGCTACATTACAAACTCTAGTGAACAGGGAGGATAGCTCACCTGCGAATGACTGGTAAAATTCCACCACAAACCCATCCGGGCCTGGGGCCTTCCCCCTTTTCAAACTCTTGATAACCTTCAAAACTTCTTGTTTGGTTATTGCCCTGTCCAATCTGTTTTTCTGTGAGTCCTCCAGCTTGGGTAATTCTACGCTATTTAAAAAATTATTCACCTGGGTAAGGTGGTTCTCACCTCTCTCCTGGGAGTATAACTCTCGATAATAATTGCAAAAACTATCCGTAATCTGTACAGGATCAGAAGAAAGGATTTGAGTTCCATATTTTTTAAGACTGGGTATATATCTGTCTGCCTGTTGTTTTCTAAGTCTGAGGGCCAGTAGTCATTGCGCTTTGCCTCCTGTTTCATAATATTTTTGTCTAGTATATCTTAGGTGATTTTCAGTTCTACTATTCATTTCCCTATTGTATTTCTCTCTCGCCTCCATCAGTCTCTCCAGAATGGAAATATCTTTATCGTTTTTTTTTTGTGTGTTCTTTTTCCAGTGAGCTAATGGTTTCTAATAAGTTGTTTAATTTAGCTTGGGTATTTTTGTGTTTATATGTGGAGTAGCTAATAATCTGACCTCGTAAAACTGCCTTCAACCCATCCCATATGAAATGTATATGGGTACCATTCTCTTTATTCTCTGAGATGTACAGTTTGATTTACTCCTTGATTTGGGCTACAAAATTTTTGTCATTTAGAAGCCCATGATCAAATCTCCAGCTACCCTTGGTTCCCGCTCCACGGCATTTTGGCCTAGCACTGATCAGGGCATGATCTGAGAAGGTGACCGGGTGTATTATCAGGTCTACCATGTCACTAACATTTCTGGTTTGTGTATAGAATCTATCAAGCCTAGAGTATGATTTGGCCACCGCTGAGTAAAAAGTAAAATCTTTCACCAGTGGGTTTTGTTGCCTCCATGGGTCTGACCAGCCCCCCACTGATAATAAATTCCTAAGAAGTTTAGAGCATGCTGTCCTCCCTCCCTTCCCTCCAGGGCTCCTATCCAGGAGACTGTTCTCCACACAGTTCCAGTCCCCAACCATTATCACTCTACCTGGGGGTAGAGAATTTACTTTGGCAAAGAATCACCTAAAAAAAACTGCCAGAAGGGGGAGTGGGAGCATACACTGTTACTAAATTGAGTGGGTATCCCATGTATTTGCCACAAACCATCACATAATGTCCCAGACCCTCTGTCATAACCCTGTGGACCTTAAATTGGCGACCTCTATGGATTAAAATAACTACCCCCCCGGGGGAATCCGGACAGAAGCCTGCATGTACTCCACCTATCCACATCCTTCTGAGTTTAAGATGTTCACCCTCAGACAATTTGGCTTCCTGTAAGCATGCCAGATCACACCTTAACTGTCCCAACTCTTGTAGAATTCTCACTCGCTTAACCACCCCATTTATCTCTTTCACATTAATCGATACAATCTTGAGAGAAGCCATAGTCACATATTATGTAGGACACAGAGTCATCATTCGGTATCAAACACTCCCCCTCCATTTCGAAAAACTTACCAAAAAAACTTTTGCTTACTTTGAAGAATAAATGGACCCAAACATAAAAAAAGAAAAAAAGAAGTCCACATATATAAAGAATTACAAAATCCCCGCAATCCAAAATTACCCCCAACATCCCACCCTCTTGGTTAGCCTTTAGGTGTAATAACACCCTATGACTCCAACGTAGATCACAGAAAGAAACCCCAAGAGAGAGGAAAAAAGAACCCCCCCAGGAACAAGAATTGAGAAACAAGAACTCGGGTATCTGAATTCCAGATACCGGTTGGCTCAATCCGAGCTACAAAAAACTGGGGATAATAGTTAATCCCCCAGCTGCTAGGGGCTTATAGCTCCTAGTAATATAGGAGAAAAAGCATGTCTGAACGCTAAGAGGTAGGTTCTTAAATTCAGAACCATACCTCTCTCCTAGTTAATATGAATCCGGTAAGGCAGGCCTTCCAAGCCAGGTACCCCGGGCACATCTTAATTTCCTGCCACGCATCCAGTGGGATAGAGAGAACCAGAGATAACCCACAGTTCTTCCACTTTAAATTTATAATAACTAAATGGAGGATGGGGGCACACCAGGCCAAATATCCACGACCCACCTAATTGAAATATCCATTACCGTCTGCCATGCCCCAGCCTCCCTCAGAACAAACACACTCCCACTCCAGAATGTCCCCTATCCCTTCTTAGTAAACTGTTAACTACTCCGTTTATTCCCCATAACTATCCGACCATCAAGTAGATTCATGGCAGCACCCACCTCCTTATACAAGAAAATGGAAAGAAATAGGGTAAAAACCTACATTAGACATCCCATCTCCACCCTCCGAGTGTGGCCTTTCAACCCCCAGGGACTGTATCCACGTTGCACCAACTAACTGTCCCACTCCATAAGCCCTCCCCTTGAAACCCTGAACCAACACAAAGAAGTTCCATTGAAGCACTTTAAGGGGATACCAGAAAATAATAACAAGGAGAATTCCCCAGAAAAGCCTCCCAATCAGTGCGGGATATGTAAAGAGGGAGACCTCATATCTGAAACAAGAAGAAAGGTAAACACATCTTGTTCATCCGTATCAAGCAAAATGGTGCACAATGTCCCCTTTTAGTCTAAAAGTCTTAGCTTATCAGTCCCAAGGGAATAGACGCTCATCTTGAGGCATTTCTGCAGAATAACTCACCATGCACACTCCTTTCGTGTCTTCCTCAGGTTTTCCTGGTTTGTAGCCACTTTGCCATATCAGCATGTAACGGGAATAGGGCCTCTTCTTGTCTCCTTGCACGCCTTCCTGAACCCGGAGCGATAGACCATAGTAGATCTTCAATTTCCTTCTCTGCTAACTCATCCTTTATATCTGGAATGGGAACCTCTTATGATGTGAGGAAAGGAACAGCAGCCTTAAGGGTATCAAATATTTTAACACCATCACAATTCTGTACCCAGAGTTTTGCAGGGTATCTAAGGTAGGCCTTCAATCCCTTGTCTCTCAGCGATTTTTACTACTTGCAGCACCTTTTTACATTGAGCCAACATTATGGAGGAAAGTCCTGGTCTATATACAGCCTTTGACCATCCAAGTTAGGATTTTTCTTTGCCCACACTAGCTTCATCATTTTCTCTTTCGTTGTGTAGCGGAGAAATTTTACGATCACAGATCTGGGTGGTGCACCTTCCTTCGGCTTAGGGGCACTAGAACGGTGGGCTCTTTCAATCTCTGTGTTAAAACTCTCCTCTAGATTCAATTCTGTCTTAAGCCAAAAATCTATAAAGTCCTCCATACTTGGAGATTCACCCCCTCCGAGATGCCAAATATACAAATGTTATTGCGGCGAGCTCTCGCTTCTGCATCCTCTGCTCTCATGGTCAGCTCCTTCTCTCTCTCTTGTGAAGGTAAGCCAGAGACCTCCCAAAAGCCATATGCTCAGATTGTAGGGTTTCAGCCTGGGTTTCCACTGTAGACATACGTGTTTCTAATTTCTTGAGATCGCCCTGAATTCCCAATATCCTGGCATCGATACAATGTAGTATTTTTAATATTCTGTGCCCCTCAGCTTTTGTAAAGGTTGACATATCATCAGAGCCAGAACCATCAGAGTCTTCCCCCAAGGCTGTAATCAAGGATGAATGAGACCCAGATGGACTTACAGGCCTCAGCTCCTTCTGACTTCTTGAGCGGGTTCAATCTCCCTCAACGAGCATCTTTTTAGTTCTGCCCATTTTACTAATGCCAACAGAAGTTAGGTGCGTCCTCAACAGAGCGTTTCAGTCGCTGATGGATGGAGATTGATTTTATATACCACACCCGAGACACCAGAGCTCAGATTTAGGCTGCCATTTAGCTGATGACGTCACCAGAAGTCCTGGTTGACTTTTTTTGACTGGGCGACGTGGGCACTGGACAGGTGTCATGCAGTGGACATCCTCTACCTGGATTTCAGCAAGGCCTTTGATTCAGTGCTGCATGGTAGGTTGACCAGCAACTTGAGCAGTCTGGGAGCAGGGAGGAAAGGGGTCAGATGGGTCACAAACTGGCTGCAGAATAGACAGCAGAAGGTACAGTAGTAGCCATAGACACAGTCAAATATTTCCAAATATTTTGTGAAATTTCTAAAGAGTTTCTCTCTGCTGCCTCTAATGTGGAAATGCAGAAAGCAGGAGATTTCTCTAGAAATATCACAGAAATTTCAGGAAATATCTGTCCATTTTTTTTTTTTTTTTGCTGTGACTGTAATGGTGGTGGGGGGTGAGGCATCGGAGCCAGGGCAGTAAAAAGTGGTGTCCCACAGGGCTCAGTGCTGGGACCAGTTCTGTTTAACATTTTCATTGCCAACATTGCAGTAGGGATCAAGAGGAAGATCAATCTCTTCACAGATGACACCAAGATCTGTGCAGAGGTGGATTGGGGGAAGGGTGGTAAAGAACTCCAGGAGGATTTGGCACAACTGGAAGAATGATCTCACATTTGGTAGCTTGGATTCAATGCCAAGAAGTGCTAAGTGATGCATTTAGGAGCCAGGAACCCAGAATACAGTTACTGGTTGAGGGGTTGCAGTTGTCCACGACCAAAGAGGAGAAGGATCTGCGGGTGCTGGTAACCATGGAAATGAAGCACTCAGCCCAGTGCAGGAAAACAGTGGCAAAGTCAAACAAGATGCTAAGGTACATAGCAAGAGGGATTAATCTAGGTGTGGGGAAGTCATTTTGTCCCTGAACAGGTCCCTGGTGAGGCTGCACTTGGAGTACTGCATGCAATTCTGGTGCCCCTACTTAAAGAGGGACATCAAACTACTGGAGGGGATACAGTGCAAGACAACAGAAAGGATCCTGGGGCTGGGGGATAAACCTTATGAGGAAAGACTGAGTGAGCTCAATATTTATACCGTGGAGGATAGAAGAGAGAGATGGGATATGATTGATACCTCCAAGTACCTGAAGGGCATGTACAGAGTGGGCACCAGGAGTTTGTTCAATCTAAAAGGTGGAAGGGAAACCAGGGGATGCTCTATGAAGTTGGAAGGGAGCAGGTTCAGGAGGTAGATGAGGAGACACTAATTCACCGAAAGGGTGGTTGCAGGGTGGAACGTGCTGCCAGAGGAAGCCGTATTGTTATGGACAGTGGGGAGTTTCAAGAGGGGATGGGACAGTTTCAAAGGGAAGGTTCAAACCGTGAGCGGGTAGGAGGTGGGTGTGAAGGAGAAAGGGGGAGGGAGCAGCTGAAATCTAATGGATTGAAGTGCTGCACACTCGAGTAGACTAGATAGACCATAAGACTATTGAATCTCCCACTGCTGCAGCCCTCCTCTGATGTCAGCAGAAGAGATTTCTAGGATTTCTTGCTACAGAAAATGCTAGCTTGCGAGTCGGTAGAATTAGTGTGATGCAAACTACTATACTGTAGTTAACAGTAATATGTTTTTACACATAACGTGTAAATTAAGACCAGCCCCACACTTGGGAACAGAAGTATTCGTTCAGTATCCTTGCTTTTTTACTGTCACCCTCTGCCCACATTCCCTTCCCTTTATTAAGCCTCAGTATCACTCCCTTGGTCTTTCTTCGCTCCCTAATGTACCTATAAAATATTTTATCCCCTTTCTTAATAGAGTTGGTTATCATTTCCTCTGTTTGGGCCTTTGCTATTCTGACTGCATTCCCTGCCTCCTTCTGCTTTAACTGATATAGTTCTCTGTCCTGCTCCTCCTGTGATTCCTTATATTTCCTGAATGCTATCCTTTTCTTCTTACCCTTCCCTGCCACCTCTTTTGAGAACCATAATGGCTGTTTCCTTTGTTTTGTTTTGTTGATTTGCTTTACACAAAGGCTTGTTGTCCATGTGATGGAAGTTTTGATTTTTCCCCATTGTTCTTCCACCACCCCTTCTTACCTGTTTGCTAGTGCTTTTCTGAAGTGCTCTCCCATTTTGTCAAAGTCAGCCCTCCCAAAGTCCAACACCCTTGTCTTTATATTGCTTGACTCTACAGCTGTGTTTATTGTGAACCACACTGTTTGAAGGTCGCTTGTTCCCAGATGGCTACCCACTTCTAAATCTTAGAGTCTCTCTTCATCCCTGTTTGAGAGTAACAGCTCTAAGATTGCTCCTGAGTGGGTTCCAACACTAGCTGTCTGAGGCATGCCCCCTGTAGGATATTGAGAATTAGCCTGCTCTTGTATGTGGCTGTAGTGAAGGTGTTCAAGTTAACATCTGGCATATTCAGGTCACCCATCAACAATATCTCTCCTTTTTCTGCCATTCTAAGGATTCCTTCTATCATGTCCTTGTCCATTGCCTCCCCCTGAGATGGGGGTCTGTAAACAACCCCTGTGCGGATTGTGGTGCCCTTTCCTGTCTCCAGGGTGACCCACAGTGCCTCCTCCCCTCCTTGTTCACCCTTCAGTTCTGTTGCTTTGATTCCCTCCCTCATGTACAGAGTTACTCTTCCCCCTCTTTTAGCCTCTCTGTCCCTCCTGTAGATTGTGTACCCTGGTATGTTGACATCCCAGTCATGGTTCTCTGTGTACCAGGTTTCTGTGTCTGCCATGATATCCAGGTGTCCCTCTTCCATCAAGGCCACTAGTTCAGGGAGCTTGTTACACAAACTATGGGCATTGGTACTCATCGCACTACATTTTTGATGGCCTTACCCCTTTTAGACCCATCCCTGTCCTTACTGCCTTTGCCTTTTTCTGGATTTACCCCTGTCTTGCTCCCTATTGACTTCTCTACCTTTCTATCTTCTTCAGTAAATACCCTGTTTTGTGGGGGCTGGGATTTTCCTGCTTCTCTTCAGTGCCTCCCCCCTTGGCTAGTTTAAATGCTTGCCAATGAAGCATTTCAACCTGTCACCTAGGATCCTGGTTCCCCTCCCAGACAGATGCAGACCATCATGCCAGTATAGGTCTGTATCCCTCCAGGTAGACCCACAGTCCCCAATGAAGCCAAATCCCGTAACTCTGCACCAGTTTTTCAACCGGTCATTGAATCTCATGGTGCAGAGTTCCCTAACCTCACCCATGCCATAGACAGGCAGCACTTCTGAGAAAGTTACCATACATGCTACTTGTCTAAGGCCCCTTCCCAACTCCACAAACTCCTGCTGCACTGCTCTGATCCCATTCCCAGCCAGGTCATTTGTCCCTAGGTGGACAATGACATACAGCTCCCTCCCCATGCAACTACTCCCATGACATTTTGGATTTCCTTCCTGTTCTTCCAAGCCATAGTGCCAAGCACTTTACTTCCCTCTCCCCAAGCTCTACCCTCCTAACAATTGAGTCCCCCACGAGGAGTTGTTTCCTTCCCCTTTTGGGTTATGTGCCACCCTTCTTTGGGTCTCTTTTGTGGAGGTTCCCAGCATCCTCCTTGGTCTTCACTGCAGGTACCTCCATAGAGGAACCATGCTCCACCAGAACGGTGAATAAATTTTGGAGAGGTACAACTGGAGGGATGTGCCTCTTTTCCAC
Organism: Neoceratodus forsteri; assembly: GCA_016271365.2. NCBI lineage: Eukaryota > Metazoa > Chordata > Ceratodontiformes > Ceratodontidae > Neoceratodus > Neoceratodus forsteri. The sequence continues at coordinate 229,127,149 of CM057451.1, forward strand.
AACCCTCACCCTCCCTGAGCCCACTGTGGTCCAACTGCTCTACTTTCTTGGCAACCTCTGAGGCAGTGGTGGTGGCCTGGGTGGTGGAGGAGGTTTCCTGAATCCTTGCCAGGTCAGCACAGAGATGGGCAACCTCCTCCCTCAGACCAAAGAGGTGCCTGCAAATAGGGCAGCAACACAGCCTCCAGAACGTCTCCCAGAAGACTGCCACTCCACAGCTAGTGCATTGCACCACTCCCCACATGTCTGTTTCCCTTCCTGTTTAAGATTTTTTTTAATTTATTTTTTAGTGTGTGCAAGCGTATGAGTGTGTTTACCCCCATTCAGTGTGTTGTGCTTTTAAGGATATGAACAGGTGTATGACCTTTGCACTTTTGGGGAAGTGATTTCAGAACTCCTAATGTAAAAGGAAATTGTGCGCCTGGGGTGGGTGGGGTGAGGAACAGGGTGGGTGGGACTAGCTTGTGCCCTCCAGAAACTACAACTCCGACCCCACCACCCCAGTGATGCCTTCCTTCCTTTCAGACACCTATTTCCATGAGTTTAACTAACGGTCTGCTTACTACAGGTCTAATTACTTACGTATCCCCAAAATTACAATTCAATTCGTGTACTCATTAAATCAGCACCCTGTTTACGGAAGGAGGCAGTATAGCGTGCAGTGATCTAAGGCTCTGGCTGCAAATCTGGTGACATCCAGCAGACCATACCTGGGTTTGATCCCACATTTTCCCTTGCACTGTGTGACCCTGAGCAAGTCACTTAACTTTGGGCTCCCAGGTCTCACCTGGAAACAGGCTCTGGCTTAGTGTGCCTGTCCTGGTTAAACAATTTCCCCTTTCCCTTACGGAAGCTGGTAGCTGCTCTCTCTCTCAGCTACAGCAGACAGACTCCACAAACAACCCCTGTTTTGAATCCACAGTTCCTCAGGCCCCCTTCAGCTCCTCCCCTTATTAGACACCTATTTTACAGAGTTTAAGTAACAGGTCTAGTCTAGTCACAACTGACTGCACAAATTCTCCCAGCTAGAGTTCCTCCCTGGCAAATAAATTACACTAAGTAAAGTCAGCCCCAAAAACAGAGAACCAAAACATTGACTTCTACTTACTTACACAGGCCCTTAAATTAAGAATTCAATTCAGTTATTAATTCCAGTTATACTGCTCCTTTGTCCACTGTCTCGGGCGCCTTATGAAAACTAAACAATAAAATAAAACACAGATAAATTCCCTAGCATTCCAACCCACCCACCATTACATTAGCTCAAATGCCTTTTTGAATAATATTGTTTTTAAAAGTCATCTGACCATCAGCAAAGAAGAAGGTATAGAAAAAAAAACCTTGAGGCAGTAGGGATAGTGTGGGAATTTGAGCTCCAGTGGCAGTTTATGAAAAGAACTAGTTGATCGTAGGCGTGGATGACAAAGAGTATAAAGAAATAATAATACAACAAAGAATTCTGCAGGTGGATTATCTGACTCCCATGAGGTCTTTCAAGATGGGTGCACTGTCATCGGGATTTTTGCTGGCAGGGATATAAGAGGTAGGGTTTCTTTTCAATATGCTGTGAAAATGTTCCATAATGTTACAGTAGTGTCAGAGCAGCAGGCTCATGAGACTGGACTACAGTTACCAAAAGAGTCACAGCACAGACACACTAAATGGATTTTGCACAGCCCCTTGGCTGCTTTGTTCTGATGTAGTTCCTCTGCACTACTGTTGAGATTTGTATGAGTCACTTCTAGTAACCTAATCTGTTTAGGGAGATTAGCCAGTTTGAGCCATTATAGTGCAAATAGTTTTTGGAAGAGCTGCTCTCTAGGGTTGTATGGCTATCACAGTACCCATGAGGTTTCAAATATTTAAGATCTTGCTGCTATCCAATTATATGAGTAAATTAGTATTATTACTTGGTATGAAAGACAGAAGAAGGCCAGAGCCTATCGAGACTGTTCCCCACACTATGTGGGACATTATTTATCTATTATCCCTCAACCAAACATCTAATTTGTTTTTAAAGACAGTGGCACTAGTTGCTTCTACCAATTCTTGTGGCAAGGTGTTCCATACAATGGATGCTCTTATTGGAAAAAAGTTTCCCCTTTTGCTGGTTTTATAAGTTTTTACTTCAAGCTGTTTATTATGCAGTCTCGAACATGTCTCCTTTTGGAGAGTGTTAGACCACATCCCCAATTGAGTGTTCCAAATCAGTGCGTATAATGATTCACTGCTCTTATTTTGAGGTGCTTGTTTTGTACTTGAGCATCGGAGAGGACCAGATGACCTTTTGGGGCTCATTCCATGCTCTGCAGAATTGCAGTACAGATTTCTGGCTGTGTAGTGCATCACTGTAGGGAAAGGAGCTAGGTTTGGAGCTCCATTCAATGCAGCTTTGAAAACAGAAACAAAATAGTTAGGGTTGAAGAGTAGGCAGAATTATGAATGTAGAAGCTTTGCTTGCAGAAATCATTAAAAATATTTCCTTGTATTATCCACTTGACTTCATTTTGGTGGAGGTCACTGCCAGTGTTGTATATCTGTACCCAGTGCTAGTGGGACATTCCCTTACTGTTGATGGACATTAAGTAATGCATTATATGACAACTTGATAACTAAAAATAAACAATAACAAATCAAGGTAAATAATTGTTACAGAAAATGTAACCGCCAGAAGATGCAAGATGGGCTTGCAACAATCAAGGCATACTACTGCACGTAGTCTGTACAAATGGAAGTTACACCTTGCACCAAAACAGTGAAAAAAGTAAGCCACATACTGTAGAGGCAAAACTAAATCATTCTCATACTCGGAGGGTTAGCACAAATGCCATCGCTGTGAAATGGACAAGATAATAACCAGAGCAGGAGGTGAGGAGGAGGAAGAGGAGGAAGAATACTGAAACACAGAGACAGAAAACATGACAGAAACAACAACAGTCATCATAAGCACAGAAATATAGAAACATAGAATTTGATGGCAGATGAGGACTGCTTGGCCCACCCAGTCTGCCCATTTTTACCTGCCTAGCCTATACAGTCACCACAGACTCTACTTGATTCCTAGCTGCCCTCCCTTGCTTCCTAACTAGGATTCCCTTGTGCCTATCCCATGCATGCTTGAAGCCCACCATCTCTGCTGGAAGACTGTTCCAGGCATCCACCACTTTTTCAGTAAAGAAGTGCTTCCTCACATATCTCCTAAATCCCCCCCCCCAGCGTCCTTGCATGTCTCTTTCATTTTGTGCAGATTTTCCTCTGAGAAATGCTCCTGTCCTGTACCTTATTTGACCCTGTGAGGTATTTATAGGTCTCTATAATGCACCCCCCTCACTTCCAGGGTGTAAATATTCAGGTCCTTTAGTCTCTCCTCATAGGGCTTCTGATGCAGCCCCAGCACCATTTCATTTGCCCTCCTCTGTACAGCCACCACCCTGCCTATGTCCTTCCCAGATGTGGTCTCCAGAACTGGACACAGTACTTCAGGTAAGGTCTCACTAGTGATCTATACAGTGGAAACACCACCTCAATCATTCTGCTGGTGATACCCCTCCATATTTGTCACAGCATCCCACTAGTCCTACCCACTGTCTTGTCACACTGTCTCATCACCTTGAGGTCGTCAGACATGCTTACCTCCAGGTCTCTTTCCTGTTTGGTGACTTTCAATACCTCTTCTCCCATATATACTCTGCCTCTGAGTTTCTGTGCCCTAGATGCATGATTTTGCACTTTTTCACATTGAAATACAGCTGCCATGCCCTTGACCACTCTTTGAGCTTTCTCAGATCTCTTCGCATTCTTTCCACCCCCCTGAAGTGTCTACCCTATTGCAGAGTTTAGTGTAATCTGCAGAGAGGCAGACCTTCCCTTTCAGTTCGTCTGCAATATCACTTATAAAGACACTAAAGAGGACCGGTCTCAGTACTGGGCCCTGAGGCACCCCACTGGTAAACCTCCATTCCCCAGAATGAACTTGGTTTATGACCATCCTTTGTCACCTATCCATTAGCCAATGTCTTACCCAGTTTACTACCTTAGGAACCACCTCTAAGCTGCCCAGTTTCCTTATGAGTCTCCTATGTGGTACAGTGTTGAAGTCCGTACTAAAATCTAAGTAGGCGATGCCCACCCCCCTCCCCGATCTGTTTCCCTGTTCACACAGCAGTAGCAGTTCAGGGGTGTATGTTGAGGGTCAAGGGAATATTAGTAGATCCTGAAGAAGACAAAAAGAGAGAGAAAGTACAATTTTCTGAAAAAGTATACATTGGGCAGCAGAACTAGGACACTGGTGTAAGAGAAGGAGAATGGGATGAGGGAAACTGATGCTAAGCCAGCGCCTGACAAGGTGGAGGAGGAATAGGAGGATGGTGGCTAGAGGTACATAGATACATAGACAGTGTCGGCAGATAAGGGCCTATGGCCCACCCAGTCTGCCCATTTGAGCTTGTAAGTTCTGTTTATGTTTTCCTAGAAGTCTGTTGCCCCTTGCCCCTGACCTCCAGAATTCCTTTATGTCTATCCCATGCATTCTTGAATTCCGTGATTGTTTCAGCCCCCACCACTTCCTCTGGCAGGGTGTTCCACTTGTCCACCACCCATTCTGTGAAGAAATTCTTCCTCATGTTTCCTCTGAATTGTCCTCCTCCAACTTCATCCCATGCCCTCTAGTCCTGGAACATATTTTTCACTTAAAAATAGTGTATTCCTGCACCCTGTTCCTCCCTGTGAGATACTTGTATGTCTCTATCATATCCCCTTTCTCCCTCCTCTCCTCCAGGGAGTACATGTCAGTTCCTTCAACTTGTCTTCATAGGACTTGTGATGCAATCCATGCACCATCTTTGTTGCCCTCCTCTGAACCTTCTCTACCCTGTCCTATGTCCTTACGTGGGTATGGTCTCCAGAACTGTACACTGTACTCCAGGTGGGGCCTCACTAGTGTCTTGTATAGCGGAATTATGACCTCCTTTTCCTGCTGGTGATGCCTCTGCCTATACATCCCAGCATCCTATTTGCTTTACCTGCTGCCTTGTCACACTGTTTCCCTACCTTGAGGTCATCAGAGATGATAACCCCAAGATCCCTTTCCTGCTTGGTGCATGCTATATCCTCACCCCCCAACTGATATATTGTGCCAGGGTTTTTGTGGCCCATATGCATTATCTTGCACTTCTTTGCATTGAATTTCAACTGCCAAACCCCTGACTATTCTTCAAGTTTCTGCAGGTCCCGTCTCATTCTGTCTACACCCTCTGGTGTGTCTACTCTGTTACAGAGCTTTGTGTCATCAGCAAACAGTGAAATTCTGCCTTCTAGGGCCTGCGTAATGTCACTGATGATGATGTTGAATAGGACCGGTCCCAGCACTGATCCCTGTGGTACCCAAATGGTCACTCTTCCCTCTGTGGAGTGACAGCCATTAACCACCACCCTCTGTGTCCTGCTACCCAGCCAGTTACCTACCCACCACACTACTGTCCTGCCCACACCCATATTCCCCAGTTTGTGTAATAGTCTTCTGTGTGGCACAGTGTCAAAGGCCTTGCTGAAGTCCAGATAGGCCATGTCTACTGCCCTCCCTTGATCCACCTCCCTAGTCACCCAGTCAAAAAATTCAACGAGGTTGGTCTGACATGACCTCCCCCTAGCAAAACCATGCTGCCTTGGGTCCTGTAGTCCATTGACAACCAGATGTTCCCCCAATCTCTCCTTCATTAGTGCTTCCATGATCTTCCCCACTACCGAGGTGAGGCTGACTGGTCTGTAGTTCCCTGCTTCCTCTTTGTTCCCACTTTTGTATAAGAGGACTACATCTGCTGGCCTCCAGTCTTTGGGTACCTCCCCTGTTTCCAGTGATCGGCTAAACAGGATAGCCAGAGGTTCAGCCACCACCTCTCTTAGTTCTTTAAGGACCCTGGGGTGCACCCCATCTGGCCCCATTGCTTTATCAACTCTTATTACTTCTAGTTCCTTCAGGACCCTTTCTCGTGTAAAGGGACTTGTGTCCATTTCTGCACCATTCTCACCCCTTGTACTCTCTTCAGACCCATTACCCTCCTCTTCCTCAGTAAAGACTGAGCAGAAATACCTGTTCAATATGTGAGCTTTACTGTTGTCATCCTCCATTAGCCCCCATCCTCCCTTCAGTCTCACTATCCCTCCTTTGTCTTTCTTTTTTCACTTATATGTACCTGTAAAAGGTTTTGTCCCTCTACCCACTGATTTTGCAATGTGTTCTTCTATCTGAGCTTTGGCTTCCTTACTGACCTCCCTGCCTCCCTTTGCTTCTCCTGGTACTTCTCCCTATCCCTTTCTGCCTGTGTCTTTTGTATTGCCTGAATGCAATCTTTTGGCTTTCACTTTCTTTGCTACCTCTTTGAAAACCATAATGGTATCCTCTTCCTTTTCCTCTTGCTAACCTGCTTAATGCATAATTCTGTTGTTCTTGAAATCCCCATTTTAAATACTGCCCACTGTTCCTCAACCCCTGATTCCTGTCCCATTCCCCTTAATGCCTCTTTCAAGTATCTCCCCATTTTCCCAAAGTCTGCCCCCCTTAAATCCAGGATACGTGTTTTTGTGTGGTTTGGTTCTGCTCTTTCTGTGATTTCAAACCACAATGACTGGTGGTCACTGTTTCCCAGGTGCTCCCTCACTGTAACCCCCATCACACTGTCCCTGTTTGTGAGCACAAGGTCCAGTATTTCCTTCTGCCGGTTTGGTTCCATGACCAGTTGCTTGAGGAAGGCACCCTGAAGGAGTCCAGGATAAATCTGCTCCTAGTTGATGCTGCTGCTGGGATGCTCCAGTCCACATCTGGAATATTGAAGTCTCAACCAGTACTACCTCACCTTGTCTGCCATCCTTGGATGGAGCAACAGCTCCCTATCTGTTTCTTCCTCCTGGGCTGGTGGTCTATAGACCACACCTGTGTCGATGGCTGGCCCCATTTTCCTTTCCAGCTTAACCCACAGTATCTCTCCCCCAATTTGTTCCTCCTGGATCTCTGTGGCCCTTATGTCACTTTTCACATACAGTGCCACTCCTCCTCCCTTTCTGCCTGCCCTGTCTCTTCTGAATATGTTGTAGCCAGGTATGGCCATCTCCCAGTCGTGGTTTTCATTACACCAGGTTTCAGTGATGGCCACAATGTCCAGGTCTGACTGCACCATGACAGCCTCCAGATCTTCCATCTTGTTGCTAAGGCTCCTGGCATTTGCACACATGGCTTTCCATGATTTGACCTCCCTAGACTGTTTCACTGTTCTACTCCAGCCCTTTCCTTGGTTGTCCTTTATCCCTGGTTCTCCTTGCTGTTTGCCCTTCTGCTGAATTTTGCCCCTTTTCTGCCTGTCCACCTCTTGGGCACTAATCTCCATCTTTTGCACGTGGGTGAAGCGGCCAAAATTCACTCCCCAAAGTGATTCATGGAGTAATGCAGAATCCTTGAAGTGATCCACAATGCAAAGTGGAATACTCTGCGTCATAATGAGAAACGTGAATTTATTGAAACCAATGACTTTGTGTTATTCCGCCTTCCCCAAACCACTTCTCCACCAATTTTAAGGTGAAGTACATTGAAATGCCCACAGTGTTGATGCTGCAGTCAGCTACTTCCAGGACTCCTTCACCCAGGCCTGTGACATCTTTGCCCCTATAAAAAAGGCAAACATCAAAAAATAGAGCACACCATGGATAACTCCATCCCTCCTCCAGCAGCTCAAAAGTCGTGATAACCTTTGGCACAGGGTCAATGAATCAGGCAAACCGGCCGACAGGCAGGCATACAGAGCTGCTCAGAACAGCTGCACCTGGGCTATTTGAAAGACAAAAGCCGAACACTACCGAGCCACCCTAATCATCTCCTGGGGCTCATCATGCAAGTTCTGAGACAACATAAAATCCCTAAATGGAAAAATATACATGCTGCCCCCCGTTCCAAATTGCATCTAAGGGACTGGTCACCACAGACCCTAAGGAGATTGCCAACACACTCAACAACAACTTTACTGACCTAAGCTGCATTCTCCCCCCAAACTTCTTTGACCCAGTACCCAACCCACCCACCACCACCCACAGCCACCTTTCTATCTCCAGGCTATCTCCACCATGGAAGCAAGGCCATACCTAGCCAAAGCCCTGAACAGTACTAGCCCCCCTGAATGACCCAATTGGCATCAAACTCCTCCGTCTGGCACTGGATGTGCTGATTACCCCACTCACTGGCCTCCTTAACTGCTCTCTATGCCTTGGTCAGTTTCCCACAGCCTGGAAGAATGCAGTTGTTATACCAATCCACAAAGGCAGTGACCCCCTAACACCGGGAAACTACCGACCAATCTCCATTCTCCCCCCACTGTCTAAAGCGCTAGAAAAAGTTGTGGCATATCAACTGACTGACTACCTTAAAACCCATGACCTACTCTGCAAAGAACAGCATGGGTTCCGTGCTGGGCATAGTACCACCATGGCCCTGCTAGAATTCTCAAACTACATACGTACTGCTCTTGATAGAGGGCACATCGCAGGAACTGTGTTCATAGACCTATCCAAGGCCTTTGACACGGTCAGTCACCCCCTCCTACTAAACTCCCTCCTCCTAATGGGGTTCTCACAAGGGCCCTTGGACTGGTTTACTAGTTACCTGTCTTCTAGGTCCCAGTGTGTGCGGATAAATAACACAGTCTCCTGCTCACATCCCATTCACTTGGGAGTCCTGCAGGGATTCATTCTAGGGCCCCTGCTTTTTAGCATATTCTTGAATGCAATTCCCACTGCCTGCCCCGAAAAGATCCTCAAGTACGCGGATGACGCCATCATCTGTGCCTCCCACACCAACCCAACCGACCTTCAGGCCTCACTCCAGAATGCATTTAGCCAAGCTGAACTCTGGTTTGCCAAGCACAGACTAGTCATGAACCTGAAAAAAACCAAGACCCTACTTTTCGCACATCACCAAAGCAAATTAAAAAATTCCCAATTGCATATTCAAGCACAGTCGCTCTACACCCTGGAGCAGGTCCTGTCCTATAAATATTTAGGGGTTATCTTTGACTCTGCCCTCTCCTTCCAAGCACACATCAACACCCTCACACCTGCTACCAATACACGCATTGGTCTCCTTTATCGCCATAAGGACTGCCTTACGCCAGAAGCCCTAAGACTAGCCATAACTTCCTCAGTAATGTCTCTGATCGACTACGGGTTGCTGGTCTATGCTGCCACAGAAGCAACAGCTATCGGTAAAATAAAAGTGGTCATTAACAAAGCCTGCAGGCTCTTAAATGCTGCAGACCACATGACACACACATGCATGCTCTATTCCATTGCCCAGATCCTGAGCTTTGACGAGAGGGTCCACTACCAGTCCTGCCTCTTGACCAAAAAATCCCTCCTTTGTTTGACCCCACCAAGACCTATCTGCCTCCCTAATCTCCTCTTCCCCCACAGTGTACACACGCAGTTCAACCAAAGCTGCACTGGCCATTCCCAGAGTCAGAACCACACTTGCCCAGAGGTCTTTTCTGGTCAGGGCTCCTTCCTACTTAAATGTCCTCCCGTCATCAGTCTCTAACCATCAAAAACTTGGTCCCTTTAAAAAGGCACTCAAGACCCACCTCCTTGCCACCTGCACTTGCACCTGCACACTCTAAGTCCACCACCAGTGACTTCACCAGCCACTCAGAATGGCCACACAACCTCTTTCACAGTCAATGGCCTGCAATTCTTACTCAGACACTTGGACAAAGTCTCCCGACAGACTGCTCTAGAATTTGTACTACCTGCCTACCCCAACTTACCCATTTTACTCAGCTCCAGCCAAGCATAATAGGCATGTGCACTGTCCCTCGTTTCAGTCTCTGGCCACTAACTGACCTCTTACTGTTAGATTTATCCTATGCACTGTCAACAGCCACAACAATGTATTAGACATCCTTGTAAAATGGTCATGCTGTAACCGGAAGTCAAAGTGCCCTGGTATCGTACTGTTTATTGTGGTGCTCATAGCCTACAGCCTCTACTCTGTATTAGACATCCCAGTATTCTGTTTCATGTTGCAACCTTGCCATCAAACTGCCCTGGCATTGTATATTGTATCGTACTGTCTATTGTATTTACCTATGTCTGTATAGTGTATTGACGTGGAGCCTTTGGAAATGAGTCTCTGACTCAAAGGTTGTAATTCCAAGATTTTAAATAAATAAATAAAATAAATTAATGTACCCCACATCACCTTGCCTTGTAATTGAACTCAAAGGCGAATTCTGCAGTGATTCATGGGATTACAGGTCACATGGACTCTAGATTGTTCTGCACAGCCTCAGTTCTGGGTAGTGTGTGTGTAGTGGCAGCTAGACAGTTACTTTCAGAGCTCTGCGATTCAAAACCTCTAAAAGCTGTTAAAAAAGCCTTTTTGAGTCTTCTTTTCCTTGCTCAAAATTTAGTACAACGATTGTAGGAAACCCTCCTGTGCTCATATCATCAAGTGTTTATTGTTTGTGTGTGGATTTTGAATGTTAATTTAGAACAGTCAGTCTGTGTACTGACAGACACGAAGTATGCTTTGGGGGAGGGGCATATCCGTGGTGTAGGTAGATTAACAGGGAGAAAAAAGGCAGTCTTTCTGTTTTGGTTATATTTTTCTTATATGACTGTTAATGTACACACTAATATTTTCAGTAATTCATGACAATTGTTTGCTGATTGTTGTGGTGTAGCAGTGTATAATTTGTTTGTTTAAAACATTTGGTTATATTTCTTTAGGTTTTCAATTTGCTATGCATTACTTGTAGTGTGTGTGTGTGTGATTGTGAGTGTGCGTGCAGTGCATGCCATCAAATCACACCTTTTTTGTGCCACAGAGTAATTGTAGCAGTGTGAACCTGCTATCCATGGCACCTGCATGCATTTTTTGTACTACTTTGTGGTATTTTCACTGGTAGTGGACTGTTACTGCCATGTACTACCCTCCAACTGGTAAAAGGATTTCTTTCCAGATTTGGATTTGTGAGTTGTGAACACTGGTTAGGTGTTGCTGTGCCTTTGCATCTGCATCTCTTGAGTGTGCAGCACAATCTTAATCTGTGCATTTGCATCTCCTTAGGGCCCAATCTCCTTCTGTAACTTAAGTCACAGTTATTTGTTTGGCTTCCCTTCAGAGTACTGCTGTGGTGCATGTCACTGCATGAACATTGTACTCACTGATGTGCATTTTTAAGTCTGGATGATAATCACAAGTCACGATACAAATCACATTTTTCATCTTCATGGTCACGATTCATGAATCATGAAACTGTACTTTTTTGTAATTACTTCCATGTAAGCCTGTTTTGTAGTATCTCAGGTCTCAGCTTCAATCACCATTGTATTCATTGGTATGAGTTTTCATATCAGGTAGTTTTGTGTTGTACAGGTCAGGGAAGTACAGCCGTAGGTATCTGTGTTCCCGTACAATTTATTATCATTGGTCATGTCACACCAAACCCTCATTACGAGACAAATCACGTTCTTCACGAATCATAGCAGTTAATTTTTTTTCAGTTCTGATGATACACTGAAGACTTGTAAAGATGACTAAAACACTGATGAATCTTTTTTAACTTTTTTAAATAATGCCCCCACCCCAAAAAAAAAATACTTACCTTCACTGGCTTGACAGTGTTGCAGTGTCAAAATTCCTTATCAAGCCAAGAAATGCACACCCCAAGTTCAACTGTGTGACCTGTGACACAAAAAAAGCAATGATTACATGTATATATAGAAAAAGAATTGTATATAGATATTATATCAAATGGATATGAACATTTAAGGCCAACGCAGGTTCTGTGGAAACCCACGATGGTGCCAGGTACATTAACTTACCAAGGGTAGTATTAGTGTACACACAGAGGGCATCCTTCCTGTTGGAGGTCAGTGCAACAGACATTGGGCATCCAACAGCTTTATCACATCATCATGGATGGTTAACTCAATGGTTGGGCCATCCTTCTAGCACATCATTTGGCAAGACACTGTGCATCAGCCCAGTCAGGTCAAGAAGCATTATATGAAATTCCAAAAGCAGCAGCAGGGGACATACTGTAGTTCTTATTGGAGTGTGTGCACAGATGACTGAGTGTGGCATGAATTAAATGGAGACCTTTCTTTCCAATTTATGCTCTCATTTCTCTTCGTCTGGAGTCAGGAATTTTCTGGACAAAAAATGGTAGCATTTTGGGGATGTACATTAATTCCGGTGACTGTGTGTGACCGCTCTGCACAATGACTGAGTGTACTATTAATTCTGGGAGACTGCATTTCTTGTTATGCACTCATTTCACTTCCTCAGCACTGGGGGATTTTCTAGACACAAGACAGTAGCATTTTGGGGATGCACATTGATTCTGGTGACTATGTGTGACCACTGCATGCATGATTGAGTGCACTATTAATTCTGGGAGATTTTGCATTTCTTGTTTCACTCTCATTTCACATTATCAGCACTGGGGAATTTTATGGACACAAGACAGTAGCATTTTGGGGATGCACATTAATTCTGGTGACTGTGTGTGGCGGGGGCCTGCCAGTATAGTTGTCACTTTGCCTTACTTTGCATTAAGACAGAATGACAACGCAAAGTAATAATTATAAGACGAAGTGAGTCTTTCATATATTGACCACTCCATGTAGCAGAATGACAATGTGAAGTGGTCACAAATTTAAATTTGCTGCATCTCTATTGCTGGCTATGGGCTCCCAAAAGTTCCTCAGGTGCAGGACAAAACTAGTTTTGCTTCTGGTTAAAGATTTTTTTTTGTTCCCAAGGGCATGTATCATGTATTTTGTGTAAGAAGAAGCCATGTTAAAGAAGGGCCCTGTGTGAGCAAAGCTACAACAAAATGTGTTGGCAACATGTGACGAGACATATTTCTCGGCCTCTGAAGAGTGTATCTCTATGAGGCACCAGCTTGGAGCTGTACCTTATGCTTTGAACTGGAGACTAGGGACTGGGGGGAGATGGGAGCATTAGGGTGGACAGCCCCAAGGAAGACCCCACCACTGATTCGCCAGGACTCTGGAGACCCAAAACCCTAATGTATTTTTTCTTTTTTTTTTTTGCTGCTTGTGGGTGGGGGTTTCATCAAGGCACAGGTCAGGAAGCATAGGAAAAACCAGGAGCAGTTGTAGAATTCACCCAAAATATTTATTTACAGTAGCAGTAACATAAACAAATAAACTGGTTAGGTATAACTATGTACAAAGGAGAAATACAATAAAGTTTTCCTTCAGTCTCTGTCTCTCTTTCTCTCTTCCCACAGTTGTAGCTCAGCTCCATTAATGAGTCCTTCTAACCCCAACTCTTAATTCAAATATCCTGTTTCTTGTATGTTTCAGGCAGGTGCAAGGAAAAGAACACAGTGTGCTCTAGCTGAGGCTCAATTTCCACAGCTTTTGCAAAAAGGCCTAAAAGTTGAACTCTGGTAACTTCTGAAGTTCCCAATAGCTTTTTGCAGCCATGTCAAAATACAATTATATACATCTCAACAGTAACACTATATATTTTCTAAAGAAAAGGGATCCCAATATCAGTTACATTTCCATACAATGATTTGCACATATTTTTATATTAGTAGATATGCAAGGGAAAAAAAGACAGACAGCAAGAGAGGACTGAGAGACAGTGAGAGACAAAGAACTGCAAGACTGTTTGGGGTGATCAAGTCCAAAGTCTCACAGGAAAATTTGGTTGCGCAAACAGACAGAGAAGAGACCAAAAAGAAAAGACTAGATCCTTTCTCCATAATAACTGGGACAGGGTCCTATTCCACCCTGTCACAGGGAGGTTAAAGTTGGAAACCTTAACAACGCATTTCCCTACTTTTGTAGCATTAAGTTACCCTTACTGGTGTGTTACCGAAGTTTTTGCAAATAATGATTATATAAATGAATCCATTACACTACCCCCCTTACTAATCTTGGTCTGGTAACAGTACACCTGCAATAATATAATCTTTGGCACTAGTAGTCCACCCTCCTTCACTGAATCTGACTTTGAAAAGACTTCCCAAAAGTAAGCTATCAGAATACTTCCTTTTTCTAGTAACACAGAAGTTGTGTGTGGCTAGCAGTGGTTGGCTGTGGAGGAGAGTGGTGGGTATTGCTCCAGCTGCGGTTACTGAGACCAGGATGAGGGTTTGGGAGGCGGGGGGAATGTCACTGAGCATCAGGAACTTTGACATCAGGACCAGGAGGGCAGGTGACCAGACACCAGGGACACTGCTACCAGGGTATTGGTGAATGAGGGGGTAATACTACAGCCAGGGATTCATTTATTTTACAATGATGTGATTAGTGAGCAAGAAGGGTGCCACTAGTGACAGAGACTTAATTTTACAGGTATACTTCTACAGGGACTGTGATTGACTGAGGGAGGGGGATCACTAGTGCCTGGGATTATATTATTATAGGTATACCGCAACTGGGACCAGGAAGGAAGTGGGTGCCACTAGTGCCAGGGATTTATTTATATTATAATATGATAGGGCGAGGGAAGGGCCACTAAAGCCAGTATATTTAGGAGCAGGAGGGACAACATGCACTTGCTGTCAGTACTATGTGAGTAGGATTTTGGAAGCATTAACCTGCAATGTGCTGACAGCCTGTTAGAGCTTCCAGTGCACACACAACCCCCCATTTGCATGTGAGCCTAGTCTTTAAGACATCTGCATACACAGGTTAGTGCACTGCTAACTGCCTTTAAATATAACACTGGCTGCACTAATCCACTTACAGCTGTTCAAAGCACAGTTGGCACCATGCTAAGCCTATTAGCACAGTGTTAACTGTTGGAATAGGGTTCCTTCCACTACTCCACTGCTGTTATGGGACAAGCACCAATAAATTAGTAAAAACCCCAGTTACTGAAACTTGTTTGGATAATTGTGAGCAGTATTCAGTTTCCCTGGAGCTGTGAACATGGTTCTGTCTTCTTTTTGTTGGAATGAAGGCATTACGTGATTATACTGTTTGTTTGTCTGAACAGGCCAAATGAGGAAACAGATTTTGCAGTCCTGATAGAGGTAAACTGTGTATTCCAGTGTCAGGGAGTTATGAATCTAAACTACCTGGTTTCAGCAGTTTTACTATTAAAATACAGGATAGTAAGAAGCCTAGAACAGGGGGAAGGGGTGGATTGTAACAAGACAAGAGGTTTGCAAGGTATAGTCAACAAAAGATGTGTATGGATTTGTGAAAAAGTAAAGTTCTGAGTTTGATTTTTCCTGGATTGATAACTATTACAAAGATTGTCATCTGGGAATAATCCAAGCAAGACATTGACTAAATTAGAAATCCCTAGGAGGGGAAATGGAACTTTCCTCTCTAGATGTGTAGGAAAGGAATTATCCTATACAGTAGCTTTTAATGGAGAAAGGTGTCAGATCATCAGGAACTCTCAAAAACACTCATGAGGGGGAGGGAGCTTAGTTCTTGTGAATTCCTTTCTCACAAGTTAACTACTGAGCAAGAGACAACTCTCACTATAGCATTCCTCACCAGATGGGATCAACCGATCCTAAGTAAGCAGCCAGGCAGTAACCAGTCAATGATTAGTTTCAATCACCTAATTACCAATTATTGTTATGTCTCACCTTTCTTTCTGCATTCCTAAAAGGTAACTTACCGAGGCAAGCTAGAGAAACTTATCCGTATGCGGAATCCCTGGGGAACAGTAGAATGGACTGGAGCATGGAGTGACAAGTGAGTACATATGCATAGCACAGTCTACACTCACGGTTAGAGGTCTTTTTGGTAACATAGCATCATGGTCATAAAAAGAACTTAGAGTCCATCTTGTCTGCCTCTCTTGCTGCATGGTGCTGCTTATACCCCAGTTTGAGTACTGACACACATCTATAATTACTGTGCATACTCCTGTATAAGTCTAGTTTTTGGTGCTAAAAATAGGCTCCAAAGAAGTGAGACTCAACTTCGAGGTTGACCCATCTGAGGGATTTACTATGATAAACTATTTTTTTGCAACTGTGTGACCTAAATTGGTGTCCAGTTCTGGCCACAAAGGCAGATTCTGTCCTTGTTGTTGGTCACAAAACATATTTTTCCATCCAGTTTGGACAACAAAATAATGTCTGCAAATTTTCTAAAATTAACAAGGAATGGGGAGTTATATTTTTGCCTGACTTATAGGTGAGTATAAAGGGTAATAGACTATCACCCATGCTATGATGTGTAACCCTCAATGCTATTCTTCCTCAGGAATCTGTTTAGTTCTCCCTTTGAAAGCCTTAGTGATGCTAGCTTCCACTATCTCACCATGTAAGTTATTTCACATACTGATCCACTTGTGTGCGAAGCAATGTTCTCTGCTCCCCTTATTCAGCCCCACCCACCTGTCTGAATTCATGTTTCATAACTCTGATGGTATTTACTAGCTCAAACCGTTATTTTGTGTGTGTTTTCTGGAAACAGTGATCTGATTCATAATTTGTTGTGGGAGGGGGAGTTACCAAGTAGTATTACCTTTAACCAGATAAAGTTTAACGAGACATGAATCTGGTTTTTCTTCTGGCTTTTCTTTTTTTAAATTCCCTCCTGAATCCCCATATAGTTAGTAAAGTAAGTAACATTTTTTTATATCAAGCACCCTTCCCAAGCTCAGGGCGCTTTTACAATAGTTCAAATCACTTAAAAATCACATTTCAAAACAATAAATCAAACAATCATACACTACACTTACTATGTTCTGGCAAATGCTAGGGCAAAAAGAAAAGTCTTAGTTGTTTTTTTTAAATTTCAACAGTTAGGCATTCTCATAGCTGATGAGGTAGAGAATTCCACAGGGTTGGTGCCATATAGGCAAAAGATCTACCTCCAGACATCTTTAGACGTACCCTGGGAATCTCTAGCAATCCCTTGTCAGTGGAGCGAAGAGAATGGGCAGGAGAGTAAGGCACTAAGAGCTCTTTTAGGTAGTGAGGTCCAAACTCATGTAGGGCCTTAAAGGTCAATAATGCGACCTTGAAGGTGATCCGCCACTGTATTGGCAGCCAGTGCAGATCACGCAGCACAGGTGTCATATGGCTAGATCTTGAAACTCCCATCAACAACCTGGCCGTCGCGTTCTGCACAAGCAGCAAGTGGTGGATATCCACCCTTGGCAGCCCTAGATAGAGGGCATTGCAGTAATCAAAATGGCTGGTGACAAAGGCGTGGACCAAGACGGGATGATCTTCCTGTGGAACCAAGTGTTTCACCCGGGTAATGTTCCTCAGATGAAAAAAGGCAGATTTGACTACGGCCGACACCTGCATTTTTATAGTCAGGCTTTCTTCAAAAATCATGCCAAGGAGCCCCCCCCCCCAAGATATAAACCAAAGGGTTTCCCAGTCCAAGACCCTGTTGTCCTCCCTCCAGGGTCCACAACCAACACCTCAGTTTTCCCTGAATTCAACCTAAGCCAACTAGCACTCATCCAATCCTGAATCTCCAGGAGGCAGTTGTTAAACATTGTGATGGAATCAGACTCCTGAACAGGCACAAAAGACAGGTAGAGCTGAGAATCATCATCATAACAATGAAAACTCAGCCCATACCGCCTTATAATGTCCCCCAATGGAAGCATATACACCGCGAATAACATAGGGGACAGCACTGACCCCTGCGGTACCCCACAGGGCTGCCAATGAGGGGCCGAGGTGTAAATTCCAGACACCACTCTCTGAGATCTGCCCTCCAGAAAAGATCGAAACCAGCTGTGGACTGCTCCTCTCAGACCACAGAAAAACTGCTGGCAGTCGAGCAGCACCCCATGATCCATGGTGTCAAATGCTGCTGAGAGATCCAGGAGAAACAAGATGGAATGGGTCCTCTGATCTCATGCCATCAGGAGATCATTCAATACCCGAACAAGAGCCATCTCTTTACTATGCCTTTTCCAGAAGCCAGATTGGAGAGGTTCATAGAGATTGTGGTTGGACAAATGATCCTCCAGTTGCAGAGCGACCACCTTCTCAATAACCTTCCCTACAAAAGGAAGGTTAGAGACTGGTCTATAATTTGCTGGGCAGTCAGGGTCAAGCGAGGGCTTTTTCAACAGGGGGCATACTATGACCTCCTTTAAGGGATCCAGAAAGATCCCTCTCTCTAATGACACCACCTCTATCCCAGCCAGGACTGGGCTGATAATATCTATGCAACCCAACCACCAGGTGAGTAGGGCCTGGGTCCAACTTACAGTAGGTAGGTCGCAGAGTCTGGATGATCCTCACTATATCTATTACTGCTGGTAGTCTAAAGGTAGACAAGTACAACTGGGCATTAGTACCACCCGATTGATCAGTGCAATGTCCAATAGAAGGACACTGGCGGATCTCATCCCTGATGGTGGATACCTTGTCAGCAAATAATTTTGCAAACTCCTCACACTGTACCTGTGATAATGCTCTACCAGTCTGGAGACAGACTGGATTGCACAGTCTGTCTACAGTCTGGAAGAGCTGGGATGGTCTATTCCTTGCTGCAGTAATTTCCCTGGACAGGAACTCTGCCTTCTTATGGGAAATTGCTGATTGGTAGAATTTATAATGTTCTAACAATTCAAGTCTATCCACCTCCAGTTGAGTTTTCTGCCAGTGTCTTTCCAATCTTCGTCCCTTCCTCTTCCACTCATGGACCTCCCCATCAAACCAGGGAGCCCCTAAGTGAAGAGTGTGGGGACAAACATGAATTGGAGCAATGGCATCCAGGGCCTCAGTTACAGCCCTATTATAGGCTAAAACCAGAGGTCCTGGATCCATGCTATCCCTTGGAAAATCTGAGAAGTCCAGCTCCGTCATTAGGCCTTCTGAGGTAACCCCTCTTAAAGGGCGGAACTGTACTAACTCCCTAGGGGCAGGCCTATTTCGGGGAGCCATAAATCTAAACCTCAGTGTGTGATGGTCAGACCACCTGACTGGCTCCACCTCTGCTTAAAATACCTCCATCCCCAGATGGAACACCAAGTTCAATGCATGCCCCCCCTCATGGGTTGCAGAGGTAATTACCCGTGACAGGCCCAATGAATCCATCAATTGGAGGAGGTTTTGACCAAATGGCGAGAGTTCATCGTCGACCCAGGCATTGAAATCCCCAGAATTAACCATCTGGGAGATTCCAGTACCATATCGGCGATTAAGTCCGCAACCTCCTTCAGGAACTCCCTCTCATCCCCTGGTGGATGGTAAATAAGAAGGGTCCTGTAGCCTGCACCTGCACCCACTATGCACTCAAAGGAGTTGGTATAACCAACTCGCACTTCCCTGAGATCCAGATCTGGTCTAAAACAGACCACAATCCCCCCACCCCTCCTGTCCACTCTCAGATGGTGAATCACCAAGAACCCAGCCGGAATCATGGAGTCCAACACAGGACCAGCATTTCCATCTAGCCAGGTCTCGGTGATGCAAGCCAAGTCAACTGAGGAAACAAGGTCTGCAATCACTGCAGTCTTATTCCTAATCAACCTGGCATTGCTTAACACCTCCCGAAAGGGACGGAAATCCAAGGGTGATCCCACTTCCTGCCTGACACACTCCAAGTCAGTGCCCTTGGGTATGGGAACTAGGCAAGGAGGACCTCGCTCCAGTACCCATTTCACCCCAGGGAATCTCCTAGCCCTCACCGCCTGTATCCATTCTCTTGCCTCTCATCTCCCCCAAGAGTTCCAGGATCTCCATATCTTTCTGCATTTTGATCTCATAATGCCAAGATTTCAACATCTAGCACAAAACTCCCTTGTAAGTGGGGGTAATTCAAAGGGACGGAGATCACTAAGTCTTGGGGGGAGTACTGCCTAACTGTTTTACTTATACCCCAGCACATATTTTAAACCAATTTATTCACCCTCATACAAACAAAACCCTCCCACCCCCAACTTAAACAACTCTAAAAGAACAATAAATAGAATAAAATAAAATGAAATAAAATACCCCCTTGAAATATTAAAACAATTTCATACACAGAGTTCAGATTTACAGTCCAGAATTAAAGTCCAATCAATTGTTCCAGCATGTTTGTAAGTAAATTCCTTGGAGCTCTCACCTCCAGTGGAAAAATTAAACCAAATGATAATTTCCACTAAGCCAATCTCTCACATTGGTTATAATAATAAACAGTAAACAGTAACCAAAACAATTTATAAGTCAGTTTAGAGCTCTCACCTCCAGTGGAAGATGAACCAGATAACAATTTTTTTAACTGAGTCAATCTCTCACATTGACTACAGCAATAAACAGCAGAAACATTCAAGTAATAAATGCTCTCACTGCCCATGCAAAAACACCACAAGTTGGAAGAATCTCACCAATAGTTTGGCTAGCTTCAGTCCTCCTTTCCTCCTAATAGTCTCGTGGCAGGCCTCTAAATAACTCCAGATTTCAGGATTCCTTCAGGACTCTGATACATGATATGACTCAAAAGGTTTGATGCGCAGCCATATTCAAAATGGCCACTGTGAAACGAATGAGTTAATATAATTGAAGTTAATGGAAACAATTGTTATCAGGAACAATTTAGGGAATAAAGCGAGTCAAGTGGAATTGGGGAATTTAAAAATCCTAGAGGAACTTAACTACCCAAATAAAGATTGGGAAAATTGGTCAAGCAAGTGTAAATGTCATTCAGGAATTCTTGGATGTGGTTAATGACAGTTTCTTAGAGCAGCATGTAAGGGAGGATACAGTGCAGGGTACAATATATGTAGGAACACAGAACAGTAGACAGGAGCTGGCTATTTATGCCATTGAGTCTGTCTCCCACTTCTCTGTAGTTTATGATTTGAAGTAATTCCACTTGCATATATCTTTCAAAACAATTGAAAGTCTTGGCTTGTATCCATGAGCTTGGCAGGCAGTTCCACATATCACTACCCTCTGAGTATTATCCGTATACCATTTTTTCTCTGTTTGCCCCATGACATTTGTCCTGTTATCCATAAGGTGTGTCTTCCAGTATTTTGCTTTCCACTATTTAGTTATATTTAACTTCTGTCTCAAATCTCAGTTTTTAGACATCCTAAACATAAAGCAGAGATCAAGTGATGTAATGGGGGGTGCTGGCAAGAAAAGAGGTGAGGGGATCAGGACTGTGAGCAGAAGAATGGGAATGACCAAGGAGAAGAGCAGGAAAAAGGAGGGAGGGTCATCATTCTGGAGGACCTGATACTGAAGTGTGTAAGACGGGGTGGCAAGGGCACAAGGAAAAGCTGCATATGGGTGGAATGTATGCCAGACATGATGGCAGGAAGTGCAGCAGTTTATTACTAAGTCTGTGGGTAGGGATGGGGAGAAACCTTACATTGTAGTGCATCTAGGTACAAATGCTCTGGAGGGGAGTAGTGTTGAAGAGGTGCAGGAGAGGTTCACAGAAGTAGGAAGGATATGCAATAAGGAGGAATGTTCAGTTGCTTTCTCTGAGATTCTCCTGGTACCTAGAGCAAGTACAGCCAAAAAACAAAGAATTATGGAGTTTAACGAATGACTGCAGAAATGGTGTGAGACCATGGGGTACAGACTGGTGGGGGGGTGGGGTAGAATTTGGGAGAACAAGGATGTGTATGCACCAGATAGGCTGCATTTGAGTAAGGAAGGCTCGGGGGTCCTGAAGCAAAAGCTGGGGGAGTACATAGCCTCCAGAATTAATTTAAACTAAGTGGGGGGTGAAGGGTTGGGTGACAGAAAGTGCCACCAGGTGAGGGAGTCCATTAGGCCCCCCCATCTATTCAGGAGGGGAAGGAGGGGAATTCAAAAAGGAGAAGGGTGAGGAGGGTCAGGGATCATGATGGAGGGTGGTTTCCTTGAATGCAAGGAGCCTGGGAAACAAGGCAGTAGAGTTGCAGGCAGTGATGGTGGAAGGAGAGGTGAACATAGCCATCACTGAGACATGGGCCAACCAATACCAGGACTGCGACCTGGTGATCTCTGGGTACAGACTATTCCATAAGGACAGAGAAAAAGGGAAGGGGGGAGGGGAGGCTATTTATGTAAGGGAAAGAATATTGTGCAACAGGGAGAAAGGCAGGGCTGAAGCCTTATAGGTACAGCTCCAGAACTCAAAAGGCAGGAAGGTTAAATTTGGGTACTGTACAGGCCACCATCTCAAAATGAGGAAATTGACAGGGAGTTGGGGGAGAAGATGAGGAGGTTTAGTGGTAAGGGCAGTACTGTGATAGTAGGGGATTTCAATCTGCCAGGGGTAGATTAGCACACCCCAGCTACCGTGAATGCCAGGGAATAGGTCCTCCTAGAGGCCTTCCAGGACAATAAAATAAAATAATAATAAAACTTTATTTTTAAGCGCCTTTCAGATATCAAGGCACTTTACAATTAAAACATAAGTTCATAATCAACTAAAACAATAATAAATAACACAATAAGTCATTGATAACCTGTCACCCCAAAAAAGTTTTAAATGCCTGTTTAAATCCCCCCCAATCACACACTTCCAAAGCTGATGGGGTGGAGAATTCCAGAGGGTAGGGGCCACAAAAATAAATGCATGGGCCCCAGATGATTTCAAAGTTACCCTCAGAACCTCCAGCAACCCCTAGTCTGCCAAACGGAGCTGTCACACAGGCCTGTAAGAAACCAGAACCTCTTTCAGGTAGTCAAGACTAAGTCCATGTATGGCTTTATAAGTCAGTCAACTAACTTTGAAGGTGATCCGCCACTGAATCGGCAGCCAGTGCAGATCGTGCAGCACAGGAGTAACATGCGAGGCCCGAGAAGACCCCGATAATAATCGTGCTGCAGCATTCTGCACTAGCTGCAAGTGGTGGATATCAACCCCAAGAAACCCTAAATACAGGGAGTTGCAATAGTCAAGGCATGAGGTCACACAGGCATGGATCAACACAGGCAGATCACAGGACAGAACAAGGCGCTTGACCCTGGCAGTGTTCGTAAGATGATAAAAAGCAGACTTGACAACTGCCGACACCTGAGATCGAAGGGTCAGACCATCATCAAGCACCACTCCCAGGTCACGCACCCTTTCAGAGGTAAGAATCTGGGAGCCCCCCCCAGAAAAAGTCCAGAGGGCTGACCAGCCCTCAACCCCTCTATCCAGTGACCTGGATCTATAACCATCACCTCAGTCTTTCCTATGTTCAACTTTAGCCAGCTTGAATTCATCCAGTCCTGGATTTCAGTGAGGCAGTTATTTAATACAGAGAGAGCACTGTCCTGGTTAGGTGCAAAAGACAGGTAGAGCTGGATATTATCAGCATAGCAGGGAAACCTCAGCCCATCCCATCTTACAATGTCTCTGAGGGGCAGCATATGCACTGCAAACAACACGGGGGACAACACCGAGCCCTGAGAAACCCCACATGACAGAGGGCATGAGTCTGAAGAAAAAATTCCAGACACAACTCTCTGTATTCTGCCTGTGAGAAAAGATGTAAACCACCTGTGGACCATACATGTCAGCCCGCAGATGAACCTCAGGCACTCGAGCAGCACCCCATGGTCCACAGTGTCAAAGGCTGAGGAGACATCAAGGAGTGCCAGAATGGAATGGTTTCTCCAATCTCTCGCCATCAGGAGATCATTGAGCACCCAAACAAGTGCAGTCTCAGTACTGTGCCTCTTTCAAAAACCAGACTGGAGTGGTTCATAGATATTATGGATGGTCAAGTGGTTCTCCAGTTGAATCGCCACAACTTCCTCAATAACTTTCTCTATAAAGGGAAGGTTCAAGATAGGTTTGTAGTTTGCTAGAACGTGCGGGTCCAGAGAAGCTTTCTTCTGAAGAGGTGTTACCACTGCCTCCTTCGGGGAGCTTGGAAACTCACCCAATTCCAAGGAGCACCGGACTATCTGAGCCAGGACGGAGGCAATGATATTGCAACAACCCACAACCAGGAGAGTAGGGCCTGGATCCAGACTACAGCACATAGGGCGCATACCCTGAACAATCTGCATAATATCCACAAACTCTGGTAGGTCAAAGGTACTCTAGGAAACATGAGGTGCTGTAACTGGACACCGACCAACAGTATCCCCCATAGAATGAGTCAAGAGGATCTCCGACCTGATGTCGGTCACCTTATTCACGAAAAAATCGAGCAAGCTCATCACATTCCATTTGCGAAAAAACTCTTCAGAGCTGCAGACAGGCTGGGTTGCACAACCTGTCCACAGTTTGGAAGAGTTGAGCTAGTCGATTCTGAGTGACAGTAATCTCCCTGGACAGGAACTCTGCCTTCTTATGGGAGATCCCTGATTGGTAGGCCTGATAATGCTCTACCAATTTAAGGTGATCAGCTTCCAGGGCAGATTTCAGCCAGTGCCATTCTAACCTTCGCCTTAATCGCCGTAACTCCATCAAAGACCCATCAAACCAAGGGGCCCGAGGGTGAAGTGGGACAGGACAGAGAAGGAACTAGAAGGGGGACAGGATCAAATCTACAGTACAGTAGCTTCTTGTTGTTTTGCATTGTTTCTTGTGGATTCTACTTGGTAGAAGGTTATTTCTTTTCTTTTCTTTCTTACTACTAAGGGGCTAGCAGGGTATTGTTTGGGGCTGTTGGAATTTTGAAACCTGTTTTGTAGCTATAAGTGGGCTCATTTGTTTGATTCACAGTGTGGCAGGCTGCATTTGTAGAGGCCTATTTCTTCTGTTTTAAAACATAATTGGTGTGATTTAACTGGGTCTGTTTCTTTGAATTGGAGACCTATATCTTCTAATTCTAAGCCTATTTTGATGTGTTGTTGGTGAAGCTGTTTGAATTGAAGTCCTGTTTCTTTGGGTAGCAAACCTATTTTGGGGGCTTTGAGTAGAATTGTGATTCATTGTTGCTGGCTTCACTAGCTGCAGAGTTTGAGTGCAGAGTGGGGGAAGGGTGCTAATGGTCTGACCAGAGGCCTCAGCTACCTGATTGTTTATGGAAGACTTGGGCTGGTCCCACCCTTGGTCCATTATTTCCTTTATACCAGGGGTTCTGACATCACTTCCTCAAACAGGCAAAGGATATGCACCTGTCATAGCAGAAGCAGACATCCAAGAAAGATACTGCAGCAAGTGAAGAGGTGACTGCTCTCTCAGTGGAAGGGAAGTAAATGCAAATCTAGGAGCTTTCATTATTACTTCTTCGCATTGATATTGCATTGGGGAAAGAAGGAGTAGGAATTTGAAGAAGGTTGTGCAATGGCAACTTAAAGTCTCTTTTTGAGTGTGGATAGGAATATAAAAAGCAGTTGCTCAGTATACCTAAACGTGTGCAACAAAGGAGGTAAGGGAAATAAAGAAAATGTTTTGCACTGATAGAGGGAGAGGGGAGACTTGGGGGAGTGTTTGGCATCCTGCATCTGGAAGGGTGGGGGTCGCGAGGCAATGACAGCAATGGGTAGGGTGGTAGGCTGCAACAACTGCGTGCACCAATCTTTCTAAAACTTGCCTGGAGTGTGGGAGGATGTTTAGTGTGCAACCACATAGAAAAACTTAGAAAAGAGATAGAGGTCTGCAGGAGGAACTAAGACAGACAAGGCAGATTGGGGGTGGGTTTAGCCCAATACTGGAGGGAGGAAGAAGGGGAGATGAGGAGGGCGATTTAAGCCAACAGTGGTGAGGAGAGGTCAGAAGAGGGAAGCAGAGACAAAGGGCCCAGGCCAGGAAGAACGATTGCCAGGAAACCAGGTCAGAGACAAAAGACAAATGGAAGGAGGAGATAGGGACTTGTGAGGGAGGCAAGAAGTGGCAAAAGTCATGGAATGGAAAGAGAGAACAGGTTACTATGAAGAGAGAGGGGGGCATTTGTGAAGGGTCTTCAGAAAATAGTTGTGCACTGCTAGAGAGGAAGAAGGTGGAGGAGGAAATGATGAAATTAGAGGAGAATTGATAAATGCCTGGACCAAACTGGAGCGGGGGAAGTTCTGCTGGGAGAATTGCAACAGGGGTGAAAGGGGGAAATAATGTGCAGGAGGAAGAAGAGGAGCTGGAAATGAGAGAGGGAGATGAATGGAAGCAAGCAGGGAGTAAGAGGGGTGGAATCTTAGTGCTGGGGGACTCAATACTAAGAGGAGTTAGGTGGGGTAGCAAGGGGGAGAGGCATAGTCGCATTTGGGTGGAGGACATGCCAGGAATGACAGCGGAAAGAATGGGACAGTCTGTTCTGAAATATGCTAGAAGGGGTAGGGACAAGCCTCATTTAATTATACGTCTTGGGACAAATGATCTGGCTGACAAAACAGTAGATATAGTCCAGAGGAGGTTTGAGGAACTAGCACAATTATGTGAGGAGGCAGGAAGATCAGTAACTTTTTCAGAGATACTTCCAGTGCCAAAGGCAAGCACAACAAGAAAGCTGAGAATAGAGGAATTTAATGGATGGCTAAGAACCTGGTGTTTTGCTAAAGGGTATGGGCTGTTGGGGGGTTGGGGAGGAACCTGGGAGGACAGTAGTCTCTATGCCAAGGACAGACTACACTTGAGTGAGGAGGGAAAGAAAGTGTTGAAACAGAGGATGGAGGAGTACATAGAGGAAGCTGGGAATTTAAACTAGGAGTCGGGGGTGGAAGTTGGGGAAGAGATATGCAGAGACCACAGGTTGTGAAACCATATGAGCTTACCCCCCATAACAGTGACAAAGGACAAATGACAAGTACTATTGGTGATGCTGGGAAAGGAGGGCAGGATGGGAGGGGGGAAAAGGGTGAAAGGTGATTACCCTTAATCCTAGGAGCCTTGGGAGGAAAACTGCAGAGTTACAGGTTCTCATGGCAGACGGAGAGGTGGACATTGCAGCCATCATGGAAACATGGGCCACCCAATACAATGACTGGGACCTGTCTGTACCAGGGTGCAGGTTATTTCGTAGGGACAGGGTGACTGGGAAACGAGGGGGGTGGCACTATATGTGAAGGAAGGACTGAAGTGTGAAAGAGAGGAAGGGGAGGAGGGTAGTATGGAGTCACTTTGGATGCAAATCCAGGATTCCAAGAATAGGATTCTTAGAATGGGAGTGGTGTACAGGCCACCATCTCAGACGGAGGAGTTAGACAGGAAACTAGTGGAACAGATCAGGAGGACCTGCGAGAAGGGTAGTGTGGTGATTGTGGGGGATTTCAACATGCCAGGAGTGGACTGGAGCACCCCAACAACCAGGAACAGAAGGGAGCAGGTACTGCTGGATGCCTTCCAGGACAGCTTCCTGCTGCAAATGGTCAGTGAGCCAACCAGGTTAGTGAATACCCTTGACCTTGTGCTGGCAAATGGGGACTTTGTGAGAGAACTTACAGTGGAGGAACCGCTGTCAGGGAGTGACCACCACTCAGTATGGCTCACATTGGATATGGGCAAGGAAGGAGTGGAATCTGGCACAAGAGTGCTGGACTTCAGGAGAGCTGACTTTGGGAGGATGGGGGAAGTGGTAAAAGGGTACCTGGTCAGAATTCAGTCTAGTATGGACACTAACCAGAGGTGGGAGCTCATAAAGCTGGGAATAGTGGAGGCAACCAAAACCTGCTGCAAAGCCCAGAGCAAGAAGGCTAGGGCTAAGAAACCGAGCTGGTTGAGCAAGGAGGTCATGGAAAAGGTAAGGAGGAAAAGTTCTGCCTTTAGGAAGTACAACAAAACAGGGAGGAGGGAGGACAGGGAGGAGTACTTGACAGACTCGAAGGAGGTGACAAGGGCAGTAAGGGGAGCCAAAGCATCTATGGAACTCAGGCTGGCACAAGGCATTAAGAAGGGGGAGAAGGACTTCTTTAAGTACATCTGGGAGAAAAAGGAGCTGTAAGGACCACATAGTAAGGATTAGGAAGGAGGGGGGTTGGGTGGAAGCAGGGTGTGATAGTGAGCTAAATGATACTTCTGCTCAGTATTTACCAAAGAAGAGGGGGTGACACCCAAGGTGGGAGAAATGGCAGAAGTAGGGAAGTGGTGACAGATGGGAAATCATGGAGGGCAGAGTTCAGAGGGTTTGAAGGCACTGAGGGTGGACAAGGCGCCAGACCCAGATGGCATCCACCCCAGGGTACTGAAGGAGCTGGCAGAGGTCCTTGCAGGACCTTTGGCAGACCTATTTAATGCCTCACTACATTCGGGTGTGTACCTCAGAACTGGAGGATGGCTTATGTGGTGCCCTCCACAAGAGTGGCCCCAAGGATGAACGGAAACTACAGACCAGTGAGCCACATCCATGTGGGTAAGCTAATGGAGACTATCCTGAAGGAGAGGCTGGTGGCCCTCCTAGAGGCCAAAGGACTACAGAACAGCAGACAGCATGGCTTCATACATGGCAGATCCCGCCAAAACAACCTGGTTGAGTTCTATGACTGGGTAACTAGGCAACTGGACAGGGGCCATGCAGTGGATGTCCTGTATCTGGACTTCAGTAAGGCAGTCGACTCGGTGCCACATGGAAGGCTGGGAAGAAAGTTAGTAGGCACAGGGGCAGGTGCAAAGCTGGTGAGATGGGTAGGAAACTGGATGCAGGGAAGGCAACAGAGGGTGGTGGTGGGTGGGGCTCTCACACACAAGGGCAGTGACGAGTGGTGTTCCACAGGGCTCGGTGTTGGGACCAGTGTTGTTTGGGATATTCATTGCAGACATATCATGGGACATCAAGAGCAAGATCATTCTGTTTGCTGATGATACCAAGGTATGCGTGGTGATGGATGGCCTAGGGGGATGGCAGGGGTTGCAGGATGATCTGGCAAAGCTTGAAACCTGGTCAGATACCTGGCAACTGGGTTTTAATGCCAAAAAGTGCAAGGTTCTGCATTTTGGGATGAAGAACCCAAGGAGGAGTTACCAGCTAGGAGTAGCGCAGCTAGCCAAGACAGAGGAGGAGAAGGATCTGGGAGTGCTCATTACAGGGTCAATGAATAACTCAGCACAATGTAGGAAGGCAGCTGCAAAGGCCAACAAAATGCTGGGTTGTATTGCAAGGGGTATATCCTCGAGGAGGAGGAGGTGATTCTGCCATTGTATAGGTCATTAGTTAGACACACCTGACGTACTGCATGCAGTACTGGCATCCCATATCTGAAGAGGGACATTAAGTTACTGGAGGGGTGCAGCACAGGCGACAAAGATGATCAAGGGCTGGGGACTTATCATACTGAAAGGAGGTTGAAGGAGTTGAACATGTACTCACTGGAGGAGAGGAGAGACAGGGGTGACATGATTGAAACCTTCAAATACATGAAAGGAATAAACAAGACAGGAACAGAGGGGCTGTTCAAAGTAAGGGAGAGGAGGGCCACCAGGGGACATGATATGAGACTGGAGCGAGGAAGGTTCAGGAGGGAGATGAGGAGACACTTTTTTCACAGAGAAGGTGGTGGCTAGGTGGAATGCATTACCTGCAGAAGTGGTATGCAGTAGAACAGTGGACTGCTTCAAACGAGGATGGGCCAGGACAAGGAGGAGGGTTAAGGAAGGGGAAGGGTGGAAGGGAGGGGCAGCTGCAGAATAAGGGGTGCTAGCTGCACATTCAGGCAGACTTGATAGACCTCTAGGCCTTTATCTGCTGGCAAATTTCGTATGTTTGTATGTTCGTAGGATGAACACGGACAGGAGCAATCAAGTCCAGGGCCAAGGAGATGGCCTTATTATAGGCCAAGACCAAACACTCTGGACTCAAGCTAGACTCAGGAAACTCCGAGAGGTCAATCACTGCCGCTAGGCCTTCAGGGCTCAGGTCCCGTTAAGGGCGGTAACTGACCATCTCCAAAGGGGCAGGCCTACGAAGGGAGGTGCAGAAGCTAAACCTCACAGTGTAATGCTCGGACCAACCATCAGGTTCCACCCCCCAGATCAGAGGCCTCAATCCCCAGGAGGAACACCAAATCCAAAGAATGACCATGATTATGAGTAGCATCAACTGAAGGAAGTGCTATCCAAAAGGCAAGAGTTTGTCGTCGACCCAGGCATTGAAGTCACCCAAAACCATCAGTCTGGGTGACTCCAGCGCCATGTCGACAGCAAAATCTGCCACTTCCTGCAGGAATCGCTTTTCATCCCCGGGTGGATGGTAGACGAGAGCTATCCTACAACCCACACCTGCTACCACAGCACACTCAAAGGATTCGGCCTCCTCAACTGGTACACCTATGAGGCCCAACTGGGATCATAAAACAGACTGCTACTCCCCCCAATCTCGGGTGGTGTATCACGCAGTACCCGGCTGGAATTTCCGCTTTTAACAAAGGGCCAGCATTTTCATCCAGCCAGGTCTCGGTGATGCATGCCAGATTGGTTGTTCCAACAAGATCAGCAATAATTGTAGTCTTGTTCTTAATAGATCTGGCATTGCACAACACCGCTCAAGCTGGACGAGAATCGCAAGCCGTCCCAGCCACTTGCCCACCAAAAGAAGTGGTGCCTTTGGGTATGGGGACTAGACATGAGATGCCACGTTTCAGACTCCATTTCACCCCATGGCGTCTTCTAGACCTAACCACCCCTATGTGAAAGATCCACTTATTCGTCCTCTGATGTCCGCACCCCCACCGCCACCACCCCTCCTATGAACAATACCCAGTGCACTACAGTGCTGATAGATAGAAAATGCCAAAGGAGGGGGGGAACAGGCAGAAGGCACAGAGAGTGGAGAAAGAATAGCGCATGACCAGGGCAGAGAACATACACATACCACAGGCTAACCAACCACCAGGACTGAGAATAAAATAAAAACCACAAAATAGATTAAACAGCCAGTGCTAAAAACTATAAAATATTTAAGTAAAACAGTGCAGTCTAGTCCAGAACAACAGTTCAGACAGCAAAAAAGCCAGAAAATAAGATGACTAAGAAATCCTTGATTCTACAATTGTAAACATAAAAATAAAAATAAGATCCAAAAAAACAACAGAGAAATCAATTTTCCAGTCCCTATAGTCCTGTCATAGCCAGCGGAGACCGAGAAACCCACAGGAACTCTCATGTCCTGGGAAAAGCAGATATTGAAAAAACTTGATGATTTCTCTGACCCCTAAAACACTTTCCCTGTAGTGAAAACTTTGTGAAAGCAATAGTATGTCCGAAGTATTTTAACTGTCTCCAGACACTCTCACTGCCAGAGATTAAAACCAGTAGTAGAATGAAAAGTCTGACCATAATTTAGAGAAGGGGACAGTCCAAAGGAATTCCTCTTGTTAGTTTTTCACTTTGGGCATGAACAGGGCCCCAAAAAACTTAAAGTAACAGTACATCCAAAATATTTTAACTATCTGCAGATACTCTCACTGCCGGAGGTTAAAAAAGAAGGGGCACTCTAGCTGCCTTCCTAAACAGAACCAGTAATAAAATGAAAGTCTGACCATGATTTGAAGAAGGGGAAAGTCCAACGGAAATCTTCTTGCTGGTTTTTCACTTTGGGCATGAACAGGGCCCCAAAAAATCAATACAGGAGGCAAAACTATAAGGGCCACGGCCACCACTGCAGATCTCCACCTAGGTCAACCCACCGGCTAGCTCACGGAAGATACTAAGGGACCACTGGCCCAAAAAACAGCTGGCTACCTGGCAAGAATAGGGCCCAGTCCCACACGTAGCTGCACACCCCCAGACAAACCAATCCGCAGGATTGGGACCAACAGTTCACCGCTCCAAATTAGGCTACCTCTCCAAAGCCCACCAGCCTACGGATCACAGTCTCCAAACTGCAGCTGTCCAACTTAAGGTCCACTGTCTCCAAAAGTCTTCGCTTGCTGTTTTGCTGCCACAGATCTCCTTCTCTCACAGCCCCCTCTTCCTGTCTTCCAAGATTCTTCGTCGGCCGGCCAACCCAGCCGGCACAAGACAACAGGTACCACAATAGTACAACCAGGTCTTGAAAACTAGGAATTCGAGTGTCTAGTAATAATCCGGTGGAGACTCAGATAACAGACCGGAAAATTAAGTATATATGTGATAGCAGGCCCGTACAAGGCGGCCACTACTTGATATGAAATCGTCATAAGTGCCCCAATATAAGCTATCAGCCAAAAATACTCTATTACCAGTTCTCTTGCAACAGGCTCACAAAAAAGTAGAAAACATTAGAGTACAGTGAGGGAACAGGCGATAAGGAGATTAAAACAAATGAGCAAAGCAAATAGAAACAAACAATAAAGCAAAAACGAACAAACACTACACTGCCGGAGCAGCCGACAGCCCACCCAGCCCGGCAGCCATTTTGCAGCTCAATTAATGAAAATGGGCTTCTGATGCAGAAAGTAATGAAGCCAACCGGGGAAGGAAACATACTGGACCTTGTGTTGATGGACAGGGAGCATGTCCAGGACGTAGGGGTGGAAAACCCCTGGCAGGATGCAACCACCACACAGTGTGGTTCTTCCTCAATCTAAGTGAGGAGGCAGCCAGAACCAAGACAAAGGTAGTGGACTTCAAATGAGCAGACTTTGGCAGGATGGGAGGCATACTGGAAGGGCACCACACCAACATCTGCCCAGACATGGATGCTTACCAGAAATGGGCCATCATCTAGATGGGTCTGACAGAGGACACTAACTCATGTACAAAGATCCAAAGTAAGAAGGTCAGGTCCAAAAAACAGCTGGTTGATCAAGAAGGTAGTAGAGAGGGTGAAAGAGAAAAAGAGTTGCGCCCTTCAGAATTCTATAAGAGATCCAAAAGAGAGGAGAACAGGCAGGAGTATGTAAGGAAATCCAAAGAGGTGAGTAGAGTAGTCAGGGCAGCCAAGGCTTCAAGGGAGCTAAGGCTGGAACAGGGGATCAGAGAAGGGGAAAAGGATTTCTTCAGGTACATAAGGGAGAAGAGAAGCTGTAAAGATCAAATTGTCAGGATCAAGAAAGATGGAGGGCGGGCAGAAGCACACAATGAGTACTTCTGTTCAGTGTTTATCAAGGAGATCGATGGGTCTATACCCCAGGGGAAAGGTGGGGTGGGCTTGAGGGGAGTGGAGGTAATGGATGGGGAGATGCCAGTGAGCAGGGTGTTGGAGGGCCTTAGGTCCTTGCAGGTGGATAAGGCACCGAGACCGGACAGCATGCATCCAAGGATCCTGAAGGAGTTGGCAGAGGTCTTGGCAGGGACTCTGGCAGACTTGTTAAACACCTCCCTGGGGACTGGGTGTGTGCCCCAGGACTGGAGGATGGCACATGTGGTGCCTCTCCATAAAAGTGGGCCCAACAATGAACCAGGAAGGCAGTATAGTGCAGTGGTTTAAGGCTCTGAGCTGCAAATCTGGTGACATCCAGCAGACAAGACCTGGGTTTGAATCTCACAGCTTCCACTTGCATACTGTGTGACCCTGAGTAAGTCGCTTAACTTCCCTGTGCTCCCAGGTCACTCCTGTAAAAAGCTTTCAGCTTAGTGTGCTACTCCTGGTTAAACAACTAAAATTAAAATTAAAAAAATTAGGTAACTACAGACAGGTTAGCTTTCCCTCCACCATGGGGAAGCTAATGGAGACTATCCTTACAGAGAAGTTGGTGATCTTTCTGGAGGAGAACGGTCCCAAAGGCAATAGCCAACATGGGTTTGTCTCGGGCAGATCCTGCCAGACAAATCTGATTGACTTTTTTGACTAGGTGACAATGGCACTCAATAGGGTCCATGTGGTGGATGTCCTGTATCTGGATATCAGTAAGACCTTTGACCATTGCCACAGACATCACCCTGGGTGCATTCCACCACTGGGTGGCTCCCTGCAGGCTGCATGGGTGCTGGTCATGGCCCCCGGTACATGTTCTGCAGTGTAGTCGTCCTCCCCGCTGGTGTGCCCGGGGGGGGGGGCACGTGACAGCACTGACATGTGGCTGCTGAGTGTCTACATCCAGGGTGTGGTGTGTGTTATTGCTCACTGGATGGTGCCAGTGGTGACAGAGCACCTGTGGCTCACGGTTCATCCATCCTGGCATGACCGCTGTGTGTGGGTGCCTGGAGCATGTTCCTGTGCACCTCCGAGGGCTATCTCCAGATGGCCTGCCTGCAGTTCTACAGCCTGCCTGTGGGTGGCTGGACAATTTAGGCCACCCTTTTTTATGCTGAACTTTGGGCAGCTCATTTCTGAGATGCACAACAGATGCGTCACATATTTTGGCTGAATATAGGGATGTGTGGCGTATTCATGGGAATGCCCCCTTTTTTTTCACTGCATTCATTATATCTCCGCCATGGCACATCTGGAGAAGTATGACGCATCTCTCCCCTTTGAATATCACGATTTGGTGCATTTTTTGGGACGGGAGGCACATCTCTACTTTGCGCCACACATCTCCGTTGCAAATGTGGACCCTAATTTTCAAGTTTGCCCATTTTGTTGAGTGTACTACTCATACTATGTCGCATTTAAGTGAGGATAGTTGCCCCTCTATTCTTCCTCTCCCCCATTGGCCTTATGTCCTGATGCTCCCCTTTCTGCTGTCCTCACCAGGGTGATCCCCTGTATCTGCCTTCTGTCCTTTGTGATGCTCTGCCCCAGCCCCCTCCCCATCCTCTAGCTTAAATACCCCATGGAGTACCCTACCCATTTAGCTGACCAGTACCCCTGCTCCCTCCTGGCACAGGTGCTGTCCATTTTACAGGCATCCTTTGCTACAGACAGCCTCCCAATTATCAATGAAAATAAGACTTTCCCTCTTTCACCGGACCCTTAGCCATGCATTAGCCTACCTAATGGTCCATTGCCACCCCTTTCTAGCCCAAGGAATGGGACACTTTCAGAAAGGATTACCTTAGATACCTTTCCTTTCAGGAACATCTGTAGTGCCATGAATGACTTCTTCATTTCCCTGGGACTTGTGCTTGGTATGTCATTCATGCCAATGTGGACAACAGTCTTCCCCTCTCCCCAGTTGTAATGCTTGCCCTAGAGAACACTTTTTTGACACACCCACCAGGCAGATGAACCACCAAACTGAGCTACTATCCTGGTCCAGCAATACCCCACCCATCTCAGCTGTTGCCCTAACTATGGATTTCCCAATGACTATTTCCTTCCTTTCCCTTTGCTCAAAGAAACATCGAAACATATGTCAGCAGAAAAGGACCGCTTTGCCCACTCAGTCTGCCCAAGTGTCCCCTGACTAGTCTACCTCCACTGACCCTATCATGCCTCTGACAACCCTCCCCCCTACCTCTGTTTGATATTTTTCCTATGCATGCTTGAATCCCTCCACTAGTGTAGCTTCCGCCATTTCAGCTGGCAGTCAGTTCCATGCATTTACCACCCTATTACTTAAATACTTCCTCACATCCACCCTGAGCTTCCCTCCAGCTTCATTGTATGTTCCCTAGTCCTGGAGCTTGTCTTCATTTGGAAAAAGTCCCCCTCCTGCACCCTGTTCACCCCTGTGAGGTACTTGTAGGTCTCATTCATGTCACTCTTTCTCCTCTCCTCCAGGGTGAAGATGTTGAGATCCCTAAGCCTCTCCTCATATGGCTTTGCTTCACTATTTTAAATGCCCCCCTCTGAACTGCCTCCACCCTGTCTATTCCTTTCCGAGGTGTGGTCTCCAGAACTGGACAAAGTACTCCAGGTGGGGGAGGTACCAAAGAGTGATACAGTGGCAGAACCACCTCCCTCCTCCTCCTACTGATGATGTCCCTCCCTATGGACCCCAGCATCCCACTAGCCCTGCCAAAGACCTTGTTACATTTTGTTGTCACCTTGAGGACCTCTGATATAATAGCCCCAAAGTCCTTTTCCTGTCTAGTAACTACCAATACCTTCCCCTGTCCTATACTCTGCACTGTGGTGCATGATTTTGCATTTTTTGGCATTGAACCCCAATTGCCATGTCTTTGACCACTCCTCAGATTTCCCTAGATCCTTGTGCATTTTCTTCACCCCATTCCTGAGTGTTCATCCTATTGCAGATTTTGGTGTCATCTGAAAAAAGTCATGTCTTCCCCTCCAGTTCTTCTGCATATCCCCTGTAAAGATACTGAAGAGGACTAATGCCAGTACTGAGCCCTGTGGTACTCTGTTGGTTACTCGCCTGTCCTTAAAGTATGTGATGTTAACACGACCCCCTGTCTCCTATCCTTTAACCAGTTTCAAACTCACTTTACCAGTTTGGACTCCACTTCTGACTGGTCAACTTCCTAATTAGCCTCCTGTGTGGCACAGTGTTGAAGGCCTTGCTGAAGTACAGATAATAATGAATTTTATTTCACACAAGCACCTTTCAGGCCATCAAGGTGCTTTACAAAAAGATAAAAGCAATCATGATAAAAACAGTACACATAAGAATAAAATAGGTAACAAAATAACAGAAGATGCAAAATTATTCGGTGCCACCAAAAGCATGGCACCATAAAAAGGTTTTCAGTGCCTGTTTAAACCCTCCCACAGTCATGCACTCCCGAAGCTGACAGGGTAGAGAATTCCAAAGGGTTGGGGCCACGTGCATAAATGCATGGGCCCCAAAAGATTTCAAAGGCACCCTTTGAATCTCCAGCAACCTCTCGTCAGCCGAACGCAACTGTCGCACTGGGCGGTAAGGCACAAGAAGCTCTTTCAAGTAGTCTGGGCCCAGTCCATGTAGGGCTTTGTAAGTCAGTAAACCAACTTTAAAGGTGATCCACCACCTAATTGGCACCCAGCGCAGATCATGCAGCACAGGAATAATATGGGAAGTCCAAGAGGTCCCCGTCAACAATCATGCTGCTGCGTTCTGTACGAGCTGCTGGCGACGGATATCAACCCCAGAAAGCCCTAAGTACAGGGAGTTGCAGTAATCAAGGCGTTAGGTCACAAAAGCATGGACCAATGTAGGCAAGTCGCCGGACGGAACCAGGTGCTTAATCCTGGAGAAATTCCTAAGATGATAAAAGGAATTGTTAACAACGGCCAACACCTGATCTTGTAAAGTCAGCCCGTTGTCAAGCACTACCCCCAGGTTTCGCACCCGTTCAGAGGATAGAATCTGAGAGCCCCCGAGAAAAAGTCCAGAGGGCTGATCAGCCCACAACCCCTCTATCTGGTGACCCAGGTCCACTACCATCACCTCCGTCTTTCCAGCATTTAACTTCAATCAACTCGAGTTCATCCAGTCCTGGATGTTGGCAAGACAGGTATTGAATACCGAGACAGCTCTATTCTGGTTGAGAGCAAAAGACAGGTAGAGCTGGGTATCATCAGCATAGCAGTGAAACCTCAGCCCATACTGTCTTACAATGTCTCCGAGGGGCAGCATATACCCTGCAAACAACATGGGGGACAGCACTGAACCCTGAGGTACCCCATATGGCAGGGAGAATGGGTCCAAGGAAAAAATCTGACACCACTCTCTGACTCCTGCCAGTGAGGAAAGATGTAAACCACCTGAGGACCGTACCTGTCAATCCACAGATGGACCTCAGACATTCAAGCAGCACCCCATGGTCTAATAGGTAGATAGGTTGCATCCACTGCCCTCCCCTGATCTAGTTCCCTGGTCACCTGTCAATGAAATCTATGACTCATTTGGCATGAACTTCCTCGCATGAATCCATGCTGCCTGTGGTCCTGCAGGCCACTGAATTCTAGATGTTCAACCACTCTCTCTTTCAGAAGGTTCTCTATTAATTTCCCCAACACTGAAATTAGGCTGACTGGTCTGTAATTGCGATCTTCTTCCTTGCTGTGCTGTTATGTAGAAGGACCATGTCAGCCCATTTCCTATCATCCGGAACCAATCCTGCTTCCAGTGAGCTGTTGAACAAGGCTGTCAGTAGGCAGCTAGCACTTTCTTGAGCTCTTTCAGTACCCTGGAGTATATCGCATCCGGTCCCAAAGGCTTATCCACCTTCAGAGCTGTGAGTCCTTTCAGGATTCTTTCCTCTGAAAATGGACTTCTGACCATCACACCCCCCCATTCTTTCTTCTCCCTGCTGGCCCATCCCCTCATTCCTCCACTGTGAAGATTGAGCAGAAGTACCTATTTAAAATGTTAGCTTTTCCTTGGTTCCCTTCTGCACAGTCTCCCCCTTCTGCCGTTTTAACCCTCACTGTCTCACCCTTTCAGGGTCTCAGGGTTCAGGATTCTCCTAATCTACCGTCCACCCAGTGATGGTGGAGAATTCCTGAAGGAGTTCGCGGACTTCGTCGTCGACATGGCATGGGGATCACCCAGATGGTTAATACTGGGTGACTTCAATGCCTGGGTCAACGACGAACTCTCGCACTTTGGCAGGAACTTCCTCCAACTTATGACTATGTTGGGCCTGCCACAGGTAGTTACCTCTGCTACCCATATGGGGTCACTCATTGGATCTGGTGTTCCTACTGGATTTGGAGGTTACGCATTTGGGGTGGAACCAAATGTGTGAACGGACCATCGCACCATAAGATTCAGCTTTGGGGCACCCCTAATAGGCCTGCCTCTGGAGATGGTCAATGTGCCCTTTAAGGAGTTACTCCAGAGGGTCTACTAGCAGTACTGGACCTATCGGGTATTTCAGGGCGAGCATGGGTCCAGGGACCTCCTTGCTTGCCTATAATAAGGTGGTGAGTGAGGCCCTGGACCTAGTTGTCTGTCCTGTCCGCGTTCGCCCACTCACTCAGCGCCCAAGGACTCCATGGTTTGATGAGTCCTTGAAGGAACTGAGGAGAGTGGGGCGAAGGCTAGAGAGGGCCTGGCGGAAGTCCAGCCTGGATGCTGACAGACTTAGGTTGATGGATCATTATGGTATCTATCAATCAGCAATCACCCGTAAGAAGGCAGAATTCCTGTCCAGGGAGATTGCTGCTGTGCGGAACTGACCAGCTCAACTCTTTCGGACTGTCGACAGAATGTGCAATCCACTCTGTCTACAGTCTGGAAGAGATTTTTCACAAATAAAGTGTGATGAGCTTGCTCGGTTCTTCACTGATAAGATTGCTAGCATTAGGTCGGATATCAGCCAGGCTCACTCTTTAAGGGTTTGTGGTGATCGGCGAGGGGAAACAAACACCTGTGTCACCTGGTCTGACTTTGGTAAGCCGGAATTCACGGATATTGTGAGGATTGTCCAGACTATACGCCCAACCAGCTGTAGTTTGGATCCGGGCCCTACGTCACTGTTATTAGGTTGCTTAAATACTATTTGCCCGATCCTTGCTGAAATTGTCTGGAAATCTTTGGAGCAGGGGGTCTTTCCTGATCCCCTAAAGGAGGCAGTCGTTCGACTACTCCTGAAAAAACCTTCACTGAATCTGGACTGTCTAGCTAACTACAGACCTGTCTCTAACCTGCCCTTTGTGGGTAAGGTTATTGAAAAGGTGGTTGCGCTACAACTGGATGACCATCTTACAAATCACAATATCTATGATACTCTTCAATCAGGATTTAGGAAAAGACATAGCACTGAGACTGCCCTTGTCCGGGTTTTAAATGATCTCCTGATTGAGAGAGATCGAAAGGCTCGTACTATCTTAGTCCTTCTTGATCTCTCTGCAGCATTTGATACTGTGGACCATGGTGTGCTTTTGGAACACCTGCGGCTTTATTGCGGACTGTCTGGTACAGTTCTGCATTGGTTTCGATCTTTCCTCATGGGACGGAGACAGAGGGTTGTCACCGGAATTTATTCCTCTGATGCCATCTTCCTGTCCTGTGGGGTACCGCAGGGCTCCATTTTGGCACCCATGTTGTTCGCTATCTATATGCTGCCATTGGGAGACATTATTAGGCAATACAGTTTGGGTTTTCACTGCTATGCAGATGATACCCAGCTGTATTTGTCCTTTAATCCCGGACAGGAAGACGCAGTCTCTATGCTTAATAGCTGTCTGTCCGAGATTAAGGATTGGATGAGTGCCAGCTGGCTGAGGTTAAACCCAGATAAGACTGAGGTGTTGGCGGTGGACCCAGGTCACCTTGAGGCGGGTTGTAGGACTGGGCTTCCTTCGGGCATATGGCTCGATGGTGCCCAGCTCTCAACCTCAGACTGGGTGCGTAACCTGGGCATTATTATTGATGACGGTTTGACCCTAAAATTGCAGGTGTCATCCGTTTTCAAATCCTCTTTTTATCATTTTAGGAATATCGCCCGGGTGAAACACCTAGTTCCTCCGGATGACCTTCCTACATTGGTCCATGCCTTTGTCACCTCTCGCCTTGATTACTGCAATGCCCTGTACCTAGGGCTACCGGGGGTTGATATCCGCCACTTGCAGCTGGTGCAGAACGCAGCAGCCAGGCTTTTGACTGGGACATCCAGAAGCAGTCATATTATGCCTGTACTTCGCAGACTGCAATGGCTGCCGGTTCAGTGGCTGATCACCTTCAAGGTAGGGTTACTGGCCTACAAAGCCCTACATGAACAGGGACCACAGTACCTACAAGATCTCCTTACTCGCTACTGTCCCTCTCGTTCACTCCGATCCGCCAACGAGGGATTGCTAGAGATTCCCAGGGTTCATTTAAAAACATCTGGGGCACGTGCATTTTCTTACGCTGCCCCCACCCTGTGGAATTCTCTACCTCGTCGGATACAAAGCTACCTGACCGTCGAGAGTTTTAAGTCTGAGTTAAAAACTTATTTATTCCTGAAAGCGTATGGAGAGTGATTTTTACTGTGATTTTATTGTTATTATTATTGTTATTGTTATACTTCGTAACTAAATGTCTGTTCACTTGTACAGCGCTTTGGTTTCTGAAAAGCACTTAAAAATAAATTTTACTTACTTTTACTTACTTACTTACTTTGCTTTTCTCTTCTTGCTTACATAACTGAAAAAAGTATCATCCCCTTTAGACACCCCTCTAGCAGTGCTTTCCTCTGTCTGTGCCTTTGCTCCCCTAACCACCTTACCTGCTTCCTTCTCTTTGGCTTCATACCTTTCCATATCCTCCTCCCTCTGTGTTTCTTTGCACCATTTGAATTCCACCCTTTTTTCTTTCACCAGCCTTGCCACTTTTTTGGAGAACCATAATGGTCTAATTTTCCTTTTGCTTTTGCTTTTGCTTACCTCTTCCACACAGCGGTTTGTTGCTCAAGTGATGCCCTCCTTTTATTCTTCCCCACTGTGCCTCTACTGCTTCCTGGTAATCCCCCCAATTTGATGCATTTTTTGTGGCAGTCTCCCATTTCTTTAAAATCCATCCCCCTAAAGTCCTGGATCCTGGTCCTCGTGTGGCTCACATCTCTTCCTTTCTTAAGTTGAGCCACAGTGTACTGTGATGACTGGTACCTAGGAGACTCCCCACTGAGATGTCTGCAATGTTGTCCCTGTTTTTTTAGCACTAGGTCCAACACTGCCCCATCCTAAGTAGGTTTCACTAGCTGCCTGACAGAAGATCTCTGTAGGGA
This sequence comes from Neoceratodus forsteri, assembly GCA_016271365.2. NCBI lineage: Eukaryota > Metazoa > Chordata > Ceratodontiformes > Ceratodontidae > Neoceratodus > Neoceratodus forsteri. The sequence goes on from CM057451.1 coordinate 229,168,372, forward strand.
GTCAAGGATGGCCCTGCTCATTGCCGAAGTTGCTGCCGGAAGGTTCCACTGTACATCTGTCAGACTGAACTATCCAAATAGCAACACCTCCCGCTTTCCTGTCACCCTGATGATGGCCTCCGCTAGTGCCTTGTACATCTCTTCAGCTTGTGCTGGAGGTCTGTGCACCACCCCGGTATGGATAGCAGCCCCAGAGTCCATCTCCAGGATGACCCACAGCACCGCCAGGCCCACCTCACCTTGGTGCACCTGCACCTCAGTGGCCTTTATTCCCCTCCCTCACATACACTGCTTGCTACAGTAAAGTTGCGCAGTAGCACGGTGTACCGAGCATTGCGCAATTGCGGTACTCATTGAATAACATGTATACCGCTACCGCACAATCTGTGCAGTACTGATCAACTTTACTGTAGCAAGTATAATGTCACCTGACCTCCCTGTCCTGGCTCTCCTAACTTGAGAGTAGCCCGGTATGGCCATGTCCCAGTCATGGTGGTGCTCATCCTTTTCCTTCCTCATCCTTGGCAGATTGGGTGTCCTGGTACCTGGACTGCTCCCACCATTCTCATTTTTATGTTGGCCACTTTAGCCTGGCCAACCCAATGCTGATAATTGTTGCCAGTGTCCATTGGTGATTGCTGTCTTACAATCATGCTTGCTACCCCCTTCTCCACTTAAATCCATCCCCCCTTTCCCACCATTAGAGATCAAAGTCCCTGCAGTCCTCCTCCCTACCCTACTTGTTCCCACCAGCCACATCTAGTCTAGTATTCAGTCCAGAATCTCCTCTCTTCCCATGCTCCTCCGCTGACTACTCACCTCCTTGCACCACCGTGCTGACTCCAGTTGCCACTCAGACCTGGTTATGTACCTCTTAACAGCAGCGAGCACCATGCAGTGGCAATAGATGTATACAACCCCACCTTTCATAGGCAGGATAGTGTGCACTGTACAACCCAGGCAGCATACTTGGTGGGCTTCTTGCCCAGTGTCCTGGAACCCTAGCCTCCTGTCACTCCACACACAGTGCCCCCATGGCAAAGCCAGTTATTGTTCCAGAGTGGAGACATTGCATTCCGGAGCAGTGACGTACTCACAGAAGCTGCAGAAGTATTACACTGCCCCCTGCAGGCAGGCTGGCATACATTGTGTAGCCCTGGCAATGCATCAAGAGTAGTTCCATTCTACACAAAACAAAAAACTTTGCACTCGCCACACCGAATGAAACAGCAGAGAACTCACTTGTAAAGTGCCTCAGTCAGGAATTCATTTGCCACAATAGTGCAGCATTCAACAAAGAAACATTGGGAGCAGGAACGGCTCCCCTCATGGAAGATAAATTAAACTCACTGAAGCACATTAGAAGTGAGTTCTCAGCTGTTTCATTTGGTGTTGTGGGTACAAAATGTTTAGTTTTGTGCTGTATCTTGCTGCTGTTGGCACCACCTTTTACTCAGAGCGACCTTGTTTCTTGATTTCTGTGATTCTATTTCCCTGATAACCTGTCTCCAAACACAGACCACCTGCCTTGCCCATCTGTGAACTCCTCTGAAAGTGTGTAAGTGGTGTTCCAGGTTAGCTTCTCTTCCTGGTCTCTGCATCAGCTGGTCTTTGGTCTCCTCATCTGACTGCTTTGTTATCCTGACTTACTTTGCTAACTGGCCTAAGAGGCTAACTTGTCATTCCTGCCAGTCTGGGGCCTGTCTTTTTGAGCAGCATTTGAAGGATTGCTGATTTATATGCATAAGTCAAAAAACAGGCTCTGTTGAGGAATGGGACTCATCCCCTCCCTCAGTTATTTATTTACTTTTTGTTTACCAGGTAGGGTGCACTTGGCCTACATTTGCCTATTTTCAGGCACGGCCCAGGACAGTACAACCAATGGACCTTATACAATGTTGACAGGAAGAAAACAAAGACCTTTTTCACCTATGCCCAGACGTCAGGGCAAGATAATTATTGTCTAGCCCCCAGATCCTAAGGCAATGCACAAATTTTTTACATAGTACCTTAACTGTGACCTAATCTGGCTGATCCTAGTTACCCTGCAGACACTGTAATTTAAGGTTTATTCCCACTACTTACCCTCCTTGTTTTGTTTTCAACATGCCGCATTTTTGAGTCCTGTCGCTGTTTTCTGTCAAGCTCTCCATGAGGGAGTTAGTGACTGTAGTGGGATTTGAATCTGGTGTGTCTTGACCTATAGTTTGCTCTAAGCACTATCCTACAGTGCCTTCACAAATGCAGTATCTGGTAAGCAGAATAAACACATTCAAGGAGCTCACATTATAATCTTGGTTAAAGCAACATACTGTATGTTTAACGTTACATTTTTTACAAGATTCAATGAACTACAGTATAGGTGAAAGTACAGTATAACACATTTTCTTCCCCAGTGCATCAGATCTTACTCCCAAATCAGCTTACTTTTCCTCTGTAACATAATATGTTCTTCAGATGACCGTGGCTAACAAACATTACTCTTGTACACTGTTTACTGTGCATCTATTGAACATACTACAGTATATTAATACTATAATGTAATAAATTGTCTCAGTTCCACAGAATGGAATTATGTCGACCCTGATGTGAAAGATCGGCTGATCAAACGATGTGATGATGGAGAATTTTGGTAAGATTCCAAATTCACACTCTGTTCTGATTTATTTTCTTTCCCAAGTTATCCATGCTTCTTTCTTTGTGGCTTTCTGGTGCATAGTGACACAGACATGCAGACACACAAACACACACACACACACACACACACACACACACACACACACACACTCTGCTGGCAGACCACAACACTTAAACTGTGAATTTTCCCTTTGAGATCACATGCCCCTTCAGAAGTGGTCTGCAAAGTGCCAGGGCATATTTTTCTGTTGTTAATGGTGTGTATCTTTCTCCTTTTTGCTATGCCATGGCTGTGGTAATGTAAGAAATAAACTGTAAAAACTTGTGACTGTATACTTTTTCAGTAATTTGTGTGTCAGTGAAAGGGCGCATTCTTTTGGCTTAAATGTTGTAACTAAGCCTTGACCAGAATGGCTCAATGCCTGGAGGTGGTGACTGTTGTATATGAAAAAAGGTAGTCTTTGCAAAACAGTTCCCTTCATAAGTGAAAGCTGCGAATAACAGTTCAAAGCAATACAGCCATCTAGTTGTGGTCTATGGACTAGCAAGCATGAAAGCCAGAGGAGCACACTTACAGGATGAAGTGCAGTGGCACAGGTTTCCTGCATGGCAAACGGGATTAACTCCCATTGAAACTGCATTGTTTGCTGCAGTAATTCTACTGCAGAATTCTGCAGAGTTGGACTTTATCATGGTGGGCTTCACTGTACCTCCTAGTTAGGAGGGATTTCCCTTAAGCTGATTGGTTAGAGCTGCTCCCTTTGGGTCTCAGGGTCATAAGTGTTATTCTGAGCAAGAGCTGGAGGTATGTCTGTCAAAGTAGAGGGGACAGAAAAAATAGCAGTCACTTGGCTTGAGTTGTCCAAGAGATCTACAATAGGAACCTTGCAGGCAACCCAGACTTCATTTTGCATGAAACTGGACCACCTCTGCATTCAGAGATGGTGTATTGGGAGCCCTGTGATAGAATATAATGGTGCAGTGGTCTGAGCAAACAACAGGATCCACTGAGCTGTTTCAAATCTGTATACCTGCAAAGAACACTGCGTGACCTTTCTCATGCATGGTATATTAATTTCTTGTCTGAGCCCCAGATCCTCAGTGAGCTTGAGTTTGGTAGCAAAATAATCTGAGATGTTGTCCGCCATTGCATGGAAATCTATAAGAGTAGTAAGTTTCAATGTACCAAGCACCAGGGTGTCAATCAATCAATATTTTATTTGTATAAAGGCGCCCTTCCTATGCCCAGGGCACCTTTACAATACACAGTAAAAACATACAGTATTTCAATTTAAAAACTGATAAAACATATCAGTGTGCCTTAATAAATTCCTGAGAAAGCCTGGTTAAATAAATGGGTCTTCAACAGCTTTTTAAAACCCTCTACAGTCTGGCTGTCTCGTATCTGACGAGGTAGAGAATTCCACAGAGTAGGTGCCATAAGGGTAAAAGATCTCCCTCCTGATGCTTTTAGGGATACCCAGGGAATCTCTCTAGCAATCCCTCGCCAGAGGATCTGAGTGAACAGGTGGGGCAGTAAGGACATAAGAGTTCTTTCAGGTAGTGGGGTCCCTGCTCATGTAGGGCTTTATAGGTTAGCAATGTGGCCTTGAAGGGGAATCCGCCACTGTATTGGCAGCCAGTGCAGCTCACACAGCACAGGTGTTATATGACTGGATCTAGAGATTCCAGTCAACAACCTGGCCATTGCATTCTGCACTAGCTGCAAGCTGCGGATATCTACCCCCGGGAGCCCTAGGTACAGGGCATTGCAATAATCAAAACGACTGGTGACAAAGGCATGGACCAAGGTAGGAAGATCTTTGGGTGGGACCAGGTGCTTCACCTGGGCTATGTTCCTTAGATGGTAATAGGAAGATCTGACTACAGCCAAAACCTGTGCCCTCAGGGTCAGGCCTTCGTCAAATACCATACCCAGGTTTCACACCTGGCCCGAGGCAATAAGCGGGGTTCCTCCAAGATTTAATCCTGAGGGTTTTCCTGCCCATGCCCCTGTCATCCTATAACCAGGGTCCACCGCCAATACCTCAGTTTTTCCTGAGTTCAACCAAAGCCAGTTGGCACTCATTCCAGTTCTGAATCTCCAGTAGGCAGTTATTAAACACCGCAGCAAAATCTAATTCCTGTTTGGACACAAAAAACATGTACAGTTGAGAATCATCAGCATAGCAATGAAAACTCAGCCCATACCATCTTATAATGTCCCCTAATGGGAGCATGTACACCGCAAATAATATGGGGGACAGCATCGAGCCCTGTGGAACCCAGAAGGGTAGCCCATGAGAGGCCGAGGAATAAATCCCTGATACCACTCTCTGGGATCTACCCTCGAGGAAAGACCGAAACCAACTGAGAACTGCCCCTCTCAGTCCAAAGAAGAACCACAAGCGCTCATGCAGTTCCCCATGATCCACGGTGCCAAATGCTGCTGAGAGATCAAGGAGAACCAAGATGGAATGGGTTCTCTGATCTCTCGCCATTAGAAGGTCATTAAGTACCCGTACCAGGGCTGTTTTGGTGCTATGCCTTTTTCTGAAGCCAGACTGGAGAGGGTCATAGATAGTGTGGTTAGTTAAATGGTCCTCCAGCTGCAGAGCGACCACCTTCTCAATAACTTTCCCTACAAAGGGTAAGTTCGAGATCGGTCTGTAGTTAGCTTGGCAGTCGGGGTCAAGGGAGTTTTTTTTTTAAAGGGGGGCATACTACTGCCTCCTTTAAGGGACCTGGAAAGATCCCTCTCTCCAATGAAACCCCCACTATCCCAGCAAGGGCCGGACCGATAACTTCTACACACCCCACTAGTAGGCGTGTAGGGCCCGGATCCAAACTACAGTAGGTTGGCAGCAGAGTCTGGATGACACTCACTATATCCACGACTAACGGCTGACTAAAGGTTGACCAGGTCTGTCAGGCATTAGTACCACCCAATTGATTAATGCAAACTCCAGTGGGAAGGCACTGGCTGGTCTCATCCCTGATGGTGGACACCTTATCAGCAAAGAACTGTGCAAACTCCTCACACTGCACTTGTGACAATGCTCAACCGGAGTGAAGACAGGCTGGATTGCACAGTCTGTCTACAGTCTGGAAGAGCTGGGCTGGTCTGTTCTTCACTGTAGCAATTTTCCTGGACAAAATTAAAGATATCCACCCAGAAAGCTGGTAGAATAGGGGGCTTAGTGCAAAATGCATTTTCTAAAGAAGAAGTTTGTAACTTTAATGCTTGACATTATTTTGTGCTTACAATCCTCACTGTTTAGCTAATGAAACACACATTTTAGAAGGGACAGAGTAAACTTTTAAGGCAAAATCAGGGATGTCCCTGAAAATCACGGCAGATCTCGCTGATTACAAAGCCCTGAGGAACAAAGCCAAGATAGCCATAAAACTTGCTAAGAGAGATTACTTGACACACCTCCAGAAAACCAGCCTGGGCAACCCCAAGCAATTCTGGAATCATATCAATGACCTGATCAAGGGCAGCAAAAAGCCTGAGTCCTGTCCCATGGAGATTAACGGTCAGCTCACAACTGACCCGTCTCAAATATCGGCTGCCCTTAACAGGCACTTCTCAGACCTCGAGGCCTACAAGACCTGCCTGTCTCCCCAGACTCTCCCCCCCTACCTCAGATGAACCATCTCACATGGAAAGACCCTCATTTCACCTGAGACTGGCTAAACGCACTGAAGTGCTAAACCTCCTAAGGAACCTGAAACCGAAAGGGTCAGGGGGGCCCGACGGTATCAACCCTCGGCTACTCAAGGCAGGAGCTACCTCCTTAGTCTGGCCTATAACCATGCTCCTCAATCAATCACTGAGGGAAGGAGCAGTCCCTGACCCATGGAAACATGCCAGTGTTGTCCCTATTCACAAAGGGGGGTTCAGGAAAAAACTCAACAACTACAGGCCCATCTCCCTCCTCTGCTCACTTGCCAAGGTACAAGAAAGAGTCATCTACAATCAACTCAGGGACTACCTGGAAGCTCATCAGCTTCTTGCCCCCTCCCAACATGGATTTAGAACAAACCATGGTACTGACACTGCCCTCATTAACTTCACGGATGAAGTTCTCAGGGCAATGGACAAAGGGATACCCACTGGTGCAGTTTTTATAGACTTATCGAAGGCGTTCAACCTCGTCGACCACAACTTGCTGCTACAGAAGCTGCAAAATATAGGCCTAGACAATCATGCCCTGAAGTGGTTTGGGAGCTACTTATCAGGCAGGGCACAGAGGGTCTCATGGAAATGGACCATGTCTGACCCACTACCCCTAAACCAGGGTGTACCTCAGGGCTCAATTCTAGGCCCCCTCCTGTTTTCCTTGTTTACCAATGACCTGGGTACCCACTGCGGGGAGAGCTGGGTTGTGCAGTACGCTGTTGATACTGTCATCTTCCGACCCCTGCGTGACGTGGTTGCCCTAGGCCTTCTACTCCAAAAGGATCTCACTTCACTAGAGACTTGGCTATGTAAGAACAGAATGGTACTAAATGCCGACAAGACCAAGGCAATGCTATTTGGGCCAAGATCCCTGGGATTTGACAGGTCCTCATCCCTCTCCTTAACCTCACTCTCTGGCAAAGCCATTAACGTAGTCCCTCCCTTAAATACTTAGGCCTCACGTTGGATCAGAATATCACATACAAGGAACACGTGACCAAGTCACCAGACCCTACATCGAAACTTGGCACCCTGTACCACCTCAGGGACCAACTCATCCCTGAAGCCAGGCTCTCCATAGCTACCAGCGTCCTTCTACCCAACCTGACCTTTGCTGTCCCTATTATACAGGGCATGGCTAAACAAGAGATTACCAGGATGCAAACCCTATATAATAAAATAGCTCATTTCACAACCTTAGACCACCCGAGACGTCACCACTATGACACTTTGGCCAGTCTTCATTGGCCCACATTGGTCGCCCGCCTCCAACACCCCTTGTTTGTCCAGGCGTACAAGCTTCTCAAACCCCACGCTCCGCCAAGCATTGCCAGGACCATAACCCTCAAACACAACCCAAGGAACCTAAGGACCTCAGATAGAACGCTATTAGAAGTCCCTAGGGTACGGACAAATGCTGGTGGAAGATCCTTTTCCTCCCAAGCAGTCTGCCAATGGAACAAGCTCTCTCGCCAGGTCCAGGCCTCCTCCTCACTCATGAACTTCCACATCAGGCTTAAGTCCCATCTGCTGACCTCAAGCGCATGCCACTGTCATGGCATTTAAAGCTCCTAAGGTACTCCCCTCCTCTCCAACTCCCGGCCCCTAGCTTAACCTTCCTACTACCTGCCTTATACAGACTGCTCACCAGAAGCCACGTGTAACCCCTGAATAAATTATATGCAAAGTACTACCAATTGCTTACATGTCATGTTGATAACCATGCCTGTACCCATGCCTGGATCCACTGCTTTTCTTTTACCATGCCTGTATCCACTATTTTTCTTTACTGTAACCACCTCATGATGTAACTCACAATGCCTCAAATGTTCCTTATGTCCTTGTTCATTCTTATAACTTGCATTGTTATCCCGGGTCGCCCCTGAAAAAGGGACCTTCGGGGCTCAGTGGGCCTACACAGTCACCAAAATTTAATAAATAAAATTGGGGACAGTTGAGAGGTATGCTTATAATGGCTGTTTTAATTACTACCAGTCTGGCATTCTAAAGCAGTACCTGAATTGGAAGAACTGGGCCAGCACACATTCCCACCATTTCCTGTGTATCACAATGCTGGGAGAGAGGGTACAGAAAAAAGAGATCTCTGCCCCAGTTCATCATTTTAGGCCTTTGCCTCCTGCTCTTCCCCTTCCCCCATTACCACTAGGACAGTCATTGCCCGTCTTTCTTGTACTTCCCCTGTGCAAGATGTCAAAGATATAGCAACACCATTTAACCCTGAGTCCAAAGGTGAGAAGCACCTAGGCAAAGTTAGGGTATAGGAAATGTTGCCCCTCCTCATATTAAAACAACCCTAACATTCCAAACACTCATACACTCCAAATACAATATTTACTGCAAATATGAAACAAATATGCATTAAGCATTCAGACCTGGGGAAAGGAAGATCTACATGGCTTCTGGGCTTACAACACATATTTGATCAGCTACAAAAACACAGACTATATTTCTTGCAATTTTGAGAACTTTAAAACGTTTGGACTCGCTATTTTTGTATCTTGATGGAGCCAAACATCTCCGCTTTACAACTATAGAAAAAAGAATTTAACACATTTGAGAGAGAGCAACATAAAAAGGACAAAAAAATGAAAAGAATCTAGCTTTTCTTCCATGGAACCAGACAATCCCACCAAGAGAGGAAAAAGTCAGCCCAATTGAAAAGTTCCTTTTCTATACCATCAAAGAGTAAGTTGGGGAGTCTGGATCTACAGCTTGCAGCTCTGTCTCTGACAAGTTTTTCTTACATGCAGAAAAATCAAATTCTGGGCTTAAGTTTTTAAACCCTGATTTGGAGAAAACTGATTAATGGCAAGTCTCTAAGGGAGAAACCCAGAATCGAACTGCAAAACTTGACATAGTCAGTGATATCAGTGATGCTAGCAAAATGGCTGTTGGAATTGCTAGAATGCCGGAGTTGGTGGTTTCAGGAGAGGCTTAAGTGGAACTGTTGTTGTGGCCCCAAAACCTACAGCTGCTCCTGCTGCAAGAAACATTGAGAACTTAGAACATGTGAATAAGTCATTCAGCATATTAATAAACATGATACAGGACATCCCAGTGGCATAGAGGGCTGAGGCACTTACACCTTAACTCTTGCTATGCTGGCCACCCAGTTTTGGGAATGTACTTGGATCACTGGGGTTCATCTGAGGGGAGAGGATTGAGCATCCAAGGGACTGCTCTCCTTTCCCGGGAGAGGGTGGATGCCAGCTCTGCCACATGACTGCCAACAGGTAGAGGCCTGGTTGTAGGAGAGGACAGTGAGTGACACAGAAGGGAGGGAGCTGCAGGACTTCTTCAGAGCATGCTTGCCACCACACGCATGCTCGGACATGTGCATGTCAGCATTGGAGAGGGAAGAAAAAAACAGAAAAGGGGAGGACAGGCTACATGAGGCTTTCCTATCTTCCTGTAGCCAACTCTACCAACTGAGAACCAGGGACTTCTGGACATGTCTGTCTGAGGGGGTGAGGACAGCCCTCCTTCTCCTAGCCCTGCCATGAAGGGGAAATCCATGGGGGAACACCCAGCTGGGACATCAGCGGAGACAGAAGCCAGCTGCAGGACATGGAGACAGGTCTGAAGAGCCGCCCCTTCACACAGAGGTGCCAAAAGCTTTATGGCAAAAATATAAATAAGATACAGAAGCTTAATTCAAAATTAGAAACACAGAAACTGACAGCAGATAAGGACTACTAGGCCCACCTAGTCTGCCCATTTTTTCTGTCTGCTGCAAAAACCACCGAACCTACTTGATCTCCGGCTTTGTTCTCTTTCCTATCACTAGGGTTCCCCTAAGCCTATCTAATGCATTTTTGAATTTCCCTACCAAATTTTCCCCCACCACCTCTGCTGGGAGTTTGTTCCTTGCATCCACCACCCTTTCTGTGAAGAAATACTTCCTCTTGTTACCCCTTAGTCTACTCCCTTCCGGCCTCATGTCATGACCCCTTGTTCTAGGAACATCTTTTTTTTTCTGAAAGACGCCACCCTCCTGTACCTGATTTATGCCCTTGAGATATTTGAAGGTCTCTATCATATCCCCCTCTCTCCCTCCTCCAAGGTATACATATTTAGGTCCTCCAGTCTCTCCTAATATGACTTTTGGTGCAGGCCCTGCACCATTTTTGTTGCCCTTCTATGAACTGCCACTGCCCTGTTTATGTCCTTATGGCAATGTGGGCTCCTGAACTGGACACAGTACTCCAGATGAGGTCTCACTAATGATTTCTACAGAGGCATCACCACCTCCTTTCTTCTGCTGGTGATACCTCTGCTATGCAACCTAGTACCATATTGGTTCTCCCCATAGCCTTGGCACATTGTTTGGTCACCTTTAGATCATCTGATATGATTACCCTCAGAACCCTTTCCTATTTGGTGGCCTGCAGTATCCCTCCCCCATCATGTAAGCCTCCCCAGGGTTCCTGTGCCCCAAATGCATGATTTTGCACTTCTTTGCATTGAATTCTAGCTGCCACACTCTTGACCACTCCTCTAGTTTACCTAGGTCCCTCCTTATTTTTTCCATCCCTCCTGGAGTGTTTACCCTGTTGCAGATCTTCGTGTCATCTGCAAAGAGACATACCTTTCCTTCCAGCCCCTCCACAATGTCACTTATGAAGACATGGAATAGAACTGGCCTAGAACTGATCCCTGTGGCACCCCGCTAGTCACCCTCCTTTCCTCGGATTCAGCTCCATTTACCACCACCCTCTGTGTTCTATCCATTAGACCTGAAGCTGGACAAACTGGACAAGCCAATAAAAATGAATTAGCAAATGTCTTCTGAAAATCAAGGCAATATTAAAGAGTGAGAAAATCTGTGTTAGAACCTAAATTAGAAACAGCAACTGTACTTGCAACTGCTCTCGTGAGAGATTCGATTGTCACAGCTAGGAAGCTGGAGGGATTGGAAAACAATCAGTGATTGTGTAATCTTCTCTTAGTTGGTTTCCCAGTAACTGAAGCACAGACTTTTACCACCTGGGACCTGGTCATGCAGTTTCTCACTGAGCAATTTAGCTACACCGATACTGACATGCCAAATTTGATTCGTGCTTTCAGGATCCAGGCTAGAGGAACAGCCGTGGAGTCTTTTGCTCAATCTTGCAGACCTCAAACAGTGATTGTAACTTTTTTTTTGCACTGTTTGATAGAGAGGCAACCCTCAAATCTTCTGAAATAGAACAAGTCTTTCAATTTCAAGGTGCAAAAGTCTTTATATATCCAGACATTGCTCCAGTTACCCAGCAGAGATGGCACAAATGTATGCTCTACTGGGAAGAAATCGAACACATAGCAGGCTGAATGTATGTCTGTATTATACCTTGCAAAGTAAAAATGAGATTGAATGACCATGTGCACATCTTCTATGATGAACAACTTTATATCCAATAACAGCAAGCACTGAAGGCTGCTTGGGTACACTCAACTGATTCCGAGAATGGGCATTCAGATAGTATTGCCTCAATGGAAGCTTCCTTGGATCCACTTCAAATCATGCAAGTAAAAAATTTCTAAACAACTGCTGCTCCTGTAGTACTGCAGTTATCCCTGATTCCCTGAATGTACAGTACTTGCACCTTTGGTAACTACTGAAGAAGCTAATGAAGGAACAGTACTACAAGAACAAAAAATATGTTTTCATAATAAAGACTAAATGCAAAAGTGATAAAACTTTGCACTTGAGTGACTGTAACTGGGAACTGGACTATGCTTTGCTTTCAGACAGGACTATATGAGAAAAATAACTTGTTAAAACAGTTAAATGTAACAGTTTTGATGCTGAAGTAAGCTTTACATTTTTGATAATAGCAGTTTCTTTTCTCTAAACTTCAGTTTATATTAGTACTCAGTGATCGACAACGTTTTTAAATGAGTTGGGCCGTTATTAGCGTGATTATATATTGGATATTATTTAGGAACTAGGTAAAGATAAATTTATCTAAGGTTCAAAATCAGTTTATCTTGTTTACCTTTTTCCTTTGATTTTAAAGTTAGCCAGACTAGATTTTTCTCTTACCACTGAAACCATGACTTGAAAGTGGAGCAAGTATCCAATAATTTGCTGCTCCTCAGGAAAATTATTAGTATTACACTTGAGAACAAGGTAAAAGTTACCTTTTCCCATGGGTTTCCAAGTTAGCTATTTTTTGTAATAAACTTTAGAAATTGGATTGCCTCCCTAGCTTTAGGACTTAACTGGTGTTTTCTAAATAACTTTTTCTATGCATTATTAGGTTAACATATATGTTTCATTTTTGATTAAATGATATAGCATCACTTTCTATAAGCAAGGAAAGAGAAGTATAGTTTTTTAAGTTAATAAATATATGAAACTATATATATATATATATATATATATATATATATATATATATATATATTGTATTTTACAGATATTTATTTTATTATGTATTTTATTGATGTTTATGTTTGTTTGTATACATTGTTAAGGCACCCTGAGCAATGGAAGGGCACCTGTTATAAATAAACTTATGATGATGATTATATATCTATGTATATTCCATATCTCATTTGTGCCCAGCATGTATCCCACATATACAGTACAAAACAAAAAAATGAAAAAGAAAGCATTCAGACCCTTTGTACATCATCCCCAAAGTCTGAGAGCCCTCCGAAGGGTACTCTGCAGACATAGACCCATTTGTGCCAATTTTACAATCACATCATCATGTTTAAATTATGAAACAAACTAACATTTTATTTTTCAAAACTAGCAATCCCAAATGGCCCTAAAATGGTTGAAGCATTAGTGCATGACAATATCAATAGAGTGGGAGTGCTTCAGTTGTATTACTGTATTTTTTATCCTGTTGCACTTTTTGACTAATTGTTATTCAAACACTGTACTTAGTTTGCACATTAAAATCTCAAGCAGATAGCTGGCCCGGTGGTGCTGAGTGTTGAGGCACTGGATGCCACACCTCATGCCACACCGGCAACCCTGGTTCAGGAACAAGCCAGGGCCACTGGGGGACTGCGGGGGGGGGAGGATTGAGTGTCCGGAGGGCTGCTCTCCTCTCTCCGGGGAAGGAGACTAGTCGTTCCACTCACTGACTGCCCTCTAGCGGTGGATAGGGGGCAGTATGGGTCAGGAGGCTTGGAAGCCGACATGCTTACATCAGAGGGGAGGGAAGGGAGAAAACAGAAAATGGCCGGGGCTCCATGGACCCATGATGGCCCGACTGCCCTGGCGAGGTCTGCCTCCGCCACCAGAATTGACGTATTGGGTGGCGGGGGACCTCCAGCATCTGGCCCTGCCATGAAGGGGGAATCTGTGGGGGGAACCTCATGGAGCAGATGAGCTGGGGTCTGGCCAGAGGATGTACCTCCTCTGACGGGGGGTCATAGCCCTGTGGAGCATGCAGTGGGGAGTAAATCATAACAAAAAAAGAAAATCTCAAGCAGATGCCAAGTATAGTTTTTTCCACATACAAATCCTTGCTCACCACACCCCCTGTTCACTGTAACCATCAGAATGCTTCAACAAAGCAATGCTGTTTCACGAGATTTGTTTCACCTGTTGGTCTGGTGATCAGACACATGATGGCAATTACACTCGCATCTTTTTATGGCAATGTTGCCTGCACTTTGAACCCCCTGCTGCACTACAAAATGATAAGAAATTGTGAAATCTCTATTTGTTACCCACCTATGGGGCCATTTGTTCTTGCACTCACAAAAACTTCATCTAGCATTACTATTACTTGGTTTAGAAGCATTTCTCAGACCTGGTACTGTATATTGGCAAAACGTGCAGGAACATACTGTAGCTGTGGCAGTCAGTTCATTCTAATAGAGTATTTAATTAGAAAAGCAAGACAGTGTTTATTTATTTTATTTATTTAAAAGGGATTTACCAGGAAAGACCTATTGAGCCATGTGACTCATTTTCAGATGTATCCTGGGGGGGGAGGGAATACACACAAATAAATTGATCTGGAATTGATACAGTCATACACAACAAGGTACAAATAAACAGTAAAGAAGCAGATAAAAGTATCACCAGATAAGTACTAGGAACTTACAGTCTCTATGATGGAACGTAACTGAACATAATAGAAGTAGGCCATTGGGGGAGCTAGTAGGGAGGTTTCTTTATGGAGTGAGAGGAAAGGATGGAGAAGAGAGGGTTGAGAGAGATGCAAGGGATTGGGGGGAGAAAAGGTAAGGGGATGGGATAAGTGTACAGAAGATAGGAGAAAAAATAGGATGAGGTGTGAGTGGAAGGACTAGAGTGTAAAGGATAAAATGAGGGAAGGAATAAAGGAAGAGCATAAGTTGGGGAGAGAAAGGGGTAAGGATGTGAAGGAGAGCCTGGAGAGGAGAGAAAAAGTATAAGGAAGCATTGGGCTAAGGAAATTTACAAGAGGGAGTAGTGTGGCCCTAGAGTAGAGAGAAAAGGGTGTGTTTGGAGGGGTCAGAGCGAATTGTAAGCGGGAGAGAGATCCAGAGTTTTGGAAGGAGGAGTGAGAAAACAAATTGTCCAGCAAGGGATTTATGACAGGGGAGCAGGAGGAATCAATAGCCTGAGTTACAGAGAGTATAGGGGGGTGGGAGCAAGGGGGAGAGGGGGGAGAATGCAGACAAGGGTTGTCCAGAATTCACCAGTTCCAGTTGGACTGTTTAGGCAGATCAGATTCTTAATCTGATTCCAATTCAGATTCTAAAAGGATCTCAAAATCTGAATTAGATTCTGATGTAGAATCTTAAATTCTAATCTCCTATGTATTAGGGATTCAGTTAAGGAATTCAGATTTTTGGACTGCAATTCCAACAATCATAACTTTTAAAATTGGGCCAGAGTCTGATTAATCTGATCCCACTCGGCTGATTCTGAGCAACTCTATCACACATGCTATATCACTGGCTGGAAATGCACCACTGCAGTAGGTTTTCTGATCGAATGTCAGGCTTTAAAAATGACTGCTCTTTTTTCCTTTTTAGGATGTCGTTTACTGACTTTTCAAGACAGTTCTCACGGGTGGAGATCTGCAGCCTGACACCAGATGCACTGTCCACTGACAAGTATTCGAAATGGGTCCTGAACCAGCATCATTCAGCATGGAGAAGAGGCTCTACTGCTGGTGGTTGTGCCAACTACCCTAGTATGATATTCCTTTCTTTTGTCCACTTTCTCTTTATAATTAGTATAATTGTGCATGTAGAAAACAAGGTGCTGGTGGGTACTGAAGTCTGGTACAGACACCTCCACATCACTATTACAATGAAATGGGGTTGCATCTCCTGTGCAAGAGAGTAACGCAGGATCATGCCCATTTTATTCTGTGCAAAGACTCTAAACTGTGATGTATCACACTAAATGCTGACTTCTTGAGGTGTTGGTCATTCCAGTTTTGTTCTTTGAAAACATTTCTGCAAAGTTTAACTTAAAAGAAACAGGAAATATGAACACACAAACAGTTCTTGCAGGCAGGTGTTGAAGAACCAGAATTTTTTTTTTTTTCATAAACACCTCACTTTATAAAAGCTGAAGATAATACTAGCATAAATGTAACATATACACTTTTGTTCCTGTGGAAATTATGGCTTGAAATGAAGCTTTTGATGGGACGTCTTCTAAAAGTCTTATATGGCAGTCAACATTTCCATTTAAAATAAGAGTTATGCATTAAGAGTTATGCATAAGTACCATAAAAATGCATGGCCTGGCAAGGCAAGAAACCCAACAAAATGTTAGCTTTTCAAACAGGCTCACCATTCAGGAGAACTCAGGTTTGATAGATGGAGAGCAAGAGAAGAACTAGGATATGACAGACAGGAAAGTAAGGGAGTGCTAGATCATACCGCCATGGAACAATCCCTTACCACTGAGAGGAAGAGGATATGGAAGTAGCACTAGGCATGTGATGGTTCTTAATTAGATAAATAGATAGTGTGGTGTACAGTCAGAATTTTGACTCTTATGTGGCTTGTTGCCTTCCTTGGTTTGAAACATGATGCCATAATAATAATAATAAACTTTATTTTTAATGTGCCTTTCCAATATCAAGGCGCATTACACAATCAAAACATTTAAAACAGTAATACATCATTATAAAACATAAAACCATTATGATCTACCATCTTCAATACCATCACCATATGCCTTATTCCATAAATAAGTTTTTAATGCTTGTTTAAAGCCTCCCACAGTCATGCACTCCCTAATCCAACAGTGTAGAGAATTCCAGAGGGTTGGTGCCACGAACATAAAAGCCTGGGCCCCCAGAAGATTTTAAAGACACCCTCGGAATCTCTAGCAACCCCTCGTTGGCTGAGCATAGTTGTCACTCTGGGGTGTAAGGAACCAGGTAGTCAGGGCACAGTCCGTGTAGGGCTTTATAAGTCAGTAATCCAGCTTTGAAGGTGATCCACCACCGATCAGGCAGCCAGTGCCATGAAAGGATAAAATACTTGCAGAGATGGGGGCACCATGTTTTGTTTTGTTTCTACAGCTGAAATTGAAAAGAGTGGGCAAGAAGTCCTTATTAAGTTTAAGAACTAGTTTACTTAGTTTTTGTTGACCGGGTACGTGCACTAGACAGATTCTGCCTATTTTCAGGCATGACCCGGGGGAGGGGGATACAGATGAATGCCAACTGACTTTGAACCAGATTAAGCTGTTAGTGGTATTTTAGTGAATGGGGGGGAAATTTGGCCAGGGCACCAGGGAAATTCCCCTACTGTTTTCAAGAAGTGCCATGGGATCTTTAACATCCACCTGAACTACCACCAGAACAGGCAGATGAGACCTTGGTTTAATGTCTTATCCAAAAGATGGCACATCAGAAGTGCAGCACACCTCTCGTGCTGCACTGCAGTGTCAGTATTGGGATATTAACCCAAGTGCCTGGTGTGGGGGCTAGAACCCACAGCCTTCTGATCCCCAGTCTCAGAGGCGAGTGTGCTACCTGCTGAGCCACTGACACTGACTAGGATGTAAGCTCAAGAACAATACCTCGAAAACAGCATTCTCAGTGATATTAGTCACTGCCATTTTGAACACAAATGAGCCAAACCAGATTATGAGTCTACTGATGTGATTAGAAATGTGGTGCAGGTGACAGCTATCATTTTGAGGGGCATTGCTTTAAAACAGATAGGGTCTGTGCAGGTGGGACTGGGCTACATTGAAACAAACAAAGCACCAACTACTTGGATAAAAGACAGAAAGAGTCATGAAGAAGAGTTTATATAGATGACACAGAGGAGACAGGAACGCATCTGTGGTAAATGTTGAAGTCAATTGACATGAACGATAATGTTTCACAATGTATCACTCAACAGGATGCAATGAAAATATAACTAACTAACAACCTCCACCCCATGTAACTAAGACTTAAAAAGAAAAATATGAATTATAAAGGGAATCGTCTGTAATGGAGAGAGAAGACTACAAGGAAAAAAAGATTATGATACAGATTACAATGAACTCTGCCACACTAAAAATGTAATTCAGCTTTAACATTGTTTTAGTGAGCTATGCTACATTTAGAATTATGAAATGAGTAGGGGATTTGCTGCATCCCAATTGGCTGAGAGTGCTCAGAACCCAGGTCCTTACGGGTGTGCATTCATCCCATGACAGGCACATCTCTATTGTCTTTTTGCTTATATAGAATGCCAGTTAGATTTTGGAGGATTTCTTTTAATGAGTTTGGAAAAGTTGCTGGTTCATGTTCTTGGTTTTTATTTTGTTTTTTCTTGGGCCACCTTCTGTGCCCCCAGGAGCCAACCTCGTTCAAGTTTTCACATTGTACTAGTCCTCTGCCTGCTGAACTCAACTCTCATTGACATCATCCACCGTCAGTCCATACTATGTCCCTCTTGTGCCCAGGTTGATTCTATCCCTCCCTTGGGCCCCCCTTCTCCTTGGCCTTTGCAAAAGGAAAAGGAGAAGCACATCATTGAAGCCATTGCCCAGACACCAGGGACTGGGAAGCAGATGCAGTGTAGACAGTGAAGTGGGGGAGCACACAGAAAGGCCATCACCCAAGGCTACCTAAGTATTTTCTCAATTTCTTCCTGCCCAACCCAGTCTCCCCATTTTGGAGTATGCCCATTCGGGGAGTGAGGCCCACTAACACATGGTCATCCACACAAGCAATGGCCCCACACTATCTCCAGGTCCAATTCTATGTGCAGCACATATCTCCTCCCTCTCCTGGGAGGAGAGCATCCACTTGCAGGCTTTTTTGCCCTCCCTGATGGCCTTCACTCCTAAAGTCCCAGGCTCGGGGCACACACCAGGGTCTCCAGCATGCCCAGCTGCCCCCACTGCTCAGCATCATGGAGTCTACATGAGTTAATGATTGGTAGATACACAAATCAACTTCAAAACATGTCCCTATAATCAGTGGCTCTGCTAGTGTGGTTGTGAACATGTAGCCACAATAGTACATTTTCAGGGTATACTGTTAGAATGTGACTGAATGTTCCCACCACAGTTAGGGCACCACAACAAGGGTGACCATGACAGGGGCAATCTTGATTTTAGATGCTGCCCCTTTGTGCCTACACTGTTTCTACCCCTTCCAGGGCATACCCGCCCCAGAGGCTGTTATAGTCATTTTCGAGGGGGGTACGGGGGTGATGCCCCTTACATTGGGGGGTACAGTGGGTGAAGTCCCCCACAAAACAGGACTGTTTCCAGGGATGGCGCTTTGGTGCTACATGTCCCAGGAGCCACAATGCCAGGTGGCATATTGCTTTCGCCCATATCGGCATCAACAAAATGACTGTTGCACCGATATGGGTGAACCCATTTTCAGGTCCTTTGTTTTCATAAAAATATGTTTCCACTGCTCCAGTGCTGTTCTTATTCACCACATACAACATTTAGTAAGTTCTGATAATTAATATAATATTTTCTACGGTGACAGAAAACTTTACCATAGATTTACTAGCATACCCAGATCAGCTGGTGCAGACCTGTATGTATATCACATTACTGGTGTTGGGACACAGATTGCACCTTAACGTAATAAGAATATAAATAAAGGAACACAAAGCTCTGAATTAGGAAAATATCTGAGCTGCCCAAAAAGGAAAGACAACTGAGAGATTATAAAATGAGACAGTCCTAGAAAGAAAATATCGGACAGGCTGACCAGAAGTAGTAGTGAGAGATTGCAAATCCTACAGTAAAACTGTCTTTAAAAAATAAAGGAACATGCTAGAAACTAAACAGGAAAATGTAGGTAAAGCTAGCCAGCCTGCTTGGGTTTTATTTTCTTTTCGGTTGACACTTCTTACACACAGAAAACAGGAAGAGTGTTAGGACGGGGACACGGTCCCGGAGGAAGTAATATCAACTGCAGGAGAACCTGGGAGATCCTCTTTAGGGCCATCCTATAGTTCACGTTCCCTCTACCCTACATTATTAGTGTAAGGTTCGGGCACTCTTTTGTGTTGAGGGGTATATGGTGGTATTTCTCATCCAGAGAAACACCTGCCTTTCACAATGAAACACCAATACATCTTCCTTTACCTTACCACCATGGGTCAAGCGAATGTGGACCAGGGATGATCACCTCACACTAAGGGAGTACCACAAATGGGAGACTACTCCCAAACCAAGATCCACACACAAACCAGAAGCCTTGTAGGGGGAAAAAGTATTATTACAACATTGGATAAATGAAGGGAAATATGATATTGTAGGAATCTCAGAAACATGGCTTACAAAAAAACATTTACAGTAGATACAGAATTTTCTATAAAAAATTATGAATGAATTAGATATGACAAACTGCATAGAGTGGGAGGGGTAGCATTACATATTAAAAGCAACCTTGGGCAATTGGAAATCCTTTTTTTCAGGAAACATTGAAGGTGTAGAACTGATCCTAGTCCATATTATGAAGTTGAAAATGTGTGTTGGGGTAATTTGCTCGCATCCTAAAGTAAAGATTATAGCCTTAGAGTATTCATTTTCACAGACAGTATCTCAAATTGGACAAAAAGAAGCAATCCTAATTGATGACTTCAAAGCAGCATGGGGAACAGTCAGAGGCCTTAAACTTGAAACTGAGTTTCAGTCTCTGGGTTTAACACAGATAGTAAATACTCCAACATGCAAAAGCACTCACTCAAGCCATGGAAATATTTTGGACCTCATTTTTAAGACTAGGGGCATCAAAATGCTAAATCACAGGGTTGGGGCACCCAGTCTAGGTGATCATTGTTACATAGAATGCAATATGGAATATAGTTATGAGAAAGTAAATCTGTTGCAAAATAAATATATTAGAGATTTTAAAAATGTTAATAGAATATCCTTCCAAAAACAGCTAGGGCAAATAAAATGGGAATGCATAAATCTGATACCAGATGTACATCTAGCAGTTAGAGATTTTATAAAAACATATGTAGAGATATGTGACAATAATGCCCCTTTTTTAAAAAGTGAAAGAATAAAAACACCATCATCCATGGGTAGATGAGAAAATTAATAAACAAATAAGATGGAAGGACAGGGTTTGGAAAAAGGCAAACCAGTCCCTGAAAGCTGATGACTGGGAGTTGTTTAAAAAAAATCAGACACAAATGCAAAAGTATGATTAAAAAGGCAAGGAAAAGATAGTACCAAGATAAAATAAATCAGATGAGAAATCTTACTCAGTACTGGAAACTTATAAAACAACTAGAAGGAAACACAAAGAAATAAATGGATATAAAAATGCAAGATGAAAAGGGAATGGATATGACTACCTATCAGATGGCAAACAACTTGAATCATTACTTTTGTCATCTCCCAGATATAAGTACAAATTATTCAGTAGATGACAATAGCCCAATACATGGACTTTTAAACAAAGAATTACAACCTAAGAGTAAATTACCACAATTTTACTTTCGAGTTATAAAATTGAATGAGGTTCGAAAACAAATAAATAATCTCACAAAAGACCACTGGGTTGGACCAAGTGGAAATAAAATTCTTAAAATATTCAGTAGAACAAAGAACTCCAGTATTGACTAGTTTATTTTAATGCAGGTTTACAACAAAATGTATTTCCTGATTTTTGGAAAAATTCCAAAGTTGTACCAGTCTTTAAGGGAGGGGCCAGGGATAATTTAACAAACTACCGTCCAATAGTTCTGTTATCTACCATTTCGAAGGTCTTTGAAAGATTGGTATGTGTTCAAATGTATGAGTACCCTTAGAAATACAAATTGCTAACAGACAGCCAGGTGGGTTTTAGGGTGGAGAGGTCGACTGAAACCGCCCTGGCAGACCTCATCGACACAGTATCAAATGGACTGGAGTCAAGGGACACTGTCAGTGTGGTGTTCATCTACCTCTCCAAGGCCTTTGACTTGGTTGACTATAACATCTTGATGAAATAGCTAATGCTTGTTGGCATGTCTGATCAGGTTAAGACAATGGATGCTCTCGTATTTAACAGAACACATGCAGCAGGTCTGCGTAGATGAAACTTTGTCAGATAGGGAAGGGATCTTTAGTGGTGTGCCCCAAGCTCGATCCTAGGCCCCCTATTGTTCCTCATATATATAAATCCTCTGCCTCTATCTTTATGCTGCTGATATGGCCCTAATAGGTAGGGCCAAAGATAATGTGGAGTTGCAGAGCACCCTACAGGCTGATTTTGACAACCTGCAGCACTGGCTACAAAACTCAACACTGGTTTTGACCATGAGAAAAACACAAATAATGCTGTTCAACCCCAGACATACAGCAAAGGTACAAAGTAATAGTTTAAAAAAATATATATATACTGTGTGTGTGTATATGTATGTATATATATATATGTATATATATATATATATATATATATATATATATATATATATATATATATATATATATATATATATATATATATATATATAATATATATATATACACACACACATATACCCTAGACAAATACAAACTGGAAGAGGTAACATCTAATAAATATTGGGGGTTGCATATAGACAATAAACTTAACTTTGAGGAACATGTGATCAGTGTTGTAGGAAAAGTCAACATTAGACTGGGGGTACTTTGAAGAACAGTTTCAATATTACCCAAAGAAACCAGACACAGGGTTGCTGAGCAACTCCTACTCCCCGTACTGGAGCATGGGAGTCTAACATATTAACGTGCTACAAAAACCCTGCTAAATAGGCTGTATAAAACATACTACAAAATGGCACGATTTGTATTAAAATGTCAATATACTACACACCATTGTAGCCTTCTGCAACAGCTCAGTTGGAACTCCCTTGAAATCTGGAGGAAAAAAATGGATAGGGTTAAAAGCATATGTGGAATTTGGAGGTGAAAGTTCAAATATAGTCGAAAATGAACAGAATTCAAATAAATATCTGAGAGATCTAAAACACAGATGTTTAATGATTCCCTTTGAGAATAATGAATACAGTAAGATACAAAGAAAGTACTATCTTTCAAAAATTTGGAATGAGATAGATCCTGAAATTCATAATGCAAAAATGTAGGACAGTTTAAATCAGGCATAAATACAATGTGGAAAGATAAATGCCTTTGCTTAGGGTAGTATAAAAAGAATTCTTGTCATTTTTGGATGATTGCAATAAATTATTGCTCTCTCTGCAACTTAGATGTAACCTAAATAAATATCTGTGTGTTCGTATAGAAATTGTAGATACTGAGGTTTATTTTTGTGCTACCAAACATTTGTTCCAAATGTCTGGGGGGGATGGTGAGATATGGGATGATTGCAATAAACTATTTGCTCTTTTTGTAACTTAGATATAATGTCTTAAATTAGTATCTGTTTTTTAGAATTTGTAGAAACTGAGGCTTACCATATGCTAATTAATTTCTGTTTCAACTGTTTTATCTGTCAATCTGGAAACATAGTTAATTTCAAACCTGATACTTTTCCAGTATAACTGTAATGCTTCAGTTGTTTACTTGTCAATGTGGAACTATGATAACATTAGACTGAAATTCTCTTAATGTAACTATATACTTTCAGCAGGACAACTTTGTAAAACAGGGCCTTATAGTCCTAAAAGTTACTTCCTGTCAAAAAAATAAAGGGTCTGTCTGTCTGTCTGTCTGTCTATCACACGAAGAGCTGGGATCAAGAAGGAGGAATTTATTAAGCTGTAATGATATAACACAGTCTAAGAGGGTATTTCCCTCGTGTTTTCACTTCACTTTCAATTGTCACCAAAGTTTCAAATTGCATTTCCACAAGCATGTCAGATGCCCACTATACTATGCAGTTCACATTCTATTACCAGGATTCCCTCCCTTTGTTATAAAGGTCACTACCCAGGGAGGAAAATACTCCTGCGCTCCTGTGCATGACAGCAGGTGGCATTCACCTTATAGTTTCAGTACATCAGCATTATAATCTATTCACAAGATACTTTTCAGTCTTTCCAGTCATGTGCCTCCCTCTGGCAACTACACTAATGGCCCAAGTGGCCCAAATAATCAGACTCCCATGGCTGACCAAATCCAAAGGACTTACTGACCCCAACTCTTATCAAGTCCCCTCCAACAAATGACCATTCATTTGAGATACTCCCCAAGGGGTTACATGCTGTAGCTATTACCTAGGCTTTTTTTTCTCCTACGGAGCATATTCAATGAAGGTTAACTTACATACTTGCTCTCTCCCTTGAGTACAGATGACAAGAGATCCTCAAAGATGTTGTGACCTCCCTTGGGAGGTGGTCCTCCATCTTCCTTGGTGCCATCGGGTTTTGAATCTTGTAGATCTCACAAGGCTGGACACTAAAGGTAGTCTGCCTCCTCCCACCTGGAGCTCTGAGAGTGAACTTCCCATTGGGACACTGACTGGGTCCTGAGCCTCTGAAGACCTCACCAAAAGGGACCAGTGCCACCCAGACCCAGGGACCCAACCACTATCCGTGAGGCCACAGGCCCCCTCAGCTAATTCACAGCCAGGGCAGCTGGACTTGCTGTTCTCTTCCTGGGCTCTTTCTGCTCTCTGCATCAGTCTGCCTGGACCTGCAGCTTTCCCCTCTTATAGTGTAAAGGTAGAAGGGCAGGACCATGAATAGTCATGCCTGAGTTTCCCCTTGCTGACTGAGTTGGGAAGCTCTAGGCACAAACTCCAGATACCCTGTCTCCAAGCTGGGGTTCACTAAAGAACACCTCTCAGGGTCAGGCTTAACCCTTTGAGTGTTCCCTAGTAGCTGGTCTTGAGCTGAGTGAAGAAAGAGGCTGGTTACACTACCACTCTTTCTGTTTACCACTGTGGGCCTAGTACCAGCCCCCCCCCCAAAAAAAAAAACAACAACAAAAACTTGCCTACTACCACTTCAACATTTGTCGATAATCCCTTGGTGTGGTATTTCATAAGCAAACCTCGTCAGCATTCTGTAGCTGTTGCTGATTGAACACCTGTTAAATTTCAGCTACTGTATATCCAAACTCGTGTTGAGAAAAACAAGTGCATTCCTGAATGATCCTTTGGAAAAGTGGAATATGTTTAAAAGATTGTAATGCTGGCTATGGAGAGATGTTGGGTGTTACATATCCTCCTCCCCACCCCCACAGATAGCTTTTGGACAAACCCTCAGTTCAGACTTAAGCTGGAGGAGGCCGATGATGACCCTGATGACAACGAGGAAGGCTGCACTTTCTTGGTTCACCTTCTACAGAAGAATCGCAGGAAAGAAAAGAAAGTGGGAGAAGACATGCACACAATTGGCTTTGCCATCTATAAGGCAAGTTCTTCAGTTTCCCTCATTATTCGTGTGAAAATTCTTGGATATAGAAACAGAAACATAGAATTTGTCAGCACAAAAGGACCGTTTGGCCCACCCAGTCTTCCAGATGTTCCCCGCCTATTCTGTCCCCGCAGACCCTAACTGGTCTTCAGCAACCCTTCCCCTCCCCCTGCTTATTTACCAGTATTCCCCTATGCCTATCCTATGCATGTTTGAAACCCCCTATTAATATACACAGGTACAAATATAAAACTTCTGAAATTATTAGGATATATAAGTTAAGAGTTTCTAGAGAAAACCCACTTGGACCACTTTCTTTAATCAAACATAAGAGAAATCCTGCAAAGTTTATTTACATAGTTCGGAAGGCAGGACAGCTAATGCTTAACTGGTATGGCACTATGGGGTAACTTGCAGATTAGCAAGCACACACCCTTGGGCAGCAAACACAATGAAGCAAGGTGGAGTGCTAATCCTGGGGTGGCGGGGGTTGCAAAGGTAAAACACCACTAGAAGTGACTTATTTATTTATTAACTGAATTTGAAATTTGGAGCACCAAGGCAGCTTATTTAGGTGCATTGCCTCATTTTTAAGATGGTCCTAGTGTGACATTTAAAACAGCAGCAGCCGGCCCAGTGGCACTGAGGGTTGAGGTGCTGGACGCCACACCTCGCACCATGTCAGTGACCTGGGTTTGGGAACGGACTCGGGTGCTGAGGGTCGGCAGGGGACAGGAGAGGATCAAGTGTCTGGAGGACTGCTCCCCTTTCCTGGGGGAGGGAGGTTGCTGCTCCACGCAGCTACAATGGCTCCTGGCAGAGGCTGGTGGCTGCAGTATGCATGGAGCATGTACAAGGGGCTTTGAGCATTGGCAGATGACCTGCAAGTGGGCGCACTAGACGTCATTGTACATCTGCTCTCCCGAAGAAGGGTAAATGAGAAAAGTCCCCATTCCTGGGGATAGGCGAAGGCATCTCTGCCTCCGGACCACACTACCAATACCGGGCTCTCTCCTCTCCAGGCTGGCTCCCAGAAACCAGCACTCTACACTAAAATATAGAGTGCCCTGGGCGAGTAGGATGGCCTTTCCTCCAGGGGGTTCAGATCCGAGGGTTGTGCTGGTCGATGTATGGGAGAGGAGTGAGAGTCTCAGGTGGGAGGTAGAGCCTGGAGAGCTGAGGATGCCTGACAGAGTTTCCCAGCAGTGGCACAGAATCAGAGTTCGACCAAAAAAAAAACAGTAGCAGCATGACATTTTAAATAAATTGTGTACCTTACATGTGTACAATTGGTTACATAGGCACAATAGTTAGGGTTCCAGTGATATGACTGTATAATTTATACATAATATACAAAACTCTACAGCTGCAACTTACATATACAGTTACACTGCATTTAAGGACAATGGTCTTGCCAATAGAAAACATTGGGATGTTGGGCAAGATTGCAAGTATGCAGTATTAGATAAAAGAACATAACAATTGAGTGGCAGATATTCACAAAAGATGCAGTAGACCACCTCTAACACCTTGTAGCAGCTGCATGGTTTGTCTAAATATAAATGCACCCTGCTCACCCCTGTGAGGTACTCTTGGGTCTCAATCAAGTCACCACTCCCCCCCCCCCCCATTCTAGATTGTGCATGTTAAAATTCCTCAGCTTATCCTCACAGTTCTTGTGGTGCAACCCCTGCACCATTTTTGTTGCCCTCTTCTGGATTGCTCCCACCCTATCTATGTCATTTTTGAGGTGTAGCCTCCAGAACTGGACACAGTACTCCGTATGAGGTCTCTCCAGTGAGCAATACAGTAGCAGCACCACCTCCCTACTGCTGCTGGCAATACCTCTTGCTATGCAACCCAGCATCCTACTAGCCCTTCCCACTGCCCTCTCCCTTTGAGGTCATCAGATATGATAATCCCAAGGTCCCTTTTCTGCTTTGTGACTGATGGTACTGGGTATTCCCCCA